>JAJNNQ010000027.1:6290775-7597700 GCA_027886175.1 Phylloscopus collybita | reverse complement strand
AAGTTGAAATGGTGATGCCAGTGGGGATTGGGAGTCATGGAGGGAGAAATCTGGTGAGTGAGAAGAAAGGAGGGGGAAGCGCAGGGTAAACGGGAGAGAGCCTGGCAGGCAGAGATGTACTGACCGTGCTTAATCTGTTTGAGAAAGGAAAGTGAGCAGTAGTTCCTGCCTGGCTGTGACCCTCCAGTGCATGACAGCTTTTCCTTCAAGGCTAAATCCACATTCAGAGTGGGATTTTAAGAAGGGTTTTCTGGATGAGCTTGGAGTTAGATCTGTGGATATAGAGTCAAGAGGTTTGTGGGGCATATGGTGGGGACCAACATGAAGGGGCTGTGTCAGGCTAGAACCAAAAGCAAATAGCATCTTTAGCAGCAGTCTGTGATACATGAATCCCAGCAAACTAGGCTGATGGAAAATGAACTGCTTCTGGCTCAGTGCGTCCTGGGTATTCAGTTGACCCTGGCCGCACAGGACGTGGTGTGCTGGGACATGTGTTGTGTCACCCTGCAGTGGACTAGAAGCTTGTGATTCTCTTTGGGGAAAACCCTTTGAAGATGTCAATATAGCAAGCTCATTTTTATCTTTTAAATTTTTTTTTTTCTGAATGGTAGGAAATGACTCAGCCTGTGTCATATGACAGCACACAGCTGGGATTTCGTCCTGTGCTCTGGCTCCAGGCTCCTCAATGGTTTCAGGTTGAGAGTTAGACTTTGATTCTCAGCTCTTTGGAAATGATTTTTGGCCTTGCACCTTGTGTCGCTGGTATCCTGCACAAGCTGTCCCTGCCACTACCACATTCCTGGGAGTGTGGTTTGCCAGAGCTCTGCCCTTCTGAGTGTTACAAGTTGGGTTTTGGGGATGCCCCAGCACTACTAATCCTGTTTGAGATCACAGCCATCCGTTCCACGTGGTGGTCAATGTGCAGCAGCAGTGACTCAGTGGCAGTGACTGAGCATAGCCAAGGCCATGCTTTGCAGTCTTGAAGATGAATCCTATGGTTTCATCTCAGGCTGAGAATTAGGGTTGTTCAACCCAGAGAAGAGAGAGCTCTCTGCCAGTGCCTGAAGAGGCTCCAGCAGAGCTGGAGGAGGACTTTGGACAAGGGCATGGAGTGGCAGGACAAGGGGGAATTCCTCCTCACTGACAGAGGGTAGAGTTAGATTGGATATTAGGAAGGTTCTCTGCCCTGTGAGATCTATGAGACACTGGCACAGGTTGCTCAGAGAAGCTGTGGCTCCCCCTTCTCTGGAAGTGTTCATGGTCAGGTTGGATGGGGCTTTGAGCAACCTGGTCTGTGGTGCTCAGCTGTACTATTGCTTTGCACTTTGTCCTCGGTAATTATTTTACAGCCTTGATCCCTTGCAGCTGAGACGATGGCCCCATTGTCATCACCTGCATGGGGTGAAAAAAATACTCTCCTGCCAGTGGGGTTCCCCATGTCCCTTCTCAGCCCTGGCTATTTTTCCCTGGCTGTGGGAGCTGCCAGCAGTGTCCTGGCTCAGGCTGTCCTGCCTGGAGCAACCAGCCCAGGTAGCTGTATCCTCACTGACTGCTGGAGATCTGGGCTCAGCGTGCAGATCCCTGGCAGCTCCTCACCCAGCCTTCGACCTGGGAGGCTTTTCTGCAGTGCTCTCCAGGAAATGCCATTGGAATGACTTCCACTGCAGCTTCCTGCCCGGCCCACAGCAGCATTCCTGCCGCTAGACCAAGAGCAATGCAGAGGCTGATTTCAGAGCTTTACTCTTTACCCCCTTTACTCGTTCTCCTTCTTTGGGGCCCTGCCTGTTTTCCTTGCTGCCTCTCGGTGTGTGGTGCAGTTTGATTACGTTCCTTAGATCTGTGATTACAGCAGGCGCCTGGAAAGCCAAACTCCTGCCCTTGGCTGGCTGTGGCTCAGAGCAGCCCACTTAACCCCGGGGTCTTTGAGCGAAAGGGATAACGTTTCCTGTGCTCCCAGGGGAGCCACTGGCAACTCTGATTCGTAAAGCACTCTGAGGCTCTTTAATCCGAAGAGCTGAGTGTCATTTAAAAAAAGACCTGTGAAATAATTAACAAACTGTTTCTTGCTACTCTGTGTTCACAGCTGCTCTCAGTAATGTCATTCCGCCTGCTCATCCTGCTCCTCTCTGATGCTGGAGCTGGGTCCCTGGAGCGCTGTCCGGGGTCTCTCCCTGCTTCAGCAGCAGTGGGGTGTCCCAGCAGCAGAAGGGGTGGGTGGGAGCTCTCTTTTCCCCAGTGGAAGGTGCAGCTTAGTGTGTGTGTCTGGGCTGCTGTGCCTGATTTCCGTGGAGCTCTGGTATGGTTTGTGTACATGGTTTCCCCTTGGGAGCAGTGACACGCCTGCAGCACACACTGAGTGCAGCTGAATGGTGGTGTGGTGCTCTGAGACCTTTGCTGAAGCTGAGAAGGTTTGGTTTCCTTTGGTTTTTACCAAGCAGCTGGCGGCTGTAAGCACAGTCCCATCTTGACATTACAAGGAGTATTTCTCTAGCAGCTCTTTCCCCACTAGCTGAAAAGCCGGAGTATTCCCAGGAGGAGCTGGGGGAAGGGAAGGGATGGATATCAGTTGTAGAAGTGTTGCAGACCTGCTGAACCAGGAGGCGAGGGATTAATGGTGGCTTCTGCCGTGGGAGCAGAAGGGGACTGGGGGCAGCTGCTCTGTCCCCTCTGGGGATGTTGACCTACCTGCTGATTCAGAGCGAAGGTATTCACTGTGGGTGGCTCTGCCTTGCAGTGGCAGGAGAGCCGCCACTCTCCTCCACCCTCCGCTCTCCTGCTCCACCCTCCCTCAAGGGAGGGATGTTGCCCTTAAACACTATTGTTCTGAGCCGCTAAAGATTAACGCACAGAGAGGAGGGCATGAAAGGGAAGCAGAGTCCCTCAGTGCCAGAGCACTCCTTGCTTTACTGCCCTGACCTTGAACAGGGAAACTTCGTCCTCCCTGCTCCTCACCTGGAAGGATGTGCAGAGGGATTCTTGGTGCAAGACCTCTCTGGAGTCCTCCTCCTCATCATCCTTGAGATATGCCAAGAGCTCAAGTTAGGGAACATGCATTCCAGAGGCGTGGGAGAGCTTCTCCCACAGTGCACCCATGGAGAGGGGCAGTGGGGCAGGCTCAGGGCACGGGCTGGCATCCGTCGTGGTCAGGTGGGGGAGAAGGGTTACTCTGCCACAGCAGAACAGCCCAGCGGAACGAGGGTGCCGAGGGCTGCTGGGAGGCAGAGCCGTTAGCAGATGGCTCCAGCTGGGCTTACCGGAGAGCAGGTGTGGGTTTCGGGAGCAGCCTTTTAAGAGAGATGTCAGTTTTGAACCCAGGAGGCTCAAGGGGCTGAGCCGTAGCTGCCACAGCTCGCATGCTGGGGAGCTGTGACCTAGTTGTGCTGTAGAAATGCTCGGTTTATTTTTTATTTTTAGGTATTTTGCTTATTTTATCCTCATGTTTAATTTAGTTAGCAAAAAAAGAATTGGAGGGCTGAGCAGTGCTGGGAAGGACTGCCTGCAGGCGGGAACGCCCGCTGCAGCTCCGTGCAGCCAGCATCTCTCCAGCCGCCCGTGTCTTCTCTCGGACACGTGCTCACGTGTACCAGCCCAGTGCTGTCTCTCAGGATCTCTTTAATGGGAAACCCAGTGCACTCAGCACTGCTGCCTGCCTCCGGGGTAGCGAGGGAGGGAGGGAGGAGCGGGATTCGGAGCGTTAACCAGAGAGGCTCCCGTGGCCACAGGGACTGTTTGAATGTTGTGCTGTAACTGGTCTGCCTTCCCTCCGCTGCTGGGGGCAGGAAGCTGGGGGAGCTTGGTGTTTCAGGGGGCTTTGGGCTGGTTACTTTTTCGACTGCTGCTTGCCTCTGCACTGGCACAGCATGCCCAGGGAAGGGTAATGGGCTGTATCTGCAAAGAGGGAAGTTTCAGGGGGTTGTGCGATTCCCTTGGGGAGAGCTGTTTGAATTTATTGCATTATCCTCCTTCCTGCTCAAGCTTGTGTTTCAGCTGTGTCTGCAGACGTAGCTGCTGATTTAAGTAGATCCAATTAGTAGCTAGCTCCTGGCATCAGTATCCTGCTTGGGGAGATGAGCCCTGGAGATGAGGAGCCTCCAGTGGGAGCAGGGTTGGGCTCAGCCGTTCAGCCCCTGTTCCTGATCTAGGATGGACCCAGAGTTCCCTGGCTCACAGCCCTGCACCTGAGCTCGGAGGGAAACCGAGGCAGGTGTCCTGCTCGGTGCCCTGCCTGGCCAAGAACAAAGAGCAAGCAGGTTCTCCCTGCCTGGTTCCAACCGCTGCCAGACAGGTGCTTTTAAGAGTGAAATCAAATACTCCAAAACGTGACAAGCTGACAGCAGGCAGGGCTTGGAGCAGGAGCTGGAGTTGCTCATGCTGGGACTGTGCAAGGGGCCTATGGTCAGAGCTGTGCAGTGACCTGGCTCTTGGGGTAGGACTCGAAAGGGAGCTGCTGGAACTGGCTACTTCCTGAAGGAGCATGGAAGGGTTTTCTTCACTGGAGGATGAAGGGCTCTTTGTGAAGCTGAGAAGAGATCTAGGTTGGCGTGGAGCTGATTTGGTTTGAATGCAGCTCGTGCCATGATCAGGTGGAGCACGACAGCTGTCTGCATTGCTTCTCTGAACAGTTCCAGTCCCACTTGTCCATCTCCCTGGTTTGTGCCACCATTGAGGCTGAGGAAGACTGGGGACACTACCAGTGTAGTGCAGGGAGCACGTCTGGTGGCAGTATGTGGCATTACTCTCCGTGTGTGACTCGTGGTGAGCTGGCTCAGGGTTTGGGCTGGGATGTGGGTGCTGGGTGTGTGTGTGGCCCTGGGTAGTGCCTGGGTGACATATGACTTACATATGGAGAAAATGAGGTGTTGCTACCTGTAAATCAGTCATCATGGAGTGTTGCAAGTGCCTCCATCCTATACTTGTATGGCTCACCAGCGTATTAAACTTGCTGGAGAGCTAATGTCTTTTAATAGAGCAACTGACCTCATTTAGAAGCTTCCAGTGCACCAGCCAGTGATTATTTCATGCAACAACATGCATGGAGGAGCCCAGGGCAGAGCACAAAGTCTCCTTCTCATGCTGCACTGCTCTTTCTCGTGTTTGCTGCCTCAGCTGCCTACTGCGCTTCCTGCCCTCAAGTCAGCAAGGATTTTGCTAAAAGGGACTTCGTGGCTTGAATAATTTGAGATTTCATGGAACTAACAGGAAGTGAAAACAGAATGAGCACATCTTCCTCCTCTTCCTGCACCTCCACCCTTTCCCCTTTTTCATTCAAGTGGCATGTAAGAATTACAGCAACCTCGTGAGATGCCAGGGCTGAAGTGGGAAGTGGTAAAGCTTGGCTGTCGTTCCTCCAGGATGCTGGTGGATGAGTAGCTGAGGCAGGAGAACCAGGCAGCTCTTCCCCAGGATCTGTCTCCTCTGGGGACCATCCCTGCATCCAGCCTGGCTCCCTTGAACCCCGGTAACACCACCATTCCCTGTGGGGAGGATTTGGTGTGGCTCACAGTGCGAGTGAGGACCAGAAAGAGATGTCAGCATCACCCACTCATTCTCTGGCAGGAGGGAACGTGGCTCAGCAGCGGGGCACACGTGAGCGTGGCACGTCTCCCCGGCGCAGGTTTCCCCACGGTTACACAAGGGCACAGTTGCACAGGAGCTCTGACGTCCAGGAAGAGCAATGACAAGGTGAAAATTGAGCTCTGTTCCCTGGGTGCCGGTGGCCCTGCTGAGGTGCTGTCTGGCACAGTGAGCTGGCCACGGCCCTCTGCTCCCAGCCGCACGGGCAGCAGATAACCGGGGCATGAAAGCAGGAGCCTTCCCTGCCCCCCGAGCGCGCCCCTCGCACAAAGGCTGCTCTGCTGCGGGGCTCAGACACCATCTGTCCGGTGGGGAGAAGCATCAGAGAGACCGTCTTTCCTCGGACTATTCCACTTAATGCCCTTTGGAAAACAATCCCATTCCCAGCAGGTGCTAATCTCTTGAGTGGATCCGGCTCAGCCAATGTGTTCTTCGCTGTGCCTTTGTACCGGAGCCGTGTCTCCTGCCATCCTCGCCTGCCCTGCCCAGCAGGCCCCGCTGCCGGCCAGGGCTGTGGCACCTTCGGGAGCCCTCAGCCTGGTTAGCTCTGGGAGGAACACTGATGAAAGATGGATGCAAGTGGATTAGTCATTCACATCGTCTCCGGCTTTAATACACATGAATGTTTCAGCAGATTTCTGGAACGGAGAGTGCAATTCCCTGCTCTCCATCTCGTGCTGTGCACAGCAGTCTCCCGGGGCAGGGACGGGGGTTACAGCTGTCACCGTAGCCTCTTTCATGTATTTGGAAAATGCTGAAATTGTGCTGAATGGTGTGGGGTTATTGCAGGTTCCCTGGAGCCGGTGATGAAACCAGTTTGACAGAAGGCTGCCGTGGCAAGGATTAGGGCTGGAATGTGCTAGTGAGGGTTTGTTTCTGGTTAGAAAAGAGCTGGCTCTGGCCTGGGCTAGGCTGGAGCCCTGCAGGTCTGTTGGGCTTTGGCCCAGGGGACAGTCTCCCTGCCAGTCCCCCCACACTGCAGCCCCACAGCAAAGCCTGAGTGAGAAGAGAAAGAAGAGGGGATATTCTTATTTAACTGACTCTTTTGGATTTATGGCTGCCTCTTCCCTCCTTCCCAGTCGAAGGTTTCGATGACTGCCCTGGGATTTGGGCAGGGACAGCACCCCAGAGTCCACAACTCCCCAGCATCAGCTTCAAGGGCAGGAAAGGCAGGAGAGGCGGTGGGTGGGTGGCATTCCCTGCCATTGTCATGGAGATCAGCAGCTGCTTCCCTGGAGGTCACCATTTGCATAACAGTTAGAGCTGAGTCTCTGGAGTATTTGCACCTGCAGCTGCTGTCCCCAGAGCCCCTGCCTTTCTCTGTGTCCCAGAGCCCCTTCCCCACCCCATTCTGAGCCTGCCTGAGGTTGCTGGTGGGGACCAGTGGGGTGAAGCTGCAGATCTTCTCTGCCTATGGGAGGGGAATTGGAACCAGATGATCTTTAAGGTCCCCTCTTAACCATTCTAAGATCTGTGTTTCTATGGGCAAGGTCAGACCTGCCTTGGATGGCAGGTTCCCTTGCCATGCTCCCGAGTCAGGTGCTCACCTTGACCTCCACTGCCCAGCGCTGCAGGCAGTCCTGTGACCTCTGCAGTCACACTGTGTCCCTGCTGTCTTCCTTTCAGGGCTGAGAGTGGTGGGGGCCACATGTGGATACAGCATCAGGGGGAGCAGGGCAGAGGGAGAACCTCTAGGATGTCTATTCCATTCATGTCACAAAGGGACCCACAGAGCTGTGTTTACAGGATTCCCAGTGCCTTTGGGAATAGTTATGTTTTCTTTTATTCTTACAGCTCTCAGCTGCCTTTTCCCCCCTGTGTTTCACCTCCAGGTTCACATATGCTAGCCCCATGTGGTGAGCTGGCAGCCCAAAGGGGCTCTGGGAGCAGGTTGCTGTCGATGCAGGGCTTTGTTGTGGTCTGTGCTGAGCTGCTGCCTTTCTTTTTCCCTCCTTGTCTTGCTGCTCAGCACAAAACTGTTCCCAGCATCTCATTAACAAATGTCTGGTCATCCAGATGACTCTGCTCCCGGCCGGCGGGTGCTGTTAGACCTCTGAGCAGGAACACAGCTGTACTTACGGTGAAGGTAAAACAGAAACAGCCTTGTTTTCAAGGGAAACATTGCCTCGTGATGAGAATGCCTGGGTTGGGAGTCAGATGCTGTGGCTCATACTGCTGGCTCACACACAGCTCTGGGAAAGGCACTTAACCTCCCCATAGCTCTGTCGATCCATTTGGGAACAATGCTGACTTATCTCAAGGGAGGTTCTGGGGAACCAGCTCATTTTTGATAAAGCACATCAGGGTCCTTGGGTTGGAAAGGCTGTTGTGCATGCTGAGGTGGGGGCTGGGGGTGTCTGTCTCACTGGGCTGGCTGGGTATTGGAGCCGTGGGGAAGCTCCAAAGCTCCTGCTGGAGTCCAAGACTCCATGTCAAAGTTGGACCAAGTTCACCTGAGTACTCCTAGTAGAGCCTGACTCTTCTCTGCTGGTTTTCAGAGCTTTGTCCTGGTATCTCAGTGACCTCCATACCCCTCAGCCCCTTGTGCAGGGCAAGCTTTGAGCCTCAAACTGCCAGAACTCTCCCCTCTTCGCTCTCCTGCCTCACCAGAGGCCAGATGGGAGTTTATTGCCCACATCTGCTTCCTTCACCTGCCCTCATGGCTCAGTGCCACCGAATCCTCTTTCCCCAAGTGCTGGGCCTTATCTTGAAAGAGGAACCTGCTCTGCTCACCCTGAATGGGATCCAGCAACTGTTCTCCCTCCTGCACGGGCAGTCCTGGTGAATGAAACCAACCAACAAATGAGAGCCTCAAATTTTAGATGTTCCCCTTCCCAGGCCAGGATGTGAGTAGTGTCTCAGCCAGAAGTAGTACTTCTTTAGTCTGTTCTCCCACCTGAGACAGAGCACTTTAGTTCAGTTCTCCTCTTGCCTTTTTGCCACAGGGTTATGTGTGGGCACTGGGCAGTGTTTAAATGGTTGCTGCTTCCCCCACAGTTCTGAGTTGCAATTTGGGGCTCCGTGAGTGTCCAGAGAACTTTTGGCACTGCAGAACCTCCCTGCCCCAGCTCTGGGGGCTGGTGGAGCCTGACTCTCCAGGTTCTCTGCCTCCTGCAAGCAGCATGTGCAGCAGGAGGGAAGCACCCCCTGCCCCAAATCCTCCAGCAAGTGGTGTTTTAGGCTCCAATACGAAAATGTGGATTCCTTCCCCAGCTCTGGGGAGGAGAGGCAAAGGCAGGGGATTGCCTTTTGCATAGGAATAAGATCTCTGCTTCCTCATTGCCTGCTTCGGAGCATCTTCCTCTGGGACCTGTCAGTCACCCGGGGTGGGGAAGGGGATGTGACGGGCGTTCAGATGGAACAGCCTGTTCTCCCGGGTGGAGGAGGCCCCACAGATTGACGTGCTGTTGCTACCACAGTCCTTGTGATCAACTCAGGAATTCCAAATATTTCCTTTCAGATAAAGGTGACTGGGGGAGGCCAGAAATATCTGGACTTGTCTGGGCAAGCCTGAGATCCAAACACCCGGCCAGAGAGGTCAGGATCAGTCCTGGGAGTGCTGGGCTTCAGGTGCGGAGCAGCCGAGGCCCGGGATGGTGTGGGAACAGAGCAAGCTGCTTTTCCCTAACCTTCAACCCGCCCCCAGCATGGGCAGGGAGGACGCTTCTGCCTGTTTTCCCACTCCCTCTGGTCTGGGATCTGGTTCCCAGGGGACACATCTGGGATCCAAGTTGTGCAGAGGCTGAGCTATCACAGCTCTTAGGGTGGTTTCCTCAGGGAGGGGCAAGGCACTCTCCTCGGGTCCCCTGTGGCCCCCAGCTGTGGCTCCAGCAGCTGCTGCTCCCTTCCCAAGGGAAGGAGAGGGGCTCACGTCCCCTCCCTGCCCGTGCCGGGCTCTGGCTGTGCTCCTCTCCGCCTGTAGCACACGATAGCTCTGCGTTCACCGTGCGCCATTTATCTCTCCTTCAGCAAACACTTCCTTTTCTTGGAAGCAAGGGCTTCTTGGAACTGCCTTTCCCCAAGCTCGGCAGCACATGCCATGGAAAAAGCAGCATGGAGAAGCGGCTGCCAGCCCTTCTTGGCTCCCTGCCCTGCCGGGGGGGGGATCTCTCCTGGTGCCTGCCCCATGGAGAGGCTGGGTGGATGTGTGGCCCTGTCCACCACTGCAGCCTTCCTGGGCACAGCAGGGATGTCACTGCTGTGAGTCAGGAGGAGCCTGTGGAGATGTGTGGGACTCTCAGTGGGGCAGGTCCTACTGAATTCCTGAGGAAATCAGATTTTCTGGGGAATACATCATAAGGATGTGGCTGCCTTCCTCCAGCTGAGCATTCTGCAGCCTCAGGTGCTGTGAGCAAGTGGCTGGGGTGTGTGTCCAAGGGAAGGACCATCCCTGGAGCCAGAGACCCAGCACTGAGAGATCAAAACATATGCAGAATTGGAAGAGACCCACAAGGGTCATCACGTCCAACTCCTGGCCCTGCCCAGGACAGCCCAGCAATCCCACCATATGCCTGAGAGCATGGTCCAAACACTCCTTGAACTCTGGTTCAGGCTTGGTACCATGACTGCTGCCCTGGGGAGCCAGTTCCAATGCCCAACTAGCCTCCTGGTGAAGAAGCTTTTTCTAACATCCAACCTAAATCTCCCCAGACACAAATGTTGTAGGGGTGGTGTTTTTTGGACAGGTGCCTTCTGCCTCAGTTCCCTGTGCCCTCCATCCCTGCCAGCCTGCTCTCAGTTTGCTGCCTCTGCCATGCCCTGTCACAGCTCCATGGTCATCACTACCTATCAGCAGAGGGATTTCCTGTGCCAGAATTTCAAATATCTCCTTCTTGGGTTGGGGCTTTGCTCCTGTCCCTCTCCTTCAGCATATCACTTGTTGTTCCCTGGGTGAGTGGACTGGCAGCAGGCAGCAGCCCTCTCCCTTTTCCCTGGACAGCACCTGCCTGTGAGATCCATCCTGCCCATTCCTGCAGGGCCAGGACACAGTACAACACCTCCACAGATCCTGTGCCATCTGGCAGGCATGGTGGGAAGTGAGCTGCCTTCCACCACTCTGTGTAGGTGGTGGGAGTCATGGGGATGACTGTTGTATCCCTGAAGAGGACTCCTAAGTGAGGTGGCAGCAGTGACGTGCCCCAGGGTGAGTTAGCAAAGTCCCTGTGTCCTAACACTGCCCTTGGGTCTGTGACTACCTCCTCATGGTCGTGGAGTGTGGAGGAGGTGTCTGGTAGGACATGGAGAAGAGCTTAGGTGGCAGAGGCAGGTGCTGAGGTGCACATCTTATCAAGGACCAGATCCCCTGTGGTGGGGAGGCCTGTGGCCATGGAGAGAGACACAGCCCAGCTCCCTGGGAGTAAGCATGCAGGTCTGCTGCACACCCTGCTTTGAAAAATTGTGTGTGAGCTTGGTCATAGATATGTGGCAAGGTGAGGAGATACCCCACAAGCTGTGATCATCCTGGGTCTGTTTGGTGGGAGCTGAGAGACTTGGCACCATGACCCATGGCAGAGAAGCACCTGAATGCCAGCCATGACCTGGGCACCAAACTCCTGTAGTCCTGCAGCTGCAGGCTGTGGGCACGTGTGGGAGGCAGAGTGCTGGCAGAGCAGGCAGGCAGGAATGCTCCCCCTGCCTGCACAGAGGCTGTGGTGAGGCGTCACAGCGTCAGCCGGGCTTATCTCTGCTTTCCCAGAGCAGCCGGGTTACTGGAACTGCATTCACTTATCAGGGAACAGGGGATCTTGCTGGGAAGATGGGCTCAAGGTGCGACAGCGTCAAGCCCCTGCTGACGCTGAGCTGCTGGCGATCCCCGAGCCTGGAGCTTGCAGCTTCCTCTCTGTCCAGCCCTGCGCCTCCTGCTCAGCCCTGATAAACCTGAGAGATCCTGGGCCACGTTGTTTCCCTGCTGCCTGCCCAGGGACCCCTCCTGCTCTGCCATGTGTGGCTCAGGGACCCCAAGAGCTCTCCTTACGAGGGGCTGAGGTCTTCCCAGCTCCCACTGCTGCTGGAGATGAAGGGCTGGAGGCAGCCGGCTTGGACGAGCCGGGCCGGAGTGACTGCATTCCTGGCCAAGCCTCGTGCTTGGCCTGCTCTCCTGAAGCCGTGGGAAGGCAGTAGCTTGGCGACCCAATGTCTGCCTTTGCCACAGGGATTCATGAAATCCAGCTCATGTTGTGGAGTAACCTGCGAGGGCCAGGATGTGGGAATGGGGAGTAGGAGGCTTCACTGTGGACACAAAATCACTGGGGGTATGCACGGTGTGGGCTCCCGCAGCCGTGGGCACCAGCCCTGCTGCTGCTTCCACAGGCCTTAGCCACGGAATGGAGCCCAGCGGGTTCCCACTGCAATGATTTCTATCACACTCGGATGCTAATTTTAGAGAGCCAAGAGCACGTGATGCATCCCCTGCCCTGCCCGCGTGGTGTTCTCCTCACAAATCCTTTCTGGCATCCTCTTCTCTCATGACTGTGCTTCTCCCCTTGCCCTGCATGCATGATTCAGTGTGAGGAAGCACAAGGCAGCTGTCATCTGCCCGGTCCCCCACCACCGCTTTCCTGCCAGCCCTTCCCTCTGTGCTCCACTCACACCCCTGTGCTCACCCCTCTCCTCTTCCTACAGGAGCGCTTTGTGGACCTCTATGGGAACGATGCTGCTGCCGAGGTGAGAAAGGGCCAGGAGACCTTCAACAAATGGCTCCTGACCGGGGCGACGGTGGCCGGAGTGCTTCTGCTGGGATCCCTGCTGAGCCGCAAGTGAGCCGCTGTCCGAGCCCCCCGTGGCCAGGACGGCTGCGCCTTCACCGCCACATCCACTACACTCCGCTCCCGAGCACCACCACCGGCACAGGGGGCAGCCCCTCCATCCCGGCTGAGCACCCTGCTCCGTGGAGTCTTCTCCCTCGTGCCGCCAGCTCCTGTTATTGTAGCCCGTCTTATTTACTGTTCCGTTGTGTTCTAAAGGCGCTGAGGCCAATGCAGCACTTCAGCCGGCAGCTCCCAGCGCTGGGAGATCCCGGCAGCTGAGGGGGGGGCGCAGGCTAGAAGGTGTCCCAGCCCTGCAGGGTTCTCCAAATAATTTGGAAGAGAATAAACAGACTTATTTTTGCATGTGTGAGTGCGTGCGTGTGTGTAGATGTGTCACTAATATAAAGTTCCCCAGCCAGAGCAAGGGTCAGGCTCCGTGCCCCCGTTTCTGGCACGCTCAGGCACCAGGAAGAGGCAGGCTGCCTAGTGGGATGGAGCTTCCCTGCAGCATCCCTATCGTCTCCTTGCTTCTCCAGTAAGAGTTCATCCCTGTGGCAGGGGGAGCAGGAGGAAGAGGCAGAGAACAGGGGTGAGGAGCTCTGCCCTTGGTCAGCCCCATGTGAATTCCTTTATCCCCACATAGTCAGTTGCTGGGAGCTGTGGCCTGTTCCAGATGAGGATGGTGTGCCAGGCCCAGGGCTGTGCGTGGTTTGAAGGGTTCTTTGTCCTCTTCCTCTTCCTCATTCCAAATGTAGATGGCTGTGGGACAGTGCTCATCCCTTCCCAGCCTGCTCCTCTGGGCTGGCGAAGGAAGGAGGCAGGAGAGGGGGAGAGTGCTTGTTCTTGGCACAAGGGGCTTTGCAGAGAGCTGGGGCTGTGGTGTCCAGGAATCCAGAGCTGGGGATTGGAAGGGTCAGGGAAAGCACCTTCACCAGGGGTGGCAAAGCCCAGGAGCAGCTGATTCATGGGATGAGCTGGGAAGCAAGCCCAGGGGAGATGGGAGTGAGGGCTGGCACTGGCTGAGAGCCATCTCCACCTCTGGGGAATCTCTTTGGGGACAATAGAAGCTGTTGGCCTCTCCACTGCTGTCCCACGTGTTCCCAGTCCCATAGTGCAGGCAGATCCCTGTCCCCATGCGTGGCTGTGACGGCTGCATGCAGTGACTGAGGTGTCTGGCTTCCCTCCCACTCATCCCTATGCTGCTCCTTCTGCTGCTGGAGCAGGGAACCTCTGGCCTTTGAGCTGAAATTAGCTTCCAGAATAAACACCCTCATCCTTCGGAACCCACCACGGGCAGACGCAGCTGTCCACAGCTTGTCCGTGTACATAACGTCCCGCGCTCTGCTGTACATATACGAGTAGTTTTTAATTCATTTGTGAATACTATTAATGCTATTTTTGTTATCTTGTCTGTCCGTATTTATGTGTGGGACCGTGCTCCCTGCAGAGGCCAAGCTGGGATGGAGGTGGGGGGAGAACCGGAGGCTCCAGGGGGGCTCACTTGGCCACTGAGCACGGACTCGTGCTCCTCAGGTCGGACCCGCTCAGATCCCGCATGGGGAGCACGAGGATTAGCATTAGCCCATTGAGCGCTTCGGTTTGCAGGTGGAGGTGAATCCACAAATAAATTTGTCATTCGAGCTGCTGGTGGTGCTGTGGTCTTTGCAAAATCGTTGGGAATTTGAGCAACTTTGGAGCCAAAGGAGTTGGCTTCAGTGGGATGGATGGATGGATGGATGGATGGATGGATGGATGGATGGATGGATGAATGGGGTCCTCTTGCTGCCCAGGGATGGGTTGGGGTGTTCCAAGGGCAGTTTGCTGTGGTCCAGAGGGATGGTGGCGGGGTGGGGTGGCACTAAGGGGTGATGGGGACAGGAGAGCCCAGGGCAGGTTCTTAGCTGGGCTGGGGGTGCTGGTTTTGGGGACATGGGCTCAGCACCCATAGTCACATTGGGAGGAGGGCAGGGGACTCACAGCATCACTGGGACACGCAGCCCCCCACATTCCTGGGTATACGCCTCAAAAGAGCACCTTCCCTTTGTGTGGGGCTCATTCCAGGCACGGTTTGGACCACAGGAACACTCGGGGCTATTTTGGGATTCCACAAGCATGGGGAGCACCGAGCCACCCCACATCCCTCTCACGGCAGGACGCGCCCAGCTCAGCCTTCCGCAGACCCCCCTCCCCTGTCCTTTCCGGGGTCCCCCGGCACGGGGCGCAGCGGCCGGGCCCTGTCGGGCTGCACGGGCTGGCGGGACGCGGAGGGAGCCCGTGGACACGAGCACCATCCCGTGGGCAGCGGGAGAAGCTGCCGCGGAGCTGCGGCCGCAGCGGCTGCGGGGAGCGGGAGCACAGGGACCCCCGTGACCAACACAGCCGCGAGGATTGGGGCGAACCCCGCTTCCCGAGGGGCACCAGCCCCGTCCCCAGCCGCCCGGAGCTTCCCACTGCGGACAGACCCCACCGCGGCACAGTCACAGCCCCGCGCAGCAGAGGACACAGCGGTGCCCCGTCGTGGAATCGGGAATGGGACCGTGCCTGGGAGATGCGGCTGAGGGGGCTCCCCGAGACACCCCACAGCACACAGGACTGAGCTACGCTCCTGCTTTAATCCCTGCGAGGGTCGGGGGTCTGTGGGTCTCGCGGTTGGGCGTTTTGCCAGCCACGGGGCCACGATGGCAACGGGATGGTGATGGGGACACCACTGGCAGGGGGCTGGCGGGTCCCCACGAGGCAGGTGGTCTCATGGCTCGTACTGCAGGTCCGTGGCGATGAGCACGAAGCCCTGTAGGAAGTCAGGGTGAGAGGGGGCATATGGGGCACATGGGGGATCCTGGGGTAAGGAGACAGTGGCAGCACCCACCTGCTGCAGCGTGAGCCGGGGTCTGAGCAGGCTGAAGCCATGTGGGAGGGGCAGGGGGATGCCAGCCTGGAGCCACTCTGTGGGGAGGCAAAGTCATAGCAGGGGATGGCCCTGGTGCAGCTGTGGGAGGATGGGGACATAACAGGGACAGCACTTACTGTTTGCCCGGGGAACCCCAAAAAGCCACAGCCCAAACTTCAGCAGGGTCTCCAGACGCTTCACCTGTGGGACAGGCAGGCCCTGAGCCCGGCACAGCGCAGGCAGAGGGGCCCATGCTGCAGGCAGGGCTCAGCCCCCTGCCAGACTTGCCATGCATGGGGTCCACAGCACCCCAGATTCCCCCCAGACCTGCTCCCAAGGTGATGTGGAATCCAAGGCTCCCCTTGGCTTCCCTGGCACAGCCACTCACCTCCACTGGGCCCACATTTGATGCCACTTGTGCTACACGGAGCCTGGAGGACAAGATCAGGGTCAGAGCCAGGCACAGGGGTGGGAGCTGTCCCATCCCGGGGTAGGGACAGGCTGAGCTCCATGGTGGGACCAGGACCCCAGCACAGCAGGTCCAGCCAAGGAGCTACTGCCAGGGCACAGATATGAACTGGGGGCAGGATGGGGTCTGAGCAGGCAATACAGGACTCAGGGAGGAAAACAGACAGAGGTGGGGAACGAGGGAGCTCTCCAGGTATATCCTAGGGGAGCTCAGACGCAGCTCAGGGTTGGGCACTCACCCTGTCAGTCTCACAGTGCCCCCCAGTCTGTTCCTGGTGATTGTCGGCTTCCCAGTCACGTTGGCATCCTGCAGCAAGAGGAGACGTTGGAGAGACCAGGGCAGTGCCTGCAACCCAGCACCACCCAGCTGGCCCCAGCACCCCCTGTATCACCCAGCATGGCCCCAGCCAGCAGAACAGGCACACCAACCCCAGCCAAGTTCTTTGGGGTTCCCTGGCTCCCTGAGCCATGGCAGCAGCAGCCACTCACGATGTTCAGCACAAAGGCAGGGACACGGGTGGCATTGGGCAGCACCACAAAGGCCTCGGCAGAGCTGAAGAGGGTCCCGTGCAAGGCATCAGGATGGCAGGAGAGCAGGGGCTGCCGGCGGGCCCAGAGGTGCAGCTCCATGGGCTGGTCTGGATAGCGCTCCTGCAGCTGGGAGGGACAGGGCAGGGGTCACACAGAAAGGGGTGACACAGGGCAGGGTGACACACAGCCATGCTGGCCATGCTCCCATCAGGCCCCCCACCATTGCCCAGGTCCCACGTGCCCATCACTGCCCTGCCCACGTCCTTGTCCTGTGGTGTCCCATTCTGTCTGCATCCCACCCTGCCTGCAACACATCCCATTTCCACTGCACCCCATTCCCTGCCCTGTCCCTCGTCCATCCTGTTTGACCTCTGTGTCATCCCATGTCCCATTCCACCTGCAACCTTTCCCTCCTGCATCCCATCCCTCCTACGCCCCATCCCCTGTCACCTCCCTCCTGCATCATTTCATATGTCCCACCCTCCAGCATCCCATTGCATTTTCTGTTTCTCCTGCAACCCCATCTTGTGTCCCATGTCCCATCCCACCTGCCTCCTGTCCTTCTCCACGTCCTACCTGCGTCCCCTTCTCCCTGTGTCCTGTCCCACTCACCTGAGGGGAGAAGACCTCCATGCTCTTGGTCCTCAGCTGGAGCGGGAACTGCCGAGGGAGCTGGAAGGCAGGGAGGGATCAGGGTGCCGGGGCTGAGCAGGGGTGGGCATGGAGGACACCCCAGTGGCACCCCAGTGGGAACAGCTCTGCAGCCACCCCTACCATGTCACTGGAGAAGTTCCTGCGCAGGGCCCCGGCTGTGAAGTATGTGAAGGCGGCTGAGTTGGCAACAAACTCAGTGACAGCCAACAGCAGCACGGGCTCGTGTGCCAGGTGTGGTGTCTTGGGCAGGACCGTGGGCACAGCCACAGGCAGTGCCATGGGTAATGCCACAGGCAGCACTGCAGGCAGTGCTGAGGGTCTCTGCTGGTACGTGCCCACCCTGAAGATCTCTCCCTGCACAGGCACACAGATGGATGTGGGGATCAGCCAGGCTCCCCTGCTCCCAGACCTGGCCCAGGGATGCCCAGGATGACCTTACCTTGAGGGCAATGTCCCCAAACTCCTCTGTGAAGGCCGGCGGTCCCAGCAGGGAGTGGTCAATGGCAGCAAAGGTGTCCAGCTGGGTGGACACTGCAGGGACATGGGGGTGGTGAGGAGGAGTCAGACCACCAGCCCCCTCCCACAGCCTGGCTCTGTCAGGATCTGGCCCCACAGTGGGGTCCTGCAGACCCTGCTGGGCACCAGTCCTGTCCACAGCCCCCCAGGACCACTCTGCCTGTCCCCAGTCCTGGGGTCCCCTCACCCACCTTTCATGTGCTTCAGGACAGAGTCCAGCCTGTCAATGCCCCTGTGGAGCACGAGGCAGAGCTGGAAGCAGAGCAGGTGCCAGTGAGCCCAGGGATGAGGGTCTCCAAGCCCCTCACTGGGCTGGGAGGTACAGGGACACTGACACCCCAGGGCACAGGGGCTGAGCACTCACCTGCTTGTTCAGCTGCTGCCGCAGGGTTCTCTGGAGCAGAGGTGCCAGCAGGTTGTAGAGCCAGCTGTAGGGCAGAGCGGAGTGCTCAGATCACCTCATGGCACCCAGCCTCCCCCAGCCCATCACCCCAGCTGGGGCACCAGTAGTCCTTGCATGCCAGGGACAGGACAGAGCAGGGGGCTTGGCATCACCTGTATCCACGGTGAAACTCCATCTGCAGGTCAGTGCCGTGGGCGTCACAGCCGGCGCTCCAAACCGTGGGGTGGCCACTGCCATCCTCACTCACCCCCAGCACCGCTGCCAGGGCCAGGTCCTGCATGCGGAGCTCCACAGAGCCACTGTCCTGGCTGGGGACAGAGTGGGTGAGCACAGGGACGGCCGTGACATTGAGCCACCCTGAGCCTTGTCCCTGTCCCCATGAGCACTCACACGGCGCCCAGCTGGGCTGCCCAGTCGGCGCTGAGCTGGACGCGGGCGCGCTGCACCATCAGCCTCAGCCCCACGGCCTCGGCAAAGTCCAGTGTGGATTCGTTCATCTGCAGCTCATGGATGTGAATCCTGCACAACACAGACAAGTTGTGCTTGTGGCTGTGGCACAGACAGGGATGGGGACAGGGACAGGCATCCCACAGATGGCTCTTACCGTGGCACAGCGTAGGTGAGAGTTCCCAGGAGCGGGGTGTTGTAGGAACCTGTCAGGTTCAGCTTGTGCTCCTTCAGCAGCATCGACTGGAGCAGCTCCAGCCCAAAGCGCCGGCCTGGGGCAAAGTGGGAATTTGGGGTGATTCCAAGGAAGGGGCTGGGGTACCTGGGGTATCAGGAGAGTGAGCAGCCAGGTCCAGGATGGTTCTTCCATTCCCCATTCCTGGCAGACTTGGCATCATTCCTGGGGGTGTCCACTGGTTCCCCTCATTCCCCATCCTTAGCACTCTGGGCATCATCCCAGAGTGCACAGACTCACCGAACTCCAGTGTCCTCTGGGTCAGCCAGGCCTTAATGCCAGGATTGGTGCCGGGGCTGGTGATGGTGACAGAGACACAGGTGGGCAGCACGAGCAAGAGGCAGAGCCATACAGCACCCCGAGGCTGGTCCTGGCACCTGGATGCTGGAGCAGAGCACATGTCTGGGGGACCTGCAGCTGGTGTAGAGACCCCCTCCCTGTGCACCAGCACAGCCAGGACTTATACTGGTGACAGGGAGGCCCGGGTGACATCAGCATACATGGGGACACCACAGTGCTCCGGCCACCGAAAGCCCAGCCTTGCTCAACTCATGACTCAGAGGGGAAGCCGGATCCCCCATGGTTCCGCGCTGGCGCCTGTGGTGGGAGCGGGGGGACGCGGGGTCCCACTGCAGCCCCCGCCAGCCCCCGCCCTGGGGGCACACACCAGCCAGGGACACCAGCTGGGGCTCCCCACAGGGGCACAGGGACACCGTGTGGGGACACACAGAGACCTGGCTGGGCCAAGGTGACAAAGGGCTTCAGCTGTGCCCTGCCTGGGAGCAATGGAGGAGTGGGGGACACAATGAGCTGGTCTTGGGGCGGGGGGACTTGCACCAGGGAAAACAGGGCTCAATCCATTTGCACCAGGGAGTCGCTGCTGTTTCCACTTTGGGAAGGGCTCTGGGAATCCTGTGTAGGGTTACCTAAATTTCAGTGGGGATCAGGGTGTCTGGGGTGCGGAGGCAGCCCCCAAGGAAGTGATGGAAAGGTTGGGACAGTCAGAGCAAGAGCAGAACTCTGCAATCCCCTCTGAAAAACCCCAGCTGTGGGGAAGGAGCCACCTGCACTGCACAGCCACCATCAGTGGAACTGTCCCCTAGCCCGGGTGAGCCCCTCCAAGTGCCATGGGCTATGGATGACAGGGGTCCAGCTGCCCTCCTGGATCCAGCCTGGCAGACCCAGAGGTGTCTCTCGGAGGGCCAGGGCCTCATCTCAGCACCACAGGGGAACACAGAGCCCACAAACAACCTCACCAGAGGGACCACAGCCCCACATAATGTACCTTATGGAGGCCTTGAAAACAGCTGTCCACTGGCCCGGGAGGCTCAATGCCACCAACCATGGCTGCAGTGCTGGCCAGAGCCCCCAGCAGTGACCCAGAGGCCAGCACTTACCCTGACCCCCAGCCCAATGCCCACCACAGCCCCTCTATCCCAGGGTGCCTCAG
The DNA here is from genome assembly GCA_027886175.1 of Phylloscopus collybita. NCBI lineage: Eukaryota > Metazoa > Chordata > Aves > Passeriformes > Phylloscopidae > Phylloscopus > Phylloscopus collybita. Next base: position 7,577,789 of record JAJNNQ010000027.1, on the reverse strand, counting down.
CCCTGCCCATCACTCACCGTGACAGGTGGGGGCGGTGCCCCCCACCGCGGGGGCCGCGGGTCCCGCCATGGGTCCCAGCTCCTCCGTGTCCCCGGGACTGTACGTGGCAGTGAACAGCAGGGACCAGCTCTGACGCCAATGTCCATCCCGGGTCCTGGTCAGACCACAACGTCACCCATTTCCCCCGTCCCTAATCCCTTCCGGGATGAATCAGGTCCCACGAAAACATCGAGGGACCGGTTGGGGCACAGGTGCCCGCGGGCTGGGCGCTCCCTGGGGCTCTCCGGTGCATCCTGGTGCCGCGGCATCCGGCGTCCCGACACGTGCAGGCGGCTCAGCCCAGCCCTGCCAGCCCCGCTCCGAGCCTGGGCTGGCCCCGTCAGCCCCTTCCCCAGCTCTCCTGTGCCAGGGACCCGGTGGTGGCCACCCCCGTACCTTGAGGAGGGGATGACGGCCAGGGCTGTGTCGCGAGGGCTCGGTCGTGGGGCACACAGGGCTTGGACAGGGGTCAGGCAGAGACGTGGGGCCACACACGGATACACACGGAGCCCCTCTCCCCACCGCTCCAGCGGGAGCTTCCACATCAGGTGGCAATGAACAGGTAAGGACGGCACCCGGGAACACGGCACGGGAAGTGCCCCAGGGCCTCCCGCACCGCCTCCGGCCCAAGCAGAGCCCCCAGTCCCGCTTCTCCCTGTCCCAGCACCTTCCGGGCTACTCCAGGATGCCGGCCCGGGCCGTGCAGTGCGAGCGGACACCGGGAGAGGGACCCACCGCCCCGTCCGCGCCGCGCTCGGGACTGGGAGGAGGGAGCGCGGTGGAGGAGACAGCAGTGGGGACGATAAAAAGGACCTGGGAGGTGATGGAAGGGACCCATCCCATGATGGACAAGCTCATCCACAGAGACCCAGAGCCCCTGGCCCCGCTACGTGTCCCCTGCTGCTATGTCACAGCCAGGCCAGGGGTGGACAGGCGAGAGAGTGTCCTGATACCCCGAGCCACCCATCCCCTCCACAGGCCCTGCCAGGGGATCTGCTGGGCTGGGAAAGCACGAGTGGGCACGCCCAGGCATGGACACACTCACAGCTGTGCCCGTGAACATGCAAACACACACAAAGGCTGTGCAGAGCCTCACACACCTGTGCCCAGGGCTGGTCAATGCCCCCCAGCCCAAAATCCCTCGGCTACAGGACCCTTTGGGGGGGGGGGGCGGGGGCATAAAGGGTCCCACAAGAGCCCCTCCAGGCACCCCAGTTGTCCCCTGCCAGGTCCGTAGGAAGGTCTGAACAGATCTGGAGCAGGAGGCTATGAGGTCCTCGGGGTGTTTGTGAGTCAAGGGGACTCAGGTCAGGGCAGCTGCCCGGGGCACCCCCAGCCCTCGGGGTTGCACAACCCCTGATGCAATTTCCTTGTTCCAAGAGGTTGTCTGTCCCCACAGGCAGGGGTTGCACCAGGAAGAGCAGGAACCGCAGGGGTAGGGCCATAGAGAGAAGCACCCAAGACTTGTATCTGCTCTCCCCTGTAAGGGGATCAATCCTTGCATCATCACTCCTGTAATCCCCCGGTCCTGACACAGCAACAATTGTGGGAGCCTCGGGAGGGCTCAGGAGTGCAGGTGGCCCAGCTCTCCTGGGAAGGGGAGGGAAGGGAATTCCAGGCTGTGAACACGCCAGTGTCCAGGGAGATGGGAAACCACACTCCCATCTGGCCACAGAACCCCACACCTGGCTCATAGCACTGTCCCCTCTGTGTCATCATCCCATCAGGGTGCCTGATCAGGGGAAGATGCATCCCAGTGCTGCTGCATTATCCCACCACAGAAGATAGGGTGAGAACAATCTTTCCTGCCGTGTCTGACCCTCAACACCCCACGTCTGAGCCCAGGGAGTGAAACCCCACAGGAATCACTAAAAGAGGCTCTGTGGGGGCAATGCTGGGACACGGGGAATTGGGACCAGCCCGTGAGAAACCCCTTGCCCAGCACCACCAGAGGGTCCCAGACCCTGAATCCCCCAGCACACCCACCCAGCCACAGCCATCTGCACAAGTTGCCCCCCGTTAGATGGGACACATATCCCCGAGGCTAAACATGCCCAAAACCCAGAGGAGGGAATGTGAGGGGCAGGAAGAAAACACACGTGTGGTCATCAGGGCTTGTTTAATAACAAAACTCCAGCTATTGTAGAACAATATTCTCCAGAATCATTGTAATATACAATACGGGGAATGCTCTCAGCAATCTGAGAAGGAAGGATCTGGCCCACAGCACCCCCCGCCCAGGCTGTGGGGGGACCCCCAGGGAGCCAGGGATGCAGGTGAGCCGCGGTGCTCAGGGACGGGGTCCCAGGGACGATGTCCGTGGTGGGTGGGACCGGGATCCCGGGAATGATGTCCGTGCAGGGTCCAGAGCAGTCTCAGCGGCAGAGGATCCGATCGGCAGCGGGAATGCACGGAGCCTGCGGGAAAGGGACACGAAGCGGCCGGTCAATACTTGCCAGGAGGGTGCCGGAGAGGACGGGGATGGAAGGGACAGGAGGAAGGGACATCCCCGGGAAGGAGAGGGTGCGGTGCAGATCTGGGGAAGGAGAGTCCAAGGAACGCCGGTGCTGCCCGTCAGGAGCGCGGGTCTGAGCCGGTGCCGTGGGGTCCGCACTCACCTCGGGGGAGTCCCCAGCAGCGGCGGGGCGGGGGGGGCCGCACTGCAGCTCCAGCTGCAGGTCCCAGATGTAGTCGATAACGTGCTGCAGCAGCTCCACCTTGGAGACCCGCCGGTGTCGCGGCAGCGTCGGCACCAGCGCGCGTAGCCGCGAGTAGCAGCCCTTCATATCGTACAGCAGCGCGGCGGCCGCCTGCTCGGCCGCCACCGGGGACACTCCTAGGCCCGGCCCGCAGCGGGCAGCCTCCCCGGGCCGCACCGCCTTCAGCGGGCCGCCGGTGCCCGCGGGCAGCGGCGAAGAAGCGACAGCGGCGACCTTCATAGCGAGGGGCTGCGAGCGCGACGCAGAGGACGGGGACGCTGCGGGCGGACAACGAGCCCGCGCCCCGCCGCGCCTCTTATAGAGCGCAGCCGATGGGTGGGCGGGGCCACGGGGAACTCTCGGCCAATGACAGCGCAGAACGGGCGGACACAGCCCCGCCCACTCCATTCATGCGCCCCGAAGGGCAGCGTCTTAAAGGGGCAATGGCGTGGAGAGAGCCGTGACGGGCTTGGGCCGCGGTGCAGGGACACCGGCGGTGCGGAGCTACAGCAGCGCGGAGCGCCCACCCTGCCCCGCAATTCATGCGGGTCCTTGCCCCGCGGGCTCCCGATGCCGGGCTCCTCTCAGCCCCCCTCTCCCCTTGCCCCCTCCAGGCCCCCGTGTCCCTCCGGGCGCTCGGCCCCCCCGCTCTCCCCGCGGCCCCCCCGCTCCGCGGCGGCTCAGACCGTGAGACGCCAGGCTCGTGACGTCACCCATTCATAAACCCCGCGCGCTGTCAGCGCGGCGCCGGGCGGGCGGTGCCCATGGCGACGGGGGCGGGGCGGGGACACACACCTGCAGCCCCTACGGGGGGCACCGGGACCCCCGCGGAGACAGCGCGACCCCCACGGGGCACCGGCACTCCCACGGAGAAACTGGCATCCTCATATGGACAGGGGGGCTCCGGGACCTTACAGGAGGCACAGGGACCCCCGGGGGACATCTGCACCCTCACGGGGACACCGGGGCACCAGGGCCGCACGGTGGCACAGGCACACGGGCATCCCCACGGGAGGCAGCCCGTGCTCCGCCCCAAGTTCGGAGTTCCCCGTTCCTCCGGGGCTCAAACCTCCGCAGAACTGCTCGGGGGCGGCTGCCGGGGCGGGGGTCCCCAGGTTCGGGTCCACTCGAACGGGCGGTGGGCAGAGGGGTCAAGCGCCGGGTGCGTGGGGCGGCGCGGGGAGTGGGCTGCGGGCACGGTCCTGCTGCGGGGAAGACCGGTGGAGGTCCCGCCACTGTGCGAGGCAGCCGGTCCTTGCCCCGAAGGGTTTCTGGTCCGGGCTGTAATTAGCGTTACTGCTAATTACCCCGCACCTGCGGGGAGGGCAGGCAGCGCCCGGGGAGGGCCCCCCGAGCGAGACCCCGGCACACCCCGAGGAGCAACGGTGTGGGAAGGGAGGGAGGCAGACAAAGCTGCAGCCTCAGACACTCCTGGGTGTGTGTACAGACACAGACACGCGGGGTGGGTGTGCGTGTGCACACACAAAGCCACGGACACAGACGTGCTTGCACACACAGATGTGTGCGGGACATACCCAAATACGTGCACTGGAGGATTCACACGAATACGCAAACCTGTGGAGCCCAAACACAGCCACAAGTACACGCGCACAAGAGAGGACACACGCACACGGATGGTGTAAATGTAAATGGAGTAAATGGAGTAAACACACATACGGGTACACACACACGTGTGCACACACGTGTACACCCTGCCTTGCACACCAACACGTGTGCCCAAGTGCCAACGGAGCTCTCCCTGCCCTTTATGGGGTTGGGCTGGGGGAGCCAGACCCTGCTGCTCGTCCCCAGGCATTCAGGGAGCTGAAGGCCTCCCCCTCTTCTTCATCTTCTGGGGAGGGCAACAATCCTGGAGAGCATGCATGAACTCCAACCCTGCCAGCCTGGCTGGGGGGAACTGGATTCCCCTGTCCCTCCCTCTGTCCCTCCTCCCTGTGTCCCCCAGCCTGGTGCGGTGGTGGTTCCCAGGGTGGGCACGGCGCTGGGGTCGCCCCCTCCATTCAGGGCTCGGCGGAGGGCCCGGTGCTGCCCGGTTCCCACCGCGGCTCTCAAAGCTGCTAATTAGCCCCCATCTGGCGGCAGTGGCCGGGCCCCGGCGGGAGGCCGGGGACATTGTGCAGAGGAATGTCTTTCAGGGCCGCCGGCCGGCCGCCGCCACCGCCAGCTGCGCCGCCAACAATGCCAGGACGAGCCGGACCCCGCGCCCCTGCCACCGGCCACCCCGAGCGGCGCAGGGACGTGGACGGGTTTCGTGGCCCTGGCGGCTGTCACGGCACACATGGCACGGCCGCCCTGGCACAGCCACTCCAGCACAGCCACTGCAGTTGTCCCAGGCCACGGGGTGCCCCCGAGAGCAGGACACCCTCACCCCATCCCTCTGCATACTGGGGTACCGGGGATGGGGTGCCGGGGTCAGGGCTGCCAATGCGGCACCGGGACACTGCCCTGGCCACAGCTGGCCGCGGAGTCCCGGCCTGGCACGGCGTGCCGGCCGGCGCAGCAGTGCTGTCCGGCAGAACACAGAGCTTCATTTCCATCTCAATTCTGGGAACGGGGCGCGCGGCGCGGTAACAGCAGCCTCGGCCATATGGTGCTGGCGGGGCTCAGCCCGGCCGGGGGGGCAGCCGGGGGGCGGCTGCTTTGCGCTGAGCAGGGGTTGCCCGGCAGCCGAGCACATCAAAGCCCCCGGCCGCCCCCAGCCCGCCGGGACCACACAGGGCAGGGCCGCGCCAGGCCGCCGAGGGGCCGCAGGGCTGCCTGTGCTGCTGTGATGGTGGGGACAGCCGACACCCCAGAACCGGCAGCACCCAGCCCCGCACTCCGGCATGCAGGGCTGGGAGGCAGCACGGACACCACAGGTCAGCTGGGCCCCCACCAGTGACCAGGACCCTCGAACTTGGGCTGCTCCTGCCTTGGATGGGGTTGGGCTCCATCCAGATCCCCTCTCCCGGTGCCATCCGCAGGTCACCCCTGAGGCTACACAGAGCCTCCACCCCCCCATGTCCGCATGACAGTGCTGAGCCAGGGTTGCAGATGTGCCGGGGCTGCCGGCACAGCTGGAGCGAGGCCGAGGCCTGAGAAAGCCCCTGCGCATTCCCCTCCCGCCTTCTCCCTTCCCGTTCCCAGCTTCCATCCGCTGCAGCCCAGACCAGCTGGAGCCAGGCAGCCCTTCCTGGGATTTATTCCAGCTTCCTGCCCCTCCTCGCTGGCCGGCTGGGGTTGGGGCTGCCTTGGGTTGCTTCCTCTCCCTGCTTGCAGCCGCCGGCCGGGCGCCACTGCCAGTACCCATCATCACACGGGACCCCAGCTCTCACCACCAGCACCCAGCACTCCATGGGACCCCAGCGCTCATCACCAACACCCACCATCACAGCAAAGCATCCCCCACCCTGCGTGGTAGAGCATGAGGTACAAATGCAGCACTCATCACCCATCATCTCCTAGCTGCACCCCTGCCGCAGTGGGGAGGCTCCACAGGGCTCTAGAGACCAGCAGCCCTGGAGTGTTCCCCCTCACCCCAGGCACCAGGACTCCCCATACATGAAACCACCCTCCCCTTGCCTGGCATTTACACCCTGTGCACCCCCAGCTCAGCCCATCCCACCCCACTGCAATTCCTGATGGGAGCTTGGCACAAGGGGTGTGTGCCCAGCCAACGGGCATCTACACCGCTGTCACGAGGTGCCATGGGTGAGTGGCTGGGTGAGGATTACCCCAAACCCCACATCTGCTGGCAGCAGAACAGGCAGCTTTGGCCCCTGCCCTAGCTGGGCGCAGTCAAGTGGATGGAGGTTTCCTGCTGGAGTCGGCCCATCCATGTTTCCGCAGCCCCCACCAGGCCGGAGGGACCCTGCAGAGAGGGGAAAGTGGCCCAGCAGCGGCCCAGACACGGTGGAGCCGCGTGGCCTCGGCCCTGCCGGGACCGGAGGTGCCACAGGCCCAGGTGCAGCAGGCGAGCGAACCGGGGAGCGCTGAAGTGCCGGCTCCACTGGCGGCTCCTTGCAGGGCCCAACACACTTCCTTCCTCCTGGCCGGCTCCGGCTTATCGGCCAGGCAGGGTGAGGGGTGACCCTGCTCTCCCCTTCCCAGGCCTTCCGCTCCCTGCAGCCCTGGGAAAGCTCCTGGACACTTTTCCACCACATCTACAGCAGGCGGGAGCTGCTCAGAGCTCTGCAGGGCAGCAGCGGGGCAGGAGGGTGATGCTGGCACGGGGGGTACCCTGTGCAACCCCCAGCCTGCTCCTGCACTCCTGGGGCCTCTGGAGGCTGCATGGGGATGCAGCTCCTACCACCCGAAGCCAGGGAGGATGCAGAGCTTCCCAGGATGCAGTGCCAGCCCCACAGCAAGGGACACACCAGGCTGGGGAGTAGGGTCCTGACTCAGGGTAGGGTCCTGCACCCCACGGCAGAGCCAAAGTCCTTTTCCATGGAACACTGGAGGCTGGTGGAATCACATCTGGAGTCTAGACTCAGTGACTCGGTGGGCTGGGCCTGGCGGCCGCGCTGTACCCAGACCCTGCTGCACACTGTTTGCTTAGCTGGAGGTATTTAATTGGAATTAAAGTGGCCCCTCTTGTTTTTGCGGACAGGGCTGTTGGAAAAGGAGCTGTAAGTCATAGAAAACATCTGTAGGAGCCTGCGAAGGGTCATTAGATGGCAGAACGCGAGGCGCCACTTTTAGTGCTCGCAGCCGGCGCAGGGAATAATGGTTCAATACGGCTTTTGTGGAGGAGCTGCCAAGCCAGCAAACACTTTCTATTTATTCTGGCAGTGGGCATGGCCGAAGGGATGCAGGATCCTCCACAGGGCCCCTAGGAGGGGTAGGGAGGACACTGCCAGTGCTGCAGGACACAGGGCAGCTGGTCCCAGTGGAAGCTGAAGTGGATGCTGGAGCTGCCCCTGCCTGCAGCCCCTTCAGCCCCCATGCCTGCACTAGCATCCTCTGCCCATCCCAGCCCCAAGGGGTGCAGGATGGTGCCTTGCTCCCTGCAAGGAAGGGGGACAATCCTCACCCTGCTCCAGGGCTGGGTTTGAGGTCACCCTCCCCTACCCCTCCCATTCCTGCTCCCCCAGGCCATGGGGTGTTAGCCTCAGCTCACTGAGCACCTCAGCAGCTGAGGCAAAGCACGTCCCCACCCTGTGGGGTTCCTGCATCCCAATCCCTGCTCAGCCACCCTTCTTCTGGGGCCAGATCCCAGCTCAAACTCACACAGGGTTCAGTGACTCCGGCCCTAAATCTGGGCATCGCAGTGCAGGGGCCAGGGTGGGGGAAGGCTCAGTGCCAGAGAAGTGGGAGGGGGAAGGGGATGGTCACTTGGTCACTTGGAAACAGCCAGACAATGGCCACCGGCTCCACTGGGAGAAGGCGGGTGAGCTGGATGCCAATCCTGGTGCCGGCTGGGCGGCTGAGCAGGGGCATGGCCACACCAGCACTCCTTCCTTCAGTATGGTTTAATATGAGAGAAAGCAAATGCACAATACAAAATTTAAAAACCGGCATACATCGATACCCCACCTGGGTGGCTGCTCCGACACACACAACACGATGCTCTTGCACAATTGTTTCGTCGTCTGTCACTTTGCAGAGGGTCTTAAAGGGCCCCAGCCCAGCAGCGCTGGGCACAGCCCACGGGCAAGGTCACTTCTCCTTCTTGGAGGCTTCTGCTGGCTCTTCTTTGGAAGCCCCTGGCGCCTCCTTGGGGACTGAGCTCTCCTCATAGCTGGGGACAAGAAGGACATGAGTGGGGCCAGCTCCTCCCTGGAGACAGAGCCCTGTGCCAAGTGGGGACAACCCGGCCTGTGGCCTTGGGTTCTGCCCTGCTGTTATTGAGGACAAGGCAGGCTCCAGCCATCAGCCCCCAGCACAGGAAGCCCCATGGGGCAGAGCCCAGGCAGGGAGATGAGGGATGCATCCCCCCAGGACATCTCCAAGGATAGGGTGGACCCAGCCAGGGGCCAGCTCTCTGCCCAGGGATCTATCCTTCCTCCCTATTGGATATGCTGGATAGCACATGCTTTCCTTGGCTGAGCACTGGTGCCAACGGGGCCAGTTAACAGGGGAACTGCAGCAAGACCAACAGCAGTGTTCCCTCCCAGGGTCTCACTCCTCTGGCTGCAAACCCTCTCCAGCAGTGGCCCCAAGGCTCTGGCTAAGGAAAAGGGAATGCTGCTCCAAGCAGAAAGGACAAGGTCTGGGATAACAAATCCTCTTGCCCTTCCCAGTCTCCTCTCTCAGAATGGGAGAGAAACCGGGCCACAGCAACAGCTCCAGCCTTTGCCCACAGAGTGAGGAGAGCTGGGAATAGGGAGAGCCAGGACCTGCCCCTACCTGGCCAGAGCGACAGACAGGGGGCCCCGGCGGCAGCGGCTACATGGCACTGGGGCTCTGCTGCCGGCGTCGGCGGGGACAGGACAGTTTCTGCTGCATGGAATCAGCCAGGCTGGCCGGCGAGCCAGACACCGTGGGGAAGTGGGTAAGTCTTGGTGTGTGAGGCAAGATTTCAGCAGAGGATTCATAGCTGCAGGAGAGAGAGGAAGCAGGAAAGGAAAGACAAGGACAGAAAGGAGGGGCGGGGGAGAAAGAGAGAAAAAGCAGAAGAGTTTTGGAGTGAGAGCATCGAGAACGCACCGCCCTGTGCAGGAAGCCTGGCACCCTTCACCTGCTGGCACCCGCTGGCCTCTCCTTGCCTGCAGATTCCAGGACAGGGCTGCAGCATGGAAAAGTGAGCACTGAAACTCGGGGATGAGGCAGCTCCCACTTGCATGAGCAGAGCCAGGCAGCCAGAACCTAGGGAAAGCAAGCCTGGGCAGTGGGCAGGTGACAGAGAGATGCAGCAGACCGTGTCCTGCCGCTTGAGGACAGTGTGCCCACAGCAGATGTGGGGGGCAGGATGGGCTCCCACTACTGAGAGAAGCAGAGTGGAGCTTCCTGCCTAGGCTAGGGAGGTTTAGCAAGGCTGAGGGCCATGGAGCTGATCCCAGTGTCACCCACCTCTGCCCCACCAGCACCCCTTCCCTGGGCCTGCTGCACAGATCCGCTCACTCCCACCCTGCCTGCAGACCCTCGCTGCTGTGAGACTCCGTGTGCAGGCAGAGACCACAGGAACTGCCAGCTCCAGGGAGGATCAGGGCGCACCAAAGCAGCACAGGAGAGCTACACCTGGTGGGATTCCTGCGGTGGGAGCCACTGCCCTCCAGGCATCAGTCCCTCTAAATCCCATTTCCTCTGCCTGCAACTGGAGGCACTTCAAGGGAGGTCTGGCCCCCAGGGGCAGTCAGGTTTGCAACCCCCCAGCATCCTGCCCGTGCCCTGGCAACACTTTGCTGCTGGAGCAGCTTGTGCTACTGCTCTGGGAGGGCACTAGCCCCTGGCTGCCAGGCTCCCTGCACTCCTTGCTGCCCAGTGGGCCCGGCCTCACAGCTCATCTATCCCCAGTTTCCTGGCAGGAGGTGCTGCTGCTGTCAGCTGGTGAGTCACAGCACTGGGGAAAGCGGCTGCAGGATCCCAGGTGCACAGGAAGGACGATCCCAGGACACTCAGTGCCTGCAGCAGCGATTGTCAGAAGCAAACATCAAAGGAGGGGCAGGTGCGGCAGGGCTGGGGACGGCCCAGCTGAGAGCCGCTGGGAACATGCATACCTGCATCTCCCAGGAGAGGGGAGGGAGGAGGGAGGACAGCTGGCTTCCCGTTGCGCCCAGCTTCCCTCTGAGCAGGCTGGGAGCTCAGGAACGCTCCCTGGGCTGGGGCACTGGGGAGACTGGAGGGTACACAGCCCTGCTTTAGGATATTCCCTCCCCTTCTCTGCATCAAGCATTGTTACTGTGCTGAGCCACCACCAAGTCTCGAGCATGACGGAGAAACAGTTTTCAGGCAGGAGGCCAGAGCTGCCCACTGACAGCCTGGACAGGCTCCGAGAACAGCTGAGCACAACGGCCCAGTCCCCCTTCCTCTGTACCCACAGCCTCTGGGGCAGGGAGACTGCTGCAAACCAGGAGGCTTTGCCCAGGTGGGGAGGTTGGGATGTGCTTGAACCAGTCCTGGCTGCTCTCACAGCCGGCTCTTTTTCCCCACCCACAGGCCCTGGGACACAATGACCAAGTATCTCCACACCAGGTGTGCAGTCCCACCCTCCCCTGCCTGCCAGCGCATGGGAAGAGCCTGTCACTGGGGCGTAAAGCAACACCAGGTGCTGCCTGCTGGTACCACACCGCAGCTCCCACCCAGCTCCCGGGAGGCGGCTGGAGCCAGGCCCGGCATGTACAGACACAGCCCCGCTCCCTCCACCCACGCACGTGCCGGCGCACACCCAGAGCGTGCCCAGATGAACCCGTCCCTCCAGCTGTGCCCAGGCGTGGGAACATCTGCACGCTTCATGTGCTCCAGCGCCGCCGGCCAAACAGCTCCACGGCCAGCTGAGGCTCACCTGAACATTTCGGTTACTTCTCCCTTTGCCAAGGCCACGAGAAGCGGGAATCCAATGCAGGCGGGGACCAGGTACAGCAGCGCAGGCTGTGGGGAGGAAAAACAACTGCTGCACCAAACCACAAATCACCCTGAGGGTAGAGGGCAAGGCAAGCTCGTGGCCTTGCCCCTTCTGCACCCATGGTATCTGTCACACGGCTGCCCAGGGAGTTAACACCCCAAATGCAGCTTCAAGAGCTAAGTCAGAGCTGCAGCAGCATGAAGCTAGATTGGATACTAGGAGGAAATTCTTTCCTGTGAGGGTGGTGAGGTTGTGGCACAAGTTGCCCAGAGAAGCCGTGGATGTTCAATCCCTGGAAGTGCTCAAGGCCAGGTTGGAACAGGGCGTGGAGCAGACTTTTCTAGTGGTTGGTGTCTCTGCCCATGGCAGGGGAGTTGAAACAAGATGGTCTCTGAGGTCCCTTCCCAAACCATTCTGGGATTCTGTGAAAATCCTCGCTGTGAGGTCCCAGTGGGCCATGAACACACTGAGAACCCCTGTGCAGATCACAGTGTATGGGCTCCCAGAGGTCCCCACTTCAAAGCCAGTGGGTGGTCAGGGTAGCTTGGTTGCAAAGAGCCAAAAAACACGGGGCTCCTGGCTGAGGGGCTATTGTTGGAAACAAGGAGCCTTGCCCCAAGCAGGCCTCTGCTCCAGCTGGGCACAGGAGCTTTGGGCAGGGAAAGGTACAGACAGATACTGGAAAACCAAAGCCAAGAGAAGAAATAAATCTGTTTTTTCCTGGCAGGATGCAGGAACTTCATGGCCAAGCTGGCCTGATCCACTTGGATGTGCATCCACAGGAGGCAGCAGGGTGGAGCTCACCTGGGCATGCTTGAAGATGTGCATGATGAATATGGTGAGGCCCAGCCCAAAGATGTAGGCCACAAAGCTGGTGTAGAAATACGTGTGCGTGTTCTTCTTCAGGCTGTAGGGAAAGGGAAGAGCTCAGTGACCTCCGGTCTAGAATGCCAGTGGCCAAAATGGAATTGGCCTGGTACTCTTAGGCATCTCCCACCACAGCAGAGTGTGGGGAGCAATGCTCTGCCTGTGCAGCCTAGTGTTGTGAGAGCAGTGTGGGACTGAAGGCAGTAATACCCAGGTGAAGGGCTGGAGAAGGGAAGAAGGTAAGTGATCCTGCTGCTGGATGGCAACTGGGAAGGCAGGAATTAGGGCTGGGACCCAGGGAGAAGGTCCCATTGTCTTGGCAGAGATGGGCCTGTCCCTGGCAGTAGCAGTTGCTATTTTATCACAGGCCAGGTTGCAGGAACAGGGGATTCCCAGCAGGTGCAGGCAGGATGTGGGTGGTAACACCTGGAAGAGCTGGCACAGACCAGAGGGTCTGTGCAAGAGCAGTGGGAGTGGGGCCACACCACCACAGTCACAGAGCACCCTGTTCCCTGGAGCCTTTCAGTGTGGGGCAACTGCTGCAGCCCAGCTGTAGGTGCAGCTTCCCTACGTGGGAAGGAGCTGCTTCCTCCAATGTCAGTGGCAACCTGGAGGCAGCCAGCCCTGCCAGGCACCGATTTGCATCCACGCGAGCACTTCCCAGGTGCCAGCACCGCCGGCTCTTTCCCACGCTGTCACTGCTTCCTCCCACTGCCCTCTACTCCTCGGTTCCAGGGAGCTGGTGAGACTCTGTGGGGCTGCTGTGTGCTGCTGCCCTGATCCTCAGCTCTATGCTGTCTGCCCTACCTATGCCCGAACTCAAACCACTTGCCCTCGGTGCTCAGGACATACCCACAGAGCCAGCCCCCTCTTCCAAGAGCTTCTCCTTACACCCCCTGGGGTGTCCCCACACTCAGCTCCAGAAGGGAGCACATGACTGTGCTCCTGGCTCCCCCTTCCCTTTTTCTCCTCTACAAAAGCAGCTCAAATATGCTGCAAGATCCAACCTGCCAGAGACCCTTCCCTGCCGTCTGCTCACCTGATATCAAACCGCAGCAGCAAGGCAATGAAGATTCCTGCAGGGAGAAGGAAACAATGAGGGGCTGGAAGTGGCAGAGGAGGGCCAGCGAGGGGCCAGGGGAGCAGGGGAGGGCCAGCGAGGGGCCAGAGGAGCAGGGGAGGGCCAGCGAGGGGCCAGAGGAGCAGGCTGAGCGAGGCAGGGCAGGAGCCGCGGGGCTCCGGTGCCGTGCCCAGGGTGACAGTGCCCTCTCGTGGCGCGCGGCACCGGGACAGCACCCGGACCAGCGGGGAGACTCCCAACCCACCGGGAGACCTGCGCAGGGCTGCGCCTGGCCAAGGGCAGAGCCAGGCACCCGCTCAGCTCCCCACAGCCCCCTCAAAGGAGACCCCAGTCCCATCATCCCTCTTCTGTCCTCACCCGGAATGACAATGTCTCCCAGTCCCAGCATGGCGAAGTTGTCAGCGTCCAGCCCCTTCTCCAGCAGGTCCTGAGGGAAAACCACTGCAAGGAGCAGAGTGAGGCACAGTGAGGGGGTGTGTCCCCACTGAACACCCCTCACTGGGCCTGACAAACAGGGCCCAGAGCAGGGCAAGGGACCTATCCCTGCCCTCAGCCCCCTCCTTCCCTGTAGCCTTCCTCGTTCTTTCTGGGACAATTCCAGGACACAAAACTAAGGGGTTCCAGGAGCCAAACCTACTGCATGCTCCACAGCAGCACCAGTTCACCCCTCCTGCTCTTTTGCAGCTCTGCAGTTTTATTTTTTTTTTCATGGTGTTCATTTGGTATGGACTGTTTTCACAAGCAGGTGAAATTGCACACTGCAAAGGTGCAGAGTGACCCAGACAGACCAGGGCTCTGCAAACCATCCCTTTCCAGAGACCTGCCTTGGCTTGAGGCTGGCCAATGACAGGGAGGAACGGCCACTAGCAGGAAATGTTCCTGCACATATCCCAGCCTGAGCCATCTCCAGAGCTGGAGGGTGCATGGGGCAGGGCAGACCCCAGGACACAGGGAAGATCTACTCACGTTTTATTGGGGCCTCGAATGATTTGGCAACTGTCACCATCACATTGGTGCCAAAAACCTAGAACAGAGGAGTCCAAGGTGACCACAGCTGCACAGGAACACACCCCCACGCTCAGCTACAGCCTCACCCCAGGGCCAGGAGTGGCCCCAGTGGCAGAAAATAGCCAAAGACCTGCCAAAATGTGGGCACGGGAGCCCTGAAAGCAAGCACGCTGTCTGGGGGAGGAGGCATACAGTGGCACTGGGGGAGGTGGCATCTTCATGGCTGTCCTGCTCTCAGGGCAGCAAGGGGACAGCACTCACAGGCAGAGCTGCTGCCCACCACCCAGCCCTGCACCTCAGCTCAGCTTTATACAGTCAGCTCCATGTAAAGTCCAATTGGAGGGCTGGACCTTCCAGCAGAACGTCCCAGCCTGGGAGCTTCCAGAGGGGACAGGGGCAAGTGTCACATCAGCTGCAGTTTGCTCTGAGGTCATTTACTTGCACGGCCCTATCAGCTGTAAATACTGGCAGCATTTAGGGGGTGGACTGTAAACACTGAGGGCAGCCACCCTGATCTCTGCACCTTTCCATCTCCAAGCTTCCAATCCAGCAGACACAAAAAAAACAGGTGGTGGTTAGCACTGGGTGAGCAAGACCCTGAAGCCTTGGGTTGAAGGGAAATCTTAAAGCATCATATTAACTCCCACAAGCTGCAGCAAGTTCTGAGCATTGCCACGGAGTGATGGGACTCAACACTGGGATCAGGGAAAAGCACCACATGCCCCCCCAAGACTATGTTGGGGCAGTAGCATCAACCCACTGAGATCTCCCTCCTCCATGAAACCCTCCTGGGATCTCACTGTGATTGAATCCATGCCAAGATCCAAGTTCCTGCAGAGGGGCACAGTACAAGGGCCTCCACTTGAAGGCAGCCCTTCTGTCAGTCTCCAGCAATACTCTGATCCATGGGGAAGCTGAGATGGGAGACAGCCAGCCAGTGGAGAGCAGAGGGGTGCACTCACTGTCCCCAAAGCACTGGGAAGACACTCTCACACTAAGCAGGGCCTGGGGCACCAGGTGTGCTAAGGCAGAAGGCTGAGTCCTCTCCAGCTGAGAGCTGAGGAGGAAGTGGCCCACAGGCTAAAAACCACAGAGCCCAGACTGTTAACGAGCCTGGGAAACAGGGGCACCACCGGCCAAGTACAAAACAACCCACAGTAGCCAGGCATAAATATGGAGGGATTACACAGGCAGCTGCAGAGCTGCTGGACAGACCTCAATGTATAAAAGGCTCTCAGACACTTGGAAACATGGTGATTCAGAAGGTGGAGGCAGCAGGAAGGACTGGGGAATACGGACATTACAAGGACAAACATCCTCCCATGCACGGGGCAGAGCACACGATTGCATTCCTGCCTTCCTCGCCCCCCTTTCCTCTACAAAAGCAGCTCAAATACACTGCAAAAAATAAGGAAAACCTCAAAATGAGAAAGACAGGGTGCAGCACTGGCTAAGGAAAAGGGACTGGAGGCATTCCAGGGTCTGGTCCTCTGTGCAAGAGAACAGAAGGACACTAACGAAACCAGCAGATGACAGAGCCAAGGGACAGCTCACACAAGCAGGCTCAGTGTGCCCCAGAGCAGCCTCCAGCCCACCCAACAGCTGTCAGGTCTTGAGAAGACCATAATGGGGAATACAGGACCGGATATGACACACACTGAGTACCCCACAATAGCCCTGATGAGGTTCCTGCCTGGGCCCTCTGAGTGAGACAATAAAACACACTTGATGAGCCACATGCTGCCACTGCAGATTCTGTCATCAACCCTGCCACACCCCTCTGGGCTGAGAAAGTGAAAATTCTGACTTCAAGTGTGTGTCCAGCCAGCGTGGTGCCTCCAGAAAGGCAGAACGCCAGGCACATGCTTCCACCAGTGGCCTGCGGAATGCTCCCGCTTACCCAGAACACATCATAGATGAAGAGGCCTCCAAGCAAGATGCAGCCAGTGCTGACATTGTTCAGGTGCAGCAGCTCCACCCCGTTGAGGGAGAATGCCAGCCCGAAGAGATTGTTGGCAATCCAGTGCTGGGAAGGACAGGAAAAGGAGATCTGGGTCCCGCTGTACACGGAACCCCCACCTTGCATGGAAAGGAGTCCATGTCCGACCCAGCCCAGTGCCCAGCTGTGCCTCTCTTACCTTTCTCAGCAGGTACCAGACCCCCACAACACTGCTCAGGGCCAGGCACACGAGATCCTTGGTGTCAAACTCATAATTCACAATTTCTGCAAGAAAACAAAGAAGTCAGATTTGGAGCAGGGCAGGCAGCTCCCCTTCCCCCGCAGGGCTGGGCTGAGCTGAGTGATTCCACAGCTGGGGAGCTCAGTGCTCACGTCCCAAACAAGGGGACTGTACCCCTGGTACACACGTGCAAACCGCCTGGCAATGAGCAGTGGGCCCTGGAAAGCTCAGACCTTCTCCTTCAGCCAGACTCTGCACATGGACAGCATCCATGGTCCTGCTGTCAGTAAGGAAATTGGATTCAGGCACTGCCTGAGGCAGAGAGACACAAATCTTCTCTCTCTTCCTGTGCCAGTTAACTCCTGGTGGTATCACCAGAAATACTCCCTTACCAGAAAAGCTACTACAGGGCAGGATACTTATCAAAGCATCTTCTGCCACTGCAAAGATCTGGCCCAGATAAGGCAGCACAAACCAGTCACACCAATGCTTTCTAAGGGGCTTAAAACAAAGGCAGTGCATTTAACAAGAGCCACAGCTCCATCCCCACAGCACTCTGGGAGGTATTTCTGGGGTCTCCCTGCCAGCCAGAGGCAGCACAGAGGCAGAGTGCCAGCCCAGCTCTGCAGGGACACATGTGGCTCACACTGACTATGGAAGCTCAGCAGGGAGCAAGAGGTGAGTCTCTGAGAAGGTTGCTTCAATGGGCTGAGAGTCATAAGACAAAAAAAAAAAGAAAAAAAAAAGAAAAAAAAAAAAGAACAGTAAAGGCAGAAAACATTCAGGCTCCCCTGCAAGACCAACGAGCCAACGTACCCTCCTTGCTCTCCCCGGAGCCCTGGGTGAAGAGGAGCTGGTACTGTTTGTTGGGGAAATTTGCAGGGAAGAATCTGTTCATCATGGGGCTGAAACGAGAGGTGTAGAGAAGGGCAGTTCGACAGAAACCCCACAAGATGTGCTGCCCAGCACCTCTGCGTTTGAGGGGGCCCCCACACCCCCTCCCAAGACAGGGAAATGCCATCTGCTCCATGAGGGACTGGTAGGTGCCACAGCAACTCACCCTGCACAGAGATCTGATCAGGCTATACGTGACAGTCCCCAGATACTCCAGGGCAAGAAAACAGAGCATCACCCACAAGAAAGGAGGATCCACCCTAGACCCCAGCAAATGCCCTATGCCCCCTGGCAACCCTCCGTGTACTCAGCACTGCCTGGGCCACCACTGACTGGCTCTGCTGCAGAGCCAGAAGCAGAGCAAAACCCTTGCCAAGCACCAGTCTAGGGAAAGCATCTGGTCCTCAATGCCCCAGAGCTCACGAAACAGGAAACCAGTTGGAGTTTTTCAGTTACTGAAACAGCCTGAGCTTTCAACACCTCGTGCCACACATCGCCACAAGAGGCCAGAGACATTACCATGAGCTCCAGCTGCCTGTGTCACCCATCCCAGTAAGGGTGCTGAAGAGATCTCCCCCCTGCAGGGCAGCAAGCACTGTGCCAAGAGGGGTTTAAGTTGGATATCAGGAAAAAGCTCTTCACCCAGAGGGTGGCTGGGCACTGTTACAGACTCCCCAGGGAAGTGGTCCTGGCCCCAAGCCTGCCAGATTCCAATAACTGCTTGGAAAACACTCTCAGGAACACGGTGGGATTTTTGGAGCTGTCCTGTGGAGGGTCACAAGTTGGACTCGATCCTTGTGGGTCTGTTCCAACTCTGGATATTCTGATTCTGTGATTCTGAGCCAGAAAAGCTCCCTAGGATGAATTGGCCTTGTCCCATGATGGTATCAACTGACACTGACTTCCACAAGCTCTCCCAGTGATGCTGTATGGGGTGCTGGCTTCCCAGGACCCCCAGGACTCTCGTTCCCACCACCAAGGAATAAAACCCTGAGAGATTGGGCAAATACCCTAAAGACCTGGCTCTGCTGTAGGGCAGTGGTGCTCTAAAATCCTCCCAATAAATTGAACTGAAGTGTTGGGCAGCCCTGCCCCAGTCACACACATCCTTGTGCTGTACCTGATAGTGTGGGACAGGGCCAGGATCCCCAGCACAAAGAAATACATGGAAAGCAGAAGATTGATGTACTCTTGAGAGAATATCTGCAAGACAAAAACCACAGAGGGGTTAGTTACCACAGCATCCTCCCCATCCTCATGCTCCTGTTGGCAGCTGCTGTGTCAGTGCTCCAGGGAGATGAGAAGAATAGCTAGAATAACCCAAATTCCTGCATGCTGAGGGAGAGTATGTTGGAAATAGCCATGTGCTCAAAGAACAAGCACAATGGGCCCGTGAGCTGTTGTGCATCTGTGAGCTGCTCAGGTCAAAAAATAACTCCAGTGCTGCAGAAAGGAGGCCAGAGCTTCCCCTGCAGAGCAGGGAGAGAGGCACTGCTCCCAGGGGCTGCCCAGGCCCAGGGGAGCAGCAGCATCCCCTGCCCTAATTAAACAGGGTGTTATTAAAACTGCTGCATTATCACACCCCTACAAACCAGTGTGGAAGGATCCTGGGGCCTTCCATGCTCTCCTGGAAGGGAGATGCTGGAATAGGGGAGCACACAGCCCACAGCCATTGGAAGAAGGGACTGAACTGTGCCATTCCCAACTCTGCACCTCAGTCCTCACCTCTGGCCAGTCAGGAGCACTCTGGCACCTTGCAGGTATCCCAAAACAGCACAGCTGGAAGCTGTCATGCCCACAGCACCACTGCTGCAGCTCCCCCAGACTCCTCTGGGAGCCCAGCCATGTGCCAGACCTGCTTGGGCAGCCCAAGGCGCTAGAGGGCAAGACATCTTCTCCACATTACCAAAAGCACGTGCTGCTGAGAGCTCCAATCCATTACTCAGGTCATCTGACTCTGCCTGTGGGCTCTGAACATCTGAAAGACTTCACCTGCTCACACAGGGGCTCCCCAAGACCTGCAGCTGAAATGGCTCTAGGAGCACAGCACGGAGCACAACACAGAGCCAGCAGCATTTGCCCCTCGGAGTCCCAGCACCCTCTGGCTCCAGCCTGTGCCCTGTCAGGTTGGCCCATGGAGGCAGGAAGAGCTCAGGGCTATTTGCTCCTCGGCAGCTCTCCAGAAACAACCTGTGTACAAACAGGCTCTGATTACCCCCAAGCTGTGACAATTCAGGCAAGAACTGACGTCCTCCTGCATGGTGACACCGAAGAGCTCGATGTGTGCAGCCTCACACACCTTCTGTCCCAATACTAAGGGCCAAAAACAGAGTCACTCCCGTTATGGGAGCTCCTGCCAGGCAGGAGGATGACCTGCCCCAGCTCCAGTGCCACTCACTTACTTTAAAGAAGAGGTAGAGCCCCAGGAGGGTGCAACTGGCAACGATGGGAAAGCGAGCAGCGTCTCGGCTGGTAATGGTCTCTGGCATCTCCGAGGAGTTCTAGGGAGAGAAGGATAGAACAGGAATGGATCAGCCCCTGCTCCGGCTTCACACCTGAGCAGGGGGTGAATAGACACAACCTGCAGGGCTCCACAGTGGTTTTAAGAGGGACAAAACACCCACTGGTCCCTGCTATATCCAGAGGTGAGGCTGTGTCAGAGGCAGAGCCTGAGCTGGAAAACACAAACCTTGTACTTGTCCTTCCCAGGACAGCCACAATTTACTGCTTTTCTCCTCTTGGTAAAGGAAAAAATCCTGTGCTGGCGTTGTTCCTTTCTCCCCTGCCCAGAGGGGAGCTGGGCTCCCTCACTGCTCACGCCCAGCCAGCCCCATCTGTGCCACCATCTGTGATCACCCTGTGCATGACGCACCTCTCCAGCCACCTTCTCATCCCTCACCTTGCTCTTGGGACACTTCTCGTGCTCCAAAGTCCCAAATTTATAAACCCCTCACAAAACATCTTTGCACCAGCTCAACCAGCCCCTTTCAAGCCATTTCCCATGGGAGACCTTCAGCTTTCAGAGGAGGCAGAGGGCTGCCTGTTTCCTGCCTGTTCCCTGCCCACTCCAGGCCCAGCTGGCTGCTGCTCGGAGATCTAATCTCACTCAGGAAAACACCTGCAGCCAGCACAGATCGAGGCCACCTCAAAAGCCCTTGTGCAGCTTATCCCAGGCACAGCAATTGTCACGCTGTGCCCGGCAGCACAGAGGTGCCCAAATTCCTGCTGCTCTCTGCAGAGTGAGAGATGAGAACCCTCTGCCCTGAACCACGGCTAGGCTTTGCTCACAGCCCGCCACTGCCTGGGCTGCCGGAAACTCCCCCAAGATCAGCCGAAACCCCTGATAGGAGGCTTAAGGGCACACAAGGAGATTTTAAAAATAGTAATAGATCAGACTGTGTAAAACAGTCCTTCCTCCTGAGCTACAACAGCCCAACTGTTGGGATTTAAGTCCTGCTGTGAAATGCAGAGAACAGCGGGAGGAGTACCGGGACAAAACAGGGTGTGCAGGCAGAAGAGCACCCCCGGACCAGCCCCAGTGCCGCGGGGCATAGCCACACACGAGTCCCCCCAACACAGCTCCTCCTGAGGAGGGACAAGGGGCGGTTGTGTTTTGCAGCACTTGAGTTTATCGGGGCGGTGACGACGTGCCTGGAGAAGCCCCGCGGGAAGCCAACTCTCTCCCCGGGGTCCCCTGCGCCTCCAGGCCCAGGGCCGGGGCCGAGGCGGGGAACATGCAGCTGCCGGCCCGCCCGTGGAACGGGGCGCCCAGAGGGGACCCTTGGGGAGGGGCGAGGCCTACAGGCCCGGCCGCCCCGAGCCGCGGGGGTACCTTGCTCTTGGCGCAGCTGACGGAGCGCAGCGCCCCGAAGAAGATGGGCAGCAGCGCCATGAGGACGAGGCTGCCGTAGGCCAGCGCCATGCCCTCAGGGGTGGCGGGCGGGCGGGTGGGGGTCCCGGCCCCGGGCGCGGCCCCAGCGGCGCTGCCGTTGTGCGCCGCGGGCTCCTCCATGGCGGCGGCTCCCACCGCGGTCCGCACCGACACGTCCCCCTTACCGACCGGAAGTGCGTCACGCGCAGCGGCGCTGAAGCCGGCCCCGCCCCGGCCCCGCTGCCAGGAGAAGGGCAGAGCCCGGAGAAGAAGGGCAGAGCCCGGAGAAGAAGGGCAGAGCCCGGAGAAGAAGGGCAGAGCCCGGAGAAGAAGGGCAGAGCCCGGAGAAGAAGGGCAGAGCCCGGAGCCACCGCCCCGCCGGCTCCGGGCTGTGGTCCTGCCCGCCCCTCCCTGCCCGACCCCCCTCTGACGGGCAGGGGAACGCCCCAGGAGCTCCCTGCCGGCACCGGTCCCGGTTTTCCGCAGCCCCCCTGGAGCACGAGCGGGGAGGTGGCAGCCCCAGGTGCCGTCCAGTTGGGTCGGGGGCTCCCGGGCTGCCCTGCGTTTTCCTGCCCTTCACCGTTTTCCAAGGGCCTGCACCCCTGTTCTTGGAAGCCCCCTGAGCGCTCCATGGTCACAGCAAACAGCCCCTCTGTAGAATCTCTTATAAATGGCAGCAAATTCTCCCCATGCACTGGAGTGGGACCAGCGCTCTGCTGGAAAATTGGCCAAAATGTGTGTTTTCCTCGCAAATCCTGCCACTGGCAGCTCGGCTGTGCCACCAAGCCTTCTCCACCCCGAGATGAAAGTGCTGAGGAGCAAAAAAATTGGTGAAGATTTGAGCACAGTGAAATGGTGCTGCCCCCAGTTTAGATCTGAGCCATAGGCAGGAGGTGGGAGCACAGCAGGGATTACAACACAAGTCTTTAATATTTTTTTTAATGTCTTTTAAATTTTATATTTCAAATAAAAGGAATCTATTTCAGGAGCGGGGTGATTCATAGTTCCGTGTTTCAGGCGGAGGGCAGATGGGAAGGCCTCCTGGGAGCCCCTCTCTGCGGGGTTGGCCTCCCGCCCGGGATGCTGCCCTCTCCCTGCGGCTGCTGTTCCCAGAGCGGAGAAGGATGGGCAGCAGAAGGCAGTGTGCCCACACACCCCCCTGTATCCCACCCTGCTGCCTGCCCTGGCACTGCACAGCTCCTGACCCTGGCACTGCCCCCTTCTAAATCCCACAAAGGGCAGTGTCGCTGTGCAGAGCGAGATGGGGGAGTCAGGGGCTGCTGCCCCAGGGTGGCCAAGTGCCAGAGAGGAGCCCGGGGTCCCGTGAAGGTGGGAGCAGGGTGGTGGGCACCGGGGCTGCTGGCACTCGGGAGCCCATGGGATGGGGGAGGCTGTGCTAGAGCTGGTGGCCACCCAGGGATGGATGGCATTGGGACCGATGGCCACCCAGGGACAGAGAGCACTGGAGCCAGTGGCCACCCAGAGGCAGATGGCAC
This sequence comes from Phylloscopus collybita, assembly GCA_027886175.1. Taxonomy (NCBI): domain Eukaryota; kingdom Metazoa; phylum Chordata; class Aves; order Passeriformes; family Phylloscopidae; genus Phylloscopus; species Phylloscopus collybita. The sequence goes on along the minus strand of JAJNNQ010000027.1, from coordinate 7,555,151 downwards.
TGGGACAGCCCCGAGAGCACTCGCTGGAGCAGCTGATACCGCCGAGACCTGGCACCACCTTCCCCAGGAGTGGGCCCAGATGGGGGCCACAGGCAGTCCCTGGCCCCCTGCCAGCACCTCCTCCTTCCACTCTCCCTCCTCCTTCCACCCTCTCTCCGTTTCCCAGCGCCTCGCTGTGGCCCCCCTTGGCCTCTCCTCCCACTCCTCCCATCCTCCAGCACGGCCGCATTTTTCTGGGTTTGAGCTCATTCTTTCCACTCCCCTCTCTGCTGACTGCCAACTTTCCATCCCGTGGCCCCCCTCCCCCGTCTCCTGCCACAGGGAAACACCAGCTGCAGCTGCGGGAGGGACCGGCAGCAGCAAGGAGCCCCTGTCCCTCCGGTGCACCCCCAAGCCTGGCCTGGCAGGCGCTGTGTGAACCACAGCATCACCTCCAGCAGCACCAGCAATCGTCGAGCCGGGAGCTCCGGGGAAGAACGAGAGGAGCAGGGCAGGAGTGAAGGATGGAGCAGCAACGCTATGGGCACTATGCAGCATGGAAAAAAAGTCTCAGCACTCGCCTCCCCATTTTGGAGGGCAAAGCTTGGGATTTGCACCTCTGGAGAGACTAGTTTCCCATAGGGACAAGGTGCTGGCCCGTGCCAGTGTCCCATTTGTGCCAGCCACAGGCAGTGGTTCCCCACAGTCTGACCACAGAGCGAGTGGAAACTCCCGACCCGGGTAGGAGGGCACTGCTGATCCTCCCTGGCATCGGGCCCAAGATGCTGAGCAGGTTCCCCCATGGAATCCCAGCTGCTGGATGGCAGCACAGCCTAAAAACAACAGGCAAAGCCCACACAGCTCCAGCATCGCCTCCCTGGGTGCCCAGGGTCATTCCCTGCTTGCTGCAGCCAAGCACGTCCCTTCCTGGCTGTGCCATTCTCCTCTGCTCCTGCTCCCTGCCCCTTCCTGGGGCACCAGGAGCCACCAAGCGCCCAACTCCCTGCCCAGGCTGTGGCTCCCACGGTGCTCAGGGGCTTTAAACCTGCAACTCAGCAGAGCTCAGCCCTTCCCAGAGGCTTTTCCGGAGTTGGGAAATGCAGGGGCCTTCACAGGGGACGATGCTGGACCACTGGGGGAAGAATTGGGACCTCCACTCAGGGTGGCCAAAGGAAGCCCTGGAGAGAGGCCTCTCCCTGCCCTAAGATACTCCAGCTAATGGAGAAGCCAGCCAAGGCCTGGTTAGAGCAGGAAGCAGATCCTCAGCCCTGGCCATAGGCAAGGAAGAGAGCTTCAATCTGACCATGTGGCTCTGGGATGTGGCTCCCCAGGGCAGGGACCCAGCAGAGAACAGCACCTCCCTGATGTGGTTTATTCTGCAGATCAAGGGTTTCCCCATCACACCAGTACAGAGAGAGCACAAAAGCACTGGTGCCAGTGAGACATGGCACAAAGCCCTGGCACAGCAGGGTCAGGGTGCCAGGTGATGCCACTGGTGCTCCCCTGCCCCCTCTTCCCAGCCAGGCTGTCCAAGGTGGACAATGCCACAGTGCCCTTGCCAGTCCCTGCTGTCCTGCAAAGGATGGCACTGTGAGTGGGACCTGCCACACTCCTGGTAGCCTCCAGCCCTGCCCTAGGGCACAGACACCCACCCCTCACCTCTGGCTCTGCAAGAGCAGCTGTGATCCAAAATCTCACCACCCCAAGTGCAGGTACCCATCCAATCCTCCACTCCATGGATGTGGTCCCATTTATCCCCTCTCCTGGAGGGGAGTGGCCGGATCCAGAGCATCTTTGCATCCCTCAGCACCAGTAAAAACAGCTCCACATCCTCAGCATCACTCCAGCCCTGTCTGAGCTCTCCACAGAGCCACTGGCCACACTGCTGGCAGAGAGCAGACTCCCAGCTGGCATGTGTGGAGGGACAGGACCGTGGCTCTCAGAGCACAGACAGGTCATGGCAGGACTTGGAACGGACTTTGAGGGCCACTTTGCTGCTGTTCCTGGCCACCAGCCTGTCAAGGAAGTGCCGGGCTCTGCTGGTGAGGCTCTCCTTGTGCTTCTGGCCAGGCGTGGGGTGCAGGTGGGACTTTTTGCCCCCTTGGCGCAGGCGGATCTGCCGCACCACGCCCTCGAAGAGCTCGGCCACGTTGTGCTGCAGAGCCGCTGACGTCTCAATGAACTTGCAGTCGAAGACAGCGGCGCAGGCCTGGCCCTCTGCAAGGGAAGGGCAGGGAGAGGGCACAGCCCTGCTGGCACCCCAAGCGCTGTGGGACGGGCGCTGCCACATGCACAACAGCAGCTGCACGTCCAGGGACAAGGGGACAGATGTGGGAGGAAGCAGCTGGGCATGGAGCCCCCTCAGGGGTCTCCACCAGGCAGAACCTTCAGCCCCTACTCACCTTCCTCAGACACCTCACGGCACCGCACCAGGTCGGTTTTGTTCCCCACCAGGATGATGGGGATGTCCTCGGCCTGGCGCGCGCGGCGCAGCTGGATGCGCAGCTCTGAGGCGCTCTCGAAGCTGTCCCGGTCAGTGACAGAGTAAACGATGATATAGGCGTTCCCTATCTGCAGGCAGTGGCTACGGCGCGGGCTCTCCTCTCCCTGTCACCACATGGGGAACGAGATGTCACCAATCCGTGGCCATGGCCACTTCCAGGGGACAGCAGAGCACCCTGGCACTGATGGGACCTGTCCGAGCACCCCACCAGGCCCCACATCATGGAGAACAGGCGTGTTACTCTATTAATTCAATGCAGATTAAAAACTCTTGATTTTGAGGGGAGTGGTGGGAGTTGTCTTCTCTATCAACAACCAGCTGGGGCTGTAGGCTCGCTTTGGTGTGGGGAGGTGAGGCTGAATCCCTTGGGAATGCCCTGGGACAGTGTGGTGGGTACTGCACCCTGCATGAGCCAGGCACTGCTGGGCAGTGTGGGAATAAGCCATAGTGGAAAAAAAGGAGCCATTTTCAGGCTGTTACAGTGCTGGGGCATCTCTGGGCAGTGCAGGTAAGTGCCAAACACAGCCTCACTCCATGTGGGTGCTGCACCCCTGTCCACAGCTTGGGCACTGACTCCATCCCCACTCCCAGGCACTCACTGCCTGGTGGCACCTACAGGAGTGCAGGGCCCTGGCATGAAGGGAAGGAGGGAGGTGTTTGGAGGGAGGCAGTGACAGCAGCACTGGTATTTCTGCCCAGGAGATACCTCATGTTCTGGGCATGAGGAATGCCCTTTGCCAGGCTCTTGGGGGCACCGTTCTGTCCGTTAAACTGTTCTGGCTGGTGATACTGACTCGTGGATTTACCCAGCTGGATCCTCCAGCCCCAATCCCAAACCATTTCCATGCACTTTGAAGTGGGTTATCATATAAGACCCCACACCAGTGAGAACACAGCGGGCAGCCTCCCATGCCTGGGGAGGGTGGGCACAAAGCTGGGCAGAGATGTGACCCCAGCCTGTCTTGCCCAGTGTGTATCCCACCCTCCACACTGGTGAGCCCCAGACAAGGACAGGAGGGCCCCAGGTTGCCCTCCAAAGTGCTCAGAGGCCCCAAGACAGCACAATGTCCCCTGGGCACATCCTGGCTCACCCAGCTCACTCCAACACCCAGCCCCGCCGTACCCGCTGCTCTGGCTCCCAGGTGTCCAACACCAGCAGCGTGGTCTCCTCGCCATCCACGGTCAGCCTGCGCTCGTACGCGGCCCCTGCGGGACAGCAGGGGAGCTCGGTCAGTGCCGCACGCCCCAGGCAGCCGGGTCTCGGGCTCCTCTCCGCCTCGCACATGGGTTTGTCCCATCACGGGATGCCCCGCAGGTGACCCTGCAGCAGATCTCCCACCAGACACCCACCTCCGTGCTGGTCCAGCAGGTCCCTCTCCTGGACGCCGGCGAAGAGGTTGACCAGGCTGGTCTTCCCCACGCCGGGGTCACCCAGCAGCACCACTCGGTACCGGGGCTCCCTGCGGCTTGGGGAGCCCGAGGAGTCGGGGGACCAGCTGCCGCGGGGGGCCCTGCTGCCCGGCTCGGAGGCGGTGTGGCCGAGCTGGGGGTGACAGGGCTCACCCCGCGAAGTGGCCCCAGAGCCACCCGGCCGCGGGAGCGGGGTGCTGGCCCTCCGCCGCAGCGGGCTCCTGCTCCCGGGCTGCGTGTTCAGGGTCATCACCAGCACCAAGGGCAGGGGGCCCTGGGGTGGGCGGGGGAGTGGGTGTCCCCCCGAAGGGCACCCGCACCCTGCAGCCCCCGACCGCGCCGCTGCCGCTGCTGGAGCCGCTCCCGCTTTGAGCCGATGGCAACTCGGGCAAAACTTTCTCGGGACACCCGCACCGCCGTCCGCCCCGGGCTTTAAGCTCCGGGAGGTGGAGCCCCTGTCCGCTCCGATCCCTCCCCCACCAGACACACCCCCGCCCTCACTGGCCTCGGCCCGGCCCAGCCGCCCTGTCCCGGTCCCCGAGGTCCCCTCGGGTCTTGCGGTGCCGGGGAACGGCGAATTCCCCCGGGACCCGTACCTCGGTCATGGGGAGCAGTGGTTACACCGGGATGCCGCGGGATGCGCTGCTGCGGGCGGGGGCTCCGCCGCGCTCCGGTGCTGTGTGCAGCAGCGTCACCCCGGTTCCCGGCCGTCAGCTCGCCACCCCTTGGCTCGGTTCCGCCAAGGAAGGAGCGAGCCGAGCCCGGTGCGGTCTTGCCCTGCCAGGGAAGGATGTGCCTTTTCAGGAGCTAGAGGCACAGAGCCTGGCTGTGCAGCTCTGTCTCCAAGATTCAGTGATGGAATACGAGGCTGGGGCTCTCCTGGCACGGGCAATAGCAGGAGCTGTTTTTATATGAACTGGCAGCAGTGTCCCAAAGTATCCCAGTGTGAGCACTGTTCTGAGCCTACACTGGGTCACCAATCCACCCACACTGGGATATACTGGCAGAGCCTCATGGCACCAGGGCTGGTCCCAGGACATCCCTCATGATCAGAGCACAGCCATGGGGAGGGCAGGAATGACAGGAACACCTTTAATGTGCCATAAAACCAGCATCAGCAAATGCCCAAGGTGCAGAGCAGCACTGGGGGGAAGAAGGGCTGAAGGCAATGAAGTCAGCTTGGCACTTCATCCAAGCCAGGCCGCTCCAGGCACTGGGCAAGGGGCTGGCATCAGATGGGAGACACCTCTGTGGTGGGAATGCTGAGGAGCACCTCACTACCCAGTGTGCAGCTGAGAGAGAGGAGAGTTAGGAGGGCCAAAGCAAAAAGGGGAATTTGCCACGGTGCATTGGCTGTCTTGGTATGAGAAGGAGCAGAAGCAGGAGCAGGGTGACTGCTCAGATGGTCTGTGCTCAGAGGTGTCCTGTTCCTGCACGGCAGTCCTGTCATCAGGGGGCACAATGATGGAGGGAAGCCTGGCTTGTGTCAGCTGTGCCATCTTCTCTGTGTCCCCAGGGTCCTGCACTGGCTTTCAGTGGGGTCAGCCCAGATGTTTGTTCTGGGATCTAGGACTTGCAAGCAGCTAGGGGAAGCGGGAAACACTTTTAAACCAAGTGTGGATAGTGCCCAGCTCCTGTTTAGTGTAAACCAGGGCCAAACCTGACCCCTAGTGAACCCAGCAGTATCTTCTCATGCCTCATGGTCTGCCACAGTCACTGACCACTCTGCCAAATACCAAAATCACTTCCAGCCCCAGCTCCACCACCCTCAGACCACCCTCTGTGTGGCAGGATCAGCTCTTGCCAGCCTTCCCAGAGCAGCACAGCCAGACAACTCCTAGGGCTCTGAGAGGGAGAAGAAATGAATTCAGCTGCTCTCATTGTCGATCCTGAAAGACAAACAGAAGCAGAGAAAGCCTGTTGGAGCAGCCAGGTACATCTGCTTTCTCGCAGTGGGGACAAGTGTGGCAAGCTGGGCTTGCTCAGAGCTGCCTCATCCATCTCCGTCTCAGCAGAGGACAAACTGTGCATCCAGAGTGTCCCAGCATAGGGCTCAGACCTACTGGTGCAATCCACCCTGGGCCTCTGGAAACAGGAGGATTTTTAAGGAGGGGAAGCTGAAATGCAGAAGGGAATGGATACAGGGGGGGTTACAGCTCCTCTGGGCTCCACATGCTGCCAGCAACATGCTGCGACCCAGGGAGGGCCAGCACAAGCACTGTGCTCCTCTGCACCCTCACATTCCCAGGCTGAGCAATTCGTGGCTGATTTTGCTCTTTCAAGATGCAAGTCCAGTGTCTGGAAGCAAAGGGTTAATTAGCAAAACGAAGGGCTGGTGATGTCGTGTGAAAAGTTGCAGGGAGGTCAGTGGGAAAGGGCTGAGGATGGTGGAGAGGGCTCTGGCACAGGCTCCCGCCTGTCAGGGCGGGTAAGCACCAAATGCCTGACTTGTGATGTTACAGAAACTTTCCACTTGGGCCTTCCTGCTATTTTTAACTCTTCTCCCATCCACCCTCAGTAACCCCAGCCCCACCAGCTGCTGAGGCTAATTAATTCCCTTTTTTATCTTTTTTTTTTTTTTTTTTTTTTTTTTTTTTTTTTTTTTTTTTTTTAAGAAAAAAATAAGTTCCACTAATCTATCACACAGCCACTCCCCTCCTCCCTCCCAACGTGTTCCAGGCTTCCCTCCTCCTTCAGCTCATGCCTCCATAGCTACAGCCATACTTGTCTTCCAGTTAAAACCCAGACCCTGGTGCAGGAGATCCAACCACCCACACCACTGCTGCTCTGCTAGGTGAGTGTCTGCCCAACAGGGTGATATTTTCATGGAAAATAAGCCCTGTGTGCACCCGAGGGGTAGGAGCTGGGATACACCAGGAAGGAATGATCCCATGAGCAGATCCCCCCCTGAGCACAGGTTGCTGTGTGTCACAGGGCTCTCCCCCTCCTGGCAGGCTGATGGGAAGATCATCCCCACAGGGCAAATGGGATTCGTTCTCAGAAATGGAATTGTTTGACATTTATAAGATCAACACTGTCTTTAGCCAGGATGGAAAGCAAAGGTAACATGACTGTATAGACTCATTTCACAGTGATGTGAACAACTAGCTTCCCAGATTATTTTCCATTGTTTTTTCTATCTCCTGGAGTTCTGCCCTCACTGTGTCCAGCCAGTTCTGACAGCAGGTCTGCACCACAGCCTTCATCCTCTGCACAAGAGAAATCTAGTCACTGCTAGTCACTGCTCATTCCTCAGAGCTGGGAAATGTCCTCTTGCACCAACCCTGACCTTACCCTCAGGCACTGCTGCTTGCACTGGCAGCACGGAGGAATCTGTCACGGTGCCTGGTGCCACTCCACACAGGAGTGACTCTGGGAAGCAGAGTGGTGCTCCAGCAGCCAGCTGGAGCCAGGGACAGTGTGGAGGAATGGATTTAGTAGGCTGTTGAAGGAGTGATACCGCTGCTGATGGGGAATCCCTCCCGGCTCGCTCTTTTGTCCATTTGGCAGCCTCTGTGCCTCCCGGGACACCCCTACATCCCATTGATGCTAACCATCCCCTGCCCCCCGGGGACCCCGGGCCCCCTCACCTTCCGGGAACCCCTCTTCGCTAAGGCCGCTGGGGATGCCCCGTGTCCCCCGTAACCCGAGCCGGTCCCCACGGCGACAGCGGGTGGGCTGGGGGACCGGGCGGGGCCCAAGCTCACGGGAACGGGCGGAAGGGACTCCCCCTGCCGGCACCGCCCCGGCACCGCACCGGGCCAGGATCACCGAGACGGGATCCACCGGGCGGGGCCTGGGTGTCCGGGACTGGAAGCGGCGGGACTGGGCCCGGGCTACTTGCGGGGCAGCCAGGCCAGGGAAGGAGCAGAGGAACGGCCGTCCCTGGGAGCCCGGGTAGAGGCGGGCCCCGTGCCCGAGACCAGCGGGGATAGGCAGCCGCCTCCGGCCCCGCAGAGCTGCTCGACGCCACGGGCGTTCCGTGCTAATGCGCACCCAGGCGGTCCTGCAGGCGGGTGGCAGCGAAGACCGGAGGCGTGTGGGAGCGGCCGAGCGGGTGCTCCGTGCCAGGGCCATGCGGGTGGCGGGTGGCGGGCATGACCTCCGGCTACACCGAGCGGGAACGACTCGGGGAGGCGCCGCCCGCAGGCTCGGTGCAAAGCCGCGGTGGAGAACTGCGTGGTGCTCCCCGCGCAGCGCGGCTCCGGGACAGCGTAGGCAGCGCCCGGGGCTGCGGGCCGGGCCGGCGGGAGGGAAGGCCCCGGTGTCCCGGCTGGCCGCAATGTCGGGGCAGCCGGTAGCTCCGGACAGGCCACAGTCCCTGCTCAGACCGCAGAACGGCGACAACGCGTGGCGGTGCCCGGTCAGTCGCGGTGCCCGCTCGGGTCGGGCGCGGCCCCGCGCCGTCGCCTGTCACCACAGCAACTGGCGGCGGCGCCACAGCCAATGGGCGCGGCCCCCGGCGGGCCCGCGCGCGCCGGCGACAGCCAATGTGCGCGGCCCCCGGCGGGCAGCCCGCGGTCTCCGGGGCAACAGCGCCGCCGCCGCCGCCCCATTGGTGCCGCCCAGCGGAGGGGGCGGGGCCTGACCGGGATGGGCGTGGCCCCACTCGTGGCACCAGGGAGCCGCGTGTCCGCCTCGTGGGCTGCGCCTTCCCCGCCCGGCGCTGCCGTCCCCGCCGGGGACCGATCCACGGGGAGACGCCGCTGGAATGGGTGGCGGGGACATGTCCACGAAGGCGTCAGTGTTCCCACAACGCGTGGCGCCGAGCGGCGCAAGCCCTAGTGAGCGGCCCGGGGGCTGTTTCGCGGCCGGGGCTCTGCCCGGACGACGGGGAGCAGCGAGTGTCCCGGGAGCCCGGTGGGCCCGCAGGGCAGGGTTCAAGCGCAGCATTCCGGGGTGATACTCGGTCTTCCGGCCGGTCAGACCCGTGTACAGGCTCCCAGGGAACCGCGACGGGTGTGGGTGCTCCCGAGGGTGCGGATGTCAGGGTCACCGGGGACATCGGGGTCCCTAGACCGGGGGAGCAGCGGGTTACTGGCAGGAGCTGGAGCATCCTCGGGTGAATGCCTGAGGGCACAGAGAGGTACCGGAGTACCGGGATGCTTGTCTGTAGGTACCGGGTGTCACCGGGGGTTCTGTGCTGCTCGGGTCGGGGTGCTGGGCGCTGCCGGGTTGCCGTGCGGGCGGTACCGGGGGCATCGGCGTGCCCCGGGCTACCAGAGTGTAGCGGGGCGTGCCGTGTCTAGCGGGGGGGTGCCGGGGAGCACCGGGGTATCGGGGCGTGCCGGGCGGTACCGGGGGTACCGGGGCGTGCCGCCCTGCCATTCTCTCCAGCAACCCCTCTCGGCGGGCGCCCATTGGCTGAGCGGGATCTGCCCCCCCGGCCCGCGGCCAATGGGCGGCGGGGGGCGGGGCCCTCCATTGACAGGGCCGGCGCGGCGGTGTTTACCGGGGGCGGCGGGGGCGGGGCGGCAGTGTCTATAAGAGCGGCACCGAGGGGCGTGCTGCTCCCGGGCTGCCCGTACCGCCCCCGCGCACCCCCGACCCGCACCCGGACCCGCCGCAACCACCCTACACCGTTCCCGACCGAAGCATCTGCTGACTTAAACGGGGAGGCACCACCGGGGCGGCGGAGAGCGGAGCAACCCCGGGGCGGAGCCCTCACGGCGTGCAGCATCCCCGGGCAGTGCAGAACATCCCCGAGCCGGTACAGAGCATCCCGGAACATCCTCGGCTCGGCGCCGAACATCCCCGGGTTGGTGCGGAGCATCTCCGAGACGGTACGGAGCATCCCAGAGCATCCTCAGACCGGTACCGAGCATCCTCGAGGTGCTACAGAGCGTCTCGAAGCATCCTCAGACCGGTACCGAGCATCCTCGAGGTGCTACAGAGCATTCCGGAGCATCCTTGGACCGGTGCAGAGCATTCCGAGACAGGACCGCTACAGAGCATCTCCGAGCCGGAGACCACCGGGCCATCCCGGGGCCCTTCCGGAGCATCTCCGCGGCCGCCGCCCCGGCGGAGCCGGCCCCGCCGTGCGCCCCCGGGCCCCGTCGCGGCCGCCTGCGCCCCGCCCCGCCGCCGCCCGCTCCGCACAATGGGGGCGGCGCGGCGCGGCGCGTAGCGGCGGGCGGGGAGGCGGCGGCGGGCAGGGAGGCGGCGGCGGGAGGGGAGGAGGAAGAGGCGGAGGCGGCGGCGGGGTACCCGGCTCCGGGATGGTGCAGCGCGGCCCGCGGGGCCGGGGCGCGGAGGCTCGGCGGGAGCCCTGCGCCCCACTGCCCGCCCGTGACACCGAGCCCGCCTGGTGCAAGACGCCGAGCGGGCACATCAAGCGGCCCATGAACGCCTTCATGGTGTGGTCCCAGCACGAGCGCCGCAAGATCATGGACCAGTGGCCCGACATGCACAACGCCGAGATCTCCAAGCGCCTGGGCCGGCGCTGGCAGCTCCTCCACGACTCCGAGAAGATCCCCTTTGTCAGGGAGGCCGAGCGCCTGCGCCTCAAGCACATGGCTGACTACCCCGACTACAAGTACCGGCCTCGGAAAAAGGGCAAGGTGGGCACCGGAGCAGCCCGCCCCCGGCTCCCAGTGAAGATCAAGCCCTCCGTGTTGGGCCGTGTCTCTGCCAGCCGTAGGCAGCCCGCCAAGCTGCCCACCGGCCCCGACACCCCGCAGGAGCCCGCACCAGAGGTGCCCGCTGAGGACAGCCCTGTGGTGCCTGGCACGGCTGCCTGGCACCCGGCACCCGACGGGGAGCACAGCCCCCAGGAGCCCCCTGCACCCCTGAGCCCTACCACACCCTGCCCGGAGCCAGGGAGGTCCCCAGAGAGCGGGTCCCCTTCTCCCATGTCGGCTGGGTCCCCTCCCTCTTCCTTCAGCTCCTCCGACGAGGAGCTGGAGGAGGAGCTGCTGGGGATCATGCCCGGGCGGGCACCTGCCAGTGCCACCTGTGGTGCCCTGGACTGGTCCGTCTTCGACAAGGACCACGACCTCTACCCGCGGGGAGGCTCCTCGCACTTCGAGTTCCCGGACTATTGCACGCCCGAGGTGACGGAGATGATAGCAGGGGACTGGCTCATGTCCAGCATCTCGGACTTGGTCTTTACCTACTGAGTCCCACGCTCTGCAGGTAACGCTCATTTTTATTTTCATCCACAATCAGGTCATATCAAAAAACAACCCAGGAAAAAACAAACAAACAAACAAACCGAAACCAGCTGTTTACATGCAGGAATCAGGTATTTTGCCTTGAAGCTGCTGGAAGGCAGAGCCCCTGCTCCCCCCACCCCCTGGCACACACCCATTCTCCATCCGTCTGTCTGTCCGGCTCTTGCCTCGTGCCCGCGGGACGCATGGCCGCCTGCCGCGGTTATTTGCCCGTGAAATGCATCTCATCGGGATTTCATTGTCACACCCGGCCGCTTTCCCCCATGGCCCCGGCGCTGACAGCCATGGCTGCTCCTGTCTCTGCCAGCACCGTGTGCCCTCCTGCTCTCCAGGAAGCAGGAGCATCCACGCCACCCCAGCTCTTGGTGCCCACCCCACCTTCCCCATCCCTCGGAGAATGGCTGATTCCGTTTGGTTTTTGACTGCATTGAACGCATGGCTTCAATTTTCTCCTCTTCCACTTTGCACCCCTTGGGGAGGGATGCCAAGCCATGCAAAACTGTCCCTTCCCAACTCCCTGTTTTGTGAGGGGTCCCTGGCTGGGGGGTTTAGTGTCCCACAGCAGTGTCTCCTTCCCTGTGGCGCGTGCTCCCCGCCACTCGCTTTGGGAAGAGTGAAGTTGCACACACGTGACGAGCACGTGGGTGCGGGAGGCTGTGTTGTTTCTCTTGCCAGGCAGTTGTGCAGGGAAAGCTGTGCCATGGAGGGAGCCCGTGTCCGGAGTCACCCCAAAATTATATGGGGACCAGCCCTTCACTAAGCAGCCAAGCCCTCATTTTAACCTTGGAGCCTCTGCCCATGTGGGACCTGCTCTGACCTTGGCCAGTGGAGCCGGGTGTCACTGTGCCCAGCCGTGGCGTGTGGTGCTGCCGGGATGGCAGGGTAGGGTGGCAGGGAAGGGTAGCTTTGGGAAATCTGCCTTAAGCAACCACCCAAACTGGTCCAAGAGCAGCTGCAGGCAGTGCTGGTGGGCGTGTGGGGTGTGGGTGATGCTCTGGCTCAGGGCTCCTCCACACAACACCACGCTGGGCTCTGCTGCCGGCCACGCCAAGAGCAGGGACATGCTGGCAGGGAAGATGCTGCTGCAGCGGCTCCTCCAGCTGGGATTTTCTTTGCTTTTCCTAATGGCTTCTTCCTGCGACAGCCGCCTCCTCCCATTGCCGGGAGCACGTGGCTGCAGTGCTGGCTCGGCAGCTGCCGCAGGCTGTGGTTGGGGGGGCAGGGGTTGCGCTCTGGTACAGCTGTGCTGGATGGGGACCCCACACATCCCTGGGGATGTGGTCATGGCTGGGGCTGGCAGCGTCTGCAGGAGCTGTACTGGGCTTGGCAGCAACCGCTGCTTGAAGCAGCCCCTGCAGTCCTCCATGACCCCAATTCCCCAGGGGCTTTGGGTTTGTGGGGCCCCTCGGACCCTTCCCTGCCAGTGGGGTGCTGGCGGAGGTGGAGAACCCGCTGACTGGGGCTCTGCCTCCCTGTTTTGGGGCTGCCGGTTCCCCTAGTCACAGGCTACCCCGTGCCTGCTCCTTGCTGTCAGGCTGGACTGAGCCGTGACCAGGGGAAGGACATCCCCCTCCCATGTCCTGGCATCCCCTGAGGGTGCCTCGGAGAAGGTGCCTGGCCCTGCTGCTGGAGCTGCTGGTGGCCCTGGCTCAGCCGTGAGGATAGGCACTGCAGCGCAGGGAGAGGTGTGTCCCCGGGCTCTTTGCAGGGATGCTTCATGTCCCCCAGCTCAGTCCCTGGGGGCCCCTCGAGGCCCCCCGCGATGGTCAACCATCAGCAGTGTAGATGTGTCGGTGTGTAGCGGTAGCTGTGCGTGTGTGTTGGCATTAGCCACGGTGTTTCGGTACCCCCGTGCGGGTGCCAGCCTGCGGAGCCAGGCGGGCATCACGCATCAGACACGTGTTCCCTGGATAGAGCGCGTCCTCTTCTCTGCGTCCCCTCCCTCCCCGGCCACCCCTCCCTCCCCGGCCGTCCCCACCGGATCCAGTCCCGCCCCCAAAGGTGGAAAAGCCAAATAAGCGCCGGGACAGTCGTGATTCTGGCAGCCTGCTCCCAGAATTTGCCTTCCCACCCCCTGGGCAGCCCCGCGCCAGGAGCATCTGAAAGCCCCTCCCATGTGTGAGCCGGGTTTGGGGTTCCCGCGGGGTCCGGCAGCCCCAGAGTTCTCTGACACACACGGATCTCACTCAGCACCTCGGTGCCTTCTTGGGGTGCACAGCCACCCCATGCTGTGGCCAGGGGTTCTCAGGGAGGGTGCCCTCAGTCATCTCGGTCACCTGCCCTCCATCCCTGTCCATGGGGAAGCCAAAGCCCCCAGGTACCAGCAAGGCCTGAGGCCACACTGAGGGTCTCACATCACACATGTGCTTTGCTGACCCTGCAGCTCAGGGCTCAGCTTCCGTTCCTAGGGGGGACACGGGTCCCGGTGGTCCCCTACATGCTGTGCATCACCCTTGAGCCAGGGTGATCCCTCCACAGACTGTCAGGCTAAATATTTCCTCAGGAGCAGGTTCTGGGTCAGTGCCAGAACCAGAGCCAGCGCCGGGGTCTCCTGCCCTGGCCGCAAGCACAACATCATCCGCTTTGTCCCTGTCCTCACCCCTGTCCCCCTCCTCGAGTCTCGCCGGGTGTGTTTGTCAGGGAGAACCGTCGTGGACAGTGGTGGATTTTCTGTGCCGTGTGGTTGTAGTGCTTAGAGACCCCCCCAGCGTGCGGCCCCCTCCCGCTGCGCCCCCGCTGCCCGGTGCTGGCTGGCATGCGTGTGCGAGCGTGTGTGCGTGCGCGTGCGACATCCCGTCATCACTCCAGACAAAGCGAATAATAATAATAATAATAATAGTAATAATAAATAATAAAAATAAACCAAACCTCTCTCAGGAAGCAGCTGCCCTGGCGGCGGCCGAGTGGGCCGGGGGTCCCCGGAGCTGGCGGGGCCCCAGCGCAGCCTGCGGACGGGCGCCAGCGCTCGGGGTCACCTTTGTAGTGTTGTGTTAGTGAAGGATCCCTGTGTCTGTTATCTTGGAGAAACAGGATTTTAGCCGAGGGGCAGTGATGACCCCATCTGGGCCCGTCTTGGGGGTGTGACATGGCTGGCCCTTGCTCTGCAGAACCTCGGCTAACAATGATCCTGACTGTTGTGATTATGGAATAAAGTGTGTTGGTCTGCTCCCCACGGCTCTGGCTCCTTCTGTGCTTCCTCACTCCTCCCAGGGGAATCTGGGCTTCCCAGGGCTATGTGAGGTCCCCAGGGAGATGTGGGATTCCCAATGGCCAGCATCCAGCTCCCAGACATATCAGTTCCCACCTTGAGCCCCGGTTCCTATGGGCTCTCCTGCAGCAGGGAGGTTCACCCTCATCAGTCAGTGTGGGCTGGGCATCCCTGGGAGCAGTGTGAGCATGTGCATGTATGTGCACGTATGTGCTGTGCATATGCAGCCCCTCGCCCCACCCGTGTGTGTGTGGGCAATCCCGGCACCGCCCCCGACGTCGTTCAGCCGGTGGGAGGGGACCGAAGGTAATCAGTGAGGGAACCGGAGAGAACCGGGGGTGCTAATCCAGACCCACAGGGGGGCCCGGGGGGGACACGAGGTCACGCGCCACTTGCATCACACCCAGACCCCCGCCCCCAGTCTCGCCGCAGCTGTTGCCACGGCAACAAGAGGAGCCCAGAGCATCCCCGGGTACTGCCAGCCCCTCCTGCTGCCCCTATGCTGCCGGGGACCGGGCTGTTCCCGAGGGAGGGAGAAGTGCAGGGATTGCCCATGCCACAGTGACCCCCCAAGTCTGCAGGCTGCTCTCACGGGAGAGCCCCCAGCACCACCCGGGGCCTGAGCAGTACCACAGGGGCATCAATGTTCCAGTCTGGTGTCACTGCAGCCCCCTGCAATGGGATTTGTCTCTGTAGAGGCACTGCTTGGAGCAGGAGGAACCGTGGTGCAGCCACACTCAGAGCTCACTGGCCATGACCACTGCCCCCCCGACCTTACCAAAGGTCAGGGCCAGAAGAGGCTCCTGTGTGTCCAACATGGCCCACACAGGCACATCATGTTGCCACTGGCCTGGTTCTGAGTCACATGTGGCAGTGGCCTCTTGGCTACCCCAAAGGTGCCACATACTTCCCACCACCACTCCTCTTTCCCCGCTGCTGCCCAAAGGGTGTCCCTCCCAAAGGGCTCCAAGTATTGTTGAGAAAATGGCTCCTGGAGAAGCCACAGGCAATTAAAACCAGCCAACACGGCTGCCAGCCTTGAGCCATCCAGCCAAACCCACTTCCAGCCTGGCAAAGGCGGCTGCATCACCCCAGCTCAGCGGAGCATGCCCTGGGAACTGGGCACCATGCCCAGGATCTCCTCCTGCAGCCAGGCACCCGGCCTGGGGTACAGGGCAGGCTGGGAGGTCAGGCTATTTCCAGCCCCACGCTGCTGATGGGGGGGACACCCTGGAGAGCCAGCAGCACACAGAAGGCCTGGCATTGGCCCAGCGGGAGGCAGATGGATGGAGAACAGTGACCGGGGCACGCATGCACCCTTTGGCTCTGCTCCTGCTCCTCTTCCCATGGGGCTGCTGGGTGTGAGGCTACACTGAGCTGGCCTGACTACGGCAGGGAAGGTGCCAGTTCTGGGCCACAGGGTGCCACAAGGGCAGATCTGGCAGCCCTGGCCTGGGGAGGGCAGGAAACGTGTTTAGTACGTGTTTATTTTACAGTTTTAGTGTTTGTAGAAATCTGCATTTACAGGGGGTGTGTAAGCCTTTGTACAGAGTAACTGAAGCACCTGCAGCCACGCTTTCCTCCCAGGCCCTTCTCCCCACCCTGAAGACAATGCAAGAACTAAAGTGCATCATGGCCAGGGAATGGAAGGGCTGCAAGGATTCCTCCTGGGGGGCTCCAGCCACCCCCTCCTTCAGGGTGGTGTACAGAGCAGTTCTGGGCCCTCCAGCAGCATTCCCAGGTCACCACACATTCCTGCACCAATGGTTCCTAAAGTGCTAAGTGACCCAGCCCCCAGTCCGGCTCTGCTGCTCTGGGGGTGCCAAGGGGTCAGGAATGGGCTCTGCCTTCAGCCACACTGAGAGGAGCCCCCAGGTCTCTCCAAGGGCACTGGCACCATTGAGGAGGGAACAGGTCTTGCTGCTTGCCTGGACAAGGGCAGTTTCATGCACTCCACATTTCACCTGCAGAGGCAAAGGGAACTTCTGCTCAGAGCTTCATGGGAACACAAGTCAGGAATGACAACTGCCCACCTGCCCTCTGGCCAGAAAGGCACAGCCCTTCCATGAGCAAGGGCCCATGGAGCAAACCAGAACATACCCAAGGTGGTTATGGACCAAGAGGGGTGGGAGTGGGGGGTGCTGAGCTTTGCAGGGCATGAGTTTTCTTCTCTATTCCAAAATCCCTTCAACCAACACCTCCTTTTCATGTATGCAGCCCCTGGGCACGGCACAGATGGCTTTGGGCACAACAGAGCAATGATGGGGCAGCGGGAGGGAGCTGTGAGGGTCAGGTAAGGGCACTTGAGGGAGATTCAGCAGCTTAGGGGAGAGGTAGAGGCATAGAGTGTCTATTGGCTTTGTCTCAGTGGGACACTGAGTTGTCTAGAAGGATTTGCTGCTTAGCTTGGAGGGCAGGGAGCGCTGGGACTGCCAATGGGACTGGTGAGGAGATGGAAGCTATGCAGGGGTCAGGGTGGCCTTTCTGGAAAACCCCTTGTGTTATTTTCAGAGGCATGCTGAAGCCTGATCAGCTCATGGGCAAGGCTTTTGACACATTCCCTAGTGCAACAACTTCTATCCTGTGCAAAGTGTTTCACAAGGTGGAAAAAACCTTTCTCCATGTGGGCACATTAGTGTCCACTTCCAGAGCTATTAAAGAAGTCTGCAATGGGTGTTGACAGTGCCACTAAGACTTGTGGTAGCATAACCTGGCACATGACAGTACACAACTTTGGCTTGGTGACTGCACTTGTGTCTCATTTCTCTGACCCCAGATATGGTCACGGTACTGCCAGCACAGCAGTGGCAGTGCCTGAGAGCTGAGGGGAGCTAAGGTCTGCTCCTGGCCCCTGCAAACAGACCAGGCTGTAAAGATGTGGAAGCAAAAAGAGCCAGGGAGTGTTACCCACTGAAGAGAAGCTCCCAGCATTGTGCTGGCTGGGATGTGGGAAAGGTTTGCCTCTGCTCAGAGGGTGCCCACAGGACAGGGAAGAGCTGGAGCACCGGCAAAGCTGAAGGCAAATTGTGGGGCACATTGAAGCAATGAAGAGCCAAAGGGCTGCCCTCTTCCTCAGGAGTGCAACAGCCCTCCAGCCTCACACACGCAAGCGCCCAGAACACACCCTGCTGGACACTCTCCTCCAGGCAAGGATCTGCCCTTACTCCCACTAGGAGTGGGAGAGAGAACGCAGGATCATTTGGGCACAGCCCACACACAGCTCGCCCTTTGTACAGTCACCTGAGCACAGCCTGAACAGTCAGACTTGTCCATACCTCTGGTTCCTCAGGGGACAGCAGGACTGCCTGTCTGCTCACCCTTGCACAGGGAGAGGGGAACAAGGTGAGCATGGCGTGGGGAACCGTCCTGCTGGTCTGATTCCCTCAGTCTGTATCACAAAGGCCAAAAGTATTACTGGCTGCAGTAAGAATAAAAAATAATTTTCAGACAGGTCGTTTCTGGACACGTCCTTCATCAAACATCAGCCCCTCCTGCTGGGGATGGATGCAGTGACAGCGAAGGCCCTTCCTCTGACTTCAGGGGAAAATCTGCAGTTCAAACTTGGGTGCCCACTCCAGTGCGCTCTTCACCACGGCCAGGGCAGCTGCTCCCAGTGCCACTGTCAGCCCCATCACTGCCAGCTTGACAAAGCGGTTGGTCCGGGGCTTTGTCAAGATGGATTTTGTCCGCTCCTCCCCTCGGGGCCGCTCCTCCCCTCGCAGCCGCTCTCTGAAGCGTTGCCTCAACACAGTGTCTGGTCTCTGCTGCACTGATGCCAACTCAAAGTCCTTAAAAGTGGAAGCCGCAGTCCTGCAAGAGAAGGAACGTGTCAAGGAGTGCTGCCCGCTCACCTCTGGGACCAGCCTCCAGTCAGGGAGATCTCCAGAGGGAGACAAGACCTGGCAAGGGGATGGAGGGTACACACGGGCTGCCCAGCACTCACCGTTCCGCCTGAGCTGCCTCCTTGGTGAGTTCGGAAGGTGGGAACTGGACAAAAAGGTCCCCGGCTTTACTGATCAGAGACTCATAGGGAAGGTCCTGTGGGATCTGGGACAGGAGGTGGTGGACAGAGGCCATGTCACACTCGCAGTCCAGAACTTCCTGCTCCCGGTGCAGCACGATCTGCAGAGGAGTGAGAGGAGGACAGACAAGGAAGTGGGAACAACTCCTTAGCACATGCTGGCACTTGTTTCAGAGCCAGAAGAAAAAAACACTTTACTTCCAGCTGAAAGACCTTCTTCAAGAGGACACACTGCAGTGAAGCATTCACTGGAAGAGAAATGCCAAACCCCTTCTGAGACTGAGGCCATGGAAAGCCTCTTTCAGGGTACTTTGTCTGCTGAGCAGAGCCTGGTGTTGGCAGGTCAGAGACATGGGCAGAACCTCACAGGGTTTGACTTCATGACCTCTGCCATAGGAGGATGGACAGGTGGATGCACAGTGAGTGCAGAGCTGTCCCCAGCCAGACATCCCAGTATGTGAAAAGACACAGGAAAGGAAATAAAAACACTGTGTCATGCTGCCTCCAGAGCACTGAACTGATACAGCCTGCACATCTGGACACCCTCAGGCTGCCCTGCGTCCCCCTGGATCCCACCTGCCCTATACCATCACCAAGGACATCACTGACTGCATCTGGAGAACAGGGTACAGCTGGGGACTGTCGTAATTCGACACAAAGAAACGACACTTACACACTGGGATGTCCAAGGCAAAAAGGGGCAATTTATTTACAGACTTCAACATTTATAGAATTCCAGCAGTGACCATGGATTGGAGGAAGAAACTCTTCCTCTTCAACCACACTGGTCAACCCAACAGTCTATCAACAGGCTCCTCCTTATGAGAAGAATGTAAACATAGGTAGACAGTTACAATAACAAGAAAGTTGTTTATGTAAGATTGTGTGAGACTCCATTGCAAAAGGTAAACACAGAAGGCTGAAATAGAACTTTAGAAAAACTTCTTAAAGAGACAGAGGAGAATAGCAAAAATCCAGACAACAGGGGACAGCACCAGCACTGGGTTTGCCAGCCTCCCTCTGCAGCCCCAAACTCCTACCACCTCAGAAGAGCGCAGTTAATCCCTGACTATTCCATCAATACCTACCACAGCTGCAAAATAAATGGGCATCAGCGGGTGGCAAGCCAGGAAGAAGTCATATAATCGCACCACATGCCGGAAGTCAGACAAAACATGGCCAAACCAGGTGATCAGCCAGCTGAGAGCAAAGATGGTCCCCACCTCCGCACTACAGAGAGAAAGAGCCATTAGGTCAGCCTGGAAACAGGGGTGAAATGCTCCCAAGCCACCCCTGTGCTGCACAGCCGTGCCTGGTGAAATAGAGCTGGGTGTCAGTGGAGCACTGAACCCCGCCCAGAGCAGGAATTGTACCTCTGACACAAAAAAGTGTTTATCCCCTGTGCCACCCCCTGTGGCAAAGTGCTGCCACTACTTGTGTCACATCCAGTGGAGGCCATAGCAGAGGCCAAACGCTGCTTTCAGGGGACCCTGGATGTGTGATGTATCATGGCACTGTCTGGTATGTTGGCCTGAGGGTAACTGAAGTCCTGCAGCACAGACAGATGTTTGGGTTCCTTCCTACCCTGAGGGCTTACTAATTCTGGGAGTGTGCAATCAGGGTCGGTACCCAAAGATACTCTGATTGTGAAAAAAAAAGACACACCTGCCCAAAAAAGGGCTCTGAACTGATTCTTCCCACTCATCTTCCTGCTTCTGATTTGATCTGCCCAGGCAGACCTGTGTGTCCCTACTGCAAGACCTGGGAATTACTCCCAGAACTAACAACAAACTACAGCAAGGTCCCACCAGCCACACAAGTGGTCACGTGAAGCAGTTGTAGCATTTGTACAACACTGTCCCCAAATCCCCAGCCCTCCCAATACAGACTGAAGACAAATGGGCTGAAGGTGGCACCATGTAAAACCCCTCCAGACAGGCAGCACAGGTTTGAGCCTGCTCAGAAATGAGTGCCACATGGTTTTGGGGTGTCACCATCAGCAGAGGGACAGCTGTTGACTCCCTGAGAAAGCCACTGTGGTGCTGTGCTATTGAAAACTGTCCTGTGAACAGTAACCTGAGACAGGCAGGAAAGAGCCAGGAAGCTCTAAGGGAACATTTGCATACCTCTGCATGAAGTCATGCACCTCAGGGTTCACCTTGTCTATGATGGGCATCAGGTAATTTAAAATGTGCTTGGTATTATCCATCGTTGGGTCCATAAAATCCCTGAGGAAAAGATTTAAAAGAAGCTTTTTCAAGCAACAACATCAGCAAGCTCTCCCTCCAGGGAGGCAGCAGAAGGTGAAGTACATGCAATAAAGTCTTGGCTGGCAGGGTGGCCCCAGCCCCAAGGAATTCTGTGTCTTTGGAGCAGCCTCCTTCCAGTTTGTCTGGGACACACAGGGCTGACCTGCACACAGAACCCAGGCCCAGACCATCACGCTGCTGTCAGCTGACACCTCTTATTTTGCTGCAGTGCACACAAGAAACGTAAAGCCTTTCCAGCACCCAAAATCTGACTCCTGCCTGGGAGAGGAAAGATAATCCCTCCAAACCACACTCTCCAGCTGGAAGCTTGCTCTTATTTCAGTGCACAACCAGGAAAGACTCTTCATGTGGGGCACAGGACACTGGTATTACAGACCACACTGCCCAGGGCTATGCAAGGACAAATGGGAGGCAGCTGCTGAGCCAGCCCACAGGACCTGGAGAGGCCCTGACAGCCACACAACCGTGGATAAATGCATGTTCATTGGCTTTTCCAACTCCAAGAGATGCTACCAATTATCTGACAGCCTTCAATTATCCCTTCCCCAGGGCACAGCTCCCTGCAAAGCCATGTGCTGTTGTGTGGTCAGGGTGATCTCAAATCACCCCTCTGGGTACAAGCATGACAGGCAGCCACTTTAACCCAAGGCTCTGCCTTCCCAGCTCCCCTTCCAGGCTAGCTCCACCTGCACAGGTGTCCACACAGCCTGAGGACACACAGTTGACTCCTCTCCTCCCACTGAGTACCTGAGATGATGCGTTGAGAGCTTCTCCACCAGTGCTGTGGCCAGCCTGCCCCCTACGACCAGGAGGAAGGTGACCACGATGTCATGGTAGCCCTGGTAGTAGTGCAGCTGGGGGTTGCGCTTGAGGACGTGGAGGATGATATCGATGAGCTCCTCCTGCAATCCTTCCCTCTGGTCATCTGGCATCCCTGTGGGAACAACAGAGGTGGCACAGCTGTGTCACCTACCAGTGCCTCCTGTGGGGGCAAGGGTGACTGTGGTGTGCAAGGAGAGCATCTGTGCATTTACTAAGCTGCCTGATCCCAAGGGATGTGGTGCACAGGGGAGGGTGGTAAAATTAGCAGAAAAAAATATCCAAAGCCCTAATACTGTCTCCCAAAACTGCAGACAAGGGGAATCTGGCCAGTTGCTGAGAGAACCCTTGCTCTGCAGAACCCTCATCTGCAAGGAAGCCACTGTGCAGGATGGGAGCATGGTTTACAGATGTTTGCACAGTGCTGCTGTGAAGAGAGAATTGTTCTGCACATCCAGCACTGATGAGGATGTTTTACTAATTTTTAATTTCCCATGAGTTCTAGAAAAAAATTCAACAGAACCCAATTTCACAGAAACTATGCCAACTGCATCAGACTGTGAGGCCTCCACTGGCACAACTTCCTATCAGTCCCCTGCTAACAACATGTGTTTAGGGACAGGATGTCACAGGGAAAACAGCCCTGCACAGCTGCAGACAGTTTCTGGCAGTCCTTGTCAACAGATAAAAGGCCCAAAGGCCAAGCAGAGAGTCCCAGCAGAGATCCTGCAATGACAAAGTTCTCCTTTTCCTCTGCTTCACTAATGCGGCTAAAAATAGGCAGGAGGCTGCCATTCAAGGGCAAAAAAATCCGTAGGAGCAGAGCCTCCAGGAATCAGGCCTGCACACAGCACCCACGCCTGCAAGAATCAGAGTGAATCAAGTGTTTATACAAAATAAAAGTGGCAGAAGGGGGAAGCAGATTCTGGCCAGAAATAAAGACTGCTCTGCACAGAGAGCTGCTGGATTTAGTGTTTTATAAATAACACAAGGCACCAGCCTCCCATCAGAACTAAACAACTGCAAAACCATTTTGCTTCTAAATGTTCTAAGTTCTGTTAAATTTGGTGCAAGAACCTGACTTTGAGACTGTTTTATACCAGGGGTTGTTCTAAGCACAGACAAACTCGCCTTCCCTGCCCCTGAGCTAGACCATGGACTAAAATAAACCAAAGCAAATGGCATGTTTCTCAAGCTTTCCATCTGTCCTAATCTCAACAGGTCATGGTGCACAAGATCTGTGCAGGATCCATGCAGCAAATGTCTGCCAGTAGCAGCCTCCTGGCAGAGGGGCTCAGTGGGGGCAAGGGAAGTGGAACGTTGGAAGAGCCACATCAAAAACCATCTGTGCAGAGACAGCTGAAGGAAACTGATGGCTGCAGAAGGGCTTCACTGCAAGAAGCAGCTGCTGTCAGCTCACAAGGGAAAGGTTTTCTAAAAGTCAGTCCCTTGGAGTAATGGACTATCACCTTCTGCAGCCTCCCAGGGAGGTCTGAGCCAGGAGGGGCCCCATGGCATTGCTCTTGTCCCGTCAGAGTGGGAAGAGCAGAATCCCCCCTCACCTGGTGGGAAGCGGCGCAGGGATCGCCGCACATCCAGTAACACTTGCTGGTAATCCTTACTGTCCTCTCGCAGTTCCTTCCCTGCTGAGAAAAAGAGGAACAGGATTAATATGAAGCACTGCAATGGTACTGGGAAGAGAGTGAGGTGAGAGAGCTGGGAAGATCCCTGCTGAATGTGGACGAGAAGCTCCATACACCCCCGACTCCACTGTATGTCCTCTTTTTCATGTCACACCTCAGCCCTGTCCCTGCACTTTCACTGCCACACACTCTGACACTAACAGCAAATGAGACAATTATTTCTTTAGATAACACATGTTAAAATGCTTAAACTGACAACAGCACTCCTCTAAACATCTCTGCTCCACAGTTTTGCTGTGCAATTCAAAGTGTACTCCGCAGCAGCACTGGAGGAGTGCTAGGGAGACCACAAAGAACCATTTATAAAAAAAGAAACAATTCAGAGGAAAATCTCACCCAGGGTTAGCTAAGACTGTTAAAACAGAAAAGTTCAGTGAGCCAGCAAATTCCTTCTATGCAATCATGTAAAGTTAAACGCTGTCTTCCAGCAGCTCTGGTCATCTCACATCACCCTAATGCTATCTGCCTCTTGACTGATGTGGGGGAATGCACATTTCCAAATGACCACAGAATCAGGAACAGCAACAAAATCTGTCCTGGGTGACTATAAAAGCTACAGGACCTAGAGCTCCTGCACTGCTAAGGTTTAAAAACCATGTGGGTATTTCACCAGGAAGGTTGCTGTCCCTCTGCCTGTTCTGACCAAAAACCACATGTCCTTCACACAACAAACTGCCTCCTGGGAGAGACACCTGGGGAGAATTTTGGTTACACCAGGGCTAAGCACAGCCATCTCTTCATGGGAGCAAAACAAACCAAGTCTGATTCTTTCTGCTGCAGGTGAACTTACATATACTAACTAATGCTCAGGGCCATACTGACTGCATCCACAATGAACTGATTCTATGACTATCACTAAAGAAAAGAACATTGTTTTTAGAAGTCACGTATTGTTTACATACAACACAGTATTGCTGCTGCAGCGTGTCCCTGTTGTACGTGAGCTTAGTGGGAAATGCAACACAGACACGGAAAAGGCAGGTCAGAAAGCACGTCTCTACTCTAGTGACAAAGGTCACTGAGCCATTCCTCCCAAGCAGCTGAGTCCAGGCTGTTCCATACCTGGAAGAGGGGGCAGGTCGTCTGTATTAACACTGAGCAGCTTTGGCCACACTTTGCACCGGATCTCGTCTGTGAGCAGCCCGCCCTCGCTGATCGCCATCCGCCTCAGCCTTGCCACGTCGACGGGGTCACTGTTCAGAGCCCGGTAAATCTCTGCCACTTTTCTTTTCTTCTTAGCATCAAAGTCTGCAAAAGGTCACAGAGATGTGAGCTGACAGGCAGTGCCAGCACACAGCAGGAGCTAGCAACAGCCACTCACAGCGATGTCACACACGCAAGGGAGATGACACAGGACAGTCATCAAACTGTCAGGACAGGGTGACTCTGGTGGTGACCCCTCCAACTGAGTGTCCCCATTTCTTGCAGGCTCAGCACTGGGAGCACCTCAAAGGGCACTCTCAGTACTTCCCTATCAACCCTGAGGGTACCACTGTGGGAAGCAAATGCTGCTCCTCCTGACACCGGAGCCACCAGCAGTGCCCAGATGGAGCCACTGGCTCCTGTCCTTCCCAATGGCTCCAGGCTCCATCCAGGATCTGTGAAGCCATCCTGAAACTCTCTGCTCTCTGATGCAGCTGCCAGCTCAGATGTCAAGTGTTTCCTAAGACCAGGACTTAGGAAAGTGTTCTAAAAAGGTTAGGAAAGTGTTCCCAAAACTGTGTTCCTACCGACTCCCAGGTGCAGCCGTCCTAGGAAGAAGCCTGAGCATTTCCACTGACAGCAACAGACACAAGAAAGGACATAATTATACCAGGGTTAAAGAATCATAAGCACATTTACTTGTCCTACAACAAACACACACCTGCCAGCCATCAGAACACACACAGCTCAGCCAGTAGGAAACAATTCCTACTGTTTTGAGGAGCACAGGAACTCAGGGCAGGGAGGGAAGGGGGTAACACACACAAAGCACACAGTGCTGGGGCTAGACACACTTACAGGACACCACGGTGCTTCCCAGGGAGCGGAGAAGGGACAATACTTCACACCACATGGTGGAATTTGTCACCACTGCCTCATGTGAGGAAAAAGAGAAGCAGCCGAGAGCCACTCGATATCCCACACTGAAGGAGTTCCCAGTAAGGAGGCTTTGCTGAGCAGCTGTGGGACTGGAGTGCAGGATGAGGCCACAAACACTGCCTTTTCCTAAAGGCTTTTCCCACAGATACAACAACTCTTGGGATCCAAACAGGATTTGTTCTATAAGGGATGTGTCCAAATAGGATTTGGGGTGGGAGGAATTAAAGGGATTGGGATGGGGAAACAGCTGTTTCCCAAGGCCCTGCCCTCCCTGCAGTGAGAGGGGAGCTCATTCCTCTGCCTACGTGGCACCTCAGCCACTGCCCCGGCCCTGTTCCTGCAAGCTCCTGGCTGGAAGTGCAGCTCCCAGCGTCTGAAGGGAGCCGACACGCTGTTCACACACACGGATGTAAGTAGGTCGAGCAGTGGATGCTGTTCCTTCTCAAAGACCCTTTTAAAACACTTCTTGGATCAAAACAAGCTGTAACAGCCTACGACAGAGCTTCACCTCCCTCCGAATTCCAAGTTCCTGGTAACACTAAATCTCCTATCGCTCACACAGTGTCTACAGTTTATTTCTTTTCCCGCCCCTTGTGCAAGCGGAGTTATTTGCACAACAGAAGCCAGTTCTGCTCAGCCAGTTCCCTATTCCCAGCTGTTCCTGATCCCCTGCCACACGCACACACTGGGCTGTCACATACCGATGCCTCGGGAAGGAGGAGACAAAGCCTATGGGAGAAAGAACTGTTCACGCACAAAGAACTTAAAGGAGTAGTGGGAAGAAGGGAGCACATCTTGTGGCCTCCTCTCATACTAGTAAAGACCCCCATATTCACGCTTTTCAAACATACAATAGCTGCGAGCATTACCAAAACCAGTGCATTTCAAAACATGTTTTATACAACCACAAGACCTAACTCGCAGGTTCACCCTTGGAAAAAGAGACACAAACCCAAGGTGAGGGCGGTCTAAAACCCAGATCTGTCCGCCGGTGCTTCTGCACCGCTGCAGGCACCGGGCACCGACACACTAGGTCTGGCCAGCCCGGCGCTGCCACAGAGCCCTCGGTCACTGCCGGGGACCACCCTCGGGCCCGGCTCGGGTCAGGAAGGATCAACCGCGCCCAGCTGCCTCCTGTCCGCCGCGGGAGTACCCTGAGTGGGCCGGACCCTTCGCTCGGGACCCTCCCCGGATCCCCGAGACCCCCGGTTCACCCGCCGGGGCGGCTCCGAGTGAAGCGCCGGCGCCGCCCCGCCGCCAGGGGGCGTCGCCGCGCCCGCAGGGGGCGCTCCAGCCCCCGCCCCTCAGCGGAACCACCGCCCCCCGCCCGCCGGGCTCGGCCCAGCTCGTACCGTGGCCGCCGACGCCGTTGCGCGGCGGGCTCTGCCGGCCCATGTTCTCGGGCGCTACGGCGCATTCTGGGCCGGACACCGGACCGGACCGGAGCGGGCCGGGGCTCCGCGCTCCCCGCGCCGTCCGGTCCCGTCCCGCCCCCGCCCGCTCCCCCCGCCCCTCGCCCGCCGGCGCGCGGGCGGGACGTCACGGCACCGCAGTACGCAGGCGTAGCGCCGCTCGGCGGGTCAGGCAGGAGAGGCAGCCGCGCATGCGCAAACGGGAGCGCGCGGCCTGGTCGTGTCCGCCGGGAGCGCGCATCAGGGCCGTTTAAAAGAAACAAAAAACCAAACGCCCAGCCCTCCCCGATGTTCGTGGTACAGGTTATTCCCAGCGCTGTCCGGGACGGGTAACGCACCCACAATGGTGCTGCACACGGTGGCTGCTGCCACCACGCAAAAAACCCCTGCAAACCCTCCAAACTCCCCCGTCAATGCTTTGAGGCACGGCAGTGGGAGAACAAGCGCCCGGCACTTCTGTAAGGACTTGTCAAGTCCACAAAGCTCCTTCCATGCACAGGGTTCCGTGCTTCCTTGTGCAAGGGCTGACAGGCACTGGGGCCATCCACCACTCCCAGTTTCCTCTTCCACACGTCTTATCTTTACGCAAACCTCCCTCGCTTGGAATAACGAAAGAACTGGGTAAAATGTCCTGCATAGCTCAGAACCAGTGCAAACAAGCTGTATTTTGTCATACTGGGTGCTTTTACGTTACAGCACATTGAGGTAACAGTCAACACAGTCCAACTTTCACATCACTTTAGGATATAAAAGATTAAGTACAATGGATTTCCACTGGATGATGGCATGGAGGAGAAAGCTATCCTGGTGTATGTGAAAAACCTCATCTCCCTGCCGACAATCCTCACAGAAAGGGGCAGTGTTCCATGTCCCACAAATCAGTTTAACTAAGCAACGTGGAAGCACATGTCCATCCTCTCCAAAGAACAGACGAGAAATGGGTGCCTGGGACAAGCAGGAGCTGCAGGCCAAGGCATCAGCACCCACTGAGGAATATGAAGATCACTCAATGTCCAGGGGAACAACTGCTGCAATGGCTTTGGGATGAGAGGTCACTGAGGGACAGGTGCCATTGTGCCTGCACCCACACCAGCTGAGCCACCCTAGCATTAGGTGACTGAAAACAAGTCACAGAAATCCAGTGAGTGGCAACAGGCACGAACACCTAAATTGGTTCATCATCTCAATTCCCCACCATCATGGCTGAGACAGAAAAGGAGGGGTTTTTGTTATGGCAAAAGATCCTTCTCCCAGGAGATACTTTGGCTTGTGACATCTGTGTAAGGCTTCTCTGCACTGCTCCCCATGGGTGTGACAGGGACATGGCCTGCCCAGGGCACATGTGGCTATCACCACGCCTGTGTCAGTGTATGACCACCCCAGGGAGGCCTCTACACAGGGAACTTAAATCTAACCTCGATAAATAAAACCAAATGTTTATTTACACCAAAGAATTCCAACACTGGATCTTTCACATATGAAGGACAAAGTATATATACACAGCAAGGGGTAGCAGGGCTGTAACAAGGGTGCTTTTCCGTTGTCAATGATAATATTTGTCCACAATTACTGATCTACCATTTCAGTTTAAGTTAACGTCTCCTCGCTCCTTCCTCTCAGTGCATATTTACAAGACTGTGAGGTAACTGGTATTCTCACCACATGGCACGTGAGGGAGGGGATGGTGGGTGAAGATGTGGGATCGGACTTGGCGCAGTCTGATTTTTCCAGCTTTAAGTAGCCACCAGCTCGAAACCTATAGAAACAATTTAAAAACAATATACCCAATAACAAACTAATTCCAGAGATCCAAGCCAAGCAAAGGCTGGAAGAACCCTCCACAAGAAAGGGGCTGATCAGAGCAGGGCTTACTCTACACGAGCACCTGTCTTAGGAGGTGCCAAGGACTCCAACTGGATCAGTAACTTCATTTTTAAGACTAAAATTACATGCAAAGGGTGAGTTAGCATTCTGGTTGACTCCTAAGGAGACATTATCCAATCCAATTCAATTAGGGTTTTGGACACTATCTGCACTTATTCCTTTTAAGCTTATCCCACCTCTCCCTACTGGAATTGTCTCCTCAGTGTACCCTGGCTGGGACATATGCAGGACATGGGGTTCAAGTGAGTGGTACTTTAAGAATCCCCTCCCCTGCCTCATGAAGACTTGATTTGGTAGTCTCTGGAGAACAGCACAATCCCCCAAGGTGTAGGCTTGTGGAGGAATAATGGTGGGAACATGAAGAGAAGAGATTTCCAGCAGGATGCAAGAGCTTGGAAATGCTGTTGATTCACCTTTGTTATTACATGAAGAGTTGTTTTGTTGGGTTTTTTTTTTCTTTGTTTTGTTTGGTGTTTTTTTTTTGTTTGTTTTTTTTTGTGGTTTTTTTTTTTTTTTTTTTGGGGGGGGGGGAGGGGTGGGGGCAAGAAAAACTGTCCAAGAAGTATTCCATCTGTAGGTATTTTCAGGGAATCCCCTGAGTTACGAAAAGTTCAAGTAAAAAAAGAAAAATCAGCCTATAATAATTTTGTATATAATGACTGAACTACTATAAATCCACAAGCAACAGTTCAGACACGGTGTCTCCAAAGCGTTCATCCCCTCCCTTCCCCTGCCAGGCACGAGCTGCATCCTGAGGAGAGGTGGAGGGGGAAACCTCTTCCCCACCTGACTCAGCTCAGGCAGCAGGAGACAGAGCCCGTCACTACTGCTGGGCACCCGCAGCAGCTGGAACCGGCATCCCCAGAGTGGTGGTGGCAGAGATGACGGGTGAGCCTGCTAGAGGTCCAAGGGGTGAAGGTGTTGGCACTGAAGAAATCCCTGGAAGAGAGACAGGTAAGCAGAATTTAGAGTAAAACCAGCGCATTGCTATCCAGGACAGCTTCTGTAGTCAAGTGGGAGCTTTGGGGGTCAGTTATGTTTTCAGAGCTGCCAAAATAAGCTGAGATTAAAGATCTGTCACTGTTCTCTGCAGCTCTGGGAAGGGCAGATTTGCACACCCCTGAGTGTCACTGAAGGGCAGAGATGTGGCAGGGTCACAGAATGGTTTGGGTTGAAAAGGTAAACATTAAAGCTCCTCTTGTTCCAACCCCCCTGCCATGGGTAGGGACACCTTCCACCTTCCCAAGCCCCGTTCAACCTGGCCCTTAAACAATTCCAGGGATCTGACAGCCACAACTTCTCTGGGCAGACTGTGCCAGTGGACTGTCCTTCAAGCTGCTACCAGAAAATCAACTGCAAAGAACTTCTTAAAAGGAGACCAGAAAAACAGGTCAGGCTGCCCAAGGCCTTACTTATCAGACACCCCCACCCACTTTGCTGCTCTCCTTGCCCTTTTCCCAGTCTTGGGAGATGACCCAACACCACCCTGCCTGCTGAACTCTCCTGCCTGGGTCCTCCCACCCACCCCACACGTACAAATGCTTCAGCACACCAAGCACCAAGGAGAGCTGACAGCACTGACCTGACATCATGCTCGCACTGCTGACAGGAGTGCTGCCACCCGGCATGTTGGACGAGCCCATCCGAGCCTGGTCTTTCACAATGGGATCTAGGAAGAGCACACTACCAGTAAGTGCTGTGTTGCCAGAGAGCTGCTGAGGTACACAGACTGCCTGTAGCCTCTGTGCTCAGCTTGTTCTGGCACTCTGCCTGTGTCAAATAACATCAACCATCATCTATCGAAATACAGACATTTCCACCAACTCCAGTGGGAAGCACTCAAGACGGTACCAAGGTCATGTGATATCGGGGAAGCTCAGCCAAATTATGTGATTTGGGGTTCAGCAGGACTGTCTGACAGGAAAAGCTGAAGGATATCACAGCAAAGTTGATCTTTCTGTGCTAAGCAACTGTGTAATTGCAGAAAGCCAAACCCAGAATATGGGTGTAGCAAGCAGAAAGCCTATCACTAATTACAATCATGTGTCATGTCTCTATACACATTTTACATCTCTGTGAGCTGTCAGGTGTGTCACCAGAACTTGTCTTCCATGAGATGATCACAACTTACTAAATCTTTATTTTCAGCTCATGTAAATAATGCTCTCACCTGAACAGGGACAAACCCTTCCTGCCTCCCACACCTTCTGTGTCAGACAAGGGGATTCCAAACTTTGCTGAGCTCAGCACTACGTACATCTACAGACAGAAGTTAATGAACTGTTTGTCTAGCTCTCACATTCCAAGCTATTGGCTTCACTAATGTTCATACTTGCAAAACATTTCCCTGGGATTTTTCCAACAGGTGTAACACAGATCAACAGTCTGTTAGGGTCCCTTCAGCAGCAGCAATAAAAATCCCAAAACCAAACCACCTGAGCAAATATTTACATTATGCATTGTTGCAGCTGCTTCAAACCCACTAGATATCAATATCCGTGAAAAACAGCAACCATTTAAAAGCATTTACTAGATAAAGTTACATTTTTGCTTGCAAAATCAAGACCTGAATATAGCAGTAGCTAAGCAATTTAGCAACAGAAAGAGTTAAAACACCTGTTATCAGAATTCTCTGGGTTTATCCAAACACACGAATCCACACACACCTGCAGAAAGCAACCCCAAACCACATGATTTAGGTGACTTTCCTTCATATTACTTGCTGATTCATGGGCCCAACACGGGCACCCAACACTGATTCCTTGTCTGGTGGAGGTGGCACACAGAGACCAGCAGCCTCAGCTCCAGCACAATTATTTGCAGAGACCAGGCTTATCATTGTTGCCATTCTCAGTTCCCATCTGCACAAGCCATGGGAACAGAGATTTCCCAGAGGCAGAACTCTCAGGACAGCAGCTGCTACTTACAGAAGTAGGGGTGTTCCATGGCTTCTCTCGCTGTGAGTCGTGACTGGTGATCGTATCGCAGCAGCTTGTCTAAGAAATCCAGAGCTTCTGGACTCACCAGATGTTGGTTCTCACTGTGGACAAAGCGCTCCCATCGCTTACGGGAGTGTCTGCAGGAAAACAGACCCCAATCAGGCCAGGCAGGGGACAATGATGCCAAAACTCACTTTCTTAAGGAGCAAGAACTGTGACAGATGTCCAGCCCTGAGGGAGGCTGTCGCTCTGTGCAGCAGCCACAGGGCTGAGACACTGCAGAACAGGAAGCAGTGTCACTGTGTCTCCACGCGGTGGCACAGCAGTCACAGCCCCAGCACAGCCACCTCGGCCACCACAGCCCCTGCACGGCCCTGCCACGACCCCAGAGAGCAGCAGGACTAATGTTCAGAATGGATTACAGGTCTAAAATTGCAGGTTCTGCTCATCTCTTGTGCACCCAACATGAGTTCCTTTAATTTTAGTCCCACTATGAGGGGAAAAAAACATATACATTCCATCTTTAGCAGCACCTGACTTTCTGCACTCTAATGCTGAGAAACACCATTTTGTTTTTTTTCCCCTCCAGACTGAAGAGAGCATATGCCCTTCATGCTTTCTGCTCCAGTAGTTCCTTTATTGCCTGGATGACATTTAAAAATCTTTCCTCAGGTCCATTTCCATATAAAGGACTATGGAAAGCAGTGGCAAAAGGGACCAAAGGCACAAAGTGCCAGTTCTCCAGAATCCTGGCTGATTTCTCCCACAAAATTTTGTTAATTTCAAGGTCTCTTTGACAAAGCTGTACCTGTCTGGGTCTACCAAAGAGACTCCAGACCTTGGCTCACCTGCCCAAGATGTCATTGAAACGTGGGTCCAGCTCAATGTTGTATTTGTCAATGTAGTCATACAGATCTTCTGTCCCCAGCACCTTGGCTATCCTCACCAGCTGGGAACAAACACAAAAACAAGTCACTGCTGTGAAAGTATGGTAATACCAGAGCCTGCATGAAGATATAGCAGCACATTCCCATGGGAGCTGGAACCTGGTCCCAGCAGTGAGCCACCAAGAACATGCCTCCACTCACAGCTGGAGCTCAGTACCCCAAGGCAGCCATGAGGGAGCCACAAACCCTAAAATCTCTTAAAACCTGAGACCTTGCAACAGTACCTCCCTTAGTAGCAAGAAAATACACAAAACCAACAGAGGGGAAGGCAAAAATAACTGGTCAAAAAAGCAGAAACTCTGGATCTTGCCTGTGAAAGGTGAAGCACCACCCCAGAGAGCTCCAGACTAAAGGCTTGACAACAGAAGGTCCCTGTTCCAGAATATTTGCATGGCAGTCACATGCTGAGCATGTGATAAAGGTTCAAATATAAAAATTTTGGCCTAAAGGCAACACATCAAAGATTTCAGAATCTGTATAAACCAAATTCACAGTCTCTATACAGAGTAGGGGGAGAGTGAGTAGTGGCAGGGGCTTTCCACATAACCTCAGGAATAATCAAACTATGTACTAGAACACACCAGCCTTAATACAACTTTTTCTACAGCTTTTCCCAGGCACCTACTAAGGAGCTCCTAAGTACAAAGCTCTACAAACCCACCTCTATTTAATTGGTTACATAATCTTGCACACTTGAGAAAAGGAATGTGGCTTCAAACTGAGCAAAGAAGCCATTAGAGAAAGGCTTAAAAATTCTCTGATGACTCAATAGAAGCCTAAGCAGGAAACCTTCATGGTGCTAAGAGAACAGACATTGTACATGACCAGCTCTCACCTGATCATAGTTGTCATGGCCATGGAAAAATGGCTCCTTTCGGAATATCATACTAGCCAACATGCAACCCAAGCTCCACATATCCAGACTGTAATCATACATCTGTACAAAACCAGAAGGACAATTCAATTTCTAATGAATTAAGCAGAACAGACCTCCAAAACTAACAGGGTTCCCCCTCCCCCGCAAAGGTGGTATGAACACAGCCATGTCATGCTGGAAACAAATTGAACAATCTTCACGCATCTTCATCCCTAAACCACTGTTCAGCCCAGTGTTCCAGTTACTCAAACTGAGATACAGCAATTAGCAGGACAGCAGGTATCCTAATTCCATCCCTGTCTGGCAGGATATTAAAGATCAGAGCTTTCTTCTATTTTCACTGCAGACTCCAATGTTATAAACCACTGAGAAACTTGTGTTGGGAAAAGCAGCATTGCAACAAGCAACAAAAGGTGTGGACTACCCAGGGTCCATGGGCAGGTGAGGATGTGCCTTTTTCCAGAACGAGCACAGTCTGAAAGTCACCAGGAACACTGTGATTTCCATAATGCAAACTGCCATCAGATAAGGGGATGCTTTTAT
This sequence comes from Phylloscopus collybita, assembly GCA_027886175.1. Lineage (NCBI taxonomy): Eukaryota > Metazoa > Chordata > Aves > Passeriformes > Phylloscopidae > Phylloscopus > Phylloscopus collybita. Next base: position 7,521,382 of record JAJNNQ010000027.1, on the reverse strand, counting down.
AGCTTAATTTAGAAGTTCATGCAGTACTTGCTGTTCCCACAGGGGCTTTGTTTCATTCCTGTACCTTAGTGCAAACACAGCCTTGCTAAAAAAATATTCAACATTTGTATTCCAAGATCCATAATGATAGTTCTGCAGCTCTTCCTCAGGTCCTGAGACTATTCATTAGTTTCGTTCATTCAGTGGCTTTATGGCCACTGCTTTCTGCCATACATTTTGGAACAGACTGTCTTTAGCTTCAACTCCCTAGACATCTGAATTTTTGGTTGATTACCTTGAAATGGCACTGACTTTCCATATAGAAGTCAGTAAGAAGTCCTGGTAATTCTTACCTGATAATCTACAAGAAGTTCAGGTCCTTTGAAATATCTGGAAGCCACTCTGACATTGTACTCTTGGCCGGGATGATAGAATTCAGCCAAACCCCAGTCTATTAGTCTAAGCTAAAAATGGTAGAAAACAAAGAAAAAAAGGTCAAGGGATGCTCCAGCTTTCCACTGGCTGAATGACACCAGTGTGTTGCTACACCAGTGAACTTGGTTTAAAGTTAATTTACATATAGTCTTCCATTTTCAATTAATTTGATCAGTGTCTGCTTACATATTCTCCCCAAACCCATATCTCCAAGCAGTCTAAATAAAATACCTCTGTTACAGCCCTGCCTGTGGGTTACATGTGACTAAGCAAAGCCTCAAAAAGCAGCACAACATTCTCATTTTACATTTGTCCACACCATGTGAGCAGAGTCCCCCTCAAAGAGGTTTGCTAGTACCACTACACAGGAGTACCCAAAAGGGATCCCAGTTTGCCCTCCCTGCCCCTCAGCCAGCCCACACTACCTTTCTGTGCTCATGGTCAATCATAACGTTGTGAGGTTTGACATCTCTGTGCATGATTCCCATGCTATGGCAGTAATCTAGAGCCTGCAGGTGAAAGGGGACAGATGCTGGAGTGACAAGAATGTCTCAAGTTCAACCATATTCAAAAGTATTTCCATACATATCAAGTCCAATTAGATGACAAGACTATCCAGTGTTAGATCCTGGACTAGATGCACTGATCACAGAAAATGCTTCCAGAGCCCCCTCTCAAAGGGAGGTTCCAGCAACGCAAGTGTCTTGACTTCACTTCATGTGCTTCCTCATAAAAATTGGAATTTCAGAGTCTCTAAGAGCATAGTTACTAGGCACTAAGAATCACACAAGCCCCCCTTCTCTAGACTCCAGTTCAGAAGAATGGATGAAGGTATCGACTCACACTATGCCAGAGCACAAACCCAACCAGTAACAGCTCAGTTTTCTTTTTTCAGAGGGTACATGCACTCCTGATTTAGGATTTTAAGGTGTCTCAGTGTACCAAAAAGGCTGAAAAATAGATACTGACTTGATATTTTTCTGCCCAATTCTTCCATAGGCTCTCTCTTTCCTTCCCTAAGTGATATGATGTCACTATCATCAGTGACATGAGAACAGGATTAGCTGAGAGCAAATACTAAAAATGAACCAACAAAACAGCAAAACACCAACTTACCTTCAAAATCTCATACATGTAGAATCGAATATCATAATCTGTTAATGTCTGGTATAATTGCTGTGGGACACAAACACATCATGTCAGTGTTCAACATCCAAAAAAACCCTGTTCTGGGCTACTGGCATTCTCCAAACCCTTTTGAAGGTATAGTCCAAGTTTCCCAAGTTACTCTGATCAGTTTCCTCCTCTCCCTTTCCAAATCCCATACACAGGTTACAGCACATCCTGCTTCCTGTAACTATCTCCCTCTGATTGTACCCATCCAGCACAAGCATGTTGGATGGCATTACACAGCCTTTCTTCTAAGGCAGGTCAGTATGAAGGGACAAAGAAACATTTAAATCCCCATTCCCAGGAGTATGGAAGGCCACAGAAACAGCTGTCCACATTTAAAATGGTTCCAATAAATAGTTTTACAGATAAAAGCTAAATGCCTCAAAAAGAAAAAAGGCACTGATGGGCCAACAGATTGATTTGCTCCCAAGGTTAAGTACCTTTTGGAATCTGCATTCTCATCTTGTAACTTTTGTGGCAAAATGGTACTGATGAGCTAGTTACAAACTTCTGTCCCAACTGCATTTACCTTTAGAAGCATTTCCTACACAAGAAATAAATGCCTGCCCTATGTACTTTCCCTTCCCCAGAAAGACAGTACAAGTGGTTTTCAAACACACAAAAAAGACAAGTCACATCCCACACTGTACCTTAAAGTCTGTGTTGTTTACATGTTCAAAAACCAGAGCGGGTGTTCGAGACTGAAACAGATAAAAAAGCATTCAGCCATTGTATGTTTCTACTTAGGATAATGAATTAAATCGCTTTTTCTACCAAAACTGCTCAAAACCCCCCTGCCTTGGACACATTTATGATACCCGTCAGACAGAGAGAGCAGAGCCAAAGCCCACAGCAGCACTGTTTGCAGAGCGAATTAACTTGTCTCAGCTCACTGGTATCTCTTCCTCACAGAGTGAGGGGCTGGAGAGACCTGTGGGGGAAGGGCCCTCTAAAAGAAGTTTATCAGATTAAGAGCTGATCTGATCAGTCAATTCAAAAGCAGGATTTAAGAGCAGGGGAAAACAAAAAGCCAGGTCAGAGCTGAAATCAAACAGAGCAACTTCACCCATAACCCCATTGTACCCTTGAGTTCCTCCCTTACTCACCACAGGATCTTTTACTATGTCTGCAAGGGTGATTATATTGGGACCGCCTCGCAAGTTCTCTAAGATCTTGATTTCACGCTTGATTTTCTTCTTTTTAACAGGCTGAAGAATAAAAACCCAAAGTGTAAGATAAAGCCCTGCAGTAAAATGAGGCTAATAGCTCAACACCCAGATGACAACACCCAGGTGACTGAAGATCAGCAAAATATATTGGAACCCTTGCAATTTAACCTGAGTATGCATCACACCAGTAAGGGCTCAAATATCTGCTGTCTCCTTTCTAACCATACAACCCTGACAGCCACAGACAATAATTCCAAGTGAAGGAGAGGCTGGAAGATGGCATTTTTTTAAAAAGCTCTCTGAACATGATCTGATAGGCCAAATGGAAATAGCCTCAAGTCATGCCAAGGGAGGCACAGATATCAGGAAAAAAATTATTCACAGAAAGGGTTGTCAAGCCCCAGAACAGGCAGCTCCAGTGGTGAGAATGCCATCCTTGAATAGATTTAAAAGATGTAGATGTGGCATCTGGGGACATGAATGCTGGAGTGTTGGCTGGACTTGATGATCTTTGAGTGCTTTTCCAACCCCAAAAGCTCTGTGATACTCCAAGACTTCTTACCTGGCATGTGGCAAATGTTTAACTGTGAGAAGTCGATGGGCTATTGGAGGGTCACTAAATGAAGGCCATGGCCATGACAGCCTGCCAGGACACTGGCACTTAGAGAAGCTGAGAATTTTGTAGCCAGCTGCTAAAATGTTGCTTAGCTCCAGGTAAAATCCTGTTGCACATCAGGGCTTTTTTAAGACAGAGCCCAATTCCTTACAGGCAGAGATCTGACTTAATAACCAAGTGCAGGGCTTGTATCAGGAGGCTCAAAATGATGGCCTGTTTCACTGAGTGACACTCCCAAGTCAGGCTTTAAGGATTTCAGTTTTAGAACATCAAAAAGCCCTTTCTGGCCACCTGATCACATCAAGACAGATTTTATCTTTTGCCCAATTCCCAGCTCACCTTGAGAATTTTAACAACTACTTTTTCATTATTTGTAATGTTGATGGCTTCAAATACTTCACTGTATTTGCCTCGGCCTAATTTTCGAACTAGCTGGTAGTCATCTTGATTTCTGTGGAGAGAAAAGGTTAGTGTTCCAAAGGGCTCAGTCATTTCCATCACGATTTATAAAATGTTCCTTAACACTCCATCACTGCCTCACTTCCCAGACAAAAGGGATTAGCTAGTACCTTACCTCTCCTGATCTGGATGATTTAAGAATTAGGAGAGAAACAGGGAGATTCTATTTGCACAAGACAGATTCAAGCCAAAACTATGAAGGCCCGGCTACGTATTTCAGCATTAGCAAACTTGAACTATCCCTTCTCTCTATATTTGGAAGCTCCATTTTTCCTTGTATAATGCTGGTAAAATTCAACAAAGCCACTAAGAGCAAAAATCCAAGTGCAAGGCTGTTTAAAAACAGTCTGGGCACAAAGCAGCACTTATGCTCAGACGACTGTGTACATTCCAGAAATGGGGAACTGCACAGCTGAGGGCAGAATTCTGTCTGGGCCTTCCATATCCCAGCAGGAACGCAGAGCTATGAAGCTGCCACCACTGCTGTCTGATTCTGGGACACTTCAGTCATGAGCTCAATTTAGACACCTCCTTCCTTCAAAGAGAAGCAGCCATGTCTTTTCCAGGCACTTGCAGAGAGCTGAGCAACAAGCCATAAAATAGTATGTACCTATTTAAATCTGTGGAGTTTCTTCACTTATCCAAGTCAGCAGCAACTTCAGTTTGAAAGTCTTTTAATTTCTTTTCAGCCTTGCACTCAGGACTGTTTGGATTATTTCAGGAATAGATTTTCTTCCCTCTGAAAGGGGATGATTCCTGACTACCTGGCAAAAATTCTTCAAATTTTTAAGGAAGCTGCTATAAATGTTCCTCCACAAGTGGGAATTTAAAAGTTTGGTAAGAAACATTTTTTCTGTAAAGAAGTGGTGATCCTTTCCCTTGCCATCTGCCCAGAAGCATGACAAAACCTCATGCAGCACAGGTGCCTGAACTTCCCAAGTACCACTATGCAGGATCCACAGGGATTGATCCTGGAGCAGGGACATCCAGAAGCAGCCCAGACTTACCCCCACTCAACAACGTGCGACTCATAGTCCCAGTACTCCCGGGGTCTGTGTGTGTTCACATCCGTGTAAACTCTGGCCCTGCTCGGCACGGGTCCCGACATATCAGACAGCTTGGCAGGAGGAAATGAGATGTGAAATCAGAGGCAACCTGGTCTGCAGTGCTGACAGAGGAGAAAGGCCTCAGATTCCTCCACCTGTAGACAGAATATAAACCAGAGGTTAAAATCTCAAGGTACTTCCAAAGTATTTAAGTTAATCATTAAAAGCTGCTGCAAAGGACAGGCTGGAGCCTGCTCAGCCACAGGCCTGGGATCACTTCTCAGAGCTTAGAAGCCATTTGTTTCCTCTCCCTCACACAGGACTGGCCCCTAGCAAACCAACACTCTGACCCGGAAACTTTCAGCACCCTGTTTCCAACTGCTGGTTGTAGAGGTAACGTTCCAAAAGGAAAGAATGCCATGTGCTCTGTATCTGCAGACAGATCCCCTCCTTTCAACTCCAGACTGAAAGCAACAGCCACAGGCTGCAGTCTCACCCCCATCACAAGTCTTGGGCCATCCAATGTAACAAAATCAATTCTGCTGGGATGGGAACCAGCTTTAGTCACAACTTCCTACAGTCAAAACTTTAAATCTGACTGTCCAGAAGACAGCAGCATCTGTGTTGGATTATGATGCTTTATTCAAACATGAAAGAAATGCACTGCTGCAAGAATCTGAAGATGTTCCTTTGCAATCTGCTTGCCCAAAGTACCTCCAATCCTTCCTCTTTACAACGTGATTTTTGAAAAGCTTCTGGTAAGTTTTATCAGTATTGAGACTGGTCAAAACCACTCAAAAGAAAGTTACTGTATGTCAGAGACAACCACTGTACTTTTATCCTGTAGGTCTGAATACTTTATCATCCAGATCTGAATACTGAAGACAGCAGTAACTCACTACAGTTTTTTATCAATATTGTTCTCCTTAAGATAAATGTGGTGCCTTTACATCTCTCAAACCTTTCACAAAGGGCAGTTAACACCTTTTCAGATGTTTAAAGACAAGAATCCCCTTGTCAGCTTTCAAAATAACTTACAAGAAAGGGAGCTTTACTGGAGCAGGGAAGAGCATTGCTTGGTGTGTAGCAGCAGGTGTCAGGGCCATACAGCCCTGTGTATGTGCTCAAACAGTGGGCAACACTGTTATCTAAACTAATATACTTATTTGCTATGCCTATCTTATCCCTTCAGAGAAAATGGGCAACTGTCAGACTGCAGAAGGAAGTAACAGTCCCATCAATCACACATTAATGGGAAAGACCTAGAAATCTGCTTGGAGCAGTTAGCTTCAGCTACTAGCACATGTCACACCAGAAGAAAACTCTAGAAGCAAAATCCTGCTCTACAGGCAGAAACCTCTTGTTTATTTGAGGTCTGCAGCACTTCAGCTCCTGGGAGGACCCAGCAAGAGCCACTGGCTGTGAAGATGGTGGAGAACCTAAGGGACACAGGTCTGATCCCTTCACCGTGTCACACAACCTGACCAGCAGCTGGTCCTGCTTCCAGAGGCAGAAGTGCCTTCAAGGGCTCTCTGACATGGACAAAGCTTCCTTAGGTGGGACAGAGCTCAGCACAGGGTTATTTTTTGACCTACTGACACACAAATGGTGTTGGTGGCAGCTTCAGGTAGACAGGGTTGCAGTAATCCAGTCCAGAGGTTAAACAGGGACACAGCACTATCCCAAAGTCCATAATGGAAGGGTGACTGAGGCCTTAGACCAATAAAAGAAGGATGGGGCACTTCAGCCATGCTTCCAGCTAATGGAAGAATATGAAGCATTCCTAAAAATGTAGTACGTCTATTCCTGGACAAAATGCTAGTCCTCTCACAAAATACAATTTCAGAAGATGAGGCAGCAATCATCTAAAACCTCAAAGCATTTATGTGGCATGACTCAGACACTTAGAAATTAGATGTCCCCAGGCATTACTAGAGCATGCAAGTTTACTAGAACAGTTTAGTACAGTGAAATTTATTAGATTTTGAAGTTCAGTCACTGTGTTTTTGTTTCTCCCCACTCCCTGTGCTTCTGGCAGGAGATGCACTGGCCCATTTCCTCTGCTCAATACTCCTTGTGAAGGAATTAACTGAACTTATACATGTCTCAGATGACTTAGCAATTTTAATTTTTAAGCACAACCCAGTATAAATAAGACACACGTGACTGCTCCCCTCACCCAGCTTAGCAAGATTAGTTTCAGCACAAAAAAAAAAAAAAAAAAGAAAAAAGAAAAATCAATCACATTATCTAAAGATAGATCAAATTTCACAGTGGCTATTTTTTGTCACGTAGCTCTAGCCTAGCTCAAGCAGCACATTGTAACAGGCTGCTCAGAGAAGGGCTTTTTCAGGAAATCATCAACTGCAGCTTCTAAGAATGGCACACAATGTCTATTTACGAGGGTAGGTATTATTGTCTACTGTTCCTTACACAGGAAGGGGAGAGAGTCTGCATAGATAACTTAATTTTAAAGCAAACAGAGTTACCAACATACACAAACTTACCCTGCCTGAAAGCTGCTCACTCTCTATTCAAAACTGCCAAGGAATTTGTATAGATTTTTGCCTTCAGTGCCCCTGGAGGGGGATTATTTTGCAGTGGATCCAAGCTCTTTGGCAGAAGAGAATGACACAAATAAGGACAGATAATGGGGACAGGTGTTGACATGCAAGCATCAACTGAGCCTGCAGTTTTAAAGCAGAAAAATCTACAGTATGAGCAGCAATTGCACCTAGAGAAGTGCCCTGAGCTTGTTATAAAAGATGAGTTCTATTTCTGCAGAATCCAAACAGAATGTTGTCATTTATTAATTCCTGCATTAATGACAGAATCATAGAATAATTTATATTGGGAGAGTCTGCTCAACATCATCTAATCAAAACAGATGTGGTGAGATCAGGGTCCAGTGTAGCCTTGAGCATCTCCAGAAACAACATTAAAATTTTAATTTCTCTGGTGGAGAAGTGTTTAACCTGGAAACAACGATGAGCTTTTAGGCAACGTACCAGAGGTCACAGAGAGAGGAAGACAAAGCTCCCAACCACAGTCTGACACGCAGTTCACTGCCAAGGCCTGCCTGTGCAAGGACACAGAGCAGGGCTTCTCATTCAGCCCCTGTGGTGACACCCCTTGGACAGATATCACCCAAAAGGGCTCACATGACAGCTACAGCAAAGAACACCACGCCAGAGTCTCACTGTTGGCTTTTCCCACACAGGCCTGTCCTCAAAAATGCCGTTGGAGTATTAGCAAACTGATAATTAGCTATTTCTTACACAGTAGCCTTATCAAGAGGAACCCTGCTCATCCCACACAAAAACAGAGCCAAACACAACTCTTGTCCTGCTGACAGACTCCACAGGAGTGCCCAGAGCATCAGCCCAGAGACAAACAATTGTGCTGCCACCATATAGGAATTTTTTAATTGGAAGGCCCACTAATTAAAAAAGATCAGTTCTTAAAAGTTTGAATTCTTCTAACAGTAGCCTGTTGTCTGAACAGCTTGGCAAGCTTAGACATTTTGTGCCTAAAGTTCAATAAAATGGTAAAAAGCCTCTCAATGTTCTCTGACTCTGATTTTTAAAACATTTTAATCTAAACCAGTTACAAACCCCCTCATTTTTAAAAAGGGATTTCATCATCCTTACAATGCACTCCAATTCTAAAGGCAACCATGTCCCCATAGTGAATCTGAGATTTTGTGAAGGATCCATACTTCCAGCACCTACTCCAATTAGTACAGGAATTTCCCATAGCCTCTGTCCTTCCAGATGCATGCACTAACAGCAAGCAGCAACAAAACACAGCTAAGAAATCCATACAGATTAGCTGCTGAGAAACACACTTACTCCGCCTCTAGTAAAATTTGCCTTTTTTTTAGCCCAGAATAACTGAGATACTGGAATGATTTTTTTTTCTCTTTTTAAATGGAAATGTTTCTGGCATGGAACCTCTCTCAAGCAGTTACTCACTCACTCAGAACTTAAAACCTACGAAGTTGCCCCAGTATGATGCAGCACTTAGGCCCCCAGTGAGCTGAAAGCCAAGTGCTTTCCTGTCCCAAGGAACTCGCAAGTGCTATCCAAGTGATGACCTTTGTGACTAAGGTTTGGAGTATAAATAATGTACCCAGGAGCACAAACACCGTTCGACACTGGCTTCCCTGTGGATTGCTGCTAACAGCATGCCTTGTTCTCAGTGTGAACAGTATATTGCCAGGAAGATCCAAGTTCATCCAGAGAGAGTGGAGTGAACCCAGAAAACCTTGTTCAACGTCACATAAACCTGGTTATTCCTAATGACCCACCTGAACTCATCTTCAGTGAGTCCACAGCAGCCCCAAAGGAGTAACACAGGCCCCGAACTGCAGCAAGCTGAACTCAAAGAGCCAAGAAAACATTTCCGTAGCTTTATGAATTCCAGACAAGCTCACCTTCCTCTCGAGGAGAAAGCAAGGTGGACAGATCGGCCAAACAGGTCTAGAGCCTTTCCTCTCACTTCTACTTTCCCCACGTAAGCTCATTACAGTGGCGATTGTGCCAGCCTAAGACTGTAAACAGGCTGAGACAGCAGCGGGTTTGTTGTGAGAGAAGAAAAGCTCTGTCAGTGGAGAAGAGCAGAATTACAGTGCAGAGTCTGGAATCGAAAGGTTATTCCCCTTCTTTTATCTGCAACTGCAAGCGAGGTTTCACCTTTCATAGCAGAAAGCTTAAACACAGCCTCTAAAATCATGAGTGTAAAATGTGATTTGGTAGGGTGAGCAAGAATTACAATTATCAGATAAAATTGTTGATGATTTCCTTCACACAGCCCACATAGTCCTGTAATCCTCCCAGGTAAGTGCACTTGCTCCTTCAGAGTTTGGAGAATATCTAATACTGGAGAAACACCACTGAAATTAAAAAATCAAGACATGCCTAAATATTACAGTACTACCTGCTGGCAGTCAACATTCATCAACACCCAGCTTACTTTTAAAAGAAATAATAGTAATCAACTTTATTAAAAAGTATGCTCTATATCACAAAAGAAATCTGATTTGTGTGTTCTCATGTTGCTGAAACTTCAGCGATACAAGAACGGAACAAATGACCTCCAGAAGTCTCTTGCAACCTATATTTTTTTATGATTTTACAGCTAAAATAGAAACAAGACTCGATTACCAAAATTGACATTTTACATCCTTTCTTGAAGATCATTTGCCTACGAAAGGGACAACATCAACAGAAAAGTAGATTTTAAAATTTGAGTTTAAAAAAAAAAAGCTTAGGTTTGAAATCAAAATTTTTTCTGGGTATTGTTTTGGAACAGCACAGTCTGCTTTAACTGCATTTTCCATCAAAATTATTTTCCAGATTTCTTTTAAATAGCTGCTTGTGTAGAGAAATAATAAATGATATGTAATGACCTCAACGTTCCCTTTAAAAAGAAACATGAACTGTTGTGATTAACTCAAAACAAGACATGGTCAGTCTGTAGGGAAAGCAGTTGACAGGTTTAAGTTATACTTGAAGAAACATCTTGGAGTAATTCTGCACTAGAAACATCCTAAATTTAGATTGGCTCTTCCTACATCAGCTCCACTGATTCCTCTCTGAATTCCTCACGATTCCTGCCAATGAAGAAGTCATCCTCTGTAATGAGGATCACAATCTATATAGAAGCCACAGGAATGGTTTTACTCTAACTCCATGTTTTATGATACTCTTCACAGTCTTGGGGAAAAGCTCACTGTCCCACTTTCCCAACTGAGAAAGCAGTGTCTAACATGTCTGTCACCCTCCAGGATGCCCTGGCAGTGGCTCTGGTGCCACACGCTCTCCTGGCAGAAGGTCTGTCATGCTTTGTCTTCCTTATTGTTCAGATCTGTAACAGGTGAATTTGAGCAGAGCTCACACAAACCCTCTATGGGTCTCCAGCATCCCAGCCTGGTTAAACACCTGTCCTTCACCAAACATCAGTGTTGGCAACACTACATGGACCTGGGGCAGGACACTGGGATCCCCCCTCCAGCAGCAGTGACAGGAATGCTGCTCACTCCATCTCCTAAGGGATTCTACACACAACAGCCAATTTCCCAAGATCATGAACACAACTGTTTTCAGAGCTAAGTTAGACAACAGCACATGGAGCAAAGGGGAAGACCCCAAAACACAAAGACCCCAAAGCTGACCTTGGATGAGGCCATGTAGCTGCAGCAACACTAGCAAGACACCCAAGCCCCAGCACCCAAGCACAGGCTCTGCCTCTTTCTCATGCCTGCAGCTTCTCCTGCCACAAACCCAGTGAATATCCTCAGTGCCAGGGACTCCTGACATAATCCTATAAAAAAGGCTGCAATATAACCAGGCACTGCCAAATTCACTTGTCCATACACACACACCAAACAGAAACCAACGACAAAACTCTTCTGTGTGCATCTCTTCCCCAAACTGACAGTTCAGGCTGAGCAGGGAGTGCAGGAAAGGCGGGGGGATTTTCTTTGGAGGAATATCCCTTTAAGGTCTGCCCTAAAGCCAAAGCAATACTTCAACAGGAAGCAGTTCCTTTTTCTTCCAAGAGCACTAACAAAACTAAATCTCCTACTGCTGAAGCTTTGGACAGTATTCCAGTTACCAAAACTACAGTTTCTGAGACCCCAGCAACACCAGGGAACAGCCTGGTGGAGAGACCCCAGCAACACCCCAGCCTCCTGGAGGCTCACAAAGGGGAATGTTTCAACAGTACTACAGGCTCTTCACAGCTGACACCAGGTTCCATTGGCAGCATCCTCTGGAAAGTTCTACCTCCCTAATTGCTGCTAAGTGACACAGTTGTTTTCCTCATTAATTAGTAGGCACAGAGTACTGCCAGGACAATCATTCAGCTGATTTGACTCCTATGGTTCATGTACAGAGAGGGATTTAGGTAGAACTCAGAAAACTGACCTGCACCAACCATCTGTAAAAGTTACAGAGTTTTAATTGATCTGATCATGCAATTCCTAGAGGCAGGAACAGTTACCAGAGCCAAAGGATAAACCAGAGGACAATGCCTGTGACCATTTCTTCAGGAAATCCCTGTTATCAGCTGTTCTATGGAGCAGGCAATGCACCACAAACCATCTCCATCACTCGAGCAGGCTTAGCAAGAGACACCCGGTGCAAACCCCTGCCAGCAAGTGAAGTTCTGACATAATTCTCTAAAAATTTATCATTATTAACACAAGATGAAACTAGCTACCACCATTCCAAGAATCAAATGGAAAAAACCAGCTATTAAATTCCAGCAATCAGCACTCTCCTTCACACCTTACAAGCCCCCAGTAAAGCTACTGTGCCAAAACTTGTAACTTAATTTGTAAGCTCAGCTCAAATTAATCTAGATGCTGCAGAGTGAGCAAAAAGCCCTCTTTTTCCTTCTGGAGTACAACCAAGCATGGAAGAAAGGCTGGAATGCAACAGCACACTGGTAACAGACAGAGAAACCTGTGACAAAGGCTGCAAGAGAAGGAACACTGCAGGAGCTCTGGCTTTTCTAGACTGGAAATTAATTTGTTGTGTGCGTCCATGCTCATCCATTTTCTGAACACTAAAAATAAAGACTTTCTGACAACTCACACGCACATGTGCAAATGTGCTCTGAGAAAACGCCTTCTCCTAAGGCTTTGGTAACAACAGCGAGAGGCACCTTTTTGGCTCCCTGGCCACACAAGAGGATTTGGGGCCACTTCTTCCCACCTCAGGAAGACCTTTCCCACCCAGGGAAAGCAAGTTTTGGCAAGTAATTCTGTATTAGCACCCTGGATTCTCCCTGCACTTGGCTTAATTAAAAGAGGACTAATTTAGCCTTTGGTTGTTCCAGAAGGTGCAAGGGCAGAGCCTACTTCTCTGCGAAAACAGAGTGAGTAACTTCAATTTTCTAGGTCTGCTGTTAACATTCAAGACTATCCAATGGGAAACCTGCAGCCAAACTCTTGCTTTGACTCAAAATTGTTTTGCATCTAGCATACACTTTATTCACCACTCACATGAAATAAATTGCCATAATGTGATGCAGCCATTACATGGGCAGGAGCTGGACGGTCTGCTTTAGAAACCATCTCCCTGCAAATGGTAATGTTAATTAAAAAATAGAACTCAGTAAGGAGGACATAACCTAAATTTCAGAACTAAACTCCGTGGAAAATTAAAATTACTGACATTGTAACCTTCCAAATGTGAGTCTGTGGTGGTACCAAGTCCACAAAGAACTCCAAGCTTCCCTTCTGCTCTTCAGCCTCCCAAAGCAGCAGCATGAAATGGGTAATAAAATCATCTGTCCGGAACAGTGTGAACATAGAGGAGCAGGTGAGACTTGTGCACTCCTAACCAGAAAATATCCACGAACCACTGATCCTACAACCACATCAACAACCCCACTTCTTATCAGTCTTTCCTACCAATATGTAAATTTGGCACCTTAATGGCAAAAGGGGCCAAAAACCAGCTTAGAAAAACACTCTACATTCAGCAACAGCACTAACACTAGCTCAAAAAGCTGCAGCCTCCTCTTCGAAGCAGTTTTTTCAGGTTCAAAGGAGAACTCCCTTTCTCCAATTACATTCTGTAAATTCCAGGGAAGTCAGCTCTTGCAAGCCCCTGGAAGGGGATATCCAAGCTTAGAAAAATTATCCAAGAGCTGTCTTGCAGCAAATGTTTGTAGCCAGACTAAGTCAAGGCAGTCTTTCCTGATCTTAAAATCTTGTTGTTTTTTTTCCCTCAAGACCCTTATGGGAGAGTAAGATCTAAGATGGCAACAATCTCATGCACAGAGTTTCTAAAACAAACATCTTAATGTAAGCAATTCCATAATGGAGGAATGGTGGAGGTGACAGGTCTGGTAACCCAGAAATAAATCCCTGCCTCTTCAGAAATGTGACACTAAATTAATCACACCACCACAATGTCACCCATTTGCTTCTCCTGTCTTCCTTTCCCTTATTCCTCAGAGGACATGAAGAAAGACAAAGAGAAAATTAGTTCTGGAAGGAGAAAATGGAGAATAACTGAAATGGAAGTATAAGGACATCCACCATCTAATAAAATTGGGAAAAGCTCCTTTCTCTACAACTCCACAAATCTATAACCACCTTTCAACATCCTATATATCCCAAGATTCCTACTTCCAATGCATTCCATGCTGATGAACCTAACCTGCATTACTTAAAAATGCCCCAAATATCAACACTAAGTCTTTCCATGTCTCACCTTCAGGAAATGGTATTTTACCAAGTCAATCCCCAGTCCCAGGTTTGCATCTTCATTCTCACATCTCACCAGCTTTTTTCAAGCAAACAAGTACCATTAACTGTCCCTGCACAAACCTTAGCAACCTCAATGTCATGCAACATTCCATGATCCAATTTCCTCCACATTTGCTAGAACCTACAGCCAATTTTATTATCACTTTTCCAAAGAGCTATATTCCCAACATCCAACAAGACTCACTTTCCCTCAGTCTATGAACCCATGAGCCCTGCCAAAACCAGAAAACCTGTTCTGAACCTCCCACTTGGAAGTGTCTGCCTTCTCCTCTAACATCTACCTCTCAGCACATTTGTCCATGCTCTGTGCCTCATCCCCTCACCCAGATCTTCAGCTGCATGAGTTTTTACTTCTTTGCTGCAGCCCAAGCCAAGACTACGTTCCCTTCCTCAATCCTCTTTCAACTCTCTGTAACCCCAGGCAGCAGCTGACCAGCCAAGCTCTCAGGTGTGAGTGCAGGACATGTACACCCAACTCTACCACCACACACACTGGGAACAAGACAACAGCAAATTCCACTAACAACAGAAATTATGCTACCAGGTACACACATAAAACACTAGAGAAAGGTGAAATAATGGGAATTTCTCCCCACTGGGAAGATGAAAGGATCACTGCCTACCACCAAAGATGGTCATTTTTCATGCTCAAGGAAAGGTCTGGACCTTTACAATAAACCCTGCCTGAAGTCATCCAAAGAGAACAGGGATTCCAGCCACAAGGCACAGGTAGATATTCTCCTGAGTGTAGAGCACTGCCCTGTACCTGGGATTGGACATCCCAATTCCAGTTTTCATCTTCCAGTTACAGACATGCTCTGTGTCTACACAGAGTACGTGCTGTAGGAATGGGAACATTACCCTAATCCTAGTTTTAGGGCTAATTAAGAAACTGACCAAGCTTCACACTTGCCCCAGATCATGCCTTGAGTCTTCCCAAGCTCTCTCTCTCCTCTCCTAGCAGAAACTTCACCCTTTTCTACATCACACCAAAACCAGCAAACACAGGATGAGCTATTCCTCTGCCCCAGCTGATGATGCATGCCAAATCCACACTGGATTCACATCCAACACCCAGGTCACCTGGCAGGATGGCACAAGCCCCAACTCTGAGTCTCAATAATTTGGGTAATTCTGTTTCAGAAAAGAGAGTGCGTTCAAAGAACAAAGAAATCACTCCCAGCCCCAAGCAGAAAGGCTGAGTGTCCATTTGCTCTCCCCTGAACAGCTGCCACTGTGCCCAGTCCCCTCTGGCAGAGGCTCTTCCCAACCCATTTGTGGAGTGCACCCAGGATTCAGCTTCCTTGAGGAACCAGGTGAGCACACAGCACAGCCCTTTCCAGGGACACATGCCCAGTTTCAAAACCTGGCACCAAGGGTCAGTGCAAGAGCAGCTTCCCAAGGCCCAGGGTCAGGTTTGAGCAACACAAATCCCGAATCATCAGAGACCCATCTCAGGGGTACCAAGGTTGGAACTGACCCTCAAAGAACATCAAGTCCAACTCCTGACCCTGCACAGGACACCCCAGCAATCCCACACTGTGCCTGAGAACGTTGTCCAAATACTCCTTGAACTTTGCCAGGCTTGGGGCCGTTATTACTACCCTGGGGAGCCTGTTTCAGTCACCATCCACCCTCCAGGTGAAAAACCTTTTCCTAATATCCAACCTAAACCACCTGCACACAGCTCCATGTCATTCCCCCAGGTCCTGCAACTGATCACCAGAGATCATGGATCAATGCCTGCCTCTCTGCTTTGCTTGAATATTCACAATCCAAACTTTATTGGTTTTACCCAAAGCTCTCAGTAAGAAAGAATTAAGTGATCTGACAGACATGGGGTTCCATAATCTTATCTAACCCCTCTCTTTCAAACCACATTTTACCAACAGCCACACTGCTCTCGGTCCCAAGGCACAATTAACTAAATTACAGCTAGGGCAAGATTGACCACCACTGCTTCCACAGACTGGTGCGGAATGCCGTGAGAACGACCTTCCCCTCCACCCAGAAAGGCCCAGAACGGAGTCCCTGCGCAGCCGGGGGTGGGAGCGAGCACTAACAGGCCTTTCCATGCCCCTCCGCATCTCCGCGCTTCTCCAGGCAGGGTGGGGATGAGGCAAGATCGAGCAATTTAGGTAAATAACACCTACACGGCCCGAACGTGCGAGCTGGGAGAGCTGGGGGAGGGGACGGCTCCCGTTCCGCGGGGCCCTGCCCTTCCTACGCGGCCGAGGGCGGCCCCACACCGGGCTGGGGGCAGCGGGGCGGCCCCTCCACAGCCCCTGCCCGCTCCCCCCGGGGACTCGGAGCCCCTCCGAGGTCAGCAGGCGGCGGGCAGTGCCCTTCCCGCCGCACCGGACCCGCCCGCTCTGCCTGTTCCCCCTCAGCGCCGCCGCGGCCCCACTCTCCTGAGGGGCAGCCGCGGCCCCCCGGCCCACACCGCGCCCGCGGCGGGGGGGCGGAGGAGCTCAGGAGGCGCAGCGGCGCCTCCCTCCCGCCGCCCGCTCTGCCCGCCACCGCCGCGGGGCCCCGCGTGGGCGCCGGAGCCGCCGGTACCTGGCGCGGCCGCTACCGCCGCCACCGCCGCCGCACACAGACAATATGGCGGAGGCACAAGGCTCGGCCGCCGCCGCAGGGACCAGAGCGAGGCGCGCCGGAAACGGAAACCGCGCGAGCCCCGCCACGCGCCGCGGGGGCGTGCGCAGGGAAGGGTGGAGCTCGCCGCGGGGGGCTATGGGAGTTGTAGTCCGTGATGGTGGCAGAGGTATGGGGAGGACGCGGGTTTGTTCCTGCTCCGTGTCCAGGTGTGTCCTCGTGAACCGTGGGAAGGTGGCGGGGCCCTTGTCGCCCTCCACGGCGCCGGCGGGAGGCCCGACCGTAAGCGGTGACCGCTTGGGCCCAGCCCCTCTGTGGGGCTGTGCGCGGGACCCGCCGCCAGGGGGCGACTGCGGCCTGCGGAGGTGCCGGTGGCGGCCCTTCCCCCGGCCCTTCCATTCGCCCCGGTATCGCCCTTCCCTCGGCCCTTCCCTCGGCCCTTCCACCGTCCTGTCCAGGCCCTTCCACAGCCCTGTCTCCGCCTTTCTTCAGCCCCTCTCTGGCCCTTCTATCAGCCCTTTTCCGGCCCTTCCACTGGCCCTCCCTCTCAGACCCCCGGGCTGCTGCAGAGCAGTGGGGTCCCACCCGGTGTGTGGGGTCATGGGCGCTGTTCATGGAAAGGGCTTATCCCTCTGCTGGGCCGGCAGCCGGGCCAGCAACCAAGTCTAGCTTTGACCCATTCCAGCACCCCTTGACCTTCTCTCTCTGCCTTTCACCTTTTTAGCCCAATTTCTTGCCGTGCAGCCCAGGACATCCCACTGCTTTTCCCCCAAAGGACTGGTGGATGGTCCACCAACCCATTGGTGCAGGCTGAGCTGGGGGAGACGCCGAGGTGGGAGGAGAGGCATCCAGGTTCAACCTGGACTCATGGTATGCTCAGACCAGGGCTAGCTGGGGACATGCAGCTCTGGGTTTGTCACCATCCTCCCACCATGTCCAGGCTCTGGCTTGAGCTGTGAGCCAGCCTGGAGGGGACGGGGGTGTGCTGAGCTATGTCTGCACCCCTTTGACCCCTTTGACCGCCCGCCCAGATCTCCACACACTCTTCAGAAGGCAGCCAGCCTGCCCCCCCCCCCCCCCCCCCCCCCCCCCCCCGCCCCCGAGCTCATGCAAAGCTGAGCACAGCCAGGCTTCACCCCACTTCCCTCCCGGTGTGGGAGTCACCCCCTGGGGAGGCCGCTGGCCCAAAGCTCACAGCCCCTCACCCCGGGTCACTCCCATTAGGTAAAGGAGCAGCTCGTCCTGGCGGGGGTATCTCCCTCTTGCGCTTTCCTTGTATTGTACGGGCCTGGGTCATCGAGGAAATCTTACAGGTCCTTCTGCTGCCGAGTGGTCACGGGGGAAGCCCAGCCCCCTTCCCCCCATTGTCAGCGGCCGGGCCGTATCCTCGCTCCAAGCCCCGGCCCTTAAAAATAGCTCTTTGTCAGGCGATTGTTCCGACACCTTCGCGGCGGCATTGACGTGGACCGGAGCGGGAGAGCGGTGCAGTAGGTGGAGGGGAAGGGCTGGAGGTCCCCCCTGGGACCACTCTGAGGATTTGCCGCTGATAACGGCCCCTGTTGTGGGGAAATGGGCTCCCGGTGTGAGGCACGGTGCCGAAGGCCTTCCCGTGCCGCTGCTGCCCGCTGGTCACCTCTCCCCCACCTGCCCCAGCCCTCCTGCCGGCCCCGCACCCCACACCACCCTGGGTCACCAAGTGGGGGAAGTGTCTTCCCAGGGCACAGGGAGGGCTGGAGCCTCCCAAGGCTCAGATCCTGCAGAGTTGGGTCCAGCCCTGCCCCCCCAAACCGGCTCCCTGGGTTGTCCCTGCCCTGTTCACCCCACTGGGGCCAGGGCAGGCAGGGGCAGCCCTGGGGGAGTGAGGCTGCCGGTGTGTGGGAAGACCACGTTTTGGAGGGTTTAAGGCCATCCTTGCAGCACTGTTCCTGCCTTGAGCATCTGCAGGGATCCCCTGCAGTGAGACCTTTTCCCATCACCTCTCAGAGCCCCATCTCCAAGCACAGTGCCTGTTTGATCAGGTGTGGGCCCTGCCGTGGGATCCCAGGGAGCTGGCACCACTGCAGGGCTTATGCTGGCAAAGGGGTTGTGCAATGGAGACATCCTGGGACAGCCCCCTCCCTTGTCATCCTCTGCCACCCACTGCCAACTGAAGGTGATGACCCCCCTGGGCCTCTCCTGCCCAGCCACCCCAGCTGCAGAAATAGGATTTTTTTTTTTTTTCCCATGAAAAGGTTTGGATTAAAATAACCTCCTGGCTCAGATCCATTTTTTCTGCTGTGGCTGGAGATGTTTGCCCACAGCCCTGCTGGATACCCAAGCCTTGACCTCCAGGCTGCTGTCCCCGTGGTGGGGACATGCCCGTCCTCTGCCTGGCCTTCAGGGACATATCCCTCTCCCAGCCATGCCCGGCCTTACTGACTTGGAGCCGCTGGCCCTGCTCAGCTGCTGTCCACAGGCTGAACTGAGCCCCCAGGACCGCTGGCTGTGGGGCAGGGCACGGGGCCAGCCCTGCTGTGATTACCCCCAGCGCTTTTTCCTTTTTCTTCCTTAATTTACTGAGGGCTAAATCCAAATATTACAACTTCCCCTCTGCGCCGCTGGTTACGCAGGCGGCCCCGGCCGGGCATTGTCTTATTGTTTGCAGAGGGAAGCTCCAGCGGGAGATTAACCTGGTGTTCACCCCGCGCCACGGCCTCACACCCTGTCCCTGCTGCGAGGCCCGTGTCCCCAGGGACCGCAGCTGGCACGAGGTCCCAGCAGGGCGAATGGCTCTGAGGGGTCCGGTGCATGGGGGGGACACGGCTTGGTGGTGGCAGCCCTGCAGCAGCGTCCACAGCACCACTGGGATATGTGGGACTTGCAGCAGCATTCTTGCCGTGCATCCCTTGTGATGATGAGGTTCTGGCAGGTGTCTTGGGGGTCTCAGGCAGACCCTTTGTCCGTTTTCTCCCCCAGGGACCCTGGCAGGATGGTGGAGGGTCAGTACAGTCTGGGTCTGCTGGCACAGGGAGGCAGGGACTGCCCAGCACCCCAACCTGGAGGACCATTGTGCTGCCCCTTGGTCTGCCCATCCCATCCCATCCCATCCCATCCCATCCCATCCCATCCCATCCCATCCCATCCCATCCCATCCCATCCATCTGGTCCCTGACTGCCCATCCCTCCCTGATCCTTCTCTCCACCCTGCCCTGGGCAGCACAGATGTGTCACCCCATCTGCCCTCAGTGCCATCTAGACCTTGGGGCCCCCTTCCCAGTCCTTTGCCCCCAGGTCTGACAGGGCTCGGAGTGACGTGTGACACTCAGTTGATGGCTGTCATTGTCACAGGGAGGATTCCTCAGGCAACAAGCAACTGAACTTTGCTCCAGGATACACTGGGGTCTTTATCATGAGCCTCCACTCTGGGGGAAGACCAGGGAGGGTCAGGCACCACCCAAAGATGTTGCCAAAGGACAAGAGATGAGTAGGGGTGGATCCTGGGCCCAAAATCTGTCTTGGTGTCCACTATCCCTGTCTGGCTCCTCTTGCTCTGCTGACTCAGACTCAGACATGGTTTGACTCCACAGCCCCATCATGGGGGCGGTGAGTCGGGAAAGCAGCACTGCCCACACACTGCAAGCTCTGCCTGACCCCTCTGCCCTTTGTCCTCCCACACCCCATGGCTAGACAGACCCTCCTGTGTCCCTGCGTGGTCGTGAACCCCTTTCCAGCAGCCCTGGTGCACAGCAATAGCAGGGACTATCAGGTCCTGGCCCCTGTCACTGGGGGTGAGCCCCAGTCTGGCCCCCCTGCCCACAGCTCCAGCAGCTCCTGCCTGGCCAGACCCAGCCTCATCCCTCCCATCAGCAAGGCAGCTCCCAGCACCCGCGGGTGCAGCCCTGCTGCATTCCAGCCTGGCTGGCCAGCCTGTGGGGAGGCTGAAATATTTGGGAGGGGAATGGAGAAGGGAAAGGGGAAAAAAATAATAAAATAAAAATCTATAAAAAGAAAGTTTAAAAACACAAGTTAAAAAAAAAAATACCAGGCGCGGAGTGCAGCTGCGGTTCTGGTTCCAGTTCCCAGGTGATGTCAGGCCTGGAGCCTCTCCAGCCCTGGCCCCTCGGAGACGGTCTTTGTGGGTTCAGCACTGAGTGTTTTTCCTTCCTGAGACTCGGGGACACCTTCCTGTCTCAGAGAAAGCGGCCAAGAGCCTTTCCAAGGGTGTCCGCACGCAGGAAGGGGAGAGGATGGGAGGGGAGCGTGGCTGAGCTCAGAGCAGGGCTGCGGCTGCCGGGGAGCCGGCGGTGGCCGTGAGCGATCAGTGGCCACAAGACTCACCCCACTCAGGGCAAAGGGGCACCCGGCTCCCACCAGCCCGGCAGCTCTGAGTCACCGTTTCCCTCTCGTGATTCTGGGAGGGACTGGAATGTACTGGGACCCACAGGCTTGTCACTGGGACATGCTGGGACCCGTGGCCCCAGTGCTGGGACATGTGGGCATCTATAGCCTCAGCAGTGGGATGTGCAGGAATCCACAACCTCAGCACTGGATGTTACTGGGTGATCAACTCCTGCACATGGGACATGCTGGGACTCAGGGTTGTTACACTGGAGCTTACTCTGGGGTCACTTTGCCATCCTTGGCACTGGGGTGTCCTGACATCCATGGCCCTAGCACTGGGACATACTGGGATGCATGGCCTTTAATACTAGAGCTTTCCAGGGCTCTTGTCTCTGGCACTGGGACATACTGGATGCACAGCTCCTGAGCAGGGATTAATTTGGGCTCATGGTCTTCATACTGGAGCTCAGTGAGGCTCCAGTTGCTGGCACTGGGACATCCTGGGACATTGGTACTCAGCCCTTGGTCATACTGGGACCTATACACTCAGTGCCTGGGACCTGCTGTGCCCTCAGCACTGGGACCGCCAGCCCTTGCTGACCCCCTGGGGGGCTCCAGAGCCGCTACTTCACGAGGACGGTCCCCTTTTATGTGTGAGTCGGGTTGTTTGCAGAGCACAGCATCCCCCACAGCCCCTGCCCCCTGATAAACCCGGGGGCAGGGATTCTGTGTCCTGGGCTGTTTGGAGAATCTCACGGCTGTTTATTGGGGTCTGGGACACATTAGCCACGCTGAGAACAAACCTCTCCCACCCACCCCGGTCCCTGCTTGGGACCAGCTCTCACAGCTGCACTGCGCTGTCAGCTCCATAAATCAAACCCGGGGGAGGGAGCCCAGGGCAGGCTCACCTCGGTGAGCAGGGGGCCAAGAGGTGCCGTGGGCTCCCAACAGAGCCCCTGCCCTGGGGCAGACTTCAGTGGGCCCCCAGTGTGCTCCCCCTGCTCCATGTTGGCTCCAGGACCCCAGGGAGATAGGGCAGCTCCAGTTCTTCCACCCCTGGGGGGAGCCCCCAGCTGCCCCATCCACAGCTGTCTCTGCTCCATGGGACACGCCAGCCCCTGGGAGCCGCCAGCCCCGGCACTGCACCATTCCCAGGCTCAGCGATCTGCACCGCCCAGCCAGTCCAGCCCCCTCAAGCAGAATCCCATGTGGGGATCTGGCCTGGGAACCCCCCATGTCCCCACCTGACCCCGCGCAGGTGCTGCTGCCTGCAGTCCCACCATGCAAGGCTCTGCATGGTCATCATGGTGATAGTGGCGGTAACAGTGGGGACAGTCATTGTGCTGGTGGCAGTCATAGTACTGGTGGCAGCGGTGGCAATGGTGGCAGTTAAATTGGCAGTGACATCGCATCGGTCATGATGTACCAGGTGGAGGGCACAGAGCAGCCGTGCAGGGCTGGGGGTCCAGGGCCATCTCGGGGACCCCCACCTCAACCCACACTGGGGTGACAGGCAGGCACTGGCCCATCAGAAAAATAAGGTTTTATTTTCCAAGCAGCTGCACGTGCATAACCAGCATCCCCAGGGCCACGACACTGTCCCCCCGGCGCGCCTCGACGCCGGCCGCACACAGGCCCCTTCCAGTCCAGCCCTGGGGCGCGGGGACCCCCCTCCCCGGCCCTGCCCCGCGTGGGCAGCCTCGGCCACGGGAGCGTCCTCCCGCCCCACTGCCAGCTCCAGGGCCAGTGTCAGTGTGGTGCCAGCCTGGGCTCGGCCGCTGCCACCTCGGGTGAGCAGCTCCCTCCCTCCCCGCTGCGGTCTCTGGGCTGGCGTGTGCTGGCTCCGTCTGCCTCTGCCGCTGTCTCAGGTGGGTGCTGCCGGAGCCCGGCTCATCTCCGCGACACTCGCAGGGGCGTGACCCCTCGCACCTTCAGGCAGTTGCCCCCAAGGTCCCTCCGACTGCCCTGCAGAGAGAGGAGGGAGAGCTGCAGGTACCATGGGGTGTCTGGGGGTGGGGCACCCCACTCCTGCCCACTGTCCACTGCACCAGCTCCTCCACGGGGACCCACTGTGAGATGGCTCAGTCCTGGGGTGGCTCTGTGCTGCCTGGAGGGGACAGACAGACAGATGCCTGACAAGTGGATGACTGGGTGGCTGGGAGGTGGGTGCTGTGGTGGAGTCCTCCGAGGTGGGTCCCCCTTGGCCTTGTCACCCTGCAGGACACAGCCCCCATGGCTGCTCAGCACTGCAGGGCTCAGACCTGTGGCAAGGGTCAGTAGCACCCCAGGACAGACACACAGCCCCAGACAGATCCACAGTACTAGAGAGACACACAGAGTCCAAACTGGGATGGGGAGACTCAGCCCTACCCCCCAGTAAATGAGAACAACATCAGCCCAGTACTGCCCAGTATTACCCAGCATGGTCCAGATTTAGCCCAGAACATTCCAGTATAACTCAGCACGGATCAGCAGAGCCCAAGAGAGCCCAGTTCCAACCCAGCCTATTTCCAGCTTGCACAGCCCAGCATGGCCCAGTACAGCCCATTTCCAGGGCAGTACAGCCCCTTTCCAGCCCAGCCTCAGGGCTGGGATAAAGAGAGTTGGATCCCAACCCAGCTCCCCCCACTGCCCTCCAGCAGGAGCTTCCCAGCCCCAGTGCCTCCACAGGATCCCCTGGAGGATCCAGCCCTGTGCCAGACCCCTGACTGCAGCCTCAGGAAGCAGCCCAGAAGATCCCAGCTATGCCAGGAACCAGGGCTGGAGGACCTCAGGAGGGCTGGAGAGGCTGCTGAGGGGGGTGGCAGGAACAGGGGAGCAATTAAAAATGGAGCAGCAAAAGCTGAAAAACCTCTGAGGGCTGGAGTGTGACCCATGGCTGTACTGCTTGGGGTCACACATGGGACATCTTGACGGTCTGTGGGGACAGTGGCAAGTACTGCAGCCCCTGCTCACAGCCCTGCCAAAGGATGTCCAAGAGGTCAGGCAGCTTCCAGCCCCTCACCCTGCACCCCATATACTGCACAGCTATTCCTGAGTCAAGAGCATCCAGGACCCTGGCCTGGGCAGCTCACCACAGGAAAGTGGTGAGCCACAGGGTGCTGTGGTGGATCAGCTGGGTGGGCAGGGCAGGGGTGCTCTGCCATGGCCCAACTCAGCTATGTGGGAGCTGTGCTGGTGCTGCCAGCAGACCCTGCACAGGAACACTGGATGGCGAACTCTGTCTGGCCCCCCTCGGGGGGTGTCTGCTGGGCTCTTCCTGTCCTCATCACATCAGAGAGCTGCTGGAGTAGCCCTGCTGCAGTGCTGGTGGGCTGGCAGGGTATGGAGATGGGGATGACGATGGGGATGAGGAAGAGGATGGGGATGGGGATGGGGAAGAGGTCAGCCAGCGAACTCTAAGCTCCCCCTGGGACAACCAATGCAGCCAGCTCCGGGGTGACTGTTTAACCCCTGAGACCTCCCAGCCCGGATGGACGTGGGGGAGCAGCCCAGCCCTCTGACGTGAGCAGGAGCTGTAGGCGTGTGGCTACAAGCAGGATTTGGCCAGGAGCAGCCGAAACCTCCAGTGGGAGCTGGAGCCAGAAGCTGTGGTTCTCACTGAGCCATGCCAAGTCTCCTGTCCTGCTCAGCCCAGGCAGGGTCTGCTGCCCCCCATCCCTTTGGGACATACTGAGCCTCCTGCCCCTACTCAGGCCAGGAGGGGCAGGAGGAACCCTAACCCATCCCAGAACCCCGCTCACCCCTTTCCGCTGGTTGCTGAGACAGAAGGTGCAGATGCTGCGGGGCTGTTTGCTGTCCAGGTCGCCCTTGGCGCCATAGATGGCACTGAAACAGGGCTGCCCGTCCTCGCAGCCCTCACCCAGCAGCAGCACGTTGGCCAGGTGGGAGATGTAGCTGGAGGCCAGGCGGAGGGTCTCGATCTTGGACAGCTTCCGATCCACCGGCTCGGTGGGGATGAGGGTCCGCAGGGCGGTGAAGGCCGTGTTGACGCTCTGGGTCCGGTCCCGCTCCCGTGCGTTCGCCGCCTGCCTCTGCTTCACCATCACCATCGGCCCCGGTTTCCGCGGCAGCTTGCGGCGAGCCTCGGCGCCCTCGCAGCAGCCGAACGACTGGTCCGACGTGTCGCTCTCGCTCCGGTTCTCCTCGTCCTCCGAGAGCATGCTGAGGTCGGGGTAGAGCACGCGGGCGGCCACGGGGCGCAGCATGGTGAAGGCCATGGTGGGGTGCCCGCCCGCACCCCCGGCCCTGCTGGGGGGACCCCCCGGGCTGCGGGGAGCCTTCCCCCGCCGGCACAGCTGCAACGGCGGCTCCGGACGCCTTCCCGCTGCTGCTCCGCTGCGGCAGCTGAGCAGGGCTGGGACGACTGTCTGCAGGGGGAATCGGGATTTATACGGCCGGGGAGGGGCTGGCTCCGGAGCCCACCCCCAGCCGGCCCCCCGAGCTCCGGCCAGCGGCCAGCGGCCAGCGGCCAGCGTCCTCACCCCAGCCCCGAGAGCCAGTGCTGGCTCTGGCCGCTGGCCTGGCCCCGCTCCGGCACGCTGGCCTGGCTGCGGGCACCTTGACCTCAGGTCATGCCCTCGGTGGTAACTGAACCGTGGCAGTGCCAGGGCCACTGTCCAACAAGTGTTGCCCGTGCCATGGCCTCTGGCACCTGCAGAGCGATGTCACACACAGTCAGCCCACAGGCAGTGTGTCCCCAGCCCCTGCCTGGCTGTCCCTTGCCAGCTCTGGGTCCCACACAGGGTGGCATGAGATGAGCATGGGGCACAGGAGGAGGGATGGGGAAGGCAACCAGGAGTGGGTGGCACTGGTGGAGTGCCTGGGGTGTTTATCAGAGGGATGCCAGTGGGGGACACGCTGCTGCCCACACCCTGCCATGCCCCACTGGGATAGGGTCTGTGCCCAGGAGGATGCCCAGGGCTGGCAGGGAGCAGCAAGGGCAGGCAGCCCGGCAGGGATGCCCTCCTTGCTCCTCTGTTCCCAGGGTCTGGCACCGTGCCTGCCCACCATGGGAGGGGACAGAGGACATGGAGAGGCACGGGCAGCACTGCCGGCAGCACTGCCAGGAGCATTTCCTCCCGCCCAGGAGGAAGGTGTGTGCCGGCAGTGGAAACACAGAGTCTTTTCCTGAGAGGGGAGTGATGAGCTGGCAGCAGTGGGAATCACCAGCCTGACTGTTTCTCCTTGTCGTTCCTTGGCACTCAATGCCACAGTCTATGGCCCTGCTCCTCCTCACCAGAGAGGTCTATGCAGGTCCCACTCTGCCTGCAAGCCCCCAGCCCTGAACCCAACACTCCCAGAAGCAGGCAGAGGGGTAGCCAGCTGAACCAAGCAGGCAGGAGGCTTCCTGCCTGCCTTCCTCCCCTTCCTCCTCCTCCTCCACGATTCTCCAGGCATGATGCAGGTCAAGCTGCAAAAACATGAGGAGGGCAGGACCTAGCTCCTGGCGGATGGCCCCAGGGCTGCTGGGGATGTGGCTGGGAGATTTGGCAGTGCCAGCTGCAGTCCTCACTGTCCAACAGCTCCGCAGCCAGAGAGGGACGCTGGGGGAAATCTGTCTCAGGGCTGAGACAGTGGCCGTGGAATGCAGCCAGCATATCACAAACACCCCAGCGAGGTGATCAGTCGAGTGCCCTGGAGGCCATGGAATGGGGTAGCATCATGTTCCTCAGTGCCCCATGGCCAAAAGCCTATGGTTGCAGGACTGCAGCTTGTGGTATGGCTCCTGTGGTTTGGGTCCCCCCAGGGGCTCTCCTAGTGCTTCCAGGGCTTGTGGCTGCTGGACCATGACAGGGGCAGCTGTGCTGCCTGGCACCGGCACCACTTCACTGCCTCCCATCCTCCTGGCTGTGAGCAAACGGCCCCTCTGCCCCCCGCGGGGCACAGGCAGCCCCCGCCTGGCGGGACCCCCGGCCCTGTTTTCCTTCACCATTTGTCTGCCTGTGCAGAGCCTGTAAATCACACGGTGGGGGGCAGAGAGATGGGCTGGGAGCTGGTGGTCTTGCTGGGGCTGGGGACATGCAGGGCTGAGCAGGAGGACAGGGATCCTCCTGGGGATGAGGATGGGCAGGGATCTGCACTGTGTCCACACTGAGAGCTCTCACCGTGCATCAGTCCCTGTGAGAGACCCCAACCTTCTTCTGTAGCCCCTGCCCAAGTGCAGACCCCCACAAAAGGGGACGTGCAGGCAGTGCCAGGGGCAAAGCTGGGGATGGACAGGCCCTTGGCATGACAGGCAGTGAACAGGCAGGGAGAGGGCAGGTGCCTGTACAGAGAGGGGAACCCCCACTCTGCTCTCCTCTCACCCCAGAGCCTTGCTGAAACATGTCTGGGGGTCCACAGCAGCCCCTGGCCCTGACAGGCAGTAAGATGGATGGCAGGGGCTGTGTACTCAGCTGCACATCCCACACATGGCCACCAGCTGACGGGGACAGGCTGGGGGGGTCACCCAGTCCCCACACCCAGCCAAACTGCCCCAGGGCTTTTCTGGGGGGCATGGTCACATGTGGGGTCTGGAATATAGCAGGGCACAGGCAGGGATGGAGCAGCAGAGAGAGGATGGCTCAATGTGGGGTGGGGACAGCACACGTGTGTGCACACATGAGTGTGTGTGTGGGTGTGCAGCTGCACACATCTGTACGTCCAAGCATGCATGGATGTGTATATCCATGTGTGTGTGCACAGGGATTATGTGAGTACGAGGGTGTGTGCACGTGTTTGTGCAGTTGCACATTGATGTGGATGTGTGCCTGTGGGTGAACCCCGAATGCCATCACCTCCTGCAGCAGTGACATCCCCACGTTGGCACAGACGTGTGTATGTGTGACCACCGCCTTGCCAGATGCTGCATACAGAAGGATGGATGGACAGGAGCTGTCACCCCTGACTGGGAGAGCAGCAGGAGCCATGGGAAGCAGGGAACACTGCGGGCTCCCTGCCTGTCCAGCTGCCTGTAGATGCTGTGGCTGTGGGGCAGGAGGACACACGGCAGCAGCCGGGTTTTCCTGTGCTGCCTGACAGGCATCAGGTACAGGGCATGAGCCCCTGGGCCTCGGCCCCCCAGCTCCCCCCAGCACTATGGCCTGGGCTCTGACTCAGCTGGGCAGCGTAAGGTGAAGTTGAGGCTGTGGCATCACAAACCTTCTGCCAGCTTGAGTGGGTGCCAGGACATGGTGGGGTTTGGCAACCCATCTCTCCCAGCTGATCCAGCCCAGCTAACTGACCCCCAGGCAGAGGGCAGCGCCAGGCAGTGGGTCAGGCATTCACAGGACTCTGCATGGGACATACAGCATGGAGGGGACATGGCGTAAGCATAGGGCTGCAGCCCTGACCCCAGTCAAACCAGGCATCCCCTGCTTGGCGGGCATTGTGGGGTCAGGTTGCTGGGCACCCTGAGGGCTGGGTCCTGCCTCTGCTGCCAGGGAAATGCCCCCTGCCCCCCACACCAGGGAATGTTTATCTTCGAGGTGATACTTAAGTGTAAAAAAATAAACAGGGAGCAGATGGGGCAGGGGCCAGGGCTGCCCCCGGCCCCACGGGATCGCTCCTGCCCTGCTGGGAAAACACCACGGCCGGCGAGGCAAATGGATTCCAGACCTGCGGCAGTGCTGGAACATGTGGCCACCAGGACACTGGGCCTGACCCTGCTGAGCCCTGGTGAAGCAGTGCTGGACTGATCCATTCAATCCTACGCCATCCAATCCCATCCCACTATATCCCATCAATCCCATTCCATCCCACCCTGTCCTATCATATCCCATCCCATCCCATCCTGTCTCATCCCATCCCACTGAGTGCACCTCGTCCACAGCTCCTGACCAGACCTTGGCACTGGGGGATGTCCAGGACTGGCTCCTCTGCCTATGGCTCCCCAATCTCAGGGTGCTTAGGCCAGTGAGGCCACAGGTCTGGGAGCTGCTCCATCCCAAATGCACAGTCCTGTCCAGCTGGGCACACACAGCCTCCAAGTCCAGCTGCCTCCTGCCCGACGCTAAGCCCAGTGAGGCAGAGGTCTCATCCCAGGGGAGTCTATCCCTGCTCCCAAACACTGGGAGAGCAGAGATGGCAAATCTGTGAGCCCCTGGAGCCTCCTGAGTGGGGAGGAGCAGTGAGTCCCACAGGGACTGAGCATTATGAAATATTTGGGGCAACAGGAGTTTCCCCATTTTCCTGGATCAGGGCTGTATCAGGGTGACCTGGTAGGTCCCAGGCAGTGTGGGAAGCCCCAGGCCCCCTCCCCCTCAGGCTGTACCTGAGGGCTGGGGCTGCTGGTCTGGAAGGCATTACACGCCTGTCGTGTGGGGAAGTCTGTCCCAGTTCCGGAGCCGGGACCCCCCCCACACCCGGCCTGGGCTGGGGGGAGCCCACAAAACGCCTTTGTTCCTGCCCTGGAACGAATGGATTGGAGGCAGCCAGATCGGCTGTCAGCCGCCGACACCAGAGACCCCGCGGGTCAGGCAGAGGGAAGGGGGACAGGTGGAGAGATGGAGGCAAAGCAGGGCTCTGGAGAGACCCATTCCCGTGCCCGCCAGGGGGTTGTGGCACCAGCAGCCCCAGCTGGGGACCAGCTCCCACTGCCCAGACCACGCCAGCCCCATGGTGAGCCCTGGAGATGCTCCCACAGCACCTTGGACACAGCTGCGGGTCCTGGCTCCCAGCTGGTGCCAGGAAGCCCTGGGAGTGATGTCAGGAAACCCTGGGACTGGCACGGACCTTTGGCACTGTTTATAGGGGATGGTAACCTGGAAAAGCAGATCCTGCAGCAGGCTTCCCAGGTGGAAGAAGCCTCCATGGGTTGCAGGAAAAGGAGCTGCAGGATCTTGGCAGCCTCAGTTCATTCCTACTTTGCGGAATTCCCAGTTCTGTCGAGCTGCCTCTTATCCAAGGGATGAGGGGCACAAGCCCGTGAGAGTGGGGCAAACAGAGTTCATGTGAGATGCCCAGCAGTGAGGGCACGCAGGATATGGGCAGACCTCGGTCTGTGCCGTGGGACACTCGTTTGGGGCACTCTGGAAATGTCCACATTGCCACAGGAGCCGCCGCAGGAGCTGCTACCTCCTCCCCCCACCCCCCGCTCTCTAACAAGAGGAAACTTTTTAGCACGCCACAATTCTTAGGAGAAATTTATGGCCCATCAGGGAGCCGCGGGCCAGGGCTGCTCTCCGTCAGTGCTTTGCAGGGCTTCCTCCCGGCACACAGCTTCTTTCATGCGGCACATGCAGCTCTGCCCCGCTGGAGTCTCCCTCCGGTCCCTTCCCCTCATCCAGCACCCCCAGGCCACCCGGCGCTTCCTCCCCAGTGGATCCTGCGGAAACGTGGAGGCAGCGGTAAATTGCTCCCTGTCCGATGCCAGCACTGCCAGCTCCTGCCATACAAACGACCCGGCCGTGCCCTCCTCTCCCAGACCGTTTCTGCCCTGGGGAAACAGCATCCGTTCAGGGAGGAGCATGGCTGATGGGGCAGAAGTGTCCGGCCGCTGTTCCTGTCCCAGTCCTGCTGACTCACGGCGTGGTGGGTGAGTCAGTGGCCTTTCCCCTCCCTGGATGGAGGCTCTCGACTTTGAGGGATGCTGGGATGCCCAGGGGATGCTCGAGGCGTTTTCTCCAGGCTGCACATGGGGTGAAGACGTGGTGCTTGCAGAAATGACAGCATCCCAGCATGGCAGGACCACATGCATCCCCACAGCTGGGCCAGAGCTGACTCTGAATTCAGCTCCACGGCAGGGCAGGCTGGCAGAGCATTGTCCTGTCACAGCATCCATCCCCCAGCACAGCATCCATCTCCCAACACAGCATCCATTCCCTCTCAGAACATCCATCCCCTTGCAAAGCATCTGTCCTTGTTCTGTGTGCCAACAGCCACTGCTCTTGCTGGTGCCAGGCCACCATTCTGTGCTATTCTGTGCCGTGCTGTGCCATGCTGGACCACTACATCCCTGCTCCCAACCTCAGCACCCTCTAGCACCCTGTCAAGGACCTACAGAGGTTTTGATCATCTTTATTCCAGGTGCAGCAGCGGGTGTCCCCACCACAGGATTTTGGAGATGTCCTGCACGGAGACAGGGACGACAGGCGAGCCCAGAGTCACTGAGGGAGGGCTGGGGACTGGCCATGCCGGGTCGGCTGTGTCTCTTCCCTGTGCCCTGATTCTGTTGCGTCCCAGTTCGCCTGCACCCCTTCCCGGTTCAGTGGTGCCCCGAATGAGCTGTGACTTGTCCCAGTTCCAGTGTGCTCCGGTTCAGCCATTCCCGCTTGAGCCGTGCCCCGGTTAAGCCCGTTCCATCCCGGTTCAGCTATTCCCGCTTGAGCCGTGCCCCGGTTTAGCCTGTTCCATCACGGTTCAGCTATTCCCGATTGCGCCGTGCCCCGGTTCATCCCACCCCAAACGGTTCATCCCGTCCCGGTTCATCCTGTCCCGTCCCGGTCACGCCGGGCGGCGCAGCGCGGCACAATAGCGCCACCTGCTGGCCCCGCCGGGCAGCTCCCGGTACCGGTGAGAGCCGGACCTGTCCCGGCTGCAGGGACCCCGGGGAACCTCCCAGTCTGGGGGACCCTGACCCCTCCCGGCTGCAGGGACCCTGGGGAATCCCCAGGGCTGGGGACCCGGAGCACATCCTCACCAGGAGCTCACGGGTCGGAACCAACAGGGACAGAGGGGGCTGCTGGGCATCCTCGGGCTGCTGGGCTAGCGCAGGTGAGGCGTGGAGGAGCCGAGGTAGGTACGGAGGTCGCTGAGGGTGGAGGGAATGATCTTGGCGGGGATGGTCTCCCGGCGGAGTGCCTGGTGGGCAGCAAAGCGGTGGCAGCCCCCGAAGGAGTAGAAGTAATCGCCGCCCTCACTGCCTTTGATCCAGAGCACGTCGATGGGGGGCACCCGCTCGGGATCCTCCTGGGAAAGGGGAGAGATATCCGAGAGCAACACATCCCGGCACTTCCAACACCTCCCGACCTGACTGTGCCGGGGTTTGGGTGCTGCCAGCTTCCCCAGCAGTGCCCTCGGAGTGGGTGCAGGAGGGGCTGCCTCTGCACCCCGGGGGCTGTGCTCACCTGCAGGGTCTCCATCAGGCTCTGCACCTTTCCCGGCTCCAGCTCTGCCGGGATGGGCCGGATGAGGACTCGCATGGGCACGTTGTGCACGGCCGAGATGTGCTGTGTATGGATACTCCTGTCTTCGGCCTCAGCCATGGCTGTGGCTGCCGGCCGGCCTCGGCCTTCCTCCGTCCCGCTCAGCCGAGCCCTCCGCTCTGCCCCGAGCAGCGCAGCGCCCAGCCGGGCCCCTTTGCTTCCTCCTGGCCCAGCCATCGTCATCACGGCCGCCGCCCCACCGTTTTGCAGAGTCACAGTGCAAGGGGCAGGAAAGACTTCCGGGCCGGGTGCCAGAGCCGGCTGGCCCGCTGCCCGCTCCGGAGAGCCTGCGGTCAGGGCTGCCCGCGGCTCCTCTTTCCCATGGGACACCCCCGGGCACGCGGCGGCTGAGCCCCCCACCATGTGTGCTGGGGGTCCCTATCCTGCCCCCTGGGGGTCTCGGGTCCCACCTGACCGTGCCGGGGCACTAAGGATCATCCTGCAACTCCTGCCTCTACCAGGAACACGTCCCCAACCCAGAGCCCCCTCCCTGCTGTGCTGACACCTATGGGGTCCACGGCACAGAAGATGAGGCATGAAACAACCGCAGAGCTGAGCAGTGATGCTGGGATGCTCCACAGCTGGGCAGGCACTGAAGAACTTCAGCCCTGAGTCTTTCTAGGTCATTTCTTCAGAGCAGTGTTCCAAATGGGGAGAGGCTCCGGGAAGAACTGGGTCTCCCACCCCTCTGGCTGCTGCAACCGGGACACCCTAATCCACAGCAGGGACAGTGGATGGCTGCTCCCAGTGCCCTCACCCTGGCTCCCTGGTGTCATGGAGGGTCCCCAGCCCCAGAGCTGACTCAGAAGTATGATAGTCAGGGATGGGTTTGTGAGGCTCTGGAATTAGTTTTTTGCAAGGTGAATCCAGTAATGACTTTGCGGGTGAAAGATTGCACTGATGTCACTGGGAGCCCAGGGCTCAGCTAGGTCTTTGCTGACGAGCTGGATGCTAAAAATAATTTGCCTTCCCCAACTGGCACCCACATCTGGGAAAGGATGAGGGGAGCAGGAATGCCTGTCTGCCCCTGGGAGAAGGGGCTCTGCTGGGTCGTTGCCACCGGCAAGTTCAAATAAAATTTGCTCACGGAATCCTTCCCATCCAGCGCAGCGGCGTCCCGGGGGTGTGTGAGCATTACCGGCGCCCTCCCCGGGCTGCCCGCCGGGCTCTGCACCCGCTGCCGGGATTTCACACGCCGCTTGAATTCCAGGTCAGCGCTCTGCCGCGCTCCCAGCCCCCGGCGCTCTCACGGGCACGGTGGCATCGTAATCCCTCCCTGTCACAGTAGGGGTTTGTCTGGCTGCTGCCCACTGGCTGAAGGGCTGGCAGGGCCACGTGGGGAGCGTGGGATGCTCCGGGCGCCTCAGCCGCCCGTTCCCAGCGGGCTGCCAGGACATCACCCCTCTATCTGGGGCAGTTCTCTCCGCGATGCTCCAGCCCGGGAGTGGGCGTGGGCACAGGGCACCGTGGGATGGGCAGGCTGGCAGCTCGCGTGCCGCCACCCGCCACCGCCGACACAAATCCCCCAAGACACATGGTTAGTGGCAGAAATCCCTTTTATATCCCTGAATTGCGTTACAAGTAATACTGCGGGTGGCCGGATCTCAGTAGACTTGTCATACTGGGGCTGGCGAGTACAAAACCTGGCAGAAAAAATCTATCATGCACGGAAAATTATTGCTGTAGTATCTGCTATTTACAGGAGAGAGGGGCAGCGGCGCAGCGCTCCAAGCTTGCCGGCCTCAGGACACCGTGCTCCGTGGAACGGCGTCGGCATCGTGGGGAAAACCCGGTGGGGTGCCTGCGTGGCCAGGGCGATGCTCATCCCCTCTGTGGGGTGCGGACGTGTGGTCACCGTGCCACGGCAGCGAGGACCATGACAGGGACATCCCCACTCAACCCGTGACCAACACAGGCACCGAGGCAGCGGGAGGAAGACGGTGCAAGGGAGGAAGACGGCGCAGGAAGACGGTGTGGGGGTGCGCGAGTGCGGCCCCGCGGGGTGCCGGGCTGAGTCCCGAAGTGTTGGGGACCGGCACAGGGTGATGGGGCTGTGGCAACTCGCGGCCCGAGGTAGGAAGCGGAGGCGTGGGTCGGGCCCCGCTCCGGAATGCCGTGCGCGGCGCTTGCTCCGGGGCCGGTGCGGGGGCGCTCCGCCGGGAGGTTGCATAGAGTGGCTGGTTTGTCCCCAGTGGGCTGGCGCGGGGCACGGAGCAAAGCAGGAGCCCGTGGCAGCAAGGAAGACAAAGGAGAAGGGCTTTGCCTTTGGGGGAGGCTTGCAGGACTTGGAACCTGGGCTGCCGGGCCAGCTCGTGCCCTCCTGCCTCCGTGCCCGCCACACAGTCCGCTCTCGGGGTCCTGTCCCCGTCCGTGTCACCGTGGCTGCGTCCTGGGCACGGCAGCTCTGCTGCAGCTCTGCCACCTCCTGCGAGCCAGCGCTGGCATGGCGCGGGCCAGTCTTGACAAATAAATAGTGAAAAGCATAAGTTATAAATAATATAAATAAGAACATTTAAATAGACTCACCCAAACTTTACAGCTACTCTGACCCCCTCCTCCTGAGTGCAGGTGGGGGGCAATGGCGAGGGAGCTGGGAGCCGGCTGGAGAAGGGGCTGGGGACACAGGGGGGTGGTTGGGGGTTCGGGTACTACCTGCCCCAGGGCTGGGTCTCCAGCCCAGCTGCCAGCCCAGCCCTTTGCATGGTGAGGGGGCTGCACCTGCCAGGGGGGGCTATTCCCCATCACCGTGGCAGGGGCCAGTTGTGCCTGGCCAAGCCATGGGCTGGGAGCCAATGGAGGACGTGTCCTGTGGATCTCTGCTGGAAGCCCCTGGCTCTTCCCTCGGCTCTTCCCCTGACTCCAGGGCTGCGGATCGGCAGTGCCAAGGGTGAACACTGTGCCACGGGGCAGAGGGGCAGCAGGGTGCCCTGTGTGGTGGGCTGCAGGGACCCTAGGCTCCAAGGGTGACTGGCAGCCCTACCCTCTGTCAGCTTCAGTGGCCATCAGTCCTGCCGAGCTGGCAGTAACACCAGCCCATGGTCTCATCAAGATTAGGGTCAAGGGGAGGGTTTGCTCCTAGTGGGGAGCAAAAAAGTGTCTTTTCTCTCCTGGGATCCCCCAGGAAGAGAAGCAGCAGCTCTAAATAAATAATAGTAATAAATTAAATAAATAGAGGTGAAAGTCACAAGCTAGGGGAGGAAAGTCTCTCCTGGGTCTGGAAGAGGCCCCCAGGTGAGTCCCCCGCAGAGAGACCTGCCTGGCTGCGGGGGGGCTCTGGGACCCAGGGGAAAGGAGCTGGGTCCCACAGTGGGGGACCCCCTTCCCAGGGAGCAGATGGGGAGTGAGTCTATGGGGATGTGTCCTCCAGCCTCAGCACAGCAACAAACCAGCTGGCTGCAGCTGCAGGAGTGCTGGGACAGGGACTGGGACCAGGATGGGGTAGGGATGGGTATGGGGATAGGACGGGATGCATACGGGAACAGGGACGGGCATGGGATGAAATGGGGATGGGGATTGGATAGAAGGATGAGGTTGGGAATGGGGATGCGGATTGGATAGAAGGACGAGGCTGGGAACGGGGATGTGCCACAGGGGTTGGGGGGCTAGTTCCCTATTGCACAGCTGTGTTCGGAGCCCTTGAAGCAGGCGGACTCATAGTGCTTGTTGAGGTACGACTTGAGGGCGAAGGTCTTCTCGCACTGCTTGCACTTGTAGTGCTTGAAGGCGGAGTGGGTCTGCATGTGGGCGCGCAGGTTGGAGCGGTCGGCGAAGGCTTTCCCGCAGTGGGAGCAGCCGAAGGGCTTCTCCCCGGTGTGGGAGCGCATGTGGCCCTGCAGCAGCCAGGGCCGGCTGAAGGCTTTGCCGCACACGTCGCACTTGTGCTTGAGGTTGTGGGTGAGGACGTGCATGGCCAGGGCGGGCATGGAGACGTAGGCCTTCCCGCAGGTGGGGCATTTCCTGGCCATCTTGCTGTCCAGGCTGCGGTGGGTCTGCTTGTGCCGGCTGAGGTTGGAGGAGGTGGCGTAGGTCTTGCCGCACTCGGGGCAGGAGTGGCGGTGGCTGCCACGGCGCTGGCTCTCGCTGCGCCGGCGCGACCGCCCGTCCGTGATGAAGAAGGCATCCATGGAGTAGCTGTCTGTCACTGCCGCCTCCCCATTGAAGTAGCGGGCTGAAAAGCTGGACTGGGGGCTCTCGGGATCGCTGTACTCCTCGTGGCCGGGTGCGTAGGCCGGGTCTGGTGGCGGCGGTGGCAGGCCTTGCTTCTTGTCAGTGTCATAGCCGGCTGGCGCCAGGCAGTGCTGGAGGTACCCTGTGGGGACAACACAGTGGGGTCATTGTCCCTCCAGAGCAGCCTCACCAGGGACAGGAAAAAGCCACAAGCTAAAATTTTCCCACAGGAGGTGCAGAACCAGGGTTGTTCCTCCCACCCCAAACTGGCTCCTGTCCCTGCTGAGCCACTGAGCACCAGAGCTGCATTGTCCTGCCCTGGCTCCTGTCTGCATCTGTCAGCAGGACGGGTCCCATCCCGTAGGGCAGCTCGGGATGGGAACTGGGGATGGAGCTGCAGAATGTCCAGCTGCGCCTACCCCGGCTGCGGGCAGCCCCCGGGGGCCATTAGCTGCCAGACAGCTGTCGGTGCCGGGAGCTCATTGTTCACCGGGGCCGTGCCGGTAATGAGCTACGCTCCGTGGGCAGCCGGGATGAGGGAAATGAGGCTGCTCCAGGTTCCCCTTCCTCAGCAAAGGGGCTGGGAAAGCCCCCCACCTCTCTGCTGTCCCTGCAGAGCCTAATCCCTGGAGATGGGACAGCCCCAGGGGGGCAGCAGCACCAGGTCCCTGGCCTCCTGCCAAATTGAGTGACCCACAGCCCCCCAGATGTGGAGACAGGCTCGGGTACCACTCCACTGGCATCACACACATGACATTGGTGCAAGTCTGCTCGTGACACTGCTTTGTAGGTGGGACTCCCAACCTGTGTCAGAGTGGGTGCTGCGTTGGCATCCCAGTCACACAAAGGTCACTTCAAGAGCAGCAGTGCAGCTCCCTCCCCAGGAGGCCAGCAATCCTGGGGATGTATGGGCACCCCAAGACCCTCAAATTGATCTCAGCAATCCCCTGCCTTGTGCACACTGGTCCTTGCAAGCTGCTTCAGAGGTCTCATCCCCACTGATAGTGAGAATGGCTATGGGGGGCCCGGGGTCAGTGCACAGCTGGGCTGACCCATGCGCACTGTGGGGCAGCAGGGACATCCCAGCACAGCTGCAGCCGAGCATCCCCCAAATCCACAAACCCTCTGGCAGCACGCATGGGACCCTTTGGCAAGCAACTGCTGCCATTTGTCCCGTGGCAGTCGGGGGTGCCTATTGTGGGGAGGGGGCTGTGTGACAGGGGCAGAGCCGGGCCCCCCCCATCCCCCGCGCCGTGCTGACAGCGCGGGCTGTGCAGAAAGCGCTCTGCTCAGCAATTTCTCACGCTGCCTCCGAGCATGCAGCAAGGTTATTTCCAGGAGAGCAGCGTCGGCAGCTTCTGCCCAGCTGCAGCACATCCCTCCCCCACCGGCTCCTGGTTGATGAAGGGGAGCAGAGGACCCCCAGCCCAGAGAGGCTTTGCCCCCCGGCGCCTGGCAGGGAAAGCCCACCAAGGGCTGGGGAGCACTAGGAGAGGGGGGACAAGTGCCGCAGCGGCTGGGCGATGTTAGCTTGTGCGTGACTGGATCAGGCCCATTCCCGCATCCAGCTCCGTTTCCCAATCCACGAACAGCCAGGACTTCCCAACCGATGCAACAGACCCCCCCGACCCACGGCCAGCCCCTCTTTCTGGGCAGGTGCCTGGGCTGCCCCGCTGAGGGGCTGTGCCAAGCCCAGGGAACTCCGAGCCCACCCCAGTGTTCCCCCGCAGGACGGGATCCCAAGGACCACGGCCACCCCCAGTCCAGCCTTTGCATCTCTCCCGCTGCTGGGGGTGCCCCCTGTTCTCCCTCCCCGCTCCCCGTGCCCCGGAGGGCTCCGGCCCCCCTCGCGCTCCCAGGGGGGCTCGGGGCACCGCTGCGAACAATGAAACCCTCCGGCACGGCGAGGCTGCCGCCCTCCGCCGCCCCCGCCGCCCCCGCAGACCGGTTGCTTCTTACCCCCTCAACTTGTGGTGGCAAGGAGCCCACCTCGGTGCCCCATGGCCGGGGGGGCACTCGGGGCTGCCCACGGGGCTAACGCTGTCACGCAGGGGATGTTTCCCCCAAGGACCAACTTCGGCAGCGGCCGGTGGTCCAGGAGCCGGGGACAAGACGACGGCGAGGGATGACACACCCGACCCCGCATCCTTCGCCCGCCGCGGGACACAACGCGGGGACCCCCTCCCCGTCCTGCCCTGCGTCCCCCTCGTGTCTCCCTCCCGGTGCCCCGCCGGGCGCACAGACAATAGAGGCGGGGGCGCCCCTCCGGACCCCCGGCCCCGCACTCACCATCGCCGGCGGCGGGGCCGGGCAGCGTGTAGGGGGGCTCCAGGGGGGCGTAGGGGGGCGCGGGGGCCCCGGCGGCCGGGAACGCCTCCGCTTTCAGCTTCTTCACCAGGAAGGAGCGGGGCATGGCGGGGCCGGGCAGCGCTGGACACCTCCGGTACCGGCCCCCGCACCGGCCCCGGCCCCCCCCGCCCCGGCCCCGGCGCTCGGCCCCGGCGGTGCGCACGGAGAGGCGCGGGGAGGCGAGTGCGAGGGGCGGGGAGGCGGCAGGGCGGCGAGGAGGAGGAGGAGGAGGAGGAAGAGAAGGAGGTGGGGAAGAGGGGGGGGAGGAGGAGGAGGAAGGCAGGCGGTCGGGGGGGGAGGGGGCCGCTTCGCCCGGCCGCGCCCGGAGCCCCCCCAGAGCCCCCCGAGCCGCCGGCAGCGCGGGGTGCCCCGGGCATCACGACACTGTGGGGTTCCTGGTCCCTCCCCCTGGTTCCTCCCCCCACCCCGGCCACGGACAATGGGGACACAGCGGGACGGGGGGAGACGGGAGGGGGGGGGGGGGGGCACATGCCTCTGCCTCCTACCGCCTTTGTCTCCCTGCCGCCAGTCCCCGGGGCCAGGGAAGGACGGGTCTGCCGGGCGGGAGTCCTCATCCCTGTCCCCATACATGTCCCCTGTCCCCATTCCTGCCCCTGTCGCTTGTCTTGTCTCCATCCCTGTCCCTGTTCCTGCTTCTTGTCCCTTTCTCCTTTCCTTGTCCTTGCTCCCTGTTCCTATCCCTTGTCCCTTTCTCCTTTCCTTGTCCTTGCTCCCTGTTCCTATCCCTGTTCCCGGTTCCCATCCCCATCCATCTTCCCTGTTCTAATCTCTGTCCACAGTCCCCTTCCACTGACCCCTTTCTCTTTCTCTTCTCCCTTCCCCTGTACCTTTTTCTCTCTCCTCAACCCTTTCCCCTCTTCCCTTCTCTCATCTCTGTCCCACCTCTCTCTTGTCCCCATCCCTGCTCATTGTTCCCATCCCTCTTTTCCCACCTTCTCTCCCTTTCCCATGTCCCTGTCCCACTCCCAGTCCCCAGGAAGCGCCGTGACCTTCGGAGCCACAACAATAGCCGGGCTCGTGGCAGTTCATTGTTCCCGGGCAGAGCCCCCACTCTTGCTCCCCCCTCGTCTCACTGGAGCCCCCACTCCCACTCCCTCCCTCCTCTCTGCGCTCCGCTGCAGGCAGCTGGTGGTCCGGGGCTGCCTTTCCCTGCAGTTGTGCCACCTGAAGGCCGGAGTTGTGCTATCTGAGGGCAGTGGGTGACACGGGGACCTGACTGGCAGCTGGCTGTGCTCTCCCTGAGCCTTGAGCAACACCGAGAGTGTGGCAGCACTTAAGAAGGACGGTCTCTCTGCTGTCACCTCAGGCAGAGCGCTGGCACGGCTGGCACGGGGCAGCCCTGGGCACACCAGCCCCTTGGGCCAGGGATGTGGCACTGGGTCTGGGGACCAAAAGCACCATGGGCCTGCCTGCTCACAGCCACGTCTGCTCCTTCAGTTGTGCCCAGAGTCACAGCTGGAGCCAGCCCTGCATCGCAGTGCTCCTGCTCACTGCTTTGTGTGGTACTCCCCAGACAAGGGCATCCCACAGCATCCCACACTATCCTGCAGCCCAGGACATTTCACAGCCCACATCATTCCATAACCTAGAGCATCCCACAGGCCACAGCATCCCACAGCATCTCACAGCATCCCACAGCATCTCACAGCATCCCCAGCTAAGTGTATCCCATAGCTCACAGCATCCCCCATCCCAGAGCATCCCATATCCACAGCACTCCACATCCCACAGGATCCCAGGGCTGCTCCCCGTGTGGGCTGGGGTCTCTCCACTTGCTCCCGCAGCGCAGGGCTGCCGGCAGCACCACGAGCCCCATCTGTCCCTGCAGCGCTGCCCTGACGTCAAAGCTCTGCCAAGTTCAAGGTCACCTCTCCCGCAGGGCTGCGGCCCCGAGGGGACACGGCCTGCCGGGCTGCTCGCGGCATCCCACACACACACGGGCTGGGCTCCCGGCCTCCGCTCCCTGATTTATTTATCCGTGCGTGTGCCTGCTCTCTCCTGGAAGGCACGTTTGCAGAACGGGCGATTACTTACGCCCTAGTTGGGCCTGCCTGCCCGCTGCCTGCCCGCTGCCCGCTGCCTGCCCGCCCGCTGCCTGCTGCCTGCCTGCCTGCCTGCCCGCTGCCCTGGGATTTTGTCTCTCTCCAGG
This sequence comes from Phylloscopus collybita, assembly GCA_027886175.1. NCBI lineage: Eukaryota > Metazoa > Chordata > Aves > Passeriformes > Phylloscopidae > Phylloscopus > Phylloscopus collybita. Next base: position 7,480,489 of record JAJNNQ010000027.1, on the reverse strand, counting down.
CTGCGGTGTAATAAGGGAGGTAATTAAGTGTAAAAGGCAGGAGGAGGGAGGGCTGGGAGGGGGGAGCAGCCCCGGCTCCTTTCGGAGGCAGGGGACTGCGATAATGTATGGTAATAACCGCAGCCAGCCCTGCCGAGCTGATAGCGCTGACGGCAGCGCCTGGGCCCCCCCAAACCTGCCCCCGCCACTGTGGGGAGGGGGAGCAGTGCCAGAAGAAAGGCTCAGCCTTCCTCCACCGGGTTTGTGCCTTCCTGAGCAGCTGTATGGAAATAATTCCCATCGGAGGCAATTGTTTCCCTGACAAGAGGGAGGGGGCTGCGGGGGGTACTGTGGGTGAGGGGTTTTGGGGGCTCCCAAGGGCAGGATTGTCCTCTTGAGGGGCAGGAGGAGAGAGGTCAGGTCCCTGCTCCGGCTCCCAGTCTACCCACAAGGGACATATCCTGCTATTGGAATGAGACAAGCTGCCCTGCGGTGCCCCCACATCTCCCACTGGTCCTCAGCTCCCCCATCCTCCATGGATCCTGGACACAGGCTGTGGGGTCAGCCAGGATCTGCCAGAGGATGCCCAGTAGAGCCAGGAGGCAGAGCCCTCACTCCTGCCCTCTCTGCTGCCTCAGCTGCAGGACTCCCACCACTGCCAGCTTGGGGGGCTGCTGGCCATTAGGTATTCCAATCTCGTCCTTCCCAGAGGCATCCAGGTCGCAGCCGGAGCCCCAAAGTGGCTCCAATCCGTGGTCTGGTGCTGCCGCCGGCGCAGGGAGCAGATGCCAGACAAAGGGCCGAGGACAAAGGCCCGGCTGCCTCGTGCCCCAGGGAAGGGGCGCAGGCGCGTGCAGGGCACGGGTGCTGTCCCACCCCGGGGCTGCCGCTGCCCTGACCTCCTGTGCCTGCCGTGCCCCAGTGTCCACCCGGCCCCCGCCCCCGCTGGCATGGCTGGGGCACAGTTGGGTACCAGGTGGGCCAGCCCTGGCACTGGTGCTGTGCCACCTCTGCCTTGGGCACGGTGCTCGCACTGCTCTGGTGCGAGGCTCTGCTGTGGCCCCTCTCCAGCTCTGCCCATCTCAAGGTGCAGCGGGGCTGAAATGGGGTGCAGGGGGGCACAGGGCTATGGGGAGGGAGCAGAAAGCATGGATGGGACCACAGCAGAGGGTGGCAAGTATCACACATGTCGCTCCACTCCCACTGTGCCTCAGTTTCTCCAGCTGCTATTGGGGGCCTTGTGAATGTTCCGTGTTCCCCCACCATCCCCCACCCCATGGCTCCCTTTGTCCCCACTCCCCCCAGCTGGCTGCAAACCCCCTGTCTGGGGGCAGCTGCCACAGCACGGGGCCAGGAACACCACCGGTGCTGCCGGGTGCAGCTGGGGCTGTGCCCACCCACAGAGTCCAGGGGGGCTTTAGGGCACGATGCCAAACGGTGCCAGACCCTCCCAGGGGAAGAGACAGGACATGGCCCCAGTTGAGAGGTACCCAGGTGGGGGGCACTGGCACAGACAGCCCCCTCAACATGGGGGGTGTGGGCAGCAGGGAGGCAGAGGGCTGAGTAAAACACCTTCTATTGCTTTCACATGATGGGAACACCCTGTGCCCAGGCTGGGGACAAAGCCCTGGAGACGCTGCTCCCTGGCAGAACCCATCATCAGGGAGCTGTGTCGGCAGCCGTTCTGGTCCCAGCGCTGCTTCCCAGCCAGCCGGCCTCGCTGATTTTGGGGGTTCATCCTGGCAAGAGTGGCGACCTTGGGGTGTCCACCCCACTCATGCTGGGCACTGCAGGCTGCAGTAGTCAGCAGATTTGAAAAGGCTGTAGACGTTGACGAGGGGGAACATGAGCAGTGCCCCGAGGAGGGAGCCCAGCTGCTCCAGCACCCCGTACCACACCAGCGCGCTGTGGCTGCGGCTCCGCAGGATCACCCCGGCCATCACCTTCATGTAGGAGAGCGTCCCGGTGAACAGCACCCAGGAGAGGACCTGGTGGCACAGGTGGAAAAGTGGTCAGGGCCAGGGGGACATTGTGGTGAGGTCAGGTCCAGGTGTGGCATCAAAGACCTCCCTGAGTGAGAGGGACATCATGACTTACGATGATGACATCGCCCCACTGGGACTGCTGGAGGAGTGGGCAGGGACTCATCACCGCGATGGCCATGTTGTAGGCACCAAAGCCTGTCCCTGCCATGGTGAGGATGACCATCAGGGTCAGGGACCTGAAAGGGACATGTGAGTGTCACTGGAGAACACTACCTGTCCATGGTGAGCAGCACAGGCACGCAGCACATCCCGGCTCCTTGCTGGCTCCATCCCCTCCTTTCCTGGGGTATCTGTGCTGCCAGGGCATGGACACCCCACAGGCCCTCTCCCACCCAGTGCCTACACCCTGAACCCTTGCAAAGTCAGAGCTACTCTTGGAGCAGAAGCTCCTGATGTGCACCCTGCTGCAACCCCCAGGGTCCTGCAACTCACCTGCTGGGCAGGAACATGGCCACGACACAGGCGAGGGGGTTGGCCACGGAGCTGAGCGTGGCTGCCAGGTGGTAGGTGGTGTGTCCGTAGGGCAGGCAGGAGTAGGACTGCACGGATGGCAGGACCCCGTTTGTCAGGGCGCTCACCCAGGCGATGAGGAGGTAGATGAGGGTGAGCTGGGTTAGGGAGTAGGAGACCTTCTGTGGCAGGATGTCCTCAGGTGCCTTGGGATCCTTTGGGCATGAGCAGCCTCTGCTCAGCTGCAAGTCAGCTCCCTCATCAAGGATCTGATCAAATGAGTTCAGCACAATGTTGCTGGGAAAGAGGTGCTGCTGGGAGAGCTCCCACACCCTGGGCTGCCGGGTGAGGAAGAAGAAGGCCAGCAAGCAGATCAGCATCATTGCAGTCAAGAGCAGGAAAAAGACGAGGGTGGAGAAGTTGGGTGGGAGGTAGCGGGTCTCCAGCTGGAAGATGGTGCTCTCCATGGTCTCGTTGCCAGTGGTGATGTTGACCTCGTAGCTGACATTGGTGCAGCTGGAGATACCAGAGCCCTGGCCCAGGGCAATGAGAGCAGGGATCAGCCCACTTAGCCCTTCACCTATGAAGAAGGTGCTCGTGTATTGGGGCTGCAGCTGCATCATGAAGGGCAGAAAGGTGACAGAGGAGGTGCAGTCCACCAGGGCCAGGAAGAAGGTAAGGATTAGGAAGGGGATGCTGTGGGATGTCCCAGCAATGAGGGATGTGTGGCTCCAGAGGAAAGCCAGGAGCAAGCAGGCCATGACACCCACGGACACGATTGCATAGATAACAGCCACCTCCTTCAGCAAGCCGGGCCGAAAACGATTCATGAGGGTGACAAAGAGTGGTCCCACGTTGGCCATCTGGATGATGATGGTGATGTAGGAGGGGAGGTACCACTGCTCCGGCAGCACTGTCACCAGCAGTGGCACCTCCACCCACAGCCCATTGATGGCCACCCAGGAGCCCATGCCGAAGGCACAGGCCAGAAGGTGGGTGAGCAGTGCCATGGCTCAGGGCTGGGTGCCTGGGCCTGGGAGTGACGCTGCTGTGCTGTGGGAAGAGACTTTGATGAGTTGTAAAGCAAGATCTGACCCTTCCAGATCCTGGCCCTGTCCTCCCGTGACCGCTGCCTGTGTCGGCAGAACAGCTTCCCTCCTACGTGCCGTGGGGGTGTGGGACCCACAGCCCAGCCCAGCCCCACCTTGCCCTCTGCAAGCCCTGTGGACCCCTCTGCCCCCTTCAAGTGATGACACGGTGTCCTCCTGCCCTGGGTGTGGATCCTGATGAGCTTCACCTGGTCTCATCCCGGAGGGCTGGGGCTTGGCAGCAGCAGGTGCGCTACCCAGGAGGGCATTGAACCCGTGCCAGCTCACGTTGCAGCTCCGTGCAGCCCGGAACGGCTCGGCACAGCCGGGTGCAGGGTGAAGAGAGCTCTCACCTGGGGTCTGAGTGGCCTGGGCAGCTGCTCTGCTGGGAATGGACGCCTCGTACCTCCCACTGCATCTGCAGGGCAGGACCACGCAGCGCCCGTCCCCTCCGGGTCGGGACCCGCGCGATCCCGTCACGCTCCGGGAGACAGGCCCCAGCAGCCCAGCCTGCAGCCCAGCCTCGGCTCGTACCAACCAGCTGAGTCAGCTGGCATCCGGACACATCCCTTGCCCACTCCCACCCCGCTCCTGGGAAGAACTCTCACGTCCCGTGTCCCTACGTTCCGTGCCCTCCGGGGTCCCGCAGAGCCGTCTCCAGCCCTCTCCCGGGCCGCTGAGGCCGCCAGAGGAAACTCACGTCTCACGGGGCTGAGCCCGGCGAGCACAGCGACCCACCCGTGGCCCCGGCCCCGCGGGGAGGCATTGGGCTTGCAGCAGGAGCCGGGAAGGAAACGGGCTCCGGTCTGGCCGGTCCCTCGGCAATCTCCCAAGGGTAACTCACTGCGGTTTGAGGAACCGGCAGCACCACGCGGCCGGGAGCCAGTCCTGGCCGCCGGAGCAGTGACGTGAGGCGGGCGCGTCACCACCTCCGGATGCGGACGGGTGACAGCCTGGCCCTGCTCTGCTCTTCGTCTTGGTCCCAGCTGGCAGAGTCCCCGGCTCAGGGGGGTTATTATTCTTGGCAGTGTCCTGGACTTTGTCCTTGTCTCCGCCTGAACTGCGTCCCACCTATCACAGACTCTTCTTGCAGGTGCAAGTGTCACCCGGTGACGGTTCCTGTCCCCATCAGGATTTCTGCGGGGTCACGGGTTGGCATGGGGCGCTGGGGAACCTCCGAATGTGGCAGCTGTCCCAGCTGGGGACGCTGCGGGGAGCAAGCCGTGAGCCAGCGGATGAACCATTTGCACGGGTCGGGAGGTGACACGGGTGAGGAGACGGACCCCTGGTCACCCCCAGCAGCACCCCCCCCTCTCCCGTCCCAGGACCCACCGCCCCAGGATGCCTCATGGCAGCTCTTCCCCCAGCACCCACCGGGTGTCGCTGGGAGAGCAGGCTGCAGCCCTGCAAAACCCGGGGCTGCCTTCCTTCTCCCGCCTGCTTCCCTGCCTGCTTCCCTGCTCTACCTGTCTGCAGTGCCCGTACCTGTCCCTGTCCCTCCGGGGGAATACTGTTTGCTCCTCCACCCTGCCCTGCGCCTGTGGGAACATCCATGGCAGCCAGGACCGTTGGATGTAGTGGGGACAAGGATGTCTCTTGTCCCTGGGGCTGCAGGGACATTGGGTGACAGTGGTGGGGGCACGGTCACAGTTTGAGGTACTGCTGTGATTTAATCCCAGCAGGCAGCTCAGCCCCTCTCAGCTGCTCACTCACACGCCCCCCCCCCGCCCCCCCCGCGGTGGGATGGGATACAAAATGGGAAAAGATAAAGTGGTTAAGGGGACTAAAACGACGGATTGAGATAAAATCAGATTAATAGGAAAAGCAAGAATGTCCTATAATCCAGGGTATCCCGGGGAGGGAGGGGGAGGGGCAGAGCTGTCCCATCCATGTCCCCTCCCGATTTCTATGCCCCCCCCAGTGCACTCACTCGCTGGTGGGGCAGCAGGAGGAGCAGAAAAGTCCTTGGGGCTCTGTGAGCATGGCTCAGCCATGATCAGACACTCCTGGGCTATCAGCACTGCTTTCAGCACAACTCCAAAACAGTCCCTCACTGGCTCCTGTGGACAAAATGACCTCTATCCCAGTCAAACCAGTACAGGGCCCCAGGGGACCTGGAAGATGGGCGACAGGTCCAAGCTGCTGGGGAAACCAGGCGCAGGAGGCTTGGAGCGGGCGCGGGGCAGCTGAGGTCACTGTGTGTCCATGGGTATGGGGACAGGGAGGGGACGGCAATTGTCCTCTGTTTAATTTGTCGGCACAAAGAGGCGGCTCAGCCGGCAGTGAGACCCTTCCCGAGGGCAAATGGCTGCGGGGCAGAGGCAGTTCGAGGGGGTGCTGGGTGTGGGACCCCCGTGTTGTCCCTTCACCCTATGCACCTAAATCCACCCGACGCGTGCTGCCTGCCCTGCCTGCGCCTTCTCCGCCCCCTGCCCGCCCCGCAGCTGAACTCCCGGCTCCCCGGCCCCTCGCCCCTCCGCACCCCCGGCAGATGCGAGTGAAGGCCCTGGAGCAGATGGCAACATTTGGTAGCCGAGTGGTCTCTGACTGCGGGACTTTGCTGGGCTGTGATGACCATCCCTCCAGGAAGCCCCCTCCTCACTCAGCCAGGGCTGGGGAGCCCATCCCAACTGCAGCCAGGGCGTGCAGTGGGGATCCCCAGGGTGGGCACACTGCCCCTGCCATGGGGGTGACAGGGTGGCAGGAGGGCATGGAAAAATCGGCAGCCTAGAAAAGCAGGGGTCTGTCCTTGAGCTCAGCCCTAGTGAGACCCACCTCCTAATCCCTTCTTCCATGTGTGAGCAGAGGGGATGCTCTGCCTGGGCAGAGGGTGGCTGCTGCTCCATTGCTGAGGGACAAGGGGACCCCCTTACTCCAGGGACTACTGGCCACCCTTTTTGAGAGGGTATGACCCCCAGACTTGGGGACCTGCTGGCGGGTCTCAGCCTCGACCCTGGCAGCCCCAGCCCTATTTGCATTCCATTTCCATGTGAAAGGAGCAGGTCAAGTTGAAAGTGGAAAGGCTGGTGGGGGGCAGCCGGGAAGGGGCCACTGCCGGAGGTGAGACCCCAACAAAAGGGCCGGATCCCCAGGGCCCAGTGCTCGCCTGGCCATGGGCTGCGGCCACGGCCCCACGGCAGCCGCCATCTGCGGGTCTGTGCCGCCGCCACCACCGGCCAGACAAAGGCTTCGTGCCCAGCATGTCCCCATCTGTCACCTCCCTGCCTCCCGGACCCCTGAGCAGAGACCAAGTGTGAACATCCGGGTGCAGGCAGCATCATTCCCCCTGCCCACAGGGAGTGGGGTGATGCTGGGAGCAGCGGGTGCCTCCGCGTTCTGTCCCCGTGTAGAGCTCTGTAGAGCTCTTGCTGGGGAAACTGAGGCACGAGCAGGTGGTGGCCTATCCTGGGTCAGGGCATGCCAACGGGCTGGAATAAAACACTAGGAGTTAACACCCAAGGTGAAGGGCTTGGGGACCTCCCAGCTCTGGGGGTGCCTCTGCGTGGGGGTGCCCACACTGCTGAGCCCAGGCCCTGTGGCCTGGCAGCTGTTGCCAGGCACCCGTAGCTGCCTCCGCCCAGCACTTCCAGGGGGGGAATTGGCTGCTGACTGTGTTTTCTACTCGTTGGCAGCTTAATTTAGCATCCAGGAGGTCCTGGCAGTGGCACGAGGGCGTCTGTAGAAGGTGAGAGCAAAGGTAGTGCCAGCACCTGATTGTCCCTCTGTTCACAAACACCATCCACGTGTTCCTGGAGCAGCACTGGGGATGCTGCACCAGGTGCTGAGGGAGCATTCCTGCAGGAGGCTGCCCTCCTGGAGCATGTCCCGGGATGCTCCCGGGGAGGGCGAGGCTTGGGGCGCTGCCTGGATCCAACGCCCTGCTCCAACGGGCCAGACATGCCCGAGCAGCTCCTCCAGCCTCCTGCCTGCACCCGCACAGCCTCGGCACCTGGGGGGGCAGCAGCCTGCAGGCTCTGCCCTCGCCTACCTGGGATTTTCCAGCTGAGCCCGTTGTGCGAATCCGGTCTCAGGGCAGCCCTCTGGCTTCCAGACTGTGCTTCCCTTGGCCCTTCTCCCTCCACCACCTCCTTGTCTTGCTCCAGGAGCCGTTTGAACAATGCAGGGCTGTAATTAAGCTCCATAGCATGAGCCAAATGCTCGATCTCTCCGTGCAGAGCTAAACGGAGATGCCTGTACCATGGGGCAGGAGCCAGCCACCCTGGGGCTGGGTTCAGGCCAGCAGTTCCAGGTGACTGCAGGCTTGGTGACCCTGTTCCAGTCTGTCACCTCCCTTCCTACTATCCAGTTTATTTTTCCTACATTGTGGAGTTTATTGCTGCTGGGTGCGTGGGGAAACAAGGTGAGATTTCCAAATCAGAGCAGGCCCTGCCAACTGGCTATACCAGCGATATGAGGGAATCTGGGTGCCCACAGGAAGGCTGGGAATTTCCCCTTTTCCTGAAGCCCTAACCCAGCACCAGGACCCTCTGCCCACAGCGAGCAGTGACACCCAGAAGCGTTTTGGCTTTGTCACTGCGAGCACCTGGGGCCGTGTGTGCATCCAGGGTGCCCAGCTGGCACCGAGAGCTGAACCGGCACCTGGGATGTCACCGGGCACCGTCACGCTGCGTGACGCAGCCTGGCATGGAGGGATGCCCCGTGGCTTCCATCCCATGTGAGCGCTGAGTTGCCTCGGAGGGCGTCCTCACCCAGCGCTGACTCAGCGGCAGCCGCCGCACGCAGAACCGCTCCAGCACGCTCCAGCTGCCGCCAGCGGGGGGACGGGGAGGACGTGGCTGGGGAGCAGAAGGTTTGGGGACATCAGGACACCATCGGGACACTCTCGGAAAGAGAGCAGGGAGAAGAAGTGTGGCAGCTGATCCCTGCTGAGGAGGCTCCCACACCGCAGGGCCGATCCAGGTGGGTGGCAGAGCGGTGCTGGTCCCGTGCTGGTGCAGTGCCAGCAGAATGGGGCTGGGTGAGCCGGGGAAGGGGTCACAACCGTGCACCTCTGGGGCAGCTCCTCCAGGCAGGAGGTGACCTGGGGTGGACTCTGTGTGAGCCTGGCTGGACTGCCCACCCCAGGAGGAAGAGGAGCTGGGGCCACACTGGGCAATGCCCAGGGCTCAGATCCCTGCACTCCAGCTGGGTTTGGGGCATGGGATTGTTTCTGTTGCCACGTTTCTGGGGCTGTTTGGAGGGCGGCTCCGCTCGGTGCAGCTTGGCTCGGTGCAGCCCAGCTCGGTGTGGCCGTGCCAGCACAGTGGCTCAGCACTGCAGGAATGTGGAGCAGCAGGTTGTGCCCGGCCGGGCTGTCCGTGCTGGGGAGGGGACACCACGCTGGCCACTAGCAGTTGTGCTGGGCTCCCATGTCCTTGTCCCTGCACTTCGATGGCCGTCTTCTCTGTGGCTTGGCTGAGTGTCTGGGACAAGGCTGAGCTCCAGTGCCTGACATGAGGACATATTCCCACTTTGCCCTGCCTGGGGGACACTTTTGCACCCCTGTGCTGAACCAGGGAGCCCTCCCTGTGCTGGGCACAGGTACAAGGGCAGTGAAGCTGGCCATTGCCACAGCGGCTGGGCAGCACTGGATGCGAGGAGTTGGGCAGAGGGGTGCAGAAAGCTGCCCCAGGGAGGAGGCAGGAGGATCTGTGCCGGTGCTGGGACGATTCCCAGCTGTCGCCACGCCTGGCCGCCCCCCTGCAGACATTTTCCAGGTCAGGAGGCAGCATGTCCCCCCAGGCAGGGGACGAGGACGGGGAGAGGGGCAGCCAGCCTCCCCCAAGGCCACTCGTCTGTCACAGCATGTCAGGGGGATGCACAGTATGCTGTGCAGGGATCCTGCTGGGGTCCAGATTCTGGGGGATCTGGTACCCATGGGCTGGTAGGGGGTGCAGACATTCTGGGCTGGTAGGGGGTGCAGACATGGCTCAGCTGTGGCTCAGGATGCCGGGGCTGGCTCCTGCCGCCGGCGGTCGGTGCTGGGACAGGCGCTGGCTGCTCCCAGGAAGTTTGTACAGGCAGGTGAGCGGTGACGGTGGCAGCCGCCTGCTCGGGGCTGCCACGGGAGCGAGTGAGGCCACAGCGCACCGGCCCCCGCCCTGCCCACCACTGACTGCACCTGGTGAGTGCTGGGGCTTGCTGTCACATCCTTGGGCTCATCAGTGCCCCAAATCAGGACCCTCAGGAGGGCTCTTAGAGCAGCTTGGGAAAGGGGTTGGGGGAGGGGGTCTGACCCACATACACTCCTGTGTGACCTGCCACTGCTGAGGCCCTCTGGGCATGGGGCTACTCCGGGTGTGTCCACCTCTGGTCAGGGGGCTGCAGAAGGGTGCAGGGCTGGTTTGGGTGCCCTCCCCCCCTTCTCTCTGTGGGCGGGCCGGTGCCTCTGCGCGACCGTTTGTGGCGGCTGCGCTTGTTGGGGTTGGCAGGGACCCAAGGACACGGGGTGCACAGGGCCTCCCGCTGCCCCGAGTGTACCGCGGCCCGGGAAGCACGAGTGGAAACCCCCCTGTACCCCACGTGCTTTCCAAGAAGGATAAGAGCAGGGAGCCTGGGAGCAGCCCCGGAGCTTACAAGAGGGCTGAGAGCTGAGGGAACAGCAGAGGGAGTGGAGCACCGAAGCCACCAGCCCGGCAGAGTGGTAGGTGATGGAACCCTGGGCACGGGGGATGCACGCCTGGGAGCAGGCAACGCATCCCTGGGCATGGGTGCTGCAAGGATGTCGATGAGGCACCCCTGGGAGCAATCAGTGCTCCCCTGGGAGTGAGCGATGCACGCCTGGGTGAAGGAAATGCCCCCCTGCATGTGGGCAGCGCACCCCTGAGCACGGACGATGGGCACCTGCAATGCACCCCTTGATGCGGGCGATGCACCCCCGGCACCTGCGCCTCGGGCAGAGCATCAGTGAGGGGTGCTCGGCTCTCTCCGCCCCCACTCTCTCCCTAGGGTGCTCCTCTCCGGGGCCGGGGCGCCCTCCCCGCCGGCGCCATTGGCCCCGGTGCGGTTTGAAGCAGGCGTGCGGCGCGGATTGGCCGGGGGACTTGTCGGGGAGGCTCGGCGGCGGCGGAGGCGTGGTGACCGCCTTCAAATAGGCAGCCCGGAGCCGGGGGCGCAGCGAGTGCGGTACCGCACAGCCCGGTCTGTCTTTGTCTGCCGTGGGGCCGGGGCGCGGGCAGGGGCAGCATCGCCGCCGCTCTCACTCCGGCCCCGCTCTCACTCCGGCCCCTCTTCGCAGCCGACGGCGCCTGAGCCCCTCGCTGCCCGTGGCGGCCGCCCACCCGGTGTCCCGGTGCCGGCACGGAGGATGCCCGTCGAGGCGCTGCAAGCCGGTGACACCATGAAGGGGGTGACGGTCCCTTTCACCTCGGCCATGCCCGTCCGTATCCTCCGCAAAGGGCCCGCTTATTTCCGCCGGCACGCCGAGCCGGGGGCCGGGAAGCCCAGCGCAGTGGAGAGGCTGGAGGCCGACAAGGCCAAGTACGTGAAGAGCCAGAAGGTCGTCAGTACCAAGCAGGAGCCGGTGAAGCCACTGCTGCTCAAGCAGCCCCTCTTCACCCCCGGGGTGCGCCGGGCCGTGCTCACCCCCAGCCGCAGGACACCCCCGGGGCCACGCCGCGCCGATGCTGCCAGCCCGAAGACCTCCCTTGACCTGGAGATCCTCAACAACCTCATCAACCTGTGTGACAGCCCCTTCCCTAAGGCGGAGAGCCCGCTGGGCAGGGAGTGCAGGTGGCGGGCAGAAGCACCAGCGGTGGAGGGGGCTGTCAAGCCGCAGGAGAGCCCGGCCACCACCAAGCCTCCCGGCAGTGTGGCCGTGCGGAGGGTGGACGTCCGTCCCTGTGGAGCTCCGCGGAGCCCAGTGACACCGCTGCCTGCATCCCCCATCCCAGGTGGGCTGCCTGTGACCCCGTCCCGGAGCTCGCCCGCCCGCCCCGAGAGCGCCCGCCGGCAGCCGCTGCTGCACCGCTCCAAGTCGGACCTGAGCGACCGGCTCTCGCGGGCCACCGCCGACCTGGAGCGCTTCTTCAACTACTGTGGCCTTGACCCCGAGGAGATGCAGGACATGGGGGCTGAGCGCTTCGCCCGCGCCAGCTCCGACATCGTGTCCCTCAAGTTCCACAGCGTCAGCACGGCCAGCTCGGAGGGCGGCCGCTCGCCGCCCAGCGCTGCCACGCCGGAGGGACGGCCGGCGGAGCGTGCGCCCTACGGCATCTCCATCATCGAGCGCAACGCCCGCGTCATCAAGTGGCTCTACGGGCTGCGCCAGGCCAAGGAGCCCCAGCAGGTCTCCGATGTGTAGCAGCCCCGTGGTGGGCACCGGGGATGGGTTGCTCATAAGTGGGCAATGCTGGATGGGGACAAAGTGCAGGCTGTGCCCTGGGAGGAGCAGGGACCTCTCGGCAGTGACAGCACCCTTGAACTCAGCACTGAACCAGCAGCACTGGCCTGATGTGGTGGCCAGGGGTCCATTGTCAGACCCCCGTGCCAGCACTGGAGAGCCAGGTCCCTGCCAGCCTGTGGGAAGGCAGGGGACATGTGTCCCTGGGTGTGTGGCTGGTCCTCAACACCCACAGGGCTTCATGTGTAGCTGCACTGCCTGCACTGCTGGCAGCTCCTGCCTGTCCTGCTCCTCACCAGCGGGGTGAGGGTGCAAGGGGCTGGTTCCCCCCTGCATGGAGCAGGGACACTGCACTGGTGAAGCCTCCATCGAAGGGGCCACCACTGCCTGGAGTGGTGGCCATATCCTGGTGGTCCCATCTTATTGCTGAAGAAAAGCCTGGTGCTTTGAGGGGTGAGGGGGAAACCTGACCCCTTGCTTCAAGCTGCCCAGGGCTGTGTGTCTGCGTGTGTGAGTGTCTGTGGGTGCCTGTGTTCCCCTCCCCAGCTCCCAGTGGGCACGTAGTGCCCCCCTCCCCACCATGCTGGGCCTGGTATTTATGAAGACAACAGTTCCTCTTTTCTACTCTTTTCCTTATGTTTGATCTGTAAATAAGTATTATAATGCAGCCAGTTTTATTAAACGCCTGTGTTTTGGAGGCTGTGTGTTGTCTCTTGGGGCGGTGGAGGGTGGGATGGGACAGGGATTCTTGAGGTGCCTGTAGCTCTGCAGGGCAGTGGGTGCTGAGTGCTCGGGTGCTGGGAGGGAGTCACGGGATCCGTGCTGCAGTGCGCCAGCGCGGGGCCCGGCGGGCACGGCAGGGCGGCGGTTGGATCTGGCAGGTCCCGGCAAAGCCCCAGCTGTTGGGATTCCCCTCTGTGCCCTGCGCCCTCCCCTGCCTCCTTCCCTCACTCCTGCAAGGCTTGGCCAGGTCTTGACTCTCCAAGAACTAGGGAATGGGGGCGGCAATAGCAGAAACCTCCCGGGTGGGCTGGGATGAAAGTTGGTGCAGGGAGCGCTTTGAAGATGAAAAGCGCCCGCGCGTTCTCCCAGGGCAGCCTTGCACGGCACCGCAGCCCTCCCGGCACCTCAGGTGCCACCTGTGCCCTGCAGTCCCCGTGCTCCTGATGTGTCCCATGCAGGCAGGTGTCTGCTGGGGAAGGTGACATCAAAGCCACCAGCAAGCACCTGCACCCAGGGAGCCTCCCTGGACCCAGGGCCTGCCACTGCCTGCCATCAGTGCCAGCCCCCTCAGCAGCTGCTGGGGAAGGCAGCACCACGGGCCCCTTGGCTGGGGCTTCCATCCAGCGCTTGGGGTGCCCAGAAAAGCTGTCATAAAGAAGAATTTACCACCCCAGCTTGATTCTTGCCCTGTTGTGTGTCCACCCAGATCCCCTGCTTGGGGTGCAGGATCCATCTGACTCCTGCTGGGGTATTGTCAGGTCCAGCTGCCGGGAATGTGGAAGGCAGGATGTGGTGTCAGGACATGGTGACAGGACACGGTGACAGGACATGGGGATGGCATCTGGCTGTGAGTCAGGCTGATGAAGTGATTTGGGGAGGACATGCACACCCAGGGGATCCTTAATGATGCCACATGGGGCACTGGGTGCCTCCCCAAGGAAAACACCCCAGAAACCAGAGGGTGACAGAGGCCCTGGACACTCGCTTGGGGACAGGCTTTGCCCTTGGGGTAATCTCTGAGGGAACCAGATCCTTGCTGGTGGCTGGGACCGGCTGTCCTGCCGGATTCCTCAGCATGGTGTGTCCCAGGGCTTGGTCTAAATTTGTTGCTATTGCTAAGGACAAGTGGGGGGGCCACCAGTCCCCAGCCAGGCAAGGGCTGAGCAGCCACATGTCCCTCAGGTGCTATCAGTCCTTGGTGTGGCTCCAGTGTCCCATGCCCTGCATGAATGTGACCTGACATGGCCATCCAAAGCCCTGTGTGCTCATGTGTGCATGCAGGATGTGTGCGTGTCTGTGTGCCCACATGCACGTGTGTTGTGAGCAGTGTTTTGATGTGCACACACAGAGGCACACACAGCAGCAGCCTTGTTCCCAACCAGGAGTCTCCATCTGACTCCCACCCATGGGACTGCCAGCATGAAACCCCAGCAAAGACGTGTTCAGACACACGTGTCCCCCCCCAGAACGCCCCTCTCCCCCCCGCCCCCCACCCCCCCTGTCACATGTTCCCCCTGGGGACAGCAGGACAGCCCCATGCTCCCTATCGCTTTCCCTGGCAGCTGCTTCCCGGTGGCTCCGGTTTCATGGGGAGCGCAGCTGAGCCCATCAGTTATTTCCAGGGAGGAGGGACAGCCAGGGAAATGTCCGTCACCCTCACCCTCTGTGCTGAGATTCCCCACGGGTGCCCCATGTGCAGGCAGGAGGTGCAGGCAGGCAGCCAGGACAGAAGGAAAACCGGCAGCACCGCCCCCCATGTTTTCCATTTTTTAATTATTCCCCACTGATGAGCATCTTCTGGAAGCGCCAACAACGTCACGTGCTTTAATCAGTGTTAATTAGCGGGTGCCTCGGGACAGTGATGAGGGCAGGCAGCAGGAGCCCCCCCCCCTGCTGCTGCGTGCACAGCTGGTGTCGGTGCCAGCACCCACCACCTCCCGCCTCCCAGCCCCTTTAACCCACTGTCCCCTCCCCCCCTGTGACCCCCAGCCCCTTCCTGCCTATCCTGGGGCCCTGCCATCCCCTGCCAGTGCAGTGTCTGCTCCCAGCAAGCGCCTTCCAGAACTGGGCCACTGGCCATCCTAGGACTGGTCCCCATGAAGGTCCCCAAGGGCATCCCCTGCTCTTCCTGTCCTCTCTGAGAGCTGGAGAAACCCAGCTCCATCCCATGAGGAGCAGTGCCTGTCCAGCCATACATGGGGACAGTGGCTCAGGCCATGCTTGGAAGGGCATAGCTTGGGGCCCTCTGCATGGCTGTGCCTGGACAAAAGGGGGAGAAGGGACACCACCAGCCCCCATGCTTATCAGGACTCCTGTCCCATCCAGCTCCTCTGATCCTGCAGGAAAGTGGGATGGTGGGGGATTTAAAATATCCAAAACCAGTGAAAAGGCAAAACCCCCATCATGTCTGGGGTCCCTCTGAAAGCACATGTTCCCAGGGGTTCTCAGAGCCCTATCACTGGGGGAATCTTGGAGCCCTGTCCCCAAGACAAAACCCTGAGGCCCAGCAGAAATTCGGGGAGAGAAGCTTCCATATGCTGGAGCCCACTTTAGCAGGTCTGGCTTTGTCCCACTCCAGCTCCTGCAGCTCCAACTCCTGCAGCGCCCTTCACCCCTGCCCACGGTTCCTCCAGCATGGCCACGGTGACACAGCAGACTTCTGAAAAATGGGATAAACAGGAGTAAAAAATACAATTCATGGCAAAGGTTCCCTGCAGCAGCTGGGGCATCTCAGCCGCCCCCAACCATCCCTTGTCCCGGACTTCTCTCTCAGTGCTGGCACTGGCTGCAGGCATGTTAGAAGCTGGTGGGTCGGATCATCATGCGGGTGCCCCTCAGGGAGTAGCTGGGCCCTTGGAAGTGGTGCCAGCGGATGCCGTTGAGCTTGCGGATGTTGTTCCGGGCCGGGTAGTAGATGCCATTCAGGTTGGAGAGGCCACAGGCATCGAACCACCATCCTGTGGTGGGAAAGGAGCAGGGTGGGAAGGTGACACCGCAGGCTGGCACTCACTGGTGCTGCATGGGGGTGTCCCCCTGTTCCTCTCACCTCCCGAGAGCATCTGGGCACACTTGCAGACACAGTTGTCATTGTCGGCATCACGGGTGCTGAACTGAGTGCCCTGCAGTGCCAGGCCACTCTGGTGCCCAGCCGTGCCACTGTAGTCCTGCAGAGACAGCCTGTGCCCAGCAGGAGCACAGCCACTGTCACTGCTGGCTGCCGGGGGGTCACAGAGCCCCCAGCACTGCTCAGGGCTGCCACAAGCTGAACAGAGGGATGTGGGCAGGGATCCTGCAGTTCCAGCCTGGTCCCTGTCCTTGGTCCCCGAGAGTGGAGGTTGTGCTGTGCTGGGCCACAGAGGACCCCCAAGTCTCCTCCATTCCTCTTGCTGGGGGTCAGCTCGGTGCTTGCATGGGATGGATGGTGCAGGGGATGTCTGGGGTCTGGTTCCACCTCCCACCCAGCAGTGAAGGCCCCCAGCTGCTTTCCACCCTCCTGCCCATGGCCAGGAGCACATGGTCATGGCAAGCTGAGCATTAGGAGCACAGCATCCCTCTCCAGACATGGGCAACCTGAGCATGCCCAACACTCCTGGGAATGCCTGGTGGCCACGGCTGTGTCACCTCCCTTGCCCAAACAAACAGCCTCAATACAAGTGCCCAAGTTGTTCCCACTGGAATGGCAAATCCCACTACCTTGATGCAGTTTTATATATCACAAATCTACTTCTCAGGAAGAGGTGGAAGTGTCACAGCAATGTGCATAACTACACCAGGACAACCCAGTGAAGCCCTAGGTGATCCTGCACCTCCCTGGGGGCACCACACCCAGCCCTTCCCCCTGGCCACTGCTGCCCACAGGGCTTGGGGACAGCCACAGATGGGGAGTGCTGGGTGGCTGCTCCCACGGTGCCTCTCCCCTACCTGTAAAACTGCCGCTCACTCCCCAGCTGGAATTTCCCGTAGTGGGCATACACCTGGCCACCCTCCCAGTCCTGCAGCTCGACCCGCAGGGCATAGGGCACCCGGCTCGTCAGCAGGTGCACGGCCTCGTTCCCCAGCCAGTATTCCCCCGATGCGTCCCCAAAGCCCTGTGGAGCAGCAGGATGGGTGAGTTCAGGGTGCCTGGGGTGCCCCCAGGGTGTCCCCCTGTACAGGCACACACCTGCTTGTACTCCCTCCAGCTCCTCTGGAAGCTGAGGCTGCCGTTGGCACGCAGCTGGATGATGGTCCAGCCCCCTCGATCCGTCTCCATGTCACAGTATGCCTGCAAGGGGAGTGAGGGACAGGCTGGGGGTGGCTTGGAATGGGTGGCCAGCTGGGTCCCTGCCAGGCTGGGCAGCTCAGCATGGGTGCTCTATGGGTGCTAGAGCTGGCTGAGGGGCTGGTGAGGGTGTGCTGTGCCCAGCATCTGGCTGAGGGGTCTCTCCTCCCTCCATGGCCACGGGCAGGGGCTGGGGTCTGCTGCTCACAGGTCAGAGTGCCTTCAAAAGCAATTTTATTTGGAAGGATCTGCCAGCTCTGCTTTCATCCCGTGGGTGCAGCCTTCACCCCTGTGCAGCCCCCAAGGCTGGATGGGGTGGAGAAACTGCCCTGGGATGTGCCAAGCAACAGGGATCTGGTTGTGGGGCTGGTGTGCACTGGGTGGGCAACACTCTGGGGTGCTGCAGGGAAGCCCACTTTGGACTGTGCTCACCTTTTTGGGCTCGCTGAGGTTGGCAATGTGCAGGGTGTAGATGCCACTGGCATGGATGCCTGCCCGGCGCACCTCGGCACAGTCCTGGAATTGCTGCTCCTGCCCAGGTGACATGGCTGTGGCAGAAGGGACAGTGAGAAGGCAGAAACCCTGATGGCCCTGCAGTCTGCCTGGTTTTGCTGCTCTCCTCTCTCGCTTTGGATGCCTTTGTGCTCACGGATGATTTTTTTCCCTTCTGCGCCATCTCCTGAGGGCTGAGCAAGGCAGCTGTGCCACCAGGGCTGCTGCCAGCCCAACCCCTGGGGGTTTGCCATGGCTGGGAATGGCATCAGGCTATGGACCCACCCCTTGGAGCTCCAAGCTGCTCCTTGGTTGCAATGAGTGGATCCTTTTCTAGTGGAAGGTGTTCCTGCCCATGGCAGGGTGTTGGAATGAGGTGAGCTTTAAGATCCCTTCCAACCCAAACCATTCTATGATTGAATGAGTCTATGATTTTTGAATGAGTCTATGATATTTGAGGTGAAGTCTCAAGCTGAGCAGACCACAGGGGCATCCTGGCATGCTCCTGGGAGGACGGGAAGCTTTCCCACTGCCCCCCACTCTGCCCGCATACCCTGCTCACCTCTGCCCTGAGAGACGAGGCGCACCAGGCTCTGGACAGACTGGATGAGCTGGAGCTGCTGGCGCTGGAGCAGGCTGCTGTTGGCACTGGCAGCCAGCAGCGTCTTTTCCATCTCCTCGATGGTGCCGCTCTGCTGGCTCAGCAGCTGCTGCAGCTTCTCCTTCTCTGAGTGGGCCCCCGCCAGCTCTGCCTGCTGCTTCGTTTCCATCTCCAGCACCCGCACCTCCAGGATGCTGGGAGTGGGATGCAGGGGTGATGGGGTGGCAGAGCGGTCCCAGCATGTCTGCAGGGACCCACTGCTGTCCCCATCCCCTGCTGCACCCCCTGAATTGTACCCTCACTTCTGGGGTGTGCCCAGATAAGGGAACCCAAAGCCCAGTGGCTGTGCTGGGGCTGTGCAACCCCCTAGGGTCCACAGCCAGCACCTGGAGGGGTTCAAGTCCCCTCAAAGTGCAGTGTGAGGTGGGAGACACCAGCCTCCCTGTGGGGTCCAAGGGCTGTGGGTGTCCCCGAGCCGCCCCAGCCCCTACTTGTTTCTGTTCTGCAGCTTGTGGATCTCATTGGTCTGCAGCAGCAGCTGCTTCTCCAGCTTGGTGGTGGACAGGGAATTCTCCTGGAGCTGCATCTCGATGCGCCACGTCTGATTCAGCACCTGCCTCAGGAGCAGAGAGGAGTCTTGGCATCAGCAGCCAGAGCTACACCCGTGGTGCCACTGGGCTGGCTGGTCTGTGGCACACAGCCCTGGTACCTCTGCCACCGGTGCATAAACCCTGTGTCACCTCAGGGAATCGCTTTCATCTGCAGAAAAGCCACCCATCACAGTCTCTGGGTGATGGGGACGTGGGGACACAGGTGCCATACCTGGGCCTCCACGTCGGTGAGCTTGCGGCTCTGCTCGGCGCTGCGGTTCAGGAGGGAGCTGCCGATCTCCAGCATGGTGGCCGTCTGGTTCTGCACTGCTGTCTGCTGCAGCTCCGCCATCTCCGGCTTCACGCTGCTCTGGATGTAGCTCTCCAGCTGTGCAGGGAAGTGAGGATGCAGGGGGTCATTTGGGCACCTCCTTGGGTCCTGTCTCAGCATCCCAGCTGAGCCTGTCACCATTGGGAACAGCCCCCAGGCACAGCCCTGTGTCTCCACAAGGCTTGACCCACCTCAGGGTCCTTAGAATATTATCAGAGGACAGAGAGAGCTGAGCTGCTGCAGAGGAGGCTCCGCAGGCACTGGCTGCCAAGATTCCTGGGCTGTGGTACCAGCTGGGGCCTGGCACGGGCTTCTGAGTGCCCAGGTGTGCTGGCGAGCTGGGGCTGATGCCCAGCCAGGGTGGCCAGGCAGGGAGTGGCTGGCACCGGCATCAGCATCAGCTGCCAGCCTGATTGTTCCCCAGGGCTGGGGATATGGAGGGTGAGGGGACACCATCAGCCGGGAAGGTGGGTGTCCGGCAGCCGGTGCTGCTCCACCACGTGGAAGTATTCGGGGCTGGGAAGAAGCTGGCTGCGAGCACAGCTCAGACGGGGCTGAGATGACGCTTCCGCTTTCCCAGCCCGCGGGGGAGCCGCCTTTCCCAAAGGCTTTGCTATTTCTGGCAGCCCCGCCATGAGGTTCCCATTCAGCCCCTCCCCAGGGCGATGGCCTCGGTGGGGGCACGGTCCCTCGGCGGGGGCCGCAGGGAGCGGAAGGGGCCGCGCTGCCGCCCACGCTGGGAAAGCAGCCCCTGAGAGCAGGAGGGACGGGGGCTGCCCAGCTCCCCGCATCCCACAGACACCGCTGTCCCTGCAATGCCCAGATCCTGCTCCCTGCCCGAGCTCCCCAGTCGTGCAGGCAGAGCCCCACATCCCCCTGCATCTTGTGGGGCTGTGCAGCAGAATCAGCAGGGTTGGGGTGCTGCTCTCTGGGCGGTGTCAAAGCAGGCAGTGGTGCTGAGATGTGCTGCACCGTGGTAGGAATGCAGTGGTGCTGGGACACTTGGCACCGTGGCAGGCAGGCAGCAGTGCTGGGATGTTTGGCATCACGAAACACCAGGGTGTTCAGCACCATGGCAGGCAGCAGCGTTGGGATACTCAGCGTAGGAGTGAGGATTGCACAGGGCTCTGCACTTGTTTGGCATGACGAAATCTCACTGTTCCCTCCTCCTCCTCCGCACCAGGCAGTGGCAAAACCATCACCCCACTGTGAGCATCCGTGTGGGGCAGGAGGGTCTCGGGGCAGGAAGGTCCCAGGGCTGACCATCCCAGCCAGCACTGCCTGCACCCGTTTCCCAGGGGATTTTCCCTCGCAGGAACATGCTCTCAGGGAGGAAGCAGGGAAAGGTCGGAGAGCCGCGTCTGGAAAACATTTCCCCGAGCTGAGGGATTGCTGGAGAGTTTCCCTTTAACCACGTCGTTAATCTTGTTGCTTCACAGGGCTTGGGGAGGCCTTTTCTCCCTCTCAGTCTTGCTTTTCGCCTTTTTTTTTTTTTTTTTTTTTTTAAATAAACATATCTGTGCGCCAAGGGCAGAACATACCCATGGAAAAGGTCAAGCTGGCATGGGGAAGGCTGAGAGCCCTGGAGTTGGAGCCCCGGTTCCTGGCCCCAGCAGCTCCCTGGGAGCTGGAGTGGGGCACAGTGTCCCCAGGCATGTCTGGCATAGGGGACACAAGTGGGACAGGCTCTGTGCCAAGGACAGGGAATCCGGAATCCCCCCTCCTTCATCTCATGGATGCTGTTGTGAGTTGGGCTCTCCTGGTCTGAGAGACTCATTCCTCCACCATAAGGGCAGAGCCACTGGGGGAAAAGCTGTACTGCTGTTTTGGTGACCCCAAAACATGACCCTGGAGCAGGAGGAAAATCAGCCACTTGCTGTGCCCATGCTGGGATCCCATTGCCCACAGCTGGATCATCCTGTGCTGCCTTCTTGCAGCCACATCCCTCCCCTGTGTCCCAGTTCCTATCCTGCCCTGGCATTTCTAAACATTTCACAAGGACCAGCTTGGGAATCCTTGAGTCACAGGTGGGTGGAAAACCCTTCACCTGCTCCCCACTCCTCTGCACACATCCCAGGGTGAGCAGCATCAGCCCCTGTGCCCAGGCACCTCAGAGCTGCCAAAATGCCACTGCCCCGTTGGAGACCCCATCCCATCCCAAGCCCCCCCCTAGACCCAGTGGCACCGTCAAATGTTTGTGTTTGAACTAAAATTAATTTCTCCCGAGATAGAAGCAGCTGATGTGTCCTCGTGTGCTGGGTCCTCAGCATGTCCCCACCAAGGGGTGCAGAGTGGGGAGGGGGGACCAGCCCCCAGTGCCATGGATGGGGGTCCTGGGGGGGGCTGGTGCTGGAGATCCTGAGGGGGCTTAGGGAACCCTGTTGGGTAGCAGGAGACTTCCCAATTTCTCAGCACCCTGCAGGGCTGCCCATGCCAGGGCAGAGCAGACAGGGATGCAATGTTGTTTACGATCTGTCCCTGAACCCAGTGCCTCTTTTGAGCCCTCATTTGTTTTTTCAGGGCTGGAGTCTGACCAAAACAAGCGTTCTTGGGCAGCTCTGCTGAAATTTGGGAAGCTGAGGAACAACAGCAAAAAACAACTGCAAGCTGCCTCTAAAAGGACAAAGCCATGCTGCAGGATGGGATGGGATGGGATGGGATGGGATGGGATGGGATGGGATGGGATGGGATGGGATGGGATGGGATGGGATGGGATGGGATGGGATGGGATGGGATGGGATGGGATGGGGAAGGGGAAGGAATGGGGTACTGGCTGCCCAGTGCACCACTGCCTTGTGCTCCTTGGGGCTGGTGGTGAGGGGCATTGCTGCCCACAGCTGCCCAGATGTGCAGTCCCTCTTTGCCTGTGGCTGCTCTGGACAGGTCCATGTGCACCTATGGTGGGACCCTGCTTCCCTGCCTTGCTTGGCCATACAAAGACTGCCCTCATCCCAAGGGAAGTTCAGAGCTGGCCTGGGGACACAGGGCACAAAGACACCAGAACACAGGGGCACCAAGGCAGAGAGCTGAGGGGACAGGGACCCCAGGACTTGTGTGCACACAGCAGACCCAGCAGGTTCCACAATGACAGAGATTCAGTGCCACCAGGTTGTCACTGACCCTGCTGACCCCTCTGCAACACTCTGGGCTGGCTTCCAGCAGAGCCATGGTTCAGCGTTTTCCCAACTCTTGAGGAATTTGTTCTCTAGGATGGCTGAGGGGACAAGGAACAACATCCTGCACGTCCCTGCCCTCTGCACTGCCCCCCACAGCCACCGTGGCTACCCAAGCAGTGTGGCTGGCACAGGCCATCCCCGGGGCCCCCACTCAGTGTGTTGGCCCCATCCTGATCCCTGAGTGCTGCAGGGACTCGACACCAGGGACATCACCCAGGAAATGGGAGTGCAGAGGTGCACAGGTCCCATTGCAGCCTGCTGGGACACCACAGGACGTGCATGTGGCTCTGCTGGGTCAGGGACAGCTGGGGACAAGCCGCTCCCCCTCTTATCAGTGCAGGTACCCAGTGTTCCTGGCACGGGCCGTGGGGTTGGGGGCCCCCCAGGGATGTGTCCCTTGGGATGAGCTATTCCTGGGTCTGACGCAGGCAGCCACACTCAGCTGGTGGGGGCTCCAGGAAGGAAATGCTGCTTCCTGCCTCAGGCATTGGGGATGGGGAGAGCCAGTGGGGGCTGGGGGTGGCAACCCTGTTGGGTACACAGCCCCTCTGGTGTGGCACCCCACTGCTCCCACTGTGCATCACCCACAGGCCACCCAGGAGCCATGGGTCCCAGACAAAGTCTCATCAAGTGCCAGGAGCTTTTGCAAAGCCTGTAAGAGGGAAAATTATGAAGCTGGAGAGATTTTGGTAGCCCCTGCCCTTGGGACCCTCGCCCTACCACTGGCCAAACCCCTTCCCAGTCTCCTTGCCCAGAGCTTGGAATGCTGATCCCCCAGGAATGCTTGGCACACTAACCCAGCCAGAACCATGAGGAGCCCTATGGCAAGGATGGACAGGGAGTATAGCCTCAATGGGAAGTGATCTGGGTGAGTGATCTGCAGCACTCATGAGCTGCAGCCCCTGCAGAACCTGCAGCACACGTCCCCTCCGTGCAGACAGTGCCTGATGCCAGCTGCACACCTGCAGAGAAAAGCTGTCCTGGATGCTCAGGTGGGGGCACAATGCCCACCAGCTGTGCCACAGGGATGCTGCATGAGCGGGTGCTGGACACAGATCCCTGCCCACACCATCCCTGCCCACATCCCACATCCTGCACCCTACCTTCAGCAGCCACTGCGTGCTGTTCTCCAGGATCCTCTCCAGGTGCCGCAGGCGCTGGGCAGCCCCGTGCCCGGCAGCGCCGGCCGGCGAGTCCCGCTGGAGCAGCACGTTGGCCGGGCCGGGGGCCGGAGCGGGGCCGGCCGGGCAGGGCAGGGGCTCGGCCTCAGGCAGCACGAAGGTGTAGCTGCAGTGCCCGTGCTGCACGCGGTGGTAGCGCCGGCGGCCGCCGCCCTCCAGAGCCCGGCGCTGGGCTCCGGCAGCGCACAGAGCCGTCGTGGCACAGGTCAGGGCCACGAGGCCGAGGCTGAGCGCCCGCATGGCGCGGGGGTCCCCGGGGTGCCGCGGAGGGGGATGCTCCGGCAGCTTGCTCCGTGCCGGGATGGGTCAGTGGGCGCTCGCCGCCGCGTCCGACCGCGGAGATTTCGGCATTTCCTCCCTCTGAGCCGGCGCTGGCCGCCCCGGCCTTTTATCGCCAGCCCTCGCAGGGGGAGAGAGGAGGGAAAAAAAAAAAAAAAAAAGAAAAAAAAGAAAAACAAAGGAAAAAAATCTGTTTAAAAACAATACTTCTATCTTTTTTCTTTCCTCTGAGTCCACTGAGGGGAGATCAAGTTTCACACGTGATCTATAAATGTCTCTCTCACTCACACACACACTCACACTCGCGCACACACAGTCGCACACGCAGCCCCGTCCCTCCCCCGGCCGTTCTCTGCAGAACTCATTGCAGGTCCCGGGGTGGACAGCGCCTCGGCAGCACCGAGCCCTCCCACCCCCCAGCCCTGCACCCAGCGAGTCCCCCCGATCAGCACCCGCTGGGCTTCACCACACCCAGGCACCCCCGTCCCTGGCAGCACAGCTCCCGCCCCGAGCCCCGGCTATTTATAATGCCAGCGGGAGCCAGGCCTGGATTTCACTGCTCTGGCCGTGGGATGAGCCCGTGGGGACCAGGAGGAGGGCTGTGTCCCAGGCAGAGCTTGGCAGGACGCAGCCAGACTGTGCGTGGAGCTCGGTATGCCCAGATCCCAGGCTGGGGGTCTGTCGGGGGCTGAGGGACTCCAGCCAGAGCTGGGGGTCACCCCATGTACTGGGATAGAATCAAGGCTGTGTCCCCCAGGAGGAGACAATCCCGGTGGTGGATTGACAAGCTGCCAAGGGGATGCCCAAGCATCTTAGCAGAGGGGGATTTTCTCCAACACCCAGAAACTCCCCCCGCAGTGGGTCCCAATCCTGTGGAACGGCAGTCCCAGTGTCACACGGCTGCTTGCCCCAGTGTTGGCTCAGGTCATGAGCGATACTGATGGTATTTTAAATAAAAACTTGAAATAAAGTCTTTCCCCAGTACCCCAGTGCTGGGGGGGGCAGGGTAGGGTGTTCCCCCACAGGGACCCAAGGTGCAGAGCTGGGGAATGCGGGATTGCACCGTGGCCAAGGCCGGCATCCCCGACCCGCTTCGGCAGCAATTCGTGGGAATGGGGAAAACAGGGACGCAGAGCGATGCCGGGGGTTGAATCCGTTTATTTGTCATGAAGCGATCGGAGGAGCTGCTCCGGCAGCTTTGTGCCGGCTCTGGGGCTGGCTCGATGCTGACACCCAGCGCTCCCGTCCTGAAGGGTCTGTGCAGCCCCCGCAGCCTGGACACCCCGCGGCCAGCCCCGGCCTCCCCCTGCTCACGCTCAGGGGCAGGGACAAGGAGTTCGGACCCCGGCAAACCCCAAAGGCAGAGCTGCCTGCGGCTGGGCAGCGATTTAAGAACACACATGGTACATATCCCGATAGAGCCCTCTGTGCCTGTGGACACACACAGCGTGGCAGGGAGCGACAGACTGGCACGCCTGGGCTCAGCACCCCACAGTTGTGCCCTGGTGATGGCTGGGAGGGGGCTCAGCACCCCACGGTCCCGCCCCCGCTGATGGCTGGGAGGGGGTTGCAGTGCTGCTTCCAACACATCCCAGTTTAGGGATGCAGGAGGCAGCAGCATCCCCTGCCTGGGCTTGCACTTGCACTGTGTGTGACCCTGTCCCAGACCGAATACAGACACGGTCACCCCAAATTCCTGTGCCCACATCCAGCTGGGAGAAAAGCTCTTTGAGCCTCTCTCTGAGCCCGAGGACAGGACAGTAGGATTTGGCCCATGAGGATGCTGAGTGCTGGGCTGGCAGGCTCTCAAGAAGGGTTGTCAGTCTGGAGGTCCAGCTGCCCTCTGAGTCCCAGGAGAGCAGGATTTGGCCCTCGGTTGTGCTGATGGGGATGTTGAGCACCAGGCTGGGCTGCTGTGAGCATTGCAAAGTCCCCAGTGGGGCCCCAGCCCCGGGAGTCCTGCTGCTTCCTGTGCCTGTGGCTGAGGATGGGGGACACTATCCAGCACCTGGAGCAGCTCAGCACCCCCATAAAATCAGGACCCTGTGGAGCCAGGACATCTCCCAGCCCTGGGGAACACTATCCAGGCAGACATCAGCTTTATTAGCAGGGTCCAACCCCAGCCTCACCCCATCCCACCCGTCTGGAGGAAGGGAAGGAATGGAACAGGCTAGGGGAGAGGGAAGACCAGAGGAGTAAAGAAGCCACCCCCTCCCCAAGCCCTAGGGCTTTGCTTTGGACATTGCAAATTAGATTTTCTGAAAAGGAAATGTTTTACAGGCCGTAAATTGTCTCAAAAGAAAAGGGGGATGGGGAGGGGAGGCAGAGAAAATTGTGCTATTTTTTCTTTCTCTTTTTTTTTTTTTTTTTTTTTTTTTTTTCGAGGATGGAAAAACAGGGGTGATGTGGCTGCAGCATCGTGGCAGGAGCTGGCTGGGAGCTCCTGCCAGGGTGCCCCAGCTCCCGTGCTGGTGCCTGCTAGGTGCCCATGTGCCTTTCTGTCTTCGGCTTCTTCTGCCGCTTTTTGCCTTTATTTTTGGGCTCCGTTTTCTCTGCAACAGAAAAAGGAGGAGAAAAGTAGAGCTCGCTCGTTGGCCAGGCAACATGATCTGACCTCAGCCCCATCCATGGGATGCTGGTGTCAGATCCTCTCTCAGGGTGTTAGTGCTGGACCCAGTTTCTGGTTCTGGGGACCCCAGAGCCTCCTCCCTGTCATGAAAGAGCAGTGTGGGTCTGTGGGGGCTCTGGGTGTGCAGATGACATGGGCAGAGGGACACTGGCGTGTTGTCCCCACATCACCCATGGCTGGACTCTCAGTCCTGGTACCCCAAAATCCCTAGGAATGGGGTGGAGCAGCTCCACCCTAGCAGAAGCTTCCTGGAGAAACCCCAGCTTCTCTCTGAGCAAGGACTGTGAGTATTGGAGAGGGGCAGTGGCTGCACCAACACCCCAAAGCCATGGCATAGCTCTGCCACGATGTGGGAACCTGCCCACCACCACAGGACAGCCCCTGGGAGGATTTGGGCATGGTGGGAAGCGAGGTGGCTTTGGAGTGCACCCGTGCATAGGTGCTAATTCTCTCTCCCTGTGGATGTCCTGTGTTGATGGCCCCCATCCCAGTGGCACAACCAACGTGCTGGTGGAGCCTGGATACATCCCAGGTTAAACCCACCGCCAGCTTTCCAGGGTCAGGCTGTAGGGACCCAAATCTTTGCTCACCCTAAGAAGCTGCCACACACCCTCCAGCTGGCTGAGGTGTTGGTGCTGAGACGCC
Source organism: Phylloscopus collybita (assembly GCA_027886175.1). NCBI lineage: Eukaryota > Metazoa > Chordata > Aves > Passeriformes > Phylloscopidae > Phylloscopus > Phylloscopus collybita. Next base: position 7,453,678 of record JAJNNQ010000027.1, on the reverse strand, counting down.
AAAGAAACAGGGATTCAGGATAAACCCTGCTGTGCCATGGGCTCCAGTGGGAGGGGGAGTCCCTGCTATAGATCAGAATGGTTACCCCAAAAACTGGGCAGCTTTGATGGTCCTTGCCCCCCCGCATCCCCTCCAATTAGAGTCACATGGGGGGTTTCAGTGGTGCGAGGGGCACAAGGGGCCATGACTGTCCCTGGTGCTGCGTGTGCCAGCACTGTTGTCCCCAGTCCCTTCTGAGAGCTCCAGTTCTTGTCCTGCCTGGCTCTGAAACCCTGTTTCTCAGCTCTGATCTCCAGACAGTTGCCACCCACAAAGGAGAGGGCACGGCACGCACGCCAAGCGTCTGGAGAGCGGGACAGACACCCAAGGCAGATTTACAGCAGCGCGAGGGGTTTGTGCCACGGCCAAGCACAGAGGCTTTTCCCTTCCAGCCGCCTGGATGGCTCAGAAGTGGTGGCACAAATCTCTCATCACACGGTCGGGTTCGGCCGCCTGCCCTGGCTTGCCTGGGCTGGGGGTGTCTCAGATGCATCAAGTGAACTCCTCGTCCTCCTCCAGCATCTGGATCCCATAACCCAGCGCTTGGCCAGGCGGGCAGGAGCCTGGGAGCGAGGGCAGACGCACGCTCTGCCGTGGCAGGGACTCCGAACAGCCTGCCCAGGAGTGGGAGACATGGAGGGGCTGCTCTCTCCTGAGGGGGCTGCTTGGGGGGCACTCGTGGGATTCCTTCTGCTGGGCAGGGGACAGGCCTGTCTCTGAAGCTGATCCCAGATAGCAGCCTCAAGAGCAGAGTGCGGCCAGTCCCTGAGCCCATCACCGTAGCTCCACAGGAACTGCTGTGTTGCAGGAACACAGACAGAGGCAGGAGGCCAAGCACTTTTCTGGGGTGCCAGTGCCTTCCCAGTAACTTCACAGGATGAGGTGCTGAAACACTGGCCCAGTAGCCCCTGCCAGTGGGACCTGCTGTGTGCCAGGCAGGGCAGGGCATGGCCACGGTGCTCCAGGACACAGCGTTCCGGAGCAGCCTGTCCTCTCACATTAAATTTCTTGCATCAAACTGTCACCAGCTCTGCGGGTCTGGAGCTGGCACACACCAGCAGGGAGGGGAACATCCTCAAAATTGATGCCACCTGGCACCCCAAAGAAGTGAGTTGGGACCTGGGTGGGGAAGGGAATCAGCTCCTCTGCACTGTCAGCAGGAAAATATTAGTTATGATTGATGGTGCTGGGAGGAAGCCTCTCTCCTGGCTCCGTGGTCCTCACCCAGCACGCATGTCCTCTGCTGTTGCCCCCCTTCTTCATCCTTTTCCTCCCCACCCTCAGAGTCCTGTCCTCTCTGATCCCCGCCACGCTGGCCGGTTCATCCCACGGCACAGAGTGATCCCGCAGCCCCGAACCGCAACCCTCGGTGGCTCAGATCTGCTGCCAGGCACTTCAGATCGGTATCTCATGCATCCCCCTTTCTGCCAGTTATTAAGTGGAGATTTATTAGGGTAGCTGCAGTCCAGACGCCTGCATCCAAAAATGACATCAGCCGTGTCCTGGTTCCCAAAGCCAGCCCTGCACCCGCGCACGCAGCGCCTGGACAGACCCTGCAGTGGGTCTGGTGTGTGAAAGGTGGGGGGGATCCCCGAGCCAGGGAGCCCCCAGCCTAGGAATGAGGTGGGGCAAGGGCAGGAGCATGAGTGAACATCTGGCCAGATGAGCTAAGGAGGGGGAGGGCCAGATGTGCCCTGGGGTGTCTCCCAAAACTTTGGCCATCAGAAGTCTCCCGGGTGATGCCCTCCTGCTCCACAAGCGTTCCAGCTTTTGAGGAGCTCAGAGGTTTCTGCAGAAACCTCCCCTGTGTATCTTAACCCCCCTTACCCACAGCTGCAGTACAGAAAGCCTCCCTTCACGTCGTGGCGGGATGGGAGCTGGAGCTCGGCAGCCTCATCCCACCACGGCAGCTCGTGCCAGTGCCCAGCCCAGTCCAGCATGGAAGGACACACTGGCTCCTCCCAGGCAGTCTCGGGGACTGCCAGGTGGGAGCAGCCAGCCCTAGGGCTGCTCAGCACATGTGTCTGAGATGACGGCTTCACCCAGAATTTCAAAATGCTTGGGAGGTGACAGCATGGCTCGCCGGCCACTGACAGACCCCTGCTGCCACGGTCCTCCTGCGGCGCCCATCGGGCTCACTTTGGAGGGACGCGAAGCTGTCCCCAGCCCCGGCAGCGTGGTGCTCACCTCCCGGGCAGTGCTTCTTCATGCGGCACCTCCTGGTCTCCAGCAGCGGGGAGCAGGCAGTCCTCTCCTCCCGGGCAGCCTTTGGCACCTCCCGCACCCGCGTCTCCACACCCCACTTGCAGCCGCAGGTGCGGCTCTCGTGAGTACAGGCGCTCCACTCGCTCCACGGCCCCTCGCACGTCTCTGCAGGGACAGGGACAGAAGGGATTGGTGACCCCTCAGCGCCAGGCACGTCCCCAGGGACGGCGGGCACGGGGCGCGGGTGCTGCTTACCTTGGCACTCGCGGGCGCCGGGCTGTGCCGCAGTGCCGGCGGGACACTGCCGAAAGCACTGGCCCTTGTACAAGTAAAACTTGTCCTTGCACTTCATGCAGAAGTCTCTGCTGAAGCAGCTCTCGCAGCTGGGCGACCTGCACTCTGCCGGGAGGGACGGCCGGTCAGCGGGACAGCCCGGGACTCGCGGCATCCCCGGCACCCACCGGGGAGCCAAAACCTGCGGGGTCCAGGCTGCAGCTCTGGGCAAGGGAAAAGGGGACGAAGCCCCCTCGACCCGGCCGCCCCTGGATCCAGTGGCACCAAGGACGCTGTGGGAAATGAAGCCATCGCCCTTCCCGCAGCACTGGGACCCGCGGGGTGGCCAGGGGAGCAGGGGGCACTGGTAGGAGCAGGGGGACCCCGGCTGGCGCGGGACCTACTTGTGCATCTGTTGACCTCCAGACCCCGCACGCCAAAGTAGCCTGGGGGACAAGTGTGCACGCACATCCCGTACTGGCGGATACCGTCCCTCCAGATCAGCAGGAAGAGCCGGTGGTGGCAGGTGATGCAGCCGTTGTCCTCAGAGCACAGGACGCAGCCCGTGCAGTTTTCCAGCAGGCTGGCACTCGCTGTGGGGACAAGTAGAGGAGAGGGACTGTGGCACAGGTGCCGAGGTGGGTCCCAGCCCAGTGGCAGCCCCTCTCTGATTCACCAGGGTGACAGCACTGTCCTGTCTCCCTGCAAATGCCACCCCCCCTCTCTGCTCCTTCAATCCCCATCTCTGTCCACGCTGGCAGCAAAGGGACACGTGGAGCCATCGCTCCCAGCTTGTTCATCACTGATGGCCTCCATCACTCCAAGATCCAGACTGAGGGTTTGCCCCACGCCCAGCACTGCCCATGGGTGACAGTCTGAGCCACGTCCCAGGCTGGCCTTGCCCAGCCTGTGGGAAGTGGAACAACCACAGAGTCAGCGGGTAGAAATATGATCTGACCTGGATTAATCAGTTGATGCCTGTTAAGTGTCAGAGGACAAAGGGCACTTTGGATGCACTCAAGAGGAGCTGAGAAAAAGATCTGTTTGCTCAGGAGCCTCTGCTGCTTCCCTGGCTGCCTGTGCTGTACTGCTGGCCTGTGGGAGGGTGACTGACCCCGAGGTGGGTGACATCTGTTCCCAGAGACAAGGACAGGGTGCCAACATCCACCAGCCCACAGAAACACTACCAACTACTCCTGCTCTCTAAGCCCACAGAAAAGCAGCCTGGAGGAAATCTCCTGGCACAGGGGCACTTTGGGAGCTGGGAAGCATCAAGCTCTAGGGGCTACACACGCCCTGTGTCTTTTTGCAACCCCAGGCTGGCTGGGCATCACAAAACGGGCTACTGAAGTCCTGCATGAAGGCATCCAATGCCTTCACCATGCCCCTGTGTTGGGAACTGTTTGCTTGGCTCTGGCACCACATCCTGAGCAGCAGTGCCAGTGCCAGAAGCCCCGGTACAGCACACTTAGGACCTGGGCTCTACAGAATCACAGAATGGACTGGGCTGGAAAAGACCTTCAAGATCATCTCAAACCCCCTGCCATGGGCAGGCACACCTTCCACTAGACAAGGTTACTACAAGCCTGAGCCACCTGCTGGGTGCTGCCCAGCACAGACAAAGGCCCAGCCCTGGGAGCAATGCCTGGCACTGGTCCCTCTGACCCCAGAAGTTGCATCAGAAGGGTCCCACGGCTGTGGGGCTGGGGCAGAGGTGCTGGGGAAGCCGTGGGGATGCTGGCAGAGGATCCTGTCAGACAGTGGTGGCGGGCGATGCCGCGCAGCCCCGTGCGCTGGACCCTGGCACAAGCCAGCCCAGGGTGCTGTGGTGCCACACAATTGTCCCTAAGCTGGCTCATGCCAGTCCCTTCTCTGGGGCACACTGTCTGGAACGGCAGCACTGCCAGAAGCCTTCATTAGAGCTGCGTCTGCTGGGAGCGCTAACGAAGCACCTTGGATCCATTAAGTTGTTATGGTCTCCGTTAGATATTTACCAAATGCTGACAACATTTGTGTTCCTGGCTGCAGCTGGAGTGGCTTCCCTGGAGACCCATGGATTTACGAGCCTCTTTCCCTTCCCTAATTCTTTTTGATATTTAGAGAATTCTTTTGCTGCTCTCCTTCCACCTCCAGCCAAGGGCAAAGAAAGTGGGGAGCCCTGGATGGGCTCTGGGGCCTTCTTCCTCTCACTGGCATTGGAAATAATCCCATGGAGCTGGGAGAAGTGGGGTTGTCCTCCTCCACTCCACACTGCTGCTGGCATGGCACACACGTCTCTGCCACCGGGAGTGACACTGGGAGCCACCACAGAGAACAACAGAATGTGGCTCACTCTGAAACCATGGGCTTGGGGATTAGAGACAAGTGGTGGGTTCATCTCCTTCTGTCCAGTGGTGATGGCAGAGTGCAGGGCTGAGCTGGGATGGGCACTGGGCACGGGGCACAGTGGGTACCTGAGTTGTGCTGGACATGGGTGTGACATCCCCCATCTCTGCCCACCCTATGCCCAGTCCTGCTGGGAACCACGAGTCTGCACTGCCCAGACCAGAGCTCCCAGTGGCAGTAGGGAGGTTGTGGGGTGCTGCAGAATCTTTTGTGGCTCCTGGACCCTGTGCTGGTTTTTCTGTGCAGGTTATCCCAGGGTATATAACATGTCTGGGGTGTGAAGCCATGGCCAGACCCCCAGGCTGCCAAGGCCTGAGGCCTTTGGAGCATTGTGCTACCCAGCATCAAGCACTGGTAGCTGGAGCCCCTCTTGGTGCTTGGCTGTTTCCCATCAGGGGTGTTTTGGCCACCAGCCTGGCCACCCACATCATCACACACACCTACTGCCTCCGCATGCCTTTAACATGGAACAGCTTCAAGGGAAGCTCTCCGGGCTCCAGCCCTGAGAGCCCTGGTATGTCCTGCCTCTACCCTGGCACATGCTGGCCCCAAAACCAAGGTGTTCCTGGCACAGAGCTGAGAACCAGCCTGGACACACTCCGCACAACCAGCTGGCACTGTCTGGCACTGCCTGGTGAGGGGACATGAGCCAGTGCCCAAGGGAGGGGGCACCTGCCTCAACACAGCCCCAGCACACCCTGCCCTTGCCCAGGCACCGAGCAATGGCTCAGGTGGTGCCTTTTCCTGGGGAAAGGATGGGGCAGGGGATAGTGCCTGAGCATCCTTCCAGGAGGTTTTACTCCTAAAGCACTTAGTGTGTTATGCAGAGAAAGGAAATATCGGGAAATCAGCCCATTTCGTGCTATCCCCACTGTCTGGCTCTGCTGGGGTTTGCAGAGCTGGTCCCAGTGCCAGCAAGTGTCCCTTGTCTCCTGCCAGCCCCAAAGGCAGGGCTGGCACTGGGCAGGCGGTGCTGTGGGGCTGCGCTCGGCATCTCCCCGCGCTGCCGAGGCAGCCCCGTGCCACGCACCCAGAGGGGAACACAGCCGGTCCCAAAGGGGCTCAGGGGGAGGGGTTGGGGCTACGCTGGCTCCTGGCACCTCCAGCCCTGGTTCACAACTCCTTCCTGCTCCTTGCAGGCAGGACAGGCAGCCTGGTGTGGCAAAGCCACCCCGCAGGACCCGAGCGGGACGAGCCCACTGCGCACACCGTACCTTGCTTCTTCCACCGGTTCTGCGTGAGCATTTCCATGGAGCTGATGAATAACAGCAACATGAATATTATCCACTGCATCTGGGCAGGAGTGATGTCGGACAGGGAAGAAATCAAATCATCCAAGCGGCTGGCGGGCTCGGCTCCTGCCAGAGCCGGTGAGGGGTGGTGGGAGGGCGAAGAGCGGCTCCGGGCTCACACCATCCCAACCCGAGCTTCGGACACACAGCCACACTCCAGGGCAGCTTGAGCCGGCGACAGTGGGGCAGGCTGGGGCTGTCAGGCCCGGTGAGTGCTCATGGTGTCGGGGAAGTGCCGGCTCCTCCAGGGAGCTCTGCCTTTATAGTCAGTGTCAGCCCCCTCTCCTCACCCTCCCTTTCAAAATAATAATAATCCTTAAAAAAAAAAATAAAAAGTCCCCCAGCAGCAACAAAGCGGCTGGCAAACGCCCTGGCTGGATCCCCCCGGAGCACTCCAGCCACCACCTCGGCTGGGAACCGTCCCGCCGTCCCGCCGCGGTCCGACTGTCCCGCTGCCATCCCAGCGCCGGGGTCACAGCGAAGCCCCCTGCGATTTTGGGGGGGTGGAGCCAGGAGGGTGACGCTGCCTGCGCCGGCCCCCCCGGCTCAGCCCCCCCAGCTCAGTCCCCGCTCCTCGTCCCCGCAGGGCTGGGGGAGCAGTGACAGCCCCCGGGCAGGGCTGAGCCCCTCGGGCAGGGCTGAGTACCCCGGTCGCCGGGAGCCGTGGTGGGTCTCCGGCAGCTCCGGCGGCGGCTGTGGGTCTGCCCCGGCTGTCCCCAGGATTGCAGCTGACTCGGATTTTCCGAGCGCTTCTTAACTCACCTCCCTCCGAGCTGCGGGAGCGAAGCTGAGCCGAGACGAGCTGTGCCAAGCTGTTCCAAGCCAAGACGAGCTCACTGAGCTGTTCCGGGCTCCCATGCTGCTGTCCACACCCCTTGTCCCACGCTGTGCTCCCCAAAACCCACCCTGGGGTTGTGCTTGAAGTGGGATGCAGGACAGGAGGGGGACACCTCACTTGCCAGGTACCTGAGGTGACCTATGGCCGCAGGTGCCCATCCTGGGAGCCCCACGTGCTTGTTCTGTCGTGCCAACCCTGGACAACCCTGGTTCCTGCCAGGAACCCTACCCTGGAACAGCCTGGTGACATCCCAACCAGGGCTCCAAGGCCACTGGCCACCAGAGACAGCCCCAGTGACAGCACATTCACTCCTGTCACCACCATGTGCAAAGCAGCACACGGTGCCCCTCTCCTCCCCCGGAGGGGGCACAGAGAGACTTTCTGGGCACACAGAACCCCCCTGAGCACCCTGGGGTAGATGATCATCCACCTGCTCATCCCACACACCAGCGGGGCTCCTTTCCAGCCAGGATGCCCTGAGTCTGCATTGCCTGGGAGGGACAAAAGGGCTGGGGGCTGCTGAGAACCAGCAAACTCACTGCACCAGAGTGGATCACACAGGGGGCTGCAGTGGCTGTGCCCATTGGTGTCCTGGGGTGTCCAGCCATGCCCAGGGACAGCACATTGGGGTTAATCTTCTCTCTACCCCTCGAATTTCTCCCTCCTGTTTCCCTTCTCTCCCCAGCCCCCCTGAGCCTCTCTCCCCACCGCTCCCATCCGGCACTGCTGCGTTTCATTCCTGAAGGGTTAATGATCAGACAACAAAGGAGCCGTTTGAGACCCCTTTGGCCTCACTGTAGGAAACCAGGAGTAATAACTGAGGAAACCAGGAGTAATAATGGTTGGGATCACTTTAGGTTTGGGGTTTTTTTTCTAATTATGAAATAAATTGAAAAATTACACATAAAATGCATAAATTGCAGCATCTGGCTCAGCCGAAATTTCCATAAACAACCAAACGTGCAGCATGGCATCACCATCAGGAGCTTGCAAGGGCTGGGGGGGGGGGCCTGTGGACATGGGGACGCTGCTGCCATCCCAGCACAGAAAAACAGGGATACAGCAATGACACTGGGGATATCTGAGTGTCTCCAAATCCTGGCTGCAGGCAGCTGCCTTGGTGTGGATGGCCGTGACCGGGATGAGACGCGGGTGCTGCAGGGCAAGGAGCGTCCACAAGTCCTGTTGGGTGCCAGCCCAGCTGCCCTGGAGCCGATAGGGAATTTCCTTGTCCAGACTTGGAAGGCAAACACTGGGCAAGGGCCAGGGAAGCACCTCATTCCTGGTCACGCTTTCCGGCTGCTGGCATGGGCGAGCGGATGCCGGCGCAAGCCTTGCCAGGGTGACCTGTCACAGGAGGACGCACTAATTAGAGAGCTCTCGTCAGTGCTGGATCCTGGGGGCACCACGTGGCCATTGCTCAGCCCATCCCCAGCTGTTTGGGATCACGGGGGATTTGCCAAGGGCGGCATAGCCGCTGTCCCCATGCCCCTGCTGCTGGGTGCCAGGTATCCCTGAGAGAGCAGAGACATCCACACGTTTCCCTTGATTTGTCTATTTATGACAAATCCAACTGTCACTGGGAGGAGAGGTGGTGTCTGCTGTTTAACCGGGCACCTGGCAGCCCTCTGATGTGCTGGGAGGGGTTTGGGGGGCTGCGGGGAGGGGGAAGACGAGCTGGTGATGCCAGGGCAGCACCCGCGGTGACTCAGGGATGATGTCGGCGAGAAGCGAGGCTGAGCCGCGGGTGCCGCTGGCAGCTCCCAGCTGCTCACGCAGCCCCGCTCCACGCCAGCACGGAGGGAATGAAATGTTCCTCCTCCGTCTTCCAAAGCAGAAGGGAGAAAGTGTCCAGAAAGATAATTTGGAAAGTTTGTTTGACACTTGAGCACACTTTCATCTTCGGAAAAATCTTGGTGACCTTCCAAAGCTGCACCGCCTGCTTCCCGGCACGGCAGGCGCCCCAGGGCACACGCCCGTGGCACCATCCCAGTGGCTGCTTTCGGGATGCTCGGGGCTCTGGAGGGGACAGTGTGGTCCCGCCGGGCCCGCAGGTCAGCAGGGATGCTGTCACAAAGGTGGTGGCACAGGGATGCAGGCACAGGGATACAGGTGCAGGGATGCTCCGAGCAAAGGCAGTAAAGTGAAAATTAAATATCTGGAGCTGGCTAGCAGCAGCAGGAGACAGGAAGGGGCAGGGGGATGGAGGGAGCTCCTGGATGAGGGCGGGGTTTTCTCCACAGGTGCCATGAGCTCCCAGCAGCCGCGAGGGTTGGGAGGGATCTTCCCCAGGGCATCCCAGGCGATGAATGTGGGTTTGATCAGGGGAGGGTTTGAGCGGATGGTAGTGGATAAGGAAGAAAATATTTGGCATTCCTCTCCCATCATAACAAGCCCAGATGCTTGGACGGTGGCAGCCCACTTCCCCCAGGAATGGAAAGTCACAGCTTCTCTCGCGCCAGTTCGGCAGAGGCCCTTTCCCTGCTGTTACGAAATGCCAGCTCCACCTCACGGCGCACCGCAGCCCCCAGTGGCATCCCGTGACACGGCTCCCTCCATCACCCGCGTCCCTGGCGCTGGCACTGCCCGTGACCCCGTTCCAGGAGAGGCAGGGCTCGGAGCACGGAAATGTGCTGGCAAAGACCAAGTAACAGATTTAGTGCTGGTGTGGCTGGTGCTCCTTCCCACATGCCAGCATGTTGGGAATACCTGGACCAGCACAACCCTGCAAGGGAGGAGTGCTCTGGGGGGCCTGATGCCGTGGGAAGAATTAATGGGAAGCAGCTCCTGTCTGGTCAGAGCTGGTGGGAGCAACTCCAGCCTCCTGGCAGCGCAACTCAGCACCTCCCATGCCAGCAGAGAGCCAGTGAGGTCCCTCAGTGCTGGGGTGCCATCAGCTCTCCCAGATGAGAAGGAAGGCATGAAGATGGCTGATTTTAGTGCTAACACAGTCAAGTGCAGCCCGCAGCATGCTCATGGCACATTTGCTCTCCCCTCGTCCTCCTTTTCCTTCTCCTTTTTCTTCTCCTCCTCCTCCTCAGGCCACACTCCAGCCATTCCTGGGTTTGTGCCACCTGCCATTCCTGCTGTTCTCAGGGAATGTGGCATCCCAAGAGGCTTAAGGTTTGCCATAAATCAAATCCTTCATCCCAGAGCGAGCTCTGGAGCTCCATCTCTCTTCTCAGCTCCTCTGGCTTGCTCCAGTCCTGGACGCCAGCGTGGCTGCACAGCCTTCAAGCGCTCCAGCTGCCAAAACAGGAGCAAAGCCCAAAGAGGGAATTGGCATCAAGTGGCGCTGAAGGCCAAGGGGCAGCAAGAGCAGGACAGGGAGCTGGGAGCAAAGGGAAGATGAGCAGTGAGATTGGAGGCAAGGCTTGGTGTCGAAACTGAATTCCTGGTCCATGTCAGCAAGAGCAGATTTCCAGTGTTTATTTTATCTCTTCAGTTGAGCCCCTTTGAGGCAGAATATATTAAATGGCCTGACTTTATATAATGGAAATAATTGAAACAATACTCCTGCTTCCAGCCGCAACGTGCCGCGATTTCAGCCAAGAGTGGCCAGCCTCCTCGAGGTGGTGGGGACAGCCGCCGCCGCCGCTGGCGCTTGTTCGCTGGTTATTGTTGACACATGTCAGCGTCGCCTTCCAATTTCCGTACAGCTGTCAGAGCAGGGAGAACACCCGGCGGCCGGCGCGGCGTGGGCTCAGCGCCGGCCAGCACCGACGGGCGCGGGGAAGGAACCGTCCCCAGGCTGGGCTCCTCCGCGCCGCAGGGCTGGGGGTCATGGCTGAGCTGGGATTTCCCAAGGGGAGGTGGTGTTGGGGCAGCGCTCTCAGGTAGCCAGGAGATGAGGATGGTGGGACGTGGAGAACCTTGGGAGGATGGAGGATGCGCTTGCTTTGCTGCGTTAACTGTTGAACTGTGACCTCGGTATTCGCTGGAGAAGGTGGAAGGAGGAGGAGAAGGTGAAGGCTGGGGGCTGTTGAAGGATTTATCCAACTCTGCCCCAGCAGTGGGTGACGTTGGGGCAGCGAGAGGCCCCCAGCCTCAGCATCCCTGTGGGAAAGCACTTGGACCAAGCATCATCCTTGAAGATAACATCAATTTCCATCCTACATGAGCCACTGAAACTCTGTCACTGAAAATCTGTCATTGCTCCTTGAGCAGAGCTGAATGGATGAAAGGATCAAGCATGGTGGCGAGGAGTCACCATTAGTGAGCCAGGCCATAAACCAATTCCCATTTGCGGGCACCTCAGGCTTCCTGGGAAAAGCTGGCAGAAGGTGATAGTAAGAGCAACAGCAGGCAAGGTCTTCGAGGAACTGAGACACGGTGTGAAAAGTGCTCCAGAATCTCTTCCCACCACTGCAGCCACTCCCCCTGGCTGTGCACACTGGGGGCTCGGGGAACGCTTCTCCAAGGAAAGGCAGGAGATGGGACTTGCAGTGTGGGACAGGGAGGCCGGGGTTTGGGGCAGCTGGACTGCAGATTCCTTTGTTGTAGGGAGCTGGAATTCCCCAGATGAGTCGGGTGCTGCTACTGTGTGTCCAACAGGACTCCTCAGCCTGGGCACAGCCTGCTCTCCCTTGCAAGTGCAAGGGCAAAGCCAAAGCATAAGGGACCATGGAGCATCCTCTTCTGTGCCAGCTGTGACTACCAGCTGCCTCCGCCTTCCCTGCAATGAAAATCATGTGTTTGTTACTGGAAGGGAGTGAGGCAGCAGCATTTTAGTATCTGGCCCTCTTCTACTCTCCTAAGAACCATATATGCCAAATTCCAGTTTATTTTTTTTTTTTTTTTAATATTTGGACTATTTAAGGAAACTATTTAGAAAGACAGATGGAAGCATCAGTCAGATGGATGTTCCTGGCTCCACGTGAGACAGCACTCAGAAGTCCCATTCTTTTTCAAATAATTTTAATGTGACTACATGGTTCCCTCTTGCACATCATTCCCCAGGAGGGTAAATCCTCTGACTCTGGTGGATGACTCTCACCAGCTGGAATTCAGCAGAAGACAAAGGCTTTGGGCAGGCTGGGGATGGGGAAATTCCCCCCCCCCCCCCTCCCCCGCAGCCACAGAGACCAGGGAGGGCTGTGGAAGCAGCCACTGCAGTCGTGGCTCTGGTGGCCATGGCCAGCCCTGCCCATGACCTGCCCTGCAGCAGCTGCAGCTCCCAGTGTATGTGCTCCCAAGTCAGGAGACGTGGTGAGAGGCTGAGGTGACCCTGGGCAGTGGAAGACAAGCAGGGTGTCCATCTGTGTACCCTCAGGGAAGGAAAACATGTGATGTGTGGCTGCACCTCAGCTTGTGCCAGGGCTGAGAGCCTGATGTTGGTGCTGGCATCGCTCAGCTGGGACTGGGCCACCAAAGGCTGTGATGGTGTCTCTGTCTCAAAGTTTACTTTTAAGCCATTTTGCTGATAATCCAACCCGTGCCTCAGCTCTGGGAACTGCCCTGGATCCTCTGCTTGCAGCTGAACTTGGACTTTTGCAGCATCCTAACCCTCATGGACCCCTCTTGGCAGCAGGATGTGATCATTCCGTGACAAAAGCCAGCGGCTCCTCAGCTCCTGCCTGCCCTGGCCAAAGCTGCAGGGATGTGCTCATGCTTTGGACACCAAGCCAGGAGGAAACAGCGTGTCTAGGAGCTTGTCCTTTGATAGACCCTGCTGTGCTGGCACGGGGTTGGGAAACACCCAATTTAAATTCATGGTCCACAGGAACTGGAATTTGGGTCTCCCACAGGGACATGGGTCTCTCCTCACCCTCCCAGCCTCAGGATCCATCCTCAGTCCCGCTGACATCCCAACTCCTGACTCTGTCCCTGGGTCTCTAGGGCATTGTCTCTCATCCCTCACCTCCAGAAAAATCCAGGGACGTGGCACAGCAGGGCCAGCCTGGACTATGGTCACCAGCCCCGCTGTGGCTGCAAGCACCCCAGGGCCAGCGGCCGTGTGCCACGGTAACTTATAAAGGCTTTTTTTCAGAATTAATAACAGGAGGAACACAAACTTTAATATTTCTGAAGTGAAAATGGAGTGATAATTGTATTTAGTCGACATTCAGGAAAATTATTACCACCTGGCAGCCCCATTTGTGGCTGACGTCAAAGAGCACCATAAACCACCATTAGCTTGGAGAATACCAAGGGGAAAAAAAAAAAAAAGGAAAAGAGCAGAAATTGTGACCTTTGTGTTAAAAAATCCAGGATCAGGAATATCCTGGGATGCTGGACAGAGCAGGTCCCCAGCACCTGTTTGCCATCAGGAAGTTTGACTAACACTCAGGAGTGCCAGCAGATATGGTCCTCAGAGGTTGAAGGAAAAGACATGGAGAAAAATGTTCCCTTCTCCTTTTTATTTTTTTCAGTCTTTTATATCCTGTTTATGCCACTAACAAATTCAATTTTCAGGAGCTGGAATAAAGACAAAGCCTGAGCTGTTTAAAATGGGTTGTGAGCAGCTCCCGCTCAAAGCATACAGAGGAGTTTCAACACCCCAAAAAGCACCAAATCACAGGAGTGGGGAGGAAAGGGGGTTGGGGTGGGACAGTGGAGCTGAAGCAGTGATGGAGAGGGTGCCAGTTGGGTGCCCTGAGCCTCATGCCCACTTCTGAGGGTCCGTGCTGCTGCAGCTGGAGGAGGGATACAGGGGCATGGTCTCCAACTGGTCCCCAGTGCCATGGCCGGGCGCAAAGCCGTGGCAGCAGGCTCTGGCTCATGGAAAGAATTCTTCACTTGGGAATTAGAGCAAAAAAGATTAAATGAAGTAAAAAATGCACGCCGCACTATGAAAGCAGAAAAAGAACATTTCCAAATATCCCCAGCCTCCTCCGCACCCCGCACGCACTCCAGGCGCTCTCAGCTGCCACCTCTGCTTCCCAGTGCATTTGGGGGTTCATGGCTCCCCACCACAGGGGACAGCTCTCTCTTGGCTCTGAGGCAATCACAACATGGAGAGACATCATGACCTGGTGCCTTCATCTCTTTCCATCCATCCCCACTCTTCCCTGGTTGTCTGGGAGGCTCCCAACAGAACCAACCCAGCCATCCATTGCAGTAGGGGAATTCCAGCACCCTCCTGCAGGCAGAGGGTCCACCCTGCTGAGGTCCCAGCCCTGGCCTAGAGGTGCTCTGGGGTGCAAAGGGTGATTCCAGTCCCAAGGGAACTGATGCTCTTCAGAGTTTCCTGGAGACAGGGAATAAACCTGCATCAGCTCTTTGCAGGAGGAGAGAGATTCCTGTGCTGGGCCACGCCCAGGAACAGGGGTCTTGTGAGGATCACAGCAGTGCTTCCCATGGATGAGGATTTCCAGGGTCCTGGCATAGCAGTGCTTTCCCACTGTGGGCCTGGAGCAGGGCTGCTTCCAGACATCAGCATTGAGGAAAAATCCCATCATACTGTGATGAAAGAGTGATGTGTGGCACGGCCTCCCCAGGTGCAAAATGCCTCCTCCCTTTGGAAAAGGGGGTAATTAAAGGCTACTGATGTTTTGAGCTGTTTAACAATGCTGGTTTGTTAATTTGAGCCCTCCTTGAAGACCACACAACAATCCCTGTGCTCCCACACTCTCCCAGCCAGCCAGCCAGAAGCAGGGCCAGCAATGGTTCCATCAGCCAAACCAGTTCTGGCTCCAGTGCTCCCAGTTCCAGTGGAGCCATGGGGGTGTCTGTCTATCCCCACATGGGGATGAGCCCCAGCTCTGCGAACAACAGCAGGGCTGGGAGCACCTGGGTTTGCAGCAGGTTTGGACTGTCCTTGTCTTTGGCCATCCCAATGGCATCTCATTGAGCCTCAATGAAACAACTGGAGATCACTGAGACCACAAACAAACAGCATTTGATTAGATTATTTTTTATACGTATTTTTTTTCCTGAAAAAACAAAGAGAAGAGGAGAATTCGTATTTCCTGTCCATGCGAAAGGAATTTTCCAGCATGTGGCGGGGAAAGCAATGCTGGTGGCCTGGAGAAGCCACCACCTCGTGACTTGAGGGACAAAGAGGAGCCAGGAGGTGGCTGGCAGGGAGGCTCCAGACACCTGCACAGGGGCACAGGCTGGAGCAGGGAGCCCTTGCCAAGGCTCCCTAAACCTGGGTGCTGGAAGAGGCAGGATGGCGTGGCCAGGCCAGGCTCAAGCCCCAGTGCTGCCAGGGTCTGAATGTCTCAGCAAAGCGGCAGCGGCTGCTGGCCAAGGCTTCAAGAAGGAATTTCAGAAAGTTCTTGGTGTGGCCTCTCTTTTCCTAGAACAGATCAAAAGCTGGGATCTGTTCAGCAATCCTTCTCCATCATTTTGCCAAGTTCCCTGGAGGGGTCAGAGGAGCAGAGTGAGGCTGATCTGAGAAGGCGTCGGCAGCCTGGGTCTAGGGAGAGGGTCTGCATGGGCAGAGGGACCATCAGGTCAGGACTTGCATCCCTGCATCCCAACCCTGAATCTCTGCACCTCTTCATCTCTGGGTCCCTGCATGTCTGCCTCCCTCAAATCCCCACTTTCCTGCATTGATACATCCCTCTAACCCCATATCCCTGCATCCCTGCCTCCCCAGAGCCCTGGAAGCCTGTTTTGTTCTCAGCTTATTCAAACATCCTGTCATTCTTCCCAGATGGTCGGTGCTGCTGGTTGTCTGGCACATCCTACTGCACTGGACAACTCTGCAGCCCTGGCATCTTGCTCTCGATCGAAGTTACGCATTCACTGAATTCTTCCGTTTCCATGTTAATAATGGATAAATCCTGTTGCATAATTATTTTCCACATCATCTCCCTCCCCTGGTGCTGAGAGGCACCAATCACCCTACAGATCCCTGCATAGCTGTGGTAAGGGATGGGCACCCTGGCACCGCAAAGGGGACTCCTTGTCTCTGGTCCCTTGAGGCTGGGGATACTGCTGGGTTTGAGTTTCCCAGTCCCTAGATGTGTTCAAGGCCAGGCAGAATGGTCTGGTGGAAGGAGCTCCTGACCATGGCAAGAGAGTTGGAACTGGATGATTCTATCATTCCCAAAGCCTTCAGCCCCCTCCTCAGTGCTGCCGAGGCCCCAGGAGCCCTCTCAAAACACTCAGCCAGACCTTCACCAGACACTGGCACAGCCCCTGCACCCTCCTCCAAGCACTCCTCGGGCAGGCTGCAAAGGGGAAATGATGTTGGAGAGAGGCAGGACGCAGCATGCCAGATGTCCTGTGCCAGGCAGGGACATGGACCAAGGTGCAAAAGCCCCTGGGGGACTGGCAGCAGGATGCAGTACCATCCCTATCCCTGGAATGGGCCCTCCTGCTGGTTCTGGGGACAAGGGTGGCTGCGGGCGAAGGGAGCAGCAGTGTCAGTGCACGGCCAGTTCCCAATTTGCACCAGCTTGGAACAATGACAATGACAATGGTAGAAATAAAGAGATGAAAAATGTGTCTGTGATTTGAAGAAGCTGGAAACACCCAGCATAGGGGACAGAGGGCGGGAGGGTGGCTCCTGACTGGCCATCGCCCCGGCAGCGTTAGGGGTCCCTAATGCCTCCAAGCTGTGGAGCCCTTCATGGGGGGCAGCCTGGCTTTCCACAGTCACAGCTTGGGAATAATTCAAAGATTTTCTTGTCGGGAATTTCTTGCCGGGGGTGGCCGTGAGCTTTTATGTCTGCACTGAATGACTGTGAGGGGTTGGAAAGGCAGGAGGGGGCTTAGTGGAGCCCCATGGCCTTGTGCACAGCATCTGTGTCCTGCTCCCATATGGAGAGCAGAGGAAAGGGAAAGGCTGAGTGGTGGGAAAACCCACAAACATCCAGGCCTCAGCAAATGGCACCCGTTTTGAGGCAATGGCCACTTCTCTCCCAGCCTGGTTTTCCATCCAGGATGAAGTGGGAGCAGGAGGGGGCATCTGTGCCAGACCATCCCTGGCACTTGCCATGACAGAGGCAGCAGTGGCTGGTACCACAGTTCATCCCCTTCTTGGGCTCTTCTCCTTCCCTCCCTGGAATTTTGCCCTCTTGGGTTTGGGGCTTTTTTTTTTAACATAAAATTTTTCATAGCCTTTTAAACACTGTAAAAATTTAATACAAAGGAAATTAAAAAACCCAGAGGAACTATTCTCAAAATAATTTCACAATCCGCACATATCCCTCAGCAAATTGAATTTGAAGGAAATAAAGAACAAAATATGACAATAAAGGGCTTCTAAACAATCCTAATGTGTCACATATGGAAGTGCAAATGCCAGCCTGTGTGCAGGCACTTAGCAGAGGTGGGTGGCATGTGGGTCTGGGGGGCACAGCTTCACCACCCCCCAATACTGCTGGGAGTCCCTGCACTCCTGGGGGCAGCTTGAAGGAGCCAGGGGGGTTTTACTGCCCCAAACTTCACACCATGAACCCTGGCTGAGCATGCCTTTCTTGTGTCCCAGCAGCTCCAGCGTGGTGGCAATGCTGACAGCATGTTCTGCCTCATCAGCCTGGATCCTGACCAGTTTGTGGCAGTTAATGGGGAAAACTTCAAAGGATCTGAATCAGCCCTGCCAGGGTCTCACAGGGTGAGCTGCGAACCTCCTGCCTCACAGCAATGCCCACGGCATGGCTTGCCCATGGCCACTCAGCATCCCAGGGGCTTGGTGGTGGGGGGACACAGGTGCTTACTGCACCCTCATCCTCACACCCCCATCCCACACACACACACAACACCATCCACCCCTACAAAAGCATATCCTTCCCAGATGTTCCTTGTCCAGCTGTGGCCCTGCTTCTCCCCCTTGTTTTTTTCCTCTTCTATTAATAAACCTGGCACCTGAAGAGGAATTTTCCCTGTAAACACCCAGCCTCACACTTTAGTGACTTTTGTTCTGTGCTTTAATTAATGAACTGGAAAAAATGTCAATTGTTACCCACCACGGGCACGTGTATGCTGCAGGCTGCCAGAGACTGTCCTCCCTGCTCTGTCCCATGCTGTGGACACAGGGCAGAACCACCCTGACCCTTTGCCAGAGGGAAAATAGGGGATATCTGGAGGGTTGTACCCAAACTGCTGTTCCACTGCTGCACCCACACATGGCACTGCTCCAGGGTGATCCAGGTACTCTCCCTTGCCCAGACGCCCCATCCCAGACAGTCAACGCTGCTGGTTTACCATGGTGCAGCCCAGCCCACCCCAGCTGGACCCCTTGCACCCATCCCCAGCCCCACCAGTTAGAATGTTAGACCAGTTTCATCAAGGAATATTCCCCATCAGCTGGGAAGCCAATACTCCCCGAGAACATTGCCTCATCCGAGCTGTGCGTGCCTGGGATGGGGAGAAACGCTGGGGAGCTGCAAAAGACATCCAAAAGTTAATGTACTGTCTGCAGCAGCGCTGGGGCTGCAGCCCGGGGGAAGCGCCTGCCGTGTGGCATGGAAGGAACTGCAAAGGAAAGGGTCTTGTGAGGATAGCGGGAGCTGCGCCGCAGGAGCAGGCTTTGCTCTGCAGGCTTCCCACAGCTCCAGGATAAGCTTGGGATGCGACTGACTTTTTCCCCATATGCAATGCCACCTCCTGCTCGCCCCTGCAGAGCCCTGGAATGCTACAGTGGTGTCCCTGCGTCCGTGCACCCCCACCTTTGGTGCTCTCTGCAGCCGCCGTGACCTCGGACATCTCCCTCCGCACTCGAAGCAGGGAGCAGCACTCCATCCCGGCTTTGCTGCCGGGGCTCAGGCAGTGAGTGGAGGCCAAGCCTGTGTGGGCAGTGCAGACAGGCAGCCCGTGGGCAGGGCGCTGCCCGTCTGGGGCTGGGACACCCCGGCAGCCAGCTTGGGACACCCCGGCAGCCAGCTGCTCCCGCTTTGATGTGGAGTCCCTCAGGCTCCGCACAATGCAGGCTGGGGCGGGATGAAGCAAGGGTGATTGATTGTCTTGTTTTGTTCCTCCAAGGCTGTCCTGGACCGCTCGGATTCACAGCTGAGATCCCCCAAGAGCAGGGGTTGGCAGTGTCCACCCAGGCTGCAGGGATGGGGCTGGTGGGGTGCAGGCTCCGGCTGGAGGCAGTGGGCTGGTCGTCTCAACCCTCTCTGCCTCAGTTTCCCCATCACCACTGCCCTCTTGGAAGCTCTTGGTGTCTCTGGATGAAATACATCCCCTGAAACCCTCCTCCATTACTCTCAGGTGTGCTGGGCATCCCTGGAATTCAGGTTGACAATGGGAGCATAGGAGCCCTACCAAAGGTAAAGTTCATTAGGACTTGAGCATGTTGACCTTGGAAAAATGGAGTTTAGCTCCATCCAGCTGATGAGTCACGACTCTGTTTGTGCGATGCACTCCCTGCAAGCAAGGTTTCCACCGCAGAACTAACAGGCTTTTCTGGGAAGCACTGGGGTTCTGGGTTTCCTAATTATTTTCAAACCCTACTGGCAGCCTCTCTCTGACAGGGATCACGCCTGCTCGAAGCGCAGCACTCAGGCGTGTTTGGAGTCCTGAAGCACTAATTGACTTTAGCTCGGCCTCGCTGCTGAGCGCCGGCTCTCGCAGCCCCAGTCCCTCCTCCTGCCCAAGCCTGCCTGCATGTGGTTTGCATTTCTTCCCCGGAGAAAAAACCCCTTTCTCCTGCCTCAGTGTCATCTTTCCCTGGGATTGAATTTAGCTTGAAATGAAGGGGAGGCAGAATTTTCACGGAGTGACTATCTCCCCTCTCAAGGCAATGATGGCAGTGAGGGGCAAAGCCCATTCCAGGAATCCCTACCCCGGTCCATGTCCCTTGGTGCTGGTGATTTCAGTCACCATCAGGTGGCTTCTGAGCCAGTAAGCCCTGAGGCACTGAGCAGATTGTGGAGGAGCTACTCCAGCACTGCTGGCTCTCCCTACTATGCAGCAGAGGATTCCATCTTTCCCTCCCACTGTGTGCTCGGAAACTGCTGCCTGCATGGAGCAGGACAGGGATTCTGGCAGAAAACACGCCAGTGCCATCCATCACTTGGCCCTGCTCACCCTGGGTGATGCATGAGGGGCTTTCCCATCCATGGGAGAGAAGCAGCACCAAGATGAGCCTGAGGGAAGCAGCAGCCTGCAACACCTGAACATCAGCCAGGGATTATCCACGGCCCCTCTCTGCCTTCTCCTGTGAGACTCTGGGTCATACCCAGCACGCACAGCACTGCACAGAGGTGAGGCAGCTGCCCTGGCCGTGCAGGCTGCCATTCCCAGCAGAGAGGGCTCATGGGCTGCCAGCGGGGTGGGTGGTTGGGAAATCTGTTTCCTCTTCTGCTCGTTACGACACCACAGTGGGCGCATGCAATGGGAGCAGTGAGGCAGTGGGAAAGTATGAAGGTCAGGGGAGACTGCGGTTTGTGTGACGGAGGTGACCCCGGCTGATGTAGCCTTTTACCTGCTCCAAGCACCGCTGTCTGGCTGAGACAGCTCCAGCTATGCCTCCCTTCGGACATCACCCCTATCCAAGCTCTGTCAGGGAGCAGATCTCTGCAGATCATGTTCCTGGGTAAAAGAAGGAAGAAAACAGCCAAGGGCAGCTTCCTTGGTGCAAGAGCTGAGTGTGAATCGTCATGAACACGTGCGAGGCATCAGGACACTGGCTGCTCCGTGGGCTTTGCTGAGCTCTCACAGCATTGCTCCTGCTCCCAGCTAGGCTCCAGCAGTCACAGAAAGGACATGGCTGCTCCAACGACAGCACCAGCGTGCCCGGCAGCTGCCCTGACGCGCTTGCCTTGCAGCACAACTGCGCCAGCTCTGCAATCCTCATCGCCTCGTTAGTGACTTGGCTGTTGATTCCAGCCAGGGCCGGGCTCTCCATACCTCCCACGCAGTTTGCAGGCCCCTAACTCACATTAGGGGGCTGCTTTCATGTGGCCAGTGGTTTTCATCATGAGTGAGCCATGGAGTAAGTGAAGCACGGGAGCAGAGGAAGGAGACAAGTGTGAGTCAGGCAATGTGGGCCAGCATGGCACCATGGATGCTGGAATAACGGCTTTGATGTAGTGGCAGTCAGCCCAGGGCCATGGGCTCAGGTATAGCAGGGGCCTGGCTTCCAGGAGGGTCCTGTGGTGAGGGGATGCATGGAGGCATCCTGCTTTCTCCTGCCGTGCCCATGGAGAGGATGATCAGGCCAAGAGGGGCTTGGCACCAAAAGTCACTTCTCAAGAGCGGTCTGGGGCAGCTGATACAGCACAGTGTGGGAAAATAAATCAAGGATGAACACTGAAGTGAGGCCACAGGAGGACAAGCTGAGGGCTGGATGGGAGCACGTAGTGAGGGGCAAGAGGGTGGGGAGAGGATGGTGGGTGAACAGGAATGGCAGCAATTTGGATGGGAAACTGAAAGCTTGGCAAGCACTTAGCAGAGCTTCTGTGTGATCCTGCTGAGACACCAACAGCTCCTGACACCACTGATCCCAAATACCCTGTGCTCCTGAACCTGCAGCAGCTCTGCAGGAACTGCTCCTGAATCTGCAGCAGCTCTGCAGGAATGTAGGGGGAGTCCAATAGCAGCAGTGAGATTAGGATTCCAGATCAGGTTTCTGGAGAGACACCTATGATTTCAACCTCTGCCTCAAAAGTGGGCATTTGAATGGAGCCACTGGTAGGCTCCTGGCCCACCCAGGGCTGGGCTGTGCCGGGAAAGTGAAATGTGGATGCCATCAAAGCCTGAAACCACGGCTGCTGCCTGGGAGTGAGCCGAGCCATGGGGTGGAAATGCTGCTGCTCTCTGAATCACATCTCAGCAATGGAGAAGCTCTGGCTGAGGCATTTCCTGCTGTTCCCAACTCATTCCCATCCGATGCCTCTCTTGTGGAGCTCCTGTGCTGAAATCCCAGCCCTGTGGAAAATCCACAGCAGCTTTCCTGATGAGTGCAGCTGTCTTCCCTGAAGAAAGGAGTGGCAGAGTATGGCAGGAGGTGTGGTGTCTCCTATGGGACCTGCCGGGCTGTGGTCGGTTGTTCAGCCTCAGTGACTTCTTGAGAGGGAAATGGAAAGAGAGAGCAGTGCGAGTTAATTAATTGACGCATAATGAAGTCAAGATGAGCATCCCCCAAGGAGCTGATGCTCAGATTAGGAAAGCAGCAGATGATGGTGTTCCCTGGCTTTGTCCTGAGCCCCAGCCTCCTGCCAGCCACACTGAGGACACTGGCTCTGGCCCAGGGGCAAGGAAAAAGAGCTCATGAATGCCTTTCAATGGCAACTTTAATAGCATTTAGGTGTTAGAAGCACTGTGACCCAGACAAGGGAGTTATGGAAGGGAAGAAATAAACCTGTCAATGGCTGTTTGGTGCTTTGATCTGTTCGGTGTCAGCATGAAGGCTTGCTATAGCAGCACAAGCAGACCCTGCATGGACTCAAATGCTTTTCTGATGAAAAGAGAGAGCCAAGAGCAAGGAAAGAGGCTCAGAATGACTAACCTGGAGAGGTTGCTGGATGGTGCTGGGCAGACACCCTTCGCACGATCATGGAATCTTTTGGGTTGGAAAAGCCTGCTTTAGATCATTGACTCCAACTATTGCCCCAAGCACAACCAAGCCCACCAATTAACCATCCTGGTGAAGAAATTGTCCCTAATACTCAAAGTACACCTCTCCTGGCAAAACATGAGGACGTTTCCTCTTGTCCTGTGTCTGTTCCCTGGGAGCAGAGCCCGACCTCCCCCTGGCTGCACCTTCCTGTCAGGGAGTTGGAGAGAGACAGAAGGTCCCCCCTGAACCTCCTTTTCTCCAGGCTGAGTCCCCCCAGCTCCCCATCTGCTCCTGGTGCTCCAGCCTTTCCCCAGCTTCATTCTTTTCTATGGACATGCTTCAGCCCCTCAATGTTCATCTTGTCCTGGGGGGGCCCGAAACCGACCCCACAACTAGAAGAGGCTCAGCAGTCCCGAGCACAACAAAACATCCTGCAGCCCTGCGGCCTCAGGAGGCGGCTCGGGCCCAGCGCAGCGGACGGGGGCCCTCTAGTGAGGGGCGGTGCGGCCCGGGCTCCGCCCCGGCCCGGAGCAGCCATGGCCGGGTTGGAGCCGCTGTACGCCTGGGCAAGGCCCGCCATCTCCCGTCCGCAGGACGCTCTGGTCTGCGGCATCCACTGGGAGCTGATCCGGCACGGCTACCGCTGCCTGGGTACCGGCGACCAGGTACGGGCCGAGCCGCGCTGCGCCACCGCTGAGGCCTAGTAGGCCGCGGTGAAGCCTCGGCCTTTCCTAGCGCCGCTCGCCGGCGCCGTGCGGCCGAGCCGGGCGTCCGCTGCCGGGGCCGGGAGAACCGGGCGGCGCCGGCGGTGTTGGGGGCACCCGGACCGGTTGCGGGGTCCGAAGGGCCTCAGTACTGGTGTGGAGGCCGGAGTGGGCAGCTGCGGAGCTGGGGTTGTTCCGGTGTTGGGGAGTCCCAGTGCTGTAGGGGGGTCCCGCTCTTGGGATAATGGCAGTACTGAGAGGATCCCGGTCCTGGGGGCGCCGAGGGTCCTGATGCTGGGTGTGATCTGTGGGGTGTCGCAGCACGGGAGATCCTGATGCTGGTGCGATCAGTATGACTCCGGGAAGAGAATACAGTGCTAAGTAGAGCTTAGTGGTGAGGCAGAACTCTGTAGTAAAAGGGAGGTGTCCTCCAGTCCTGTGCTGAGGAGGAAATGTATTGGGACAGTACCAGAGTGTGGGGCAGTCTAGTTCTGGACCCAGAGCTAAGATGGGGGTCTAGTGAATTGGGATCCTGATGGGTGTTGGGAGAGTGCCTGATGTGGTGTTGGGGCGCAGTGGGGGTTGCACTGTCACAGCAGAGGACTCTCCAGTACCATAGGAGGAGACAGTGTGGAGTAGGGCCCCCTAAAAGCACTGATGCGGGGCTGGGACAGACATGGTGGCAGCCTTCTCCCATAGGAGAAGCTCTGTATCATGCTGAGGAGGTGAAAGGTGTCTGGCAGGGGAAGAGCATTGTCTCCTAGTCTGTATATATGTTGACTCCTGCTCAGCTAAGAGTGGTCATGCCCTCTTCTAGCACAGGGATGCTGTGGGAGGCTGGCAAGCAGGCAGGGCCAGCCTATAGGAAATACAGGCCTGCTTGTGCTGTCAAAACCTGTAAGGCATTGAGCGATCCCCTCCCAGAGACCTCCTGGATTTCCCTGTGCAGCCAAGACAAGATCCCCAGCCCTAGGAGGTCATGCTGGGCTCCTGGTTAGCAGGGTCTTGGCAGCTTGTCTGTTTCATTGCAGCCAGGTCCTGATGAAAGGAAGTCAGAGCTGTTGCCTGCTGGCTGGGAAGCCAACAAGGAGGTGTATACACTGCGCTACAAGTCCACGGATGATGCCCGTGAGCTGCTGCTGAAGGCCATCATGGTGGAGGACAGTATGATCCTCAACGTCATGGTGAGCACCCACACGGCCCCTGTGGGTTTGGGGTCCTTTGTCTGAAAAGAACACCAGGGGCAATTTCTTAAATGTTGGCTTTTGCTTGTTCTGCCTGGAAGTGTTGTCTGTCCCCCAGGATGGGGCAGACCCGGGGGGTGGTTTTGTGTCAGATGTGGCCCAGCATGAAGCTGGTCAAACTCTGGCTGTGTCAGGCCAGTGGGACAGTTGGCCTTGAACACTCCAGCTCAGAGCTGCCCTGCTTCTGACCCTTTCCCAGCTCAGGACTCCTCTGCAGCCCCCAACAAACAGCTGCTCCGGGTGGCTTTGCTCAGTGTTTCACCCCTTGCAGCCTGAACTGGGGAGAGGGAGCAGGGAAAATCTTGTTGTACACTGGGGTTTGCTCCTGGGGATTCAGGCACAACGCAGGGACATGGCAGGAAGCAGGTGATCCCCATTCCTTGTATCCCTGGAGCTGTTGTTGTAGCTTTTCTGTCTCTCATTTCCAGCTCTGCCAAGCTGCTCACTCTGCTTTACCTGTGTTTTTGCAGGATCGTAGCTCTCAGAAGGTGGCAGATGTGACCTTGGCAGTGGCTGACTACATCAACCCAGAGCACCTGGATGATTTCCACAAGTAATCTCAGTTTCTTGA
This sequence comes from Phylloscopus collybita, assembly GCA_027886175.1. NCBI lineage: Eukaryota > Metazoa > Chordata > Aves > Passeriformes > Phylloscopidae > Phylloscopus > Phylloscopus collybita. The sequence goes on along the minus strand of JAJNNQ010000027.1, from coordinate 7,428,727 downwards.
TATTTTCTGCAGGAGCAAATGTCCTATTGGCATGGAGAGGGGGACAGAAATTGGGTTGGGAGGAGCTGGAGGACTTACTCCCCAGTACAAAACCAGGCCAGCCCTGAAATGCAGCCAGAACTCTGTTCCCTGCCTTCATCTGCACTGGCATGAGAAATACAGTGGACAGTGGGATTGTGGGTTGGAGCCCAGGAGATTGCCACCCCACCTGGGAACAGACCAAGCCAGCACATTTATTTCCAGAACCTTGAACTGGGTGGACACTGCCCAGGAGTGTGACAGCTTCAGCCACATCCCCAGTGTCATGTGCTTTCCTGCAGTGCAAACTGGTTGGGTTGGAGCAGAAGGGAGTGGCTGGGTGGCACCTTGCCCATATGAAATGGGGTAAAGACTTCGGTCCCCCTGTGTGCTTTTATCCCTTCCTGTCCCCTCTATGCTGCCAGTGGGGGACATGTTTTGTGCCAGGGACACTTTGGGCTTGTCTGTCCCTCCCCGTGCCTGTCGAGCACCCCATGTCCTGGTGCCATGGCCACCCCACTGCCTTCCCTCTCCTTGCTGCAGGGTGTACAAGAACACCGAGGAGCTGAGGACAAGAATCGCTTCAGGCATCATTGGTCCCCTCGGGGCCCCTGCAGGAAAGGCTGGAAAGGAGCCTGAGTCCAAAGAGGACATGCACTGGGATGAGATCCCGCTCCGGCTCCCTCCCCGGCAGCCGATGGGCACAAGGGCCCCATCCAGGTGAGTAAGGAGTGTGTGGCTGCTGAGAGCTCCCTGCTAGAGGGGATGTGGTCCTGGCACAGCTCCCCAAACGAAACGTCAGGTCCCCATCTCGCACATGTGGGATGGGGAGTGAAAAGGATCCAGACCTTCCCCAGCTGGATCAGCCTGGACACTTGGGTTTGATTTGGTTGCTGGAGAGGAGTGGGCTGTTCTGGGCTGTGTGTTGGACTGACAGACCCAGGAGGGAACAGGCAGGGGCTGGGAGGTGAGGTGTGGGGTCAAGGACAGTGGCCCTGCTCCTGCTGGCTTGAGAGACCATTGGGGCTGGCAGAGCAAGGAACCAGTGGGAAGCACAGTGCCATTGTGTGGCTGAGCAGCTTTTGGGAGGGACACCAGAGGTGCACCCGGCCAGGGTGGGGTGCCAGACTTCCTCTTCCTGTTCTCCTGACCCCAGTTTGCCCTTGGAACCATTGCTGGCAATGCTGGGTAGAGTGGACACATGGCACCTGCTTTGCCATCCCTTCCTGGCCCCTTCAGTTATCCCTTGTAGTGGAAGGCGGGCTCCCTCCTCTCACACACACACTGTGATCCCCTTTAGTTGGAAGTCAAGAGACACCACAGTGGCTCTGCCATGGCATGGCTCCATGCAGCTTCTCTGCTCTTCCTCAACATTTTGCTGTGTCCTGTGTTTCAGGCCTTCCCCCTTGAGTCCCTTTGCTGTTGGTGGAGAAGACCTGGACCCTTTTGGGTGAGTATGGCTCTTGAAGCACACCCTGCTCCTCTATGGGGATGTGGGGTGTTTGGAGACCACTGGAACAGTATCCAGCCAAGTGTCTTTGAATGGGGGCAGTTGCTCAGTGCAAATTGTCAGGGACCAATTGACAGTTGCTGAAGCTCAATATGGTTCTAATATCATAATAAGATCCTGTCTCTTGCATAGATGATAGGTTGCAATCTGCGTCTGTTTAATAATCAGCTTGTATTCATTTAACACACAGTAATTCCTGCAGTAAATCAAAGCTGAATATGTCGTTAAGTGAATGTAAGCCTCTAATTTAAACCGTTACCAGCTGCTGTCTCTCCAGCCCAGCAGTCTGCAGAAGGGGAGGCTGAAAGCCCAGTTCACAGATTCTCAAGTCCTGTTGCAAGCCTCTTGGCTGTCTGAGGCACTTGGAGAAAGCCTGGGTAGAGGCTGGGCTGTCTGAGAGACTGAGCTTCACAGATCCATCCTTGATAATTTGGTTTGGTCAGGCAAGGAGAACCTGTCATCTTCTGCTCCAGTTAATAGCACACAGTCAGACAATAACCAGCTTGTGGTGTCGTTGTGGAGTGTCCTGCAGCCCAGAGGAGTCTCCTCTTTGGAACCACTCTCCTGTGGGGATGGCATTTTTTCCCCTCTTGCAAGACTTGTTTCTCCGTGGGTTTGGCTAGAAAAGCTAAAAGCTAAAAATGTCCCTGCTCAGCTGGAAAGAGAGGCCTGGAGCTGGCAGGACTGGAAGGAAATCTGATTGCACCAGGAGAGGGAATTCATTCTGGGGGGAGGGTGTCCCTGTTTCTCTTGCTGCCTTCAGGCCTTCATCAGAGATTTGTCTGTAAATGACAAAAAATGATGGTAAATAGAAGCAGATTTGTGTGCTGACACCTGCCAGCGCTGAGGATGGAGACCGAGATTCCCAGGAATACGCTCATGGGACCTGGCTGTCCTGGGGCGCTTTGGGCAGCTGTTCTGGCCTAATGGAACTCATTAGCACGGTTGTTAATGACTTGTATGATGGCAGCGGTGTCCGGAGGCTCCAGCCGCATTTGCACAAAGCCGACCATGAGGAATGGCACTCACAGTGTGGGGCAGCTCTGAGGAGCTGCCGTGGTCAGCAAATGACTTCCAGGCAGCTCTTTGGAAAGGCTTGTGGGAGCCCAGCCGGCTCTTGCAACACTGCACAGGGCAGGATGGGAAGCAGGGATGGAGCAGGGGTCTGCAGCAAGGGCCAGCAGGTCTGGTGCTTCTTGAGGGAACAGCCAGCATCTCTGCTGTGGAGACAGGCTGACAGAGCTGGGGCTGTTCAGCCTGGAGAAGAGAAGGCTTCAGGGACACCTTAGAATCCCTTACAGTGCCAGAGGGGCTCCACGAGAGCTGGAGAGGGACTTCAGACAAGGCCCTGAAGTGACAGGACAAAGGGGAATCAATTCCCACTGACAGCAGGCCAAGTTAGATTGGATATTGGGAATCAATTCTTTCCTTTGAGGATGATGAGACCCCAGACCTCAGGTTGTCCAGAAAAGCTGTGGCTGCCCCATCAGCCCCATCACACACTGGAAGTGTTTGAAATTGGATGGGGCTTGGGACAACTTGGTCTAGTGGAAGATGTCCCTGCCTGTGGCAGGTGGTTGGAATGAAATGAGTTTTGAGGTCCCTTCCTACTCAAACAATTCTGGGATTCTCTCCAGGGCTCTCGTCTGTCTGCCATGGGCTGCCTCACTGACTGGTCCTGAGAGCTTTCCTTCCCATATGCCATGTGCCAGGTTAACCCCGTGTTCCCATGCTCAGCATTTCTTCAGTTCTCTCCAGTGCCAGTCTCATCTCCTTCTCTGCCTTTTCTCTCTCCAGAGGTCGGAGTGGGGGAATGATTGTGGATCCTCTCCACTCTGGTGTCCCGCAGCCTGGCATTGATCCATCATCAGGCATCCCAGGCCGGCTTCCCCCAGGAGCTGTTCCACCAGGCGCCAGATTTGACCCCTTTGGCCCCTTAGGAATCGGGCGACCCGGGTAGGTCCTTGGCCATGCTGGTATTCCAGCCTGCTTCCAGCCTGCCACTGGATCCCAGCTCATCCCTGTTGTTGCAGGCCTGAGCTCTCACTTCTGTTTGACTCTGCTCTGAATTTCTTTCCAGGCCAGATCCTGACCACCTTCCCCCTCCAGGCTATGATGACATGTTCATGTGAGGAGTCACCATGTGGCTGCTCATGAACAAGTCTTCTGGGAAGCAGGGGCACTCTGCCTCTTCACTCCTCGTCTGATGGACGTGATAGTTCCAGCAGCTTTTTCCTTCTCTCCGTTTTGGGCCACATTCCCATGTGTCCCATCAGCTATAAAGACTTCCCTGTTTGCAGAACGGAAGAGGAGGCAGTAGTAGGTCATTTCTTTCTCTGCTTCTCTGAGGGTGCCCAGCCGTTTGCACCCAGCAAGGTGGGAGTGTGGGGTGCGGCGCTGTGGGAACAGCCTGGGTGCTGTGGGATTTCTCCTCTGCTTCTCCGGGGTGGCAGAGCTTGCTACTGGAGTCCCACAGGTGGTGGGTGTGAGCAAGGGAGCTGGCTCCTTGCTGCTCCTCTGCAGGAAACCACAGCAGCCTCGTGGAGGGGACAGCTGGAGTGGGCTCCCCACAGAGTGGGTTTCTCGCTTGATCTGAGCAAGGTGCTGATTGAAGGGCTGGAGAGCCCAACCCACAGGGTCTCCATGGGCAGACCCCCAGCAGCAGCTGGGTGTACCGGCTGTGCCTGCTTGCTTTGAAGAGCAGCACTGGAAAAGCCTTTGATGTGCATGAGAAGAGACATAGATTGAATTCCTGGCTCACCTTGCCCCCCTCTCTTCCCTGAAGCCGTGGTGCTTTTCATTCCTGGGGTGTCTGTGAAGCCCTGGAGGCAGTGGGGTGAGGGGTGCCCACTGGGCTCTGCATGGATCTGGAGTGAGGGAGGAGGCTTTGCAAAAGAGATTTCTCGAATGTGTTTTCCTACTGCCAGTCTTGTTGCGTGTGACTCTGCCTGGCTGGGTTGGGGAGAACGGGTGAGCTGCTTGGCTCAGGCTCCTGAGCTCTTTCTAGAAGCCTCCCTTCTCCACAGATTACCCAACTCAGTTGATTTGGGGCCTGCAGCTCATCTCTCCTGTCAGGGGCTCAGACTGTTTTTCTTCTCATGGTTTGATCTCTTGGAAAAATGTTCATGAGACTGAAATAAAAACCTGACAACAGTGTTGTGCTGGTGCTTACTGGGGTGGCCCCTCTGTTCCCTACTGTGCAAAGGGAAGCCCCAGAGCCCTTCCCGAGGCAGAGGATCCACGGTGGAAACCCGCTTTGTACCTTCCCCTGAGCAGCAGCGCTCTTTCAAGACGATGTAACTGTATTAGGAAAATGAAGTGGAGAACAGCCCAGCCCTGCTCCTGCAGTAATTGCCTCTCTGGGGCATTGAGTGCTGCTGGAACACTGCACGCAGCTGCGTTGGCAGAAATAAAAAGGGGGAAGGGATCCCCCCATCTATCTCTTTTTCCCAAAAGGCCTTTTCTTTTTAAAACCTCTTTGCCTACAAATGCAGTTAATAAAGCTGTGTTACGGTGTGTGCCACCCTGGGCCCTGCACACGTGGGAGCAGGGAAGACCAGCTGGAGAAATCTGGTGCTGGGAGCAGTTGGAGCATCCCCTGCATCTCCCCAGGGCTCATGCATGGACTCCCATTCGTGGAGGGGCTGGTTTTGAGCCCAGAGCCACTGCACTACCCCGAGATTTTTCAGGGGAACTCCCAGCTGCAGACCCTCGGGTGGGCTGTGGGTAGTGCCCATGACCAGAGCAGCATGGGGGGGATGGAGAGAGACCCAGGTCTTGGTGAGGACATTGCTCTTGCTTGTCCCCTCCGGCTCCTGGGACAGCTTGTGCCTATCCACAGCTTCAGGAGAAAGAAGCTCCCAACCTTGCTGCCGGGGTTGAGAGGCTGGAGGGGGGAGAGGAAACTGCTTTGGCCTCATCGAGAGGCCCTCTCTGCGGGGGGCGGCTGTTTTCTGTGTCTGAATTAATCATGTTCTGCGACCTTCCAGGAGGGAGAGACGCAGCCGGCTTTGATGGCGCTAATTAAAGCGAGTCGGCGCGGGGAGAGGCTGCGACAGGGCGAGGAACCGGCTTTTGTCTTGCAGCGCCCGGCGGGTCCGTGGTGTTGTGCAGCTGGGAAACAGGTGGCAGAGGAGGGGAGTGGGTTCCAAAGGGGACAAGTGTCTGCTGTCGGCCTTTGCCTGAGCTTCTGGCAAAGGGCTGAGCCATCCACTCTCCAGAAAGGATGGGTAAAAGGAGGCAAGGATCCTCCTCTCCAAGTCAAAGGACGGTGGGAACAGGAGATTGTCCCCACAGCTGGCTTGGGTGCCACCAGAGGAGCTGGAGCATGGCAGAGGTGGCTCCTGAGGACCAGTGATCCCAAGCACACTCCTTATTCCATCTGTAGGGCTTGTTGTCAGCACAAACACCATTCCCTGAGAATGGTTGGGGGGCAGCCACCCCCATTGTGGGTTTGTTCCACAGTAGCTGCGAGGGCCAGGTCTCCCTTCACCAGGAGGGATAGTTCAGGCCCTCAGCCACGTGTCCCTGTCCCCAGCACTGCTGTTTCTGCCCTAAGCGACAGGAAACATTAACATGCACGGTAGCACAGTATAACACACCCCGCGTTAATTTTTATGGGGAGGCTGCGAGGAGTGGCTGGGGCTGGGTGTGCGGTCTTGGCACAGGCTCAGCCTCCCTCCTCCAGCAGCAGCACTTCCAGGTTTGAAGAGAGGCACTGGATTATTGGTAATGGCTCAGAATCCCCAGAGAGTCCTTCAGGCCATCTGCCAGCCCGCCCAGCCCACAGCACCTGCCCGCATGCTCCCGATGGGATGGCAGAACCCCCCGGCGTCGCTAATTACCCTGCAGCCGGTGCTACATCCCTTGGATCCTGGGTACAGGGAAGCCGTGTGTGTGGCCCAGCAGGAAAACAAAGCAGACCCCGTTATATGGAACTGGGAAAGGCACAGTGGGCCCTCCTTGCTTGCTTTGCTCACCTCGGGTACAAAGAAAGACACCTCCAAAACACCGGGACTGGAGAGCCATTGACCCTCATTTCACTCAGGCTGCACAGCATCAGCCTTTCCCAGCCAGATTTTTCTCAGCACTCTGGAATATTTTGGATTGCTTCCTACTACTCCCCTGCACATTAAGCACCACATGCTAGTGCCTCTTTCCCAGTGCCTGCCAGAGTGATGAAGGGACAGCCAGGTCAGACAGCTCCATGTCTCTCTGCTTCAGTCACCCTACACCTCAGCCAGTGGAGGCTGTGTGCAAGATCACATCCCAGCCCTGGGATTCTCAGTGGGAAATCTTCTTTAATGGCACTCCCTCCCTGACACAGCTTGTTCATTGTCAATATAGCTTTCTCCATGTAGAGGCTTCCCCTTAGTCCTGCAGGGACTCAAGGCACAGTCCAGCAATGTGCTGACAAAGCAGTAACAGCCCCTTCCCGCAGTTTCTTGAGCAGCCTCATGCCCTAATCCATGCGAGTATTTCTTGTGCTCACATACAGCAGGTGCTTAGCAGCTGTGACCTTCACCAGGCTCAGCTTTTCATCCTGAAAACACTCCTTCCATCTTATTTAAAGCAACAAAAAAGGGATGAAGATGATTTCTCCATCTAACAGGTTTATTTTTCTAATCCAGAAATGCAGGGCCAGCACTGAATTGCAAGAGGGACATCTGCCCTCTCAGGGCAGAGCCTTGCTTGGGAAGACTCAGAGCTCCCTCTTTTTCCCCTTCTTCTCCCCTTTCCTTCCCTCTCTTCCCTCCCTCTCATGCCATCACCCCCACCTCCTCCAACCTAGAGCTGCTCAGTGACAGCCACAACGACATTTCACCCCCCTGCTCTCCTTGAACCCTTCATTTGGCCCTTCAGGCTCTGGTTAAAGCCATTTGTCCCAGGGCTGTTTGGGACAGGCAATTCTTGTTTGGGGACAGAGAAGCATAGCCACCCATTTCACTCCAAGTGTGGTTTCATCCCAAGGAAAGGTGCCTGGGTGTCAGGATTGCAGGTGTGAGGTGAGTCAATGTTATTTCCTGGGATCCTACAATAAATACAGAGTGTGGCTGGTGACGTGGTGACAGGGAGAAAGGCATGTGGCATCTGGCCCTTCACAGCAGCAGGAAGAATAATCTGTAAAGCATTATAGGGAAACACAGGGGAGAGGACACCGTTCCCAGCAGAGAAGGAGACACTGGAAGCCCTGGAATAAAATCCTACCCAGGCAACCAGATGCAAAAATCACTTCTCTTTGTGTCAGGCTGTCTGGAGGGATTTGTCCCTGCCTAAGAATGTCTGAAGTGGGTAGCTTATGGGATGGATTGAAAACTGGTGGCAGTTCATGATAAAGACAACCTTTTGTGGGTCTGCATTTTCCAGTGGGATAATTATTTCCCTTTCCCAGCACATTGCTCATACCCATTTCTCTTTCCACAGAACATTGTGCTTTAATGACGCTTCATGTTTAATTCCCGAGATGCAATTTTGCCTTCACACCACAGACAACGGCCCTTGAATCAGCAGAAAGGCCACTGTGGGGACAGCCCAGCAGCAGCATTGCCAGGCCAGCATGGGTCACAGCCACCACGTCACCTCGAGGCACTGAGTAATCATCCACTCTCTTCTGTACGGAGCACCATGGTTTTTGAAGAGGCCATTCCAGGGTTGCTGGTGGTAAGAGATGCTTGGCGCGGTGCAGGCACGTGTCCTGGCCTTCATCCTGCTGTGCAGAATGGGGCTGGTGGGGTGTGAGGGCTGGGGGGTGGCAGGGGGCTGGACCCCACCCCATGGGTGGTGGGCATGCTTGCTGCCTCCTCTTGTGCCCAAAGCAGTGCAAGCACCAGCTCTGTACCAGAGTTTTACAGGAAACTATTGCTAAAAATGGTCACTGATGGCAGAAACAGATCAGTCGGGAAGAGCGGTCAGGTCCTGGCTGTGGGAAGGAGCTCAGCCTCACATCCAGCCCAGGCTGCAACCGACCATGGCACAGAAACCCCACGGCTGCCTTGACTGTGCCACTGCCATGATGCTGGTGGCAGGATCCCATCCAGGAAGGTGCTGGGGAGGCGACAGGAGGTCCCAGGGCCATACTGTCCCAGTGCTGGTGGTGGGGAACAACCCAGGCCAAGGCTGTGCAGTCTGGTGGAGTACCCCAAAGCCTCATCAGTCCGGTGCTGTTGGGCCAGAGCACCATTCAGGAAGGGTTCAGGGAGGTGAGAATGGTGGCTGAAGGCTGGGGTGGGTGAAGTTTCACCCAATGGTATTGGTGTTGGAGTGCAGCAAGGGAACCCCGTTTCTGCCAGCGGCGGGGGGTCCCTGGGGTGCGCACGGCTAGGAGCCGGGCCCCTCGGGGGGCTGGGGTGGGGGGCTCAGCTGGCTCTCGAGCAGCGCCCGCGTCCCTTCAGCTGATACCCTCCTCAGCCGCAGCCGTACCGAGCCATAGGTGCCACCGGTGCGGCGGGCGGCCCGGGCGCGGCGGCGGGCGGCGGCGGCGGCCAGCAGCAGGGCTGCGAGCAGGAGCCCGCCCAGGGCCAGCAGCGCCAGCCCGGCCACGGTGCAGCGGTCGAGGCGGGCGCGGAGCCGGGCTGCCCGAGCCTCCAGCCGCTCCATCTGCCGCGCCGGCACCGTGGGGTCGGGCCGCGCCGCCCGCGGAACGGCCCCCGCCAGCACCACCAGCGCCGCGCCGCCCAGGGCGCAGCCCAGCGCCAGAGCCAGCCCCGGGCCCGCCGGCACCGGCCCCCCCGCACCCGTACCCGCACCGGCCCCCGCACCCGCGGCCGCCGCCTCGTCCGGGCTCCGCAGCTCCGCCGCCCGCGGGGACGCCATGGAACCGCCGCCGGTCTGCGCGGCCGAAGGTGAGCGGTCGAACCGGGACGGGATGCTCCTCTGGGTCGGAGACAGGTCCCTGAACCGGGACGCTTCCCCAAACCGGAGCCGAACCCCAGGGGCGGGATGCTTGCCCTCCCCGGCGTCCCTTCCCCTGAGCGGGCTGCCAACCCCACCCCGCAGGTCTCCGAACCGGGCTGCTCCTCCTTCTGGGATCGCGCTTAGCCGAACCGGGCTGCCTTTGGAGCTGAGACCCCGCCCGGACTGTTCCCCTTGCCCGGAGCCGGTCCCCAGACCGGGCTGCTCCCTTTCCCTGAACCCGGTACCTGCCTCTCCGAACTGGGTCGTCCCACCTGGCTCTCCCCCTTCCCAAACCAGGCTCCCACTGCGCGATCCACCTTCCCGAATCCGTCTGAAACCCCCAGTTGGGATCCGTGTCCCTGTGACTCCACTAAATTGCCCCTCACCGGACCCTCCTTTCCCGCCGGGTTCTGCCCTTCGGTTCCCTGCTCCCGCACCGGGCTGTGGCCCCGCTCCGTGCACCGGGCTTCGCTCCCGCTTCTCCGCTCGGTCTGCCCTCCCCGCCGATACCCGCACCGAGCTGCCCCGCTTCCCCTCCCAGTCCCCCGCGTCGGGCTGCCTACCCCCGCCGCCTCCCCGGCTCCCCGGGCAGGTGCCGGTGCCGGTGCCGCCGCGGGGCGGGCGGTGGGTGCCCCGAGCGGCGGTCGCGCACGGCCGCCGCACGCACACGCACACACACACACGTACGAGGGGCACACACAGGCACACGCCCGGGTGCATACCGGCACCTGCTGTGCACGTACCCTCTGCAACAGGGACGCCTTTGTGCACCCCCCTCGACAGCGCCGGGACCCTCTATGGGCACCCCGGGGAGGGTGGGGGCGGTGTGTGGGGAGGGGGTTTGGTGAGGACAGAGCAGCACGGTGCGTTTTGTGTGGGGTCTGCCTGGAGGACGTGCCCCCCGCAACCAGCAGTCCCCTGTGGGACTCCAGGTGGAGCTGGGCTGGGGAGCCTGGGACTGCAGCATGAGCATCCCCAGTCCCAAAGACGGCAGGGAGAGGTCCCATATGGACGTTGCTCAACCTGTCCCCAAATTCTGGGGAAAGTGGGGGTTGACCTGGGTTTGGGCCAGGTATGATATGCCCCAGCCTGGGACAGAGGAACTCCTGGCCCCCCCACAATCCCACTGCAGTCCCATGGCATAATGTCCCTGCTTCACACACACATACATGTGTGTACACGTTATTTTTTCAATTTTTCCCAGAGAATTCATGTCAGTGCCTGCACTCTTCTTCTCCCTGACCTGGCAGCAGACCCAGGCACGTGCCCCAGCAGCGACCTGCTGGCAGCCACACGCTTTCCCTCGTTTGTTAATACAACGTGGTCTATTTCCACATTTGGAGCAGTGCCTGGAGATGTGGATGTAAATCCCAAGCAATAGCGGGTGGGCTGCTGACAGCTGCCGGGAAGGTTTGTCCATCACATTGCCATTCCCTTCAACACCTTCACATGCTTCCAGCATCTCCACAAGCACACCCAGTGCTGCGGGCACTGGGTGAGTCAGTGCAGGGGCTGCAAGGATGCCCCTTGTGCCCTGCACCCTGTCCCCATCATGTCCAGAACCCTGTCCCTGCACACAGTGTGTTCCTCTGCAGCTACACTGGTCTCTGTGTTACCCAGTGTCTGGGCACTGCTCTGCATGGAGATGTCAGATGGGAGTCTCCTGCCACCTGTGTCATGACAGGGCAGGGATTTTCTCTGAAGTCTCTGTTAGATACAGCTAAAATGGATGAAAAAGGGTCACAGAGTTTTAGGGCGTGCCACATAAATAAAGAGGTGCATTTGTGTTTTCTGAGGGCTGGACCAGGTGCAACACAATCCAGGCTCTGCACCTATCCAGGCACAGTGTCTATCCATGGTGCTGACAGGAACCCTCTAGACCAACACATGGCACCTCCAGTCTCTGAGCTGCAGCAGAGGCATGGAGCTGCCACGGCACGATGGCTTGGAATGAGATGATCTGCAAGGTGTCTTCCAACCCAAACCGTTCCGTGACTCTATGAAACACAGAGGCTTCCCACCACAGTGTCCCCAGAGATGCAGCCAGAAGTGGGCCGAGAAAGAAGCAGAATTAAAAATAAATGTAAGTGCATCCTGCCACGTTAACTACATTTAGAGAGGCTTTAGTACCAACCCACTCCGCAGGAAGGCAGGAGATGCTTGGAGACAAGTAGGTCATGGGACACAGATTGTCCCAAATCAGCAGGGAAAGATGGATTTGGAGCAGGCGGGCATATCGCTGGGAACAGATGGGCAGGAGCAGATCTGCTGCCTCACCATCGCCAAATTCCCTGGGAAGACAGAACTGCCACCAGTTTGCTCCTGAGCAGAGCTGTGGTCAAACCCTCTGCTCTGGAGCACCCAAGCCCTGTGGCTGCCTATGCACCCATGCCTGCCAAGGCCAGGAACCCGCCCAGGATGGGGATTTGTGGGGCAGAAGCAGAGGCACTCATGCTGTGGCTCCCACCTGCCTTCATACAGGGACAGGGCCGAGCCTGCTGTGGGGTCAGGGCTCCAGGCTGCTCCTGCACTCCAATCCTACAGCAATGCTTGAGAGGCCACCTGTGATGGATGAGGTGGAGGGATGTGTCCTACTGGCATCACTGCTTGCACTGTGCTGCCCCAGGCTCCCACTGCCATTGCTGGATGGAAGCTGGAGGGGACCCCAGGCCTCTGAAGGGGCCTCAGGGTAGCACAAAAACCTTCCCCAGCCTTATCCTGAATAGCTGAGCATGAGGCTGGGGACTGGCAAAGGCCACTCCATCCCCAAGATGCTGGCACTAAGGGAAGGTGAGGAGAGACTGAGACAGCCAAGATCTCTGCTGCCAGCGCAGGAGCAAAGAGAGGAGGGAGACAGCCAAGGTCAGAGGGAGCACTGCCAAAATTCACAATGAAACTGCAGGAGTTCTGGAGGGGAGAGACAGACGACTTGGAAAGAAAAGGAAAGAGGAGGGAGGGAAGGAGTCTGGGAGATAGAGCAGGGTGAAGGAGCCAGACGGGGAACCAGGGATGGGTACATGTCATTCCTCAGACAAAATGATTGAACATGGATGAGAGAGACAGCAAATGGGAGCTTCAGGCAGGCAGAAGACAGCAGGAACAGGAATGTGATGGAGCTAGGCAGGCTCTGGACCTGGCTCTGTTCCCAAATGCAGCCCTGTGCAGCACAGCCCAACTTTGGGGAGTGCACAGCTGTCTGGTGGCCCCTGGCTGTGCTGACCCCTATCCAGCCTCACCACCGAGGTGAAGTTTCATTGCTGCCTCCTTAGCATTCACAGCATCCCATGGCAGAGCAAGCGCCTGCAGCCAGCACAGCTCAAGGTGACTTGGAGGTCAGGGAAAAAGCAGCCGGGCAATTCAGGAGCTGGCTCTACATCACCAAAAAATCCAGCAGTGTGGGAGAACCAGAGGTGCCCAGCACATCACAGCCTCCCTGCCTGTCACTACCAGTCCCTGTGTACCCCAAACACAACGTCCCAGTGGTCCCCATGGATTGTTGGGGGTTGGGAGGGTGGTTCCTGATCCAGCAAACTGCTCTTGGGAGGTGTTGCCACCAGCAAGGCAGGCAGGGCTGAGCATCAGCCTCGGTGCTGGGGAGGGCTGGGGCTGCACAGTGGGCATCAAGGGAGGGTGGGTCCCCTCTTGCAGGGCATGGAGTTCTCAGATAGGTTTGGTGCCCTGAAAGAGCAGTGGATACCTGCTCTGGGGCTTGTGGGAGGTTCCTCCAAGTCCCCGTTGGGGATACACCACTCCAAGGATGGTTTATAGCAAAAATCCCTCTCCTTCCCCAAATGTCTGAGCCCCAGCCCAAAGGCAGCTGGAGGGATGGAGCCCTGCTTGCCACTATGACCAGCTGCAGAGCCACACTGGGAAGAGGCTCAGCACTTTTCTGGTGATAATTAAGATCTTGTTATCTTCAGCTAACACCTGGGAGACAGGGAAAACCACGGGTGCCTTGTGATACGGCAACAGCTGATGCTCCGGGCTGTGCCTGGGAGCAATGGGAGCCTTGCTGTGTTCTGCCTGAATATAAAGCATGAAAAGCACAAAGCAGAGGGTGACAAACTATTTTTTTTCCTGGCTGGTGACACCTAAGTGTGCAAACATACTGTCTTCTCTCGGGGGGGCTGGAGCTGACACGGATGGATGGCTGTGCACCTTGGGCCTTTACCCTCTGCACAGAGGTCCAACCTGAGGCTCTGGGTTTTTTTGTTTGGCTTTTTTTGTTTGTTTGTTTGTTGTTTTTTGTTTTGCTTTGGTTTGGTTTGTTTGTTTGGTTTTTTTGTTTTCTTCTGCAAATTTCCTTCACCAGGGGAGTTTTATCAGATGTGTCTGGAGCCACGCAGGAACTGCTCACCTGCAGAGACAGAGATGGGGCGGTGTCTACAAACGGCTCTTAGAATGTCAAGAGTGAAAGGAGTTGGAAGAAGAAGGAGGGGAGGGGAAGACAAGGAGAGGAGAGGAAGACAAGAAGGAGGAGAAATGGATGGGGAGAGCGAGATTGCTCTCCACTCTCATGAACCTAAAATTAGGGGTGCGGCACCGTGTTCCTGGGCATGTGTGGATACTGCCGCTGAGCCCCAGGAATGAGCAGGAAGCCATTCACAGCGGCAGGTCCCTGCCGAAGGCTCCGGGGCTGTGCAAAGCCGTGGCGAAGGGACACGGGCCCGGCGGGGGCTGCGGCCGGAGCTGCCCCGCAGCGGCTCCGGGCATGGGCCCAGCCTGGGACCCCGCGCGGCGCCTTCCCGCCCTCGGCTGAGCCGCGGCTGAGGCCTGAGGAGGGTCCGCCCGCCCCGCCGAGACCCGTCACCGCCTGCTAATCCCCTTCGATCCCCGCAGAGCCGAGCGGGGCTCCTCATCCCCCCGGGGCCCCTCAGCGGCCGGCTGTGCCCATCCACCCCTCAGGATCCCGCTAAATCCAACACGCCCCCCCCTGGCATTGCTCAGGCCCCCTGTCCCCTCAGGGTCTTGGTCACCCCATCCCCTCAGGTCCTGCTAAATCCTCAGGGCCCGGCTGGATCCTCTTGTCCCCTCAGGCACTAAATCCACCCTGACCCATGCCCTAGGGAGCCCGCCAAATCCCCCCCTGTCCTCTGAGGGTCTCGCTAAATTCATTCATTCCCTCAGTGCGCTCAGGGTTCTCCCATTCCCTCAGCGCCCAGCTGGGTGATCCCAGCCCTTCTGGATCCCACTAAATCCTCACATCCTCTCAATATCCGTCTGGGTGCCCTGTCCCCTCAGGTCCCATAAATCCTCTCATCCCCTTCAGTGCCTGGTTGCGTCCCTTCATCCCCTCAGATCCCACTAAATTCCCCCTTCCCCACAGCACCTAACTGGGTCCCCCGTCCCTTCAGATTCCACTAAATCCCTAATCCCACTTGGTGCCCCAGGACCCATCTCCTGTTGCAAGGGGAAGAGCTCGGGGAATTTTGTCAGGGCTGCCCTGAGACCTTTGGCCAGGCACCATGTTCTACGTCAATTTGCTCATCAACAAGCGGGGGCCGCTGGCCAAAATCTGGCTGGCTGCCCACTGGGAGAAGAAGCTCACCAAGGCACATATCTTTGAGTGCAATTTAGAGGCCACCGTACAAAAAATCCTCTCCCCAAAGGTAGGCTGTGGCGTCAGAAGGGATCTCCTGGAGAGTCCTGGGGTGGAGGTGTTTGATCTCTCGTAGAGAATTCTGTTACTCCTGTGTAATATTTTAACGTTTTTGCCAAAAATACTAACTCCTGAACTACTTTATTATTATTATTATTATTATTATTATTATTATTATTATTATTATTTTAAATCCTCAGTTTGCTATAGCTCTGCGAACCTCTGGACACTTACTCCTGGGCGTGGTGCGGATTTACCACAGGAAAGCAAAGTACCTCTTGGCAGACTGCAGTGAAGCTCTGACCAAAATGAAGACAGCCTTTCGCCCAGGTGTACACAAAATTCAGCATTTTTTCATCTGTGTCCTTTACAGCTCTCATTTTAAAAGTTAATTTTTGGATATTTCTGTTAAATACACATTACTGACCCCAAAGGGTACTGAACATACTAGCATCTACTGCTGGTGTTTAGTCTGGCTTAATTTAGTGCCATTTTGAGTCTTTTTACTCCCTTAACAGAAACAGTATCTTCTGTGGACTTACAAGAAGATGCTTGAGTTCAGCCTCCATTGCTAGATAATTAATTTTAATTTCTGATGACACCAACAACATGTCTAACAGTGTCAGTGCCAGACCTGACTGTGTTTTGAGCTCTAGCCATGTAGACAGGGAGAAGGGAGCTGAGATGACCAGAGCCTTTTCCAACAGGCTCTGTGTTTGTCATACTTGGGCAATAAATGGGAGGCACTGTTGTCTAAAAAAAGCCTGAGAACACTAGTGTCTACTGCCAGTTTTAATGTGCTTTGTGACCTGGTCTGTTTGCAAAATAGTGAATAATTACTCTGCATTATTCTCAAGGATGTGATCACAGAATTATAGAATCACAGAACCATTTAGGCTGGAAAAGCCCTCCAAAACCCAGCCCAACTGTTCACCCAGCACTGCCAAGGCTATCACTAAGCCATGTCCCTTAATACCACATGTCTTTCAAATCCCTCCAGGGATGGTGACTCCAGCACAACCCTGGGCAGCCTGTGCCAGGGCTTGAAAATCCTTTCAGTGATGAAAATTTCCTTAATATCCAGCTGAAATCTGCTGGCCACAACTTGCAGTGGTTTTAGAGATAATCCTTAGTGCCACACAGCTCAAGAACACACAGCAGTCACCACTGTGGCAACAGAGACTTTACGTAGATAGAAGGGGGGAGAAAAATCTCAGCAGAAGTGATAAAATGCTGAAAGAGGCTGCTCAGGGTTGCTGTGAAATCTCCATCAACAGTCAAAAGTGATCTAACTTTGAAATTAACCCTTTTACAAGCAAAAGGTTGGGTTAGATGACCTTGAGAAATTCCTCCTCATATGAATTTTTCCAGGATTCTCTAATTCCCAAGTAATTGAAGTCTGACTACATAATTATTTGATGCTGGAGAACAGTGTTATGGAGACAGAGCAGAGGAAAGGAAAACACAGTGGTTCATTTGCACTGCTATCAAAGACTCTGGCCTAAATGTCAGCTGAGAGAACCTTCCAGGGACTTAAAGCAGCTGTTGACCAATACAAGTACTTACATATTTCAGGTCCTGTTACAGCAGACTCTTTTGTATCTGTCTGTAAAAAATAGATCATCTTAAGGACATGGAAACTGAAATTCCAATTTTGGGTGCCTAAGCTCTACCCTTCTGTGATTTAGAATGGCAGCAGCCCCTCCTGACAGGTTTACAGGCTTATTATAGCTACTTGGGAGAGAACACTGCTTTTATTTTATTGATACTTATTTTGTTATGTTGTCTGTTTATTTCAGGGCTTCTTGACCTTCCAGAAGAGAACTTTGAGGCTGCTTATCAGTCCATTACATTGCCTGAAGAATTTCATGATTTTGAAGCACCACTACCAGATGTAAAGTAAATACTTCCCTAGGTTTTATTCGTTCTTTTAGTATTTTCAGAAGTAAAAGCTATACTTGCTGTTACCTGATCAAGACTCAGATTGGGTTGTTTTGATTTAATAACTGAATTCTCCTAAATTTGGAACTCTACAAGGCTACAGCCACAGGCGTTGTGCTTTGGTAGCTTTCCTCAGTCCTTTAATCAACAGACCTTCACAATGAAATAATGTCTTGAACTTAGACTTCAGGATTTTAAATTGTCTGACTGAAGGATGCAAACAGCTTTCTGAACCTCAAGAGAAGAGATAAAAATTAATCCTGAAAGATGCGGCCAGTAACCACACAGTGTTGCACTGTTCCAGTGGGTAACTTCATTTTGTTTCTGCTCCACTGCTCTCTGGGGCTAGGCTGTTTTATCTGCAATAGTCAGCCTGGCTCCTGAGAAAAAGCCAGCACATTTCTTAGGCTTTTTTGACACAAAGCAGCATTAATGTAGAAAACTGATAAAAAGCAGGAGGCTAAGTCATGTTTCTGATGGCTCTGTTGCCCCAAAGGTCCAGGACAAGAGATTTCCACCGAGGGTTGCTCTGTACCTCCTCATAAATATAGTTTGATGGGATCAGTAAGAGTTTATTATTTTCTAAGTACAGCTGCAATGTAATACACTTTGTTCAAGTGCCTCAGTGTGCTGACACTGTAAAGTTGCTTTTTCTGCCTGCCCAAAGAGTTGTGTCATTTGATTTAATTCACTAATTTTCAGTAATTGGTTGCCTTCTGACAAGGTAGATACACAAAAGCAAAATCACAAGACCCCAAATTTACTTGCAAAAGAGAGTGGAGAAATATAGGGGCTTGTGATGAAATGCCAGGATTGGAGGCTGTGTAGAAACAAGTTTCACATTCCAGCTGAAGACTCAATGAGTTTCAGTTCACCCTATATTTTTATAATATTCTTTTTCATCAGGGCCATTGATGTTGCTGAACATTTTACCTTGAATCAGAGTAGAGCTGAAGAAATCACACTTGCAGAGGATTATGAAAGCAGTATACTTCTCTGTGATAGAAACTTTGGTGAGAGAAGTTGAGAAATTGGAAGTATTTCATAAGGGGAAGTGTGTTTTATGTGAAACTTTTATGTGAGCCCTTTCCACGTGTGAAAAAGCTGTGATTAAAGGTGAATTTGTTTCATGCTTTTGCTGATTGGCCTATCATGATGTCTTAGGTTTAAAATTTTGTGTAAGCAATATAATCTGGTGTCAGAGACTGAGAACCAAGCATTTCCTGCTTTTACTAAATTAGATGAGATTGTTTATTGTTTATTCCATTTGAGGTATGGGATGTCTTGCAATCTTTTAAAAAATACTTGAAAAATTAGGAAATTAATAACTGGGTTTCCAAAACTCACGCAGACGAGGGATCAGGAATTGTGTGTTCCCTCAGATGAAGAAGCAGATGCACTGAGGAGACAGAGCTTCTTTGAGGGCAGTGTCCTGACGAGCAGTAACAGTCTGGTGGCTGATCCCAACTCAGCCAGCACCAGCGGAGACAAATCTGTGCTGCACAAGGATCTTTACTGCTTCCAGGATGACCATTTTGGGGATGAGGAGGATGCTGCAGATATGATTGGTAGGGTTTGCCACAGGCAAACAGAATCGGTTCCTTTCCAAATGTTTTTATTCTTACAGGAAAACAGTCAAGACAGCACCAAAGTGATTGTTGTCAAACATAAATTCTATGTTATTTGTTGTTTGCATACATGTTTTTTCCTACCTGTCACTAAATCTACGATCACGTAGAAACTGCCAAATCAAATTGCTTTAAAGGCTGTATTTCATTATTTTAGGATTAAAGGCATTAAATTTAGTAAGCATTAGGCTTAATGTTTAACAATTTAATTTCTCTTTTCAAAGGTGAAATAGTGCAGCATTTTTATCTTTACTGTTACAGTAACAAAGGCAGCAAAGTACCTTCTGCATCATTATGGCTCAGAGTATTTATGTAAACCGTACAGATTGATACCTGTTAACACTATCAAGGCCATAATTTTTCAAAAAAAAAAAAAAAAAAAAAAGAGGTGGAAATCTCAAACTTGGGACTAATCCCCTCCTTTGTGTGCTGTTGCAGACAGCCGTATCACTGACGGCCATCTGCAGAATCTGAGCTTGCTTTCTTTGCAGAGTATTAACCTTGACTAACATTAGCCTGTATCAGGCTATTTCATGACTTCTAAGGCTTAGAATGATTAGAACTATGTGTTTTGTATTTAAGAAATCCTGTTGAGGGATGAGCAAAATGCCCTAGATAAAGACATTCTTGATGTGGAGGAAGCACGTCCTTTGTCACAAGATCTGCCAGAGAACAGCTCAGCCAGTGAGTTTGCAGTGTCTGCTCCATCTCACATAAACCCTCTGTTCCTGTGTTAATGCCTAATGTCATTCACATTCAGCTTTTTGTTGTATCCTTGTGCCTTTTTTCTTTCTTCATTTATTTTGCCTTTTTTTTTTTCCTGAACTGCTTCATCCACCATTTTAGGATAATTTTATTTGATTTAGGGATTCCAAATTTGTAACTTGACATTGCTTAGAAATACCTTCATGTGACATCCTGTTGGATATGCTGTTGGTCCACCCTGCTGCTCACAGTGTGATGTCCCTTTTGAGGGGGGAAGAAACCCAAATAAGGCTGTCCTGTAAAGTGAACTTTCCTAGTGAGAGCTTTAAAGGTCTTTTCCAACAGAAACAATTCTGTGCTTCTATTTCTGGCTTCATATTTCTGCAACAAATGACACTTAAGTAGCTCATAAAGGTGTTGTTAATCTTTTGGTTTGATGTTGATGAAAGAAATTAAGCTTTGATAACTATTTCTGAGAAAATTTTGCTATCTTAAATCCTTACTTCCCCATCAGAGTGTTAGTTTAAAACAGAGAATTCTGGAACAGCTTTAAAGGGATAGAGTGGCTCTTGCCTCTCCTTGCTTTATTGCTGGTGCTACTTGTTCCTTTTCTGTTGACAGAAATGTCCACACTGCCATGCATTTGCCTGGAACTGGAAACAGATAGGGATTGAAACTAAACACCTAAACACTTTTTGTTGTGTGTTTTTTTCTCCACATCTCCACAGTTCTTCTGTTTCTGCAATGGCCTGGTCATTCTGGGATCAGTGAAGGGAACTGTGCAGGGCAGAGTATGAGAAGGAACTGGTGAACATAAGTGAGATTATAAACAAAACTGCAGTTTCCTATTTCTCACTGTTTTTGTCTGGTATCATTCTCTTTTGTGTGACTGAGAAATTACTCCATATTGTAATTGTTTTTTAAATTTGGGTTATTTGCTGGGTTTTCTTACAGCTGAGTCCAACTGTGCAGACACCATCGTTAAGGACGTGAATCACACAACAACTGAGACAATCCTTTTGTTCCAGGAAGAAGAATTTGTGCTTGAGCCAATTGATGATACAGGTGAGAAGTTGATCAGTTTCTGATGAATGTTTGTATTAACTAGGTTTGGTTTGCTTCTTAGTAATGAAAATACTTGCAATATAGATTATTTCCACCTTAGATTTCATCTGCTCCTGCTGTCAGAGTTCCATTTTACAGTAAATATTATACAAATCCAGGTTCAGGTTATTTATCTCAGCTGCCCAAATCTCTGCTTGCAGTTTCTTCCACGTACCAAGTCAAGTTTTGTTGCACTTCAGCTCTGGTAGCATTGCAAGCTTGGCCTCAAAGGTGTTACTGAAGATTCACCTGAAAATCTTTAATTGCCAGTGACACATCAGTGACTTTTATATTTAAAATCACAATCCTAAAACTTTCAAGCCTTTGGAAAACATTGGTTTGTGAACTTTTAACAAGATCCAAGGTGAAAAGTATTACATTTCCTCTGCAGAGGAGATCTAAATGTCGCCGATCACATTGGTGGCTGTTTATGAATAAACAAAGTCATGTTGACAGCAATATTTACAATATTTGAATTTTCCAGCCTGCCCAAATAATATCCAGGAAGTTGTGGCTGTATAACTAATCTGTGCATTTCTTTTGTGTTTACATCTTGATTAAATTGCTAAAGGATTAAACTGACAAATACAGATATTAATTATGAGGTAATGAAACCTCTTGAGTGCATCAGCAGTTCCTGGAGCACTTAACTTCCTGATGGATTAAAGACAGCTTGCTCAGTTTTGTTGCTCTATCATGTGTTCTTGTTAGGTTCTCCTAGTCCTGACTCTTTATTAAAAGAGTCATTTGTCTTCCACAATTAAACATAAGGGAATTTCTAGAAAAAGAGTACAAAGAATGAAAACCTCATAGAAACTTTCGAAGGAATGGCCTGTGCACTTGTACTTTGATTTTCAAGTCTAGGCAGTATTCAGAAGGTCGGCAGCCAGGCTGATTCACTGGGCTTTTTTGGTGTGTTTAATGTCCTAGGAATAGACCTTAAGACTTGTTATTAATACTTCCTTTATGTAGCTGTTACACAGAGGAAAAAAAACCAAAGGAAGAGGAAGCTGCTGGTGGATGTAGAGAAGGAGCTCAGCTCCCACACCATTTACAAGCAGCTCACCAACTGCACCGACCTCCTGGCCACGCTGGACCTCGCTCCCCCAACCAAGAAAACGATGATGTGGAAGGAGTGGGGAGGTGCAGATAAACTCCTGTCCCAGCCTGCACTGCCTGTGGTTCATGCTCAGCTGCAAAAGGTAAAGATCAGTTCCTTGTGGGGTCTGTGCCACTCTGTAGGTTCCAGGATTGTTGCAGAGCTGGGATATGACTGAGAGAGCTTTTGCAGACTCTGTTTGAGCTGAACCTGGAGCTGGCTGCAAGTGTGCACTGAGCATTGCTCTGCAGTACAGGTCAGCTGGACACCTGATGGTTTGTTTCATCATCTGTGGGGTCATGGCCTTAACCTCCCACACGCCAGCAAGTGAAAAATTACAAAAGGAACTGAGAGCTGATGTTTCATTTCACACACTGGCACCTGACTGACCTTATACTGAGACACAACTTTTTACTTTTCTGTCCATTTCCTTTATACTTTCTCCTTTGTTGTATTGTTTTCTGGTTTATTTCCTCTTTGTAATCAATTGGAGGCATCTTTTGTTTGTATTTACTTTAAAGGTACACCAGACATTATTATTAGAATATTGTCATGGGACTTGGAAGGGTTCACTGCAGCAGCGCAGCTTCACCACTTAGAGTCCAGCTGCAGAATTACAACTTGCTCTTTAAGAGAATGAAAACTGCAGATGTTTCTTTCATCCTTACTGGCTGACTTCAAGAAAAATATGGGTTTTTTTCATGAAATTCATGTTGGAGCTGCATAAGGCTATTGCTTAAAAAACAAAACAAAACAAAAATTGCAGATTTTCACAGTGACCTAATTCAAACACTGAAATTCTGGGTTGCAATCGTTAACATACAGCTCATATTCATATCTTTGTGTTGATGTTTGCAAATAATCTGGCATGATATTTTGAAAGCAAACATAGAAAAAAATAATTATTTTCAGTTGTTCGAAAAATGCTTCAAGACTGACAGATTTAAGATGAGAACAAATGGAATACAGAGGATGTCTGAAATGAAAGAAATGAGAAAAGAGCAAGATACTACAGGTAATATTTTAATTCTGTTGTGCAGAATTAGCTGTTAGAAAGTATTTACTAGTCTACAAAATGTTTGAGAGACACAAGAGGTGTTTGTATGCAGTATTCCACAAATTACTACTTTGCTGTTCTTTTGTTTCTTAGAAATTAAATGAAATCCAAGTCTTGTGGCATAAGGAGATATTTTTCATTTCATCTTTGGGTTCTCTAATCTCTGAAACTTTTGGGTAATGTTGCTTGTAGGGTTTTTTTTTTTTTTGTTCGTTTTAAATATTATTTAAAAAAAAAAAAGCTTTCCACTTATTCTAAGCTTAATCAAACTGCTCTCCAAAATTCCAAATTAATGTAAACAGTTCTACTTGTATCTGGAAGATGTGTTTGGTTAATTCAAGCAAGAAGAAATGTTCCATTTGAGATCTTCTGAGAAGGATGCATCCACTTTCAGTCCTTTGCTCTGCTGGGAACTTAACCTGCCTCAAAAACTAATTAACAAACCCACCTCCTGTGACTCCATAAAGGTCAACTTTCAGAAAAGGAAAACCTGCCTTGGAAGGTTCTTCTTCCATGCTCCTGTTGGGAACGATGTTTCTTCAATATTTGCTTATTCCATCTCTTCCTCTCAAAGACTGTGAACTTGGGTGTGATTTTTGGTTTTCAGTGTTGTGTTTGGGTTTTTTTTTAACGACAGTGATTCACAGTAATTGCCTCTTCAACCTTGGTTTTCTATTAATACAGAGATGCTGCCAGTAGAAGAGCCAAGTTACCTGCAGGAGCCAGCTCATTCCGAGACTGAGGGAAAAATTAGAAATGATTCCTTTATGTTGACATCACAGAATGACAGAAATGAAACCAATGAGAACTGTGGTGAAATTATAGTGAGCAGTTTTCCTCAGTCTTAGAGGCCTAAGTGTGTCTATTGGTTTCACTTTTTGCTAAGGTTCCATTTAAAACATGTTAAGAAATTACTAATGTTTGGAAAGGATGCTAAAACCAGTCAAGAAAGCATTAAGTAGCTTGTGTGATGGAAGTTTAATTATCATTTGGTAAACTCCCACAATGAATGAATGATTAATTAAAATGTTTAATAATCAGCATAGATTACAGTTTAATCACTAAATATGAGAGCTTAATATTAAATATGAAATATTGTACTGAAGA
This sequence comes from Phylloscopus collybita, assembly GCA_027886175.1. Lineage (NCBI taxonomy): Eukaryota > Metazoa > Chordata > Aves > Passeriformes > Phylloscopidae > Phylloscopus > Phylloscopus collybita. Next base: position 7,405,066 of record JAJNNQ010000027.1, on the reverse strand, counting down.
GACAAATATAATTTGATCAAGAATAAAACTTATCTTTTGTGCCTCGTATTGAGGAAATATTGAGGAAATGCTTAAGCAATACCTCTTCCATCTTCACTTATGCTAGAGGGCATTCTTTAGAGAATGAGGCTCATTAATGTTGAAAAGCAATGAAATTGCTTAATAGCAGCAGAAAATGTGTGCTCCATGCCTGAACTCTGTCCATAGGTACAGATTCAGCTGTCAGATAAATCCTACAGCAAGGTCCTTCCCTGTATCAGGAAAGAAATGGTAGAAATAGCAGCTATTAATTAATTTTGAAAAACTTCATTACAATAAATTCTTTAAGCAGAACTGTGTAATGAGAATTGCACTGTGTGTATAAATGGTCAGGCCTAGTGATTGTCCTGTTTGTGCTCACAGGAGGATGGAGCAGCTTTTTCTGACAGCTCAAAAAATTCCCTGGGCCAGGAAGCTGAAGCACAGCAGGTGGAGGTGCCAAAGGTGTGTGTCCTAAGCTGACGGCCCTGGCTTGTTTCAGAAGAAAACTCTCTTTCTTTATTTAAAAAAAGAAAAAAAAAGATAGCATCATGAACTTAGAGGGAGTTTTGCATCCTGTGAGAAGGAAATCATTTCAATCTTGCTGGCAGAGCAGTCAGCTGAAGATTTCAGAGGTTAAGCCCAAAATCCCAAGCCAAATATCTGAGCATGTCTTTAAGTCCCTGGCCAGTGCAAATCCTGTCAGAATCCCAGTCCCACAGTGCAGTACCTGTGTCCATGGCCTCTTGCACCTGAGCTGTCCCTGTAGCACAAAGCACAGGTCCCATTCTTTTTTTTGTTTAACACAACCTTGTGTGAGCATAGAGGTGTCAGAGGTTCCAGATTCCCTGAGTTTGGCCATTCAGATGCCCAGCTCCAGCTGGATTTCCAGTCAGGCTGGAACTCCTGTCCTTTTTTCTCATGGTGTATGGCTTTTTACACACCCTGACTAACCTTCTGTTTACTTCCTCTCAAGGAGCAGGCAAGAACCAGAAAAGACAGTGAAGAAATAAGATGGGGCAGAAGAACTCTTCAGTTACAAAAAACTTTACAGGTACCAGTGCTGGATTGTTCTTAGATACCAAAAGCTGGTGCTGATTTCAGCTGGACCATGTTAGAAAAGCTCTTCCTTCTGCTGTCCATTGTGCCTCTGCCTCTCCCTTGCAGCATGTGCTTTTTAGTTTGGTATTTCTGTGGAAAATCGGGATTCTGGGGCTTGATGTGTGGTGTTCCTTTGCACAGCTGCTGGAATTACTAGAATTTTCTGAATGCTCTTTTTTTTTTTTTTTTTGAACGTATTTCAAAGGTTCTGTGCAAATAATAAATAATTATTTACACTCGAGTATAGGCTTTAAAAAACAAGAGATAACTCTGAAACCAAAGAATTGCTCAAGGATATGTATTGTTACCAATCACAAAGCATGATAGAAGTGCTCCACTGGTGCAATGGAATTTTATGGAATTGTAGATTTTAGTAACACACATATATACCAACACTATTATGGCATCAAAATGTTAAGAGCCAATTCTATAAACACAGATGGAAGATAGCCAGAGAGGTTGTGGACTCCTCATCCTTGGAAGTGTTCAAGGCCAGGTTGGATGGGGCTTGGAGTAACCTTGTCTAGTTGAAGGCATCCAGGGTGGGGGAATGAGATGATCTTTAAGGTCCCTTCCAACCCAAACCAGCGTGTGCTTCCATGATTCTATGGAGATTGGATCCTATTTGAGGCATTCAGGCAGAGAATGTGCAGTGCTCTCTGTTTGGACTCCATAGGCTCCACTTTCACTGGTGGAGAAGCTGACCTGACGGATTTGTCATTTCCCTCACACAGCAACTGAAGAGATCAGGAGTGTGTTCCTTCAGTTTTCGGGAGCTCTGCCGGAGAAACAACCGGAAAGAAGCTGCAGCTACATTTTACATCTTTCTGGTGCTGAAGAAGCAGCTGATCCTTGAGCTATGGCAGCACGAGCCCTTCGCTGACCTCACGGCCACTGCTGGGCCCATGTTTGACAAGATCAGATAAACTGATCAAAATACAGCTTAGGTTGCATTTTCCAGCAAATAGTTTTCCTGGAAAAAGGATGGAATGTCTTGTCAAACTGTGGGAGATGAGCAGAGCTCCCTGTCCTCTACACCACCCAGTAATGGCTTGTGCAGGGTTCCTGCCCCAGGTGATCCCTACAGGGCTTATTATTAATATTTATAGTTACATGATGAGTTATATGATAGTTATACAATGTGTTAATAAAGTATCACTAAAATATATATTCTACATAAGAGATTTACATTGTGAAGGATTTTATAAAAGTCCTCAAAGGAATTTTATAAAAGTCCTTGAAGGGTTTTTATAGAAGTCCTTCAAAACCTTTCTCAGAGACTACCTTTGGAGCTTAAATTATTTTTGACAAGGCTTGTGCCATCAGTAAGAGTTATCTATTTACTCTCTATAACAAATATATATATATATATATACCATTTAAAATTGTTCCTGTCAAAGAATGTTCAGTATTTCATATTTCAAGATCTGGGTACTGTCTCCAGTGTTGCTTTTGTGTATTCAGGCAGACAGACACTGGCCCTAGAAGAGTCCAGAAGCTGCAGCAAGAAATTCTGTTTCCTAGAATCCTGCATTTAGGATGCTTTTTAACTTATTAACACCATTATTCATGTGTAGACCTATTTAAAAATGGATGTTAACTGAAATATTATTAGTTCCTTGCATTTTTATCTAATTTAGGATAAATTTTATCCCTTTTACTGTCATTTTCTGAAGCTCTTGGTTTCTGTCTACCTCCCACCTGGAGGAGGAATGATTGTGCCCTGCTGAGGTGCTTTGGTGCTGTGGGGACATCACTGTTCCTTCATGTAGAACCAATAAAAATCAGAAGATGTTTCCTTTGCTTGTTGGTGTTTCTTCTGAAGGATCAAATCCTATGGGTTCATCTTAGAGTCAGGGACTTGGTGATTTTACTTAAATTGGGGAAGGATGAGTGATACTGTCACCCGACTTCCAGGTGTTCACTCACCTCAGTGACACTCCTGTTTCTCTGGGCCCATTAATGTGTGTGGTTCCTGTCCCACAGGAGTTGGGAGGTTGGTTTTGAGGATCTATTTGAGGGAGTAAAAAGGCTTTAAAAGAGGTGAAGCCCCAGCAGGGGCATGGGGATGGCATGGGGTGGCCACTGGCTGTGGGGGTGTTCCAGCTGAATGTCCTTTCTGAACAGGAATATTTGATTAAATAAGTAATGGGCCTTTGCTGCTGTTCTCTGAGGCATTCCTTTTCTGGGTGTAAGGAAGGGAAAAGTATCCCTGTAGGGTAAAACCCTCTCTGTTTTCTGCAAAAGAAACGCTATTTTTGGGTGGGAGCAGGAGCATGGCTCAGGCCAAGACGGGAACCAAGAGCAGCTCATCTTTTCCTTATGGCAGAATTGGCACTTCCAAAGCCAGGTGCTCAGCTGGGAAAAGGCTTTGGATTTGGTGAAAATCTCTCCCTCTCTCCCTGCAGCAGGCCCAATCTCCCTGGAGTGTTGCTCCCACTCTTCAGGTCAGAGTATCCTGGGAGACCAAGCACTGCAGGTTGCAGAAGGAAGGAGAAACCATTTTTCTTTCCCAAAAGCCATCAGCAATGACTCTGCATCTCACAGCAGAGCTGCTGCCTGTGCCACATGGTCAGAGCTGCTCCAGTGGCAGCAGATGTGATAACTCATTAATTTTCCTTTCAAGGAGAGAGGCTGTGCATTGGATTCACCGGGAAAGAGGGAAACAAAAGGCAGCTGGAGGCAGGCAGGAATAAATGGGAGGCAGGATATATATACACACTGAAAACAGTCTGTGTGTCGGGATAAATGAGGTACAAATCATGCAGGAAATAGTGCTGGAAGAAAGACTGACACGTATTTACCGAACAGGTTTGTCAAAACTCTGGAATAACCGTGGGGGAGTAACAAAGGGAGCTGGGAATGTCTGGGAAGCACAATGGGCCTCGGGTCCAGACCCAAAATGGGTGCAGGTTCTCCTCTGACTGTGAATGTCTCCCACATTAGCATTTCCCTCCATAAGTCCGTGTGTGGCTCCACACACGCTGGATGTTCCGTGGATGTTTGTAACACGGGCACGTGTGCATCTCTCAAGCTCCTGGTGCCCACGGGAGTGTCGGCAGCCGACCTTGGGCGCTCCTGGCCGCGGGCACGGAGCGCCCCAGAAACCGATGCCCTGCTGCAGGACGTGCCGCGGGGGCTCCCGAGACGTTTCCTCGGCAAATAATTTGGGAAGACTGATCTTGACAGTTCCAGCAGGAAGCGTGTGGGAAGTGCCATGAGTAACCGGGCTGTGCTGGAGAACGGGACGTGCCGTGCCAGCCTTCAGCCTCATCTCCCAAACTTGCCGGGCGCCAGTCACAGCCCGGGACAGCAGCTCGGGATGGCTGGTGCTGCTTCTCCGCCCCAGCCCCGGCGATTAGGGCTGAGCCACAGGGACTGAAATGGGGCACACAATTCCGGTTATTTAATGACTTGATTTTATGCAAGTGCGTCACTAATTAGAGGCAGGGATCTCCTCAGAGCTGGACTGCTTAAAATTAAAACTACAACGCTGGGGGGACTCCGAGGGCCGGGTGGCCGCAGCGCGGGGCCGCCCCGGCTCCCCGCTCTCCTTCCTCCTCCTCCTCCTCCGGGGTTACGCGGGGCGAGGAGCCCAGGGTCACCGGGCGCAGGGCGCACCCCGGGCGGGGGGCTTCGCAGACGGGGAGGGACCCCAAAACCCGGCTGGTTTCTTTTTTTGAGGGGATCCTGCCGCTCCGACAGAGGGGAGTTGCCATAGAAACGGGGGGAAACCCGGCAGGGGGGGGCGGGGGGAGGCACCCGCTGCGCCGTCGCTTTAAGATCGCAGAGGAGGGAGCAAATTACGCAGCTGCACGGCTCATCCCTCCCTCCCTCCCTTCTCCATCCATCCCTCCCTCCCTCCCTCCCTTCTCCATCCCTCCCTCCTCCATCCCTCCCTCATCCCTCCCTCATCCCTCCAGCGCTCCCGGCCGCCCCGCCGCACCCATGGAGGCCGGCGCAGGTGACTGAGGCGGGGGAGGGCGCGGGGTGCGGGGTGGGGCGGGGGGCACCGCAGCGGGCACCGCAGCGGGGGTACCCCACCGAGCCCCGCGCCGCCGCCGCTCACCGGCCTCTCTCTCCCTTCCCCGGCAGGTCGCTGAGCCCCCCACCCCGGCGCTGCCGCCCCCGACATCGGCGGGGCCCCGCGCAGGTGAGCGGTGCGGGGCGCGGTGCGGGGTGCGGGGGGCGCGGTGCGGGGCCCCGCGGCCGCCGTGACTCATCCCTTTCTGGCTGCAGATCCGGGCTGGGGGGAGGCGGGGGGCGCAGCCGGGTCTGCCAGCGCCGCTCCGCATCGGGGGGGCGGGAGCGGGGGGGGTTCCCGGGACACAGGGTGCTCGGGGCGGGTCACGCATCGGGCCCGCAGCGCACCCGCATTGCGTGTGCCAGACCCCCGCGGCACACACCAGACCCGTACTGCTGCACCAGAGCCCACGGCATGCGCTGGACCCCCATGGCACGCACTGGACCCATGTCTGACTTATCAGACCCATATCTTATGTACCCTGACCCACACTGCAGACCCACCTGGACCCTCACCACACCCACCGGTTCTGCTTCCCAGCCCTGGACCTACATGGCATGTACTAGACCCACACAGCAGCCTCAGCCTCACACTGCACTCACCAGACCTGCACTGCACTTGCCAGACCCACATCTCATGCACCTGACCCACTTCACATGCACCAAACCCTCCCTGCATGCCCCAGACCCTCCTTGCACACCACAGACTCACATTCCATGCACCAGACCCTCCCTGCATGCCCCAGACCCACATCACACACTCCAGACCAATATTTCATGCACCAGACCCTTGTCTGCATCATCACATGCATCAGACCCTCCCTGCAGGCACCAGACCCTCACTGCAACACCCCAGACCCAGATCTCATGCATCAGACCGTCCTTGCATCCACCAGTCCCATGTCACATGGATCAAACCCACATCACATGCACCAGACATCCCTGCACACCCCAAACCCACATCTCATGCACCAGACTCTCCCTTCAAGCACTAGCCCCACATCTGCTCATGCAGCATCCCAAAGTGTCTCCGGCACCATGAGGCATTGCAGGAGCTGGGGCTGCTCTGCAGTTGACATTTTATTATTTAATGGCTTCATGCTCCATCTCCAAAGGGACACAGGAACACCCGAGCGGGCTGATGAGCCGGGTGCTCTGTTCTCTCCTCCCCACAAGGTCAGCGCTGTGGCTGTCGCACAGAACCCACTGCTGGGTGCCTGTTCTCCTTATAAAATCCCAGTGTTTCCACCCTCTCTGGGCAACAGGCATGTCGTGCCGTGCCCTTGTGCCAGAAGATGCAAATCCTGGTGTCCAGGGGTCCCAGGGTGGGGGTCAGAGGGGGCCCATGCTCCCGTCTCGGCAGTGCTGCAGCGGGCTGAGGCAGGAGATGTGGTGTGTGGTTAAAATAGGCCATTCCAGCGGTGTGGGGAGCAGGGCTAATCCCCCGGCACCGCCGTCATTGCCAGCCCTGGCTCAAGGTGGATGGTGGCGAGGGGAGACCTGCTTCCGCCACACGGAGGGGAGGAGGAGCTGTTGCACTGGAAGCTGGGTTCGTCTTCCAGGTTTTTGCCTTTGTATCTCAAAGGAGTGGGCTGTTCCTTCTGCTTCACACAGCTCAGCTCGGCTCCTGCCAGAGCACCTCTGCAGGATGGGCCGTGCAGTGGGGTGTCACTTCCATCCCATCCTGCCGACCTTCCTGGCCTGGGGTAAGGCCACAGGGTCTGTGTCCTAGCTGTCCCACTCCTGCTCTCATGCTGGTACAGCATTTGTCATGGAGCTCTTTTCCCATTTTCCTTTGGCTCCAGAGTCCCCAACGAGAGCCCAGCCTTTGCCCCCTGGTCAAGCACCTTATCTTTAGCTAATGAGGGCTGGGAATTGCCACCTCCCAATTTGGAGTTGCAGCCAGGTCAGCTGGAAAAGTGATGAGCTGCATAACCTGAGCTTTCCAAATGGTGTCTGTTTTCCTGTAATCTCTGGATGTCAACTCAGCGTTTTATAATAAATAGGGGAATAAAAGGAGATGTTCCTGCCTTTTGGAATGGGATACAACCGCTCTTAGCAACATTGATTTTTCTGGTGGTGTTGCATAAACACCCCATGGGGTTTGACTCTGCTTGTGCCCCGAGCACTTGTCTCTGCCCTGAGCTGGATTTAGTGGTGGCTTTGGCAGTGCTGGGTTAGCAGTTGGATTTGAAGGTATTAAAGGTATTTTCCTACCTAAATGGGTCTGTGATTCCATGATCTCCCTCTGCTTCACCCAGGTGAAGCTTTGGGATGAACCTGTCTGCACTGTAGCAGAGGCTCCCATCCTCTGGAGGTATTGCCACATCCTTAGAATCTTCTTGGAGCAAAAGCAAAGCAATCCCTGTATCCCAAAAATCCTCCATGGCAGGAGGAGGAGTGGACAGAATCAGGGATGTTTGCCTCCAGCTGCTCAGGTGGTGGCCCCAGTGCTGACCCTGGCTGCTGCATCCTGCTCCTTCCCACTGCAACCCAGCTATATCCCAGTCCCTTTCCCAGTGCAAGCAGCCCTGGCCTGGCCACTGTCCAGGAACAAGGGCTCTGCCCCACATCAGCTGCTGGTTGTTGGCCACATCCAGGACTTTGCTTATTTTAGAAAAGCAGAGCCGGTGTCAGTAGGGCAGGGTAGGTCCTTGGGAGCCATTTTTGGCCCCTGGAAAAACAAAGCTGTGGTTTCCCTCTCTGTGTTCCCTCTGCTTTTAATCTTGCTCATCCTGGGAGGCTGAAGATCTCCCAAGGGGACCCATGGGGACACCACAGTTCCTCTCCCTGGTCTCTGCAGTGGGTGAAGCTGCTCTCAGACGCTTGGGCTCAGTGCCACCATTGCAAAATATTCCTCACACAGGATGTGCCAAGGGAAACACAGGAATTCGGCAGCAGGCAGGATGATGGGATCCTCGACAAAGGAAGCAGTGAGCGAGAAATCTGGGGAAATGTGGCAGCTGCTGGCACAGCAGTGTTGTGCTGAGGGTTGACACTGGCAGTGAGCTGCAGGCTCTCACACCTTCTCTCATGCACCCTGTGGGGTTGGGGTGAGCTGGCAGCAGCTGGATCCCTCTGAATCCCACAGAAGCTGAGCTTTGGAAGCTGATGGGAGCACACTCTTGAGCCTGCAGCCATGAAACCCTCAGAGGAACAAGCTGAGGAACCATCAGAGGCTTCGCTGAGCCAGTGATGAGGGTCTCTTCCAGGGGTCCTGTGTCCCTGTTTCCCATGTGAGAAGCATCTAGGAAGAGCTGTACCTGCCCAGCCTGGTTTGTCCATCACTGGCATAGCCAGAGCATCCAGCAAAGAGTGGGGAAGTGGCAGGATTTGAGGTCAGGAGGCATCTCTGTGGGGCAGTGATCCAGCTGAGCCTGGGGAAATCTTCCTCTGGGGCACCAGGCTGAGCCCCCACTCTGTTTTGTCACTGCTCTGCCATCCGTCACTGTCATGGTGTGATCAGTAGGTCAGCACTGTCCCAGGTCCCCTCTGTGGCTGGCAGGAGCTGAGGATCCACCAGGAGATGAGCCCCACAGTGTCACCCACCCCTGGACAGTGGCAGTGTGGGGGACTTGTGCTGACTCTGCATCCCAGCCCTCTGTGGGGGATCTGCTTTTTCAGCTCCAGCTGTTTCCTTACCAAGGCCCATTGCTTTTATTTATCAGGAATTCTCCAGGCTAATTCCACTGCATGGAACAAATCCTGGTTTGTGCTGTTGCTTGTCAAGGCTCTGCCCTTCTGTCCCACATGTGCTGGGACACTCACAGGGAGTTTTGCTGTGGCAGCACCAGCAGCATGCTGGTCTTCGCAATGGGCAGTGCCCACTCTACTCAGCTCTCAAGCTGCATTTTAGGGGATTTGCAGGATGCTGCAAATGCAGGTGGGTTGCAGGACAATCTCTGATTTGGTATAAGTTGTAGTGTTGGACCCTGGCCCATGCTGGCATTCCCAGGTGGTAAGGGCAGACACAGAGGTGCTGAGCAGGGTCCTGCTGGTCCCCCAGTGTGGAGACAAGCCAGTGCCCCCCAAGTCACCTTTGTCTTGGGCTGTGAATTGCTCTGACCACCCCTGCTGTGGAGACAGGCTGACTGACTACAGAGCTGGTAGAGAAGAGAAGGCTCCAATGAGACCTTAAGAGCCTCTTCCAATGCCTAAAGGGGTTCCAAGAGAGCTGGATAGAGACTTTGGACAAGGGCATGGAGTACCAGGACAAGGAGGAATCCCCTCCCACTGACAGAGGGCAGAGTTAGACGGGATATTTGGAAAAAATTCTTCCCTGTGAGGGTGCAGAGGCCCTGACAAAGGTTGCCCAGAGAAGCTTTGGCTGCCCCATCCTTGGAAATGTTGAAGGCTGGATTGGACAAGGCTTGGAGCAACCTGGTCTAGTGGAAGGTGTCCTTGCCCGCGGCAGAGGGTTGGAATGAGATGGTCTTCAAGGTCCCCTCCACCCAAACTATTCTGTCATTTTAACCTCCTGCTATGGGCAGGGACACCAACCACTAGACCAGGGTTAATCCTAGATTTCCTCTTGCATTCCTGGTGAGGCTCTGTTGGTGCTACAACTGCTCATCCTTGTCCATGTGATGGGGGTAATTCTAAGTGCAGATCCGTCATTTCCTTTGCCTTTAGTAGCCACGTACCACATGGGAAGGTGTGTGTTCAGCTTTGGTGCTGAATCTGCCCATCCTTCCTGTCCTGGGCAGCCTGTGGGCACAGTGAGGCTTCTGGGGAGACTGAAGTGGCCCATTGATCCTTTGGGAATAATGACAGTTTATTATCACTGATTAAATTCCAGACACCCCTGGGTGCTGTGGAAGGCATCAAGCCTCAGTGTGGGCACCAGACAAGTCTGCAGCGGTGGGAGGAGGAGGAGGAGGAAATGAGGTCCTCAGACATGAGGCCAAATCAAGGTGTCCCCACAGAGCCATTCCAGGCTGTGGATGCTGGCAGCAGGTGCCTGAGGTGTGGTGTGCTCTCAGGAGCCCCATGTGCTGGACATGCACGTGCCATCTGCAGTGCTGGCACTTGCTGCTGTCAGTGGACAGAGGGGCACAGGGGGTCCCCTGCACAGAGCAGTGTGGCATGAGGGTGACTTTGCCATGAGTGGGGAAGATCCAGGTACAGCTGAGCTGATGATGGGCACCACAGGCCCTGGGGTAATACCAGATACCACCGGACTGCAGGGGAGAGGGTGAGGCATCAGCCCTCTCAGATCTCCCTAAATCCCTGCTCGAGAGCTCCAGGTTATGCTGCAGCCCCGTGTGGCACTGGTGGAGGGTGGCAGAGAATCCTGGAGGATGCTCCTGCCAGCCTGAGGCCACACGCGGCTCTTGGTGGATGCTGATTCACGCTGCTGCAGTAGCAGGCTACTGCCTGCTGCCCACTTAGGAGCTGTGATCCAGCAGGGCAGAACACTGCCTTCCCCTGCCCTGGTCATCTCCAGGCAAATCCATCCTAGGTGGGAGAAGCAGGATGACAAATCGTTCTCGCAGTGTCCCAGGGGTGCTGGCACCCCTCTGTCACGAGGCACTATGCCTGCTGGGACTTGGGACTTCACAGCAGCACCAGTGCTCTGGGGTCTTTAGTGCCCTGGTTTGGGGATCAGGGAGCAGCAAATCCTGGGCAGAGCAGAGACCTGGACTGGCCAGGGTGGGCTTTGAGGTATCCTGGAAGAAAAATAACCTGGGGTGGTAATTGCGGAAAGCTGCACTGGGCTGAACTAGATGTGCCCCCCTTCCTGTTCTGCCTCCCCTGTTGTCCCACTCCTGGCACTCCCCTGGAGCAGGGCCAGCAGCATGGACTGTTTCCTGTCACCCATCGATTATCTGTTGGCAGGTCCCATCTCCTGCATTGCTCTGCCAAAACCTGAGATAAATGCTGGCATTGTGCTAGGTCTGGGTGGGGATGGGGGGGGGGCCCATGCTGCCCCGGGCCCGTCGGTCTCTGGCAATGTGGGAGCACAGTGGGGATCCCAGCAGTGCCACGGGATGCTCTGCAGGATGCGGGTGCTGAGCAGATGCTTCTCTCACTTCCTCACATCCTGCGTGTGCCCGAGGTGCTGCAAGCCCCTGGATCTGGCCTATTTATTTACAGGAAAGCGGGCTCTGTGTTTCCCTAGGGATTAGCAGCTGCTGCCTCATCATGCAGGGATCTGTTCTTCCTCACCTGATTTCACTGCTGAATGGGGGATTTGCACTTAATTAAGGAAAAGCAGGCACCCAGCCCACTGCAGGGAGAGCTGCCTGCCTGGGGAGCTCCATGGCTGGGTCAGAGCCCTTGTACCACCATCTCTGCCTCCAGTAATGCCACCACTGCAGCACTCTGTGTCCCTGTGGCATTACCCTGCTTCCTGACAGGGATGGAGATCTGGGAGCAGGGGGAGGCTTGTCCCGTCATGATAAAGGGGCTCCAGACCATGGGCAGGCACCTGCTCTGCTTCTGGTCTGCCTTTTAAATTAAGAACTCTGTGCCCACATGTTCCTGGTGGGACTGTGGGACCCTGGTGGGACCACAGGCATGCAGCATTCTGGCATTTCTGGGCTATGGGAGACAAATGGGAAGCACAGCCCAGATGTGCAGGGGATGCTGTCCTCATCTGCCTCTGTACTGGTGGCCCTGGGGACTATACTGATGCCCGGGTGCCTGGGCTCACCCCACAGGGTCCTGATCTCATCAGGGCCATTTTCCTGCCTTCACCTGCTCTCTCTGTTGCCTTCGCCCGCAGTTCCCTGTGCCCAGGAGCCGTGGCACCGTGGCCATGTCTGTGCCGGGGAGCAGACGCGCGTCCGCAGGATCACGAAGGTGAATATGCTTCAGCCTCTGGCCTCGGGACTGGACACCAGCGCCTGCAGCCGGGATGAGACGATCCCCACGATCCCCACACCTCCACCACCAGCTGCCACTTCGCAGCACGAACCCCCAGCCCAGCTTTCAGGGGTTTGCATGGCGCTGCCCGCTGCACAGCACTTCCCTGTCCGTGCATGCAGCTCCCCGAGTGCTGCACGCCCCGTCCCTCTGTCCGTCTGTGCCACAGCCAGGACCGACCCCTCCGTCCGTCCAGGCGAAGGCAGGCAATGGTGGAGAGCACTAGGTTGGGGCAATGAAACTGGGAGGTATGTTAGCCCTTGGAAAATGTCTCCTTGAGCTGAGTGATAAAGAGAGAAAAAGAGGGAAAAAGCATTTATTCCCCTCCCAATGTCTCCATGACCTGGACTGCTGTTATGGAGGTACAGGCTCGGCGTGGGCAGGGAGAGGAGGCAGAGCTGCCCACGTTAGGTGATGCTCTGGCAGATGTGGCTTGAGCTATGCCGGGACCATGCTCCCAGGGGACTCTCAAGGGGCTCCCAAGGGGCTTACAAGGGGATCCCAGGGGCTCCCAAGGTCTTCAGGGTGCAAGGATGCTGTGCCAGCATCCATGGGCTGCCACGCCAGGGAAGGGGGAAGAGGGTGGACATCCCCCCCAGCCCTGCCTTTGTGCCCGTCACCATGTCCGTGCAATTTTGATCCCTGCTGTTTGTTTTGTCCTTTTGTCTTGTGTGTTCTCGGTGTGGTGGTTGGCAGTCGCGGGGTTTATGGACGGAGTGGCTTTGCCTCCTTCTTTAAGTCTTCAGCGCCCTCAGCCACTCGGCCTGAGACACAGCCTCTTCTCCCTGCCTCCAGGCGCCCCTCGCCCCCCGGGAGGGACACCTACGGCACCTCCTCGCTGAGCAGCAGCAGCAATTCTGGCTCCTGCAAGGGCAGCGACAGCAGCCCCACCCCAAGGTAACCCATCACCCGTGGCCCCAGGGTGGCTGCCGGGTGCCCCCGGGCAGGGGGAGCAGCCCCCCGTGCTGCCGGTGCCCAGCGGGGACAGGAGCGCAGGGGCCGCCGGAGCCAGGCTGTGCGCTTGGTGGCTGGGGGAGCCGGAGCTGGCGGAGCTGCTGGCGTGTCTCCAACAGACCCTCACTACCCTCCTCCTCCAAACCTCTCCGCCGCTGCTGTTGTGTCGTCTCCCTCCCTGTCCCCCCCGCCTGCCACCCAGGGATCCTCCGTCCTCTTCCCTCCGTCCTGCTGTGGCTGTGGCTTGCACGCTGCACGCTCCCTCCCGCCACTCCCGCATTCCAAGGAGCACATGGATCCTTCCAGACCGAAGGCACGAGGGCAAGAGCTTCGCTTCCATCCCCTTGTGTTGCCTGGCAAAGGTTTGGCAAGAGCTGGTGGCCCCCTGGCTTCTCAGCAGAGAGCTCCAGGTGTGTTCGGGGCACAAACAGCCGGCGCCAAGCTGTGGGATGGGCACCACCAGCACTGCAGGCACAGCAGCCCGTGGTGCACTGTTCATTGCCTGCCTGTCCTCTGCCCCCTGCCAGCTCCCAGAGGTGGAATTGTTCTGGGAGGATCTGAGGGGCCCGAGGGCGATGTGGTGAGCAGGTTCTGTGTGTGTTGCGGCCAGGGGCAGTGACCATCCTTCTGCCATGGGGCATTCCAAGGCATGGATGCTTCTAACACAAAGCTTCTGGACATGGCTAAAGGCTGCTGGGCTGATGGACACCATGCAGGGGGGCTTTGGGATGCCTCTTTTCCATACCTGGGGAGTTTGGTCCCCCCAGTGCAGTGCCAAAGCCACTTGTGTAGCTCCCAGCTCTCTACATGCCTCCCAGCTTGGCCAAGTAGCCCTGTCCCTGGCCAGCTCCTGCTCTCTGTACTTGTCCCAGGCTTTGGGTCAGAGATGTCACTTCATCTGCCCCAGTGCCAGTGGTGGCACAAGGAAGGTCCAGATGTGCTGCTGGCCCAGCCCATTGCAGATGCTGGATTCCCTGGCTTGCTCCCCATGGGCAGGACAGCCACTATCTCAAGACCTGCTCCATCCCAAACCCTTCTATTCCCCATCTTGTGCCTTCATCTCTGGCAGAGCTGATCCCCCCCTGGGATCTCCATCCACATTGGTTGTTTCCAGGAAGGTCACTTCGGGCACACAGAGACCTCAGTGCCCCAGGCTGTGATCATGCCCCAGCACCACAGAGGGCTCAGTACCTGACAGCAGCACTGGTGTGTCCAGCAGCTGCACCCACCCTCCTGCCAGGACACAGCACCAAAGACACCCACCCTGTCTGTCCTGCCAGAGGCACAGCACACAGGACACCCATCCTGCCTCTCTTGCCAGGGCACAGCACTCTCATGCACCTACTCTGCCCCTCCTGCGCTCAGGCTCTTTTGGGATGTGTTGTGGGGCTGCACCCCCAGAGCAGGCCGTAGGACCCCTGGGTCAAGCCTGTGCTGACCCTGGCAGTGGCAGTGGATGACATCTGTGTCCCCACAGGCGCTCGTCCAAGTACAACCTCTGCAGTGACAACCATGGGATAAAGCCACCGACGCCGGAGCAGTATCTGACTCCCCTGCAGCAGAAGGAGGTCTGCATCCGGCACCTGAAGGCTCGCCTGAAGGACACACAGGAGCGGCTGCAGGACAGGTGAGCATGCCATGCCAGCACCAGCCATCGCCACCCACTGTGGCAGCTCTGTCTGGGATCGATGCTTTGGGGTGTCCCAGTTCCCAGCATGGCACCTTGTCCTCGTGCTCGTGCCCTGGGACCAAGGTCACAGCTGTACCACGGCATTGGTGGCGTGTGGGATCTGGCACTGCTGCCTGTGCAGACTGGGAGCTGCAGATTTGGGGACTGAAGAGCCCCACGTCCCACCTGCCGTGGCTGCGTTGTCCCCTCGCCCTGTTTAAGTCCCTGCCATGCCTTTGCTGAATTCCAGCGTCAGAGGGTGGCTAATCCCCATCTGCTCCTCTCAGGCTTAGGCACGGCCCCGCCACCGTGCCAGCTGCCACGCGCCCGCCCGGGGCACCTGCCCACCCCCATGCAGTGCCCAGGGAGACCTGGGCACTGCAGCCTCTCGGGGAGAAGGGATCCACTTCCAGGGATCCCTGAGCTCCCATTGCTCCGAACAGTGCTCTCAGGGGGCCCTGAGCATCAGTCCTCAAGCATCAATCCTGAGAGTCCCCAAGTACCACTCCTGAGGGTCCCTAAGCATCCATCCTTGGGGTCCCTGAGTATCACTCCTGAGGGTCCCTAAGCATCACTCCTGGGGGTGCCTGAACATTGCTCCTGAGGCTCCCTGAGCATCACTCTGAGGCTCCCTGAGCATCACTCCTGAGGGTCCCTAAGCCACTGGATCCATCCCTTGTTCCCAGCTGGGAGTGTTACTGGGTGATCTGGTTGCAACCCAGAGCTGGGCACACGAGGACAGGGCTGTCCCTGCAGCCCCCTCAGCGCCGCGGTGGTGCCCTCCCGTCTCCGCAGGGATGCTGAGATCGAGGACCTGAAGACGCAGCTGTCACGGATGCAGGAGGACTGGATCGAGGAGGAGTGCCACCGCGTGGAGGCCCAGCTGGCGCTGAAAGAGGCTCGCAAGGAGATCAAGCAGCTGAAGCAGGTCATCGACACAGTGAAGAACAACCTACTGGAGAAGGACAAAGGCCTCCAGAAGTATTTTGTGGACATCAACATCCAGAACAAGAAGCTGGAGACGCTGCTGCACAGCATGGAGGTGGCACAGAACGGGGCGGTGAAGGAGGAGGGCGCCGGCGAGTCGGCCGGGGGGTCCCCGGCCCGATCCCTCACCCGCAGCTCCACCTACACCAAGCTGAGCGACCAGGGAGCCGGGGACCGCAACGTGGGGGGCTCGCAGACCATCTCGCTGGACGAGGGGGCCGACAGCGGCTTCGTGGGGATGGAGGAGGCTCCGAGCCACACGGACTCGCTGGAGGTGGGGGGTGAGCCCGGCACCCGCCTGCCCCCCAGCAACACCTACGAGAAGGTGCTGGGACTGCGGAGCAGCGTGGAGGCGGGGGTGCAGGCCAGCTGCATGCAGGAGCGGGCCATCCAGACGGACTTCGTGCCCTGCCAGCCCGACCTGGACACCATCCTAGAGAAGGTGATGAAGTCCCAGGCTTGCAGCTTGGGCAGCCCCACCTCCGCCTGGGTCTCTGAAATGGAAGACACGATGCCCGTCCCCGAGCTCGCCAACCCCAGCGGGACCACGGACCTGATGGTGGCCGAGCCCGACGCCGCGACGGCGGCTGCCAGTGCCGAGGGGGGTGTCCCCTGCAACCCGGCGGTGCGGCAGCCCCCCAGCGCCAGCCCCTCGGTGGCCATCGCCTGCGTGGCGGAGGAGGAGCTGACGGAGGTGACCGGCTGCGAGAACAACCCTTCCAAGAGCTACTGGAGCCGCCACTTCATCGTGGATCTGCTGGCCGTGGTGGTGCCGGCGGTGCCCACGGTGGCCTGGCTGTGCCGCTCGCAGCGGCGGCAGGGCCAGCCCATCTACAACATCAGCTCGCTGCTGCGGGGCTGCTGCACCGTCGCCCTGCACTCCATCCGCAGGATGGGCTGTCGCCCCGTCGCCAGCCCCGGCCCCGGAGGCACTGCCCAGCCCTGACCCCTCCGACGCCCTCCACCCGCCCCCACGGACCCGACTGCTGATTGTAAAGCCCCGGCGTGGCACTGGCGGGTGGGAAGGGGCCGAGGGGTCTGTGGGTGCATCGAGATGTGCTGCCCCCCCCCAGCTCCTTTGTCCTGGAGGAGGGAAAGAACCGTTGTTGGAAGAGGGGTCAGTGTCACCCCCCGCCGACGGACACCCTGCCTGTGCCTCTGGCTGCAGGGAGCTGTGGGGCTTTCCCTCCATCGCACTTGCTTTTTGTTTGTCGCCGGGTTATCCCCGGAGCCAGCCCTGCCACGGGCGGCTGACGGCAAGGAGCCGCTGGCAGCGTGGAGCGCTGGGGATGCAGCGGTTCCTTGCTCCAGGTGCAGTGTCTGTCTGTGGGCAGGGGGATGGGGAGTTCCTGTCCAGACACAGGGATCAGCTCGGGAGCGGTTCGGGCCAGCCCCCCATTTCCTCGGAGATGTCTCCCCACACTGGGATGGAACTGGGCTGCAGCTCACGCACGGAGCCCCCCGAGGAAGCCATGGGCTCCCCCTCCCTTTGCTTTGCACTATATTCACTTTTTTTGGGGTACAGACTGAAGCCCGGCTGTTGGGACTCTGGCTGCCGGGGGCTCCTGCAGTTTTGTCAGCCGTGATGCCGGTGATCTCACCATGTGCTGGAGCTCGGTTGCCTTTGCTGGGGTGCGGGCAGTGCCGTGCAGGCAGAGTCAAGCCCTTTGCTGCCCCGGCCCACCCAAACCCCCGCTTTGCTGGTGGCCTCCGGAAAAATGCCTTTTGTTGTTGTTGTTGAAACACAAAGACAGCAAGGATTGCTCAGCGGGGCTGTCGGGGTGCGGGACTTGGGGCTCCCCCGGGCGCGCCGCACCCCCACCCCACGAATGTCTGTGGTTTCTTCGTGACTTGAACTAACAGTGTTTCTCCCCAACCCCATCCCAAGCCCACTCCCCCACCCATGGATGCCACCGGGCAGGTGCCCTGGCAGCCGGTGATGCTCCACACGCCGGTGTCCAGCGGTCCCCAGAGGGGCACGTGCCACATCCTGTGTGCCCCACACTTCCCTGCATCCCCCTTCCGCTGGCTCTGCCTGTGCTGGGGGGGCAGTGGGGACAGCAGCTCTGCCACCAGCAAGCACCAGGTGCCGGGGGGAAGATCTGGGGAGCAGCAGTGTCCAGGCAGCCGGGGTAGCTGGGATATTCGCCTCTCGTGCAATGTATTTGTGGATCTGTGTACACGTCTGTTAGACTATCCAAAGCTTTGCCAAGAAATAAATGTAACGACTATATTTGAAAGACAAATCCATATAATATATTTTTTAAATACAGAACTGAAAAAGCTGTAACCCCCCTCTTCTTGTTTCCCCTGTCCTGTACTCGCTCTCTGTGGTGGATGTAATAAATGTCGCTGGGTCTGTGTCTGCTTTGGCTGGAGCCAGCCCTTGGCATCCGCCTTGAGGGGGGTGGCCCAAGCAGGGACATGGGGACAACAGGACCCTGGTACAGGACATCTGCCTCATCCCTGCTGAGGAGAGGAAGAACCACCCAGCAGCCACCAGACTCTGAAGGGATAAGGGGTTTGTGCTAAAATAGCTCCTTTGGAGATGCTGTGGGGTCCCCTCAGCAGGCCCTCAGGGCTTCCAGCATCAGCTCCCAGAACAGCAGCGATGGTGTCACAGGTCAGGGATGGAGTGGTCCATGGATGACTTCACCAGCCCTGATGAGAGCCTGAGCAGAGGGAAGGGAGGTCAGTGGGGGGAACCTAGAGGTCCCTGTGGGGTGGGGGGTCCTTGCAGCCCCACATTCTCACCGTTTGACCATGTGCTCATAGATCACGGTGGGGATGATGGTCAGTGTCACCACGTTCCCAGCCCCTGCCAGCACCTCCATGAGCTGCTTATCCTGTGGGAGAGAGAAGGGGGGGTCCATGGTGTGCCCAGCTTTGCTCAGTATCCCCCTCCCTCCTGGATTCTCTGGCCACATGCTGGACTCCCCAGGCATGTCCTGCACCACCAGAGCACAGCCCTACCTTCATGCCGATGACGTTCTGGCCGTTCACCTCGCAGATGCAGTGGTGGGTGAGGAGCCCGTTGCGGGCGGCCGAGCTGTCCTTGGCCAGCGACACAATCTTTCCCTTCTTCACCACGACGCCGATGTGGCCGGTGCTGTCCTTGTGCACGGTCACGGTGCGCTGGAAAGGCCTGCGGAGAGGGCACCATCAGTGCTGCCACTGGCACTGCCACCACCACCGGTGCCACCAGCCACTCACCTGTCCCGCACCACCATGACGATTTTTTCAGGGTTCGCCTTCTTCAGCGCGCGCTGTGCCTTGTCACTGCTCCAGCCTGCGCAGTTCTTGCCATCGATCTGCAGCACCTGGTCCCCGAAGCGCAGCCCCACCAGTGCTGCTGGCGAGTTGGCCTTCACCAGCTGCACGAAGATGCCCTGTGGACACAGTGGAGTGGTGGCACAGGGACCAATGGCCATGCCACACACCATGGTATGCCGTGCCATGCCATGCCATCTGCACCCTGCTGCGGCACGCTGTGACATTTAATGCCACACATTGCCGTGCCATGATACACTGCCGTGTCACGCTGTGCTCTACCGTCATGCTTGTGCCGTGACACGCTGTTCCGTGCCGTGCCCAGCCCCATGCCAGCCCAACCCCTCACCTGGTCGACGTTCTTCAGCTGCAGCCCCGTCTTCCCCCGCTCGTCCTTGCACAGGTGGATCTCCCGCACACCCGGCTTGATCTCTGCCCGCCGCAGCCCCGCGTTGTTCCCACTCAGGGGGGCGACCAGCTGGCCTGGGGAGGGCCCAGCGGGGGTCAGTGCCTGCGGGGGAGCTGGGGGTCAGTGGGGACGGGGGGGACACAGGGCCCTGTGCACCTTCAGCCCTTGGGAGTGCTGGATCCCTTTCCCAGGCAGGATGAGGAACCAGAGGGACCCCCTCGGGGCAGGGAGCTGCCAGCCCAGACACCTACGGTGCTGTCCTCTGTGCGCAGGTTCTTCTGGATCTCCTCACTGGAGAGCGCCAGCCCCATGTAGTTCTCCAGCTCAGCTAGGTTGGGGTACAGTACAGGTGGCTCTGAGGGACATACCGAGGGTGGTCTCAGCTCCTGGGGCCCCCAACCCATGGCCATTTCCCCCTCCATCCCGGGAACCCCCTGGGACCCTGGGCCAACAGAGACCCCAGAATCCCATCCCCAACCCATGCAATGAGTTGGGGGGGGTCTCAGCTGAGGACCCCCCCACCCCCCGAGCCTCATTGTCCCCACAGACAGCCTCAGCACAGGGTGAGCTGATCATGCTCCGCCTTACCAGAGCCTGAGGTGAGCTTCGGCTTCTCCGTGACCACTGTGGTGGCAGGGGTCCTCACCCCAGCTGCTGCCTGTGCCTGCCAAGAGACAGGGTGCTCAGTGCTCTGCTGCCACCCTGGAGACCCTCTGGGGTGAGACCCACAGGGACCCATTGGGGTCTGCTCCCCCCCGTAACACTGCTGAGCTGACACTGACCTGCAGGACCTGATGGCCCTTCATGTCCTCCAGGGAAGGGTAGAGAGTTGCCATCGCTGCTGCTGTCTGGGGACAGGGATGGGGCAGTTCAAGGACTGGGCTGCCTCTCTCCAAGCATCCCTCCCAGCCCGAGTACCGGAGATGGGCTGTCACCTGGAATCTCCAGTGTGACTCAAGGCTATGTCACCAGGGCCGCCACCACCACCACCACCTCCGGGTGGCTGGGACACGGATGGCTGTGTGCCAGGCTGGTCCTGCTCCCCATGTTCACCTGTCCCACAGAGCCATCCCAACACCAGGCAGATAGGG
Source organism: Phylloscopus collybita (assembly GCA_027886175.1). Lineage (NCBI taxonomy): Eukaryota > Metazoa > Chordata > Aves > Passeriformes > Phylloscopidae > Phylloscopus > Phylloscopus collybita. The sequence goes on along the minus strand of JAJNNQ010000027.1, from coordinate 7,384,677 downwards.
GAGTGGGATATCCCATGGGAATGGCCCCTTTGCCCCTCATCAGACCTCTCTGCTCCCCATGTCCAGCTGGCCAGTGGGACCATTCCAGCATTACCCAGACACAGCAGTGAGATGTCCCATGGGAACAGCCCTCCTACACACCATCAGCCCCCTCTACACCTCATGTTGTGCCCAAGGCTGTGCCCCCAAACCTACTCTATGGCATCTTGTTCCCCAAAAAGCATCATCCAAAACTCATGGTCTAGGGGCCAAATCCAGACCCAGCTCTGAGCCCTGTGGGAACCAGGCAGGATCCCACCTGTGGCCCAGGGATAGCAGCAGCATCCAACGGACAAGACCCCCCAAGTCCAACCCTGGCACCCCTGGACTCACCTGCCAACAGCTCCCAGTTCCTTGTGACACCCTCTGCCTGGCCCCTGGATTTTATAGCCGGGCCCAGCCCAGGGAGGGGCCAGACAGCCTCAGCTGATTGCACCCCCGCCAGGTAGGGCACAGGTGAGGAAGAGCAAGAGGAAGGTGAAGGCAACAATGCACAGAGCCCTGGCACTGCAGGGATGGGTCAGGGATTGGGATGGGGACAGGGATGGCTTTCTGTAGGTTCGGGCTTCCTGGGAGAGCAGGGATGGGGCTGCACCCCCCCATGGTGGCCCCCCCCCCCCCCCCAATCCCCCCATCACTTCTCCTGCTACCCCCAGCACGTGGCTTGGCCCCTCAACTGGGCCCCCCCATTACCCTTCCTGGCTCCATAGGCCCTGCTGGGGGGGGCAGAGGGGGTTCCCCACCGTAATCCCCTGCGTGGGCAGTGGCTCCTGCTGACACCTCGCTGCCCTGGCGCGTGGGGCTGACGTGGCCGTGACCGGGATCCCGTGTCCCACACCCTTCCAGCCGTCACCTGGGACACGTGCCAGGTGTGGGAGTCCCATGCTGCAGGTGGAGAAACTGAGCCAGCACAGAGCTCAGCATGGGGTAGCAGTGGCACCCTGCAGCCATGGGCCATCACCGTGTCACCCGGGGATGCAGCGGCCAGTGGTGACATTCTGCTGTCAGCACTGAGGATGCCATGGGCCACCGTGTCCCCAGGAGCTGGGCAGGGGGTGCTGAGGGTGTTTGGGCAGGCCTGGACCTGGTGGCACCAGCCCAGAGCTCCCTGGCACAGGGCCAGTCCCGCTGTGAAGCCACAGCCAGGCACGTCCCAGCTCCCTGTGCCTCCGTTCTGGCGTGCCAGGCCAGGAGGAAGTGTTTTATTTACTGGTGTTATTTTTAGCTGGATGGTGCCCAGCTGCCTTGACCAGCCCAGGACAAGAACAGCCCGAGCGCCAGCGGCAGAGAGAGTCCTACACAGACAGAGAGGATTGGTCTCTGGAATCTGTTCATTCCCTGAAACCCTCATCCCCACAAAGACACAGCTGGAAAGACTCACACCCCACCTGCACTCACGGGTGCTGCAAGAGCTGTGCAGGGGCTGAGGGCTTAAGGGCAGGTGGCTTCCCTCAGCCTGCCCCCTGCCCTGGCTTAGCCCCAGCCAGAAGCCATGGCACTACCTGGCAACAATTAATAATTAAAGCAAAAGGCTTTGCAGGAAGGGAAACCCAGACTGGCCTCAAGCTTCCACCCAGAAACAGCCACAGCAAAGGACAGAGCAGAGTGCTGGTGCCTCACAAGCTCCTGTTCTGCTTAATTAAGCAGCAGTTAAGGGCAGTGCTAACTACTGCAGAGCCCTGTGCAAGCACTGGTGCTCCTGGATGCATCCCAGTAGCCAAGCTGCTCCTGCCCTAGGGCCACTGCTCCCTCCAGGACACACAAAGTTTGCCTGGCAGCTGGGACAGGCTGTGTTATTGATCGTGGCTGTGTTATCAGTTGTGGCACACTGATCAAAGGTTGTCAGCAGAGGAGCCAGGCACCGGCCCACAGAGGTGCCTGAGCAAGTCCTACACACAACACACACAGCTGCAGCAGCAAAGCCCAAAGCAGGTGATGTGCTATGCCCCATGTGCCATGTCCAGCTTTCAAAAATGACAGAAATAAATCCAGAAAGATGCAAGAAAAGGCTTCCCTGGAGCTGTAAGGACCATGGGAACATGCATCCATCTATCCTTCATGCTTTCAGTTCAGGCTGAGTCACAGCCACAAGGGCACAAGGCTGTGAGGGCAATGCTTAATAGGTTATGGTGAGGCAATTAATTATGCACATTCAAGCAGGCCACCATCACATCCACACAGAGCACAGGAGCCCCAGGCATCCTACTGTGCTCCCAGGGCTGAGCACCTGTGCCTCACACTAAGGCACAGCAGCACAGCAGGACAACCCTGGCACAGCACCCCATGAGCCTAGCCCTGCACCCTGAGACCCTGGCACAGCAACTACAGCACTCCCTGAGCATAGCACAGCACCCAAAGCACCCCATAACCCTGGCACAGCACCCTAGAAGCCCGTAACAGCACCCAACAGCACCCCGAGCCCAGCCCAGCCCCTGCTGAGCGACAGACAGGCGAGGGACAAACCTCCAGGACACAGGGCTGAGAAAAGCCAGCATAAAGCGTTTTTATTGCGATAATAAACTGGATGCCTTTGTGCGGCGGAGAAGGAAGTGACCGGCGGGGATTTCTGTTACCAACGGACTGGGCAGGGCAGAGGGAGGGGGCACAGGGGACAGCTATGCATCCTGTGAGACCAGGCAAGCAGCGATGACCAGCATCAGGTGGCAGGAGAGAATGGGCAGGTGTGCTCAGAGCAGGGACAACAGGGGGCTGATCGTTCCTTTCCACGGGGGAGGAGGACAGAGGTGTTTTTGTTGAGTTGAGCCCCCACCACCTCCCCTGCAGACAGCACCTTCCCTTTGTCCAGTTTTCCTTTTTCTTAAAAGAAAGCTCCATGCTACGGGATTTTCAGGGTGTGGTGGAGCTCTGGTGGAAACTCAACTCCCTAAATCCAAATGTGGTCTGGAGGGGAAGGCAGGCCCACCGTGAGATGGCAGGGTGAAGCAGGGGCAGAGCAGCCCTCCTTTCCCAGAGCAAACCCACAATGCCTGCAGTGATGCTCCTCAGGGAGCAGGGAAAGGCCAGGCTCCCTCACTGTCCCATTCCAGGCAGAATTCCTATAAACAATCCTAGTGCTACCTTGCTCTCTGCATCCCTTCAGCCTCAACAACCTCACTCTGCTATGGCTTTTACAGCAGCAGCAATTTCTGGTTTGAAAACACCATAAATCTGCACCAAAACGAGTAACTAACAGGATTCCTTTTGTTCAAATTACTCCTATCTAAGGTCAGCCCATCTGCGTGCTACTGGGAAAACGTAGTCTACACCTGGAACAAAAATAAGATTAAGAACTTGACCCAAAAAGAGTTGAGGTTTACGGCGTATAGTTTAAAAAGACATAAAAACACGATACAAGGAGGAAGAGTCAGACGCAAAGCTTAGTGACCAAAGGCATTCAATCAAGGTGTAAGGTTATACAATGAGTGTAGTGGACTATCAGGAAAAGCTCCGTACAAAGTCATGTGCACTCTTCTTGAAGCTGAGATTCTGGATTCCTCCATGTGCCAAACCTGTGGGGAGAGAGGAGAGGTGGTGTGACAGAGGTGCCTGCCTGCTGGACAAGGAGGGAATGTGCCCAGGACACGGCAGCCTCCACACAAACCACACTGGGCCCTCAGAGCAGCAGCCAAGCCTTGATCACAGGGGGGAGAACGGCCCCACCCTGCCCACACCATGGGGACCCCACACCCCAGAGCAGAGCCCCACAGAATCACAGAATGGGCTGGGTTGGGACTATAAAGAGTCATTTTGTTTCAGCCTCCTGGCACAGGTAGGCACACTGTCCACTAGACCTGGTGGACTCCAAGGTTGCTCCAAGTCCCATCGAACCTGACCTGGGACACTTCCAGGGATGGCGCAGCCACAATTTCTCTGGACAGCCTGTGCCAGGGCCTCTCCACCCTCACAGGGAAGAATTTCTTCCCAATATCTAATCTAACTGTGCCCTCTGTCAGAGTGAAGCTGTTCTGCCTTGCTGTCACTGCAGGCTCTTGTGTGAAGTCCCTCTCCAGCTCTCTTGGAGCCCCTTTAGGCTCTGGAAGGTGCTCCAAGGTTTCCCCAGAGCCTTCTCTTCCCCAGGCTGAGCAACTCCAGCTCTCAGCCTGTCTCCATAGCAGAATTGCTCCAACCCTGGGGTCAGTCACAGCCTCCAGCCCACACCATCAGCCCCATGCCCTGGCAGCATAAGGCAGGAGGGGGTGTGGCAGCCGAGCCCCCTTGGTGCAGCAACAACACTCAGAACCCAAGGCACAAAGAACTGACACTGCAACACCTCCATGACATGAACCCACTCTGCCAGGCTGTGAACTCTGCAGGTAGCACTGCAGTGATCTGAACCCCAGCCCACCAGACTCCCAAGAGCTACCCACAGCCAGAGACCTGTCCTGCCCTTCTCATATTCCCCACTACTGCCCACTCCCTCCTCCCACCTCCATTCCACCTCCCCACACTGTCCCAAGATCAAACACAGGGGCTTTGAGCTGTCCTCAATCCACACAGTCCCTGACAGAAGCTCCCCTCCTTACCCAAGGACAGGGTGCTGGGATGGGTCATTCCAATTTCATGAGCTCCACGTCAAAAATTAGAGTGGCGTTTGGTGGGATGATCCCTGGGTGGCCAGTGGAACCATAAGCGTAATCTGGAGAGATGGTCATCTTTGCCCGCTGACCAACGCTCATCTGGGGCAGGGACAGAAACACAGGGATGTCAGGAGATGGGCACAACTGCCAGGTGAGTGACAGAGGAGGGACACACAGCTGTCCCCACTGCTTTCCCTACACAGGGCAAGAGCAAGGACCCAGGTCCTTGCACAAACCAGAGGAATGGGAAGAATGTCAGAGGGAAAAGGTAGGCAGCACGGGTTGGAAAAACGAGCAAGGCTTAAGCTGTCCTTCCCACGAGGGAAGGCAGGGAATGCCAGGCCATTCCCTCCAGCCACCAGCATCCTTGTGCTGCCAGCACAGCACAGAGTGAGCAGTGTCACGCGGGCAGGAGCTGAAGCTGTGCTGTGCCCACAGCGTGGGACCACAGCCCGGAGCTGTGCTGTGCCCACCAGCCCTGCCTCCGCGTGGGCTCCGGAGCCCGGGAGGCCTGAGCGCTCCCGCCGTGCTGGCTCAGAGCTGACTCAGAGCAGAAATGTCACCGCTGAGTCACCGACGTGCCGTAGGTGTTGCTGGGGCCTGGCCCGGCTCCGTTCCTGCCAGCTGGCAGGTGGCAATGCAGAAGGTGATATTCACACCCACACCTCCCAGCGCCGAGGGGGTGGAACAGGGGAATAAAATAAAAAAATAATAAAATAGGGAATGAGCTGCATGCACACTGATTCCTGCCCACGCCGCAGCGCCGGGCGCAGCACAGCCGGGCACGGGGAGCGCGAGGCGGAGGAGCTCCGGGCACCTGAGCGACTCCTTCCTCCCAGCCACGGATCACCTCCTGCTTGCCCATCACAAACTTGAACGGCTTGTTCCTGTCGCGGGAGGAATCAAACTTCTTCCCATCCTCCAGCATACCTGGAGAGAGAGAGGGAGATGATGGTGATACAGGGACAGAGCCACGAGCAGCAACGTGAGATGCTGTGACCCGGCAGCCCGAGCAGGTGACAGTCACATGGCTCTGAGTCAAAGATGTGTCTCAGCTTATCCTCCTTTTCCCTGGGAAACCTGTACAGGAGAGGAAACCCCTGTGGCATCACCCATCCTGGGGCAGGGAATGATCACACTTAACTGTTTTGGCCCAAAAAGAACTGCTCCTCTGGGCCAGGACCAAGGACTGACAGGGGAGCAGATGGATGGGGAAGAAAATCTCGCCCACCTTAAAGCACCACCGACAGCCATTTATCAGGCAGCAGGATCCGACCTTGTGCTTCCCATCCCACCACAAAACAAGCCTCTCACTCCTCACCAGGCTTCCACCTTCAGACATCCAAACCACTGATGACACTCCAGTGCCCCATCTGGAGGCTGTGACCGGCCCTTGGCCCTGTCTGTGCCCAGCTGATCTAGGCCAAATCCCTTCTGGACCCAGGAATCATGATGGGGAGAGGCAGCAGCAAATGCTGGATGCGTGTGCCTGGGGCAGCCCTCGTTCCCCAGCATGGGCTGAGCCAGGCTGATATCCCCAGAGCTAAATATAACTCCCCAACATGAGCTAAGGAGGAATTTCCTCCCCTCCCTTGCTCCCTGCCTGACCTTCTTGGGGAATCTTGGAGTTGGCGCTGCCTTATAGGAGCAATAACTCCACCAGTCAGCTCCAGCTCTGCATTAACACAGCCAGTGCCCTGTACAATAAACCCTGTCTGATAAGAGCAAAATTAAACTGTCTTCCAAAAAAACTTCTTCACTTCCCAAAACAGCCAGAAAATTCTGCTATCCTGGCTGGAAACTGCTCTGCAGTCTCGAAACACCAAACTTCCTCAGAATGGCATGGAACAGACTGATTTCTCTTTGCCAGGGCATGTGTGCAAGGGAAAATGTGTCTGTGAAAAAGATGGGATGTGGGAGCTAAGCTCCTGCTTGCAGTGACCAGAGGGAATGGCACACAGGGACCAGCAGCCACAGTGATGGGAAATGTGAATGGAAAGAAGGGAGTGGAAGAAAATACATCACCTGGGCAGGGGCAACAAGCACCGAGACCTGTGAGCTCCTCTTGGGGAGTAGGATCAAGCCTTTAATTTAACAGACAGCAAAAATCCCTTCTCCAGGGTGTTGAGCGTCAGCTCAGCCGGTCACGCTGTAGCCCTGGACTTTGGAACAGTAAATCTGGAGTTCTCTCATTTCCTCCTTCCAGGATAAACCTCTTGCTGCTGAACCTGCTTCCAGCCCCGTCTGGCATCGCTCCTCGCTCCCGTCCGCTGGCCTTGCTCCCGCCTGGCAGCAGGGACATGGGGCAGGCCGTGCCGGCTGGCACCAGCAGCGCTGCCTGCCTGCGGCCCCAGCTGACCCCAGCTTGGCTCCGAGCCCTCTGGCGCAGCAAGGGGCCGAGGTGGCTGAGGAGGGACAGAGAGGACAGCTCCCTGCCACCCTTCTCCCTGGACACCCACCAAGGAAAAACCCCAGGGGCCATGCAGCACAACTCCCTGCTTTGTCACAGCAAGCAGGGACTACTGGGATGCTCCCAGGGCATCTGCAGCCTGCAAAAGTGCATCCTGTTTGATGTCCTGACCAGGGAATGCAGAGGCATCAGCAGCAGAGCAGGAGATGCTGCCAGCCTTGTGCAGGAATGGACAGCACTGCTCGAGCCCACTGCCAAGCTCACCTGTCCCAATCCAGCGTCAGGAACTGTTTCAGAGCTGGCAGCTCCCTGGCTGCAAAAGAGAGGGATTGATGGGCTATGCTGGTTGCAGCAGCCTGAGGGATTGATCACTCAGCTCTCCCAAACCAGGATGGAGAAGGTTATATGCTCCTCCCCAGCATGAGGCTGCCATGCTCACCCAGCATGCCAGCAGGGAAAATAAAGAGGCTCCAACCCTTTGTAGACTGCATCCTCATCTCAGGCACTTCCTCTGCCCACAAGCCTCCTGGGAGGTTTCTCCAGCCCTGGACAAGTTTAAGCAACCATTTCCTCATCCCTGCCATCCCTGAGCAAGGAGATAACGAGATCTTAAAGCTATTATGGAGGCAAAGCATCCTCTGGCAAAAGCAGCTATCCCAGCAGAGCCCCAGGAGCAGCAGACAGCCCCTGGCACATCTCAGCTCATCCAAGCCCCTGACAGGGCTCTGTGCTTGTCATTCCCAGTCCCGCAAGGAGGGCAGTGCTTACACAGGTGGATTATGGAGACTCAATTGCCCTGGCTCCCACCCAGAAGGATTTGAGCTCCCAGAGATCCCAGCTGGGCTATATAGACCCCAAGGGATCTCAGGAAAGCACAGTGAGGAAGAACAGAAAGCCCTAGAGCTGAGGCTGCAGCAGCCATGGGCTGGAGTGGGGGCTCTGGAGCACAGCCCCAGCCAGGCAGCGTGGCCCTGCCAGGTCTCTGCCACACTTGGCAGGCAGGAGCTGGGAGACGCCGGCTGCAGTGTGCGACTTGGCTCCGGGCCCCCCTGGGCGGGCAGAGGCGGCAAAGAGCGGTGCTGGAGCAGGCAGAGTCAGCCCTGGGACAAACCTGCCAGGTCGGGTTCTGCCGGGGGTGCAGAGCCCCACCCGCACCCCCTCCATCCCCTCTGGGGTGCTGATCCTTGGCATGGCCATTGCCCAGGGGCTCCAGAACACAGCCAGCCTCCCAAGGTGAGGCAGGAGGAGACCAGAGCAGTGGGGCAGGCAGCTCTGCTCCAGCTGGGACAGGATGGAAAACCCTTCCCAGAAGCCCTGGAATACCCAGCATGCTCCAAACCCCTGCTCAGGACAGGGATGCCTGGATGAGGTTCAAGCCTGCCTCCACCAGCATTCCCCATCACTCAAGCCCACCCCATATCACCCACAGCTGAATGGGGAGAGGGCTCTGCCCATCATTTTTGAAGCCTGGCAGGGCAGAGGACCCTAGCACAGGCAGGGAAGGGGGTGCAGGAGACAGTGCTGAGCTCCCACAGTTGCCACAACCCATGGATCAGCAGTCACACACCTTGGGAGGAAACATCTCACAACCAGAGGGCATTCGCTGAGCATCAGGAGAGCATTGAGGGCAGCACCCAGAGCAGCCAGGGGAGCACCACTGCCCCAGGGACTGTGCTGGGGGGGACAGCAGTCCCCTCGGTGCTATCCTGCTGGGGAAAGGCAGTTTTCTCCAGTATCCCTCTCTGCTTCAAGCCCATCTCCCTCAGAGATCCCACATGCTGAATGTTTGGCCAGTCCATGCCAGACTTGCTCCTGTCCTGGCACTCCCCAGAATGACTACGGTCCCCCATTTCCCCTCCTGAAGTGCAGTGGGGTGCCCACAGTCTCCCCACACAACCAGTGCCACTGGCACCAGCCCTGCAGGACCCCCAATCCACATCCCCTCCCCACTGATTCACTCCCACACTCCGTTCCATCCCATGCCAGTTGCTGCATGCAAAGCAAAGTGTGCAGAACACACTGGGCACATCAGGGAATTTTATCCTTGATTTAGTTCCTTTAAAAGCTCTACGTAGCAGATTTCACATCAAAGGCTCTTTCGGACACCCTGTGGCACACGCTCTCCACAAGCTGAAAGGAAGGAGGGGGAATAGGTTCAATTCCAGCAGTTCCCCCCATACATTTCCATCTCTGCGACCCCACCATAAGCAGCTGGAATCTCTGTCCATCCTGGGATGCTCTCAGCAGGGCTATGCCTCATGGAGCAGGAGCCTGGCCACAGGCAGAAGCAGCACCAGACGCTGGCTGACCAAGCTGGCTCTCCACAGTCCCTCACCCTTGGATCACTGTTTTTTTTCCCCCCAAGTGGTTTTTACCCAAACCACTGTGCATCCATAACCCAGCACAGGGAGAGCTGCCTCCCGCACACCACAGGCTGGATCTCCCCAGCACTGGAGCAAAGGGCAGCTGGGGACGGAGCCAATGCAGGGCTCTGGAAGGAGTCCTGGAGCTCGGCACCTCCAGCACTGCACTCTGCCACCATCCCTGATGCTGCTCTGGGATCGGCAAGCATTGCAACCCGGGGCTGGGAACCAAAGGTTTGTAAGGTTTCCCGTGAGCCAAGCCCCGCTGCCGTCTCTGGCAGGGCTGGCTGCAGGAACTGCGCTGCCGACGCAAGGAAATGGCATCAGGGCCTGGAGGTGTTTGATTCCTGCTGCCTGCTGAGGCGGGGGGGCAGGAGCTGCCTGCAGACGGAATGGGGGTGGGGATAAAGGACAAATGGAGACAATAATAACAAAAAAAATAAAATAAAGGAAATTAGAGAACCGCTCCCAGGTGCAGCAGATCACTGCTGCTGGGGAGGGTCTGTTGTGAGCAAGTCACCACGTAGCACTTTGCCTGAAGCACCACCGTGACGTGGGGACAGGATGCTGGTGGTCCCCAAACAGCTCTGCTGGGGTGGGGGACAGAGCTGGGGAAAGCAGCCAAGCTCCAGCAGCGCCGCAGAAGGGGAGAGCCAGCACAGGGAGCCAGAGGGTTGGGAGCCGTGAGGGCTGGCAGGCGGCAGGACTGGCCCACCGGGAGCCACTTGACTGCCTGCCAGCCTCTCTTTGTTCTTCCACCGGCAGAGGAAACAGGGCGGCCGGGCAGACCAAGCTGCTTCCTCTCCCTGATGACGAGGGAACGGGAAGGACGGGGGAGATGGAGGAGCAGCAGATGGGCTGGATGCCCGCCGAGCCCTCCCGGCAGGCCCGGCCCCGTTCTGCAGAGAGGGGCACCCCCAGCCCCCCAAGGGGAGCAAGGGGAGGCAGAAAAGGGCTGGGGCGGGAAGGGGAATTGGTTATTAGCAAAAACAGTCACAAATGAGTCATTAACTCGTTTTTACCACGCCGATGAGCCAACGCTGTACAAAAGACAGCTCAAGGGGACAAGAGCCCCCAGGGTGACACCCAAACAATTTTTTGGGGTCCCATGGCTGTTTTTTTTTCCCTCCCAGCTTGCAGAAGGCTGCTGGAGGATATGACCCTCCCTGGCTTTGGGGGAGCCGCACCGGGATCCCCCCAGAAAACCCCAAGATGCGGGTCTGGGGCGGCCCCACGGGTACCCCTGGTGCCACCCCACAAGGGAGAAGGGACTGGGACAGGACTGGGGATGGGGATTGCACTCCTGCAGGGAGCTGTGGTAGGAGGGACCCCGTTCTGAAGAAGCAGACCCCAAAGCTCCCGGGGGGTGACTCGTGGAGCCCATGAGGGCTCCGGGCCCGGCCGCCCCACAGCCCACGGGTCTCGGCTGCCCTGGGACCCCCAGGGCTCTACCCGGCGTGCCCCTGCCTGCGCCCCGGCATCCCCTCTGGCCTGTTCCCCGGTGCACCCCCAAAAAGAAGGCTAGATACGCTTAGGAAAGGCCCCTTCATTGAAAGGCTGCGGGAGAGATGGGGACAACGGGGCCTCCCCACGGCCACGGGGCGCCGTCAGGACCTCCATCCGCGCCCGCCGGGAAAGGCCCCCGTGGCGGCCTGAACCCCCCTCTTCCCCGTGGAGCTCCGCGGCCCATCCGAGCTGCCGCGCCCGGGGTCCCTGCAGGCAACCGCGGGCGGGGGGGGCGACAGGCCCCGCTCGCTCGGTGTCTGGGCCGGCCCGACCCTCCCGCCCCTCCGTTCCCGGGCTCGCGGGGCCGCCCCGCACTCACCCGTGTAGTGCACCACGCAGGTCTGGCCGCGCTTGGGGAACGTCCGCCCTGCGGGGAGACACGCGCCATCACCCCGCGGCACCGGGACCCGCACCGGGAGCCGCGGGGAGGGCAGGGAGAAGGGGTGGGGGGGAGCGGGCTCGCCGCGGCTCACCGTCGCCGGGGGCGATGGTCTCCACATGCACGCCCATGCCGGTGCCGGTGCCGCTCGCACCCGCAGCGCCCGCAGCCCGACGGAGGAGGGGCCGCGTGTGCGCAGCCGCGGCGGTCACCGCCATAGAGCCCGCCCGCCCTGCTGTGGAGCCCGCCCGTCACTTCCAAAGGTCCCGCCCGACCTTCCATAGATCCCGCCCGGCGGTGCCGCCCTGGCCGCCGCCATCTTCCGCCCCCCCGCCCCGCCGCCATCTCGGCACCGCCGTTGCCGGGGGAACGCGGGCCCGGCCACGAGGGACCCTCCGGGCGCGGGCCCCTGCGGGCTTTGCCCCTTTATCGCCATTTCCAGCCCTCACAGAATCAACTAGGTTGGAAAAGGCCTCCGAGATGAGCGAGTTCAACCTCTGACCCAACACCACCATGTCAAGTACAGAAGGGTGCTGAGTGCCACGTCCAGCCTTTCCTGAAACACCTCCAGGGACGGTGACTCCGTCATCTCCCTGGGGAGCCCACTCCAAGGTCTCATTAGGCTTTCTGTGAGGGAATTTCACCCAATGTCCAACCTAAACCTCCCCTGGTGCATCTTAAGACCATGTTCTCTTGTCCTGTCCTTTATTCTCCTGAACTGGACAAGTCAAGGTGGCAGTGCAGACCAGGGCTCCTTCAGAACCCCAAAGGCCAACAGCGGCCTGGCCTGTGCCCTCCCAGTGTGAGCAGCAGGACCAGGGCAGTGCCCGTCCCCCCTGCTCCGCACTGCTGAGGCACCTCCAGTCCTGGGATCTGTTCTGGGCCCTTCACTTCAAGAAGGACATGGAGGTGCTGGACCATGTCCAGAGAAGGGCAATGGAGCTGGGGAAGGGGCTGGAGCACCAGGAGAGGCTGAGGGAGCTGAGGGGGCTCAGCCTGGAGAAAAGGAGGCTCAGGGGGAATCTTGTTCTCTACAATTCCCTGACAGGAGGGTGCAGCCAGGTGGGGGTCAGGCTCTGATCCCAGGGAACAAGGGACAGGACAAGAAAAAATGCCTCAAGTTGTGCCACAGGGGGTTTAGGTTGGATATTGAGGAAAATTTGTTCAAAAGGATGATCAGACACCAGCACAGGCTGTGCAGGGCAGTGGAGTCATCATCCCTGAAGGAATTTAAAAGACATGTGGATGTGGCACTTGGGGACATGGTTTAGTGGTTGCCTTGGTCATGCTGGGACTCGATGATCTTAAATGTCTTGTCCAACCGTAACAATTCTGTGATTAATGCTGCTCCCCACTGTGCAGATGGAGGTCAGTGCTGGCCCTGCATTGCTAGGACAGGCTCAGCAAAAGATATGCAGGTTTGAACAATCCCACACTCAAAAGGACTTTTTCTGGCAACAGCAGCAACTATTTTCTTTTTTGGTCAAAAAAAAGAATCACTCCAGGCACAGGATTTTTGCCTCAAAGCGTCCTATTTCTCTACTTCAAGGAGGTGAACTTGAGCCTCCACAAGGGAACAGAGAAGTTTCAAGGACAGCCAAGAGACTAATAAAAAGCCAGGATTCTCAGCAAGTGCATTAAAATGGGACACAAGAGGAGGAGACTCTTAAAATAACAGATAATAGCATGAAGCGAGTTTTAATTGCTTCTGTCCCTTGCTTGTATCTTTTAAATACTGAAATACCAAGGGTGGGTTTTTTTCTTGTTTGATGCCATAGCATTATGTTTTACATTAAAGCACCAACACACTGAAGGTGCCAGTGGTCCCTGACTTTCCACTTCAGGAGGGCAGATGGGTGAGGCCCTGAGTCAAGGTGAAAAACGACAGGGTAGAAAAAGGGGCATATTCTCTTCCCTACTTAGTAGTGTCTTTGCCAAGAGCTGGGCCTGGTCTCTCTACAAGAACTAGTGATAAACAAGGATCTGAAAGGGGAAAGTGCTGCTGGATGTAAGCCCACGCTGGAGCCCATGGCTCACTGGCACAGGCACGCTTGCACACGTTAGGCACAGCAGCTCTCACTCTGGGTGGGGTGTTTTGGGTTTTTTTTTAAAGTCCCTGGCATAACCTGCTCATCTTACCAGCAGCAAGGTCACTGCAACAAGCAGTGTTTCAGCAGGGACAAGGAGCTCAGCCAGGTTTGACCAACCCCTCACTGCTCAAGGTCCAGCTGGTCAGACCCAGGTTCAGGTCACATTCTGGTGCCTAAACTCTTAAGAAAGCACAAAGGCTTGAAAACGAGTGATTTCTGCCCCAATCATTCCCTGCCCTCAGGATCATCCGCTGACAGAACTCACAAAGTCAGAAATGCCAAGAGGGACAAGCATGACCATTGAGATTTAACACTGTAAAAAATAAAAGGGACATTATTTGAGCTACAAAAACACCACCCCAGGCAGCAGTGGGCTGGCAGGCACCACACACACCAGCAGCTGTGGATTTGCTGGAGGGAAGGACGGATCCACAGAGGGATCTGGGCAGGCTGAATCGATGATGGTCCAAGGCCAAAGGTATGAGATTCAACAAGGGCAAATGCCAGGTCCTGCCCTCAGGTGACAGCAACTACATGCAGTGCTCCAGATTTGGGGCAAAGCGGCTGGAAATTTGGGAAGAGATCTGGGGGTGCTGGACATCAGCAGCTGAACATGAGCTTGTGTGTGCTCAGGTGGGCAAGAAGGGCAGTGGCACCTGAATGAGCAACAGTGTGGCCAGCAGGACCAGGGCAGTGACCCTGCTCCTGTGCTGTTCCTAAATCCAGAGGCAGCCAGACTGGAAGAGGGGCAATGGCAGTGTGCAGTGCATCCCAACACCTGACCAGGCTGGGCCAGGTGATCCCAAGGAAGAGCCTTCACTCTCCAGAAAACTAAACAACAATAAAGGAAAAAAAGAGAAAAACATGAGGTTCTTTGTGCATCAGAGAAATGGTTTTGAACCAGGGCTGCTGTGACCTTCCTGACACCGCTCTCAAACACCATCGCCCCGTTGATCGCAGTGTTGCACCACGAGACTTAAGGCTTTGCATTAATTCATCACACAACTGGGGAGCAATTTGCTCAAATCCTGCCAGTGTGCACTAGACTGGAGAGTTGCAAGGTCAGCCTACGGTCAGATCCAGCTCCAGCCCTAAAAATAACCAGCCTCCCTCTCTGCCTCTGCACAAGGCTGAGCCCAGCCCAGCATGACAGCCCTGGGATGGCTGATTTTTCCCCCCTCTCCCCCCACTGCCCCCTCACTGTTGCCAGGAGAGATGTGGGGGTGCCAGCAGCTTCTGAAGATGCTGCTGTGGGAGATGTAGCTATGGGCTACGATTTAAAAGTTCAGCCTTTCTTGAAATTCATTTCACGCTTCTGCCATAACCTCCCAACCTGTCAAAACCCAGGACAATTTGCCAACCCCTCCCAGCTGCTGACCCGAGGCAGTACAATCCATTCTCTCCTGTTTTCCTAGAAGTGACTCAGGTGACATGGCCCAGGCAGGTGGACAGAGCTGACTCCCACCCCCCCTGCTGCCAGGTATTGTTTCTGCTCATGCTTTAACCCACTGCTGGCTTCAACTTCACCTTTGTTCAAAGAAATTCTAAACCTTCCCCCATGAAAGGGCAGTCTGAGCACAAAGACATCCACTGTCTTGGCAGTATTTTCCCTAAAAACTGGTCAAAAATAGTTTCCTCTCAAAAGCAACCCCTGTGTTTCTTGTGTTCCCACCAGGCTGAGTGACACCTCCACACCCCAATGTCTCAGTGCTGCTCTGGGGCTAGTGGGGGCCCTTCCTCCCAGCACTGCAGTCCAGAGGAAAACATAGATCTGCCTTGCTCAGATCTATCAGGACCTGCCAGGCCAACTCCTGGAAGAAACTCTGGTGAGGTGTCAGGATGGGGGCTGCAGCAGGACCCCCTCTGCTTGCCCACTAGCTGGAAGAGGGAGGGGTTTGGGACACAAACCAGGCCTTTGGAACAGGAAGAGGAATCAACAGGAAGCAATGACTTTCCCCCACAGCAGCACATCCTGACAGTGCAGCAAATCCGTGTCTGGCTGAACTCAGCTTCTCCAGTCAGGGTTTATTCCCAGCTGCCACACTCGACCTGATGTGGGTTAAAAGGAACCCAGGCACTCGTGAAACCTGGTGAGAAGTCAGGCAAGGATAGGACAATGGGCCATGGCTTCAAACTGCATTCATCCCTCATACTCCCCAGCTGCAGCTCTCCCAGGCTCTGTTCCAGGTCCCTTCACAGAGGCTGGGACTCCCCAGCTGGCTGTGCCCCATCCCTCGAAGCACAGGATGGTATGTGAGACAGTCAGCCCCAGGCACCGTGTTCCTTACAGTCTGGAAGGAGCTGTACCTGAACAGGTGCTACAGGATTTTCAGGGAGTGGGGTAGGGATCACACCATGCTCTAGCAGAGCACCGTGGACAGCACAGAGCTTGGAGCAGTCCTGAGGAGGAAGCAGAGCTGGCCAGATGCAACCCTCAGATAAGGTGGTCACACTGCTCCTTGCACAAGCTGGACTACCCAGTACAGCCTTTTCCCCAGCGTCCAAACCACAGCCCAGCTACTGTGAGATCAAGATCTGTGAGAGGAAGCACTAACATTTGAGAGAAAACGTCATGTGTGAGTTTCTAACATCTCTTATTTTCTTGCTTAACTGCTACGAGTCCTTGCCTTGCAGCAGAACCCTGGGGCAGCAGTGACCCTCTGCATGCAAGATCTGCCCCCAGTTAGAGCCTGGAGAAGAGCTGCTGGCACAACTGACTCCATATGTCCCACCACACTGTCCTCTTGGAGTACTGAATCCCTCAAAATCCTCACCACCCGGTGGAGTGTCCCACCAATTTAGTGTAGTGGTTTTGGTTCACCAATTTGAGTATCCTGGCCAAATGCCAGCCAGGGCACCCACTAGAATTACTTACTTATTTTCTGTTTCGAGATAAGAATTAACAGGAGAGCAAAGCAGGCTCAAACTTTAAAGGGTATAAAGAAAACTTTATTTAAACAGAACTGAAAGAAATAAAAAAAAATCAGAATTAAACCTTCAGAACACTTCTCCTTGTGCTACCACTCAAGGAATTTAAACACAGCAAAGACCCTCCTGAGGTACCTTCACAGACATTCACCATGGGACCAGCTTTTTGCCATATTTTCTCCTCAGGCTCTTGCTGACCAGGAAGTTGGTAGCAGACTGCACCCCAGTCTCTTCCCAGGAAAATGATCAAAGAGATGTGGAATGACTCCAACCGGGGGTGGGGGGGCGGGAAGGGAAACAGCAGTTTGAAAGGGAAAGAAGTCCTGGGGAAAGGCTGTGAGCAGCAGCACGATGCAGCTTGTTCCAGCCAGTGTTTCATCTGCATTCCCTGGACACCCCTCCAAGTGTTGAAATGGCCCAGAAACACATCCACCACCAGTATTTACAATCATGTGATTTTGATCCAGTTTGAATGCATTTCCAATGGCTTTCATCTACCTGCCAAACTCTACCTTTGCCCCAGACTGCTGAACCCCTTTGCAGATAACCCCATCTCATGTGGCCACTTACCTGCATGACTTCCAGCAGGAAGGTCTGGAGGAAAAACCACAGGGCATTGCCTGTCATCTGGTAGGGAATGGCCCAGCAACAGAGCAAGCCTTTGTGCAGAGAGCAGCCCTGGCTTCTCTAGGGAACCATCCCACCTTAGAAATTATACACTCCTCTGGCTGACAGCTAAACCACAGCTGCTGCTTATCTCCGAGGATGATTTAAACCCCAAGTGACATCATAACCTTCCAAGACAAACATGTCTATTCTTGGCTGAATAGGCCATTGCTCCACCTGACACCCACAGGCAAGTTGCTGTGGCAGTTGAGGTGCTGTGGGACGCTTCCCCAGCTGCTGGAATCTCAGTGGTCAGGGTGCAGTGCTCCCAACACACAATCTTCCCTTGGGCCAGCCTAGATCCCCAGGTCCTGCTTGGTGGTGTTCCATGTTCATGAGCCTTCAGAGTCTCCTGCAGAACAAATCTGAGGGACCAGGCACACTGGCAGCCTCTTTTCCTGCTCTGATCCACTGTTTGAGGGTGGTGAGGCACTGGCACACAGAAGTTGTTGATGCCCCATCCCTGGAATTGTTCAAGTCCAGGTTGGGTGAGGTTTGGCACAGTCTGGTCTGGTACAATCTCATTGCAACCCCATGGCAGGGGTTGCAATGAGATAATCATTAAGGTTCATTTCAAACCAAACCTTTCTCTGATTCCACACCCACTCCTCCACCAGCAAGAGCTCCAAGGCAAACACTGATCAGTGAGCATCTGTGTCATTTGTTCCTCTTGGGCTTGTCTTGTCAACAGGGTCACATCTCTGATGTTTCCCCTGATTCTCCTCAAGGCATATTTGCAGAAGATGAGAGGCTGCTAACAAATGAGACACAGATCTAATTGAGGCACAGTGCTCTGCTGAGCTCTGACATTGTCCTTTCCTGTTCTATTGAACCACAATCCAGTGCTTCAAATTCTGTAACTTTAAAAAGTACAAATTGCATCAGGTTTAAAGTGACTATAATGGAAGCAGTGAGGAGAGAGACTGCAAAGACCAGAGCCCAGGGGATTTCTATAGATCAGCAGAGGAAGCACAAGGAATGTTTCAGCAAGCAGGAAAAGGGTTGATGGCAAAACCTCTCTTTTATTTGGATGTGGTTAACTTCAGTAAACACCACACTGATCCTCAAGTATCTGGCAAGTTCCCAGAGATGACCTATAGCACTGACTTCCCCACAGCCCCAGACTGAATTTGCTGTCTAGTGTGATACACCTCAGCCTCAGACAAGACCAGGAGGGATACAGGGTAAGGCCACATTGAGACTGGACAGCTCACGTGGGCTCGGCTGGAGCAGCGTGTGGCCTTGGTGACACTTGCTCTCCTACAAACTGACCAGTCCCAAGGCCATTCTGTTAGGACAGTGCAGACCAGGGCTGACCTCCCCTCTCAACACAGGCCACCTTGGATGATGCTCAGGGCTTGTGAGCACCTTGGGTTCTTGGTCACACCACGTTTCAGCTTTCCCAATCCTCCAGCAGCTCCGGTGCAGCAGGTGGGCTCTGTCCTGCACTCAGAAAATCCACAGCACCTTTTGAAAGACACAGAAGGCTCCCTTGTCCTGTGGGGCACATGGCCATCTCAGGCACCAGGCCTGGTTGAGGGAGAGCTGTAGAAGGCTGTGAGCTCCTCCAGAAAAGCCCTGCAGAGGGTGAGGAGGGATGGACACTGGGCACAGGGCTGCTGTGCCAGAGGCCGGGCTGAGGGACAGGCTGCAGCATCACATGGACAGCTGGGGAACCAGGAAACTGAGTCAAAGAATGCCTCAAATTCCCACTCCCCTCATCTCTTTTAGGGTGAGGGGGCAACCTGCCAGATGTCTGGCCTGGTTGGGCTGGGGACAGTTCACTTTGCCACTAAGATCATTCAAGGTAACAGCTGCCCTTGAGGGATGACAGACCCTCGTTGTAATGGTACTAGGGAACAGTGTACAAAATCAAGGGCACAATCCCCAAAAAACAGCATTCCAGAAGGCCTGAATGAGTTTTCCTCATGCAGCAATTAGCAATAACTCCTCCACAGCCCCTGCCACGGAAAAAGCACTGACGCTGCTCTGCCCACCAGGCTGGAGGGCCCAGCTTCTCCCTGCACACCCAGGGGAGCAGAGTGTCTGCCTCCGCTGTGCCAGCCTGTTCCTGCCTCCCAGCTTCTGGTCCCAGTTTACTTTCTGCCTTTTACAACCCTTGTATTCCAAACTGCAGGCATGCAATCTCAAAAGCCTTGTCCCGCGGGGACGGCTGAGGCATTAGGCTTGCACCACCGAGGAGCACTTACTCATACAACATCTTATTTCCACAGCAGTTGTGTTTCTAAAATTACAAAGGCATTTCTCAGGGCTGCACGGTTTTGCGGTAGCTTTTGTTCCCTTGATGCTCTCAGCAGGTAGGACAGCGCTCTGCACGGCTCTGCCCATTTCACTTAAAAGTCAGCAACAACACCACACCGCAGAGCTTTGCTTTAACAATGTGTTCTCGAGCCTGAGTCATAAACACTTCAAACCACCCCCACAGCCTGCGGCTCGAGCCGGGCAGGCTCGGCGTGGGCGAGCGCACTCGCGAGGGTGAGCTGCACGTGTGAAATGCGCCTCTGCATGTGAGAAAGCAGCACCCTGGGACACTGATCTTACCTCTCTGCAGACCACTCTCCTCTCTGGGAGAGCTGCTTGGGTCGACCTGTGCAGCTTAGCATCTTGGTGATGCCCAGAAGTGTGACGGCAGGCACGGCTGCAGGGAGGCAGAGCCTTCCTTGTCCCGAGTGAGGAAGACTCTGCCTTGCACATCAAGTAGCTGCTGCAAATGCACATCTGAGCTAGCAGGGGATTTGACAAGTGAAAGTACAGCATCTGTGAGGCTCCAGGGGAGGAAATTTCCTGCCCTGCCGGAGGAGTGTGGCCAGACTCTGCCCACAGGGGCAGGAACCCTGTCAGGGCTCACAGTGCAGCATGTACTAGGGGCAGTAGTTCCCAGGCGTTCTGCAGTCAAGTGGAGAAATCTGCTGCTTTCCAAAGGTCAAGCTGTGTCCAGCATTTGTTCCCCATCCCAGGCTGTTCCCACAACAGGCTCTGGGTTCTCAGGGATGTGTGGAGTAAGGTCTTTGCCTGAGCTCCAGAGCACTACAGGAGCACACTGGAGCCAGCCCAGCACTCCTGCCTCAGCACCAGCAACCACCAGCTGCAAAGAACCAGCATGTGAAACCCAGAGCAGGCAGGCAGAGTGGCAGCAATAGGCAGGGAGAGGGCAGTGGGAACAGGCAGGCCCTTGCCACAGGTCACTCTGCAACAAAAGCCCCTCTCTCCCAAAGAAGACCTGGAACCCAGCTTGGACTCCTTATTCATAGAATTACAGAATGCTTTGGGTTGGAAGAGACCTCATTTGTTCCAACCCCCTGCCACAGGCAGGGACACCTTCCACTAGACCATGTTGCTCCAAGCCTCATCCAGCCTGGCCTTGGACACTTCCAGGGATGGGGCAGCCACAGCTCCTCTGGGCAACCTGTGCCAGAGACTCACCACCCTAACAAGGAAGAAATTTTTCCTAATAGCTCATCTAACTCTGCCCTCTGTCAGTGTGAAGCCATTACCCCTTGTCCTGTCACTCCAGGCATTTGTGCGAAGTCCCAGGACAAGGTCAGTGAGCATGGGAGGCATGGATGCATCCATGTGGATAAATGGATACGTTTTTCCTTTCTATTGGAAGATCTGCAACTTCCAGCCTCCTTCAGCCTGTGAACTCCCAGCAGATCTCCCATAGCAGTGCAGACCTCACACAGTGTTTTAACCTGGTGACAAGAAAGGTGCATTTCAGTTCCCTTCCCCAGTAGTCCCTTTCACAGTCCTTTCGTAGCCCAGAGCATCCACCAGTCTCGGCATCACAAACCAAAAATTACTCCTGCATGAAGAGTGGTGGGAGCCCAGTTCCTTGGCGCTGGCTGTGTGGGAGCAGCGGCGTTCCCAAGGCAGCCGTGCTCACAGCTCCCAGCCAGCACTGCTGCAAGTGCTGGGCAAAGCAAAGCGGAGGGAGAAATTGGCTTCAGAGGACAGAAGGCACTGGAAAAGGCTGGCAGGCAGGGATGGCACCGCCCCTCTGCCCGCTAATCGTCTGTTTGGCACATCTAATCCCATCAGGCGGCTCTTTAAAAGCAGATCCTGCCTCAGTCCCTGAGACCGGACTTATCTCAGCAGCCAAGGCAGGAGAACAGAGGCAAAACCCCTGCTCCCAGTGGAAGCATTAGATTTGTGTTAGTGTCTCTGTACCACATCCTGTATCCAAGGGGAACTGAGCACCCTTTCTGCGAGGTTCATTACAATGTGTCATCTTCAGCTCAGCTTTGCCTTGTCCAGGGGGGGTTAATTTAAACCACTTGAATTTCACAGGCTGAGTCAGAACTTGGTTAATAAGGCACAGTACAAGTGAGTCAGTGGCATCTCTCCTCACTGCTGTTTTATTGATATCCCAGATAACAAATAGCACTCACGCTGGACCACAGCCAGTGTGGTGGGATCCAAATCTCCATCTCCCACCAGTGTATCTTGGCATACATCTCTGTAGGAAAGCAAAATACATCTCTACCCATTCAAGAGGAAAGGGGAAACTCAAAAGGAAATATCAAATCCTGATTTATATTTTTTTTCCTAGGCCATTTTCTACCCACTCACCACACAATTACATTTGGACAGACACGAGGTACTTTGGAAATTGTACTCAGCACTTAATCCTCTGGCTCTTTGGCACTCATTTACTCCCCAGGTGCACAGAGCTGCATTTGCTGCTCACAGACTAGAAAGCAAAGAGCTGACCAGGAGTTACCTCTCCAAGTAGCTGAGTAGCTCTTTGCTTCCTGGCAAAGTCAGTGCACAATTATCCCCAAACACAGGGAAGCTTTATTCCTGCCCTGCTCAGCTCCTCCTAAAGCTTCTGTCGTGCCCTCAGTGCCTCACAGGAGGCAGCGGCACCCACTGGAGCTCGACAGGATGTCACGATTGCCAGAGCAGCATGGGGAGCTCACAGCCCGCCTCTGTGTGACAGCAGGGCTCAGCTTGATGCTGGAAAGGCAGATTTTGGTGAAAAGCACCAGTCCCAGTGTTAATTGCTGCTGTACACTGGGTGACTTGCTGCAAGCAGTGAGCTTTTCAGTAACACTCTGTGCCAAGGCCTGAAACATCACCAAGGGGCTGGAATGAAAGGATGTTGCCTCTTCCATCACTAACTGATCTCTTTCTCAGTTGCTTAAAAATATGTCTTGAAAGAAAAGGGGAGTACTCATCAACACAGTAGCTACACTGCATGTTCTGTTGCAGATACTCAGCAAAAGGTTCAGAGAAACCAAAGCTCTGCAGCTTGAGAAACAAGGTCCTGTTGGAATTACTCACTGTAAAGAAACTTCCCCAGAACCCTCTCCTTCACTGCAGAACCATAAGATCCCTGTCCAGTCAGCCCAGGGCCCAGGAATGTTTGATACCAACAGCTTCCACCCAAGCCATGCTGGCTGAGCAGAGCTTTCTCAGGGCACTGTGACCCTAGAGATGGGCTGCTCAGGCAAGGAAGCCCCA
Organism: Phylloscopus collybita; assembly: GCA_027886175.1. Lineage (NCBI taxonomy): Eukaryota > Metazoa > Chordata > Aves > Passeriformes > Phylloscopidae > Phylloscopus > Phylloscopus collybita. The sequence continues at coordinate 7,362,235 of JAJNNQ010000027.1, read as the reverse complement.
CTGAAAACAAATAAAGTAAAACACTGTCTAAAGCAAATGGAGAAATTTTGTTGGCACAGCAGCAAGTGGCAGCATTTGGATGTGTTCCACCAACAAGTCCTCCAAAGTTTTACCTCTCCTTCACTGCTCTAGGCATGGCCAAAGGCTCTTGGGTTCCCCTTAGCACAGCTGCCTTCTCTTGGTGGAACAGGAGCCAGGACTTAACTGCCACCAAGATGGATGAGGCAGGAGAGAACTTGTTGCCACTGTAGGCCCCATAAGCCATTAAAGAGTTAATTTAAGGAGGAGTCATGAAATGTACCTGAGTAAATAAGAACATCTGGAATCTATTCAGGAACTCCCAGGACTGGGACTGACAGGCTCAGTACAGACAAGACAGAACAGTAAATAAGATAAGCATTTAGGAATATTGCAAATAAGTGACAAAATGATAAATTAGTAAATTGAGAGGTGCTTGACACTGGAACTGTTCAGCTGCCAAAGATGGGGGCGTGTGGCATCATTACTATTGTACTACTCTCTGTAGACCTGTGTAATTGGGAAACACGGGACTCGTTTGGAAGAACTGCTCACAGGTAACTGGAAAGGATTTCACCTCCCATTTCTGTGGAGTCCTGCAGGATTCTGGCAGCCCCATCACCTGGCCTGCACCTGCAGTGAGCTGCTCCCTTGGTAGGATGGTGTGTGTTTGTTTGGCTGTCCATCAAGGCTGCCCTAGGAGCCCACTCAGCACTCTGGAACCCATGGAAGTCCCCAAGTGACCCACAGTGACACACTCCACCAGCTCCCATTGTGCCAGCCATGTGTGGTCACACCATGTGGTGCAGCACGTGCACCACTTACCTGAGCAAGGAGGAGACCTGCAGCTGAACTCTCAGCAGACATCAAATAACTCTCATCTTTTTTCCTTCCTGAGGTAAAATGAGACTGCCCAAAGCACACCATAAAGCTGGCAGGGCAGTGGTGCCTCGTTCACAAGGGTGTAGGTGAGGAGACCCAGCTCTGCAGGATTCAGTGACCGTGTGCCAGGGCTGACTCTCCTCACATCAGGCAGAGCAGTGATGTGAGTGTTTGTGTACGTGTGCCTGCAGGACAGGTACAGAAACACACAGCTCGGAGAGGTCTGGTCCGAGTCTCACAGCATGAGAGGAGCTGTCAGGCTTTTCTTTCATGGGGATGCAGCTGTTATGCCAGGAAAGCATTCCTGGCAGCAGGCACAGCTGAGAAATGTGGGCTCCATCTCTCAGCCCTGCCTGGAGTGGCTTTCAGACACCCTGCCTTGGAGGATGCCACATTTACCATGCAAGCACCAATGGAAATTCACAACTTGGTAAGAAAAGCAACTTCATTGCTTAATTAAATCTCTCATTTAAGAGTACCAGTCTCCATCTGGTTCACTAACAAGGGCATTCAGAAGCAGTAAGGGGCTGGCCCTCTCTTGCTTTCACAACCCAGCAATCCTTCAGGCAGGTACCTTGAAGAGCAAACTCCTGCACAGACAGCAGCTCCTGCCCAAGGATTCACACAGATATCACAGCTCCTCCCCTTGTGGTGCTGGGCTTTGAAGAACACCATGGCATCTTGTTTTATGTGACTGTGACATCAATCCCCTGAGCACATTTTCCAATCTAATGACAGAATCAGAAGAAACATTAATTCAAGATCCTTTTTCTTGGTAACAAAGGATCTGTAAAGCAGAGCTGCTTTCAAAAGAAAACTTCCTGACTGAAAACTTCCAGGTAATGTCCCAGGAGCAGACTGACATCCTTTTAATCACTCCTCTAAGTCAAGACACAAGGAGCTGAAGACCTACCCAAGAAGCAGAAGGTCATTTTTTCCTTCTGGAAGGATGTAGGGTTATCCAGCAATGAGAAGCAAAGCCTAAATTGATTATCACCGATTATAACAAAAAGCAATGAGGAAAAAAAAAATACCTACATTTCTAGTCATCCTCTAGTAGTGCTGCTGTGCTCACCGGGATTTCTTTCTCTGTATCTTTTACACTGCTTCCATTTATCTGCCAGCTGAGATAGTTGAGTCTGGGGCCAAAACAAGCCAATCAAAATTTGCTGCTTCATGCTGTTAATTTTGTTTTACCTGAACAGGCAGCTGAAGGTACAGCTACACCTAGAAATGGGTGTTTCTACACCAGGATCACTGAAAAACTACATGGCCCTGGGATAGCAGAACCTCCTGAGGTAAGCAGAGCGCTGAGCATGTAAGAAACAGAGACCAGGAAACATCCCACAGCAAAAGCAGCATTACAGAGGGGGAGGCAAAGTTCCCAGGAAGCGGTGTGAAATGCTATCAGAAAACACAGGAACTAAACCTTAGCAACAAGGACATGTGAAAGGAAAGAAGAGGAAACAAATAACTGCATATGAAGGAAAAAACCCAGGAAGTCCTACAATTACCCAACTGAGGAAAACTGTTAAAATGCAGCATTTGGAGAAAACAGTTGGATACAGTGAAAGACATCAGCTGCAGATAGAACATCACAGTCCTGAAATGGAGTTCTATCTAACCCAGAAATTGAAGACAAGCTGAGTTTTCATGTGAGATGTGGAGCACTGCTTTAACACTGGGGTGTGAAAGGCCAGGAACACATTCACCTCCTTGTGGGAGAATGATCAATAAAAAAAAAAACAAAAGGAAAATTTTGCAGGGAAAAACTTCTTAGGCAAAGAAAGAGAAAAAATACTTTTTTGTGACCATAAATATCAGTTTTAGAAACACCCAGTCTTGGCCTATGACTTTGGTATAACACAGAAATGGAATGAAAAAGGCAAGAGATTTTAGTAGAGAGGAAGTCAAACTCACTAATAATCAAAAGCTACACAAGTGTCAGAAATAAGGATTTGTCTACTGCAGTGGCACACCATCAAACAGAGCCATGGAATCAAGGAGTGGTTTGGGTTGGAAGGGATGTTAAAGCTCATCTTGTTCCAACTCCCTGCCACACGCAGGGACACTTTCCACTAGATTAGGTTGCTCCAAGCCCTGTCCAGCCTGACCTTGAACTCTTCCAGGGATGCAACTGTGCAGGTGACCAGGTGATTTTCTTCACAAAACCACGGTGTCTCTTTCCTTCTCTCTTTTTTTCCTGTTCTGGAGTATTACCCCTTCTTGTTAATTAGCTTATAATTTTTTACTTTAGAGCTTATTTTATTTTATATCTCACAGGAGACAGTTTAGTACCAGAGACTGCATGTATGTCACTTCCAGTTCCCACAGGCTCTTTTGTCAGGTTTGGAAGAAGACAGGTCCACCTTGGTCACTGATCCCAGCTCAGCACTCCCTGGGGCAGGGGGGCAGAGCTGACCTGCTCACCAGGAGATAAGCGCTGCTCATTACTTACCAAGGAGAGAATCAGAAGCAGGAGGAGGTGGCAGCGGTGTCCCAGAGGTGCTCACGGACACATCAGAGCACGAGGTGCAGCTCCCAGCGTCGGCAGAGCTCCTCAAAGGAGCCTTCGAGGGAGCGCGGCTTTTCTGCAGCACTGCCACCCTCCGGCCCCAGGGAAAATTCCCTCTTCCTGGCAAAGTCCCTGAGCCCCTGGGTTTACTCCCTTGCCCTCCCACCAGCGAGGGGAGAACTGGCAAAAAAGCTGGATGTGAAAGTTCTTATCGGTGAGCAGAATCTGCACAACAAAACCTTGGAGGAGGTGCTGTCTGGCTGCCAACACTGAATTTGGGGGCACCAACGTGGCCAGTTCATCCAAAGACCACGGACACCAGCTGGGCACCACCTCAGTGCTCTGATACCCCTGGCTAACAAACACAGAAGCAGGATACAAGTAACTTGCACCCTTTCTGTTAGATAAACTTTCTTTCTGGGTCTAGGGGCGCATTCTGTCCAGCACTCTGGAAGATGCTGTCCCAAATCCCCAAAATGGCACATGTGGACATCAGGATTCAAGAACTCCACAGGGCAGTTTTGAGTCTAGTTCCAAGGGAAATTCCCCTTCCCAATTCCCCCTGCACTGGTTCACACAGGCTACTCGCTGGTTATAAATACACCAGCAAGTGATGCACAGGCAGGGGAACCCCAAGCTCTCCTGTCACAAAAAATAACCTTTAAAAATGCTGCTGAGAAGTTGAATCTCATTTAGCAGAAGACAGCTCAGCACAGGAAGTCTGCTCACAGAGCAACCCAAAGAGGAGACACCCTCAATGAATATAATCCAAAATCTGAGACCAGATGGCAGCTGTTATTAGAAAGGGTCGAACGCTGTTTTCCTGTTTGTGGGCTTTTAATGGCAATTTTCACAATAATTTACAAATTGGTTGTTACGCACACTCTATGTCCATTTAGTAATGAAAAATATGAGTTAATTCAGCTCTCAGTTGAGAAACTGCTGCAAAAATGCCCTTGCTGAGGGCTGCTCTCTGCTCCTGCTGGTTTGTGTTCTACCCAGCAGCCAAGCGAGTTCCTCACGCTGAACCTGCCCAACCTGCCGGCCCTCCCCAGGCTGCTCCCGAGCTCCCTCTGCTCGCACCGAGGGGAGGACCTGGAAGTTCCCGAGCGCTGAGGGGGGTGGAGTGACAGCGCAGCAGCCGCGGGGCTCAGGTGTGCCTAAGGCAGGATGGGGGGGAGCATTCCAGCCCTCAGCAGGGCAGCAGCCCAGCCTTTCCCAAGGACCCGCACTCCCAGGGAGCCGGCGGCTGCAGCCCACGACTCGGCACAGCTCTGGGCTCTGCTCGGAAGCCCTGAACAGAGACAGAAGCAGCTGAGATGCAATGCAAAGTGCCGTGGCACAATTCTCCATGGCACCTATGCCAGCACCACCAGTGCCTCGTGTCTGGGTGTAAGGAATTCACCCACAGGATTCTGTTCAGAGGGAAAGAGATGGAGACCTGAGCCCAAAACACAAACAGAACGGATCCACGCTGGAGACTTCCCGGAGTTCAGCTATGTTAGTCCTCAGCAGAGGAGAGGAAATACATCAAAGGGTACCACAGCCTTGAGTTTTTCCACCCAAGCTGTTGCAATCATCTCAGTAATTCACCTCTCAGGACAGAACTTGCTTTCCAGTAAGACAGACTCTGCCTTTTACTTCCAATCACTTCGAGCTGATTCAGCTTTGTGCCTTCTTGGAAAGAAGAAGTCAGCAGCAGGGTTTCTCAGAGAAATGCAATACAGCAATTTAAACCTGCAGCCAGTCTGGCCTGTCGGAAAAAGAGAAGGCAGAGCAGGTGGGGACTTCAATGAATGCCCCAAGAGTTCTGCTGAGGGAAGGAAAGTCAGAGATTTCTCTCCAGAAAAGCATGGGAAGTGTTAAACGTTGCACCTCACAAGTCAGAGTTTTCCCCACACTGAGCTTTTTCACAAGGACTTCCCCCACAATGCTTTTACATGAGTGTAACCATTATCCTGACAATAAGATCACCCATTCTCAGATAGTTTATATTTAATGTGTGGAAAAAAAGGCAGTACTTTACAGCAGTCCCTGGAGGGAAGAGAAAGGACTGTGGTGAGCAGTCCACTGACAGAAACTGCTCCCTGGAGTTCCCTTCCCCCTTGCCTTCCTCCCCTCTCCCAATGTAACTCAATCCACAAGGTAACTGAACTCTCCTGGGGGAATCTGGGGCACCAGAGGCTGCAGCTCCTTTCCAAACGAATTCGTTTCGTTTATTTATTTTAAAGTCCACTGATCATCATCATCATCATCATCACAAAAAAACCCCATGGGAAATGCAACTAAAGAGAAAAAGTCCAACCAAGACCTAAGAACCCAGAGCTACGAGCAGATGTGGGCCTGTGTGGCACGGCGCCGGCGCGCGCGCGGCAGGAGCCGACCCCGTGCGCCGCAGGTGTGTGGCCAGAGCTGGGGTCCTTTATGTCAACCGCTGAACGATGACAGCGTTGAGCAGGTTGGCTTCTTTCAGGGTCTGGTTCTCATCAGTCAGCTCTTTATTGGGGAAAGTGGTCATGAGGACGAAACTGGTGGCAGCCATCGCTGGCCGGGCATCTACTATGAAGAGCCGGATGTCACGGATCCTGTCCAAAGGGATCAAACACACAGGGTGATGCTGTTACTGCACAGCCCGGGCAAATGACTGCTCTGGCAGAGCGTGCAGCTCTGCATTTGTATTCCAGCTCCCACCACAGGCCACACCTGGCTATTCTGATTCAACCTGCTCCTGTTTAGTGAAATAGCAGCAGCTGTTTTCCGGGCTATAGACTCAGCTCAGTCTTCTCTGCGTTGTCAGAGTTATCTGAATCCAAACCCTTTGTGATGAACAATTAACAAAGTGACACACTTTCTGAGCTCATCACACACAGCAGAACCCGGAGGATGTCAGCTCCTGTGAGCAGCCACACAGTACCACAGGATCCATTTCCTGAACTCAGTCACAGGCAGAGGTTTTTGTAACTTTTTGCCCTGAGCTTGACCCTTATAGAAACTGGAGGAATGAGTGTAAATTATGAGATCAGGAAGGTGAGAAGCATTTCAAGAGATTTTGAAAGAAGCAGTGGCCTAAGTCAACTTTGCTCACTGAAAGGAACAGAACTGTGGTAAGAGCATCCCTTGGTGCTCCATTCCGCACAGGGAACAGCCCCATGGAAAAGTCTAAATTGAGTCAGAATAACTGAACCAGGTTCCTAATTATCTGCAGTTTCCAAAGCCTTTAGAAGAGATTCAGTTTTTTAGAGGCAACATCAAGTTGTCTCTAAAAAGAGGCAAAGTTCTGCTGATGACACTTACACTCCCAGGTGTCAGGTCACTGGCTATAATCTATCCCAAACTGGAAAGCAAATCCTATCCAACAGTTAGCAACCCCCTTAAAACCATAACAATTTTATTCCCTTTCATTTGTATAGAGGGATGCCCAGACCTCCTTTTGGCAGGCTGTCCAGGATTGTAACACTTGCTCCACCTGTGCCCTGTCCTGCAGGGCCATTTGTGCCTTGCCTGTGCTCCCGTTGTGCTCGTACCTGTGACTGTGGTTGAACTTCTGGACCAGGCGGCCGCCGTCAGCGAGCCGGATCTGGATGTTGGTGACGGGCTCCGACTCATCAATCACGATGGCAGAACTGGCTTTGGCTTCGTTCTCTGCCTGCTGGGCTGGAGAGCTGGTGCCCATCACCTGGGGCGCGTTGCTGCCAACAGGGAGATGCAAGGTGAGCTGTTAGAAACCAAACTCACCTGGCTGCAGGGGACCAGATCAGGCAGCGAGCTCACTGCCTGCCAGGCCCAACTACCAAGGCTCCTCCACAAGCAAGCTAGGAGTCAGAATTTTTGAGTCAGCCAGTCAGCAGGAACTTATCTAGAAGTTCAACTCTACCATCCCCTTTGGTGCCACGGTTCCTCACACTCACAAGTGAACAAGGGAAAGTATGACTTGGAAACACTGCTCCAGTGCAACACACCCACGGAGGTTCCAAACCAGGGATCTGGCTCTAGCAGGGGGAGGCTGGGCCACCTCACAGTATATGTCAGTGAGCCTTGTTTCCTTAGAGGAACACCTCCCATCCCACAGGCACCCAGTGCCTTTCTTTCAGAAGGATGAATCAGAAGGCTCCACCTCGCAAGGCTCGAGTGACTCTCTCACATTCCAGTGTAAACCAGTGTCACCATCTCCTCACCTGCCCAGCTTCTGTCCTTCTCCAGTAAAAGCTCTGAAGACACTTTTAGGTTTCACATACTCCTCATCACGGTGATCTTCCATGTCCAGGTTCACCTGTCCACCCCGTGCTAACCTGCGCAGCTCAGCTGGGACCTCCCTGCAAAGAGAGCGTTCTAAGGCAGCTGCCTGAAGCAGCAAGGCAGGAATGCGTGGACAAAAAGCCCAAGATCTCTGGAATTTCAGGAATCACAGACAGCCTTTGCTTAACTGACAGGGCAGATGCACACCTCACCACTGACAGACACAAATTAAAGGTTACCTCTCCCTGGCCCTCACCTGCAGTGACACAATGCATCAGAAATTCTCAACACAAATATGAACATGTTTGTTTACTTCAAACTCTCAAGGCCCCAAATCCACTCCCTGTTTATCTGAACCAAATGTTCCATATTAAGAGTAACTAATTTCTTGCATGAGAGCTCAGGTGAAATGTGCCATGGATTCAGAAGCCTGGATTCCACAAACACTCATGCAGAAAACAGCTGTCCCTTTTCTCCCCTGTCACTACGTACCCTCTGCGGATATCATCGAGGAACTGGGCATTGGATGGATCTTGGTAGCTCCTCAGCTCTCCACTATCCAGACTAAATCCACTCTTCCAGAGCTTCAGTACAACGTGCACCTGCAGCAGCCGCAAAAGAACAATCAGCCTTACTGAGCATCTTGGTGACAACAAAAACTGAAGCAAAGTGAAAAGTTCCAGATGGGCAGAGGAGCTTCAAGGCGCAGAAACATTCCAGCAGGTTTCTCTGAGCTAAGGGAAAAACCCAAAGCATTGGCTTTGATATAAGGATCAGGTGTCAATTCCTAGAAGGTGGCACCATGATCTCCTTTGAGATAAATATGGCTGAAGAGCCAGGAATGTGCTGGGTGAGGAGCCTAAACCAGGCTCTCCCCACAGCCACGACCTTGTCTGGTCACAAACCAAGCAAAAGGGAATCTTGAACTGATGCTATCAGCTCCCATATATGGATATATACTGGATATATATAATAATGGATAAAGAAGAGTTGATTTCCCAATGCTCTTTGCACACTGTTTTTCCCAATCTGCACTTCTAACAAAGACTTAGATTCTTAATTAAGAGATCACCAGAAAACTGCTTACCCAAGACCTAATCATCTATTATTTTCTACTTTAGAAATCCCATAGGAAGCAGGATTTACCATATTTCTGTCCTTGTGAATTTCTATCAAGCTTTGTAACTCTCAGGGCTGGCAAGCTCAGTAGCTGGAGCAGAGAAATCCCTGGAGTGACAGCTACAAACCCAAGCAGAGATACTCACATCCTGAGAAGAATTTGGTCTCCTCTCTCCTGCCACATAAGCCGACTCCTCCTCTGGAGTAGCCCCAAGGCGATACCCTCCCCCTGCAAAAGGCTGTGAGAGAGAAGCAGGCACAGGGTTATAGAACCACACACACCCAAGGAGCTGCTTCCCTGTCCCCACCACCCCTGTGGGTGAACAGGGGCTTCATGGCACCAGCAACATCTCCTGCCCTGCAGGCAGTGACAGCTTCAGCAAGTTAGTAAGTGTGGCACAACAGAGCGGCTCTTCTTGCCACCGTGACACACAAAATGGAGCTGCACTAAGAAAAGGGTCCAGACTTAGCTGCTGAGATAATTCCAGGACTTCTCAGTACCAAGCAGCTGGCACAGTGGAACCTTAACTAAAAGAGGGAACAGAAGGAAGAATTCCTCCCTCCTCACCTTTGGCTTGCTCGTCTCGCCACCGCTCTTGGCCGTCCGATCGACGGCCACCGCGCCGTGTTCCTTGGCTCCCTTGAACAGATCCTCCACCAGCTCATTGGGGCTCTTCTTCCTTGGAGGACCCACGATCTGCTGGCCACTTCTCTCTGAGCCGCCGGCATAGAACCTGACAGAAAGCACCCAGCTCCTGGTCAGCCCTGCCTGCTGCCTCTGCAGGAGCCAGCGGGTTGGATCAGGGCTCACTTGGTGGTGCTGGTGCAGCTCAGTGAAACCCCTTGGATCTACAAACACTGGCTACCACCAGTGTGTCTCCCACTGCAGCCATGTGCATGTGCTGCAAAGACTTCCTTTTTATGTCAATTACTGTAAATTACCCGTGGATCAATAGCAATCAAGTGGTAACAATGCTCAGACCTGGGAAGAGGAACAGCCCAGAGGGACAAGCCCAGTTTTAAACACCGGTACCAGCTCCATTACCCAGCTGAGCAAGGCTTCCAGCAAATCTCTGACCCGTCAGAGCAACATCCAGCTGGAATTCTGAGGGAAGGCACACGTTCCTGCCACACAAAGGACGGATCTCAACTGGAAGCAATGGATGCACAGTCAGTGAAGTGCAATTAAGCACTTCTGGAAGATTGGGTTTATTAGCTTCCAGATGGCTTGTAATACACAGAGTGAGCTCCCAGCTGCCTGCAGACCATGGCCCATCCAGGCTGAGCCACCCCTTCAGATACATCAGTTCCATTCCATTTACCTTGCCCGTCAACCTTAAGGGTATTTAACTACTTAGAGCTGACATTGTAGGAGACTGTCCTACTAATACTCCACATTCCCCCTGGAAAGGGGCCCTATGTTTTCATTTCTGACTCCACACTCCATTACTTTACCCTTAAGCAACATTTAAGGGAAAAAAAAAATAACCAAAACCCCAACCAAAATAAACCCCCAAAACCCCAAGCAGTAAGAAAACAAATCCTGCATAATTCCCACATTTCCGTTCCCTACAGACACAAAGGAGGATCTGGGCTGGTTTCTATTCTTAAAGCCAGGGCTTCCACATCCCACTTGAGGCTTTCTCTCAGTGCTGAGAGCTGGTGCTTACACAGCTGAGCATGTGCTTGTGCCCAGGCTTTGCACTGACAAACCTGCCCTGTCAAACCTCAAACGTTTCCCTACAGGAACTCCAGATCCATGGCAGCCTGTTTTTCCAAAGCAGCTGCACACAAGCAGCAGGTCCTCCCAGAAAGAAAGGGCCAAACACCCAGCGTTTGAGCCTTCAGCTGCAGACTTACCTCTGTCCCTCCTCCTCCTCCTCATCCTCCTCCTGCGCATGCACGAGGTCTCTGAACGAGGTTACCCGATGATCACTGCAAAAATCCAGCAGGAAGGATATCAGCCTCGAGACACAATCCCAGCTGGAACATTCCACACTGCAACAGGCTCCTCCTGCAAGGTGGGCTCTGTCCACCAACACCTGACCCGAGAGCACTTTTCCTTCATGACAAAGGCAGCGACTCCTCTTTGGAACTGGACAGCATTCCCTCATTTCAAAGGGATTGGTAAGGTACAATTCACTTCTTTGCTCTGTAAAATGCTCAGCTTGATCAGCCCAGGTGTCACACAAAATGAGAAAATATTCTTTCTGCAGAGATATGATCTGCTTAAATGAAAGGTCACCACCAGGCTGTTTTTAATGCCAAAAGATAAATCAAGCTTTTCCTGAGCAATGAGGCAAGTTTTCCCAACTGATCTCTGGCTTAGTTGTGCAATAACACCCATGCTTGTGATGTAGAAACGCTCAGGTTTTCACAATTTCTGGAGAGCCACCCAAGGTGAAAGCAAACCTAAACACAGAGCCACTTCTGAAAATTAACACAGTCAGTGCTTTAGAGAGTGTGTGTTTTGTCAGCTCTCCAGCATGGAGTTGAAGTTCCCTCCTCACCTGCCTCCAGTGCCTCTGGATATGGAGCTGGGTGTGGGCTGGGGTAGGGTCAGGATGTCCTCATCACCCCCATCCTCATAGAAACTGGCAAGTGCAATCTGGAAAGGAAAACCACCAAAGCTCCTCAGGAAAAACATCCACAAACAACCCAGCTGAAGCATCTGTTACGTTGGACCTCCTAAGGCACCTCACACTGAAGACACTTCATTTCATTTCCCCTGCTGCAGGTCCTGGCAAAGACGAGACCTCAGCAGGATGTGCTATTTGGCTGTGTCATGGCAGGACGCTCACTGCTGCAGGGATGTCACCCTCCCTGTCAGGGAATGTCAGGGCTCTTCTTCTGCAGCCTTTATACAGGAGTTATGCCAAAATTACTGCTCTGAAATAGCAGCTTTTGTGCCATCCATGAGCAGACTCGGAATTTAACACAGCCAGTTTGAGGAGGAGCAGGGACAGAAGCAGGTCAGAACGTTGTCTGACTCCCCCTCAGTTTGTTTGCTGCCAGCAGCAGCGCCAATAGCACAGCACTGACAAGCTCACCAGCATTCCAGGAAAACCCACATAACCCCGGCGAACCCCAGACCCCTCTCATCTCGCGCTAGAAAACGAACGACACAACCAGGAGGAGCCTCAGACTCAGCCAGCCCGCGGCCCCGCCGCAAGGGCTGAGCCCGGCGACGGACGGGGGCGAGGCTTGAGCCTGCGGGACACCGACCTCCGGCCCAGCGCTGCCCCCCGCCAGCGCCACGGCCTCCTGAGCCGCGGCCCCGCCGATTCCCGCACCGGGCCGGGGAGAACGGAGGGCAGCGGCAAATGTACCTGGAGGTCCCAGCCAGCGGACTCGAGGAAGAACCGCGCTCGCTCCTCCTCAGCGCCGGTCACGGCCACGAACTCCCTCAGCGCCTCCTCCCTGTCCGCCATCTTGCCGCGGTGCAGCGCCCAAACCCGGCCGGGCCGCCCCGCACCGCCCCCGCGTGCGCCGCTAAACCCGCCCGGCTGGAAACACCCGTAGCGAAGCGTAGCGCCCGGTCGCGCACAGCGGCCCCTGCCGGCCAGGAGGTGGCACTGCAGCGCGCCCGGCCCCGGAGTGAGCGCCGGGCGCCGGGACGGGCAGCACCGAGCGCCGGGCACCGGGCACCGGGCAGCACCGAGCACCGGGCACCGGGCACCGGGATGGGCAGCACCGGGCACCGGGCACCAGGCACCGGGATGGGCAGCACCGGGCACCGGGCACCGGGATGGGCAGCACCGAACACCGGGCACTGGGCACCGGGATGGGCAGCACCGAGCACCGAGTACCGGACACCGGGCACCGGGCACCGGGATGGGCAGCACCGAGCACCGGGCATTGAGCACCGAGATGGGCAACACACAGCACCAGGGTGGGCAGCACTGAGCACCCGGCACTGGGATGGGCAGCAGCGAGCACCGGGCATCGAGCACCAAGAAACAGGCACCGGGATGAGGAGCACTAGAGTGGGCAAGACCGAGCACCGGGCACCGTGTGTGTAGCACTGGGTACTGAGCACTGGGATGGGCAGCACTGAATCTCGGGGATGGGCAGTGCCAAGCCCCAGAGCAGAGCGGGTGTAAAGCCACAGACAGGGCCGGGGCTGGTGGTACTGAGCAGCCTACAGCAGCCTCTGCATCCTGGCTCGTTTATTTCCAGGTTCACATGTCACTGCTGGCAGTGGTCACGCCCTGAGACCCGGCACAAGGAGCCAGGGACTGAGATTGAGCAGGATAGGGAAACACCTCCGATGCTTTTCTCTTCATGCGCTTGAAGAAGAAGAAGAGGAGCCCACCGAGGAGCCCTTTCTCCAGCAGGATACCAAGGCACAGGAGGAGGAGGCTGGACACAATGTTTGCACCTGCAATGGGGACAGAGGATGTGAGTGACCAGGGCTTGGGGAGAGGCATCCCAACGTCCCACAGAGAGCCTGTCCTGGGACTGCAAGCTTCCTCAGGGGTGACACCACACAGCCACCTGGCAGGCACCCATCCCAGCAGCTCTGACGCACCCTTATCCATCTGGAACCCCTTGCTCAATCCTCCCTGGCCCGGGTTGGAGATCCACAGGAAGGCTGAGTAGTTGGCAGGGGTCCGGGCATCATGCACCACCATGCAGGTGATTGTGGACCCGTTTTTCTCCTCCGTCGCCTGCACCTCCACCTGGCTGCTCAGCTCAAACAAGCCCCGGGGGAGCTCCGATGGCCGGGAGACGTTCTCCACCTTTATCTCAATCCCATTCTCCAGCCAGAAAACAGACAGGTTTGCTGGGTAAAACTCCTTCAGGAGGCAGCTGAAGGTCACGGTCTTGTTCACCTCAACAGGGCTCGGCTCAGCGCGCACTTCGACGCTGGGGGGAACTGGGAAGAGAGGCAGAGCTCGGTGTTTGCTGTCCCCAGCTTTGCTGCCCACAGGGTGCCCGGGCCCTGCCCCAGGGACCCCTGTCCTCCTCCCAGGGACCGCAGCCCCGCAGGAGCAGGGCACCCCAGTGCGAGTCCCCCAGCCCTCACCTCGCAGGACTCTGCTCAGCTGGTACCTCCCACGCAGCGGGACCCGCAGCGTCGAGTGCTGCACCTCACAGAAGAGCTGCGAGCGGACGTCATCCTTCTGCAGGGTCACCATCACTGTGCTGGACATGTTGTAGGTTTTCACCCCCCATTCAGTGACCTGGGGCACCTGAGCAACCATGGGGTCCTTGTTCTTGAACCATTTCACCCCAATCCTTTCGGGAAAGAACCCTCCAGTCGTGCAGGTGAAAGGCACCGACTGCCCCGGCTCCGCTCTCTGCTCAGGCCCAGACACGAGTGGGGGGCTGGGTCTGGCTGTGGGGACAAGCACGGGGCCATCAGACACCAGGCTCTGCCCCTGCCCAGCCCTGGGCCTGCCAGAAGCAGAGCCTCCTACAGGGGCACAGGGATGGCCCAGGGGATCCTCTCCTGCACCAGCCCTGAGCCCCTTCCCCATCCCTGCTCCACCTGAGCAGAGCCTGCTGGGCTGGTTCCCATCAGGAGCTGTTCTGGGAGCCCCACTCACCTTGAACAGACACCTCTGTGCCACTGCCATGGTGAGACACCTCATCCACACCACTGTCTGACTTGACAAACTTCACGCAGTAGTAGGTGCCCATGTCCTCAGGCTGAACGTTCCTGATGAGGATGGTGAAGTCTGTGTAAGACGCACCCACTGCTCTTGTCACACGGGGTAAGGAGTATCCTCTCTGGTCATAGATGGTCTTGTTCCCACTGCCCCAGCCCTTCAGCCACTTCACAGGACCCGGTGCAGCCTCTCCTGACGTGGTGCAGTTCAGGGTGAGCGTCTGCCCCGCTTCCACTGACACCTTGGCCTGGGGCTGCTGCAGACTGAAGCTTTGATCCACCTGGGCATCCCCACCTGGGCAGAGCAGCAGGAGGGTTTGGGATTGACAAGGGGCCCCAGGGCCGGGGCGCAGCAGGAGGCATCATCAGACCCCGGCCCTGAGACTGGAGCAGGGGACAGAGAGATATTTCTGTTCCTTGTCCTCCAGGCTGCTGGGGACTGTAGGATGAGGAGAGCCCAGACTCTTGCTGGAGTAAACTGAATTTCATCCAGAGACAAAAGCAAGCTGGAAGGGAAGCAGCAGGAGGAGATCCCTGGATCTCAGGGATCAGGGAAGAACTGCCAGGACAGTGTGGGAAAGTGTGCGTGGGAAATGTGATAGAGCTGTGCAGGCCTCACTTACCCAGGTCTCTGCAGAGCAGGAGCAGGAGCAGGCGCATGTGGAACAGTTCCTTCATCACCAGAACCATGGATATTCCAGGTCTTGCTCCCTGATGACTGGGCTTTGCTCAGCTGGATGCGGCTCCGTCAGGCTCTGCTGGACTGGGCTCAGCTGACTAGCTGGACTGAGCCTAGCTAATCAGGGTGCTGGACTCTTACCCAGAAAAGAGAAGGAAAGGGGCCACCCCCAGCCCAGTTCCTCCATGCAATAACGTCCCATTTGCTTCTCAATGCCCACACCACCTCCTGTCACAACGCTGACATCAGCCCACTTCCTCCATGCAATCACATCCCAATTGCTTCTCTGTGCCCACATCATCTCCTCTCACAACATGGTCCATAATGGCAATGTCCACCCTGCTTTCCCCTCAGATGTGTGCCAGAGCCACAGCCATGGGCACAAGCACCGAGAGCAGCCAGCAAGAAGGACCCGGGATCCAGCACGCTCCCCCACACATGGCCAGCCTGGGGTTCAGCACCCTGGGGTGCCAAGGGGATGCCCAGCCCTTGCCAGCAGGATCGGGGTGCAGGATGGTGTCTCCCAAGGGTCGGTGGTGAGCTTCCCACATCCCGAAGCCCCGGTGCTCCTGCCCCTCACCGAACCGGGGAGGGCGCAAAGCCGCTCCCTGTCCCGAGCCCAGAGCAGCCGCTGGGTGCCAGGCGGCCCGGGAGTGATGCCCGGCAGGGTCTTGGCAGGGTGATGCCCCCCGGGAGTGATGCCCGGCGGCTCTGCCGGGCCTCGCCGGCCCCGGGCAGGCACCAAAGCGTTAATCACCCGCTCGCCTCCATTTCCTGTCCCGCTTCCCCTTTTCTTTCCCAAAGTTTGGCAGAACCCATGGCCGCGGCAGCAGCTCCGTTCCTGTCCGGACAGCGAAGCCCCGTCCAGCGGCAGGTCTTGGGTGAGTCGGAAATGGGCTCCCCAGAACCTCTCGGGGCTCCCCTGTCCCGTCTGCCACATAAACGCGAGTGGGCGGCAAAGATGAACACCGGAGGGGGCGGAGGGTGGTCCTTCCCCGACCACCTTTTGGTGTCAAATCGTCCCCGGGGTGCAGAGCATCCCCAGCCCCGGGGATGGGCAGAGACGGGTCGGACCCTGCCGGGGCGCTGCCATACGTGTCGGAGACTTTGGGCAGGATGGATCTGGGGTCTGGAGGGGTTTGGGGGAGCAGGAGGGATTTTGGGACACGGAGGGGTAGGCGCCCTGCGCTGGGTTACAGGGCTGCATATCCCTGCCTAGAACTCTGGTTCCTGGCTGGCTCCTGGCTGTGAACCTCAATTCCCCGCAGAGCCCCAGTGATCCTGGCTGGTGTGGAACAGAGCCAGGGCTTTAATGTTTAACAGCACTCAGGAGTTTTTCCTGCCAGGAGCTCCCCGTGGCTCCCTCTGCACGTCTCTGCCCTCCAGGCAGCTGCAGCATCACTTGCAAAGGACAAAACAGGGTGCAGATTTATCAAATCATAGAATTGCAGAACTGTTTGGGTTGCAAAAGCTCTTGGAGATCCTCGTGTCCAGCCATTAACCCAGCACTGCCAGGGCCACCACTAAACCATGTCCCCAGGTGCCACAGCTACATGTCATTTAAATCCCTCCAGAGGTGGTGACTCCACCACTGCCCTGGGCAGCCTGCTCATTTTTCAGATTTGCCCCTTGTTCATTTTGAACCAGTTTTTGAAGGGTTTCCTCCCTCCCAGTGCCTGTATGTTCTCTCGACCACATCCCAGGATTCATCTGTCTCACCTGCAAACCGGGTGATACTGGGGCTCCTCTGCCTGTGAGGCAGCCCTTGCCTCACCCCATTGCTCGTCCCTGAACCCTCCTGTCTCTGTGCTCAGACGTATGTGCCCAGGTGGGTCAAGGCTTCAGTCTGCAGCAGCCCCAGGACAAGGTGTTGGTGGCAGTGGGGGAGACATTCACCCTCAGGTGCACCACGTCAGAAGCCAATGGAGTGGGTCCTGTGAGGTGGCTGAAGGGCTGGGGCAGTGGGAACAAGACCATCTATGACCAGAGAGGAAACTCCTTACCCCGTGTGACGAGAGCAGTGGGTGACTCCAACACAGACTTCACCATCCACATCAGGAACTTTCAGCCCGATGATGTTGGCACCTACTACTGCGTGAAGTTTGTCAAGTCAGACACTGGTGTGGATAAGGTGTTTCAGCACGGCAGTGGCACAGAGGTCTCCATGCATGGTGAGTGCAGCCCAGCAGGACGCTGCTCTCCGGGACCCCATCCCACAGCCCCCACCCTGCCTACAGCGAGGTCCTGCTCTGCCCCACACCCACCACCCTCTCCTGCTCTGCCTCTGTCTCCACAGGGACAGCCCTGGTTCCTGGAATGGGGGCTGCAGCTCTAGTGCTCTGCTTCCTCCTGCTCCTCGGCCTCCTTGTCGCCCTTTGCGTGTACAGGAGGAAGCGCCAAGGAGGGGCAGTGGCCATGGGCAGCTTCTCCTCCGTCCCTCTGGGCTGCTGTGCAGGGACCCCCGGCACCCCCAGGTTGGTACTCAGCACCTCTTCCTTCTGCACCCTTAAATGAGCAAACCGTCTCATCCACCTGCTTTATCTTGGCTTCCTTCCTTGTCTGGAGCTCCAGCTTACCCCAGAAAAGGTCCTTTACTCACAGGTGCATGGGTCTGTTGGTTCTCTCTGTGTTTCACAGAGGCTTCATCGTAGGGAGCACACAGTGCCAGGGAGCTCCCTGCAGCCCCTGACCATGTGTCTGAGCCCAGCCCAGATATGCAGACAGACCTTTGTCCCTGTTTTCTGCCTTCAATGGGGACATCCTGTTGAAATTTGGGAGGGGAACTGAGGGCTGTGCTGGGTGGGGAAAGGACCTGGCTTCCTTTAGTTCTGATGGCCGTCCTTCTCCTTCCCCCTGCAGTGAAGTCCTGGATGCAGAGAGCTCCCACCTGCCCAAGCAGGTAAGAGTGAGCTGTGAGTATGGGAAAGCACAACCCATGCTGATGCCCTGGCTTGCAGGAGCCCTGCAAGACTCTGGGGCCAGGGGGGATATGGGGTGGGCAGCAGCTGCCTGCATGTGCTCCCTGCACACTCTGCACCATAGCACAGGACCACCTCTGCAGCTGTGGCATCACCAGCCTGGCTTGAACCTGATTCTGTGCAGGGCCTTGAGGTGATCTCGGTGACCTTTGTGTATCACTTCCAACCCTTGACATTCTGATTTCGGGTTATTTTTGTGAGGTTTTCCTTGCATCAGCATTCCCCATTTGCGTGCACTCTTGCAGCAGAGCAGCAAGGAGGAGAACGACATCCACTACGCCGACCTGCAGCCCCTGCCCCCGGCCCCGGGGCGCGGCAGGAGCGCGGGCACAGCCCCCACCGAGTATGCCAGCCTCAGGGCAGCTGCCAAGTGACGCGTGGCACCGCTGCCTGCACGGCCAGGCCCTGTCAGGGTGGAAGAAAGGACCTTTCTGCAGGGTACAGTAAAGAAGAAATGGAGCTGTTTGCGTGGCACACCCCCATCTCAGCTCAGCACACCCCAATCTCAGCTCGGCGCGCTGTGCTCACCATGCTTGGCATCTCAGGGGAGCTCTCCCAGGACCTGGAAGCCATCTCGACCACAGGATCAGACCACGAGGCCAAGCACCTCTGCCTTGTGCAAGCTGTATGGTGCTGATGACACCACGAGGACCTCACACACACCTCTGCCCACCAGCATGGGCCTCCACTGGCTTTTTCCCGGCCCATGGGTCCATAATTTGTGTTATCTTTTCACCACCCTCATTAAAGCCAGCAAACAGCCTTCTGTCCAGTCCTGCTGTGCTCAGAGCAAGAGCAATAGTCCCACAGGGTCCTGTGGTCCCACATAGCTGCCCCTGTGCTACTGCTTGACCCCCCTGGTCAGTTCCCAACTCCCACCTGCCCCAGGCAGCTTCCCCAGGTAGGGAACCTGCTCAGTCCCATGAAACCTGCATCTTCTGGCAAGGCAGCAGGAAGCTCTCAGGAACAGCCCCTGGTGGTACTGCTCCAGGCTGAGGCCCAGCCCTTGTCCATCTTTCCCTGCCCTCCTCAAGGGGCTCATGATGCAGTTCAGGTCAGGGCAGCTGGTACCAGCTGGGTTTTCTGCCCTTTCCCCTGTCTGTGCACATCTTCAGCTCCAGTCCCAGCCAGTCCGTGCACATCTGCTTCATGCACATCTTCTGCTCCTGCACATCTGCTCCTGCACATGTGCTCAATGCACATCTGCCCTGTGCACATTCCCTGCTTCGTGCCCATGTGCTCAGTGCCCACCTCCAAGGGAAGCAAGGCAGTGGCAAGAAGCCAGAGGGCAGAGCTGGTGATGGCAGGAAGCTGAGGATCACGCTCCACACTGGGCACTGCTGCAGCCCCCAGCAAGACCCAGTCACCACATACAGCTCCCCAGCCATGATCTCCCCAGCTGTGGCAGCTGAGCTCCCACCACGTGTGGCCCCAGCAGGTGCCTTGTCAGGAGGAACTGAGGTCAAAAAAGGCTTTCCAGGCAGAGGAACCTGCCAGCACCACTGCCTGCAACCTTGAAAGCTGATACAGTCACCAGTTTCGCCTTTATCTACTTTTTTCTGTGAAATGAGAAAAAGAAGTGAAACAAGACAGTGTGACCCAGGCGAGTGGGGCTGGCAGGGAGATCCTCGAGGGGACAAAATTGTCACAGTGGGGAGAAAAGCCACTGCGGAAATTCATTTGCAAACTGAGTAAGAGTCCCCTGCTCTGGGGATGTGAAGTGGGGACAGTTTGGGGTCAGTCCTTTCTCAGGAACAGCTTGAGGACACTCAGCACCTCGTAGGCATGGTGGTAGTGGTGATGAGTTTGCCAGGGGTCCAGGGGGGTTGTGGGGTTGGGCTGTTGGATGAAGCCTCTCCCAGCATCGTTTCCCAAGTGGAGCCATGACCGTGCCATGGATCATTTCCCAGCTGAGGCAGTGGCTGCTCTGAGCAGGGCTTGGGTTGCCCAGGCTCTTTGCAGGGACAACACCAAAACTGGCAGAAATCTCACATCAAGGCTGTGAACACGAGTATGTAAAATATGTGGGTGAGACCGAAACCGGGGATAGACCTCGAAGACCATAGGAAATGAAATTCAAGGGGATTTAGGGCTTTTTAAGCACTGGGCTGAATCAGGAGGGGGGAAATCCAGTTTGATAGGAGCATATGCAAAGCAGGGAGTGAGCAGAGCACCGGCAGAATGCTCTGCACCTAGGAAAGGGCCCAGGTCTGCAGCTTACTGCCCAGGGGAGGGATTTGGTGGTTATTAAAGGAAAATCCCTTAAGCCACCAGCCTGGGGTGTGCCGGCAGTGAAAGCACAAACAAGCGCCTGGGCACGGACACAAGGTAGGAGCGTGCCGGGGAGCAAAACCTCATCAGGGGGGAAGAGCCTCGCTCGGGGGGCAGCACCAGGCAATGCTGGGGTCGTGGACTCACTGCTCCTCCGTGCTGCTTTCCTGGTGCTGCTGGTTGTCATATCCTGCTAAGTGACCTGCTTGCTTGGTGGGTGTGTGGGGGAGGATGGAGCTGCCATTGCTGGGGGGGGCAGAGGACAGTACTGGGGTTGAGGCTGGCACTCACCAGGCTCCTCCTGCCACAGCTGGGGACTTCAGTGTAGAGCAGAGGTGGTGCCTGGATGGGTACTGGGAGAGTGTTGATGTCCTGGGGGGAGAGGACACACTGGCTCCCAGCAGGTTTTGGGCTATGTCGCTGTGCATGGACACTCTGGGGTGGTGCCCTGCCAGGTTTATGTTTGCTGTTCCTCAGCATGGTGTGTGAGCCTGGTGCCAGGACCTCATGTAATAGCAAGGCCAAGGAAAAGGGCTGGGGAGGCTGATCTGAGCTGCACTGTGATGGGTTTCTGGGCAGCCAGGGGATGCTCAGGGTCTGCTCTGGTATCTGATCCACTCCTGATGCTGGGAGGAGGGAAACATCTGGAGGTGCCAAGGCAAGAGAGCTGGCAGGACTTGTCAGGCAGTGGTGTGTGCCATGGTGTGAGGAATAGTGTCAGTCACGGTGTGTGCCATAATGTGTGCACAGTGTGTGCTGTGGTGTGAGGAATGGTGTGAGTCATGGTGTGTGCCACAGTGTGTGCCACAGGGTGTGCCACAGTGTGTGCAATGATGTGTGCCACGGTGTGTGCTGTGGTGTGTGCTGTGGTGTGAGGAATGGTGTGAGTCATGGTGTGTGCCATGATGTGTGCCACAGTGTGTGCCATGATGTGTGCCACAGTGTGTGCCACGGTGTGTGCCATGGTGTGTGCCGTGGTGTGTGCCACAGTGTGTGCCACGGTGTGTGCCATGGTGTGTGCTGTGGTGTGAGGAATGGTGTGTGCCATGGTGTGTGCCACAGTGTGTGCCATGATGTGTGCCACAGTGTGTGCCACGGTGTGTGCCACGGTGTGTGCTGTGGTGTGTGCTGTGGTGTGAGGAATGGTGTGTGCCATGGTGTCTGCCATAATGTGTGCCATGGTGTGTGCCATGGTGTGTGCTGTGGTGTGTGCCATGATGTATGACACGGTGTGTGCTGTGGTGTGTGCCATGGTGTGAGGAATGGTGTGTGCCATGGTGTCTGCCATAATGTGTGCCATGGTGTGTGCTGTGGTGTGTGCCATGATGTATGACACGGTGTGTGCTGTGGTGTGTGCCATGGTGTGAGGAATGGTGTCAATCACGGTGTGTGCCACAGTGTGTGCCATGGTGTGTGCCAGGCTGTGTGCTATGGTGTGAGGAATGGTGTGTGCCGTGGTGTGTGCCACAGTGTGTGCTGTGGTGTGTGCCATGGTATGAAGAATGGTGTGAGGAATGGCGTGTGCCACAGTGTGTGTCACAGTATGCCATGGTGTGTGCCACAGTGTGTGCCATGGTGTGTGCCACGGTGTGTGCCACAGTGTGTGCCACAGTGTGTGCCGTGGTGTGTGCTGTGGTGTGAGGAATGGTGTGTGCCATGGTGTGTGCCACAGTGTGTGCCGTGGTGTGTGCTGTGGTGTGTGCCACAGTGTGTGCCACAGTGTGTGCTGTGGTGTGTGCCACGGTGTGTGCCATGGTGTGTGCCATGGTGTGTGCCACAGTGTGTGCCACGGTGTGTGCCATGGTGTGTGCCGTGGTGTGTGCCACAGTGTGTGCCACGGTGTGTGCCATGGTGTGTGCTGTGGTGTGAGGAATGGTGTGTGCCATGGTGTGTGCCACAGTGTGTGCCGTGGTGTGTGCTGTGGTGTGTGCCACAGTGTGTGCCACAGTGTGTGCTGTGTTGTGTGCCACGGTGTGTGCCACGGTGTGTGCCATGGTGTGTGCCATGGTGTGTGCCACAGTGTGTGCCACGGTGTGTGCCATGGTGTGTGCCACAGTGTGTGCCATGGTGTGTGCCACAGTGTGTGCCGTGGTGTGTGCCGTGGTATGTGCCGTGGTGTGTGCCACAGTGTGTGCCGTGGTGTGTGCCGTGGTGTGTGCTGTTCCATGCTGTGCCAGGGACCCAGGGTGGGAAGCGTGGGCTGTGCCAGGAGCCGAGGGGAGCATCAGCCTCCAAGAGAAAGCACAGAGTAGCAGAGAGCAATTAGCCTGGACAGCGGCTGATGGACGGGGCTGGTCCCGGCGGTGACAGGATGGGAGCGATGATTTAATTAACGCCGAGGAAGAGCATGGTCTCAGTGCGTGGGCTGGCTGAAAGGGGGGGATGCAGGGATGTCTCCTTTGTGTCCTGGGGGACAGGAGAGAGCTGGCTGCACTCGTGGGGAATGGGACAATGCTGAACTGTGCTGGTGCCAGGGCTGGGCAAGGAGAAAAGGGGAGAGACAGGGATAAATGCCTTGTGCCCTGTCCTGGAGTGCTCCAGCTCAGAGACAAGAAGCAGAGGCACTCCACAATGTCAGTGTGTGTCACAGGGGTGGGTCCCCAGGGGATATTGTGTCTCCAGGTGCAATCATTGCTCCAGCTGGTTTCCTCCAGTGTCTGACAGGACAGCAGCTCCAGCCAAGGGCCTGGTTTGTGGCTGTCACTGTCCAGGACACCCTTGTGCCCCTGCTCTGTCCCCATCCCTGCCCCCATCCCTGTCCTAGCTACGGTGAGACCATGGTGGCCACAAGTCCATCCCCAGGGAGAGACAGGCCAGTCCCTTTGCACATCAGCACCACCCAAATAGCCACAGGTCTAAGAGCATCCAATGCCACAGGGACTCCACAAGGGCCCCCACGATGCCACAGGCATCCAGCGATGGTTTGGGGACCCCATGATAGGGGACCAGGCAATGCCATGGGGACATTGTGCCAGCATGCCAGCAGGAGAAGCTGGAAGAGCAGCTGGGTGCTTTGAGGAGGTTGGAGGGAGTGAGAGGGTCTCAGAGGCACTTTGATTGTTCCTCTAAAATGCCTCATGGGTCGTGTTTGTGTCTGCTGGCTGGCATGGGCTGGGTTCCTGCCAGAAGAGACAACAGGAGGGAGAATTCCTGGGATGCTGCACGGTTGGAACCTGCTCCCTCCAATTCCAAATCTGTTAGCTCACCCCTTTACAGCTCCCTGTTTCTCAGGCTTTTCCTTGAAGCCAGAGTAAAACGGTGACATGCTTTACACTGGTTCTGATTTATTCCATGTCTTACTATTGAATCTTATTCCCTGGTTTCACGGTTGTTGTGGATTTTCACCAAAGGGGATAAACAGGTCTGGGATTTGGGGTTGTCATAGGAACTGTTTCTGTGCCACAACCTCTCTGCCAGCCTCGTCCCCTCCTGATAGAGTGAGGGCTGTGGCCAGCACAGCGGGGGTATCTCCAGCCCCCCAGGCACAGCCCCAGTGACAGCCAGGGTACGGGGCAGCCACCCCATGGCATTGGGACACTCAGGATGTTCAGGGAGCAGATGGACTCTGAGGCACTGCCCAGCCATGCCCACAAAGCAAACTGGGACCCCCAGGCTGCAGATCAGGGCTTCAAGTTGAGAAGAGCTGAAGATGTTTGGAGGATGCTGCTTTTCCCTGTGGATTCTCTGGTGCCTAGTAGGAGGTTGTGCTGTTGCAGTTATTGCTACTGGGAACTTCTCTGGACAACCTGGAATAATTTTCATTAGATCCCTGGAGCTGAAGGGGTGTGGAGTGGATGGGGGGGCTGCCCTATGACCATTCCTCATCTCTTCAATCACAAGGAGAAGGGGTAGGCAGTGAAATGGAGAAGTGTCACACACACCCTTTGTGCCTAACACTCCCTTGGCCCGTGTGGTCCTTCACTGCAGGACACCGTGAGGCCAAGACTCTGGCAAATGTTTAAAGAGGGGTTTCCCGGGCCATGGGACAAGCAGGAACATCCAGTGCTTAAGAAAGACTCACATTGTGCTTTCAGCGTTGGAGTGTTGGACGGGACATTGCTCAAGGACAATCACCCTCTGGAGCCGGCACGGGGAGGGCAGATCAAGCTGCCCTGCTGGGCCCTGCAGTGCCCGAGAGAGGGTCCCAGAGTGGGTGGGAGAGGGGTCCTGCCTGCACTGGAGTTCCCGGGGCTCTTCATGCTGGATCAGCTGTTGGTGTCGCTCTGGAGTGGTCCTGGTCCTCCCTACATCCACATGTACATTGTACCTGAAATGAGCCATGCACGCTCCTGGGGATGCTCCGGGTGGTTTTGTCCAGAGAGAAGAGCTCGGGGTAGGAAAACCCTTTGGGGAGCTCCCTGTCCCGAGGGCAGGACGTTGTGGGGTCCCTGGCGCTCCCTGCTCCTCCCGGCACCGAGCGACCTTAAAGCGTGGCTGTGCTTGGCCGCGGCCCCAGCGCTGGCTGCCCCGAGCCCGGCACAAGCGTCCCTCTGCAGAGAAGTGCAGGGAAAGGGAAAAATATTGAGCGAGGCAGGAGAAGGGGGAAAGCAGGCGCTGCGGGAGGGAGCACAGCACGGCCTGAAAGCTCCCTCTCAGCGGGCTTTTGTTCGCCCTGGACGTGCCCAGCGATGCTGCCAGCCCAGAGGGGCTGTGCTGGCGCCGGTGGCTCCAGCGATCCCGGAGCTCCGCAGCCTGCCCGGCGCCTCGTTCCAGCGACGTGCCCGTGGGCAGGATGCAGCCGCCCGCAGCGGGGATCCCCATCACCCCGCTGGGCTCGGCCCCTCGCCGCCGGCCCTGGGGTGGGCAGTGCCCGGACCCACAACGCGCTCCCGAAAATAATTCCTTCTGACAGATCCATTTCTTCCACACGGTTCAGGCTTGATTTTATAATGGTATCAGTAGCTATGGCAACGCGTAAAAATAACGGATCCCCGAGCCCGGCAAATTCTCCGTAAACAGCTCCCGTCTCCCGGAGCCCGGCTGGGTGGGCATCACCCCTTGCCCACGGCTACCGCGGCCGCTGCGCTTTGTGGTTGGGCTGGGATTCACGCGATGACTAATTAGCAGCGTTAACTGCTTACGCCTTGGGATGATGATTCCATCCGCTAATCCTTGGGGCTAGGCTGGGCTAATTGGGTGGATATCATTAACGCTGGCGGTCAGGAGCTACCCTTACAGGACTGCAGCACAGCGAAGGCTGGAGCACCCCTCCGGCATCCCAGAGCCAGCACGGGGCTGGCAGCCACGGGGGGGGGCTGGACACGGCTCAGCCCCGCGGTGTCAGGGGGCCACCAGCCCCACTCACACCTCCAGCCCGCCCCAGAGCCGGGCTGCTGCACATCCACGCGTGTGCACACGAGGGAACGCGCACACGAATGCAAACAGACACACGCAATCAGATTTCACGCACGCAGGACCCCCCTTAGCAAACATCCGGTGCCGGTGTCTGCCGCGGCTCAGAGGTCTCCGGTCACCGCCGCGAGTGGATAATCCCAGGCAATATTTTCTAAACCTGTTAGACATCACACAGACCCTCTAAATCCCTGATCCCCCTTCAAGGCTCCGGCGGGATGGCAGCACTTGGCAGGTCGGATTTGCAGCTCCTTATCAGAGCTAGCCCCTTGGAGCAATGCAGTCACCGGGAGCATGGTGGATCCTGCCGACCCAGAATTAATCCTCCAGATTTTTGTTGCCTTTCAACTCAAAAAAAAAAAAAAAAAAAAAAAAAAAAAAAAAAAAAAACCACCAAACACAAACAAACAAACAAACAAACAAAAAACAAACCCCACCAGACCAACACAGATCACTTTCTGCCTTGGAGAAGTGTTTTTCTCCATCCAGCCTCCAGCAGCAGGGCCAGAGTAACCCCAGCCCCACAGAGCTGAGAGCGCTGGGTCAGGCAGTGTGGATGGCCCGACACTGGGGCCAAAATAAAGAGCCAACAGAACGTGTTGTCCAGAATGTGGCTCTTGAGCCTTGTGGCTGCCATGGGGACAACACAGGGACAGCGACCACAGGGACAGCCTGGCAGGAGGGCTGGGGATGGCCCTGAGGCCCTGGTCAGCATCCTCCTCCAAAAGTTTGGTCTGGCTGTTTCAGGGGGTGCAGCCCCCCTGCATCCCAGCAGTTGTGCCATTACCCCTGTGAGCCATCAGATCCAGCACTTTCACAAACAACCCCACTGCTGGACACACCATCTTCCTTTGCAGGAGGAAAGGAAGAGCAAAGAGTGACACGGGGTTGTACCAGGCCTCCTACCCCTCATGTGCCGAGCCTCAGCCCAGCACGGGGCATCCCTCCGGCGATGCCCGCACGCCAGGCTCCACAGCACAAATCCCACCTCTGAGCCTGGATTTTAGCACTTCACAGCAAGGGCCCTGCCAAGCAGGAAGCAATGGGCTGAGCTGGCTGAACATGATCAATCCCCCACGTTAGCAGTTTTATTTCCATCCCCAGCTGCCGCAGGACTCTGAGGCAGTGCAGCCTCGCCGAGCTCCAGCCGCCGGCCCGGCAGCACAGCGTTATCTGCTGCTGCAGCCTCGGATGCGCTTTCATGATAACGATTTGCAATCAACAAAGAACTTGGAGAGGATGCAGAAAAAAAAAACAGAAAAAAAAAAAACCAAACAACAACAACTGGCATTAGAAACTGAGATGATATCGCTTTTCCCTCGGCCCAGCTCCACCACAGCCCTGGTGGTACCACCAAGGGGAGATCAAGGTCTTCTCCAGCAGCGTTCCATGGGGCTGGCTGTGTGCTGGGGGATCTGGGTACTGGCACAGCCACCACATCCCCATGAGCCAGTACTGTGCAGAACTTCCCCCTCCACGGCGGGGGGAGGGAGGCTTTAGTTCAAACAGCTCCCAGGAGCCCATCAATGATTAACACCCAGCTCTGAAATGTCCCTGCATGGCTGGAGCTCTCTGCCTGCCCTCCCCCCTGTCCCTGCCACTTCCTCCTCCACAGCACTTCTGCTCCTGGGGTTGGGGCAGAGTCCCAGGGTGGGCACCAAGGCTCCCTGTGGCTCTGGAGCCCATCAGAGCTGGGCTGAGCCCAGTCGTGCCCCATACAGACAGCACAGATATCTCCCAGTTTTGCAATCACCGGCACAAAGGGTACAGGATTGGGGCCGCCCTGTGTCCCTGCTGAGCTGCCCTGAGTGGGGCCTCTCTTATGCCCCCATCCCTGTCATCAGTTAACATTGGAACAGCCCCCAAAGATCGAGTCCAGCCATTCCCCCAGCACTGCCAAGCCCGCCACTAACTCATCAAAAAACATCCACACGTTTTTTGAGCACTTCCAGGGATGGTCACTGCACCACTTCCTGCACAGCTTAGTCCCGGGGCTGTGCACGTGTTGCAGACCCAGAGCAGAGAGCAAACCTTTCTCTGGGGCAAGGGGCAGGATCCTGTCTGCCAGCAAAGGTCAGCACAGCCCTGCCAGCGTTTGCAGCACCTCAGCGGTGCCCTGCCAGCCCTGTCCCTCCCAGCTGCGGGGTTTTCCCAGCCTGTCAGCAGTTTTACCCTAAAACCCCTCACCTCAGGTCAGCCAGGGCCGTTTCCAGGCCAGGCACAGGATATAAACCACCTTTCCTGCTCTGACACAGCCGTGAGGAATTCCCCCAGAGTGTGAGTGTGCTGGGCTGCATTAAGGAAGCCCGGCCAATTCACCCGGTCCGCAGCATCCCACAGGGCAGCACTGCCGGGGGGAGCAGCCTGGGAGCACAGCCCGGCCCTGGGATGGCTGAGCTGAGCTGCCCTGTAGAGACAGTCCCTGCTGCAGCCTGTGGGTTGTTCTTCTTGCTTGGTAGACAGTGATGGACATCCTGATGGTGGTGGGTGGTCTGACACCGGGCTCTGCTGCCACTGCTGAAGCCCAGGGTGACAGCATACGAGTGCCATGAGGGCACTCAGAGCATCACTCCAACCCAGCAAAGCCCAGCGTGGGCAGGCAGTGCTGTATCCCTCCCTCACCCTCCCTGAAAGTCATTTCAGGGGCTTGGAGCTGTTCCTGGCAGTGCTGGGGATTAATTCAGTGGCAGAGGTACACTAAAATTAAGTGGGCTGTGATTTGAAGCTCTGCTCCCTAAGGAGGGGGTAGAAATGGGGCAGAAACAGACCCAGCAGGCCTGGCCAGAGTGCACAGAGAGGTCTCCTCAGAGAATGTCCCATGCCAGGGAGCACCTCACCTCCACCCCACTCATCCCCCCCACACCATCTGCACCAACTGGGCCCCAAAACCCTAACAAAGACCTGAGAGAGCTGAAATAACTCAGCTCTAACTGCTAAATCACCCAAAGAAAGCTTGGCTAAAACAATTACAGGTAGCTCCCATGAGCCCCCTCAAAAGGTGAGGGGCAAAGCCCAGGCACAGAACATCCTCCACAGCCCACCCCCATCCTTCTCCTGGCAATCACAGCCTTAACAAGGCCCCTGCAGCTCATCACCCTCTCCAGGGTCTTTCCCATATAAAAGGGTGATTTGGTGCACCCCTCCCCCAGCTGCAGGTGCTTGTGGTGGTGGATGCCATCACAGGAGTATGGGGAGACAGGTAGGACACATACCCCTGCTTCTGAAGTCCATGTTTAGAGGGCTGTGGATGCCCCTTCCCTGGGTCACAGTCCATGAGAACCATGCCCACATTAACATATTGCTTGTTATAAGTTAACATGAGATAAACTAATTTAAGCTTCCCCTGTACTGAGTGTCTTGGATTAAATTGGCAAGGTACCTAATGAAGCTGCAGCTCCATTTGTTGTGCTGGAAACCCTAAATATCAGCAGTGTAATTGGTGTTCCCCGCTTGAGAAGACATTTGTGTTTCTCTCCCAGCTGAGAGCCCTCTTTGGGTGCTGACTGAAGCCTGAGAGGTGGGGGTGGGGGCTGTAGGATGTGTCCACCTGATCTTAAGCTTGAGGGGTCTTGGAATTTGTTTTTAAAGCTGGAGGATGGATGGGGGGAACATGCTGCTCTCTGGCTGTGTGGAGGCTGCACTGTCTTGTGGGCCCCAGAACAGACCTTGTGTCTGGTGCTCTGATGTGGTACCACAGGGTGCTTTGTTGTGGTGAGCTGGGAAAGCAGCACCTCGCAGGGGGCTGGGCTGGGAGGTGTTTGTGGCTGGGACTGGGCCAGGATGGCTCTGAGTTTCCCCAGGGTGCTGAGTCCCTGCAGCTCCATGTGCTCAGCGCTGCATTTTTTGGTTTATCAAGGAATCTCTGAGGTTGGAAATGACCTCTAAGATCATTGAGTCATTATTGTGGAGGTCTCCCACATGCACTGGCTCTCGCTGGTGCTTGGGTATGGCTCTGTGCCCACAGCACCTCTGGTTGCTGAATTTGGGGTATTTTCCAGGCTGATATCCAAAGTGTTTGTGTTTTTTTTTTCCTGTATCCCTAAGCTGGTTTGAGTTTTGAAGGGTGGACTGAGCATTTTGGGACCACTGCTGTATTCTGGCGTGACGTGGCCCACTCAGGCTACTGGTACTTCTCCCACTGTGCCATCCCATTGCTGGAGTGGGGATCATGAGGGGCAAAGTCCCAGGCAGGGAAAACCTGCAGTCACCTCCATCAGTGAAATGTGGTTCATTAACAGGCCCAGGTTTGGCCCTGCAGGGCAGAGACTGGAACCTCTCCCATCTCCATCCCCTGTAGCCAAGTGAGCCACCGCTGTTCCCGGGGGCCACTGGGCTGGGAGAGGATCAGACAGGCAGCTGATTAAGGCATGAAAGAACAGTCTGGGCAAAACCAGTGCTGCAAGACTTTCCACTGGGATTGCTGCAGTTGTTCCCATTGATGCTGGAATGCAGTTGTTCCCTGGATGCTGCCAGGCTCTGACACGAGATGGGGTGTTGTTGCCCTGGCTGGGGGTCTCTGTGTGTGGATGGGTCCTCACCTCCTCCTGGGGAGGGAGCAGATCCTGCAGAGCTGCCTGGCTGGGAACAAGGGAATGCAAAAAGGCTATTGAGCCTGTGGTCCTGGCTGGGAATAGGGAAGGGGAGCAGACCCCTGCCTGTCCAGCACCCAAACCTATGGGGGTGGCTGAGCCTAGCCCAGCCCAGCCCTGTCACACAGAGCACGTGCCTTCTCCAGACAGCTGCTAGCAGCGTGATGCGAGTTCCTTGCTGTGCCTCAAAGCTGTGAAAATCAACTTGTTCTTGAAAAGCTCTCCTGAAACACTGCCCTGTCCCCATGCTTGCTGCTGCCCAGCTCCTGGGGCCAGGGAGAGCCGAGCTCTGGAACCCTCCATGGTCTCCAGAATCCTCCCTGCCAGAGCAGGGGCTTTGAGCTGAAGTGTGGACATTCTGCAGAGGGAGTGCAGCCTGGGTGCCCACTGGCAGCACAGAGAGCCTGGCAGTGCTGCCCGCCCTGCCAAGCAGCTCTGCAGCCTCCTGCTCACCGTGGGTGTTCTGTGCAGAAGGAGGGTGATGATGATGATGGTGGAGTTGCACTCCCAAAATTTTGCATTGTCCCTCTGTCTCAGGCACACAAGGAGCCAAGTGCTCCTCTCCTCCTGGTTCCCTGCCTAGGGCAGGGCAGGGGCTGCCCTGCCAGGGTGTATCCTCCAAAGCTCTCCTGTTGGAGCAGGGCCCCTGTGATGCTGAGTGGAAGGGCCATGGGTAGGAGGGGAGGCAGCTGAGCCTGCCCATATGCTTCCTAATGGGGAGCAATAGCAGCTCTTCCCGGGGAGCTCGCGCCGCACCATCTGCTCTGCGCGGTACCTTCTCTTGCAGAGCTTTTTTAAGCTCCAACTTCCCTTCCCGAGCGCTCTGCGGCGGCTGCTGCTTGTGTGCAGGCTGGCTCTGCTCTGTAATCGCCTCTGAACGAGTTGTCTGAACCTTCAACACCGAGCAGAACATCCCAGACAAGCTGAAGCCAACCAGGCCTCCAGGATCTGTGCTTCCATGTAAAAATAACCAGGAAAGGTGGCTGTGGATGGCTGCAGTGGGTCCCTGGCATTTGCCCTCCTGCTGGGCTCCCACTTGCCCTGAGGGTCCTTGCTTCTGGACTTGGGCTGGGTGGGATGTACTGCTCACAGCGGTGTAGCTGCAGGGTTTCCACAAACCACTGCTAATCCCATGGAATATCCAGAGCTGAAAGTGAGCCAAAAAGATCATTGAGTCCAACTCTGTCCTGGCACAGGACACTCCAAGAATCCCACCCTGTGCCCAGGAGCATTGTCCAAACACTTTTTGAGCTCTGGCAGGCTTGGGGCTGTGGCCGATGCCCTGGGGAGCCTATTTCAGTACCCAAACTCCCTCTGGTAAAAGAACCTTTTCCTGAAATCCAACCTCAAACCTCGCTGACAGAGCTTGATGCAGTTCCCTCAGGTCTCATTACTGATCACCAGAGAGCAGGGCTCAGCACCTGTCCCTTTGCTTCCTCCTGTGAGGTGCCTGTGGACTACAGTAATGTGTCTCTGTGTCCCATCCCTGTGCAAAGAAATTATTGCTATGAGCAAAAGGCCAAATCCAAGGGCTCCTCTGGATCCCTACTCCTTGCTGGCCACTCTGGCCAGCTCTGTGAAGGGAAGTAATGGCTGTACCGGGCTTTCCAGGACCAGTGCTGCTGGCCACAAAAGTTTTTCCAATGGGAGCGGTACTGGCCACAACCCTTGAGTGCAGCCTGCAGCTGCCAGGGGATCGCAGAGGGAGGTGAGTGCAGAAGCCTGGGGAGCTGGTCCCGGCTCCCAGCAGTGCTAAATTAAGGCTGGATGTGCCCCACGGGCGTAGCTGGGGCTGAGGGGGAGGCTGGCGGGGCCGGGGATGCGCAGGCGGACGCCGTGCGCAGATTGATGGTGCCAAGTCACTTCAGATCTCTCGGCTGTGTTTGTGCGAGGCTCTAAATAAAACCGACAGCCCTGGCGGCTGCCTGGGGAGGGCGGGGAGGAGGGGGAGCCGGCAGCGGGTCCTCCAGTACGGCACCCAGTGCTGTCCTCGGGGAGCCGGCCCAGCCTGGGAGAGCGATCGGTGTCATCTGTGCTGCTGGGAGTGCTGCAGGTGTTGCTGGGTGGGCTGGGAGCTCCGGCTCTGCAATGTCTGCCCCATCCCTGGGAGGGCAGAGGGGACCGTGGGGTGGTGCTGGGAGCTGCCAGCATTGCACCTGGCATCCCAGGTACCTGGCCTGGCCTGGCTGAAGTGCCCCTGGGCGGTGTGAGGAGCTGTGGCAGGTGCAGGCAGTGGAGAATGTGTCCTTGCGACTCCCCTGGGAAGGACTTTGTGTCAGGGAGAAGCAGGGCAGTGCAGGGACATGAATCCCATGGATGCTGACACCACGACACCCTCCTCCTCTTCCTCAGCCCTGCCTGCCATTACAGCTGCCTTGTCTTCAGGCTCTCGCTTCCCCCTGATGCGGGCTCTCGCTGAGGGGACATCACGGGGATGTCCCCATTCTCCCAGCGCGCTGTGCAGGAATTTCCTCTCCCTCCCCATCCACCCTCTGCCTGTCCGCGCTGCACCAGTGTCCCCTCCTAGCCCTGACCCCCGTGGGCCAAGCTGAGCTGTCCCTGTGGCACCGGCAAAACGCCACACGTGCCTCTGCCACGGGTTCACAGCTCAGCCCTGCGCGGTCCCTTGGGAGGTCCCCGGGCATTTGGGACCCCCAAGGCTGCGTGCTGTTCGTGCCTCTGCCACGGGCTGTCCTGGCTCAGCCCCAGGTGGTCCCTGGGTGTTCAGGACCCCGAAGGCTGCGTGCTCCTGCAGCCCAAGCCCAGCTCAGGGATGCTGTATCGTGACCGTGCCGAAGCGGCGGCTACACCGGCAGCCTGTGGCGAGTGCGGGAACCCGCAGCCCTGGGGCCACGGAGCTGCCTCGCTCTGCCCCGGCCGACAGGGACCGAGCACCCCGGGGCTCTTGCTGGCCGGTCCCGGGGGTCCCCTCCCAGCCCACCTTAAGGCAGCCGCACACCGGGTTGACCGGAGGGCTCTGCCCCGGGGCGGGCGGGGCCGGCTTCGCCCCCGCCACGGGGGGAAGCGGCGCTAAACCGGGGCTGCTGGGAGCCGGAGGGGGTCTCGAAGCCGGGGCCAGCTCCGTCCCTCCGCGGTGCCACGGCAACGGAGGCGGCGCGGCGGCGGGGGGGAGGCGGCTCCGCGCGGCACCGGGGCACGCGCCCGCCCCGGGCCCCGCCGCGGCGGCCCCGTCAGCGGCCCCGAGCCCGGTGCGGTGCCCACGGGCGGCGGCGGGGCCGCGGGTCCGTGTCGGTGCGTGCGTGTGCGCTGCCCGCCCGCCGCGGGGGGAGCAGGGGGGGAGCCCGGCCTCCTTCCTCATTTTGGGGCTGAGAAGAGCGATTTCCTTCGCCAGCTGCAGTTCTGCGCTTTTTTTTTTTTTTTCCCTTGCCCTTTTTTTTTTTTTTTTTTTTTTTTTTTTTTTTTTAATTTGTCTTATTTGTCAAACCCAGCCGCCGAGCCGGGCGCGGGGCCGCGCTGTGAAGCTGCGGGCTCCGCTCCCCGCACCGATGGAGCCGCATCCCCGGGATCCCGGCCGCACCGCCTGGGCACTGCCCTGCCTGCTGCTGCTCGCCCTGCCCGGTAAGCCATGGCTTCTGCCTGCCTCCCTGCTCCTTCCCTTTCCCTCCCACCCTCCTGCCCGGCTGTGCCGTTCTCCCCTTTCTCACGCCACTCCTCTCCTCTGTTTTGCCCTGTTTTCCTCCTTTTTTCTATCCTGCTCCTGCCCCCTCTGTCCTGTTTTCCACCTTTCCCTCTCACCCAGCTCCTCTCCCTGCTCTGCCCTGTTTTCCCTCCTTTTCCCGCCCTGCTCCTCTGCTCTGCCCTGTTCCCCCCTTGTCTCCCTGCCCTGTGTCCTCCGTTTTCCCCGACCCTCGCCTCTCCCCGCTCCCGCACACCTCCGGTACCGACATGACGCCGCCTCTCCGCGCACGGTTGCTTTGACCTTTCCCGCGGTGACCTAGAGAGCGGCGCTGGCCGAGGGGCTCCCGCGGGGCCCTTCTCAAACCAAACTTCAAGGCAGGCAGACATTCCCCTTCCCAGCGAGGCAGGGAATTCGGCAGGGGCATGAAGAGGCATGTTGTTCCCACCCATTTGCGAGCACCCCCTGCCAGCTATGGGTGAGGCAAATCTCAGCAAGCAGTCCGAATTCCCGCTTGGCGATGGTAGTGGAGAAGGCAGAGGGGAGGCTCTGGTGAGGGCTGCCTGTCTTCTCTGCCAAGAACTTGTTTTTCTTGCTACCCTCTTGCTTCACCCCGCTGTGGGCTCTTTCTGGACTCAACTGTTGGGCACTGAAGCGGTGGAATTGAAACACCTCCCGCACCCTGTGCCGTGTAACCCTGTGTTGCCTCAGGCTCAGGGTGCCCCAGACCTCCCCGGGGCTCATGGCTCCACCAGTCCCTTATGAAAGCTGAGGGACACAGCAAAGCACCAGTCAAAGTGTGCCATTCTTGGCTGTTCCCCTTGCCGGCAGCGGGAAGTCTCTCATCCCACCAGGAACGAAGCCCTGTGGTGACTGCTGCTTTCAAGGATGTTTCCTTTCTAGGGAGTTTCGTTCTGGGTGATTTTGAAGGAATCCCTCTGCCTGCCAAGGGAGGGATGGGGTTTTTGAGGCAAACCTGCGGCAATAGTGATTCATCTTCAGGAGCATCTCACTGCTGAGCTCTTTGCTCTGTTCCAATCCCACCCCTTCCAGCCAGATCGCACTACAAACAGCCCAGCCCAGCTTTCACGGGGGAAACCCACATTCTCCCAAGCCCATTGAAATATTTACCATCAAAGCTTTACTTGGGCGAAGAGCTGGATGCAAACTTGGGTAGAAAGCAAATGCTTTCAGCACAACGCTCCTTGCTTTGAGTCGCCTGATCACAACTGAGAAGTGTTGGCCCCAAACTGAAAACTCCGGCTGCTGAGAGCCAAGAAGGCTTTGGCGGTGAGCGCGGCTTCCCAGTGAGCCACTGCGATTTCCTGCGTGAAAGAATAGCTCCAGCAAAGCTCCCAAACTTAATTAAGTGTGGTCTTGGAGTGAGAGCCTCATTTTTTTGAGCCAGCCATGGGAAAAAAAAAACCCACCTCGGGGGTTGTGAAGTGGTTTGCATCCCTGATTTTAGGTGCAAACGTGCACGTTTTTGGGGGGTTTTTTTCCATATGGCGAATCCCTCCCGGGCCATGGCTCAAACTAAGCTGAACTCCAGCAGAGTTGGCCCAGGCTCCCACTGCCGGCTGTTCTGACAGCTTCTGCAGAAGTGAAGGGGAAAAGGAAAGGTCCTGGAGGAGACCTTCCTGTGGGGCAAAGGCAGTGAGATGTGGGAAGCCAAACAGCAAAGCCCCTTTGAGAAACTGTGTCCTGCAGAGCCCTTCCATGCTGCACTGTCTCCACAGAAGATTTCAGCTGTGCTTCACAGAGCCTCTTCCAAAGGGGAATTCAGTTTCCTGCTGGGGCTCTGGCTCTTGGGATGAATTTCTGCTGATGCTGGAGGAGGGGAGCTTGGAAATGGTGGCTGCGTGTGAGCTGAGGCTTCCTCTGATGTCACGGATGTAAAACACAGCCTTTACTACAACCCTCCCTGAGAGCCCTGGGGTCTGCCCAGGGCTCGGCAGCTATCCCCAGGGCTCTTCTTGCCTTCCCTAAACAGCAGATTCCAGGCCTTTTATAGGCAGCACCTGTTAGTTTCCGCCCCTGGCAGCCCTGCTGCAGGTGAAATTCCAGCAGGATTATTTTGGGGTTCCCTTGCCCATTGGCCTGTTCCTTCAGTGAGTGACTGTGGGGCTTCAGATGCCGGTGACCAGCTGCACATCCTTTCTGGAGCACACAGCCATCCCAGAGCTCCTTACCCAGCTCCTTCAGAGGAAAAAAAAAAAAAAATCTATTTTTACCAGGAAGCATCCAAGCAGCCTCTCCTGAATTAAACCCCAGCCTCTTGCAATCTGTTCAATATCAAATACTTCAAAAGGTGGAATATAGAAAAAAAAAAAGTGTCACCGACATGGAAAACTTGCACTGCAGCGAGAGCTGGGATTATTTTGCTCCCAAATTAAACTGAATAACGGGAAGGAGGCAGGCTCTGCCAGATCATGCTCCTGCCTCTGCTCTGGGCTCTAAGTGCTCTGGGTCTGCACTGAGAGGGTGCTCCCACCTACGTGGGAACTGTCAGGTGATGCTTGTCAGGGCTCTAAAACCCTTGGCTAATTCTGGAGTGTAGGATAGAAGAGATTACAGGGTCAGAGCACCTAAATTCCCCATGATCTTGGGGGCAAGATGATCGTGTTCCAATTCCGAGTGGTTTGACATCCAAGTCTAAGAAAAAAAGTGTCATCAGGTGACAGGGGAGAAGCAGGGAAATAGTGAGAAATTGTGATGTCCCATGTGTTTTTGGCCTGAAGCCCCCAACATCCCACTCCTGGTGCACAAGCACATCGTGAGCTACATCGGGAGGGAGCTTGGCTGGGCTCTCTCTCCCACTGGGTGAGCACCTCAAAAGGGGAAGGAGGAGGGGAGGCACTGGCTGCGTGTGAGGAGAAGCTGTGTTCAGGGAGAAAGAGGAAAGAAGCTTTGCTGGAAACTTTGCATTTTCTAACTTGTGTGTTCTGGGGTTTTCTGCCAACTTCCCCTTTATGTTTTCCCTTTGGGGTGTGGGGGGGCATTGCTGTCAGCTGCTGCGGGGGGTTGGGGTCATTCTGAGCAGGAAGGGGTCAGGTTGGTCCTGGTGTGGGGTGTTGGATGCAGGCAGGAAGTGCAGAAGCCAGGTCTGAATGGGACTCCTGCTTCCCAGCCAGGAGGTACGAGCTGGTTTTTTGGGGGTGTTCCTGTGGTGGACCATGGCTAGAGGCTGTGTGTCAGATCAGAAATCCCTGAACAGGGTGATCTGAGCAGAGCTGGGTGAGGGTCTCTGAGGTAGCAGAGCAGAACACTTGGAAAAATACCCCAAAGCCCCATTTTAATCCTATCTGAGGGCTGCCTGGAGCCTCACAGTGTTTTCTGTGGTGTCCAAGAGCTGCCAGTGAAGCCTCTGGACAGGCAGTGCTGCTGGCAGTGTAATGCCCTTTTTCCCCTCAGTCCTCTGGGAGCAGTAGCAGTCAGGAAAGCAGGAAAGCACCTTGCATCCTATCCCTGGATAACAGCATGCTCCGTGCCTGCTAATCTCTGGGCACGGGAGGCAGGCACGCTGCTGCCCCAGTGAGGAGGGAATGTGGGCTGGCTGCTGTGGAATGCACACACACCATCCACGTTTGGCTGCAAATCCGGACCTTGGGAGAGATCCCTGCTGCTTGTAGGAATAAATCCCTGCGGTTCCAGGAAGGCAGGACCCTTGTGCCAAGGTAGTGGGGAGCCCTTGCTGCACACCAGGCATGGCAGCCAACCACAGGCAGGGCACCCAGCCATGCTCAGCTCAATGTCCCAGTGCTGCTGTGGATGTGTCTCTGAGACCCATCACTGCAGCCAAGAAATGAACTTTGGGGTTGAGCAGTGCCCACCCTGACACTCTTTGGTGCTGGGGTCAGCTCTGGGCCCCAAAGCAGGCACTTCCCCAGCTCTCCCCCTCAGCACACCACGTGCCTCTTGGGGAGATGGGCAGATGGAGAGAGGGAGGATGAAGAGGAGGTGCTCGGCTCGCTCAGGTTGGGCTGTGTGGGGCGGTGCAGGCAGCTCTACCCAGTGCAGGGGACCCTCAAGGAGACATGGGGGTAACCACTCCACAGAAATTGCTTTTGCTGAGGAGAGCACTGAGTAAAATACTCATCACAAAACACAGTGTGTGGTGGGGGGTGGCCCTGACCTCCTCCTCCTGTGGCCACACATGGGATGTGTCCCTTGCTGTACTGAGTGCTGCTGCCCAATTTGGTGGAGCCAGTACTTGGTGTTGTGGCCCCCCCCGGGTGCATGGAAGGGCTGAGGGTCTGTGTGGCTGCTGGCTGGGGGTGCTAGTCTCTCTGCCTGTAGCAGCCTGGTCGCTGTGTCACATGCACGTGCAGTGGTTTGGTGAGAGATGGATGATGTGATGATGCTTCTGTGCTTGTGAACTTCCTCTGTACGTTTCTCAACCATTTCTTGCAAAAGGTCTCTCGGCAGCAGGAGATGGAGAAGTTCAGGAGATGCCACAGAAGCAGATCCAGTGGTGTTTGCCCTGTGTCAGTGCTGTGTTCAGCACATGGAGTGCACAAAGCCTCTGCTCCAGGGCTGCACCCCACAATTTGGGTGTCACCTGAGAAGCACGGGATTGCCTCGCAGGTGCCTGGGGCACCACTGCTCAAGTGCAGGACCAAGGCTCAAAGTGAATGACTCATCTGGACGTGACACAAACCAACTCTGTCCCTCTCTTCTTGTTTTGGGGGAAAAACCTGTTCTGGTGGCAAATGCTGCTGCTGCTGCGTTAACCCTGACATGCCTTCAAAGGGAAACACTGAGGCCTGAAGGTTTTGTCTGAGGATGCTGTGGACTGATGTCCTGGGCAAAAAGCCTTTAACTGGGGCAGTCTGGAGAAACTGCTCCTGGTAATTCTGGCCATAAAGGTTGAGTAATTCTACACACAGTGGAACAGTGAGAGCATCTGTGGGTACAGCACATACTGCTGTGAGTCAGGAGGGATTAACAGCTGCTAAAAATCAGCTCTGGTCTCTTATGAGAGCCAGCTGTGGCCAGAGGGGTCAGAGCAGCTTGTCCTACAGCAGGTCCTCCTGGGAGCATCCAGACAGAGATTATCCTGCTGTGTCCCATGGGGAGCCTTGGCACAAGTTGCTGTGCTGGACTTCCCTGAAAAGAGCTGTAGT
This sequence comes from Phylloscopus collybita, assembly GCA_027886175.1. Classification (NCBI taxonomy): domain Eukaryota; kingdom Metazoa; phylum Chordata; class Aves; order Passeriformes; family Phylloscopidae; genus Phylloscopus; species Phylloscopus collybita. The sequence continues at coordinate 7,323,219 of JAJNNQ010000027.1, read as the reverse complement.
CAGGTGGAGATCATTCTCCTCTCCCGAATAAACAAGCAACGGGACAGGGGGAAAGGGCTTCAAGGTTTACAGAGGAGGTTTAGGTTGGATATTGGGGAAGAGTTCTTCTCTGAAAGGGTAAGACGGCTGTCCAGGGCAGTGGTGGGGTCACCATCCCTGGAGGGATTTAAAAGATGTGTGGATGTGGCACTTGGGGACATGGTTTGGTCAGGAGCTTTGCAGTACTGGATTAATGGTTGGACTCAGTGATCTTAGGGCTTTTCCAGCCTAAAAGCTTCTGTGGTTCCATGATTCTGGTGTGAGAGATGTGGGATGCTGGTCCATGTGTTCCCCGTGCTGCTCAGCATTACCTACTCAAACACAATGATCTCCGTGTGACACCGGTTCTGGGTGCCACAGCCACCTGTTACCAGCAGGTGGATCTAAGTGCTTTCCCCACTTCTCTCCCCATGTGGCTTAAAAAAAAATGTTCCTTTAAGCAGTGACCAGGCTTGAAATCTTCTGTGAATTTGGTTGCAATAACTGTATTGTCCTGGGAAGCACTGACAAAATGAATCCCTGGGTAACCCATGGATGTGTAGTGGGGGTTATCTGGGATGTCACTGTCTGTCTGTGCAGGGAGGTATGGCACAGGTGACTGGATTAGGGATGGGTGGTGTGGAGATGCTCCAAAGGTGATGTCTCCCTGTGGTTGTTGCTGAGCAGGAACAGTGCCTGCTTGGCTGGCATTGGTGGGAGGATTCACTGTGCTCTGCTGGAATTACTGGGGATGTCCCATGGAATCCCAGAAATGGAACAGATTCAGGACAGAAAACACAGTGTCACATGGGTGATGGGAGCTGGCTCTTTGGAGCACCTCGCTTTGTGCACTTCCTTCTCCTGGCTGACAAAGCCAGGTGGCTGTGGGAGGCAGCCCAGCATGTTGGAGACATGGGCAGCTGGGATGTGCTCCATGATTTATCTGTACGAAGCACAGCACAGTCACCAAGCAAAGCTCCATCCAGCTCTGCTGCTGAATCTTGCAGGCTGAGCACTGTGCCCATGGCCACAGCCTGTCACCTGGGGTGCTCAGCCTGTCGCAGGGCTGGGAGAACAGTTGGGAGTCTGGATGTGCGATGCCAGGCAAGACTTGGTTTCTTTTTTCTCTAGGTGTGGATGCCCAGGTGGATCAAAGCTTCAGTCTGCAGCAGCCCCAGCCCAAGCTGTCGGTGGAAGCGGGGCAGACGCTCACCCTGAACTGCACCACGTCAGGAGAGGCTGCACCGGGTCCTGTGAAGTGGCTGAAGGGCTGGGGCAGTGGGAACAAGACCATCTATGACCAGAGAGGATACTCCTTACCCCGTGTGACAAGAGCAGTGGGTGGGTCCGACACAGACTTCACCATCCTCATCAGGAACGTTCAGCCTGAGGACATGGGCACCTACTACTGCGTGAAGTTTGTCAAGTCAGACAGTGGTGTGGATGAGGTGTCTCACCATGGCAGTGGCACAGAGGTGTCTGTTCAAGGTGAGTGGGGCTCCCAGAACAGCTCCTGATGGGAACCAGCCCAGCAGGCTCTGCTCAGGTGGAGCAGGGATGGGGAAGGGGCTCAGGGCTGGTGCAGGAGAGGATCCCCTGGGCCATCCCTGTGCCCCTGTAGGAGGCTCTGCTTCTGGCAGGCCCAGGGCTGGGCAGGGGCAGAGCCTGGTGTCTGATGGCCCCGTGCTTGTCCCCACAGCCAGACCCAGCCCCCCACTCGTGTCTGGGCCTGAGCAGAGAGCGGAGCCGGGGCAGTCGGTGCCTTTCACCTGCACGACTGGAGGGTTCTTTCCCGAAAGGATTGGGGTGAAATGGTTCAAGAACAAGGACCCCATGGTTGCTCAGGTGCCCCAGGTCACTGAATGGGGGGTGAAAACCTACAACATGTCCAGCACAGTGATGGTGACCCTGCAGAAGGATGACGTCCGCTCGCAGCTCTTCTGTGAGGTGCAGCACTCGACGCTGCGGGTCCCGCTGCGTGGGAGGTACCAGCTGAGCAGAGTCCTGCGAGGTGAGGGCTGGGGGACTCGCACTGGGGTGCCCTGCTCCTGCGGGGCTGCGGTCCCTGGGAGGAGGACAGGGGTCCCTGGGGCAGGGCCCGGGCACCCTGTGGGCAGCAAAGCTGGGGACAGCAAACACCGAGCTCTGCCTCTCTTCCCAGTTCCCCCCAGCGTCGAAGTGCGCGCTGAGCCGAGCCCTGTTGAGGTGAACAAGACCGTGACCTTCAGCTGCCTCCTGAAGGAGTTTTACCCAGCAAACCTGTCTGTTTTCTGGCTGGAGAATGGGATTGAGATAAAGGTGGAGAACGTCTCCCGGCCATCGGAGCTCCCCCGGGGCTTGTTTGAGCTGAGCAGCCAGGTGGAGGTGCAGGCGACGGAGGAGAAAAATGGGTCCACAATCACCTGCATGGTGGTGCATGATGCCCGGACCCCTGCCAACTACTCAGCCTTCCTGTGGATCTCCAACCCGGGCCAGGGAGGATTGAGCAAGGGGTTCCAGATGGATAAGGGTGCGTCAGAGCTGCTGGGATGGGTGCCTGCCAGGTGGCTGTGTGGTGTCACCCCTGAGGAAGCTCAAAGCCCCATCCAAATATGGCTGAAGGACCAAATCTCCATATCAGGGGGCTGGGGGATGTGACGATGGTAGACATCAAGCTGTCCTTCTTGGTGCCTCATGCATCACTGGGCCAATCCCAGTTGTGAGGCTGCAGGGACTGGGAGGTACCAGGTTCTTGGGCCATGGTGACCTTTTCATTGATGTTTCAGATGATATGATCATCTACATCGTGGTGGGTGTGGTCTGCACCGTGCTGGCCCTGCTGGTGGCTGCAATTCTTTACCTCATCCGGACAAAGCAGATCAAGGGTAAGGGTGTGTGGCAGGGAAGGCAGCTGCTCCCAACCCCATTTTTCCTCTCTTTCCCATGGGTTTCGCATTGCCCCACTGGGCAATAACTCCTGACAGTGCAGCTGCAAGTCCTGCCCTGCAGGGTGATGGATGGAGCTGCCCAGGTTGTTTGCAGGCTGCAGGGATAGCTCTGGCTGGTCTAAACCTGGCCGTGCACCTCCTGTGCTCCCCCAGGAACAGTCCTGAAAGAAATTGATTGAAACTCCAGGGAATTGCAGGCACTTGCCTCTGGGAAAAGATGTGTCCTTGTCCTTGAAACAGTCTCTGCATGTGTTCTCTGTGCCCAGGGAAATGGGGCATTCATCTTGTTTCTTGAATTATTTTTTCCCTAAACTACTTCTCTTTCAGCAGGTAAAAGCTCGCCGTCTGCCAGGTGAGTGCAGATCTCTTCTAGTCACTGGGCAACCTGTGGGAACTCTCAGCTGGACACCTCCAGCCCACAGTGTCCCTCAGGATTGGTACAGAGCTGTATCCCCAAAACCTGTGAAAGGGAAGGCAGGAGCATAGTCTCTGCCCATCTCCCCAGCTGGGGTTCTGTGCCCATGGGGATTTTTTGCTTGTGGTGGGGCTGAGCAGGCTGGTGGGAGCTGGTCTCTGGCCAGCAGAGAGGCAGCTGGACCAGCCCAAGCCAGTGCTCAGGACCTGTCTTGCTGGGTGCAGCTGCAAGGACCTTGGCTTGCATCTGACCTCCCCAGCTGCTCCATCACCAGGGAAAGGGCAGCAGGACGCTCCATCCATCTGATGGTTTTTATCCCTCCTTCCAGGTTACATGAGCCAGAGAAGAGCAGCGAGGCCACGACCCAGGTGGGTCATCCTGGGACTGGGGCAGGAGAGTGGTTGGGAGCCGCTGGAGATGGGAATGGAGGGTGGTGGTTCTCCAGTGAAACATCTCAGTGTCTCCACTCTGTGGCAGGAGGTGGAAGAGAGGCTGCCCTAGGAAGAGGGTAGCCACTTCCCAGAATCTTTTCTGCCTTCCTCCTCCTTCTCCTCCCGGTGAAGTCTGGGTTGGTGCTGCCTGGAGAACCAGCTGTGCGATAGCCAGCCAGGCTATTTGTGGAGTTATTTTGCATTTGGTGACGCAGCTACGAGCAAAGTCGTGATCAGCAGCAATCTGTCCATCCCACCCAGGCTCTGCCAGCCCCCACGTGGGCATCACTGGGCAGTCTGGCCCTGCTGGGATGGAGTGATGGAGTGGCTTCAGTGATAGCTCTGGAATTGTGGCAGTGCTTTTGAAGCCAGAACAGGGTGACAGGGTGGCTCACGATTTGAAGCTGTAGCATGGGGTAGAGCCTGGCTGCAGGGTGGTGGCTGCTGGCATTATTCCCCCATACGAGCAGGGTTGAGGTGCCCCGGGCCAAGCTGCAGTGGGATTGACTCCAGAACAGGGCTGTGGGTACAGGGGCATCTTCCCAGAGAAGGAACTCTTGGTGCCTCACACAGGAATCTGACCCCAACAACCTGACCTACGCGGACCTGAACTTTGACAAGGAGAGGAAGACCATCCGCCGGATGGTGGAGATGAGCCAGCAGTCAGAGTACGCCTGCATCCAGACCAACCAGGCGCCCAACGGCGACGACAACCTCACCTACGCCGACCTGGACATGGTGCACCTCAGCAAGGCGCCCAAGCGGCCGGCCCCGCGCCCCGAGGAGGCCAGCTCTGAGTATGCCAGCGTCCAGATCACCAGGAAGTGAGCAGTGGCTGCTGGGACCCCCTTGTCCTGGGGGGAGCAGCTCTGCTCCTCCCTAAGACTGTTCTCTTGGACGCACTGGGAGCGATGTGAAGATGCGCTGCGGTACCTGTGTTTTAGGGTGGAAATGGAGCCCGCAGTACTTGTGGGGGGTCTTCTGCCATCCAGAGAGACACAATTTTGGGGGGCAGTTTGGTCGTGGAGCTGCCAGCTCCATCCCTTCAGGACCCCCATCAAGGGTTGCTCGACCTCAGTGTGCCGGGTTTGCCCCGCAAGCAGATTCAGCCAGCAGAGCAGCAGCTCCTTGGGAAGCTCCAGCTGGGCTGAGGGGACAGGTACAGTGCCTCCACACCAGCTCTCATGGGGATGCCACTGCCTGGCCCACGGCTCCCCAGGACCAGCAGGGCCCCCCACACTGCCTTCTCAGGCTCTGCCTGCCACCACGCCTGGACACCAAACTCTGGCTTTAAAGGAAGGACCGAAGCGTCCGCCTCTCTTCCCAAGTGTCCCTTCTGCGGGACCTCCGTCTCGCCCCAAGGCCAAGAGGCTGGAAGGCCATTGAGCTGAGGCCCCCCACCCTGCTGTCCAGGGGAGCTCCAGGTCTGGCTCCCAGCACCAAGCATCTTCCTCCTCATCATCTTCCTGTGCACAGCCTTGCCCTGCGCTGGGGCCCAGCAGTGCTGCCCCAGGCTTGTACAAAGCGTGCGAGGGCCTGCCCAGCCTGCCCCCCCTGGGAGCTCCCCGCAGGTACCGTGTAACATGTTTTGACTGTTTGACATGTAACTGTTAATTTTTAGAGCTGAAACCCCCAATGTTTTGTGTTGTACGTGGGTGTACTGCTGTGTACTTAACACTAGAATAAGATGTGCAAAATTAAGACCGAGGCCTCAGTAAAGAATCCCCCAAACCCTACAGAGTTTATAAGAGACTTACATGCTCCCCTCCCTGCCCCAGCTCTGTCTTGGGGACCAGGCAGGCTCCCTCCAGCCCACCCATGGGGACAAATGTCTTCCATGTGCCCCTGTGTGGAGTCTCACCCTCTGTTGTCTCCTGCAGCAGTGGAAATGCAGGGGGCTTGGGGACACCTGGGGTCCTCGGGGGTGCTTTGGGAGGAATGTGACTGCTTGTACAGACTTTTTCTTTTGGGGTTGTTTTTTTGTTTTGGTTTGGTTTCTTTTTTTCTTTTGCTTGCAAGATATTTTTATAATAAAAGTGAAAAGTCCTGTGCTGCTCCCGCACATCAAGTGTCCCTGTGCTCGGGGTGGGGGGGTCACCTTGTCACTGGGGCTGCAGGGTGGGGCTGGGGGTCTGTGTGTCCTGCAGGGAGAGGAGGGTTCATCCTGCACAGCCCTCTAGTGTGCACTGGAGGGAGGGAAGGGAAGGGGAAGGCAGGAGGTTGAGGCTGGGATGAGGGCTGTGGTGCTGCTTCCCCTGGGCACCATGGGGGAGGGGAGCAGAGCACCCCATGGGCAAGGACTGACCAGGGGCTGGCCCTGCTGCATCTTTAGGTGCAGGGAGCTGAGCTGGAGCTGAGGTGCCCAGATTGGTGTGCAGGCAGGCGGGGTGCTGGCTCCAGCCCATGCTGGGAGTGAGCTGAGTGTTCCAGTGCTCTGCAGTGACCTCACCCCTTTCCCCAAATTGGAGCTGGTGCCTGGGTTGTGTCTGGGGCATGAACTGTCTCACCAGAGCCAGGAACTGCCATCTGGGGCTACACAGACACTCAAAAGGGAAGTTGCTGCCCAGGCTGGGCTTCCTCAGCACTGAGCTGCTGCTGGTGGGGTCACACATGAACAGAAAAGGGACAGTTTGCCCCCTGCCCTCAGCACAACTGCCCCTTCCCAGTTGGGGCAGCAGCTGTGATTCCCATGGAGTCTCCTCTGTCTGCTGCTGCAGGAGGTACCTAGTCAGCACCCTACGTGCCTCTGCAGAGGCTGAGCATCCCTGCCCTGCACTTGCTCAGCTGAGATGGCCCTGTCACCCTCAGGATGTGGCTCCAGAGGTTGCGTGGGGTCCCACGTTCCCTTTGGCACCCATGGCACAGGAAGGATACCACCATGTGCTGCCTGCAGCTCTCACAGCCAGCACCCCTGGCCCATTTGGGCACCCCAATTTGGGGTGCTTGCTCTGCCCTGCAGAGGAGGCTCAGCAGCCAGCATGGCTTCAGCTTTGTTGGCATCTGCCTTTTATTGACTGCGGGGGGAGGTTGGGGGCGTGGGGCTGACCCTGCCTCTGGAGTCGTTCTTGGAGGGGGAGCCCAGGGGCACCAGGTAGGTTTTGGGATTAGTGGGACATGGAGAGGCTCAGGGAGGGGAGTGGGGGCTGGGCTCAGCACCGCTTGAGCACCTGGTGATGGTGCTGTGGTTCCACCAGCCACCCCTGCCCATGGCCACGGCAGCCACCTCCCTGATCCTGCCCTGGCTCATCCTTCCCAGTGCTCGGAGCCCACTGCCCTGTACCTCAGCTGCGATGGTTTCCAGACCCTGCTGTGCTCTGGCAGCCACGGGAGGATGGAGGATATGTGTCCCCAGCAATACGCCCCCGGGAACCCTGGGCTGGGCCACAGCCACACCGCCAGCAGCCGGAGGAGTGGCACTGTCCCCTCCGTGCACAGAATGGGCAGGTGAACCAGAGAGGGATAAATGGGGATGGAACTCATGGTCCCCTGGGGGAATGAGGCAAGGGTGACACCAGCCACACCGGGCTGGGCAGGGGTCACGGCTGGGGGCAATGGCACAGTCGGGGTGGCAGTATGGGGACCGTGGTGCCGCCGTCCCACGCCTGCCTCTATAGGTCTGAGACCTCCCCTGAGTAGGCGCTGGGGTCCTCGTCCGACCGCGTGATCACCTTGAACTGCCTCCGCAGGAAGCCCCCGTAGCGCTTCTGATTGTCCCACTTCAGCTTGGGCCGGATGCGGCGCATGAAGCCCCCGTAGCGCTTGTGCAGCTGCGCCAGCTCCTGCCCCTCGGCCCCGGCACCCGTGGGCTCTTCGTCCCCGTCCCCTGCCGGCCCCGGGTAGTCCTCGGGGGCCTCTCGCTCCCCCGGCTTGCGGCTGAAGCCCCCCAACTTCTTGCTGAGGCCGCCCTTGCTGTGAGCGTTCTCGCGGAGCAGGGACAGCAGCTTCGCCTTGGACATCATCTTCATGAAGCCTCCGTAGCGCTTGGCCGGCGCCAGCGGCAGCTCTGCGGGGCCCAGACCCTGCTCCGGCTCCGCCTCAGCCTCCTCCGCCTCCTGTGGCGACGGGTCTGTCCCTTCGGCCAGGGCCACCAGCGGGGCCAGGAGCGCCAGCGCCTTCCTGCACATCTCCCACTCGGGGCCGGGTGACAAGGAGCCCTGGCATTCCCACAGGCACATCTGCAAGACAGCGGCCACAGCGGCCCCAGGTGCTCGGGGTGAGCCCCTGCCTTCCTCCCACCCCACCTTGGGCGTGTCCTCACCCCAAGCACAGGTGTCCGTGCCCACCGTGCTGCTCAGCTCAACGAGAAGCCGATGTTTGCACAACCCCAGCACCCTGGGGTGCCCATGACCACCACACCAGGTGCCAGCCAGCTCTGCCACCTTGCACCCGTGACACTCCACTGCTGTGCCTCCCCGGCTCACATCCGTGTGTGGCCAGCACTCACCAGGGGCTGGACGCTGCTCTCGGCACCGCGGGTCTGGGCTGCGCAGAGGGAGCACTGGGTGACACAGTCGGCCGATGCCACTGCAGACAGGGACAGGCAGAGCGCCAATGCCAGCGCCCACCGTGCCATCTCGCCCTGCAGATGCTGCCTGGAGAGGGGAAGACAGCACAGAGCCTGTCACCATCCCTGTGCCATCTCTGGGTGGGCCCATCACCTCTCCATAGGCACGGGGCACCTACCACCTTCATCTGTGAGCTGCTCCTGGGGACATACACAGGGACCTGTGCCCATTCCCATATGACTCACCTCCAGATGCTGCTCCCAGCAAGGACATGACAAGATATGACCCCTTACCCTGGCTGCAGCCTGGTCCTTGGCACAAGCCCAGAACCACAGCCAGTCCCTGGTGGCCATCAAGTCACTGTGGGCAGGAGCACTGTTGCATCTCATCATCTTATCTCATCTCAGTTCCACCCCATCTATCCTTTCTATGGCTCTTACCACACCGCTAGAAAGAAAAGTCCCTTTTTTCCCCAGCATCGGGTTTCTCTGTGATTGCCACATCTACATGGTGCAGGCGTATGAATCACCAGCTGTTCCCCTTGGCCTTGGGGAAAGGAACCACAGCAAAGGGAGCTGCAGAGGCAAGTGGATGGATGGGGTGATGCCATGGCCCACTGTGGACTCACCCCAGGCTGCTGTACCCCACACCAGTGCAGCCTCATCCCCCTTCCCTCCCACCCACCAAGTCTGCTGGGCTGGTGCATCAGGAGAAAGGGGGAAAAAGGACTTTGGGTTCAAGCCTACCTGCAGACCACAATCGCCATCCTCCAGATGTTTGACAGCCGTGCTGGAGCCTCTGGCCTCTGTGGACGAGGACACTGTGCTCAGCTGGGAGAGGGGCTCTGCAGGTGACAGTGCTAAACCTGACCCTGGGTGAGGCTGGAGGGGTCACTGCCAGCCTTGGCTGCAGTGCCACACGATCACAGTGCCACTGGGATTGTGATAGCCCCAGAGTAAGAGCCAGCCCCAAAAGGGTGCAATGGCTGCAAACCCCTGCCTGCCTCTGATGCTGCTTTTATCTAGGGTGGGTAAGGCATGACCCAGAGGGATCTGTTACACATTAATGACGCATATTAGAGACTATTGTGTTCTCCGGCTGTAGCTGCTAATGTACTGTAATTGGTACTGATGAAGAAATGTTAATGCCACAGTATTAATTCATGCTAGATTAAAATTTAATTTGAGTTATCTGCACCATCGTGTGTCGAGCTGTCTGCATTCCTTGGCTGCACTGCCACCAGCTCCGTGAATCTTCCCAGTGCCTTGGCAGCATGGCAGGGAACAAGGTGGCAGCTGCCCAGGATGGCAGGGACACGGTGGGACCTCAGCCAGCCCTCGCCACTGAGACACGGGGACAGTCCCTTACTGCACCAGGGCCACCGAGACAGCGCTGAGGAGCAAGGACAGCTGCACAGGTAAGTGCCAGCTGCAGCACTAGGGGGAATGAAGCTCCCAAAAAGAGCTGATGACTGCTTCCCAGGAGCCCCACCGGGAACCTTTTCCTTCCCTTTCTCCACCCGCCTCCCCTCCTTGCTCCTCTGCTGCTGGTATCCCCGTGGGTGCCGCCAGAGCAGCGTGCAGGGACGGCACCAGGAACGTTCCCATGCTGGGAACAAGCTGCTGGTTTGTCTGACACTGCACAGTTCAGACCTCTGGCATGCTGGACAGTGGGTCCCATCCCTGTCACCCTACTGCAGAGGGAGGATTTCATGGCACTCAAGGGAGCTGCAGTTCTCCGAGCACAGCGTGGCCAAGGACACCCTGGGACACCCCACTGCAAACGTACCATGTCCAGGTGGTGCCACAAATGTCCCGGCAGTGCTCTGCCTGCTCCTGAAGCTGCAATAAGGAGGACTGGCAAAACAGGATTGGGAAAAGGGGAAGAAAACAAAGGGCTTTGGACAAAAGAGGAAAGAAGCAGCGGGGAGGAAAAAGCGAAAAGAACACAAAGGGAGGAAGAAGAAAAGCAGAGTTTGAGCTTAATCCTGTGTTACCTGGAGGAGCCCAAGGCTCCGGAGCCATCCCTCCTGCAGGAATGCCTTGGAAGGATCGTGGCAGGGTCTGGAAATGTCAGCATTTGAGTCCCAGCCTCCGTTGCCTCTCAGCATATTCTACCTGTGCCAGGTGCCTGCCGGTGCCCCTTCCTCCCCTGTCCCATTTCCACTTGAGTCTTCAAAGACCAGGCTTTGCTTTGGAAAACCCCCAAGTAGCATCCATGCACCCCAAGGGCAAATTACAGACCTGGTGACCCAAGGAGGGATGAGGAATCAGGACTGTGTGCTGGACACCAAAAACTGACCCCATCTTGACTAAACTGTGATTATACCTAATGAAGGATGTCTCCCAGACTGAGCAGATCCCTCCTCCCACACAGGTCCAACTCCACAGGTTTGGATCCTACACATATTTCTGGTGGAGAAGAACAATCAACCTTCCAGCAGCTCCTTTCCTCACCTCTAAAAATTTCCTGAAAACATGGTCAGGACAAGGCTTCTCAAAAAAGCTGGTAACTTTTGGAATATAATCACTCAAAACTCAGCATTGTAGCCACGCTGCTGCTTGAGCCAAGAAGGGGGAGAGAGAACTCCCCCATCCTCTCTGCCCCTCCAAGTCCTGGGTGATTCTGCTGCCAGGATGGCAGGCAAGGCATCAGCACGGAAATGAACCCCAGCAGAGCTCTGGACAGCTGTTCATGGGCTCTGAAACCGCTCAAGGGATGAGAGGGACCTGCAGCCATGTGGATGCTCCCCAAAATAACACAAGTCCAACCACAAGCCACTCTCAGCACTGCCGCTCAGGGGGGTGTTCTTAAACTGTAGCTTTTTGGGGAGCAAGAGCGATGCCCTGATTGTACCCACGCAATGGAAGGAGGATGACAACCCCGGCAGCCCTACCTGCCGCTGCTCCCGTCCCGCCGAGCACCCGCTTTGCCAAGTCAGGACGGGTCGTGGCTGATGGGTCTCCCTCCACGGGCGTCAGGCTGCGCCAGTCATCGGTGGCAGGGCCACACTGGCAAGTGGCCCCACGGTGCTGCCCGGGTTGTCCACCGGACTCGCTGCCGGCTGCCTCTCACCCCGCTTTTATGGCCACGGAGTCTCCTCCTGCGGCGGGGCCCGGCTGTGCGCGGCGGCAGAGCCAATCGGGGCGAGGGAAGCTGTGAATAATCAGCCCCGCAGCATCCCCGCCACCTCCCGAGCAGGCTCGCCCGCACCGCCGAGGCCTCCCTGCAGCCCCCGGCCGCCCTGGGAACCGGGGTGCGCATCCCGCCGCTTGCGGCTGCATCACTCGGAGACTTCGGTCGTGCCCAGCCTCGGTCCTCGGGGCCGAAACGTGTGCCCCAAACAAGGAAAGTGGCAGAGGACTGGGATGGGCTCTGTCCGTCTTCCCACACAGCTGCGTCCCAGAGGGGTTCGGCTGCTGCGGGTGTGACTCTCCTGGACACCAAATTCAAATTCTGTGCAAGAAGGGTGGAGGGCGAAAGGTGAAACCCTGACCTCCTCTCACCCTGCTCCCCAGGCTGGGGAGAGGCACCGTCCTCGTGGAGGTGCTGGGGAGAGAAGTGAGCCCATCCAAACCTGCTGGGAAGGGAGAAAAGGTCTTCATACCCCGGGAAAGGGATGTCCCGACCCACAGAGCCTAGCTGCTGTCAGGTGGAAAAGCCTTTGCATGGAAAGCCCCCAACCTCTGCAGAGCCAGGGCTCAGAGCCACAGGGCTTCCCCCCAGCTCCACATCTCCCTGAACCTTCTCCTCATGAAGGCAAACACAGAGATGAGCCAAAAACATAGGGAGAGCTGAATGGGGGGAAAAAGACACCCCCACGTTCCCCATTCAGCCCTGATTCCTATTCTCACACATTTCCAAGTCTGATTTGGGGATAAAGGAGAACAGCACTGGGACAGTGACAGGCAATCCCCGAGCCCCTGCACCACTGTCCCACTGCACCATGTCACAACAGCTGTGTGGGATGTGGGTCTGAGGCACAGAGCCCGTAGTGGTCCTACACCCCAGTGGGTGCAGACACTGCTGCTGGCAGTGCAGCCAGTCCTCTTGCCTTGAAGATGGAGCTATTTTTATCGGAGCTCAAGAGGGATGTTTCCCAGCAACCTGCTGTTCTCCCATCTCGAACACCAGCTGCTGGACCTGGTGCCCCCTTGCTCAGCCCTCCCAGCACTGGAGAGGGAAGTGGGGGCCATCGACACGGCTGGGACCCTCTGCTGGGCACCCAGCAGCCACGGCAGCCTGTGCCTGTTGTCCTCTGTCAGGGCTGGTGATCGGGTCCGTCGGCATCCCCCGGCTCCTTGAAAAGCAGGCGGGCCCCCCACGGCTTTTGTTTGGAGGTGGATTTTAACTCATCCAGGCTGGGGCTGTGCCAACACGGAGGGGCCGAGGGAGCAGGGCATGGGCTGGAGGGCGAGGGCAGACCCCTATATCAACCTCAGGGCCAACGGAGGAGCCCATCCCTCCATCCTTGGTGCTGCAGCAAGGGGGGATGGAGCTCAGACCCCGCAGGGGCAGAGGGTGGCCACGGCCCCGCCTCGCTGTGTCGGGTGTGCTGGGGCTGTGCAGGCTCAGAACAAAGCTGAGAGGAACAAAACGCATCTGCAAACGACCACAACACCCTAGGCGAGGGGCTGTGGGCAGCCATCGGGCAGTTTAACCCTTGCTGCTGGGACTGATGGCCATGCGGGCACCACAGACACGACGAGGTGGAGCATTTCTACACCAAAGTCATTATTTTATATGAATATGTATATATGCACCCAGCGGCCTGGGGTGCAGTCACCTCACCGCACAGGGTAATTGCACACGAGGGAGATGTGTTAGAGACTGAGCAAACCCCAAGGACGCAGAGGGAAATGTCGCTTGGAATAAGGTTCCTTCCCTTCGCTCCGGGTGGGAGGTCGAGTTACTCCTGTCCTCAGAGCAAAATTGCACAGATCTACTGAGCTGGGAAAGAGGGTCCTCCATGGGTCCAGGGTGTGGAGGGTGACAGGGTCCCCCGGGAGAGGAGCTGGGAGCCAGCCCACCCACCAGCAACTCAACTTAATATTCATCTGTCTCTTCCTAATGGGAAAGTGTCTCTGAGTCACACTGACATTTCCCTGGGACAATGGTAATTAAGTATCTGGATAAGTGAAATGTGCGGTAATAGAAAAGTTAACTTTTCCTAACTACGTGAGTGAAAGGCGCGTTCGGTGAGGAGGGGGCCGAGCGTGCCAGGCACCCGCGGAAGCAGGTGGGAGTTAATGTCAGCTCCCGTCACACGGTGCTGCCACCCTGCCCCTGAGCCCCCAGCCCCCCCCCCCCCCCCCCCCCGGAGGACTCTCGCCCAGACCAGACAGGGCTCTCCATCCCGGGATGAATAAATCCCCCCTGCAGCTGGGACAAGCTCTGCCAGCCGCCGGGACTGGCCCCAGGCAGGGGGATCACAACCCAGAGCTGCCGGCGGGAGCTTCTCCAGGACGGCAGCCGCTACACTGTGGATCCTCCAGCACGGTCAGCTTTATCCCTTTCAGAGACAGGGCTTTTCCAGAAACTCCCAAAACGTTTGCACTTCTGCCCGGCCTTGCCGAAGGCAGGAGAGGGAGGGGTTCAGACGCATTTCGTGGGACATGAGGAGAAACGCCGGGTGGGCGATGCCCGAGGTTCTGCTCCAAAACCCCCGCGCGACCGCACCGGAGCGAACCTCCGGCAAAGGGAGCACCGGAGCAGGGGGCGGTCAGCGCTGTCCAGGCGGGCACACGGTGACCTCCCTGCGTGGGCAGGAGGCACAAGTGCCACTCGACGGCGGTACGAGGAGCGGCGCTCTCGCACACACGGCGAGTCACGCCGCTGCCACCGTCCCCGTCGCTCCAGGCTGCCGAGCGGCGCCGGGGGCACGGGGCTGCGGCACGACCCCCGCAGCTTCCCCGCGAGGCGAAATGGCTCCATTTAAAAACAAATTGAGGTCAAACCACTTGCAGGAGCTGCAGCCGGCGCCGGTTGCTCCGGGGGTCGCCGTCCCTTCCCCGGGGGGAGCAGCGTGACGCAGCCGGGAGCTGCTGGGGCTGCGTGATGGCAGCGGCACAAGGCTCAGCAGTGGGTCAAGAAATCAGGGGATTTCGAGAGCTCCTCCGTGAAGGGGCTCTGCAGACGCCGTCTTTGACCGGCCGCGGTGCCGCGGGGGCGGGGGGCAGGAAAAAGCGGGAGAGGCGGCTGGAAAAGTACACTTTGAGAGGCTGGATCGCCATTCCCTTCCCAAATCCACGGGGAGAGAGACAGAGGGGTGCAAAGCCCCGAGCCCGGGGGGCTGCCGGCCATCAGCAGCGCCAGGAACAGGATGAGTTCCCCGGGCAATCCGGAGAGGACGGATGCTCGTGACGCCCACGGCCCGGGGGGTGAAAAGCAATTTGTGCACAGTACATGGGACAGGGACCTCTGTGGTCCACCCCACCTGCTCGCAGGAGAAATGCCACCAAACCAGCCCCACGCGAAGCCAGTACTCAACCCCGCGGGGACACGGCCATCCCGGGGGGACACACCGCAGCCCCGCGGGGACACGGCCATCCCGGGGGGACACGGCCATCCCGGGGGGACACACTGCAGCCCCGCGGGGACACGGCCATCCCGGGGGGACACACTGCAGCCCCACGATCTCCCCCCGGCCCTCGCCGCCCCTCGAGGTCCCGGCGTAGGGCCGTCGCCGCGTCCCGCTCTTGGGATCAGTGCCCGTCCCACCACACGGACACCCGGTGGGTGCCGCGCCGCTCCACGCCACCCTGGGGTGCCCCCAAAACCCCTGGTGCGGGCCCGCAGGGCAGCGGGATCCTCTCGGGATCGCAGACAGTTTCCCGGGGAACTTCCAGCTGGAAACTCCCCGGTGATCCCCGGCAGCGGGGTCGAACCGTCGGGGTGAGCGCGGCGCCCGGGAGGGGCCCCCGAATGCTCCGGAGCTGTGAAACCGCCCCCGGGACCCGCGCCCGCCCTTCCCGGTGCGGCCGCACGGCGCCGGTTCGCCGAACATCCAGCACCGCGCGGCTCCCGCCGGTACGACGGTTCCCGGGGATTTACCGGGTCCCGAGGATTTATTGGATCCCGGGACACCACCCCGTCCCCGGGGAATCACCTCCCCGCCGGGTAATCAGCTACAACGTGTGCACCGCCCCCCTCCCCGGTGCACCGAGCACCGTGTCCCGGAGCATCACTCCCCTGGCGGCATCACACACAGCACTCCCCGGTGCACCGGACCCCTTGTACCGCACGGCAACCCCCGGTGCACCGCTCCTCCCCACCCACCCCGGGGCATCCCGCCCTCCCGGTGCACCGCCCGTCCCGGGGCGGTGGGAGGGGGCTGCTGGGGGCGGGTCACCCCCCGCCGTTACATAAGGGGTTACGTCAGGGCGCGCGGCCACGCTCTTATCCCACCGCCGCCGCCGCCGCTCCCCCACCCCGCCCATTCACACGCCGCCGCGCAGCGCTCGGCCCGGAGCCCCCGCCGCCGCTCCCCAGGTGAGCCCCGCGGGCCAGGCCCGAGCCCGCACCGCCTCCCCCGGGCCGCACCGGGAGGGAGGGAGGGACGGCGGGGAACCCGCGGCGGACGCCGGGGCCCCCATGACCGGCCTGTTTACACCGGCGCGGCGCGTACCACCGTGGCGGGGGAGCGGGAGGGGCCTGCCGCCGCGCTGAGCCCCGGCCGCGCCGAGCCGCGCTGGCGGCGCCGCGACCCGGTTACCGCGCCCGGGGCGGGAAACCCGGACCTCTCTTTCCGAGTACGGGGCCGGCACCGGGGAGAGGTCGAGCCCCGTCGCGGCGGCCGCCGCCCCCCCCCGGCGCCGCGGTGGTTCGCCCCGCGCGGCCGCGATTGGCCGAGCGCTTAAAGGGGCCGGCAGCGCGCGCTTTTCCGCCCCGCGGCGCGGCGGCGGCATCGGCGCGTGCCCCCTCGCCCGCGCGGCGCTGCCCGGCACGCGGGGCGGGGGGGGCCATGGACGGCGGCCGCCGCGGGACACAAAGGACGGCGCGGCGGCGGCGGGCGACGCGGCGCGGGGCCATGGCGGCGGCGGCAGCGGTGGCGGGGCCGGGCATCGGCGGCGGCGGCGGTAGCCCGCGGTACAGCCTGCTGGCCGAGATCGGCCGCGGCGCCTACGGCGTGGTGTACGAGGCGGTGTCGGGCCGCAGCGGCGCCCGACTGGCGGTGAAGCGGATCCGCTGCGACGCTCCCGAGAACGTGGAGCTGGCGCTGGCCGAGTTCTGGGCCCTGACGAGCCTCCGGCGGCAGCACCCCAACGTGGTGCGGTTCGAGGAGTGCGTCCTGCAGCGGCACGGCCTGGGGCAGCGCATGAGCCACGGCAACAAGCGCAGCCAGCTCTACCTGCGCCTCGTCGAGACCTCCCTCAAAGGTACCGGCACCCCCGGCACGGCCCCAGCGCCCTCCTGGGGCACCTCCCGGGCTGCCCGCCCACGCCCAGGGCCTCCAGGGCCCCTGTCCCTGACACCCGTGTTCCCCATCCCTGCCCCTGAGCGCCTGGGTCTGCTGCCATCAATGGCCTCCACACTCGGATCCTCCTCCCCCGCTCCCAGGTTACATCCCCGGAGCAGGTGACTGCTGGGATGCCCCATGCAGCACATCCTGATTTTGTCTCCCTTCTCCTTGGACACCCTTCCAATAACACCCGCACCTCAGGTACTGCTGCTGCCCTGCCTTGCTCCCCATCACCCTATTGCTCATATCCCTCCTGGGCATTGCTGCGCTTAAGAGCACCCAAAGCTCCCTCCAGCTCTCACAATGCCCTTCTTCCCACCTCAGCTCACTGCTTTCCCAGCATAACCACCCCTGGGCTCTCCCTGCTGTGCCCCTGCACACCCATCACCCCTGCACTCTTGGGGTCCTCTCTGGGGTATCTGCTCTAGGCTGCTCATCTGTCTCTGTCCTGTACCTGCAGGGCTCCCCCACAGGGTCCCTTTGCTGCCACTCACCCTGAACACGCCTGAGGGACCCTTTTCTGGACCCTGTTGCCCCATGTTGTGCCATTGCCTCACTCTCCTGTATGATGCTCCCAGTAAACCATTCCCTAAACCCCACCCATGTCTTGCAGCAATGCCAGTGGAGTCCCTCCATGTGCCCTGCAGTCCCACCCCCAGTCCTGAGGGGCCCTGTTGTCACTCTCAGGCTCAAACCTAACCCTTGGGGGACATCCCTGTGTGCTGGACCCCTGTCCAGCACTGATTCGACCTCCCTTACACCCTAAATCCTGAAACTCCATCAGCTGCAGCTTCCTGACCTGTGCTACAGCCCATGCAGCCTGTGCCCCAGTCACACCAAGGAGATTTCTCTGCCCAATGTACTGTCCCGTCTCGGAGCACCCCAAGGCTGCAGCCTGGTACAGCTGAAGATCTCACAGCATTAGGACTGTCCCCATGTCCCCCCCCCACCTTTGCTGGCTCTGTGGAACAGCCCTGGAAGCACTAATGCTTCTAGCCTGGGCTAATACCCTCATTTTCCCCTGGGGTTCCTCAGCAGCATCACAGGGACGTCAGGGGTCACCTTCTGTCACAGCTGATGGTTGTGATGGTGGCATCTCCAAAATGCTCCCTCCCTCCCCTGTCTGCTTGTCAGACTCAGCTTTGCCAGTGTGCTGGGAGATGTGGAAAAATACTGGAGCCCTGTGCCCCCCAGCCTGCTGTGAGCAGAGCCAATCACCCCAGTTCTTCCTTCCCCAAACTTGTGTGCCAGGATTCCTGTCAGCTCCTTGGGGTGCTCTGTCTCCCTGAGTCCCCAGTGTAGGCAGCCCCCAGGCCCTGTGCCAGGCACAGAGTTCATGCAGAGCACCTGAGATCCATCCTCTGAGCAAACCCGTGGCTCTGACTGTCCCTGCCCTGCCTATCCCCTCTGTATCCCTGGTGGATGGACATGTCCAGACCTGCCTGCTCTCCTCATGCATCCCAGCTCCTGCTCTTCCTTCACACAACCACCCAAGGGAGGCTCCCTGAGAAGGGCAGTGTCCAAATTCCTGTACAGCCAGGGCACGCAGCTCCCTGGGAGAGGAGCCAACTCTTCCCTTCGGGTGTGTGTCCAGCTGTAGCAGGAATGGGGGTCCTGCCCTCCTCTGTCACCTTGTACATCCCGAGGAGAGGTGACTTGGCTTGGGGAAAGCTTCAGGGTAGCTCCCCATCTCCAGGTGGGGAAGAGACCCATAGATGCCCCATCTCGAGGTGGGAGTTGAACCTCCTAAATTCCCAGCAGTGGGGATGGCTTTGCCTGCTCTGGTCCTGCTGCAGCCCCTCAAAGGGGAGTAGAGCTGGGCTCTGCATCCCCAGCCTGGACAGGAGCAGTTTGACTCCTAAAACCAAGCTGGAGCACATTCTCCTTTCCGTCTGCTTGGCTGCCCTCGGGGCTGCGTTGTGCCAGGCAGCCTGTGCTTGCTGCCTTCCCGAGCCTTGGGCCTGATAGACGTGGATAAATATTTTCAAAACAAAAGCTGGAGCTAGATGAGCCCTTGCAGGTCTCCTGCTCTCCTTCCCTGGCAGCAGCAGAGCTGTGGCCGTGGAGCTGTGCTGCCGTGCCATTCTGCACGACCGCAGCTGGGCTATTTACGGGCCAGCGCAGATGCTGTGCCAACGTGCCGGGGCTCAGGGCACGGCCAGGATTAATCCGAGACTTTCTGAATTGGGAGCACAACTGTCGGGATATCGGGCAGGGTTTGGTCTCAGAGCCTGAACCTTTATCATTTTAACGAGATGTGAAGTAAATAAATTTAAGGTCAGGGTGTGAAAAGGGAGGTGAAGGCTCGGTGCTGAGCTGGAGGAGAGGCACGTACCCGTGCAATGTGCTCAGAGCCCTGACGCAGGAGCACCTCCAGTGCTTGTGCACATCACATGCCCCTCTTGTTCCTAACCTCGAGCAGTGACAGAGCTGCCTTAAGTGAACAGGTATAAGGTGTTGCTTCCTGTTCCTCCCATGTCAGCTGTGTGACCATCAACCTCCCACCAGCATTCAGCTTCATTCATGGGCTGCCCTGGCATCACCTGCCTGTGTTGTCATCGTTCCAACTGCCTGGAATTCCGTGCTGCCAGCTCCCATCTCTCTGGTGCAGCCTCCTTGCACAGTGGGAGTCAGAGGTTACATGTGATGGGCTCTGGGACGCTGCTTCTGCTCTCACTGGGTTTTTATTTCCCCTGTGAAGCTAAGCAAATTAGCTCGCTGCTAATGAGTTCCCAGGATGGGGTGGGGGATGTGTGTGTGTGCTGCTGGAAAGATGGAGTGTGAGTGTGTGCCATCCTGTGTTTGGGCAGGGAGCACATGGGGATGCTGGCTTGGTGATAGAGAACAGGTCCAGCCTGTCATTGGCATCTCCTCAGCTCTTGACTGCTTGTCTTCAGTTTGCTAACATCTCATCTTTAGGGAGTGTTTTGCCAGCTCTTTATGTTTAAAGCTGTTTGTTTTGAAGGCAGGAAGATGATTTAACAACTAAAACACTTTCAGATTACAGAAAGAAAATGAGGAAATATTACTTTTGGCTTAAGCTTCTACTCACAATGCTCCACCCAAAGTGAAGTGCCTGGTGCTCTCAGCTACTGCTGGATCCCTGTCATCTTTCCTGTGCTTGCTGAGGTTCAGGGGCCAAATTTTAAATCAGAGCCTTCCTTATGCTAAAAACAAACCTTGGCTTGTCAGAGCTAATAGGTCCTGGCTGCTGCTGAGCCAGTGCTTGAGCCACTTCCTGTGGGAAGGGGCTGCCAGCAGTGCTGTGGATGCTCCCACCTGACTGTGTGTGAGGGATGTGGGGCTCTGCTGTGCTCCCTGTCATGGTTTGATTCCTGACAGAGAAGAGGCAGACGCTCCTGCTCCCTGTGTTGGGGCTGTATGGCTGCAGAGGGGAGCAGAAAAGCCAAATCCTGTGTCCTGCTCTGATGTCCCTAGGGTTTAACAAATCAAGGTGGTGGCAGCTACGTGAGCTGGGCTGTGCTGGGGTCTCTGCTCTCAGGACAAGCAGTCTCTCCTTCAGTTTCTGTGCTGTCATGCCAAAGGTGGCTTGCACCAGAGAAGCTGCTTTTCCTGGTCAGCATTTTAGTCTCCAGAGCCAAGCTGTCCTGTGCTGCTCCCAGCTGGTCCTTGGGCATTCATGGTGAGCCTCCTTCCAGGCAGATGAGACCCCCAAAGTGCACCCAGTACCCTGTGTAACTCCACCTTGTTCTTTCATCCCCCAGATCCAACCTTCAGACCTAATCTCAGCAAAAGATTGCTGACTATGGGGAGGTGCAGCCAAATCCTTCTGTTGTGCAGATTTCCATTTCCACAGCAGTAGCCATGGATACAGACTGTTTGTGCAAATAACCAATATTCCCACCCACACTGACTGCTGACCAGTGCAGCCCAGGGCTGGGTGTCCCTTGGCTTTACCTGCTGCTGGAAGTTTTTTGCTTTCCTAGATGCTCTCTAGGGCTTTGCTCAAACAAAACCCAACTTTGTCAAATAGGTGGAGTTATTTAACTGCTTTCAAAAACACTTGAGTTTGGCTGTGGGACTTTTTAACTGTGGCAGAGGTGAGTGGTATCCTCCAGCTTCTCTCTTATGGTGCTTGAGGATAAAAACAAAATCAATTTCTAGAGCAAAATGATGCTCTGGTGGTGTGTGTGTAGGCTCTGCCAATCACCTGGGTGCTCTCTGGAGGAGATTTGGGGTCTGACTGTGGGGCTTGCATTCCTAGCATCAACTAACAGGGGTGTGTCTGTTGCCAATGCTCCCTGGGGAATCCTGGCACCCCTGGGGAGCAGCAGTAGCAGATCTGTCCCCATTAGCTGATATGATACTGTTGTGTTCTTCACATGTCTAACTGATGTGCAAGAGAGCCCTTCCTTGGGCAGGAGTTTTATGGAGTAAAGCCTGAGATGCACTGAGCTTGAAGAGCTCAGTTTGATGTCTGGTGAAGGAAGAAGCTGTTTGAGGTGTAATACTGAGTAGTAGGAGTACTTATAGTCACAAGTGTGGCTGAGATTACACTCAGCAAACATTGTGTGCAGCATGAACCTCCAGTTTCCTCTCATTAAAGGCTTGTTGGCACTTAATGAAAGGTGGATGAAGTGGCAGAGTTTCCCCAGCACAAATGCAATCCTTAAATTTGGTCTTGGAGGACCCAGTGGGCCACAGGGCTTGGACACTGGTGTGACCACTCTTGGCAAGACTGTGCTGGCACAGTGTGAAGGGCCGTGATTTACTGCCTGTGTGCATTTCCAGTAAAGTGTATGCAATGAGCCAGCCTTTGCCTCCTGCAGCAGAGCTCAGGTGGGAGAGGAGGCATTCACAGAAGTGATTTTTTTTTTTCCTGTAGACTCACTGCTAATTGTGCTTTTAGCCTCTGCTGCTTTGGCTGAGCCTGGGGAGAGTGGCCTGATGGTAGGACTGAAGATGTGTTCTCTGCACGTTGCTGGGAGGAGGTCCCTGAGCTGGTTCCCAGCAGTGGGTTTGGATAAACGAGGTGCTGGTGTGTCATGTTTAACAGGATCCCAAAGCACTGGAAGCCACAGCAGTACCAGCATCACTGCTGGTGCCCAGCAGTGCGATAGGTCCCAGTCACATTCCCAGAATTTTTGCTATCCACATAAACCAGACCTGTTCCTCAGCCATCCTGGGTTAGGATGGACTTTGAAATGTGTCTTTTATCCCTTTTGGTCAGGTGAGAGGATCCTGGGCTATGCAGAGGAGCCTTGCTACCTGTGGTTCGTGATGGAGTTCTGTGAAGGGGGAGACCTCAACCAGTACGTGCTGTCCCGAAGGCCCGACCCAGCCACCAACAAGAGCTTCATGCTGCAGCTGACCAGCGCCATCGCCTTCCTGCACAAGAACCACATTGTGCACCGGGACCTGAAGCCAGACAACATCCTAATAACTGAGAAATCTGGCACCCCTGTGCTCAAGGTGGCTGACTTCGGGCTGAGCAAGGTCTGTGCTGGCCTGACTGCTCGGGGCAAGGAGGGTGGGCATGAGAACAAAAATGTGAATGTGAACAAGTACTGGCTGTCCTCGGCCTGTGGCTCTGATTTCTACATGGCACCTGAGGTGTGGGAGGGGCACTACACTGCCAAGGCTGACATCTTTGCCCTCGGCATCATCATCTGGGCCATGATTGAGAGGATCACTTTCATTGACGCCGAGACCAAGAAGGAGCTGCTGGGGACTTACATCAAGCAGGGGACTGAGATTGTACCCGTTGGGGAAGCGCTGCTAGAAAACCCAAAGATGGAGCTGCACATCCCTCAGAAACGCAGGACTTCCATGTCTGAGGGGATCAAGCAGCTCTTGAAAGACATGTTGGCTGCTAACCCGCAGGATCGACCTGATGCCTTTGAGCTTGAAACCAGAATGGACCAGGTTACATGTGCTGCTTAAATTCAGGGCAGGGCACCGCTGTGCTTTGCAGCTGGGTAAGTGATTCGCACTTTTTGTCTTATTTCTGTCGGCTTTACTGGCCCAATAGTGCACTTTGTAGTGACACAAAGGAGTCTTTTATGTTCCTAGAGCTATTTCTA
Source organism: Phylloscopus collybita (assembly GCA_027886175.1). Lineage (NCBI taxonomy): Eukaryota > Metazoa > Chordata > Aves > Passeriformes > Phylloscopidae > Phylloscopus > Phylloscopus collybita. The sequence continues at coordinate 7,300,418 of JAJNNQ010000027.1, read as the reverse complement.
TAGTGACTCATCAGAGCACTGCTTCTGAGGTTGTTTTCACCTATTCTACTGCAAAAATAAAACAGAGGTGAGAAATAGAATTAGCAGCTGCACATCCTGTCACTGCCCAAGGGCCCAGTGGAGCTGGAGTCTTGCTCCTCAGAGGTCCTGGCCAGTGGCTGAGACAGGCTGGGGCACAGCAGACACCTGCAAGCACTTGGTATAAGCTTTGGGGACATCTGTCTCTCTCAGGGTCAGGGAGGGATCTGCCAGTTCTGCCTCCTCTGCTGTGTGATGTAATTTCCTGGGTCTGTGCTGGAGCTCCCTGTCTAGCACCATCCCCCTCCCCTGTGACACTTGGACTGGACACCTCGGGGCTGGCTCAGTGGGGAGGCACCAAGTAGCACATCTGTCTTGGCACAGAACTCTTTGCTTTCACCTACAAGGCACGTGGGTCCATCTTGTGGCTCTGTTTCATTTCCCTGTTAAAGGCAGGACTTCCCTTTGGTGTGAACGTTAGTGGCCCAAACCCAGGAGATGCTTTGGTCTCCAGCATCTGTGTTTGTAGACCTGTGTCTACTCAGGAAGGAAGCTTAAAAACAGCACTGCTCAGACTGAGCTCAGCTCTGTCCAAACAGAGTCCCCTCCCTTCTCCCCCCCCCGCTAAACAGTCTCAAGCTCAGAGATCCTGAACCTGAGGCCTGGGTGGTCACACATGGTCTGGAAGGAACCCCAGGGATATGGTGTAGCTGGCAGTGTCACTCACCAGTGACACAAAAGGACTGGGAGGTGTTGCCTACATGGCAAAGCTGTCTGTAAACAGGAGCTGTTACTAGGGATTCTCCCAGCCAAACATTTCAATGAAACTGAGGAATTGCAGATTACCAGGGGTGAGGCTGACGTCTTTCCAGCCCACATCCTTTCTCAGGCTCCTGCAGAGCTGCCTGCCCATCACTGATCCAGGAGATCTTTGACAGCCTGCCTGTGTCAGGTGTTGGCATCACAGCTTGGGCCTCAGCCCTCACCTCACCTCAAAACCACGCACAGCCAGCTGGACTGGAGCTGACCATGGATGCAAGAGGGCAAAGAGGGAGGAAATCATATCCCTGGCCAGCACTTACCAGCCCTCAGCTGATGGCTTTGTGCTTGTCCAGCTCTGAGCAAGCCCCAGCAGCAGGCAGTAGGGAAGGTGGAGGTATTTTGGCGGGTTTTGCTAAAACCCCTCATTGCTGCCACCTGAGGGTTCCTGAGCTTATGGAAAACGCTGTGGTGCTGTTCTTCTCTGTTGGTTTGTCCAAACTGGTCCACAGACCATCCCCTCTGTACTCTTCCACGCACCAAATATTTAACACCAATCTCAAGTTCGAGTAGCTGATTCAAGCACTGCTGACTGGGGCTGGATACTGGTCGAAGTGCAAGTGTGGGCTGGGGAGATTAGGGTGGGGGAGCGAATCTGTGGAAATGTGAGCCCTTAAGATGGGTGTGCTTCAGCCCCGGGGCAAGAGCAGACACCCTGCCTTGTGCCCCGGGGCCAGGCGTGGGGCTGTGGGAGCAGCTCTGCTGCCCGTGGAGGGTCAGGCTGGGCTCTGCCATCTGCACTGGCTCTGTGCTGACACGATGCTGCTGCGTTATGCAACCAGCCCCTGCCCTCGGGGGAAAATTCATCCTGCGCAGATCTGCGGAATAGTACATGAAGGGATAACAAACACCGAGGGGACAGTCCTACCCCGCGGCTGTTTGCTCAAACCCAGCTGCCTTCTGCAGCCCCCCATCCCCGCCCCCCGCCCCCCCCCCCCCCCCCCCCCCCCCCCCCGACTCCATCCGTGAGTCTGCACCGATCACCGATCTGCACTGATCGCTCCGTCGTGACACAGCTGCAGCAGCCAGGGATGCTCTTACATAACCCAACCTGGCACATGGAGCGTGGTCGCTTGGCCCAGATAGAGCCCAGCCCCAGCCATATGCTCCTGCAAATGCAGAGTGTTCCTCCGCCTCGCTCCTGGGGTGGCTGGAGTATTTGGTGTGCTGTGCTGTATGGTTTTCCTGGTGTGGTTGTGCATTCAAACCAGCCTTCTTCTAGCTGCTATTAAATGCAAATCTTAAATTGGAAACCTGCTTGAGAAGCTTAAAATGGGATTTAGAGCAGAGCCTGAATTCTGCTCTCAGGTAATTTTAGTTGACCGAGAAACTCATGTAACCTCTTCCAACTTATTTGTGGCACTGGCTATAGCTTTGCTGTGCTGGGTTATGCAGCAGGTTCTACCCCAGGACAGTTCAGACCTGCTCAGCCTTGGTTCATGTCACAACCTGGAAAACTGTAACCCTCCCTTGACCCAGGGAATTGGATTTTTGCTTATTCTTTGCTATGCCACTGACCTCTTCAGATTTCTCTTCACGTCTCAGCAGCTTCGCCTTTAATTCTGCATGCACGTGAGAGCTTCGTGCTCTGTTATCCTTCCAAAATACAGATAGGAAATGTCAGTCTCAGGCAGGAAAGAGTTTTTGGCTTTGTTTATGCTGGACAGTGGGCTACCTGAAGTGGAGAAGACTCTCCTTGCTATTCCCACTGCTGGTGGCCCAGGGGCAGTAGTTCCAGCAGAGGTGGGCAGCATTTCCGTGGGAAAAACAATTTGAATTTGAATAATTCTTCCCTACTTTCTTCAAATGTTTAGATATAGCCAAGTTTATCTACAGCTCTCTAGAGTTGTTGGCAAAAGCTGCCTTTTGGGCTAAGAGGGTAAAAGCCTTTCTAGTACAATTAGGGAGTGTCTGGGTTGTGCTGGGTATCTGCTGATGGGTCTCTTTGACTGTATGATGCCCAGCACGGTCTGCACTGCCCACTGGGGAGTATTTCACACCTCCTTCGCAGTACTGGAAAGCTGGAATGACTCTCCTTTCCTGAAATGTGAACATCTTTCTATGTCACCTTTGTAGTTGCCCTCCAGATTCCCTGGGGATGCTGCTCCAGTGGAATCCTCTGATGGGGTGGGTTTGTGCAACCCTTAGACAGGTTGCAGAGGAAAAAGGTACAGTGGCAGTGTGGCCTTTTGCTGCTCACTGCAGTGACACAGGGGCCTTGGCCACAGAAACACACAGGGTGAGTACAGCATCACCTACCACTGACAGTTACATGTTTAAGAAAGTTTGTAATTTTGATTCACACAGGACATCAAACTACAGTAGTTGTGATCAGTGTAGAGGCAGCTTGTTCTGGTAGATTGTACTCCCTGATATTTTCACTGTGGATAAAACAGTTGGTCTGATTTTGGGTGGATGCTCAAGATGAATGGCAAGAATCTGTGCAGACTGCAGCATCTGGGGGGCTGTCATGAGCAGGAAGGTGTTCAATAGCTGTGGCCAGTCTGGTTCTCTCCAGCACTCCTCTATGACTGGGTTTGATTATTCCAGTTTCAGCTGAAAGTGGCTGTTTGTTTTTGTATTGTTCTGCTCTTTGCATTTTCAACATGCACCAGGAGCTGATGCTGAACAAGCTCATCTGCTCACCCTGCATGATGGTGTCTACCCTGGCCAGAGCTCTCTGGTGCTGTGCCCAACCACTCCCAGCAGTGCTGATAAACTGCTGCCCTGTGGAATTTTAGAGCTGGAGGATGGACAGGGATCAGGGACACAGCAGCAGCTCCGAGAGCTGTCAGTGAACTGGGACTGCTGCATCAAGTTAGATCTTGTCTGTTAGTATCACTCAGCTCAAGTTTTACTCACTGACCAGTTAAAGGACAGCAATTTAGTGCCTAAAACAATGTTGGCTTTGACTTTATACTGTTTTCAGTGTGGTTTGTGGATCTTGGCATGGACAAAAGCCACAGGATAGTAAAAGCAAGGTCAGTTCCTCTTCTCAGCCATAACAGTGAATGCAGCATTACAGGGGGCACTCCGTGGAGTGGTGATGCCCTTCTGGGCAGTGTTGATTCTACCTGGGGTGAAATGAAGCCCTGAGGGTGACCCGGACCATGTCACCTCTGGCCAGTTGTATTGGTGTTTGAGTTTGCCTGCTTTGCCTTCTGGGGGAGGTCGCTGCAGCTGGATTTAAGGATGCACCCAAGACATGCATCACAAGTATAGGTACAGAGTGTGAGGGAAGGCTCAGGAGATAAATCAGGCACTCAGCCCCCTTCCCTCCCTCTCTGTGTTCCCACATCGGGGCAGGTGACATGGTTAACATGAGGAGGTGATAGGCTATCTCTCCTGAGTCCTCTCTGCCGTGCAGACCTCACTGCCGCCTCCCCTCTGTGTGACCCACACATTGGTGACATCTTGCATGCTGGGTGAGGGCTCCATGGGCTGCTGGTTCACATCCTGCTGATGCCGAATGAACATTCGAGCTGATTAAAACTATAAGTGGCATCAGTGGAGGGATTAAAAGCTCTTGAACAAGCCCCTGCAAAAACGTGCGTCAGTGGGGTGAGCTCTCCTGTCTCAGAGCAGTGAGCTCAGGGCTGCTCAAGCAAGCGCTTTCCCTGAAAATGTTCCTACTCCAGGGAAGCACAAACAGAAACCCTGCCCTACTTGCTAACGAAGCTGCATAATAGGAGAAATCTTCCAGAAGAATCCTTGTGTGCTTGCCCTGACCTGATGTCTGTGTGCCTCTCGCCTCCTCAAACAGAAAGGCTTTATTCTGATGGCTGCCTGCAAAAATGGCATCCCTTGGTTAACCTCTCCTGGAAGGGAGTGTGCCCATGACCCTGCCTTCTGCTCTGAGCAGCCTTGTCCTTTAGAAATGTGTTCCTCAGGCAGGGATTTCTTTAATGAGATTTTCTAGGGCTAAGGGATTGGAGTAATTTGCTGGGCAGTGGCATTTTTTCTGTGGTAGGTCTTTCCCACTGCTCCCTTGGTGTCTCTGCAGAGCCCCTCGCCCATCCCCAGTTGGGTGGAACCTGCCCCTGATGAATGGGGAGCTAAATCCACCCCCCACATTTTTTTCCCATGTAACTGTCTGAGTTTAGAGCTCATGGACCACCCCTGCTGCTTCCCAGCACAACCATTGCCCTGGGCTCTGCTGGTGCCTCCTTGAGTTTGGGACATCCTAAAGGATGTATTTTCAGTACAGAAGTGACATCATGTGTACGTGTGCTGTTCTTCTGCTGTCCACAGGGAGTTTTCTGGGTTGCTAACAAATGGTGTGGAAAACACTCATGGCTTATGTGCAGAGCTGAGCAGTCCCATGTCCCTGAGCTCAGAGGACAGGAGGGTACCAGGGCTGTGGATGAATGGGTGCAGCACATCTGCTGCTACAGGGACCATGGGGGTTGTTGTGTGTTGAGGCTTTGGCCGAAGCAGGGATTGGTGCAGCAAATACCTGCCTGTTGTACTCTGAGATTCCTGGCACTGAACATCCTTGTGGGCTGAGCTGTGAACCTCTCCTGCTCTGCTTCCAGTTGCACCAGCCTGGATTTTACTCACCTTTTCCAGAGCCACTCATGCTGCCTGAGCTGCTGCTGACGCAGTGGGCAAGTGGTGCAAGGCATCTCAGGAGTTGCAGCTTGTTCCACCTTTCCTGGTGGAGTACAGGGAGCCAGCACTCACAGACACATCACATGGACTCTCAAGGCCAGGCTCTGCCATGGGAACACTTGTCCTTGTTCCAGCAGGACTATCACTGCGGGGAGCTGTGTGGGATGGGGCTGAGTTATGGGGGTGTGGGGAGATGCCCAGCCCCAGCCAGCCTGTCCCAGCTCAGCCCCTGCCCTGGGGCAGCTGGATATGTGCTGTCCTTGGCAGTGTGCTCCATACACTGCTGTCTGAGTCCCTCTGGGGAAAAAAAAATGACTGTAAACTGAGCCCAGTTCCTATTTGGATCAATAGCAAAAGCACTGGGCAGTAGAGAGATGTGGTAGCACCCATTTTGGACTGACTGGGATAGATAAGTGGGCAGGTGGCAGGAGTAGTGTCCTACACCCCTTCCATCCAGCAGCCAAGTCCTGGAGTCGCAATGTAGTAACTGAGACAAACAACTGACAAACCTGACCTTTCTTTCTCCTCTCTTGTTTTTTTTCTTGCAGATTTATTTACCAGGGACCCATAATCTCCATTATTTACATGCTACAAGGAAGTCAAAGATAAGGGAAGATGCTGATACAGAAGATCCCTGGTCTGCAGGATCACTGGCAATGTGAAATATTTGGGTGTTATTTTTTGTGTTAGGAAGGGATGTTGTGGGGGTGTGGGAGGGGGCTGCAGGGGCCTGTGGAAGAACACAAGCTGGCAGCTGTCACATTCATGAGACTTTGAAACGAGATCCAGAGAGCAGACCTGCCCTTGCCCAGCCCTCCCTGTGTCTCCTGTGCTGCTGTGTGACTCAGTAGATGTTTCTAGGAATGTGGTTCCATAAGGAAGTGGGAATCAGCGGCCTGATGGTGAGGTGTGCTGCCAGGCACCAGCTCTGAGTCCAGCTGTGCACAATTTTGGAGTTCAAGGCTATTGATTTTGCCTCGGGAAAATGGGAGCAAAGAGGTGGCTGGGTTTGCACTGGGAGTGCAATGCTTTAGGGAAAATGAGTCTCTTGGACCACATGTTGCAAGCAGCTAAATAACTTCATAGCCAGGCAGCTCCTGAATAGGTGGTGCTGCCCAGGCTTGTGAGCAGCTGACATTAGGATAGAGTAGGATGAACAAGCTAGAAAGCCATTTGGCAAAGCAGGTCTTCCCAAGCTGGATTTCATTATCATCTTTGTTATTGTCTTGCTATACAGAGGGAGCTGGGGGAGCAGCTGAGTACATTTTCAGGTTGAGATCATCTGATTACAAGAGAAATAGAAAGCAGTCCACTCCTCTGATCAATTTAATGCCAAACTTCAGTAGGGATGTCAATAGGAACAATGCTGTGGAGAGGAGGTTTGGCCTTAATGGGTCATGGGCTGGATTCTAGCCTCCCACAGGACACTTTTCCCTGCTAGCTAACAATCTCCAGGAAGCAAAAGGCAATGCTGCTGTTCAGGGTGTGTTACAGTACAGCTCAGGTCAGGAGATTGGAACCTTAGGCTGAGCAGTTAATACTCAATTTCCTTGCCTGTATTTAAAGCAAAAACTCCTATTCTGGGGCTGCCCTGTGTTGATGATCTTTAGACTTTGCTCACTGTAAATGCAATGTAAAGCACCACCTCTTCTCCACCCTGCAGCCACCTAAAATGTTTCTCAGCAGGTGAAATCACCCAGCAGGGGTCTAGGAAGTGGGCTGGCCTGACCCAGCATCACTCCTGAGCTGCCAGGATGCTGAGTCTGGAGCTGGCCATGGCCACGGCCAGGGGAGGGTCCCCCTCGCCCCCTCATCCCTGGCTGTGGGAACTGCTCCTTGCCTGCAGCTTTCCTCTGCCATCACTGGAAGATTCCTAACTGGCAGCACCTCCATGTATCTCCTCCTCAGTGTTTTATGCTGACCTCGCAGGAATGAACAGAAATGGAGAAAATTCAGGTGGGCTCAGGCAGAGCAGGGAAAGGATGGAGGGGCTTCTTTCTTCTCTTCCATCTTTTCCAGGACACAAAGCTAAAGCTGTGGCTGTCGGAAGGCTTGGTCCTTCTTAGGAGAACCAGGGGTCTCCAGACTGGCTGGCTGTGACTTGCAAAGGTTTGGATAGCACAAATGCACTGCCAAGCCCTTGTCCTCACACTGAGCTTGTGTTTGTCTCTAGGGATGCTTCTATGGGCTGCAGCTGGCTGGAATTCCTGCAGCTTCCTGTGCTGCATCCCACAGGAAGGGGAGAGTGAACTGTTTAGCTCACAAGTGCAGTGTTATTGCCCTGATCACTGAACCATCCTTCCTTCACCTGGCAGAGCCTTTGCTCCTGACTGTTACAGCTGTTCTAACTGAACCCTGGCCTGAACAGGTGCAGTAAGAGGGCAGGAGGTGAAGCTGGAAGGCAGTGAATGGATTGCCCTGTTCTTCTCAGGACAGGAGTGAGTCCAGCAGGCCTTGGGAGGGTCAACCCTCTTGGTCCACTGCTGTTTCAGGCCATCTTCAAACCACACGTCTCCACCTCAGCTTTTGCATTGCAGATGTATTTCTCAAGCAGCTTGATGTTAGTGAGCTAGACCGTAGTGCCTTACTTAGGATTTAGCAAACACTTCCAAGGAGGGGTCCTAGGGCTGCTAGCCTTTGACCAACGTGGATGTTTCCCTGATTAGTTTGTCCTTTTAAGAGCATTTCTCTCTGATTTTGCTGCTGTTTGTGCTCAACTCCTCAGACTATACAGGAACCTTGTGTTTACAGCTCCCCACATCTCTCCTTCAGTTACTTTGGCCCAGACCAGCACTCCCTCTAGAACAAGGTGGGAACAGGGAACAGCTCAAACCTGCATATGCTGTGGGATGGAGAATGTTTAGGCTTCTCTTCCCGGGGTCTGTTGAGCCCCACCTGCCCAGCTTCTGCAGGCCAAACTCTGTTGTGGATGTTTGGCACTAGGAGGCACCGCTGGGAAAGCCCAAGTTTAAGAAAGCAGCACCGAGCCTGTGGCCCATTTCCCAGCCCAGGGCCATGCTGTCTGTCTCTTCCTGGCTGCAGTGAAGCTGAACATCAAGGTGCTGGGCTAGCTGGTTAGTGTGGGGGGACCAAGCCCCCCTTGCAGAACTCTCTGGGATCGTGTGGCCCCAGACAGTTCCCATGCCAGGGGAGTGATTGTATGAAACTGTTTACTTCTGATTTTGCTGTTTACAAGAGGGATGTGGGGTGGGTGGGGGGAACAAGAAAAGCCTCAGGAGGATTGGGAAATGTGTTATCTGCACCAGCCTGCAGCAAGGCCAAAACCACTGGCATCATGCAGGTGTCACGGGGATCTCCTGGCCAGCTTTGGTCCATGGGGAGGAAAGCAGAGGTGGCTCTAGCCTAGAGGGGTTAGATTAGCTCCCCTATATCCCCTTGCTGCTGTGTTTGAGGTTCAGCAGTGCTAGTGACAGGTAAGAGTTACCCCTGTGGTCTTCCTTTACTCCTCAGGACCCAGCTCCTTTACATATCACAGGCTCCCAGAGCCTTTCTGGAGCAATAAGATGTAAAACAAGCATTACCATCGTTGTGGAAATCCTCCGTTGTGTGCAGTGTCTGTCTCCTCCGTACGCAGTACGAGTCTGGGTTTAAGCCTGCCAGCCTCACAGGGCAGCTGCTGCAGGGCACAAACTGGGATTTGTTTCCTTGAGCTTTCTGCAGGTCAGGAGAACAGGGAAACACGCTGCTGCTTTCCTTCCTTACCCCAGGCCTGTGCTGCCCAAGTCTCACACTACAACTGCCCGGGGCAAGGATGCTCCTGGTCCCCTTTTCAGCAATGCTGGCAAGGGATGGGTGAGTGGAGCTCAGTGCTGTGCCCCACTCCTCACAGCCCCCATCCCATCGGCATTGGAAAGCAGGGCCCCCATTTCCTTTGCACCAGGCTGCAGCCGATGCTTGCGCCACTGACGTGAGAAGAGTTGTGCCAGTGGCTCCTGTGCTCCTCAGCTGGTTACAGGCACATCCAGTGTGTGGGTCCTTCATGTCCAGAAGCATTTCACACTTCAGGGCAGGGTGTCTGAGGTGGTGGGTATAGCTGGAGGGGAAGCACAGGGAGCTGCTCTCTTCCAGCTGTGATCTGCCGGATCATTTCTATGCAGCCTGCCCAAATGCTTTTAGCCCTGAGGGTGTGTCTAGGCTGCTGGAAGAGCTCACAGGAGCCATATGGGAGTGCCTGGTGTCCCCAGCCCAGCTCCTGTTCCCTCCACAGCAGCTGCCCAGGCCAGCATGGGCCTTCAACTCGCTCACCCAGCAGAAAACAGCAGCTTTGCAGGGTGAGCTGCTTCACTACCACACCAGTGGGGTTCAGGGTGAGCCCAGGAGAGGGGCACCCTGCCCCAGCCCTGCTGAGGGCTCTCCCTGCTCCACACAGCTCCCATGCTGAGATACCAAGAGCAGAAGGCTTAAACCCAGACTCCAAACTAAAGATAATATTAGTAAAAGAATCTGTATTTTTCTTTCTGGTTTGTTTTGGGGGTTTTTTTGTGGTTTTTTTTTTTTTTTTTTTTTTTTTTTTTTTTTTTGTGTGTTTTTTTTTTGTTTTGTTTTGTTTGGGTTTTTTGGGTTTTTTTTTTTGCACAGAAGCTGGTAATCTAGGACCTATGTGTGAACAACTTTATATAAATATTTTTTGTACTTGGTTTACTTGGGTTGGTATGAAACATTCTATTTAAGTTCTTTGAACACTGTGGATCCCCTGATATGTATGAGTGGCAGAGGCTTTGTAAATTAAGGGACGTTTGTGTGAATAAAGTTATTTGATGGGGTTGAAAAGCCACACACAACTTGAAATGTGAGCTCTGTGTGTTTGTCCTTTGCTGTGCTGGCAGCAGTGGGGTTGAAAGGGTGTCCCTGGCAGCAGTGGGCAGACCAAGGCCCTAAGCAGCTCTGCCTCCATCCTGGAGGGCAGGTCCAGATAAGCCTGGGCTGGAACTGGGCTAGCTGGCCTGACCTTGGGGCTTAGGGCACCACCAAGTAGGACACTGTGATTAGCAGGACAGGCAAGCTTGGCCTCTGCCCGCACAGAAACGCCTCCCCATTCTGCCCCTTCCTGCCCATCTGGCCACAAGCTGGCAACCCCATGGTTCAGAAGCCAGAAAGGATGAGCAACCCCTCACCCAGCTGGCTGCCCACTCTGGAGGTGCCTGCAAACTGCCCAAGGAAAATGCCCAGCAGAACAACTTGAGTAGCCACAATCAGTTTCTTCCTTTGCACAGATCCTCTACCCCAAATCCCAGATGACCGAGCTGGTCTCAGCAGCTGTGAGCTCTCGGAGCCTCCAGTGCTACAACTGCCATCCACAATGTAAAAAGCATCACGAGGCTGAGCCGCATCCTGCAGCCACGAGGTTTTCCTGTGGGTGATGCCCACAGGTGTCCCGCAGCCTGGGGCCACCCCGTGCCGGCGTGGGACACAGGATGTCCTGGCAGCCGGGGCCGTGCTCCGCCGCTCGGCAGCCCTTGCGTAACGGCCCCGCAGCCTCGCGCGACCCGCGGCAGCCGCAGCGCCCGCGCCGGGACGTGCTGGGCAGCCAGTCCTCCCCTCCGCTCCCCCTGCGGCAGCCCCAGCACCGCCGGCCGCGTGGCCGTGGGCTCCCCCCGCACGGCCGTCAGCATTGTGCTCCTTAATCGCTGCCGACAGGCACCTGAAATGGATGTTTTCAGCCCAGTGGGGCCGCAGGGAGGCTGGTCGACCACAGCCGGAGCGATGGCTGGCAAGGGGGCCCGAAGCTGTGTTTCCTCCCGCTTCCTGCTGGGTTATCTCGGGCATTGACTGCGCAGCACCCATTGTGAGGGGCAGCCGGGGGTGCTCAAACATCCCCCCAGTACTGCCCAGAGCATCCTACCTGCAGGCAGGGAAGGGGCTGCATTGGCTCCAGTCACTGGCCTGTAGTGTAGGAGAAGCCCCGAGACTGTCCCTGCCCTGGGGGACAAGTGCAGCTGCAGAGACCTGCTGTGCTACACTGCTGTTCCCCGCCAAATGCAGTTACCCCCAAAATCTCTGTCACAAATGCTACGGCACCTCCAAGAACGCTTCTGCTCTTGTGACCTTCCTCCCTTAAACAGGAGGTTTAAGCTACACCGGTGACAAGGATGATGTTGCCTCCTGGCTCATGGCATCTCGCTCTTCTTTGTGACCAGACACAAAATGTGCTCTGTGAGCCCCATGGCCCCTGACTCCCAGCTCAGCTCTTGCAAATGGGGTGAAACTGAAGCCCAGCAGGAGCTTGGGGTTGGAGCCTGGCTCACCTCTCACATGTGCTGCAGGTGAGGAGCCGGTAAGGGCAGGTGACCGTGTAGCAAAGCCAAAAAGCACATTAACGAGGAAGTTGATATCAGTCACCAGCAGAGATGTTTCACTCTGGATTTGCTCTCTGGAGACCTGCCATTTTGCATGCAAAGAGGTTTGCTGAACTCCACAAATGTGCTTCAAGCATTTGACAGCTGACAGAATCCCCCAGGAGCCACCAGCCCTGTGCTCCTCAGAGACCAAGAGTGGGGCTGTGCTGGGGCAGAACTGCACATGGCAAAGTCCATGGCCAGGCAGCAGGGCCAGGGTGGGAAAGGCAAGGACAGCCCTGGCAGCCACCATGGCCGTGAGGCCAGTCACAGTCCTGAGTGCCAGCAGCAACCTCACCTGGAGGGGTTAAACCTCAGAGTAGAGGTGAGGTGCTGCATGGCTTTGCTCTCCCTCTCTCTGCTTACAGAGAAACATTTTCAAGACCCTCCTCTCTACAGAGGCTGCGTTTTACAGCTGAAGCACTAAGTCATTCATCACAAAATGTAAGTCCATATTTCTTTTAAGACCTCTTGAGCTCCTCAAGCAGCAGCCACTTCAGCAACCCTCACTGGGCCAGAGCGACACCAGCTGCTGCTTGAGCTGGTGGGAGGAGAGCAAGGTCCATTGTATTGGCAAAGGACATTCATTTGCCTGATCCCCACAGTGATGAATTGCTCCACTTGCCCATGTCAGGCTCCAGCACAGCAGAGGATGAACAGCTAAAGCTGCACTAAGCCCACACACTCCATTGAGCTGGGAGATGACTCAGAGGAGGCTCTCCCTGTGGGTGGAGGTTACAATGAACACAAGGGACAAATGCCAAGCGAGCAGAGACTCTGCTCTCCCCACTGACCCACTGTGAGGCAGGAGCCTGGACCCTCCTCATCCTCTGTCCCCCTGCAGGACAGTCATGAGGGTCCTCAGACAGCCCAGCCCCAGTGCTCTGCTACATGGCAGACAAGGCTGTGGATGGCACCAAGCTTTCATTCCATTGCACACAATATCCCAGCAGCTCACCAGCTCAGACAGGAGCAGTGTGTGTCAATGGCTGTGGCCCCCATCCCTCCTTCTGCAGAACGCAGGCAGCCCTGCCCAGGCAACCTGGGGGATGGAGCAGGGGGAGCAGCATCGCCCAAACCACCTTCTAATACCACCCAAGGCTTCGAAAAATGTAATTTTTTTCTGCAATCTGTCTCAAATGCATTGTGCAGTCTGCCCACCCCACGCACACCCCACCTGCCTCTCCCCAACAGTAGGGACTGCACGTGGCAGCAGCAGCAACTTCACCCACAGCCACTTTGGGTCAGTCTCCAAGCTGCTTACCCAGCTTGTTTCCTGACAGAGCTGATGGCCTGTGCCCCTCTTGGGACCCAGAACTTGCTGGGAGGCAGCAAGGGAGGGAGTTAAGAACTATTTCCTCTGCCAGGCATAAGATCTCTAAACAAGCTTCTCAGTCAAGAGCTTTAATTTTTTTATTTTACAGGTTTTGCAAGGGAATCTTATTCTCCAGAATTGCATCCGCCTCCAACCCCACTTAGATCTGCCAAAGCCTGCACTTCCCCCGGGACCAGCATGCAAATGGCAGAGATGGATGGGATGACACGGGCATGACTTCACCCTTCTGTCCTGCTGCTGGAGCTAGGGGCTGGCAGGATTCCCAGAGGACTCCTCTGCTCTGGCCTTGTGCTGCAGCCCCTCCAGCCCCCCTGGATCAACCCCCCACACCACAGCCATGGGGTGCCACAGCCCCTGCCCCAGAGTAGGGGTGGATGAGGCCCTGGGGAGGGCATCCCTGTGAACAGCAGCGAAGCCCAACATCACTCCAAGCTCTGACTCTGCTCCCTCCACACAGATCCAACCCCACAGACACTCCTGTTTAACACAGGAAGGGCCAGTGTCTGTGATCATGTCAAAGATGCTCATGTTCCCCCTGAAAATCTTTCTGGGAATCAGTGAGGGCACTAAACTGACTGTGCAGAGTTCAGCTCCCCTTCTCCATAAACCCAAGCAGGATCATTATCTCCCTGTGAGCCTCAGTCCCTCCTTGTGGTACAGGCATGCCCCAGTCCTGGCCCTTCACACACAGACAAATGTTCCTCAAACCACAGCAGCATTCAAGAAATAAAAGCCCCTGCCTTGCTCCTGCCCTAGCAGTTTGCAGCCCCCCTTGTTTGTAGGCTGTTGTGGGATCAAACGCTTCAGGCTGATTTATCCAAGGGAGATGGAAGCCCAGACAGATGGGAGGGAGTGCAAGCCCAGCCGGGCGATAAATCACAGCAGGACAGCTCTGCCTGCCCCGCTCTGCGGCTGTGCCAGTCACCGCCTTCCCAGTGGGATCCATGCTCGAGCCCCGAGCCGTGTCCGTGTCCCATTCCCTGGGGAGGGCAGACACCCAGCTCCCCAGGCGTGCTGCACCCTGGCATTCTCCTGGCTGTGCTCCCTGCCAGGCACGGCCCTGAGCAGTGGCCAGGGGACAAAGCTGCAGGCTCAGCAAGCTTCCCAATTCCTGTCTTTGCTCTCCCACATCCAAGGAAATGTGACCTCCTAGGGAAGTTTCCTGGAAAAAGGGGAAGCACACTCGCTGCTGGGACGAGGCTGCCAGCAAGGGATGTCTCGTGGGATCTGGGACAGGACAACCTGCCTTGAACTTAAGCTCAAGGACGTCTGTCTTGCAAAGCTCAGCACAGCACAAGAAGATCCGAACGGGCTTTTGATGAGCTTCCAGCAAGATAAAGGAGCTCTCCTGATCCTGCTCCATCTCCCTGAGCGAGATCATCAATAAACCAGTGCTGCTGCAGCCTGAGGCTCAGAGGGGCTCCTGACTCTCATGTCCACACGTGTCGGGTGCTTAAATTAATGTCACTGCTGGAGAAAGGAGGAGGTGTCCACCCCAGGGGTCCTCTTTGGTGCCAAGACTTGTCCGGGCTGTCCGTCCATCAACAGGGGAGGAAAGAAGGGCCTAGGAGGCAACTGCTCCTGAGGAAATATGGGGCTCTCAGCCCAGCATGATCGCGAGGCTCAGACCAGGGAAGATTTTTGTCCCAAACCAGCCTCCAAACCCCCAAATTTATTGACCTGCTCTATGCAAACGGCCAGTACAAATTCTGGCACTTCCAGGCTTTGGGGCTCCCTCCTCGGGTGCCATTAGTGGGTGTAATGAGCTGGAGATAATTGCTGCCTCAGGGACACAATTAACTCTTTCCTGCCCTGGTCCAGCTGGGGCTTTTGCCTCCCACAAGAGCAATTCCCTCCCTCCTTCCCCCGGGTTCCTTAGAAAACTTCAATTCCTCTTCCTTCTCAAAGTGAGCCTCTGAATCAGAGTCTGACGAACGCCACGAGTTCACTGATGTGTGGCTGTGATTTAGAGTTGGAATATATTTGGAACGGATAATTTATTTCAGGTATCTGAGGCACCAGTGAAACTGGGAGCAAGCAGTGAGTAAATCACTCATACCCTTGTGATGATGGGGGCTGCAGCCTTTATGTTGCTCTGAAAATCCTGTTTCCACGCAGCCGGGTGAATATCATGAAGGATGGGTACTATTTGGGGCTGCAGGGATAACCCAGGCACCCTGGCAGAGGTGATATTGGGAGACTTTAATGACAGTGCTGCCACTGGGACACAACCTCTAGCAGAAAGGTCAGTGTTACACAGCCCTCTGTCCTGGGACAGGGATCACCTTGAAGCAGGTGCTGCCCAAAGAACTGCTCCAAACCTAGCACCCACCTCGACCTGCCAGGTACCACTCGGAAGCAGCAGAAGAGGAACCAGGAGCAAAGTCTACCCTCCTCCCTGGCCTCTGGGGTTGTTGCCTTTACAGCAAATCTCTTTTTCAGAAATGCAGAAGATGTGAAATATGAAGACAGAAATTGCCAGCGACTTTTAATTTGGGTTCTGCCAATTTTTCTGTTCCAGCTATTGATTTTCCATAAAGATTAATCCCTGCTCCCAGCCTTCTCTGACAGGCACTATCTGGATGTTTTGCTTACCCCGAGTGTGGAAATATATGTTTTATTAAGTGTCAGAGCTCACTAATGAGAAGAAGGAGGAAAATCAATTGTCTGCTTATATCTTGATCTCAGACAGGACTAACAAGTTCTTTATTTTGATGCTGTGGACAGGACAGGCAGAGTGACAAACAGTGACAGTGGCTGTCAGCTCTGTCACAGACACGGCTCAGCTGATGAGAAGGGCAAAGGGTTGCACGGTGTTGGAGGCTTCAAACACTTTTGTACATGTATTAATTCAAAGGGATTCATAGAATGCTATAAAATCCTATAGTTGAATTGATCCCTGATGCAAAGGGGTGGAAAATACTAAAATTTCAGCTGCAGGCTCTAAGCAGGTTTATTTTCCTATCCCTAAAACCAAGAAAACAGCCTGGCCAGCAGCTCAGGATAGGGGCAGCCAAAGGGATTCCATTCTTCCACGCTAAAGTTGGGATTTGGGTTAGTATTTATGGCAATAGAAGTACATACAAGCTCAGACCTGTGCAAGTCTCTGCACAACTCCAGCCATAAACCCAATTTCAAACATGCACTTTCTATGTGCTTAGGTGGAACAAGATGAGCATTTAAGGTCTCTTCCAGACCAAGCCATTCCCCAATTCCATGATTCCTCTTTGGGCATCTGGCACAGGGCCCAGCTGGAACAGGAGGCAAAGCAAGCTGGACCTCCAGAGGACTCTTCTCACACCCTCAGACCACCAAGGCTGATTGGAAAGGACAGCTCCATTTCCCAGCACACACAGTCCAAACACCAGGATCAAGACCCATGGCATGAGCACGAACATTCATTTCCCACTGAAACTTTGTGTAATTATCAAATACTAATCTCTGCTGGCCCTCCACCCCAAACAAGGCTACCAACCCGCTTTCACTTCTATTTGTTATCTCCCTTGTCTGTTAGAGGATCACACCTGACAGTTGTATAATCTCTTGGCAGCTGTGAAATGAAACGGTGAGCTCTGGCTGCCTTGAGAAGATGCATTGATTTCTTAAAATGACACATCGCCTCCTCCCTTGATGTTCAAGCAGGAGCTCAGGGCTGGCGTTATGGATCCTGCCTGTCATTCAATTAAAAAAGCTTAGTGGAGATGCTCCAGCTGAGCGCACCAGACAGCATTAAGGCTAAGCCCTGACCCAAAGATTTAATAGCAGGGAGTATGAAGGCACCTTCAGCCCCAAAGGCTTGACCAGTTTGCTGCTGAGTTCACCAGTTGTGGTATGGAGCTTGCCATGGTGAACCAGACAAGCCACTCTCTTCTCTTCAGTAACACAGCTGACTGGGCAGGCAGGTCCCATAGGAAAGCAGAGCAGGAAAATCCCTTCCTTCCCAGAAGGAAGTTTGCTGCACTTAATGGAGCATTTTATATCCTATTTCAACATGGGTCTTTCATAAGGATTATGTGTTTAACGAAACTCTTGACACTGCGGAACAGCCTCAGTCTCACTGCGGAGAGTGAAGCGCTGGTCTCTGGCCTCAGACAGACTTTGCAAGATTCTCCCCCAAAAAGCAAATAAGCCCTCATTTGCAGCAACGCCATAAAGCCCAGAGAGCTTTATCTGAGATTTAGATCAGATATCAGGAAGGAAGTCTTCCCTGTGAGAGTGGGGAGGCCCTGGCATAGGCTGTCCAGAGAAGCTGGAATTGTTCAAGGCCAGGTTAAACAGGGCTTGGAGCAACCTGGGAGAAGTGGAAGGTGCCCCTGCCCATGGCAGAGGGTAGAACAAGGTGACCTTGCAGCCCAAGCCATTCTGTGAACCTGTGATTTCCCGGTTCCATCATGCCACGTTCCACCTTCCCTGGTTCCACCATCCCATTGTGACTCAGTGGCAGGCACCGAGTGCCGTGGTGCTGGCTGCCCCGTGTCACCGCCGTATCACCGCTTTGCAGACGCCGCGGACAGGTCCCGTTGCACGGGCAGAGCAGAGCTGCTCTCCCCACGACGCCCGGTGTCACCGCGCCTGAAGCCTCCGAAGGTACGAGGGACCGGGGCGGGGGGACGGGAAAGCGGCTGCGGAGATTACTGGGATTTACTACGCACGGCTGGGGCGTGGAACGGGATGAGCTTTAAGGTCTTTCCAACTCAAAGGATTCTGTGCATTACGGAGGGGAGGATAAGAACGATTCCGGGGCTGCCTTGGTTCGGCCGCAGCTCCCCCAGGCCGAGGGGTCGCCGTGGCAACGGCCGCGTCCTGCGGGGCCGGGCCGGGCCGGGCCGGGCCGCGGGTGGATCCGGCTGGGCCGCGCCGGGACCGCAGCACCTGGGCACAGCTCCCGGGGTCTGAATAGCATCTGGACCAGCTCCCGGGGTCTGACAAGGTGGGCCGGAGCCCGAGGGGGGCAGCCCCTGGGTGCCCCTGCGGCCTCTCCAAACCCTGGCCTGGGTGAACACAGAGCCCCCTCCTTGGGTGATGCAGCTCCCACCGGCTGCAAACAGAGCAGCAGTGCAGGGAATGCAGCCAGCCCTCCCTGGCAGGAGAGAAAAAAAAAAAAAAAAAAAAAAAAAAAAAGGGAGGGGGGGGGATGTAGAAACATGGGAAAAAGCAAGAGAAAATAAGCACAATGACAGCTCGGTCTGTGGGCAAACACATTGCTCGTCAGAGCCAAATCCCTCCAAGAGTGGGGAATGTCACCTGGCACATGTGCTGGTCCTGCTGCTTCATACACGATGCAGGGAGCTGGCACTGCTTTGATTTAGGTCAGGGTTTTTGTGGAAAGAAAAAAATGAAAAGGAAATACAGCTTGTTTTTCTTTAGTTGGCAGCTCTCTTGGAAGATAAAGTTGCAAATGAGTGACTTACTATAAACTGTGGTGCAGCTCAGGGCCAGACAGCTGAAAGGTTTACGAACGCTTGGAATTCCTATGAGGAAGTGTTATTAGCTCTGTTATGAATTTAGGGAAAATGAAGCCAAGAAAAATGGCTTTGTTAAGTAGGTCTCACCATCTAGCTTCTACAAGGCATGTAAGAATTAAGATATCCCAATTAGATCCTAGTTTCGGAATACTGTATTTATATTGTTTTCAAATCAAGTGTATTCAGCTTGTGAAAGCCATCTAAATATCCATCTGGGTTCTCATTACAGTATCACTGACAACAGGGACACAGGCATTTATTTAGCTAATTGCTGTTTGTGGTACATAAGCTGTGTGAGCCACGGGCACTTCAGCTAAAGCACAACAGAGAAACAATTTCCACCTTGGCACAGATGGCACCATCAGCCAGAGTACATGTTTGCCAGTAAATGAAGTGTAAAATCATCCCAGAATGGTTTGAGTTGGACAGCACCTTGACGCTCATCTCATTCCAATGCCCTGCCATGGGCAGGGACACCTTCCACTAGACCAGGTTGCTCCAAGCCCCATCCAGCCTGGCCTTGAACACGTCCAGGGATGGGGCAGCCACAGCTTCTCTGGACTATCTGTGCCAGAGCTTCACCACCCTCACAAGTAAGAATTTCTTCTGTTATCCAATCTAACCCTGCCCTCTGTCAGTTTTAGGCCATTCCCCCTTGTCCTGTAACTCCAGACCCCCACAAACAGCTAAGATTAAGCCAGCAGAAGTGGTGCTGCAAGAACCACTGCCTAAACCACCCCTGCCACAGCAAACTGTTACCTGTTTACAGGTACTTTGCATCTGTGTCATTCTTTTGCTGTACATTGCAGAAAAGCAAGAAGACCTTATGGTCTGAGATGATGCAAACTAAACCCAAAGATAAGGAAAGCAGCACATCACAGAAAACACTGTCAGGTTATGACTGACAATCCACTGGTGAAGGTAGAATTGCAAGGAAAACGCTGTCATTCCTCTTGGAAGCTGTTGTGAAGTGGCACTCAGTGGATTGTGCTGTTCTGCCTGCTGCATTCCAGCTCATGTGGGGGAAGAGGGTTAATTTGAATCACCAATGTGATTATGTAGCTGTAGGAACTGGCTGAGAAGATGGGCCTCAAACCTCAACAGCCTGGTAGATTACAAAGAGAGTAAAATAGGCATCTCCAGAGAGGCAGAAGAATAGAAAGAAATTGCTTACAGGAGTACAAAGGCAGCTAATTAGAATGAAACAAGATAATAAGATAGGGAGAAATTTTGGCAGAGTGTATCAGAGAATAGTTCCTGTCAGTGAATCTATTAAGCAGAGGTAGAACCTCTCAAGGGCAGGTAGAGGGAGACCGGTTGGAACACATAAGTAGAGGATACAGAACATTAGAAACCATACAAGTATGAGGGAGAATTCCTCTGGAACTACATCTAGTCTGACAGTTCTTTATGAGCTAAGCTTTAATTAAGAGAGAAGAGTCACAGCCATGATTGTACTGCTTCACAACTGCTTTTCCTTTGGTTCTTAATTTTATTATTGTTGCTTTCCTACACAGCACCCAAGCTTTGGAAACATGGCTGAGGTTTTACATGATTCTGAGACCACTTCGGACAGTACCGTACCCAGAGAAGAACAGGACGACAATGCCAGCATGGAGCAGTACCTGAGAAACAAAAACCTTGTTCTGGATTTCCTGCGCTCTGACCTGAACCCCCACCACCTCCAGTACCACTGGAACAAAGTTCATCTTCTGAAGAAGTGTTACTTTTACCTGAAGTTTGAGCCCAGACACGTGTGCGTGAGAGACCAGAACAATATGATGATTTTTGCTGACATCTTGCAAATAGCAAACCCCTGCCAACTACAGAAGATCAAGAAGGTGGGAAAAAAACAGACTGAAATCCAGCTGGCACTTTTAACCGAGCTGTTGGAACAGCTGGAACGAGGTCGGGAGGAGCTGAGCCGTTACGTACAGATCTGTGACGTGGAAACTTTCCTCTCCCAGTGGGACTTGAACATAAAGAGAGTGCTCAAGCTTTCCATGTTTTTCAATAAGCTCATTTCCTTGGAAGAGCCAAGGAAGCTCCATGTCAAGCACAGTTTGGTATCACAGATTCACCTGGGAGGTGCTCTACACCCTCCCATTAGCTTTTCTCTCTACACGAAGAAGCCGCCGATTTTTGATCGGATAGAGTCGTTTGCATGCCAGACCTGGGCCCAGCTGAAGTGGTTCACTGAAAGTCAGGAGTCGCACCTTGAACGGTGGCAGCTGGAGATCAAGCTAGTGACAGACGACAGTCAGACGGAACCAGGATACGGCCGGACCCAGGAAGTCATCTCCAACCCGTGTGTAATCAACCACCTGCTGCCTGGCAGGTTGTATGAGTTCAAAGTGAGGAGATCCGACACTCACACGCTCGTCTACTCACAGTGGCACGACTGCATCATATTGAAGACAAAAACTCACCCTGCTGAAGACGCCAAGGAAGCCCCCAACCGCAGCCTGATGAGGCGGCTCACAAGACCGACTCCCTCAGTTTAATGGTTTAATGAAAAAGATGAGTAAGAGTAATTAAAAATAAATTGTTTAAACAGTTTGCTTAAAATCAAACTCATTCTGTTTTCAACAGCAGTTGTACAGGTGCCTTCCCAAAATCTTTCCAGGTTAGCAGTGACCCATTTGAAATTTCTCACAAAAAATACCATCTTTAGGCAGCATTTGGGACTCAACTCTTTTGTCCCACAGCCAGAGGCAATAAGTGGGAGCAGCCAGAACCAGGAAATCCTGCAGGACACCTCCGAAGCAGAGCACAGGAGACAGAAGCATCTCTACCATCCAGTGCTTTCCATCCACTGAAGGATGCTCAGTGTCAGCTTCTTCCAATGATGTTTTGGGTTTTTACTGTCCTTCCTCCAAAATACCTGAACTGAACTCTTCAGCTCTTCAAATCATCCACCCAGACTTAAGTCCATCACTGATTCCTCTCACCTTCTATACCCTGTGCCCAAGCATCCCAACAAACAGGGAAGAAACATCAATATGTAAAAAATTATTTTTCTGCCAGAAACCCTGCAGTTAATGTTAATTTTCTTTTTTACCATTTGGTTCAGTCCAAACAGAGCTGTCCCCACACAGATTCTAGTGAAACCATCACATAAACAGACCTTTTAGTAATAAAATTTATTATTTAAATAAATTCAAATAATTTTTACAATTATGGCTTAAATATCAAAAAAGGAATGTTGATATTCATTCTTATGAACAGTCAAAGCAGATAAAAATATTTGTATCTAAAAGGTCATTTGAGGTTTTCTGCGAGTCACAGACATACAAAAGATAAAAACCAGCCCCATTTCAAGTTCCTTAATTCAGACTTCATGACACTTGACATTTCATTTCTATTTTTAAAAACTCCAACAATTTATTGCAGTAAATTGATTGTCCTACACAGATCTGTCCAAATCCTCAAAAACAGGCCAGCTGGCCTGATGCTGGGCTTACTACTGGCTGCCTGCACAGGTTCCCCTTGTTCAATTTGTGCTCAAGCTCTAGCTAGGGCAGAGGAAATTAAGTTAATGCTGTTGGATGAACTGACATTTGTGTCCTGCAGCCATGTGCTTTTGTCTTTGACTGTGGAGAACACAGAGCCTGTGACTGGACAGATGCCCTGGGCACCACGCTGCCAAGGTGTTCCTACTGGGATTACCAAAAGTTCAGTTTTTTAAGAATATTGCTCAACATAAAATTCTTCCAAAAGTAAATTCAAAACTCTGCATGCAAATGAAACCAGGCTAATTTGAACTTTTTTTTTTTCCTCTATTGATTTCTATGATTCTCTCCGTGAGCATAAGGACAAGAACATGATACTCAGCTGTCACTACAGTCTATAAAAAGTTTAATTGCACTTTCTGCTATCCCTGACTATTGCATGACCAGCTTTCCAGGAACCTGATGACAGCACCATCAGCACCAAGGGCCCAGCCTGGCTGTAACTGTTGCTTGGGTGCATTTCCTAATCACCAGTTATAAAATACATCCTCAGAGGAAAAAAATGTAACACGTATATTGTCTTGCAGCACTGAGGTGACCAAGCAAAACATTTCATTCTACCTCCATGGGGTTGAAACAAACACTTTCTTCCCACTAAGGACAAAAGGAATTGATTTATGAGGACTCTCTCTTGGCCAAATCCCCTCTAAGAGCACTGACTAAGCCACTACATCTGGGGTGAGTCTCCTTGTTTGTGTTACATGTATGAAATAACCAGCAAAAAACCCAGGGGAGAAACTCTTCATTTACAGGAGATCGTGAAAATGAGACCCACTGGTTCTAAAAGGAACCAAGGTGGCTTTGTTAAATGAAATTGGCACCGTGCTAAAATAGTTATTCCAATAATTCCAGCATTTTTTTGCAATTCTCCATAGCATCTCAGAGCTAGATGATTGCATTTCAGTAGTCCACAGAATGATCCCCAGACAATCTTATTTTGGAATTGCAATAATATTTGCAAATCAGTCTGGTGCAGAATCTTTTAAGATCACAGGCAGGATGACTTCAAAGAAGAACAATGAATTTTACACCTTACCAGCTTTCACCAAGCATCTTTAGAACCAGCAGGAGAGACTTCCTATGGGTTTTTATCCTTCATAGAATTGCCAGCCATATGCCCACTATTATGCTTCAGCAGGACAAGAGCAAACCTATGTGGTCTTTGGCATACAGCTCAAACCCCCCAAAGGCAGACTGCAGGAAGGTAGTTTAAACTAGGAAGAGAACAACAAAACCTCTCCATAGGTTCTGGAGTCAAGTCTGACACAGAGTCATGAGAAGAAACACAGCATCAAATAGAGACTTTTCCAGACACAATGCTTTCCTATTGCTATTCCTCCACTCTTTCCTGGGAAAGAGCCACACTGGATTTCAGTTGCAAACAGGACAAAATTCCTCCTGCCATAGCGCTGTGACATCACAGGGATCCTCGCCACAAGGAAAAATTGTGTGATTGCATCTCAGCTCCATCCCACATGAACACCTAAGGACAGCCAAGCATGTGGTTTGGGGAGAGCCGAGGCAGGCACTTAATACATTCAGAATTGAAATGAGATAAAAGACACCCTCCCTCAAAACTGTCATGCATCCAAAAGCAGCTCCATAAAGGGCACCATTCACCACAAGACATCTCTACCAGCCACATGTCACTGGATTAAAGCAGCCTCTCTGGTGAACCACAGCTTCCAGCTCACACAAGTTTGGCTACAGAAAATATAAAAATACATTATACACATACACTCCTTCACTGCTCTTAAAAACTCAGGCCATAAGGCTGTGAAACAAATTCACGGAGTTAAAAGTTAATAAATTAAAAGCAGCTTTTAAAAAAGTGGGGTAGGAAAGGGAGGGGAGGATCAACAGGAGACTTCAAATAAAATTCTGAACAGTTTAAAATGGGCTGACAGATCCCAACGTTTCCTGGTAGGAGAGGTCCCCGCTTTTTGTTGCCTTTATGCTGGTGAGGACAACCTCCTTCGTACAAAGAACACATAAATCTATTTACAAAATCACCTTGGCCTTGCCGCTGCGATATTTACACGCTCAGAGAACAACCTTTTGGCTAGACAAAGAGTGGTGCATGCATCTCTCGTTGCTTTCCTCCTTCACTTAAAAAAAAAAAAAAAAAAAAAAAGGTAAAAAATGACAAGTCTTAAAAATCTCCTGTCCTTGGATTTAAAATGAGAGGCAGTACTCAGGAGCTTTGGTCCTTCATGGCAAACAGCAGCTTGCTGCGCTGCTCCACTGCGTGCAGTCATTCCACCCCGATGAACGGACTGAGCATTTGATCCCCAAAGTGCAATCCTGACAGCTGGAGTAAATATTTGGTTCCCCCAAACTGCAGCTGCAGTGGCAGGTAAGATGAGGGTTCTGCTGAGCAACTTACAGTTACAAAAATAGTATCATCATCAGTAAAGTCACATGCCCATCATCTACCTCCAATGCCTTTTTGGTTTGCTAGAACCAAAGATTACACTGATTAAAAACACCTCGAGGTGCTGAAGCAGACGCTGAAGCTGACTTGCCACGGTGCGGGAAGCTCCCAGATCCCCCGCTGCATTTGGCTCCGTAGGTCATTGAATAATGGAAAGATTTGGTCCTTCCCAAGGCACACATAACGCAGTTCAGGCAGAGAGGGACCATCCTCACCGGCAGAGGGCAGGGGTCCTCCTGACACGAATCTCCTGGGCTGTAGTGCAGCTGTTGTGATGGTAGTAATGCTGGATCAGTCTCCTCCACAAAGAGTTGCACGCCAGGAGGTGCCGGTTCCCTGTGGGCACCGTAATGGGGACAGCAGATTACTGGCTAGAAGAGGCATGGCTGATACCATTTTTATCTATAACCTCTAGCTAAGGGGGCTGGGTGACTTGCATGGACACATCTGTGAAATCCCAGCTCCACTTTCCACGCTGTCGTATCTGTGAGCAGCTTCCCTACACATCACAGCCTACACCTGCATGATTAGGAGCAAAATGAGCAGCCAGATTTTTGTTAGGACAGAGCTCTAGCATGAAAGCAGCAGAAACAACACAGTCCAAAACAAAGGCTGAGAAAAACTAACTATACTTGCTGTATTCAAGCTGAGAATGAGCCCTGATTTGCCCAGATTACCCAGTTTCAAAACCCCAGACTAAAGGGCAGAAGAATAAAGCAAGACCACTTGCACTAGTTTGGATCACCACCCTTTATCCGAGAATCCTACTGCTCTAAAGGCTTGTGCATGGTCCAAGGATACCCACCTATGATGCAGAGCCCTTCCTGAGCTCTCGTGATGCCAACATTGACCTGGTTTGGGTCGGTAATAAACCCCAGGTATTTCTTCAGCCAGCTCTTTGTGGGCGTCCTATCAATCTCAGACCGGGGGCAGGAGCGTACAGTTGACAGGATCACATATCTCCATTCACTTCCTAGAAAGTGAAGCAAGCCAGATTTCCTTAGAAGGAAGCATCTGACCATTTCTCTACCCCACAGGACACTCATTTGTTTACTGCCACCCTCTGGGTTTCTCCAGCTTTGGAGGCCTTTGGACTCATGGTCATTGTTTTCCAAAGAGAATAAATGTCTTCTGGCAGTTGTCTAACACCCTTCTCAGATACAGAAGCACAGAATCACAAAATGGTTTTGTTTGGAAGGGACATTCTGTGCTCCAATTTCCCTGACATAGGCAGGGAACCTTTCACTAGAAATCTTCCACTAGACATCCTCCACCTTCCTGCCTTCAGCAGCCTCACCCTGCCCAAGCACTCCAGAGGCTTCCAAAGGATTTATTATAATCACAAATCACCCAGAAATCTGGTCTTTTGTGTCTGAAATGACCCTGGGGTAGGGTTTGCTTGAATCTGTGAGTAGCTCCTCAGGAAGGCAGGAGGGGACAGACCCAACCCTCCCCCTCCTGCCCCCTCACCTTGACTCTTCATGATGGTGCAGACCGTCACCCCGCAGATGCCCTCTCTCTGTAGGCTCTTGTTGATCTCGGACACCTGGGCGTTGTAGGGGCTCAGGATAGCGATGTTCTCCGGCCGGATGGTGCCATCTAGTGTCAGCTGCTTGGCGATCCTCACCTGGAGACACCAGCGTCCTGCTCACCTGGGAGCGGGGCTGGAGGGAAGAGCCCCCAGGACCCGTCCCCAGGCCAGTGATGGTGCCTGCCTTGCGATCACCCCTACATCACACCTGCCTCTGCCCAGGGCCATCTTGGTGTGCTCCAGACCCAGGAGGCAGCAGGCAGACACTGCCTATCTCTATATCTTTATCATCCCTCCACAGTTCCAGCACAACGGCCTCCCTTCTGCATCCCCAGCAATTCCTCAGGACCCTGCTCACCACTTGTGCCACTTCCTCCAAGTTAGCTTTGGAGTTCTCGTTTCCTTCCTCAGTAGAAACCATGAGGGAGTGCTCCTTGCCTTCCACGTGCCCGAAGATGATGGGGCAGCAGTTGTTATCTCTGTAGTAGAGAACACTGGCTTTCCGAGCAAGCTGAGGACATGTTTTCAGCTGCCCTCCATAGAACTCCTGGGATGGGAACTCACAGATGCTCTTGTGCTGGCAGAGAAAAGATGGGAAACTGAGGTGAACAAAACCCAAGGAACTTCTCAGCCTGCAGCATCTTTTTGGGCAGGTTTCACCCACAATGCCATTCTGCTGGAGCTGGCACTGGCATATTCCTAGCTATAATCCTGTGTCTAGGAAGCGGAAGCACTAATGGAGACTATCTGCTGCTAAAGGCAAGCCTTGATTTTCTGTGATGGAGAGAAGACAATCCACTGGAGAGCCTCACCATGCGGTACTGCGTGTCCAGCATCCATGCCTGTTCCTGGTAGCGCTCAAAGAGAGACGTCTCCATGCCAAGAGTCTTGCAGACATCATTGTTAACCACTGGCCGCAGCTGCTTGTGATCCCCCAGCAAAACAACCTGGAAGGAAGAGCAGACACCTCAGCTGCAAGGTGGTGGCACTGCAAAGGCCATCAGCTTTTTGGCAGGCTGTTTGTACAGACATTCGGTGCTTATTTATAACTTATTTATGTTACACTTACAGCAACCTCAGCCAAAGACCACATTGGACATGACATAAGGATCCTGTCCTAGATAATGTTTCCATCTGATGGGAGGAAAACAAAGAACTATAGAACTCTAGAATCACAGAACGTTTGGGTTGGAAGGAACCTTAAAGCTCATCCTGTTGCAACCCCCTGCCATGGGCAGGGACACCTTCCACTAGACCAGGTTGCCAAGTCCCGTCCGACCTGGCCTTGAACATTTCCAAGGATGGGGCATCCACCGCTTCTCTGGCCACCTTGTGCCAGAGCCTTGCCACCATCATAGGGAAGAATTTTTTCCTAATATCCAATCTAACTCTGTCTTCTGTCAGTGTGAAGCCATTCCTCCTTCTCCTGATTCCTCCTTGTCCTGTCACTCCATGCCCTTGTCCGAAGTCGGTCTCCATTGCTCTTGGAGCCCCTTTAGGCACTGTAAGGGGCTCTAACATCTCCCTGGACCCTTCTCTTCTCCAGGTAGAACAGCCCCAGCTGTGTCTATGCTTCTTGTCATGTTATTACTTTGTACCTGGGCCAGAATATTTTTTCAGCGGCAGCGATACCCACCCCATAAAGAAGTACAAACCTAACAGGGCTTGTAAGACCAGCATGGTAAAGGATGGGAAAGGTTTGAGAGCCCTGAGCAGCTGTCTCAGAGACACATCTTTGGCAGGGACATACCTTATCAGCATGGCAGTGGCAGACCAAGGGGATGAGGGTCTCAGGCTCTGTGGACATGGCACACTCATCGATGATTATCTGCTTGACATTGAGCCTCCCCAGGGCGCTGGCAGACGAGACAGAGCAGGTGCACAGGATGATGTCGTGACATGCCAGCTGATACGAACGACCCCGTGACAACCAACCTTTGTACCTAGTGTTGATGCAGAAAACATCAGGTTATGGATAAGGCAAACACCTTCAGATTCCTCATGCAGGAACCAGGCAAAGGCTGTGCTTTCCCAAATGACTATGGCTTCACCTCCCTCCCCAGGATGAGCTGGTGTGTTCCCAGAAAAGGGCTTTGTATGAACACTGTAGGAAATGTACTTTGTCATGAACTCAGCAGGGCAGAGGGTTCAGGTGAAGGATTCAAAGGTCACACAGGCAGCATAGGAATTTTGTTCCAGATGCACAACAGCACCAGTGCAGAAGGGATTCTGAGACTCTGTGCTGTACATGTAACCTCAAGCTCATCACTTCTTATCACTATTCTGAACACACAGTTCATTAATATGTGCTTCAGAAGTGGCACACAGCCAAAGTCAGCCATCTCTCACCAAGGTCTCTTCCTACTCACTTCTCTGTTTCTTCTTCTGTGATCTCCTCTCCATTCCTCACCCGAGCATCAAAGGCACGGATTTCCTCACAGAAGGGGCTGGGTGCCCGCCGAAGGCGATGATGCAGGATTATATCACTAAATAGAGTCAATATACAAATATTTTCCCTCAACACTGAGACCTGAGTGATTTCTTCTACAGTGAAGCACACCACACCACCTGCCTAAGTGGAGAAACCCCATTAGCTAAAAAACTCACAGCCAAACTTTCCCATCTTTGTAGACCAAGTAATTCAACCTCGAGGACATAAAATACAACTGCTTCCCTTTAGCAGCTGCAAGCAGGAATGAAGTTAGACATGTTCAGGGCTGTTCCAAAAGGAGATGAAAACATCTAGGGACTTTTCAACAACCTGAATTTCCTGACTAGGTGCTACCTTAGAGTGTACACATTCACTTGAAAAAATTAATTACAGATTAATTAGAAAGCAGATTAATAGTGCTGCTCTGCAGTTGTGGAATGAAACTATCTGCTCTGGTTTGTTCAGCATTGCTGATGCAGAAGCCACCTCTCCCCATCATCCCAGGAGCCTGCAGGGCCTTGCCATCCTACCTGAGCTCACGTTTTGGCTTTGTATCCCGTAGGGATTTACGGGAGACGTTCCGGTTGCTCCCCGGGTATGGGAATTCCATCATCTCAATGGCCTCCCCATAAACCCTCAGTGGCTTCAGGTTCTTCATCTTCATCAGCATCTCTGGAGAAGGAGGGCAGGTCTGCTCAGACAACACCAGGCACTGGTGATGCTCAGGCCTGTCTCTCCCTGCCCCTCACTCATCATCCCATCTCCACTGGTCCTCGCCCCACAGTGCAGGGTCTTCTGTAAGGACCAGCCCCACTTTCTGCCCCTCCACACCACATGTTCTCCCTCCCACCAGTACAAGCCACTTCAGGGGCTTAAAAGATGATAGTTACCAGCAACAACATCAACAGATTTGTTGGATGGGCCACAGTACAAGATGCACGTTCTCTTCTTGTCCTTTTCTTCTTCCAAGTATGGTGTTTTGTCATTCTCAACACTCTCCTCATTCAGTTTATGGAACCAGTAGACAATGTGAGTTCCAACAACGGTCTTCCCTGTGCCTAGAAAAAAAATGAGTATGCTGACTACATTTTAAGCACATCAGTCATGCTTTGGATCAGCATCCAGCTGATCAGCCATGAAATAAAATCAAGAACAGAGGGGACTGCCTTGCACAGCTGTAGGTGATGCCAACCCATGCTCCCTTCTCCTGGTTCTCCAAGGGTCCTATGGAAAGCAGCAGATCAGCTCTCACCTGCCATTCACACAACAGCAGGTGCGTTTTGCTCTCTCCCCTTACCTGGTGGGCCTTGGATGAGCATGAAGGGTTTTCTCAGAGCATCCAGAACAGCCTGGTTCTGACTCTTGTTAAGTTTCCGGTTGCTGCCAGGGATATCAAAGCATTTTTGCTGCAGGAGTCTGGATGTTGTCACTGTTACAGCCAAGAGCCAAGAAAACAAATTTAAAGAATGTTACTAAGGACAACACAGAAGTGATTCAGCAAGAGGGTGCTGCAGGTACCTAGTGATGGTGGTCTATTACAAGACCATGTAGAAATAATCCTTGTCTCATGCCAAGATACTCTGCCCATGAACCATCTCTGTGAGTCCTGGGAATGACAATCTCAGCCGTGCCAGCCACCAGCAGGGCATCCCAAATGACACAGCTGCTCCTCTCATCCCCTTGTCAGGGGAACCTCCTGGTGTGGGAGCATCACCCCTATGGCAAGGGCCCACAGAAACTGCCAGGGCATCTGCCTGGCCAGAAGCAAGTAGCCACAAGGTAAGAAAGGTTAATATTTGCACTTACGTTTTTGAGGAGGAGGTTCATGGCCGAGGGCGATGCTTTGAGCAAGGCGAGAGGCATGCTGGAGCTTCCAAATTGCTTTTTCTTTCCGTCTGACAGAGAAGGAAATATAAGAATGAATGGAATGTAGCATAAAATAGCAAAAGTTGTAATACAGCTTTGCACAACTGGCTTACTTATTCTTTCTCTTTTTCAACTATTCTTTGTTGTTGCATTAACTCCTTCCACAAAGAACTTATACCACAAATAATTTAAACTTATTCTGCTCATCTGCATCTGGGATCATTTCTCAACTGACTGAAGAGCTGAGCCCACAAAGATGTTGAAAGCAAGGAACACAACTGCTGTCCCAACTGTTTTGTTACGGCCCATCCCCTTTTACTGGATTAGCTTCCAGTGTTTCCTAAAATTCATGATGCAAAAGGAAGCACATTCTGCCCTGAGAATGCTACAGCATTGGGGGTGCACAGCAGTACGTGTACGAGGAAGGGCATACTAGACATCAGCTCTGATTTAAAAAGAGCAGCAACAACAAAGGGGAATGTTTTGGAAATCAGGAAGCTCTTTTGCTAAGCAAACCCCAAGGCTTCACTTGACCTTTTACAACATATATTGCAGTAACCCAGTAACTTAAAAGCAGGTGCTCAGGGAAATTTCAGCACCTTCCTCTATCTCCCCATTCTCAGGGACAACCAGAAGAGCATGAGACCCTCTGGAGAACAGACCCGAGGAGTGCTGCCACACCCCCCAAAGACCCACAGTCCAACAGTACGGCCAGTCAGAGTAAGGGTAAGGGCAGGTTTTTCAGGGGATCAGCCACAGCCGTGAGGAAAGCCCATGGGGGTGCAGCAGAGGGGTCCTCTGGGAAGCCAGGTTAACCAGAGCACACTCTGAGCCCACTTACATGTCTGGCAGCATCTTTGGAATGAGCTCCACCGTGAACCTGGCAGAATCCTGTGAGATCTCCACAGGGATGGTCTCCATAGACATATAGTGGATATAAAAGTTCACAGTCCGCTGACTAGACCTGTCTGACATCTCATCATCGTCGAACTCCTCTGTGACCCCATGAGCCACCCAGGTGTAAGTATCAGGATCAACCACAAATTTGTTCTCTGATTTGCCATTGTCAAGCAAAGACAGATTCTGGAGGCCATGGCTAAGGCGTTCCTCATCGCTCTGGGGTCTCTTGGGAAGCTTCAGCCCACCTAAACGAATGCACAGGTAACAGTGGAGGAAGTCCACTTCAATTGAGCAGTCCTTCAACCACGTCGTGTTCAGCACAAGGCTCCCTTGCAGCTGTCCTTTCCTTGTCCTTTGATTTGCCCACTTTATTTTAATATCATGGAGGACAATCGAGTCATTCTCGGCCACAGCACATGACGCAGACTCCATGGCGCTCATGGGCATCCACACCCTGCTGTACTCCTTCGTGTTCTTGTATCTGTCCTTGGACTGCAGCGTGGCGTAGGCCGAGAAGCAGTCAATTGGCTTCTCCATGTGCTGCAGGCAGACGTCAAACCCCGGTGTCACACACCACAGCTGCACGAAGGGCACCAGGAAGCCGCGGCTGACGTCAGTGGTGAGCTGGAACCACAGTGTGTCACCGGCGCTCAGCTCCAGGGACAGCTCTGTGTAGTGGGAGCAGGGGCTCTTCTGCACCCAGCCTATTTGCCGGGGGTACAGCTCCGTGCTCTGCTGCAGGAGGGCTGCAGCCTTGTCAAACTCCTCATTCCTGATGGCTGTGAGCACGTCTTGCCACGTCTGGGAATGGAGGAGGGTGACATTCTTGTCACAGAGCCATCCTTCCTGAACTAGGCTCTGCTCCTCTGTCTCTGCGGAGTACATCCTCCTCTTCCAGGTCATCCTGATGCTGCTCCGCTGCTGGATGAACACAGGCTGCTCTATCAGCTGGAGGGACCTGTAGTTAATTCTCTGCGGATCTGGAAGACTCTCCTTGTTCAGGGGAAACAATGCTTTAAAATACCTGCTCATCTCTTGGACATCCACCACAAAGGCAATCTTCTGCAGGACTTGGTCCTTCAGCTGCCTGGCCATCTGCAGGGAGTGGGCTCTCCTCTCATATGCTATCGCCTGGCTATTCTTCCTGTTGAAGTCGTGACAGAGAAACTCAATGTCATCCGCAGAATAAATGACAGCCTTCTTGCGGAGCACAGAATGAAGGTGCCGCTGGACCACGACATCCACGTACCGGCGGATGGGAGAGGAGGCCCAGGTGTAGGAGTCAACATGAAGGGAGTAATGGCCTGCCTTTGACTGGACAGTGGAGTTGGAGCGACAGAAGTAGGAGCGGCTGAGCATCCTCCTGAACTCCAGGGCCACTGGAGCCAGCTTTGGGTGGATGTCATCAGTGACGACGAGGTCGAGCATCTTCTGGAAGTCACGGGCTTCAGCAGCTGACTGCAGGTGCTTCCAGATGGGGCCCAGAAGACTGAACTCCACATTTTTAGGGGAGTCTTGTCCAGAAGGCATTTCTCCCAGGTGATGCAAGAGATGAATGGACAAAGGAACGATGTGGCTGTACTTGTTTTTGATGTGTGCCAGCTGTCCAAGACTTGGCTCACACTGACACCGGAGAGGAGTGACACTTCTAGTCACCTCCTGGTTGGTGAGAAACTCGGCCACGAAACTATTGAACATGATCATTAACTCCTCTATCATCTGATGGGACCCCCTGTTCCCTGGGGAACTTTCCTCATCCAGCTGGTCATAGAAACAGTCCTCCTGCAGCCGAAACTTCCGATGGATCTTGGAGAAGTGATAGGCCACAGCTATGCAGTCCTCCAGAGTATCAAAACGAAGGGTCTTAGCTGCTCCCTTGTAGCAGTTCTTAATGCAGAGCTCTGCCTCTTCATAGGACAGCTGCCTGTCTGAGCGGATCACGGAGACAGTGAAGATTCCCTTTAACATCTGATCAGTCTCCTTCTCTACGGTGACAAACAAGGAGATCACTCGTCGATCTTTCTGAGGCAAGAGGCTGCAGACATCTTGGCTGATTTTGGGTGGGAACATGCACACAGGCTCCTGCTTGGGAGCATAGTAGGTGACACCCCGCTTCTTTGCTTCCAGGTCCAAGGCACTGCCTTTGGGAATTATGCCCGCCACATCTGCAATGTGGATGCCAATCTCATAGTGGTGCCCAAGATCCCTAACACTGATAGCATCATCCAAATCCCTGGCACCTTGGGGGTCAACAGTGAAGGTTGTGTAATTCCGACAGTCCTTCAGAGCTTCCTTGGTGAAGTTTATGTTGCTGTTGGAGGTGTATTTGGCTGACTCTGTGGTGACAGCAGGTGGGTATTTGTTCTCCAAACCATACTCCAAGGTGAGGATCTTTAAGCCTTCTTCCAAAGTCAATGGTGCCTGCAGGATCTCTGTTATTATCCCCAAAGGGTAGTAAAACCCTTCCCGCCAGGAGATGACCTGGACACAGAAGAATTGGCATCTTCTTGTCTCCTGGTTGATCTTCTCACAGCTGACCACTGTGTACTTCCCATTGACAAGCCTGCGGACGGGAATGACATCGGGTTTCTCCTTCAGCCCCGGGACAAATATTTTGGTGACAGTGGGATCGATGGGTATCATCACACGGGGATCAAACTCATCCATCATGCAGATGAAGGTCCATTCTCTCTCGGCACGCTTCAGGATGCCCACCACCCTCCCCTGTGGGTGGTGGCTGCTGCTGTCACCTGTGCTGTTCTGCAGGATTTCCACCAGCACCTCGTCCCCAGTGAAGGCTGTCCCACAGTTAACTCTGCCTTTGATCTGGATGTTCATAGCAGGGGAGTCATTGAGGGTGAAGGCAGAAGCTCTGTCAAACCTCTCTTTGATCAGCTCACACCTCTTGTACATTTGGGGGTGCATATGCAGGTACTGCTGCATCATCTGAGAAGAGAAGCTGACATACTCCCACTTGTCTTTCCTCTGGTTTGAAGCCTCAGACTTCACATTCAGCAGCCCTTCGTCAGACACTGTCACCAGCATGTTCTTGCTCTCATCCAAGAGCTCCTGGAGGATGGGATCATCGGCATTCATGCTCTCGCCCTCAGAGCTCAAGGAGTCTGTGTCGCTGTCCTCCTCATTCCCCTCCAGACTCCTGTTCCAGCTCTCCTTGTCATACGCAGCCTGTTTGATATGAGCCATTGTCAGGTTCTCTGGGAAGATGCTCCCCTGATCAATACACTGCTGGATGAACCGTTTCCATACTTTGCTGCACTGGCCATGGGAGCACAGCGCCACGGCGTCCCCCACCACAACCACCAGTGACTGAGCCCGGGTCATGATGGTGTTGAGCACTCTGGCCTCGTTGAAGAACTCGAGGTGGTGGGAGGCTGAGACACGCAGGCTCTCGCTGGTGTGGACTGTGCTGATGATTATGACTCGAAACTCACGCCCTGCACCAGAGGGGGCAAGGGAAAAGTCACTCAGGAGAACCCAACAGAGAAGACCCTGCCTGGCTGCCACCTATCTATACTGTGTCACATGGCCATGGAGTGATGTAACCTCGCTTGGCTGAAACATGGGGGTCACCTGCTGTGGGTAAAGCAGCTCCTGGGGATTGTGAGATCCTCTGTGCATGAACCAGGATGGACATCCCAAGGCACCACCACCCACACACCTGGGAGGGAAGGACAGCTTGGAGATGGGATGAAGGCAGAGCACTGGAGCAGTGCAGCCACGAGCACCCATAGAGTAGCCCAGCGTGCTCAGTGCCACCAGCAACCCCTCCTTGCAAACATGGAAAGAGTTTGCTGTGAATTTCAAATTCCCTGGGGAACTGAGGGTCTTACATGAACAAGAGCAGTGATCATTTGCAAGATCCCTCTCCTCTCAGGAAGAGCTCTGCTGATCACACAACAAATAGCAACCAGCAAGAGGAATCCTAGTGATGTCAGAGCTGGGAAGAGGCTGCAAAGAAAGGGGTGGGGATCATAAACACCCCCTGGGGTCAGTTATTCTCACCAGGAGAAGTCCCAGTTGCACAATAAAAAAACAAGATAATGAAAACACAGATGAGTCATAAATTAAGTCCTTGAGGACAAAACCAGCTTTATCCCTCTCTTGCCATCCACAGCTGGAGACTCCTCCTCTAGTGAGCTGTTCTGTGATTGATACCCATGCTGGTTTCAATTCCTTTCTGTCACTGCCTCCCTCCCTGGTACTTAGGGTTTCACATGATTCACACATACTCAAGTCTCTGGGATGGCACTTACAGAGTTTTTACCCTCCTACAAAGCAAAGTCCATATATTTGAAACGAGTTGACAGTTGGGTGCAGATTTAATTCAGTGTGAAATCTTATTCACTCAGGAAAAGACAAAATCAAAGATCTACCAACCAGAAGGGGATGGAAATCAGCCAAAGGAGTTCCAGACACTCCCTCCTAATTGCTGATAGGTGGACTGGGGTGGTGGCAGAGGCACCAAGAACTCTGCCTGGCAGCACCTCCCAGAGAGGTATTTTTCCACAACAATAATCAATATTTTGCATTTTAACAAGGAGGAAAATGTAAAGATGTTGGAAACTCCTCTGCTTAATGCCCCTGTAATGCAATGGCTGTAGTTGCTGTGAACCCTCCTGTCCATCAGTATGACTGCAAAAGCTGTGTATGACTCACACACAGAAGACCCCAAAATGCAGCCAGGCATGAGGGACTGTTGCACAAGACACAAACCTGGCAAATTTTCATAGTTTTCCACCACCACATCTTGTAACTGCTTTTTCCTCAGCTCTTGTCTTGTTGCAGAAACCTGTTAAGAAAGAGGCACAACTGAAGTCAGCTCAGAAATGCCACCCATCAAACACCAGGGTCCCTCATCCCGCCCAGCTGCAGGTTCCCCAAATTACTTGAAAGGAGCCACACACCTGGGCTGACTTCAGCCAGAGCTCCCACTGCCCTGTCATTAGAAGATGCAGATAGAAGTGTTTAACTAAGTCGTCCCACCATCTCTGCTCCAACCACCCAGGACACGCTACCTAAATGGAGAATGCCTCAAAAAACCACTGAAGTCACATGAGACTCCAGATTTCCTATTTTTACTAGCACAAATAATAATAAATAAAATAAAAGGTCTTTCTTAGGGAGTGTTTAGTCAGCAGTGGAGGCATAGCCCCCTCAGGATTGCTCTACACACCTGCATCCCATGGGAGACCACGCAGATCTTCTTCAGATCACGAACATCCCACTCATCTGGCCACTTCTGATAGATCTCCTTCACTTTCTCAATCACTTGGATTATCTCAGAGACGTTTTGCCAAGAAATCATGGAGATATCCCTTTCAGCCACACCAGACACATGGCAGAACACGAGGGGATAAATTTCAGGATGGGGTGGGATGTTCCCACTGGCATGGATAGCATTGCCTTTGCCGATGTAGAAGTGCTTGGAGATGAACTCAATAATGCCAGCAGTGGAACGATAATTCTCATTGAAGATGATCCTGCTCTTCTTGGCCACCTCATGCGTCTCCCTCTTGTAGAACAGAAAGAGCCGGTTCAAGAGGGTGTGATCAGCAGATTGCCCACCCTCAACACTGAACAGCTTTGGGGTTATCTGCATGTGGTCCCCAGCCAGGACAATGCGGGTCTCAAAGGTGGCGTAGGAGAGCGGAACCAAAGCTTCGCACTCCAGCATCTGCGCAGCCTCGTCGATCATGATGTGGGTGAAATAGCCTCGGGGGACCTTCAAGTCCTTGGATAGCATGGATGTGGTGATAATGATGCGGTGCTTGTCGATCTCAGCCTGTGTGGGGCGGCGGAAGGAGCGCTGGTCTGGCGGCGAGAGGCAGCAGTACATCTGGGTGATGGGGTCTGTCATGGTGATGGGCCGGTCGGTGTTGATGATCCGCAGGGGAACAGCCCATGGATGCCCCTTGGTCACATAGTTGTGGAAATACTCCCGGATGTAAATGTCAGCAGCGCTGGAGGGGAGAAAATGGGAAAAGCGTCAAGGAATTGTTGGTGCTGTTCCTAAATTCTGTGACACAAAGTTCTCTCTCATCATTCTGCAACACACATCCAGTTTCTCTCCTGGCTCTGGTGACACCACACTTGTCACAGCAGACATTCACAACCGCACAAAGGAGCCAGTGCCTACGCAGCCACCAATTCCCAGCCTCCTTCAATAGCATGATTTAAAATAGGAATTGGTATTTGAGACTACAACATCTCTTGACACTCTTATGGAAAAATGTGATGTGCCCAACAAAAACTGTGGCCCTGACTCTGTCCAGGGCCAAATGACAAGGAGCTCTCTTCTGACAGCAAAGCCAGGTGAGACAAGACCTACAGGAGAAGCTTCTGTGCAAGCAAACAGCCTGGAACAGGCTAAGATTAGCAGTCACCATCTATTATGCATTAAAAACTGAGGCAGTAACAGCATGCAGGATCAGACGTGGACACTCTTTTCAGTGTAACTGCTCTAATTTTAACAGTCTTGGCCTGGTTTCTCTGAAAGCAGATCCAATGGCATTCAGACCAGATCTGCATTTCGTCTTCCCTAAACTCTCCCTGGAAAAGTCAATAGATTGGCATGTAAACAGAACCAAACAGTCTTCAAGGGCAACTGGAGCACAATATTACGCCAGCATGGTCAGGCAGCAGATTTCTACTTGCAGTATGCAGTAAAGGCTGGAGAAAACCGTCTCTCCAGCCACATTCCCATTTTATGATGAGGCAGGAATATGTTAAGTGTTCATGGCCAGGATGGACAGGGCTTGGAGCAACCTGATCTAGGGGAAGGATTTGGAACAAGGCAAGCTGTGATGTCCTTTCCAACCCAAACCATTCAGAGATTCTGTGGGTCTGCGTTGGCTTTTCCACAAAGGCTTCCACCCATGCCAGGCTTCCTCCTAGCAGGAACTAGAGCAGTTTAAGATGAATTCAATAAAAACTAATTTATTTAAACAAGCAATTGAAGTGCACACCAAGAAAAGAGCAGCTCGGCTCTGGCTCTTACACCCTGGCTCCCCTTCACCCCCCAGTGAGCAATGCACCAGCTTGCCCACAGTTCTCACTGCCTCTTCCCTGCTAACCTGTTTGTGTGAGTGCAGATCAGCACCCGTGTGTTGGGCTGCCTGAGGATCTCCAAGGTGGCCATGGCCAAGGTGAATGTCTTCCCTGTGCCAAAAGGCCCATAGATGAGCAGAGGTGGGACCTGCCGTCTGGTGGTCGGCTGGCCAATGATGAAGGAGATGGCTTGTTTCTGCTTGCTATTCCCTCTCTCCGGGGGCCCAAGAGAGTAGGGGATGGAGCAACTGGCAACATCTGGCACGACCAGCTTCTCATCCAACAGGCGGTCGACAGCCTGGTGCCACTGCCGGAACAGCAGCTGGTCTATTTGGAACTGGATCTCCACCCTGTGGGAGGTGTTTGCCTTGAAGTTCAGCTCTGAGCAGCATCTGCTTGGTATCTTTAGCCAGATGGTCTTCTCTGTGGTGGCTTTATGCTCCACAAAAACTTCATAAACCCGATTGTCCACAGGTGGGTCAAGGGCCAGGAAGGCAGTGGGCACAGACCTGCTCAGCAGGTACCCCTCATCTGTGTCCGGCGAGAGGTTGTAAGGGGTAGGCACTTCAGCAAACAGCTCTCCAGAGTGAGCAAACTTTGCCCCCATGGAGAGGCTCTGCAGCACGGGGGTCAGTGAGATGAGCACACGCAGGTTGAGTCTGAAAGGAGGAAACAACCACATGAAGAACAGAGAAGGATCTGTCAGTTCCTGAGCCCTCCCCCATGGAAAGGGGAATTGCCATCTACACCCAGACAGGGTCTGGCACCCCCACAAACACATACAGGCAGAAACCATGCTCTAGTTAATCCATGGCCACAGGATGAGACCCAACAAGCCACCCTTCTTGGCAGGATTCCAGTTTTCCGGGAAGGCACCACAAAACCCAACCCAGAATGGACAGAAGACCCCAGAAGCAGCATGGCCCCAAGGGTTAGCAACAGGTCTGTGGTCCCCAGTGAAGGGGAACCTCAAAAGAGTTCACACCTGGCACTTACTTGGCAATCAGAGCCTGCTCAGCTTCCTCCTCACGGAAGAGGAAGCTGTGCATCCTCTCCCGATAGTTGAGCCGGGTGATGGGAACGACTGCACTACTCCCACTTTGGGAATCCAGTGCCAGAGCAGGAGGTTTGTACTTTGCCAGCAGAACCACATCTTCATCAGTCTTTGGCATGCTGGGAACGATGACCCGGTTACCCCGATCCCACCGCACAAAGTCGACGGGGCGGCTGCTCTCCCTGGTGCTGGGGACGTGCTGGGGGGTCTCCCGCCGGCCCACCTTCACCCTGATCTTCTGCATCAGCACGGGGCGCTTGCCGAAGTCGAAGACCACCCACTGCTCGAAGATGCCCAGGACGCAGCACTCCATGCTGACCTCCACCAGCGCGGTGCGGGGCGAGGAGGACACGGTGGCCACGTGCTCCCCACAAATGTACTGCAGGCCCCGGGAAAGCCCATTTCCTGAGAAGTAGAAGTTGACTCCAGGCTCCCGCTTCAGCAGGGCCACGTGCTGCAGATGCATCTGCCATTGAAGAGAAGACAGGGACACAGTGAGGGCAGCCCAGCAGCTGGTAGGTGCTCCAGCAGCATTTCCTAGAAAAAGCTGCTAGAGGAACCAAACACTATGTCAGTCTCACCACGGCTTATTCCTCATGCAATCCTGCAGCAATTACTTTAAGGTCTCAGAGAACCTCACATCAACCAGTGTGCAGTAAATGGGAAATCTACTTTGGAGAAGACAGGCTTTTGCCCCCAACATGCACAAAATCCTGAGCAGGAGAGCAGCTGAATGTTGTTATTTGTGATGATACAGAGGAGGTGTTGAGAGCAGCCAGATCTGCCCCAGGACCACTGCACATGACAGGAGACACAGTGGCTGCACCCCCTGCACACAGCCCCACCTGAGCAGCTCCTGAATACCCAACACATGTCCTCCTTTAAACATGCCCAAATCCCCATCCTTCTGCCCCTTGTAGAATAAATAACTAAAAAAAAACCTCAACCAAACAAAACCCTCCAAAGGACTGAGCTTACCTGAGAGTGGACCTTGAACCGCCATTGGTATTTCTTCTTTCTGTCCTCCAGCTGCACGTGCAGAGGCTGCTCACACACAACTTGGACACCCTCGATGTGCTCAGCCATCTGTGGGGAATCATGAGAGGAGAGTGACTGAAGGCAGCATCTCAGGGACACACCTCAGAGCCCTCCACAGTGCTGTCTTCATCCTTGCCTTTAAGCTACATCCTCACATTCCATCCTCACCCACCGCTGCTCTGGATCCCCATGCAGCAGCCTTGGAAAGCAAGAGGACCCACAGCATAGCTCGAGTATCCTGAGCAGGCTCTCAGGTTGCCATCTCCAAAGATATGAAGGAAGGAGGATCCCTTTTTGAAGCTCTCACACCAGAGCATTCCTGTGATGCGCTGGACCAAAGCACTCCCACCCTGCCACTCACAATTAACTCACAATTAACACCTCGTTGGAGCACATCCGATACTCAGCAAGGAGCCGGTCCTGGTAGGACAAGAGCCCCTCCTTCAGGGCTTGCTTCTTTTTCTTCACGGAAACCTTCAACCTCTGGATCCACTCCTGCAGCTCCTCGTTGGAATGAGCCTTGGTGCAGCTGTTCCCCATTTCACACACCTCCGCTCTGTTGGGAGAGAGGTGCTCCAGGTGCCACCCGTGCCTGGTGGCAGGGGGATCCTCAGGGAGCCGGCAGCTCCCTGCCCTCTTCCCTGTTGGAAGCCTTACCTGCTACACAGTGAGAACTTGGTCAGCCCGAGCGGCGGTGCACGATGGACCCACTGCACGGAGCTGTCGGCCGAGAGCATCTGCACGTGCTCGATGGAGGAGCAGTGGTTCTCGAAGCTCTCCTGCGAGCTGCAGGTCACCAGGCAGATGCTGCAGTAGAAGTGCACGGGCGCGGGCGCCGCCGGCCTGCCATTGGTGCTGCCAGCGCCCGCAGACGGCAGCAGGTCGGAGCGCTGCAGCCCGTGCTCCCTCTCGGCCTCCCAGACGGCCATCTCCACATCACTGTGGGCGTACTGGCAGCGCCGCGGGCCGTGCCTGCAGGGCCGGCCCTGCGACACGAACCGGCAGTAGGCCAGGGTCTCGATGAACTCGGGGCAGGGCCGGATGGCCGTGTACTGCTGCTTCTTCTTGCTGTCCAGCACGGCGTGCACCAGGAGCGGGTCCCAGATGTGGTGGGTCTCACAGCGCCACCCGCAGCCACCCCCTGTGATGCGCTGGGGGCAGCTGAAAAAGCAACGCTTGCAGATCTCCTGGAAGGACCCCCCGAACTCGCTGGTGATCTCGCTGGCAGCACTGGCAGCGGGTTGGGGGGCGGCAGCAGGGTGGTCCTCCAGCTGCGCCTGCAGCACCGCCGCCTTCAGCCAGCGTCTCTCCAGCTGGTGTTCCCTCTCAAAGTTCCAGACCATGGCCTCCTCCGCGCTCCAGGCGAAGCTGCACTGGTTCTTGTGCCTGTTGCAGCCCGTCCCCACCACGTAGAACCTGCAGACGGCGTAGCGCGCCGGGTTGGGGAAGCCGGGCCGCCGGGACACCTTCCTCCATGCTGTGCTCCTGCGGCTGCGGCAGCGCGCCAGCAGGATCTCGTACATGCACCTGTGCTCCACCTCCCGCGGGTGGTAGGTGATCTCGTTCTCCTTCACGCTGCACTTGGAGCAGACCAGGAGCAGCTCCAGATGCTGCTGGAGGCTGCCCAGTGGCACCTTTGGGCTGTTGGCCGTTGGCATCTTTGGCAGCAGCTTGAGCGGAGCAAAATTAATGGTGGGAAGATCTCAGAAGGTGATGCCGTGGGGAGGAGGTGCCATGGAGCGAGTGGCCTTGTCCTAGATCACTGCATACCTGCCCGTCATCAGTGTGAGCTCATGAAGCCTGACAGAGGAACAAAGAACAAGTGACTTAGCAGGAAACATCAGACAATCCCTGGCTGGGCACACACAGAGGCACTGGCACAGCCAGGAACCTCACCCAGGCTACCTTGGCCTCAGCACCCTCTCCCCCAGCTCTGTTTCCCCACCAGCCCAGGTCCCAGGGAGTGTTTTGCACAGGAATCAGACTGCTGAGTGGTACTGGTTCCCAGCAGGGCTCAGCCTGGTCCCCAATGTCCCCACAGACCATCAGCATTTACCATCCAAAGTGGAAAAGCAGTGACTGATCCAGAGGGCCCAGCACAGTCCCCACAGCAGCCACTGATCCAACTTCCTCTTCCTGCTGCCAGCACCTGCCCCACCTTGGGTCCCCCCTGCCAACTTTCTCTTTCTTTACCCTGTTTTCTTCCCTGAGTTGGCCAGGCAGCCCCACACCAAGCGGGAGGAACCCAGCTCCAACCACTCAGCCCATCTGCCCCGTAGCACGAAAGATTAATTGGAATTAATTAATGAAGTAACCACCCTCTTTGCTCCTGGGATGCAGCAGCCAAGGCAAGGAGATGGGCATGCTGGAACAGGGGTCTATGGGCATCTCTCCAGCTGACAGCTTGGTAAACATCCAGCTGGAAGAGCTCAGCCCTGGTGGCAAGGAAGGCAACTCACAGCTCACTGCCCTCTCCAGCCACCCACTCTGGCATTTGCCATTGGTTTCCTGGGTAACCAGAGGCCAGGAGCATCCCTGGGAATGACGTTGCAGGGTTTGGTGGCTGGGCCACGTGGTCAGGGTGAAGGGAACAGGCCCGGGCACATCTGTGGGCAGGGTGTGCTTCCAAGAAAAGCCACTGCCCTCGTGCCAAGCACCCAACTTGGGCTCCTGGCCAGCAGCAGCCACAGACTGGCTCTCTGGCAACACCAGGGAAGTGCAGGACTTGCATCTGAGGTCCAGTGGACAATGGAGTAGGAGGCAAACCTTGCATTGCTTCTGCACTTTTAATTAAGAATCCTTTCCTCTCTTCTGGCATAAACAGGGTGCTGTGCAAAGTGGGCAGGGAGTGCTGTGGCTGCTGCTCCAGCTGGAGCTCCAGACAACAAACACCAAGCTGGAAGTGGCTGGAGCATCACCCACATTGCCAGCGTACACTTAAAGAGCTCCTCACCTCCCATCCCAGTGTCACAGCATCCACCTGCTGCTGAGCCACAAAGGAGTCATCTTATCCTACTTCTCTGTGTGCATCAGGTCAGACACGTGCTGGGTGGATAAACACCCGCTTGGTTTATCTCTCAAGGCCTGGCAGCAAGCCTGGCACTGGGCAGAGCTGCAGGTTTCCCTTGTGGGAAGCTGTGGGATTCCATGGCAGACTCCCACGCCAGCGCTGGCTGGATTGGGGTCACTGTGCCACGCCACAGTGCCGTGCCACCAGCTCTGCATTCAGAGCTAAATCACCCAGACTTAGCTCTGTGACTTCACTTCCAAACCTTTGCTTGAAGCACTCAGTGCAGGCTGGCAGTGAAAGAAGAGCAATGACCCCGAGCTGGCTGGGGCCAGCAGACAGCCAGGGTATTCCTATCCTCCGGCTGTAACAAGGTCATGGTCATCAGAATAAAAATTTCTGCAGTCCAGGGGTCAGGAGCTTTTTGTTTGTTCTGGTTCTACCTCAAAAAAAGAAAAATCAGAGCCACAGCTGAGGTTCTGGTGCTGCCTGATACAGATAAAATGCTTTGCACTGAAATAAAATAATTTGGGAATAACTGAAAATAAGCACCTATAAAGAGAGGAGGGGGAGTGGAACAATCTGTCTCACCCAAGGGCATCAAGGGATGCTCCTCTGATTCCCAGCAAGACAGCAAAGGCAGCACGGTGCTGGTGGGGGCTGCAGACCCCCTGGAGCTGCTCCT
Organism: Phylloscopus collybita; assembly: GCA_027886175.1. Taxonomy (NCBI): domain Eukaryota; kingdom Metazoa; phylum Chordata; class Aves; order Passeriformes; family Phylloscopidae; genus Phylloscopus; species Phylloscopus collybita. Next base: position 7,256,287 of record JAJNNQ010000027.1, on the reverse strand, counting down.
GTCAAACTGCTCCAGGCTGTGAGTACCAGAAAACTCCCCGGACACTGGGAACCAGGCAGAAGTCTGGGGAGCACAGCCTGCTCCAAGGGCTGGACTGTGGGAGGGAAAAACCCTGCACCTTTTGGGGGTCAAAATCCCTCCTGTTTGAGCCTGGGGTGACTGTTTGCTCGAAGAGAGCATTCCCACTCGGCTTTCCCCGGGAGATCAGGGATGGAGCAGAGCTAAGCGGGACCCCAGGGCAGAAGGAGTGTCCCTCGCCACCGCAGGTTCAGCTTGCGGCGGGACCTCGGCGCAGGGCAGGGGGGACACGGAGGGCGGCGGGGCCCGGCTGCTCCCGAATCTGCACAGCGGGAACGCCCGGAGCGGGACACAGGTCACGCTCGGCTGCCGAGAGCCTTTCAGCTCCTTTGAAGCCGGCGAGGGCAGCACGTTCCCAGTGGAACTGACATCTGCGGTTTCGGGAACACTTTGGCATCCCTCCCGATAGCAGTCCCACCTTCCTTCCTCTGGAAAGTCCCCGCCTCCGGCCGAGCCCTCCTGGGAAAGGCACTGGAGCTCGGGGTTTGTGCGACATCTGTGCAACACTGTAACCGGTGAAAGCCCCAGCATACCTCAGTTACACACGGCAGGGAAAGAAATCGGGTCGCTGGCACTCGGCTCCGTGCAGAGAGGGAGCAGAACTTCCCCGGTCCCGGCACGTCCACAGCCGCAGAGCTCATGGGAGACGTGGTCCTGCAGCAGCCCCGGCACCGACCCACCCGGCTAAACCCTGCAGAACTGCCCTTAAAGACCGTGCAGGACAGCCAGGGTGCCACTGGAATTCATGCCTAGGCAGGGCATCCCAGCTGGAAAAAGCTAAGAGGGAATATTCCACCTTTAAAGGGGTCAATTCCCCTGCTGTTTATTTTTTTTTTTAAGAAGGCGTTTGATTTTGAGCAAACTGCCAGAACATGCTCTGGGTCTGGAGGTGGGAGGGAAGAGGAAGGGGAAGTGCAAACCCCGCTCAAAGTCTCTGCACAGCACTAGTGCTGACGCCAAATTAAAGCTGCTTTCTCTCTACAGCACTCTTATACCAGAAAAAAAAAAAAAAAAAAAAAAAAAAAAAAAAAAAAAAAGAGGGAAAGGGAAAGGGAACTTTTGCAATCCAAGCTTGGGTGGAGGGAAGACAGAAGACATGAGGAAGCTCGGGGAGGTGTGCTTCAAGACAGCTGTCCCACTGGGAATAAAACTGATGTCAACAGGGCAAAATCCAAATACTTCAGGGAAGGTCAGAGTGGATGGGGAGCAGTATTTACCAGCAAGCCACAACCCATTATTTACAAGCTGAATTTTGTATATTTTAAGAAAAACAACCTTTTGTTACACTGATCCTGAAAAGCTCTGCCCGGCATTTAAAGCCACTCACATCCTGCTGATGGGTTACAAATCACCATGACAGACAGAGGCTGGTTTATTGTACCCCCAGCCCAACCTGGGCGAGTTCTGCCTCTCTCCCAGGCACCAACACAGCCCCACGCAACCTCTGCCCAGCCTTGCCACAAACCAAACCCAAACAGAGCACACCACGGCCTTGCTGATGGCATTTCCTCCACACTCAGGAAGATGCTTCGGGTCAGGGCCGGGCCATGCTGTGTCCAAGCATCGTCCCAGGCAGGCGCCTTGCAGGGCAGCGCTGCAGCCAGAGACAATCACGTTTCCCTGGAAAGGGTGAGGGGAAGCCCGGCTGTGGCAGAGAAATGCTCATCGTGCCCCTGCATCCCGATGCTTCGCACCCATCCTGGCCCGGCAGGAGGAAGGCTTCTCCCAGCTCTTGGCTTCGTTAATTATTGACAGGACATTAGGCAACGCGCTACGCTGGAGTAAGCCAAGTGCCCCTCGATCAGAGCCAGTGACGTGGGTCAGAGCGCTGGGAGAGGGATGGGGACGGGACCATGTGCCTGGGGTGGCTGAAGCCCCACACCCCGGTTACCAGACCTAGCAAGCACTGGCCCTTGGAAGTTTTTCTACAGCTCCAAGCAGCACTCAGAGCAACAGTGCGAGGCCTTCCCAGCATCTCCAGCACCCCACCAACGATCAGTGCAGCCGGGCTGGCCGGGAGGGTTTGGAATCAGTGGAAGAGGGGCTGCCTGGCAGATGCTGGCCAGTGCCCCCTCCCCTTCGCCCGCAGTCCTCCTGGCTGCACAGAAACCGCATCCCTCTGGAATCTCCCTCCAGTGCAAAAACAGCCTCCAAAGTTCTTGGCGCCCCCCTTTCTCAGTCTTTTTCAAACAGACAGCTCACTCCACATTCCACTCAAGAGCTGGCACTACCAGCCTGGCTGCTGCGTGACACCACTGCCCGAGTGTGTGCAGGCACAGACCCTCCAGTTTGTGCCGAGTCCCGAGACACGTGGACCCCAAGATCCTGCATTTGTTTTTATCCAACTGTAAGAAGTTCAACGGGAACTCCCAGATGCCATCCCCGGAGTTCAGAGGCGGCAGCGGGGTTAAAATATCGCGGTCGGGGATCGCTCACCGGAGGCAGCACTGTGCACCCCCGGGGCTCTCCCCACCCTCCAGACAGGGCTTTGCACCTCAAAACCTGCACTCTGGCTAATGACCCTCCCCTCCCGAACGCATCCCAGCCCAGGCAGGGACGCTGCGAGCCGGGGCGGGGGCTGAGCGGGATGCGCACCCCGCACGCCCTGCAGCATCCCGCACGCCCTGCAGCACCCCACGGCTCGCTGCGGGGCTACCGGGGGCACCCTCGGTCCTACAGCCCCCCAGGGCGCTCCGCTGACCGCCCATCCCCGGAGCTCCCCCACCCCCGGAACGCCCCCCGCCTCTCTCACCGCTGCTGCCGCCGCCGCCGCCGCCGGGGTGGGGGGACCCGCGGGGAGCCCGGGACTCGCCGCCGGGGGCAGTTTCGCTACTCGGGCCTCCCTGCATTCAAACCGGGGCCGGACTTCGCGGAAATTGCATCACTGCGGCCCCGCCCCACCCCGCCCGCCGGCATCGGGGGGAGCAGGAGCCGGCCCGGGCATCGGGCGGGCACCGGGCTGGGGGGAGCGGCACCGGTACCGACGAGAGCCCCGGCGGGCACCGGGACCGCCACCAGGAGGGGGGAGCCGGCACCGGACAAGAGGGACAGGCAGCGGGGGGGGGGGGGGACCGGCACCAGGGGGAAGGGGCACCAAGAGGAGCGGGCACCAGCATCCAGGGCAGACGGAGCCGGTACCGGTACCGGTAGCGGTAGCGGCACCGGCGGGGCAGCACCACCCGCATCGTGCAGCGAACAGCACGGTCGCTCCTGGGGGTTCCAGGCTCACACTCCGGTCCCGTCGTACCCCCGCATCACCGCACATCGGGGGTCGTCTCCCCCCGCTCCTGTCTCCCCCAGGTGCAGAGGGGCTGCTCCCGGGGGCGCTGCTCACCCTCAGCAGGTCCGGGTTCCCCGCGATCAGGTTCGGTCCGGAGCCGGGAGCGGCGGCAGCGGAGTTTTAAGTGAATATTGAGCGGCAGCCCCGGTCCTGAGCACGGCCCCCCCCCGGCAGCTTCCTTTTTAATGGGCTCGGGGGGGCGGAGGTAGGGGGCAGAGCGCTGCCCTCCTGTCTGTTTATCATCACTTTCGTTTTCCGTTCTCTTCCTTCCCCTGGCACGGTGCACCCGCTGCAGAGCTCAGCCTCGAGCCAAAAACAAACTCAAACCCCAAACCCACCCCCGGCAGCAGCCGAGTCTCATTTGCACCGTGTTTCGTGGGGCAGCACCGACTGCCGGGGGGCAAGACCCCGCACCCCAGTTTGTGGACACGTGTTACCACACGAGCACCATCAGCTGATGCTCAGCGCCCGAGGAATGGGGGTTCCTCAGCAGCCGGGCCCTTCTCAGCCCCTTCCCACCTCACCAAACCCAAACCACAGCAGCTCAGCGCCTCATCCCAGCAGAGGCAGTGCCCTTCCCCTGACCGTTTGGTGATGGGCTGAATTTGCAGATAACACACACAGAACCAACAAACCCTGACACCCGATATGACCCCAACACACGCACCCAAAGCAAAATCCCGCGAAGCTCCTCTAACAGCCCCGGCCCCAGGAACCCCCAACAGCAGCTGCATCTCACCAGCCTGGACACAAGGCTTCAGAAAGTCCTGACCTGTAAAGCAGGGGCTGTGCACAACACCGCGGCCAAGCCCCAGCATTCCCACTCGGTGGAGTTATCTTCATGCCAGAAGCCAGCTGCAAGCCCTGGAAACAACCGGGGAAACTAACACACCTCCAGCCACAAAGTGGCTGTAAAAAATCACAGGCGCCAGAGGCAAAGTGTCCCTGCTGACAGGGACGCAGTTCAATCCTTCCATCGATTGATGGGCACGTCCTGCTTGGTGCTGCCACCTCAACACAAAGGCAGCCTTAGCAACAAAAGAAAAGTTTTTCCTCAAAGCAAAGGGGAGGAGGAAACACAGAGCCAGCCTGTGGGGCACGCCGGCACTGGGGCAAGAGGGAAGGAGGGGCAGAGACGGGTTTCTGGCACATTTTGTCAACGCGCGTGGAAAGAGGAAGAGAAATTATGTTTTTGACCTTCCTGTTTTGTGCAGTCACAGCCATTGGGTGCCTCAGAGGGAGCTCTCACCTTGCTCCCATCCAGCAGCACCCTGGGGAGCCAAGAAAAGGGTTTTCCCACCAAGGAGAGGAGTGGGGCAGCCCAGGCCACTGGAGGAGAGGGCACAGGATGGATCCCAGCAGAGCACTGGGTGGCTGTGGAAACCAGGCATTCCTGGGCAGCAAAGCCACCAGGTCTGTGAAACAACACTGTGGTCACTGCTGGACCCGTGGCAGGATGGCCACCTGCACAGAGCCACAGCTGCCAGGCTCTGCTGCACTCTGTGCTCTGTCAGTGAGAAGCAGTGGCTGGCTCAGCCTCACAGTAGGATCAGACCCCATGGAGCCCCCATGCTCTGTGTTCCCATCCAGGAAGGGCTCCCCAGCTGCCATGGGAACTGTTACGGTTTGTGCAGCACCAGGGCCCCATCCCTGCCTGGGAAGGAGAGATCAAGTGAGGCCCAGCCCTGGTACCCGAGTGGTCTGTAGTGATGGAGTCCATCCCCATTTGCTACAGCCTGGGGCAGGAGTCATCCTCTCTGCAGCCTTGACTCTAAACCACAGCCAAGGTGTCTGTGACAGCACCAGACAGCAGAGGCAAACAAACAAAATACCTGGCACTACTCCCCTGAGGAGCCAGGACGGGCAGTGCCCAGCTCACCCAGGGGGAGCAGCCTTGCCACTGAGGCTTCACTCTGGTTTTACAGGTGGGATATCTGGAGGTTTTACAGGTGGGACATCTGGAGGTTTTACAGGTGGGATATCTGGAGGTTTCACTGATTTTACAGGTGGGATATTTTTCCTCCAGCTCTAGAAGCAAACAGCTTTAACTGCATTATGTAAAGCTTCCGGCCGTGCTCAACACACAAGGAGCAGCGGAGCAGCCCAGGGAGCCGGCGGCTCTGCCGTCCCTCCATGCTGGCGGCAGAGCGCAGGAAGCCACTCTCGGAGCCTCCTTTGGGAGGAGGCAAAACTGCGTCACCGCATCCACAGCATTAGGGCGGGGGAGAGCCGAAACCCAGGATCTGCCGATTTTAGACAAACAAACACCGAGCCGAAAGCGCTGAGTTTCGGTTTCCATTCCTGCGGCGACACGGCCGACAGTCACGGAGCGATTTCCCCAGGAAACCATCGCCGCTGTTCCCCCGCCGCAGCAGCAGACACGCCGCCCTTTGTGTGCTGCAAACCCCGCGCCTGTCCGAGGAAGTTGCTGGGAGCCGGGAGAGCCCTCCCGCGAGGATGCTGGAGCATCTCCTGTCCCGGTAACAGCCCTAACCTGCCCAGGGAGGCGCAGAGAGTGAGGAATTGGTGATTTCTCACAGCCCCCACTCCCTGGCACCCCTGCCCAAGGCAGGGCTGTGGCAAGGCTCTGCTCGCGGTGCTGCCGGGAAGTGGGAGCCTCTGCTCCTTCCCAAACACTGCAGTCTGCTCCCGTGGATGCCCGGAGGAGAACATGCAAGTGGCAGAGTCTCCATCACCACACAGTCCGGGGAAAAACAGGGACCTGGGACGAATCATCCGCCCTCCTTACGTAACTTTGTCTCTGGGTGCGAGTCCTCTACACCCGGCTGTGAGCGGAGCAGCCTTGGGCTCCCCGCGGGATGAAAGGGGAGCAGATCTCAGCCTGAGCACCCAAGGGAGCCCCAGGAAGGCCGTGCCAGCAGCACCAGGCTGGTAGAATGGCTGCTGAGAGCCCCAGCCCTGCCCAGTGACCCCAGGCTCATAGAGCAGGTTGGCACATTGGTATCCACAGCAGTGTCCCAGTTGTGGGGTGCAGGACACCCTCTGCAGCCTTGGAAGCCCACAGTGATGGGTGCAGCCCCCTGGGGAGGGCCTGGGGGCTTCCCCTGCAGAGCCCCAGGTGTCAGCACCGTGGGGAGGGAGAGCAGATCCACAGGTGGGATGTAATCTCCACGAGCAATGCTTTACCACCCCTGCTGAAACCAGGGCTGCAAGGCCAGGATCTACAGCCACACTCACATGGGACTTCCCTCCCCGGCCAGGGAATGTTGCCCAATCGCCCACGGCCGCATCCAGCCCGAGGCGACTCATCCAGACACTGATAACCTCTGCACACAACTTCCCTTCTTTGCTTTTCCTTCTCAGCCCTCATCCCACCCCGAGCTGCTGACTCTGCAAGCCCCCAGCTGCCCTCGGCCGGGCGGGGAGGCACCGCGGCACACTCGGGGGCAGCACAGCCACCCCGGGAGTGGAGCAGGTCACCGGGGCATCCCTGAACGTCCCAGGCGTGCTCTCGAGGGAGCCAGGGCTGCCCCGAGAGCTGCTGCAAAGGGAGGGAAGAATTGCACCAGCCTAAATCTGCCTGCTAAGCTTTTATTGCTTGGGGAGCTGTTTACATCCCAAGGAAGAGCTGCTTTGCAGGGCAAAGTACACCCACGCTGGGAATGCTTTGCCGGTGAGGTGATCTGTAGTCTCCAGGGCAGGTAAAGGTGCACGGAGCCAGAGAAGAGCTGCTGCCTCCAGCTTGTTCTGCTCTGCCCCAGCCCTTGCTGCCCACTGCTGCACCACACCAACACAGAGCTGACACAAATCCTGTCCCACCCCACGCTCCACCTGATGCCCTCTCAGACACCTTTAAAGAGGAGCCAGGAGGTCCCTCCATTTGTCCCCTTTCCACCTGAACATTCCCTCTCCCACAGCCCCTGGGTAACCCGGACGAGTCTGGCCAAAGCAGAGATGGCTGCAGTAGCATGCTCAGCCCACAGCTCTCCAGGGCTGGGCAAAGGCACCACAGCTTTCCAGCCCAGGCACTGCTGGGGAAAGGTGTCCCTGTGTTGCAGAGGGACATTCACTCACCATTGCAGCACAGGAAGGGGGGAATTCGGGCTGGAAACACACCTCAGGTGTGGCTCAGCAGTGCTGCTCACACTGGAGAGGCAAAAGGTAGCTCAGGCTGATCACAACCCTTTATATGTCCTCGGTCTGACACGCTACTGCTGTCCCAAGTACAGAGATATGACAGCGATATCTTAGCAGCAGCCAGCTGGGAGGGAAAAACCTCTGATAAGGCAGGACTCCTCCTCAATTGTGGCCCCAGCTGAGTTTCAGCCAAAACGAAACAAAATCTAATGCTTCAGAGGAATAGATCACTTTTCTTCCTGATTACGTGTCAACTCTTCTAAACATAGGTTGGGGAGCAGTGGTTATCAGCACTGGGTGCAGCCAGGCTGTCCCAACTGTGCCATGGACAACCAGACTTTGGAGCTGCATTTCAGGCTCCTTGCACACCCACAGCCAGAGGGAACACGGAGGAGACATACATTTATATTCAATAAAGTGTGTTCCTGTCCTGCCTTAGCCCCATTTCACAATCCCAGCTGTCATACCTGGGCATAAAAAACACAATAAACCAGCAAGGTTCTTTCAAAAAAATATTTATTATTCAATAAAGTGACCTGTCGTTGCTGCTGTTGCCAGATCAAGTTTGGAGAAACCCCAACACTCCAAGCACCCGACTCCTTCCAGCCGGAGACAGCGTGAGACACGCAGGCCCTGGGATGGGACCTGCTGAGAGTGAGTGACTGGGGTGGCTGAAGGAGAACTGGGGCATCGAGCACCCTGTTACAGAGCAGCTGCTTGATCCCAGCAGGGAGGGAATGGCAGCATCCAGCTCCCGTGGGATGCTGGGGACAGCAGGGTCCCCCCTTGTGAGGAAGTGTGAGCTCCTTGGAGCACGGCTGTGGGGCTCAGCTCTGCACACTCTGCAGCACGGCTCTGCCATGCAGAACGAGCTTCCCAAACAGGGCTTTGCTTAAAAATCGCCGTTGGCTTAAAAAAATCCCAACAATGGATTTTTTTTTTTTTTTTTTGAGAAAACTAGAAAAAGACCCTTAATCCTCAGAAGTCACAGCTCTTCTCAGCCCGTTGGGTTCCTCTCTTCCTGCTCCTTCTCCAGCAGATCTGGGCAAGCACCATGCCCACTGTTCCAACAGCTTCCACTTGTTTCTGCCACCCAAAGCCCAGTGTCACAAAACTCAACGTCCCAGGGCCTGTGCCCATGCTGCCAGAGCCCTTCCTGGTGTCAGTGATTGTACACATCCATGGAATTCCTGCTCTTGGCATCCCTCTCCACTCCTGCAGCCCCCAGGGATGGGGAGCAGCCAGCTCCCTGCACACCAGACCCCTTGGCAGCTTCTTTTTGCTACCGCCTTCTCCCCGCTCCTGCCCACACCTCTGATGGACACTGCTCCAGCTGTGCCTGCCAACGAGGCTGGGCTGACCACCCAGAGCAGGAAAACTATTCCAAGAGAACAGGGGAGGAAAGCTTTATAAAAAAATAAGCTCTTTTTTTCTTCCCTCCTCCAAACAAGGCAGGGCATTTCTGCCTTTCCCTTCTCCAGGCATCCTTCCTCCCCCCCCTCCTTCCCTCTGACCTGAACCTCCTTGCTCCCAACACGAGCCGCTCGGAGTCTTGTTAGCCCGTGCCCCTCGTGACACCGCTCCTCGTCCCACAGCGCAGCCAGAGAAGAGGCAGCTCCCCCCAGAGTGGCACGGCCAGCGTCCCTCCAGGCAAGTCCCCCCCTCTCACTTCTGCTCCGCCTCATCAGCCACTGCAGTCACCTCGATGGCGGCGGCAGCGTGCTCATCCCCGGCGGCCTCGGCGGCACCGGACGGGACAGTCACGACCGTGCTCCCACTGGGAGCTATTTGTGTCACATTCTGGATGGTCGTGCCAAGTCCTGGGAGCGTCAGGAGCTGGAAGGGGCTCATCACCTTCACCACCGTGCTGCCATCCTGGACCGCAGCCGTGCTCAGCACCGTCAGGTTGGAAGCGTCCGGGTGGATTTCCACCGTGCCGGGGAAGGTGGAGCCGGCAGAGGCCAGCACCGTGTACCCCCCCAGCAGAGGGGAGGCCGGGGAGCTGGCAGCGGGGGGCTGGGCTGGGCTCTTCCCCAGCACCGAAGGAGGGAGGGCCGAGACCACTTTGCCAAGAGGGAGATTGGCAACCTGGGACACTGGCACGCCGGGGGTGACAGCGAGCTGTGCTGGCTGGGACAGGACTTGGGAGGTGATGGCAGCTGGTCCGGAGGTGGCCCTGGTCAGCCTGGGGCGTTTCAGAGGCGTGGGAACAGAGACGGGGGTGAGGGTCATCAGGACGTTGTTGAGATGCTGCGATTTGTGCTTCAGCTCCTTCGCTCGCTTGCGGTGCTCATCACACTGCTGCTCCAGAGCTGGAGAGAGAAGAGGTTTGGCTCAGCCTGGACCCTGGACAAGCTTCCCACAGGCCTGTGGCAATGCCTGGTGTGGCTGGTTTAACCAACACCAGCTTTTAACAAAACCCCAACTTTCTCAGCCCAAAAGAAAAGGTGCTGGCAGCGATGCTCGGTGCCACACCGGTGTGTCCAGGGCATACCTGCCAAATCCCGTGTGTACTGCTCCCTCGAGCGATCCATCTGGCACTTGTGGCTGGCCAGGACCTTCTTGACCAGATCCAGCATCCCAAAGTTCTGGACTACGTTGTTGAGTAAAACAGCATCTTCAAAACAAGACACAGAATCTTTGAGAAAGCAGAATTCCCCGCGCAAACTATTTGTGGCTTGGCAAAAGCCACACGACGACAAACATGTCCAGCTGAGAGAGCCAAAATCTGCGGGAGGATAATGCAAGGGGCTGGGGAAGAGGAGAAGGCAGAAGCCATGAGAAAGGGCAAGAGGTCACTGGCATATAAACAGTCCTCTTCTGCCTAGCAGGGGTGATAAGAAATCTGCTGGCACTGTAGCTGCTTGCTGCATCGTTATTCCAACGGCCTGAATTCCATCTCAGTTCCCAAGCCAAGCATTTGTCCAGACCCAGTGCCAGCAGAGAGGAAGTCCCAAGCATGGGGAATTGGAGAACTGAGGTCACCTGAACTACCCCCAAGTGCAGCCTCACTAATCAGGCAGAAATGAGATGTTTGGGTTTTTTTTTTTTTTGATAATGAGCTATGTTCCTATTGTGCCATCCAGATATCCCTAAGGATAAAATAACCCACAAGCTCCTCTCCCAAGATGACTGACCACCATCCTTACCCCCAAGCTGCAGTGGGGGATCCTGTGCTCGCTGCTGCAAGCCCTTCATGGTCTCCACCAGCTCCTGGTGGAACTCATGGATCACTTCTTCCAGGAGACCACTGTCCTTTAGACCTTGCCAAAAAGCAAAGGTATCATCTGGAGAAAGAGGAAGCAAGGGAGAACCTCAAAATCCTCGGCAGGGTTTAATGGTAATCTGCTGTGGGTTCCCTGTGGACACCCCTACAGGGTGGGAGAGACCCCTGAGGACACAGGGCTGGGGCAAAGCCCACCCAGAGCATGGACACAAAGGAGATGGACACTTTGCTACGACCAACAGCACCAAGGAGAATGATTTCATGACCCCTCTGATAAGAATTTTCCCCCCCCCTAGAGCCACATTTGGCCCTGGCTTTGATATGTTGGTGCTTGGAAACAGCTTCATCCCAAGGTTGCACAGCCAGCCTGCACACTGGTGGGATATAACACAGTGCTAATTCCATAAGCAGCAAAGGAATAATCCCAGTGGAGGTTCATGCAAGGCTGCTCTGGTAAGAGGGTCCTTCCTGCTCCTTATCCTGCTGCTTCCCTCTTTCCCCACACCTCCTCCACCCAGCGAGCCCTGCGGGATCCCAAGCCATACCTCCAATGCTGGTGCTCCAATCACTGGCATCCTCACATGTTTCTATGGTTATTGTAGCTGGGGATCCGTTCACTGCAACCAATAGCAAAAAAGAAGAGAAAAAAAATTCCCAGGTCCTGACTCTTCCCTGTATTTTCACAGGCTGTTTCCAAGGGAAGCACTCCCTTGCTGCATTTCTGTGACTTCTCCTTTATATTGCACAGGATCACATCTGTTTGAATGCAGATCTCAGTGCTGAGCAGAAATACCCAAGTGGTTGCAGTGCCAGCTATACTTATTTTCTTACACTTGAATGCAACCCCCAGGAATTGCTCCTGCAACCTTTGCAACACAAGAACACATGCTTGAGAGCAGCATTTCCCTCCTGTCCCCCCCTGCAAACACACCAGCACTGCTCAGGGCAAAAGTCAAACAGATTTAAAGTTTGATTTCTTTTGGCCTTTTTACCCAGCCACTGTTTCTCTGGAAGGTTTCTATAAAGCCTCCAAGGGAAGAGCAGCCCCACTACTGCACAGGGATGCAGGGGGGATTCCTCCTTCCCTCCAGCTCTGCCAAATCTCAGCAGTTTTGTTACCATAGAGCCGGGGAACAGGCGTCATTCATGCTGTGCGCAGGAGCGGGATGGATGGGAATCTGGCCAGAGCCCCACGGAGCTGTGCAGAGCCTTTGGAATGCTCAGTTGCAGCCATTAAATCCAGTCCCTCTGCTCCTTTACTCCGCAGCTTTCAGGGCTCTGGTTACTGCAGCACAGCCCAGCAGCTGGCAAACATCTCCCATTAATGAGCTCATGTTGAACAGAGAGGCTTGGAGGGGGCTGTGCTGTGCATCACAATCCCAGGATGTGGTGGATGGGTGCTCTGCAGAGCTTAAGCCAAGGGGCTTATCCTGTCCCAGAGACACCACCAGGAGCTTGGGATGTGGGGCACTTTTGGGGTTGTCCTAAATGCTCAGGGGCAAAAGGAGTTAAACACAGAAGTATTTCAAAATTAGAATGCTTTCCAATGAAACAGTTGCCTGTAATTATAGGTCAAATTCATAAAATCAGAGAATGGTTGGGGTTGGAAAGGACCTCAAAGCTCATCTCATTCCAACCCCCTGCCATAGGCAGGGACACCTTCCACTAGACCAGATTGCTCCAAGTGCTGTCCAACCTGGCCTTGGACACTTCCAGATACGGAGCAGCCACAGGGACCTTGGTTATATGGCATTTGTGTACTCTGATGCATCAAAGCCCCTGCTGAGGGTGAGGAATGGCTGCACGTACCATCAGCAGAGGCAGGAGTCAGAGGGATGTACTCTGTTGATGTCTGGCTGGTCAGGGACACCCTGGCTCCAGTCAGGTCAATTTTGGTGCTCCGGCAGGTGTTGGAACAGACCTTTGTGTGCTGGTAGAAATCCAGCTCTCCTGAATCCATAATCTTCCTGAAAGACAGGGGGCAAGCACAAGGGACAGGCACATCAGCAACAGCTAAGAGCCCTGAGATGCAGTTCCTGGTGGCCTTCACCCCAAACTTCTGAGTCTTAAAACACCAGGAGAGCAGGCAAAGCCAACAGGAGCCCTTACTGGGACTGATTAACTTATTTCTTGAGGAAGGGGAAAAGGGAGTCCCTATCTGGTCCCACCAGCACATCCCCTCTGAAGCTGCAGCTTCCAGCCAAAGGGTCAGCTGGAGTCTCAGTTCAGGGTGAGACCACAGGGAGCTTCTTTCTTGCCTTTTTGACTCTACAGCTCAAAATAAGACAGGACACAACCCTATCTATAAACTAAAATCAGGTCTCTCATCTCATTCAAAGGGAATGGCAACACTGGAACATGGGATCTTCCAATCCAAGAACATTATCTCCAAAACACTCCCAGGCCTTGCTGGCCAACAATCACCTCAGCTTCCCAAGATTTGCTCCCATGGGCTGCTGAGTTTGCCTTCAGACATTCCCCTCAAGCTTTTTTTCCCCCCTCTCAAAACCCTGCCTTGACAGAGTCTAAACCTATTATGCAAAATTTATGTGGAGCAAAAGCTGCTTAAAAGGAATATGGGAGATGCCTGCATTGAAGCAGAAGAATACAGGGAAAGGCAACGTCACCCTGTGAAAAGAGCACAAAACCACTGACAATTCCTGGGGAAAGAGGTGATTCTTTTTTATCCTGCCCAAAGGCAGAGAAAGACTTTAATTAAATCACAGTCTCAGGCTGGTGTTCTGGAGGACTGTAGAGGAATTGAATTACTGGAGTTAATACTAGAGAAGAGAAATGCTTGCAATAAAGAAGCTTTTTTTTTTTTCTTTGCCAAGGACTTATTTAGAAGTGATGTCAACCAGGAGTGCTGCAACCAGAGCACTGGTGATGACCAGACTGATTTCATTTGGTGGGTCATGCTGAGAATCCACAGACAGCATGGCCCAACCACCAACAGCCATTAAAATTCCCAATGTCCCTATACCAGCTGGAAACTCAGTGTGGTTCAAGCCCTGAAAAGACTAGAGAAATATTTCTTGCCCCAAATTATTCCCTAGGCACAAGGACAGAACAAAGCCATTGGACTGACCACATTTGGGACCGGGCTGTCATTAAGACAAACGTTTAGTGGTTCATTTGCTCCCTCAGGAACAAAACTGCCATTCCAAAGGTTCTGTTCCACCCCACCACAATCCCCCAGAAAGAAGTGTCCAGAGATACAAAGGAAGGGACTGACCGGAGCATGATCCCGTTCATCCGGATCGCTCGCTTCCAATCCTTTAAGGTGGACTTGCCTGCCAGGTGGACAAACTCCTTGGGGCTGATCAGGTGATCGTGAAACTGCAAAAGGCAGGGGTGCAACATCAGTGCCACGAGCCACAAAGGAGCCAAGGGTGCCCTGTGAGCAGGGTTCAGCTGGAGCCTGGCAGTGTTTCCCGATGCCCAGCAGCCTCCACGTGCCACCGAACACCACGAACACAGACGGCTGCCAGGCACTCCCCACCCCAGAGAACACTGCCCAAGGTAGGAGGAGTAAAGCCAAACACTGCTGTCACAGATGGTTAGTTAACATCTGCTCCAACCTAAGGGTTCGGGGAGTGCCCAGCTCAGGCAGGACAGCTGGGAGAACACCAATAGCCTGTGCAAAGTATCATTAACAGCAGGGAGCTGCTCATGCTCCCACTGACAGTGGACTCAGTGAAAGCTGGGCTGCACTGCTAACATTTGGGTCCAGGGGCACGTTATGCCCCATAGGAGAGAGGGAGAAGCCCATTTGGTCTTTGACCTCCTGCTCCCAAACACAAGCACTGGTATCAGGGAACCTCTGGCCTCTCTGGCAGCGCACACCCACTGCTACAGCAAACCAGCTGCAGGGAGCTGGCACACACCAGGCCAATTCTTCCCTTTCTTTTATTGCCCTACACACCCAGCTGTGCCCAAACCCACATGCTGACCTAACAGCAACCTGCAGGATCATAGGATTATAGAATCACTAAGGGTGCAGAAGACCTCCAAGATCCTTGAGTCCAACCATGACCCAGGCAGTCCTCTTAAGAGCTGTCTTACAGCCCACCTCAAGGGATTTCCCAAATCCAGGCCTCCTCTTTCCCATGGCCATGTTGACCAACACAGAGCAACTCACTGTTACTGCATGAAAAAAATGCATCTCTGACCAAGGACAAAGGCTTCAGTGCAGAGAGGACAGATTTTAGGAGGCAGCAGCATCTATCCTCTGCCTCACAGATAGAGGAGACCATCTTTGCTGGGAAGGGCAAGGACTATCCTTTGGGAGCCCAAGGAGGCTCTCCCTCAGCAGGGTATTGTTTAGAACTGTGTACAAATGCCAGCTATGACTCACTCGTGGCATGTTCCTGAATTCATGCAAATTTTAACCATGAGTTACCCAGGACACAACAGGCAACTCTTCAGTAGGTCCCCAATCAATACATTCTTCAAACTATCAACTTTCCAACTGAGCAGACACTGCAAGTGTCCAAATTTCTCCAATTTTCAGTAACACATTAAATTGAGGCACCATCTTTCCAGCCAGAAGTACACAATGTAGTCAGGACAAATACCAGGTACCCAGCACCAGGAAAATGTCACCCTCTCCTACCATGACATGGTTCTGATGCAAAGCAGCTGATCAAAGCTTATCACAACCAGGACAAGCCAGGTGACTTCACAATGTGAGCAAGGGGAAAGCACAAGCCCAGGGCTGGGCTCTCTGTTCTCACCTGCACACACTTCACATTGATTCCAGGGCACACAAACTTCCTCCAGATGAGGTTGGCTTTGCTGTCCCCACAGGTGATGGGGTAGACAATCTCTGCCTCCAAACTGTCCTCATCTTCAGCCATCTTCACTTCTCACAGGGATCAGAGGAAGGGACAGATCAAAGAGAAACATGAGCCACAGTTCCTGATTCATGCACCTGAGCCACGCACACAACGAAAGTTTTGAAACTCAGAAATGAAAAAAAGCAGATGATGCATGGTGGGGTGTACTGGGGTTTGTGGCCACCACTCACTTGCACTGTGCTATGAAAGCATCTAAACACCCAAATTTCTCAGGCAAAACAGCCCAGACGGATTTATGCCAAACCAGCTGCAGCTGTGCACAGGGAATATGAGAAGTCATCCATTCTTGATAAAAAAGAATGATGTTATCCGGGTGGAGTCACCCTTGATTTTAAAGTAAAATCGGTTTTAAGTCAACCCCAGCCCAGCAGATCAGTCTTTGCTCCCAAAACTCACTATTTCTTGCAACCAAAGCCAGCAAGTTGCTGCAAAACTGACGTCCCTGTGGCAAGCTGGAATGGCAGGAGCCAGGCCGGACACAGGGACTCATCCCGGACCAGGAGAGGGCAGCAGCAGCTCAGCCAGCCACTGCCAGCTCCCTGCTGGTCACCGTGCCCCCCTGGATGCAGGGAGAGCATCCCTGGTACCTCCAAGAGAGCATCCCCACGGCCCACAAGAGAACACCCCTGGACCCCAGCAGGTCTGCACAACACTGCTTGGACTGCTCCATTGGGCTGCGGCACGCTGGGGTGGTGGAGCTGGCACCAAGGGGCTGTGGAAAGAGCTGACCTACCTAGAACCGCTTCCTTCAGGTCTGTGGAGGCTGTGAAGGCAGCAGCAGCTGCAGCAGCTGCATTTTCAGTCTCCAGAGTGTCTTCGTTGATGTCACCGCTGGGAAGAGAGGCAGAGGCATTCTTAAGCCATGTGGCTGTGCCACCCCCACACCCTGTGGAGACACAGCCTCAGAAGTCCCTTGGCTCACATTTTCCCACAAGAGCTAAGAGTCAGCTCTGGGTTTGGGAGGCTCAGCTCCATTTTTTCATGTGGAGATGAAGAACCCCACAGCAGGCAAGCCCCTGTCAGCAGCCTGGCCAGCTCTCTCTTGCCTCCCCTTTAATCCCAGCCCTGTGGATCTGCCTCCAGCCCAGCCTGTGCTGGAGAGCTGGCATGGAGAGATGCTGTCAGCACAGCCCCTTGCTCAGAAGTCACTGCCAGCCTTTGGAAGCTTTGCCTGAGATTTCCCCAGGAAAAACATGTGTGAAACATGCTGCTGCTGTCTGGCCAATGGACTGGCTGAATCCCCTGGTATGCAGGATGCTCCAGGGAGCAGGACCTCAAGCAGCCACAGAGACACTATAAAGGATTTGGACAAAGCCCAAGAGCAGATCTGTGAGCAGAGATAACATAACACGAGCTACAGACACTTGCAATGCAATCTCTGAGCCTCTTAAAACTTGATATATCCATGATATTCATTAATAGCTGGCTATCCAACTGCTTCCATTGTCCCCACACTGAGATCTCCATCTTCTCTGGGTGCTTTGCCCATGGAGTCACACAGTGGGTCCTGCACAGCACCCACTCCCTCGCTGCTCTCCCATCCCAGCTCTGCTACAGCAATATGGACCCCAAGGTCCTCTCCAAGGAGCTTCTCACACTCAGCAGGAACAAGCACATCTGGCTGGGTTGTGGGACATGCTCCTCACCCCCTTGGCTTTGGAGGTGGAGGGAGAGAGGGAGCCCACACTGGTGCCCCTATGGATCCCACCTGTACATCATAGCCAGCACTCAGCAGGGACCACTCCTAGCAGCTTTTCATAGAAACACAGAATCATTTCAGCTGAAAGGGCCCTTAAAACTCATCTTGTTCCAAGCCCCTCCCACAGGCAGGGGCACCTTCCACTCTCCCAGGTTGCTCCAAGCCCTGTTCAACCTGGCCTTGAACAATTCCAGGGATGGGGCAGCCACAGCTTCTCTGGACAGCCTGTGCCAGGGCCTCACCACCCTCAGAGGGAACAATTTCTTCCCAATATCTAATCTAAGATAGATTTTTTTAGATGTATGTTTGGTGGTGTTACTGAAGCTGACTAATTGCTGCAGAAAGCTTGACCTGCAGGGGCAGGGGGAGAAATACAATTAGCTTCTCACATACTTTGGCATATAAACTCCCTAGGAAAACTCCACAGAGAAAATAAACCTGAGACCTCCCTCAGTTTGGTGAATTAAAAGACAGTCCTAGTGACTCACTGGCAACCACATTCCTCACCCTCATGCCACGGGGACAAGGAAATTCAAGAGCAACTGGTTTTTCCATTCTGGGCTCCTAACACACAGCTCCAGGGTGGAACTGCAGCTTCAAAGCATCCCTCCCATCGGCAGCTGCAGGGCAGGTTCCTGTGGGGAGCATAAGAGATCAGGAATGGTGTGGGCAGCAGCTCAGCCTCACCAGGTGAGTGGCTGGGAGATGCTGCTCCAGAGACAGGGGAGACAGCTCCTGCCATGACAGAAAGAAGGTGGAGACAACTCTGCCTCTGCAGCTCACAGTGACCACCAGCCCAGTGCATTGCCAGGGCACGGGAGAGTAATGTGAAAGGACTCAAAAAGGCAAACTCTGAGCTAAGGCGTTGGCACACAGGTGATTATTAGGAGTGGCAGTCTGACAAAAGAATTCTAACCTGGGGTTTTTCATCAGTTTGCTGCTGGGTTCTTGAATTTCTCCAGGTGAAAGGCCAGCAGTGGCACTGCAGCAGGGTGCCAGAGGAAGCAGCCCCCTCTGGTATGCAAAGCCCAGCATCCCACAGCCCTGACCTGCCTCCAGATCAAGAACCTCCAACTTATCCAGAAGAAACCCCCCAGCAGAAAATTCAGCACCTTTCAGAGCTTCCTCCAGGATTCCACGGCATTTGCACTGCTCCAAAAAAAAACAACCAAAAGGCACAACTGGATGGGGAGGAATAACCCAGCCCACACCTTAAACCCCCAGAGGAAAACAAACAAACCAACTCCCAGCCTGTATGAAAAATCCAGGCAACTGAAGTCTGCGTCTGCCATGGATGTGTGGGGGAGAGAAAACCACAAAGAAAGCGAGTGTCTCCACGCTGCTTCTCATCCCATTCCAGGGAAACAGACTGAGGCAGATGCAAGGGAAAACGCAAACACCTTCCAAGGCCCAGCAGAGCAGTCCCCCAGCTGGCCCTGCCTTTGCCAGTTGCCATGACAAAGGCAGGGGAGGGTGGTTCTCATCTTCCTCCCCAGGAGGATCCATAAACCAGATGGGATGAAGAGAAGAAAGCACGTGCAGATAACTCAGCGGGCCGGCGTCTCCGTTCTTTTCTGCTCCTGCCTTGCCTGGAAACTTGAGAGAGAAAAGTCTCCCCCAGAATCCTGTGCTGATCAGAAATACAAGAACCTCATCAGAGCACCAAGCACAGATCCCCTCCTCTCACAGACCAAAGAGAAAAGCTTCTTGCTCATTATTATTTTCCCATTTCCCTAAGCCTTTTCCTTAAGAACACATGAACCAATTAAACTCTTAACAACTGGTTGTATAAAGGGTTATTTTAATAGCAAACCCATACCCAGATGAGCACTAAAAAAAGGCACCAACCCTCAAGCTGAGTTTGGTTTAACTGTCACACAGGGCAAGTTGAAAGCTCCCCAAGGGAGTGGTGACCCAGCCAACACCAATGGATCCCAGCCCGTGCCTGCAGCTGCTCTCCTGACACCAGCTGGGGCTGCAGAGGGAAACCAGAGGGAAAGGGAGGAGCCAGTGCCCCAGAAGGAGCAGAGCCTGGTGGGGCCAACTGTGCAAGGCCAGAGAGAGACCGTGTGTGGCTCACGCTGCCACCCACCGCCGGCCCCACTGCCCTGCTCAGTGAGGGGAGTCAGGCAGGTTTTGCTCTGTGACCCCAAAATTCACATCCCTCCCATTAAACCTCTACCACCCCCAAGATGCATTCTGCATCCAAGAGCAGCCACATCCCAAGTGTCACATCTGGCTGCTTCTCCACGGAGCGAGACAAGGAAGTCTCCATGGGACAGAAAACAAGAGGAGTAGAGCCCTTCCTCCCCACCATCACTGCTCTTCTGGGAATTGAAAAGGTTCTTGGAAACACTCAGGGAGACAGGGTGTGGAGAAAGAACAGGGCAGATCCTGCCCATCCCAGCACCAACAGCTCTTGCCCTAGCCTCTCCCTGCCCACTCTTTACCAAAAATTAATATATTAATGGGCTTTATCTCAGATGGAGCAGCACAAAGGGAGGGATCCGGACTGAGCTGTCACCTTCTGCCCTGCCTAAAGCCCCAGGGCACTGACACAAAGACACGTTTGAGAAAATGAGACAAACATCTTGTGGAGAGCAATAAACAGCCATTCAACACCCACTTAATTCAGACAAACCTGCCTGGATGCAGCTCCAGCTGTGAACTTGAATTTTCTGCCCATTGAAAGAAGAAAACACAGAACTCTGGGCTCTGTCCCACACAAAAAAACCCCCATAGAGAAATAGAGCAAAGAGTCCATTGATATATGGGCCCTCAAGGTACCAGGCAGGCTCTTTGGCCATGGCCAAACTGCCACTGAACAGACTAGACCTGAACAAACTGCAGCCTTGAATCTGAAACGTCAACAAAAAAAGGCAGAAATTGGGCAAAACAGCAGCACTTCAACAATCAGACCTTCACTCTGTTTTTTTGCACAGAGCCTCCCCATTCAGGGCAACACTCAAGGACACCTCTCTCCCTCCTACTGCTGGCAGTGGAGGTTCCTGCAGAGCTCAGCCAAAAACCAGCCAACCCCAAACCTCCTCAGCCTTCAGGGAGGGGAGCTCAGCTGCACCACCCTCAACCTGGTGTGGACAGACTTGTCTCTTGTAGTTCCGAGTTCAGCACAGCCCTCATGAAACAAATAGCAGAAAAGCACTGATATAGTTACTGTTGTCCTGTTCCAACTGGATTTGTGTCCACTCCAACATCCAAATCCACTCAGAAAAAGGTATTTGGGGTTGGTCTTTTTCCACACCCCTCAAAAGAGGGAAAGAGTGGACCCTGTTCTGCACACAGCTGCAGAGCCCTGGGTATGGGAAGCCCTAGCAAGGAACTGGACACTCCATGGCCACCACTGAGGTCCCCACAGTGAGCAGGGACGCAGGAGGAAGCAGTGGGAGATCAAATCCCAACCTACCACCACACTTGGGAGGGTTTCCAGCACACCCCCTCAGCATGCACCAACCCCATCTCTTACCCATGCTGGGACAGGTTGGTGGTGACCAGCACTGTCTTCACCTCCTCCATGCCACCACCGTCCACGGCGCCGTCCGGCGTGGTCACCACCACCACCTCCTCCATGTGGACACTGACGTCCGGCGTCGCCATCGCCGCTGGAGCGGGAGAGCCGTCGGTCACCAGCTGCTTGTGGAGAAACAAAGAGTCAAAAGGTCTCCCTGCTGAACTCAGTCATGGAAGGATCCTGGGTGTGGTGGGAGCAAGGAGAGAGGGGACTGCAGGGACACCACACTCCTAAGGAACAGGGGATGAGAAAATCCCCAAGTGCTCCATCCCAGGAGGGAGGGTGAGGGGAAGCTCAACCCAACAGACACTCTGCAGGCTGAGTGAGAATGATGGGCATGGGTGGGACTGGGGTGCAGGGGGTGAAGGGCAGAGTGTGAAAGAGGTCAACAAAAAAAATGTTCCTGGCATCCACCATAAACTCAGTTTGAAGGTGTGTTTCTAAATGTATTTCAAGCTATCTCACGATTTCACACTGTTGGAGGAGCTTGTCACTGTCTCCTCCAGAACGGGGATTCTTCCCTCCTCCAAAGTCACACACACACAAAAAAAATCAAATTAAAAAAGCACGTCAAGCCTGCAGAAACAGTGACATCTGGAAACTATTTCCAAGTGTGCATTTCTAATAAAGCAGCATTCTCTCTCCAGCTCTCTTGGAGCCCCTTTAGGGACTGAAAGGGACTCTCAGGTCTTATCAGAGCCTTCTTTTCTCCAGCTCTCTCAGCCTGTCTCCAGAGCAGAAGCGCTCCAGCCCTCAGATCATTTCCACAACGTCCTCTGAACTTGCTCCAGCAGCTCCAGATCCTTCTGATGCTGGGGGCTCCAGAGCTGGATGCAACTGCAGGTGGGGGTCTCACCTGAAGAGAGCAGAGGGGAAGAATCCCCTCCCCTGTCCTGCTGCCCACAGCACTGGGCATCAGCCCATGCCCAGGCACAGAGAAGTTGATGCCTACAAGGCTTCTCCTACAGCATCTATAGCACTGGTGCAGTCCAGAGACAGGTAAGGGAACACCTCATCCAGGTCTGGCTGTTCCAGGCTCAGACCCCTGTGGAGTACTCCAAGCAGTGGCACAGAGCACAGCAGAGATGCCACCTGGATCTCACCACTTCCACAGGCCACAGCTGGAGCAGAGCATTAACCCAACATGTCCAGTGTGACTTCACAGCCACATTCATGCCCTGCAGAAACACCTGTCTGACCCACAGGGACACCACGAGGTGCCCTTTACCTCCACAGAGCCCACAGGGTTTATCCAAGGTGGAATGGCCCCTCTGTGCCAGCCCAGCACAAAGCCACCAGCAGAAGCACTTCAGTTTTCACAGCAGCATGGATGCTCAGCTGCCTGGAGCTCAAGCACTCCAATTTCTGTTGTCACTCTATCCCTACCCTTGTCCTTCATTTTGGGGTAAAACCCCCCCCACAGTACTAGCATCACTCACAACACCCCTGAGCCGGGACCCGGTTTCAGGATGCTCCAGACATCCTGCCCAGCATCACGGGACTGAACCCCACGTGTGTTGCTCAGATGCCTCTGGGCAGGAACCAGCACTGAATGGAGAAAAAGTGGACTAAAAACATAAATAATCTAAAAAGTGGCTGAAAACACACCAGCAGTGGGGCTGTGGAAGGGGATGAGGGGCACCCCAGCTCTACCAGGACTCAGGGTGTCCCATGCATATCCCTCTTGCTGCACCTCACAGGGTGCTGAGAGCGTGTCAAGGGCTGCGGGAAAGATGTGGGGTGAAGTGAGGAAAAAGACATAAAAGGAAAAAAAAGCATAGCACAATTGGGAAAGAAGAGAGATTTTTGGGGTGCAGCATCAGGAGGGCAGAGACCAGGGAGGTTACACTGTGGGCAAGGCTGTGCACAGAGAGGGAGATGCAGTGAGGATGCAGAGAGAGGGGGGATGCGTGGGGAGGCGACTTCAGGGGGGGTTAAACAGAGGTGCACAGGGTGTGGGGGGTCCTGGGGGTGCAAGAGGGTGCACAGGGGTACAGGTAGAGAGGAGAT
The DNA here is from genome assembly GCA_027886175.1 of Phylloscopus collybita. Classification (NCBI taxonomy): domain Eukaryota; kingdom Metazoa; phylum Chordata; class Aves; order Passeriformes; family Phylloscopidae; genus Phylloscopus; species Phylloscopus collybita. The sequence goes on along the minus strand of JAJNNQ010000027.1, from coordinate 7,233,508 downwards.
GGAGAGCAGCACAGGCAGCACGGGTGGGGGCTACAGGAAGAGGGGAGCGCAGGGGGTCTGCAGCTGCACGGGGGTGGGGGGACACATGCTGGGGGCTGCATGGGTGGGGGGCTGCCCGGAAGAGAGCGGCAGGGAAGCTGCAAGACGATGGAGAGCGGCCTCGAGGAAGGTGGAAGAAGACAGAGCGCGGCACGGGGGGACACAGAGAAGGGGTGCCCGGGGGGGCTGCGGCTGCACGGCGGGGGGGAGGCGGTTTGCAGAGTGGGGTGCACGGGGCTGGAGGGCGCCGCACGTGGAGGCTGCCCGGGGAGGGTCTCACGGGGGTGCCCCGGCGCCGAGGCGGGCGGGGGGCGGCGGGCGGGCAGGGGGTGCCCCGAGTGTCGCGCCGCTGTCCCCGCCACGGCCCCCGGTGCGGGGCGGCGCGCGCGGGAGGGGGGGTTGCGGTGAGGGGGGAGGGGGGGGGCGAGAGGGGCGCGTGGGCGCGCTCCCGCTGGCAGGGAGGAGGAGGAGGAGGAGGAAGAGGAGGAGGAGGAGGCGGGGGGGCCGCGGGGCGGGCGGGCGGCCGGGCGCTGCCGCCGCCGCCGTAACGTCCTGACGCTCCGCAGGGACCCGGGCGGCGCGTGCGGCGGAGGCCCCGCGGCGGGCGAGGCCGCGCCCGGCGCTTACCTCGGGCCGGGGTCCCGCGAGCCCCGCTCGGGCTGCGGCGGCGGGCGCTGGGGCCGGGCGGCGGTGGGCGCGGGCGGGGCGGCAGCGGGGCCGGGGGGGAGCGGGGCTCCGCCGCGCGGCTCTCGGGCCCCGCGCAGGCGCACGGCCCGCACCGGCTACCGAGACTTATTTGGCGCGGGCGCCGCGGCCCGCGCTCCCCGTGAAATAGGGACCGGGCGGGCGCTCTGCGCCTGCGCCGCCGCCGGGCGGGGGTGGGAGGGGGCGCGGCGCGCGCCGCCGGGGGGTCCCCGCGCGCGGGGTCCTGCGGGGGAATCCCCCCTGTGTCCCCCCCCCGTGTCCCCCCCCCCCCGTCCCCCCCCGTTTCTCCCCTCAGTCCCCGAGCCGTGCCCTTCGTGTCCTCCTCCTGGTTCCTGCTACCCCCCGTGTCCTCTGTGTGTGTCCCCTGTGCCCCGCACCCCCCCGCCATGTCTCCTGTCTGCCCCCGCACCGCGTGTCTCCCTTTGGCATCCTGCATGTCGCCCGTGTCCCCTGCGTGTCCCCCTCCAGGGTTCTGCATGCTCCGGGTGTCCCCTGTATCTCCCCCCCGACCCCGCCAGGCTGTGTGCCCCACGCGTGTCTCCCGACCTCCGGCTGTACCTGCTGTGTCCTCCCACGTCCCCTGCCTGTCCTCATCTGGGGTCCTGCATGACACCTTTTCTCCTGCATGTCCCTTTCCCGGGTCCTGCATGTCCTTTTTCCAGGTCGTGCATGTCTTCTGTGTCCTCTCTGGGTGTCCCCTGTGCCCTGCATGTCCCCTGTTTCCCCCTCCTCAGTCCTCTGTGCCCCCTGTGTATCCTTTTCCCGGGTTCTGCATCCCCCCCCACCCCGTTCCCCTGTATGTACCCCCATGTTCCCTGCATGTTCCCCTTGGGCTGTGTGCCCCTGTGTGTGTCCCCCAAGCCCTGTGTCCCTCTCTGGCACTCCAGGGTTTTCTGAATGCCCTCAGCTATTTGTGGCTGAACACTTCCTTGAACACTTCCATTGGCGGGGCATCCACAGCTTCTCCAGACAACCTGTGCCAGGGCCTCACCATCCTCACAGGGAAGAGTTTCTTTCCAATACCCCATCTAAACCTGCCCTCTGTCAGTGTGAAGCCATTCCCCTTACTCTGTCACTCCATGCCCTTGTCCAAAGCCTCTCTCAATCTCGCTTGGAGCCCCTTTAGGCACAGGAAAGGGGCTCTAAGGTCTCCCCAGGGCCATTTCCAGTACTTAAAACATGCCCTTGACCAGTTTGATTCAGGGTCTGTTCTCCTGTTTGAGCCATCCCCAGGGTGCTGCTGATCCTTACCAGCACTAACTCTTGAGCTGTGACTGCTCTCCGTGTTTCCCCAGCCATGACAAGCTGTCACAGGATTTGGGTTAATTTCTGCTGTTTCTGTGCCTGGGAGGCCCAGGGTTTGGGAGGCACTCAAGATTTTCTCAGGGAGGACTTTTTGCATGGTTTTACCACATTGCAGTACTTCTGTGAGTAGGTGGGTAACACATTCTGGGAAGGGATGAGCAAGGCCAGAGGCCGCGAAAGTCGTGAATCCCTTTTGGAAACGCTCGCTATGTTTCCATTCTGTCAGCTTTTCACAGTTACTGGGTGGGTGGCTTTTCCTGACAGGTGTTCAGGTGGCATTTGGTCTCTTCAGTATTTTTTACACAAACTTCTAATGATCCTGTCTGATACATTTGTGGTGGTTTATTTATTGCTTTTCCTTTCCTGCAAGGCTTTTTTTTTTTTTTTTTTTTTTTTTTTTTTTTTTTTTTTTTTTTTTTTTTTATAATCCCCATGCAAACCAGCCCTGCCTGATAACCAGCTGCCACCTCTGTTTCCCTCATGTTGCGCCTCACCAGTCTACCCAAGCTAATACAATTAAAGTGATATTCCACAAGGAGTTGTATTTCTTTTCCTTCTCCAAGATAACCAGCAGTAACCAGCATGGTTAAATCACCCACTGGAAATGGTGACTCCCTTTTCCATGGAAGCATGTCTATCTCTCCACTGCTGTTGTCTTCCCTGGAAGCTGCATCCTCAGCATCCCAGTGGGGTTGGACAGGACAGATAACAAGTCCCTTTTTCCACTGAAACCATCTCCCTACAGTGCCCAAGAACAGCTGCCTTATCAAGGTGGTGAGAAGGCAGCAAACCCTCAGTAATGCTGCCCCACTCCAGCTTTGCCAGCAGTCAGTGGCCTCTTGGAAAGCAAAACCTGGCTTTTGCTGCCAGATGCAAGGATAGGGGAAGGTCCCTGGGCTCCTCCCAGTACAGACAGTGGGATGATTTCACCTCCTGTCACCTAATCTGCTCCCTGCTCTGCCCCTTTCTCAGTGGGCAGCCTGGCTCCAGCCATGGTGCCAGTGAGGCTGCTGAAACAGGGCGAGCTGTTATTTTTCAAACCAAATCACTCTGCAAAATTTCTGGGTTTTGCCTGCCCGGGTGAGCCTTTGCATTTACCTTGGCAGAGTCTCTGATCCCTTCCCTTACTCAGGCACAGCTCAAGCACTTTCTAGGGATCCCTTCAACACTTACGTAGGTGTTTTGCTTTCTTGACTTGATTTTGATTTTTTGCATGAGGGACTCTTGACGTGGCATGGAGTGACAGGACAAGGGGCACTGACAGAGGGCAGGGTTAGATTGGATATTGGGAAGAAGACCTTCCTGGTGACATTGGGGAGGCCCTGGAAGAGGCTGCCCAGAGGAGCTGTGGCTGCCCCATCCCTGGAGGTGTTCAAGGCCAGGCTGGAGAGGGCTTGGAGCAACCTGGGAGAGTGGAAGTTGTCCCTACCCATGGGAGGGGGTTGGAACCAAACCATTCCTTGATTCTGTGATTTTGTGGGTGCTTGAGTGTGGGTCAAGCCTTCGGTATTGTGTCTTCAGCACTCAACCCTGCAGGGCTGCACTGTGAGTGGGGCTGGAAGGTCAGGTGGGAGCCTCTCCACAAGTCCTTCCACTCCTCCTGACCCATCCTGCCCCAACAGATCCCGTGCCTCTGTGGTTTTCTCCTTCAGATCACACAAGGATGAAGAATGTGTCTTGAATTAACTAGTTAGGAGGTGACCATGCTTGGTTTCATCAATATGTCTCAAATTGTCTGGCACCAAGAACTGTGCCTGTTTCCCTAATACAAATGTGGAGGTTTACTTTATTACACCCATGTTCTAGAAGAGCCAGGGTTAGTGGACTGTATCAAATCTCGGAGGAAAAGTGAGCAACGCTGTGTTTGCAGTCAGGCTGTTATCTCCAGAATCAGGAAGGTCAAGCTGCAAAAATAGAATTCCTGTTTGTGCGGGCAGCAGCGTCCTGAGGACACATGGGGAAAGCATCAGGCATGGGCTGCTTGCCACTGCCACCACCGTGATGGCCCCAGCACTGTCCTGGCACTGTCGTCCTGGCACTGTCCTCCCTGCCCTTACAGAACACTGCCCTGGCAATTAAAATTTATCTCCCCGCCTTCCCCTCAGTTTGTCTCCTTGTGCACCGGGTGCTGCTGAGCTCTGTGGAAAGTCTCCCACACTGGTTATTTTGGTGGGATCACAAGATTTGGGACAGCCCAGAAGGACACTGCTATTTCCATATCCCCTCAGGGACAGGGAGGACAGTGGCCAGTGACATTGGGCACCACCTGTGGTGGCAAAAGTCCTCCCCAAAAGGCAAGTGGGGAGGCCTTTCCCCAGCAGCACAGCCAGGTATCCTCCCCCACATGTCCTTGTGGATTACAAACTTCCCTGCTTTCAGCTGCAGCTTTTGGATGGTTTTGTGTACCTGGCTCCAGGGATGGGGTTTGGGAGGATTGGCCATGCAGGGTCTCACAGGCTGGGGTCCCATCTCCCTGAGGACTACAGCCCTGCTCCCTCCCACTCTGTCCAGCCCAGGCTGGATCCTTTCTCAGGAAAAGCTCATGAAGGAAGCATCGGAGTTTTTAATAAAGAAGCTCATGTGGTTTCTAGAACTGCATTTGTTGTATTTGTAACAGTTTTATATCTTTTTCCATCTTCCAGTGTAAAGACTTTGCACACCCTCACTCCCAGCCACAGGAGGTGGCAGCAGGTCTCTCATTCAAGCTGGAATGAGGCTGCCCAGAGGACCTGTGGCTGCCTCATCCCTGGAGGTGTTCAAGGCCAGGCTGGAGAGGGCTTGGAGCAACCTGGGAGAGTGGAAGTTGTCCCTATCCATGGGAGGGGGTTGGAACCAAACCATTCCTTGATTCTGTGATTTTGTGGGTGCTTGAGCGTGGGTCAAGCCTTCAGTATTGTGTCTTCAGCACTCAGCCCTGCAGGGCTGCACAGTGCACAGGGCTGCACTCATTCAAGCATTTGTTACTTTGTCCCTCTCAGAATGGTGATGAACTGTCAATTTCTGCCTCTTTTATGCTGTGTGAAAAAGTCAATGAGCATTCAGAGGATTAGGGTCTATTTCGTTAAATCTTTAGGTCAATTTTCTGTTTAATGCTGTTTATTAGTATTCTCACAATACAAAGAGAAGCCTTGGAACTAAAACAACCCATTTCTGGAGAGAGATGGACACATACGGTTTCATACCAACTTTATTTCTTTTTTTTTTCTTTATTTTTTTTTTTTCATGATCACTTCTTTTGCACAACAACAACCTCAAGTTGACAATGAAATGCACGTGGCAGACCAAAGGGAACCGGACAAGGCTCTGTTAGGGATGGAAAGTCTTTCCATGACACTGTGCCAGCTCCCCACCCAGCACAAGGGATGGTGACTCCGGCTGTGGCAGGAGGAGCACATCCTGCCTGGAGGGCAGCCAGGGTGCTGAGCCCTGGGGTGACAGCTCAGCCCTGTGCCCACACATCATCCAACCCTCTCCTGCAGCCACGGGCCGGGGTGTTCCTCCCGGGGTGCACTGCTGTGTATCCCAACTCCATACTTTGGTACTTTCCATTCCAGAGCACTTCAGAGATGTGGAGGCATTGGCTCTCCCACGGTCCCCATGGGGAGGGAGCATCTATGTCCCCTTGTCAAAGGGTGTGGGAAGCTGAGGCACAGGGGACGCCGAGGCAGGGATGCCCAGCTGTCCCCTGCCTCCCTGCACCCTGGGAACCACGAAGCACCCACATGTAGGCATGGGCCAGTGCCCCTCTGCTGCTTTACTTAAAGACAACTGACTACAAAGGTGGAGTTTGTTGGTCTCACTATGTCACCTCGTCCCTAGCATGGAGAGTAAGAAATCTCTAGCACCGTAAACAGCCATTCCCTGACTCATTTCAAGTGGTATCAGAGTGTATGTGCATATATTGTTTCCACGGATGTGTTTCTGTGCGCGTGTGCACAGCCGGGTGCACAGCCACTGCGAGGAGGACAGGAATGCCATGGGAGGGATAGAACGAACCCCATGGGACAGGATTGCAGAGCCAGGGCCAGAGAGTCACGCTGGGCTAAGCTAAAGCAAGCAAGCTGAAGTTTAGGTTTGAAAGGGAGCAGCAATACCGACCTACCCCCGAGGTAGGATGCGTGCAACTCCTCAGCTCCCACCGGCCCTGGGAGGTCAGCTCAAAGGGAACCCCACAACTGGGTTACAGCAAGGTATTTTAATGACTCCAAAATAATAAGACAAGGAATAGGCTCAGCCCAGAAGCAGTCAGAGGGGCCAGCATCCTTGGAAGTGCCTATTTACAGGCAGAGCTGAGCTCTGCTGTATGGAATAACGAGGGCACAGAGCTGTAATTTGGGAAGCCTTGCAGCCCAAATTACAGCTTCACCCATCGCCTGGCTGTTGTGCTGGCTGGGAGCTGATTTACCTTCAGCTCCTCATTCTTGTCCAGGTCAAAGGCTCTTCTCCAGGAGGGCTCCTGGAAGGCCTATGCGTGCTCATAATGATGCCACCCTCCTGACTCTCCTCCCTCACACCGCTGCCATACTTGAGGTCCAGGCAGGCATGCTGTGGGTGCCCTGAGGATGCTCCCTCTACAAGGCACATTCCCATGTCCACATGCTGCTGCAAAAATGGGTCTGAAAACTGTTGGTTCAGAACTCGATTCATAAACACCTTCAGGGGTCAGTGGAGACTGCAAGCCCCACAATAAGGAAGGTGACCCCAAGAACTGGGGGGGTTGCATGCTGTGTCCACATGCACAGTACATGGGAATGCTCCAGGAATGACATAGGCTGGGGCAGTAAGGATGTTAATGAGGATACTTAATTAGTCTCATCTGAGGCATGAAGTATGCAGCTGCACATAGCCAATAGCATGAAAGGATATGGAAAGGCATGGAATAACCATGATCCTGGCCCATGCCACGTGCTGCAGGTTGGGCACAGTGCTGCATGAGCTCCTGGCCACGATGGGTTTGGAGCAGTGGGTGGACACCCCTCATCCAGCCAACACCGTGCAGCCAAAGCAGTCACACATTTCCCTGATAGTGCCCAGTGGCACTGGACAAGCTCCTGAACGTCCCTACTCCATCCATCTGCACCAGGCAAACATGGCTCTGGGACACGTAAAGCCTCTGGCCCCACAGGTGAGGCTGTTTCCTTGGCACAACGTGTCTTGGCAGCAGCTCCCTGACATTACCAGTGCACAGCTCTCCCTGCACGTCCCTGCTCCCCTGGTGCAGGAGCTTCTCCTGCAGTAACACGTTTCCCAACCATATCCACCGTCCCTCACTGCACCAACCTGATGGAGGGGAGAAAAATTAGTTTCCCAGTGCTCACACCTGCATGAGCACCATCTGCCAGGCCACTCTGCTCTTGCCATGGGAATTTTTGCCAGGAAAAACTATTGCAAGAATAAGTCCCCACTTGAGACCCATCTGGGCTTCAGGGAGGGGGAAGAGAGGAGCGCGAGGCAGCACAAGGGACTGAGAGGGAAGATCCAGGCAGGAATTGGGCCTGGAGACTCAGGAGCTGTTTGGGAGGATGGCACAACCTGTTACAGGAAGAGGAAGCCCTCTTCCAGCACATGCTAAACCTGACAGATCCTCCAGCTTCTGTGGGGTTGCAGAGAACCACCTGGAACCTCCACGCGAGGAGGTTTAGATCAACACTAAATTATAGGTACTAGAGCTGAAGCATCACCTCTACTCTTCCTCTCAGCCCTTCCTTCTCCTCCCAGCATGAGGAGCAGCCGTCCCCGCTCTCACCGCCCTGCCTGCAGGACTCGGCTGCCTCCAGCTCCCAATTCCATCATTTTCCAGCTGCTCTCTGGTCCAGCATCCCACTGGCACCCTGCCTTCCCCTGGCCCAGCCTCTGACTCCTTCTGAGCCCCCAGGAGAGAGTGAAAATGGCCATTTCTTTTGTTTTCAACTCTTGCTCATGAGTACAACATTTCTGATAATAATAATCATAATAATCATAGTACTAAAAACAGTATTTACAACAAGCTCCAGGTCAGAATTACACACCAAGCAAACACTCAGCACCACAGAGAGTAGGACAGGGTTAATATCTCGCAGATACCTTCTCAGATCCCACCAACGTGGGACACAGACATTTGACAGTTTCAACCATTTCTTACACACAAACATTTCATTTAAATTACTTTTTAAATTTTTTTAAACTTTTTAAAATTTCTTGTCACTATATGGATGAGGTGATGCTGGCGGTGATGCCACGCTCTACACAGATGCTTATCTAAGACAGCTGCTACTATAAACTGATCATTAGCTACTGTTAAGAAATTCAACCCTCAGTTTCCTTCTTTGCCCTGCATCTAATTTTCTTTTGTCACTGACAGCACAGGAGCTTTCTAACAGCCCTGTCCTCCCCCCAGGCAAGGAGGAGGGGTTTGGGAGTAAGGTAGCCCTTCCTTTTCGGAGCAGAGTCCCCTGACATCAAGCCACAGCCATGGAGGGATTGCTCCCACAACCAGCTGGGAATTCTGTGGAGATCAGAAAAGAGCCCCAGGATTTGGTCTCCAGCAATCTGCCCTGTGATGGCCCCAAAGAGCCACTTCCATCACTGGAAAGAGGGAAGGATTCTTCTGTTCACTAAAAGGCTATTTCACAACCAGGCACCTTCTCTGTTGGATTTGCTTTCCTAACAGAGTGGAATCCTATATTGTGGGAGCCCTGGGGAGCCCACAGAGGACTGAGGGTCTCTCCCACGGCTCCCATGGAGCTGGGAATGCAATCACCACCCACAGCTCTCCCAGGCAGAGCAGCCAAGTCCTCTCAGTCCCCGCCCAGCCGGGGAGAGGGCAGCTCAGTGGCCAACCAGGGCATCAGGCAGTGCCCACCAGGACAGGGACTTGCACCTGGCAGCAAGCTTTGGATGGAGCCCCTCAGCTGCTTCCACATGTGTTCTCAAAAAAACCCAAAGATGAGGACTGTGGTCACTGCCTACCTGGGCTGGCTCTGGAGGCAGCCAAAAGATGGGGGTTCTGCACACTGCAACTCCTGAGCCATCCATCCTTCTCCTTCCTCTCTCCTACCATGGGCAAACAGGGGGCTGCTCCCTATTTTACTTCACATACAGAAATTATCACTTACTTCCCGTTTTTCTGAAACTGATATTTGGCTCAGAGCAAACACAAGAGGAGGAAAAGCCCCGGATAAGAAATCCGTATCTCTGTGACACTGCTGGTTGAATTTATTAATATCTTCGTTTGGGTTTGTTGGGGTTTTTTTTTACATCAGTTTAAGAAATATTTTTTTTAAAAAAAAAAAGGACAAAACCCTCCAAAGAAGCTGTTTGATTGACTGATCAACTGATTGATTCTCTATTTGATGTGAACTAGTTGCTATTCTGCTTAGAGGTCCCTATGATCTGTGAATCCCCACAAGCACTGATGTTTAGGGATGCAGAGAGAAGCGTGTAGCTGGGGGACAAACACCGGGGAGGGGGGATGGAGAACCGAATGTCGCATCTAGACAAACAAAATAAAATGTGTTGGTTGGTCGATTGGTTGGTTTGTTAACAGGAATCAGGTGCTAGATGTGTAGAAAAGCCCTTTATCCAGAGATCTCCTCCCGCTGTTCCTTGTTCCTGCGGACTTCGGCTGCGTGCAGTTCCTGCAAAGACGGGAGAAATGACACCAGGCTAACACGCCCTGCTCTTGTGATCAATATCTTCCTCCTGCACACAGGATTTGCATCAGACATAAAAATAAAAGACCAGTTTCCCATTCAAAACACCCCCAGGGCAGGGGGTTACATCTGCAAGGAGTGAAGGATCATTTGTGGGAGCCTGGAGGTGATGGAACCTCCAGTGAACACACTCCTGGCTCCTCTCTCCTGTAAAACTCTTCAGCCATGCATCCCTCAGTGGGCCTGATGCTGAGGCTTTGGACTGGCACTTATCAGGATTATCCAGGTTATGTTCTCTACTGACCTTGAAGGACATAGTCCCCCTCCTCATGCTGCTGTGGAGCAGAGCTCCTCCTCAGCAACCACCACCATGAAAACACCCTGTCCCTTGCACCCATCACACTGGGACCAGACCTTGTTTTTCCATAAGGATCAGCACCCCCAGCCTGTCCCAGGGGTGACACTCACCTTCTCACGGAGCCGCTCCCTCAAGGCAGCGAGGTGTGCCTCACGGATCTCCCTGCTCAGCTCCATCTTGTAGTTGAGCTTCTCCTCGGCCAGGCGGCTGAAGTTGTTGTTCTCCTCCAGTGCCTTGTGCAGCACCTCCCGCTCGTGTTCCCGCTTCTCCGCCAGCTGCTTCAGCACCTGCGCCTCCTGGGTCTGCCGAGGGATGGGGTGAGCCCACCGCAGGGGCTGTTCCAGCCTTCATCTCCCCAGAGAGCCTTTCTGACTCCCTCCCCTGCCCAAACCACTCTGCCACCTCCCTCCAGCCCATATCACAGTCTTCTTGCTTGGAAGATACTTTTGTTACCTTTTTCCTGCCATCATAGAATTGTCTAGGTTGGAAAAGCCCTCTGAGATCATTGAGAACAAGAGTTCCCCCAGCACTGGCCAGCCCACCACTAACCTATGTCCCCAAGTGCCACATCTACACAATGATAATGATTATGATGATGGAGTTGAACTCCCTGCCTAAATCACACTGCAGAACCTCACTCCATGATTCCTTTGTCTCACCTGATAATTTAAAATGGTGTAATAAGTGTCAGAACACTTCCCAGCTGTTTTAGATGACTCCTGCTGAGTTTTAGGGTTTGGTGCAATTAGTACCAGAAAGGTCACTGCTTGCACAGGACATCTCCTTACCTTCCGCCTCTCCTCTGCAGCCTCCAGCCTCCTCTGCAGCTCCTCCAGGGACAAGTCCTTCTTCTTGGGAGGGGAGGAAAGGATTGGGCTCTCAGGAGATAAATCTGAAGGGGACTTCAAGATCACTTCAAAGCTCTGGCCTGATGCCCTCTTATCCAGCTGCTTCACCTCCATATCTTTGTGGGGAAAAAAAACAGTGACTCTGTGAACCTGTGCCATTCAGGAAAGTGACCTGAGGTTATCAAGCTCCTCACACAGGAATTAGGATTTTCCCATGTCCTGATCTGGGTGATTTTGTTTTATCTCCAGAACTTCTTGATTAGCAATCACCTTCAACCCCTCCATGCAAATGCAATTAATTTAAAGCCACAGCATAATTACAGAAAGGTCACATTGCTGTTAATACCTTGTATGCCACCCCAGCATGAAGCAGAGAGACTCTGACTCTGGCAAGCTCCCACATTGCCTGTGGGAGAATAATCCAAACACTGCTGGAGCTCCTGTGGGAGCAGATTACCTACCTCCATACTGGTAGATGGTGTTGGGATGGGGCTGGGTGTGGAAACAGGAGCAGATGAGGGAGAGCAGAGACAGCTCCTTCATTTTCTCCTTGTAGGCTGAAAAACATGAGATAGCAATGAGAGAGATTCTAATGGCAACAACATCTCTTTTTCATGGAGAAATTAAGCAAGTATCCCACTTGCAGCTACCAGACCCTATGGAGGCTTTTCCATGCTTCCAGGATATCCCACTTGCAGCTACCAGACCCTATGGAGGCTTTTCCATGCTTCCAGGATATCCCACTTGCAGCTACCAGACTCTGTGGAGACGTTTCCATGCTGCCATAGCTTGCCAAAAGGTCCCCAAGGAGTGTCTGATCTAGAGCAGCCTAAATTAGCTGCCAGTGTGGCAAATGTTATGGGAACACACACAGTAGGGATTTAACACATCTGGGGTATAAGTTTCTGTGCAGGGTTTTCCCTCCAAAGGAGCTGGGTTGCTGCAGCCTGTTTAATTAAACATGTTGGGACAATTGCCCCACCCTGTCTCCACTGGAAGTGGAATTTCCAGTCTCTGAGATAAATGATGCCCACTTACACCTGGAAATATTGCTCAAGCCCTGCTGAGCTGGGAATATTTCACAATTCAGCATTTCTGAGGAGAGGGTGAAGAGGCAAGAGGAGATCAGCAATGTGGAGAACAAAGGGGCATTTAAGTGATGAAACTGTTCAGGGGCTCTGCTACCAGGGGAAGAGCTGAACCCCAATCTCACAAGGTACCTTCTGCCCTGCAGCAGCAGATCAGGGAGGATGAGAGTGGATTCTGCCACCACCTTGGCCCACACAGGCAGAGGTCTGTGACCAGAGTAACTGTCCCTCTGCAAAGGACAGGAAACACACAATCCTTTCGAGCTCTGCTGCTGTGAGCCCCCCAGTTTGCCCATTGTTCCTGTAACTGGAGGATGCAGCACAGCATCCTCGGTGGTCACAAGTGCTGCCCCAACACAGACTCCAGCAATCTGCTTCTGGGGCAATCTTCACCTGTGTTTTTGGAGTTCAGCACTTTTAAGACAGTGAACTGTTTGCACCCTCCTGACAAAGAACCTCAGAACAGAAGGAGTTGAAGTCAGTGAGGTGCTCTGTCGGGCTGTCGTGTTCTTTATCACATCAGTGAAACCCTCACAGCATCACTCCTACGTGGCAGCTCAGCAGCTGGGGCTCAGCAGTGGGTGCTGCTGCCTCATGGGTCCTGTGAGGCTCTGTCCTGGGCTGGCCCCTTGGGTGACACCCAGGCACGTGGGGACAGTGTCTTCATGTCCTGGCAAATCTGCCCTGAGTGTCCTTGTGCTGCCCTTCCTCCTACCCCTGCCACAGGCACTCTGCTGTCCTGCCTTGGCTCTGCCTCTGGATTCCCCACATATCCTGGTGCTTCTGGCCTTGGTTTGTGCCCTCTGTGCTGAGCTCACTCCGTGCTGCAGCCAGAGGCAACTCTGCAAATCAGCTTCCAATGCCACCTTCAGAGCAAGACCCTCCCCTGAGCCAGGACAGGGAAATCCCCAGGACTTTGTGCAATCTGAAGAGGCGTTAGATGCAGAACAATTCTGAAAAAAGTAACATTGTGTGTATCACGTGCCCTTAGGAACATATTTCAGGTATTCTCTGCCCTCCCACAGTTTTGAGTGGGAAAACCTATGCCTGCTTCATGCTTGCACTTATTTTTTCCTTCTAGCTACAGAACTTCACCCTAATTAACACCTTTCTTTTGCTAAACCACCATGCCTGAAGCTCAGATCTTGACTGAACATCTTTTTAGCTTGCTCCCTATCCTGATATGAACTTCCTGCCCAGTCCTGCTGTTACATGTAAAACAAATAGGAATAGTTTACACCAGCAGCAGCAGCTGGACATCTTTGATTTTGTTCTTAATGGAAAAAACCTCTGGAGAGCCTCTGAAAGGCCCAAAGCCATGGCATGGAGCAGGAAGCTAATGCACCTCCTAATGTGCTGCCAAGAGCCCTGAGGAGGATCCCTGGGAATAGATGAGAGACATTATCATTTATTATCATTTAGACATCATCATTTAACACAAACAAACCAGTCAACAAGGTCGTTGCTCCACCATTATGTCTGGTCCTGGGTGAAACTAAGGCATGAAGCAGATGTGCCACACCCCTGACCCCCTCGTTTAATTCAATTTAATTGTCTGACAGCACTTGTTACAGAGCACAGCGCTTTGTATTTCATGACTTGGGCTTCGGTGCTGGCACCGTGTGCAGATGATTCCGTGCTGCACTCCCTGCCTTTCGGGAGGTTTGATTGCACAGCTGCCTCCATTCCACCGGGACCTCCCCTGCCCTGCTTTCCCGTCTGCAGAGCAAACTGACCGTCCCTCTCTGTCAATTAAAGCGAAGAGGAGCGAGAGGACAAAAGGCCCTGGGCTGCTCAGCGGTGAGCGCTGGAAGCGCTCCGCGTCCTTCCCCCGCCGCGGAGGCTGCAGGCGCAGCCCGGCGCCAGCCGCAATTAGCGGCACACGGGGCCGGGGAGCGGGGCTGGGGCTGCCGCGGCCCCGGGGACCGGCGGGGGATGGTGCCCAGCAGCCCCCACTGCCGGGCACTCCCCTCTGCCGGGGGGCAGCGGGGGAAGCAGCGGGAAGGGGGCAGCGGACAGAGCCCCCCGGGAGCTGCCAGAGCTGCGCTCCCCGCCCAGAGCTGTCCCTTCAGGACCGGCAGCCCCGCCGGACCCCGGCCGGGAGCTGTCCCTTCAGCACCGCCGCGGGGGCCCGGCACCAGGAGGGGCAAGGACTGAAGAGATTATAGACCCATAGGAGCACAGAACCGTCACAGATTCGTTCGGGTTGGAAAAGCTCTCCAAGATCACCAGGTCCAAGTGTTCCCCCAGCACAGCCAAGCCCACCACTAAACCATGTCCCCAGGTGTCCATCCACATGGCTTTTAAATCCATCCAGGGAGGGACATCCACCTGGTCCCTGGGCAGCCCGTGCCAGAGCTTGACAGCCGCTTTGGTGAAAGCGTTTTCCTAATGTCCAGTCTAAACCTCCCCTGGCACAACTTGAGTCATGTCCTCTTCTCCTGTCACTTGCTAATTGGGAGAGGAGGCCCAGCCCCACCTGGCTGCACCCTCCTGTCAGGGAGTTGTGACAGTGAGAAGGTCCCCCCTGAGCCTCCTTTTCTGCAGGCTGAGCCCCGCCCCAGCTCCCTCAGTGGCTCCTGGTACTCCAGACTCTTCCCCAGCTCTGTTCCCTTCTCTGAAAACAGTCCAACCCCTCAATGTCACTCATGTCCCTGATCCATACCCTGAGAAGTACATGGATCCCTGAAATCCCCACACCTGTGCTGCAGAGGCAGCACTTACACCTGTGGGACACAGAAGCATCACAGTGATGGCCTTGCACTCATGACACATTCCGTGACAAATAACTGTTTTATCAGGCTAAGACAAGAAAAGGCATCCTGTGAGGAGAGGTGCATCCTCTGATTCAGTAACGAGAAGAAAGACCCATAACCTCTGGGTCACTGTTTAGGAACTTGTGCCCATTAAGATCAAATCTTAAGATCTCCTGAGATCTTAAAATCTTAAGATCTTATGAGATCTCCTGAAGCAAGACAATGGCTCAATCACAGCTGCTTAAAACTCGGGGGTAAAAGACTGCCAACCTCAGCTCTAGAATTTGTTTCAGAAGTATCTGCACTCCCATTTGCAATAGATTTAAGGTTTTGAGGACACACTTTTGCCAGTAGTCAAAACCCTTGAACTAGGAAAAGACATGGCTGGCCAGAATATGACATGGCCATGGAGTTCCTGCCCAGAAAGGATGGATCTAGTGCACAAATGTACATATTTTAAGAACAATTAGACAGGGGATGCTGAACTTTTTACTTGAGCATCTATTAGGATTTTTAATTCTATTAACTTAGTAGAAATAAATTCAGCTTGCACTGAGCAAATATTTCATTTCTGTATAAATTAATCTGACTCGGGTCCTCAGGGACTTGATACCAGAGCACTGCTTTGCAGTCTCAGAGGTGCAGCAAGAACTCTGCCTAGCTGCTGGGCAGAGGATTAGGACAGGCTGCTCACTCAGGAATGAATTACTGACATTTTACTTCTCTTTTAAGGCAAACACTGAAATAGAAGGATCAGCACCAAATTCATTCATTCTGGTATGCTCTTCATCTCTGTGTCAGAACAATTCACTGCTGCCATATCAGAACTGGGGTGGAACTTTGCAAATAACTGTGTTGTGTAAACCAAAAAGTGAATAAACTGTAGAAGGAAGAGAAAATCTATCAGCATCCCATCCTGTAAAGTAGAATGAACTCACATTCTGTTGGCTTTAGAGGAATTTGAGCAGTGATTAAGCTACAATCCATAAAAGTGCAGCCAGTTACTCAAACTTTCTGAACACTTATGCTCTGCAATCAGCACAGGCTGATTCTGCTTTGGTTGTATTCCACCTCACACCCCATGAGCCAATCAATCTTTATTAAATTTTTTTATCTTACTTTATTCTGAGTATTACTATTATATTACAATAGAATATATGGCCTGGGGAAGATCACTTTCTCCCTGTTGCAAAGAGAAGAAGGGAGATGTCCTGAGCCTTCACCAAGGCACCAGAGGCTCAGGGTGCTCCCAGCTCTCTCTAGTGACCCCTTTCCTGTGCTCTCTCTCGTGCTGTAGGGAACATCCTGCATTTCCATATCCCCACTGCTTTGCACGAGTGCTGTGCACACCATTGATCCATGTGAAGTGTTTATCTGTAAGTCAACCCCTGGAGACATTATCCAGCTGCTCCCCAAGTGCTGATGGTGCCAGGGATGGAGGAACAGCTGGGAATGGTGTGGTGCAGGAGCAGTGGGATTCATTTTCCTGCTCATGATGTGCCTGGATGGTGGGGCTTGAAACCTTTTATTCATTAAAAAGTTTCATTCTCTGTTTCCTAAATACATAAAGCTAAACTGCAGCCAGGCTTTGGGGTGGTGTTTAATGAGATCCAGCAAGACAGAGCGACACAACAGTGACATGGCATCAGTCACAGTGAACCAGAGGCAGAGCAAGGCTAATTTATGTGAAATTCAAATGGATGAGACTGGATGTGCTCTGTCTGATAGCAAGGTCGGAGGAAGGTTATTACAACAAAACAATTTGGTTTGCGAAGATAACTTTGGAGAAGTAAGAATTGCTTCCATAATGAATATTATCTCATGAAAAAATAAGAACAGGCCAATTATAAATGCAAAGCTTAAATAGAAAGTACAGAAGACAGAGAGACAGAGAACTGAGACCTCCAGCACAGACTGCAAAGCCACACACACAACAAAAGCAACCAGAGTCCTCAAGAAGCCTCAAGAGTACAGCAGGCTCTAGATATTCTCCCCTGCTGAGAATCTCATCATGAAAATATTGGCCAGACCTTCAGTCTAATGCACTTCCACCTTCTTGCTCCTCAGCTTCCACAAATAAGTCAGCAGCAGATCTTACAGAATCAAAAAACACTAGTGGGGTTTTTTGTTGGGTTTTTTGTTTGGTTGGTTGATTTGGTTTTGTTTTTGTTTTGTTTTTTTTTTTTTGTCAGCTCAGTAGTTGTAGCCCACTGATGGCATAGGGACACCATGAGATCCAGGTGCAGAAGTTACCACAAGCTCATGTGGAATCATCCATGAGAAGAGGCAGATGTGAGGTTTACTCTGCCTTCTGTCAGACATCTGCTAAACTATTGCCCAGGAATGGTTTCCAATCACCCACCTCCTTCCCCCCAGGTTTTATTGGCAGCTCATGAATGTCACAACAACCTGTGCTGTGCACAGCCAATGCATCAGCAAATCACCTCAGCTGTAGCACAGGAACATGTGGGCTGCTCCTGGGAAAATGACCAGGGAAATCTCCTCTTGTATGGGCTCAGCAACAGAGAAGGGCCCAAGGTGTGCAGCAGAGCCCTGGCTGGGGGGGTTACTGTTGGAGGGAGAGAAGTGTGGCCTGTGCTGCTTGATAAAGCAGAGGAAGGGACCAAATGGGAGCAGCTGACCCAGAGTGTTTGTAGATTTGGGACAAACGCAGGTTTCACAGTCAGGTTTGGGTGAGACAAAGAGCTACAAAAGAGCTGTGGAGCTGATGAGGCAGCAGCTCATCAGACAGTCAAAGACAGAGCCCAGTACCATGATGTGTCATGTACAGATGTGCTGTGTGACCACAGAGGGTGATTTAGTTTCTTTGGATCTGGGCTTCCTTTCCATTAACTGAGGATTATTTTATTTCCCCATTGTATAGTGGTACTAGCTGTATAAACAAGTTCAGAGGGGATAAGATTCTCTAGTAGAGCAATAATCATGTAGAGGTACCTTGAAAGAATAAAAGGATTATTTGGAAATATGTTGAGCAGCTCTTCACTATTTGAGAGGTGCCAAAGCACCACAGTACATGCACACGGTCTTCGGTTGCTCTCTGGCTCTTTTGTATTTTCTAAACCATAGCACATTGGTTTAACTCCCCTCTGGAGGGGAGGCTTTAATTTTTAAAACTTAACTCACATCTGGAGGAGTAAAGCCCATGTCAGTAGGACAACTGGGAGGGATCAGCCAGGCATGCTGTTTCCAGTTAATTTAGGGGTGTAGAAGTCTGAGTGAGTTTCAGGTCCCTCCAAGGATTGTCATGAAGAACCATCACTCCCATTCACCCCTCTGCTGCCCACACTGCTGTCACAATGGGCTTATCTGCAGCCTTCTGGTTGCCTCATCAGACCACTAAACCTCAGCTTTTACTCAAAAGAAGGAAAATGTGCTCATCTGATAAAACAGTGCCTTCACCAGATCTGAACCAACAATGACAGATCCCAAGAAAGGGCTCATTTGAGATACCTGAAGCATCTTCCTGGAGTCTACATGGTGCCATTAAACAAGATATTATTTATATTTTAGAAAGAGCAAATATAAGCTAATTATTTAGATCCCTTGCTTGGATACACTGGTGAAAAAAAATAAATATATAAATGCCTACAATAATAGGCTTTTTTGGTATGTAAAACTGAATTCCCAATAAAAGAACCATAATTTTTTAAGGCCACATGGACTTCTTCAACAGCCAAAGAAAACAACAACAGTCATTTCTTGAGAACACAGAGAGATGGAGAGCTTGACAGAAAGGACTCTGACTCTCCAGCGTGGGCAGTAGAAATGTCAGGACGGGGCAACACCATGTGGTGTCCTTCAATGCCACCCAGAAAAGGGATCAGGGGATAACCCAGAGCTACATGAAGTCCCTCAGCTCTCACATTTCAGTGCAGGACGGGGAAACCTTGGGATCTGCCGATGCCAAGGCCCATTTACCATGCCCCGTCATGAGGCCGGGAATGACAACCCGGTGTTTCCTCTTGGCTCCACCTTCTCAGACACGCCAGCGCCGGAGAAAGCCGGTGGGGATGTCACCTTCTGCATCATTTCATAACCTCAGGTCTCTTTATTCAGCCCAGACGCTACAAACTGTGCTGGGGAGGGCGGGGGGGAGTTCCGTCGCCCCGCAGAGCCCGGCCAGGCCCCCGGGCCGCGGTGCACAAAAGCACAAAGCCTTGTGTGCAGATGCTGCACAAGGGGAGGAGGTGCGAGGGCTCTGCCCTGGCCGGCAGCGGGGCCGGCACCGCAGCTGAGCCGGCTCTGAGCATGTGCCGCCCATCCCGGCACCGAGAACAACACCGAGAGAACGCCTGAGGTGACAGCCAGCAGAGACACAGAGAGAGAGAGAGAGAGGGCAGCCAGGCTCGGGGGAGCGAGCCCTGTGTCTTTTCATCCCGAGGATTTGGTTGTTTGTTTAAACAAACCAAGCGAGTCTTCCCGAGGGGGATAAGCCCCCGGGCATCAGCCGCAGACGACTGCAGCTGCCCTCCCCTCGGCGCGGATCGGCTTTGGCTGAGAATAAAGGAGGAAATAACGAAGAGAGCGAAAAAGACTCATTCCTTAAATGAAGGATTCCTAATTCTTTTTCTCCTGCCTTTCCAGGCGACTCTCCTTTGCTGCTGTACGAGCTGCAGGAGATGGGGAGATGGGGAGCTGCTCCTGCAAAGGCAGCTGGGCGAGGCTCAGCCCCGACCCTCCCTTGGCACGCAGCGCCCATTCTCTTCCCTCCTGCCACAACACTGCTTTCCATGACTTCCAACTCCTTGAAATTGCTTCTCTGCTTGATCTGAGTCACAAGGAAGCCCCATTTCACGCTTCTTCATGATCTTAAATCTCTTTGACAGTGAAACCGCATCTTTGGGAGGACGGAATGTGCGATGGGCATGCAGTGGGCTGGAAGGGTGAGAATGCACCAACTGGAAATCGCATGTTCTGCCTACGTGTGTTTCATCCACCACCCCATCCATCTCAAGTTTGATGCAACCTTGGCTTAGAGGGCTGGTAAGTCTGAGCTTTCCCTCCCACCCCCACTGTGCAAACGAGGTCCAACCCTGCTCAGTAGGGAAGGCAGGAGATGGGTGGCACCTCCCAAGAGTGCACTGCTGCAGACGTTCATTCAGACAGGGATACTCGCAGGAATATATACAATAGCTGGAGGATTTCTGTCATAAACACATTTTTTACAATGCTGCTTTATGTCTTGCATGCAAAGCCCTCTCAGGATCAGCTGTGCCCTTGTACTCCCCCCACTTACACACCCCTCCATCTCTCTGTCCTTCTTCCCCCTGCATCTACTGGTCTTTCAAAAGGAGCAAGGAATAGAAAATGCACGGCAGGAAACCTCGGCAAAGGGCAGTGAAAGAAGCAAGAAGTGTTGTCTGGTCTCCTGCGGGCTGGTTCCCTGCCTGGGGGGCAAAAAACATTGCCTACTCCTCCTTTTTATCTGTCCCTCCTGCTCAACCCTCCAGGATCTCACTTCCCCCTCCCAAACCCCTCTTTGTGGGCTGCAGAATTCAGAGTAATTCCAAGGGAAAAAAAAAAATCGTTTTTCTAAAAGAAAAAGACCCTTTTAAGCCACCCAATGTTCATTGTACCATTTCAAGCTTTTCTTCTCCTTCACCCACACTCCCAGTTTCAGCCACTTGAATCCCTCCTTCCCAGTCAAAGGGGGCACGACGGGTCTGTAGGAAGCTGGACTGAAGCAGCACAGCATCCTCGGGCTGCCATCCTGAAGCCAAACCCGGGCAGGCTGGCGGGCAGCCGCGCTGTGATTCCCGGCACTGCTGCAGGAGGGAGGAAGGGCTCCCCTTGCAGCATCTCATTTCACCCAACGCCATCAGAGGACCGCTCCCCTGTAGCATCTTCGAAGCAAGAAATGCGAGCTGTGCAAGAAATCTGGGGCTGGGAAGCCAGGAGAATACACAAAACCCCATCCAGGTTCTTCTGGTTGGCTTTGGGGGATTTTTTTAGGGCATTACTGACTCTTGCCCATGTCTTTCTCTCCACTACCCATTTAGGCAATACATGATTTTCACAAAACAAAATGTTATTTCTGATTCCCTTACATCCAGCTGCACCGCGTGCAATTTTTTCTTAGGAAAAAAAAAAAAAAAAAAAAAAAAAAAAAAAAAAAAAAAAAAGCTCTACGACGTTACAAAAATAATACTTAATTGGCACGTAGCAGCATCTTCTAATGGCACAATGAAACGGCAGCAATGCTTTAAATTGGCAAGTTTATCACACGTGTATTCATATTAAAATAAAAAAGCCCACCTGCTATCTTGCATCAGAGGGGTGTGTGTATGGGGGAGGAAGGGGAACAATGCTGCCATACCAGCTGCCTCCTCAGCACAGAACACCCCCGAAACCCACGGGGGAGGAAAAAAAAAAAAAATCAACCAACCCAACCCTTAAGAATAATGATTAAAAAAAATGTATAAAACTTGATGGTTTTAGAAGTGCATCGATGTCAAGCCCCTGAGAAGCCGCCTGTCCTACCTGAGACGGTGCTGGCCATGCTGCGGCGGGAGCGGAGCGGTGCTGCAGGAGCAGGAGGGAGCGCAGGAGCTGCGGAGGTGCTGCAATGCTGCGGGGAGGGAGGACTGACTCAGCTGGAGGGGGCTGCAGCCATCCGCGGCGGGGAGAGGCTGGAGCGCCCAGAGAAAGGCGAGGGGTGGAAAGAAAAAGAAGGGTCACTAGTTCAGAATATTAATGAGCGTATCAGGCCTCCTTTCCTGGGTGGCTTTGACGGCAGATCCCTCCCAGGCAAGCCTGCCTGCCAGGAACACAGCCCCACGGCGGGGGGGGCGAGACACACCCAGCCGGGCGCTGGCAAAAGAGGATTTTTTTTCCTCCTCTTCCTCCCTTTCTTGTCTGCTCGAGATGGGCTAAACTGCTTTTTCCCGTGCTGAAAGCAGAGTTAAGCAAGATAAACGATTTTTTTTTTTTTTTTTTTTTAACCAGCCATTCCAAGGCAGCCTCACCTGCAGGGCCAGGTCGGGGGTCTGGCTTGACTGGGCTGAGATATGAAACCCAAAGCCCAAACCTTGCAGCAGCTTTAGGCAAACAGCAAAGGGAGGAGGGATCCCAGCAGGTTTTTAGGCATGGGATTAGTTGGGGGTTTTTTCGCACCAGCACTGAGGCACTAAAAGAAGCTGCAGTTTGGGGAGGAAACTGCTGTAAAAGTAGAGGAGAAAGAGCAGAATGGAGCCTTTTGATTTCATTTAGAATTCTCTGGGTTTCTCTCCAACCCTAGGCGCCAAAACCTCTTTTCTTATAATTTTCTGTCTGTTTTGTATAATTTCTATCATTTCCATTTGTGGCTATTGCCAGGGGCCAATGCTTCTGTGCCTTTACAGCACCACACACACACTTGGGAGCAAGGAATCCTCCCAAACCCATACATCTCCTGGCACGCTGCAATGCAGACACTCCCAAACAATTCCAGCTGCTGCAGAGAACCACAGGTTGTTGGAATACCTGCCAGGAATCTGGCTTGCTCAGGGGCAGAAGCCACAGACACTGCCTACTGAATTCAGTTAGAAAGACAGAGATTTTTATTCTTTCCTAATTTTTCTCACAATCTCCCAGTGTCCTATTCTAACTCTGTTGTGAAGAAAATAAAAATAGAGAAAATATCTAACTCAGAATAAAATTAACACTGTCCACACATTTGCAATGTGTGTTTGTAACAGGAGTTTTTTCATGACCTTTAACTGCTCCCTATTCTGTCCAAGCCCTTGTTTTGTAGTTCCAACTCTCTCTACTTTCTCCTCAGATTGGATCTCTATGGCTTGACAGGTTATCTTGTGTGTGTTTCAAAAATGAAACATGATCAGAGGAAGGCAGCCATCCCAGGCCCCTGACTGCTGGAATGATTTCCCCCTTCTCTTCAGGATGAACTCTGGCTTTGATATTCCCAGCAGTCCCAAGAGGGTCTGGCTACCTCTTGCAACATTCTGGATCTTTTGCCATCAATCCAGCATACTTTTTATTCCTTTTATTGAGGAAAGGGTGTGGAATGATTTAAAGGTGCCATGGCCACGTGTCCCACCAGAATACACTGTGTAAGAAACAGGGAGCAAATGATTTGGAGGATCAAGGTGGAAAGCTGTGTCATTATTTCCCAGCAGTAAATGGACTGAAAGGCTCTGGACTGTCAGCATTAAAAGAAATCAAATAATGTGGGGGGCAAACAAAAGAAAGAACAAATGGCAACTCAATCCTGCCCTATCTGAAAAGGGGTGAATAACCTTCATGCCAACCACAGGAGTTTCACAGATGGCCCTCGTGGCTCTTTTGTTCCATTCCTGAAGATTCCTGCTCCTCTGTCAGCATCTGGATCCCATCTGGGAAGAGAGATCCTGCTGGGGCAGCCTCTGAACAAACACGGCCTTTATTGACTTTGCACTTCTGCAGAGCACCACTGCTCTCCTTGCTGGGGTCTCTGGTGTGGTTCAGTCACTTCCCCACAGAGGTTGAGGATCAGCTTTCACAAGGTTTTTATTTTGTACATTGGTGTTTTTTTTTTTTTTCCTTTGAAAATGAAAAATAGTTTATCCAAGATCTTAAAACCCAGTAATGAGTGAGAAGTAGAGAAGGGCTGGTTCCTCCTGGCTGGGCTGGCAGGGACAGGCTGGTGAGGGGCTGTCACACAACTCTCTGTGCTCAGACACAGCTTTGAATTCTCTCCTTCCTCTCCAAACTCTGGCTTTAAAATAACTCAGAGTTTATCCCAGGCAGACAAACACCAAGATGACAATCCAGTGTGAGACCAACACCTTTATTTATCACATCTTTACCCCAACAGATGCTGCAGCTTCACTAAACCTCCACACCGAGGAATACATTTTTCCCTCTAAACTTACAACCCCCTTCCTCTGTTCTGTTTTTAGAAGGCCAGCAGTGCTGGAGGCAGCCTGCAGCCCTGGTCAGGTGAGGTCACTGGTGCAGAGGAGCAGCCTCCAGGAGCTGCGGAGGGGCCGGTGCTGACTCATGTTTGCTGTTGGGCAGCTGCTGACTCACAGCCCGCTCCTGCCTCGGGCTGCTCACCTCCCAGCTCCCCTCTCCCAGCAGTGACACTGCTCCTGTCAACAGCACTGAAAGAAGGCAAAGTGATATCCATTGATACACTGCTGACCTTGTTCTTCACTGTGGGAGAGATGTATTTACAGGAAATAACAACAACACTGTATGCCATGTATTTATGAGGAGTTCCAAACATTTTTTTCTCCCCTCAAGTTATCCCACAGTCTCATCTCACAGTCTTTACAAACTAATATCTCTTTGCAGCTTAATTGTGTGTGACTGGTATCACATTGAAGAGTTCACAGTCAGAAACATGAGCAAAGCCAGCTGTTAAATTTTGTGTGGAGCACACGAAGATCCACAGGAATAACTCAGTGTTCTCCAGCCCATTCCCTACAATTAAAGACAGTTTATGATCCAGGGAAGTTCAGCTCAAGGAATTTAAGGGCAGGCAACCAAAACAGCAACGCCCATGAGCTCCCCTGACCCAATACCTTGACACAGAAGGTACAAGTAGTTCAGGAACAGAACAGACCATACAATGTTTAACTTACACAGTTTAAGGTCTGTTTCTTCTCACATCAGAACTGTTTTACACACAAACAAGCTGTGCAGCTGGCCAGGAATAAAGCATTTTAAAGCTACATTAGAAAGAGCCACATCCTGTTCTACACCTATGCAGTGACAACACGAGATAGAGCAATAAACCACAGAGATGAGCACAAAGTATTTTCTTCCTGCCTGCTCTCTCTGCATCTCCAGAGCTGCATAAAACATAGTTTTGCAAAATCTGGGGATCCAGGTAAACCATGCCTATGCATTTATTAAAACCAGATTCTGACAAAACTGGCTGATCCATCAGTTCAGAGCAGTTCACCACAATCACACGGCCTGAGAACCCGGAATGCCGACAAAGCCATCCCTGGATGTGCCTGGATACACTGGCAGGGGACCGACGGGTGGGAGCACCGTGCTGAAGAAAAGCCGGGAACAAAGGAGCGGCACATTCACCCCTAACAAAAGAGACCCGTCAGAATTCATTACCGTTCCTAAGGCAGGAGCTGCGAGGCTCAACTTAAAGCCGCAGAACCCTCCCACCTCAAATGCCGAGGGTTTCACAAAGGGTTTCACGGCACATCCGGCCGTGTTCTGCCCTCTCTCCTGCGTGCAGCACCGCCCAAGGGTGGCCGACCGCAGCACAAAGCACAGCAGGGAGCCAGGGGATAAACTGAGGCCAAGGGCATCGCTTATCACACGCTCCTGAGCCGCTCAAAAGGGGAGGAACGCCAGTCCCGGGTGGCCCTGGCGCGGGGGACCCCCACAGGGCTGGGAGGCTTTAGAAATGCAGCTTTTCGCGAGCGAACAGCCGATATTCCGCCTCTTCAGGGCCGAACCTCGGCCTCCGCCCCGGGGGAAGCGGCTGCGGAACTCTCCGGCTGAACCGCCCAGGGCCTGTCTGGGGAGCGGAACCCGCTTCCCTCAGAGCCGGCAGCACTCAAACCCCACCGGGCTTGTGCCGCTTCTGCCAGGGGCCCCTCATGAGACGCCCCCAGCCCCCTCGCTCCCTGACAGGCCGGCCCGGGCTCCACCGCTATCCCCCCGACCCGGGCCCGCCACGGCCGCCGCCTTCCCGGCGCGTTACCGGGACAACGCCGCCGCCCTCGCGAGAGCGCGCGCCGGAAGTGACGCAGCCGGGCGGCGGCGGGTCACGTGCCAGCGGCGCGGGGATTCCGAACGGGAGGTGCGGGAGCGCCGGGCCCCGGGAGCACCGGGACACGGGAATGGGGGCACGCGGGAACCCCGCAGCGCAGGGAGCTGGGACCGCGGGGACCCGGGAACGCGGGCCGGAGCGGGGGGTGCGGCCCGGGCGTACGGGAGCGGGTCCCGAGTGCCCGTGAGCCTCCTGCGGCCCGTCCCGAAGCGGTGTGAGCTAATTGCTCCTTCCAGTTCCTGAAGGGGCAGGCAAGAAAGATGGAGGGAACGTATTTACAAGGGTCTGGAGCGACGGGACAAAGGGGAATGGCTTCAGCCTGACAGAGGGCAGGGTTAGATGCGATACTGGGAAGAAATTCATCCCCGTGAGGGTGGTGGCAGCGCTGGCACAGGTTGCCCAGGGAAGCTGTGGCTGCCCCATCCCTGGAAGTGTCCAAAGCCAGGTTGGACGAGGCTTAGAAGAACTTGGGATAGTGGAAGGTGTTCCTGCCCATGGCAGGGGCTGAGTGAGGTGAACTTTGAGGTCTCGTCCAGCCCTATCATGGCATGATATCACCACGACATCACCGTCTGCCCTTCCTTGCAGGCACCTCAGGGAAGGAACCATGCCCAGGATCACTCTGAATGGGGTCACGGTGGATTTCCCCTTCCAGCCTTACCCATGCCAGGAAGCCTACATGGCCAAGGTGCTGGAATGCCTGCAGAAGGTGCGTGAGTGTCCAACTGTGTGTCGTTTCTAACTGTACAAAGTGGTTTCTCTAAGAAGAGGTTGTCACCATTTAAGTTTTCTTTATGTGCTTTGTGTGTTGCCTTTCCAAATCTTCTCTGACCTTTTACTTGTGTTTTTATTTTGCTCTGGGGTAATTAAGATTGTGGCTGGCAGGTGACAGTCAGTAGAAATATAGATGGGATGTTCCTGCCTAAATTGGGAAAAGGAAGAAAGGCTGAGAAAGCAGTGCTTGTATTCATGCAGTCTGTCCTTGGCTTGGCTGTGTCTGATTACAGAATCATGAATGGATTGGGTTGGAAGGGACATTAAAGCTCACCTTGTTCCACCCCCTGTCATGGGCAGGGGCACCTTCCACTTCTCCCAGGTTGTTCCAAGCCCCATTCAACCTGGCCTTGGTCACTTCCAGGGATGGGGCAGCCACAGCTTCTCTGGACAGCCTGTGCCAGGGCCTCCCCACCCTCACAGGGAGGAATTTCTTTCTAATCTCCAATATAAACCTCTCTGTCAGTAGGAATCCATTCTTCCTTGTCTTGTTACTACAGGTCCTTGTAAATCAGTCCCTTTCCATGTTTCTTGTAGCCCCCTTCAGAAACTGGAAGGCCCCAGTTAGGTGACCTTGAAGTTTTCTGTCCTCCAGGCT
Organism: Phylloscopus collybita; assembly: GCA_027886175.1. Classification (NCBI taxonomy): domain Eukaryota; kingdom Metazoa; phylum Chordata; class Aves; order Passeriformes; family Phylloscopidae; genus Phylloscopus; species Phylloscopus collybita. The sequence goes on along the minus strand of JAJNNQ010000027.1, from coordinate 7,206,665 downwards.
CCAATCCCAGTTGTGTCAGCCTTTCCTCATAGGAGGGATTTGATCTTGTTTTGTTAATATTTGGACTATTTGTATAAACTTCCATTTCCTCTACAAGAGGATAATTTTACTGAATGAATGTCAAAATAATAAAATAGTTTTTTCACAGTGTTTATATATATATTTTTTTTTTTTTTTTTTTTTTTTTCTGGACACATCTTCATTGTCTCTCTTCTCCTGAGGGACCAGACAAGCTTATTGTGGGAACTTTGGCTCTGCATTGCTCTGTATCATGGCACCTGCTTGGTGCCTCCTCTCATTGAACTCAAGGTGTTGTGAGCTCATGATATAAATTCCTTTAGTACACTTGAGCACAGCTGCTGCTTTTTTCCCAATTTTTAGTATTGCCACACACTTAAAAATTGTAGCATCCTGTAGAACGAGGTGTTCCAAGTGCTGACAAAGTTCTCTGCCTGAACTGACATGGGATAAAACCTTAATCCCAAAGGAAACCAGCATTCTGTTATCTGGGAGCCTCTTCCTGGGCTGGTTTTTCAATAATTTTTCATATTGTCATGTATTTTATGCTGAAATGTGCCACACTCCAATGGCTCTAAAAGTGGAGAATTGAATTCCTGTGCTAAATAAATCTGATGGCTGGCTCTGGGTTTTTGATTGACCCTCATTAAGTTAATTAGAGAGTCCTACAGGTTGATTGGACCTCGTGTCTGGGTGTTCCCTGGTGGGGCTGCTGGCTGCTGTTTGCTGCTTGGCAGAGGACATTCAGTACTGCACCAACACCTGTCCTACTGAAACCCCTGCATCCCTCTTTTATTTCTCTCCAACAAAGAAGGTGAATGGCATTTTGGAGAGCCCTACAGGCACAGGAAAGACCCTCTGCCTGCTGTGTTCCACCCTGGCCTGGAGGGAGCACTTCAAGGACACCATCTCAGCCCGGAAAATCGCGCAGCGCATGAACGGGGTGGAGCTCTTCCCTGACAGACCTCTGTCCTCCTGGGGCACTGCTGCCACAGATGGAGATGTCCCAAGTGAGTACCACCCCCTCTGCACTCAGGGATGTTAGTCAACACGTGCTTTTTATCTATCTTTCATAATAAATACACGATTATAAAAGTTGCAGAGCTACTGTTGAGCAGCTGAGGCACAGTTTCACCATTCTGTACATTTTCAAGGTGTTTTACGTAGTTTGAATCATTCTTGGAGCTCATTTAGTTCTTTAGTTTCTTAGAAACTAGTTTAGCTCATTTTATGTATGTGAGTAGTTAGATGACAGTGTTTCCTGCTGTCTCTACAAGGCAAACTGTTACCATAGTACCAGCTGGGGAAGGAGGCTAAGAATATTCCTGGTCCTCCTTTCTATGCTTATAATGTCTTTCTGTTTTTTTTTTTTTTTTTTCTTCTGTTTGGCAGCTTATTACACTGACATTCCAAAAATAATTTATGCCTCCAGGACTCACTCCCAGCTTACACAGGTCATTAATGAGTTAAAGAACACAGTGTACAGGTGAGTATGATTTAGGGTAATGTCCTTATTCAAAGAAAATGGTGGAGAACCCCCTTTGGTGTAGTTACTGTTTGCACTTCTGTGGATGAACCCATAAAAGATGATATCCAGAGAAATGTAGTTCCTTTAATGTGCATGTTTAGAACCTGGTTTTCTTTGTTGATGGATTTGGTTTATTTTAATACTTCACAGCTTCTCTTCTCTCCTTCAGTCAGAATTTTCTGAATTTAGTCTGGTTTTGGTTTTTCACTTGACACTTTCACTTATAAAAATTGCCGTTCTGAATTTTCCCTCTTTATATTTTTCTGGAGGCGTTTTTTTTAAGGCAGTGGGAAGCCATTACCAAGTTGAACTCTTCAGGCTGATGTAAATCTGTGAAGAGCTTTGTGGTTCTGTTATACCAGTGCCTGTCACAGTTTTCAGCTGTCCCCCTGCCAGTGTGCAGCTGAGCTCTTTGGACAGGCATAGTCATTTGTTTATGTAGTTCTTGGAAAAATACCACCTTGTAATAAGCAGAAAAGCCCAAACCATGGTGAATGTTTGTTGTAAATCAGTTCTGTCCTCACCTTGCTCTGAACATCACAACCAGCTGGGAAAAGCTTGTAATGGATGACAGGCCCCAGCTGACTGGGCTGAGCTGTCATAACAGAACCCAGATTTTGTGGTGGATGGTGTAAATTGCTGCTTGTGACTTCTTGCTGTGAGCTGCTGCTGCTTATTAACACCCACTGCTGCCAGCAGAGATGCAGTGCCTCAAAGTCCAATAACACATACAGCAGTTACAGACAGACTAATTGACTCGTTTTGGCTCTGACCCTTGCTTTGGGCTCATCTGTTTCTCTTGAATCTTTCACTGTCGGTATATTGAATCTAAGCACGTACAACTCTGTTCTTTCTTGCCTTATTTTTAATGTTCAGTTTTGTGTATCCAGGCCAAAGGTTTGTGTGCTGGGATCCAGGGAGCAGCTCTGCATCAATCCTGAAGTGAAGCGACAGGAGGGCAACCACATGCAGGTGAGGTCAGAGCCTGGAGAGGATCTTCAGGGAGAACGTGGAGGCTTTTGTGTCATTTCTGTGTCATTCTTCACTCTGACATTGTTGAACTACAGGAGGCTGCAGGGAAACACAGTAGTTGTAAATGTGTTTTTAGGAATGTTTAGTTTCCAGTTTTTGAGTGCAAAATGTAATTCTGAGTCTCTGGTGACATTTTCTATCCAGAGAAAGATGTCACTGTGTGGAACATGACAGTTAATTTGTAGTTTACTTTCTGATCTGCTATTTATGGGTTTGTCAAGGGCAATAATAATTTCAAAACATTGCTTCAGCTATTGATTTAGCTGTTATTTTTACAATATCAAAGATTACTGTTTTGGAAAGTATTAGTGGGAAAATATAACGCATTTTCTTCTGAGCATGTGAGTGTTCTGTGCTGCAGAAAAAGAGCCTAAGTTGGAAGGTGAGCAGGATATGTGATTTTCAAGCTGAAGAACTGTGATCAGCATTTATTCATTAGCTGGTGTTAAATCTGATTTCACTCCTTAACCTGCTTTCAGTGCCTGACAAGCTGTCCTACCCTGGGCTGAATTAGATTTTGTTTTGCAGATCTACATGTGCCGAATGAAAGTGATGGCTCGTGCTTGTCATTTCTATAACAATGTGGAAGGTGAGTGTGGCTCACCTGAACTTCCCCTGGAAGCAAAGCCCTGTTTTTTAGAGAGGGAGGGATGTGCTAAGCAGGTGGAGAGGTTTGGAAGAGCTGGCAGAATCCACCTCTGTGTGTTTTTCTCTGTTACTGTCTTTCAAGAATGAAGTATTGGTGGATGAGTTTGATGATCAGGGTAACAACAAATCTTTGTGTGATGCCTTCACCTAATGTCATGTTTTTCAGAGAAGAGTACAGAGAAAGAGCTGATTGAATCAATCATGGATATTGAAGACTTGGTTAAAAATGGAAACAAGCACAGGTGAGTGATCCCCTCTGACCTTCCTCCCCCTGACTTGTGAAAATAATGAAAATTGTTTCTCTGTTCACTTTTATTAATCCATTTGTGTATTGTAGTGCATGAATGTTGAATGCTCTCTTAATATTTCTGCAAGCATCATAGTCTGTACTGGGTTTTTGTACTTTTTTTTTTAAACAGAGCTTGTCCTTATTATCTCTCTCGAAGCCTGAAGCAGCAAGCAGATATTATTTTTATGCCTTACAACTATTTACTAGACTCAAAGGTAACATATAACTTTGCTTTTAAATACAATTGTTCTTCTGTTTAAGTTGGCTTTTAGTGGATAAACAGTGAAGAGTGATGAAAAGTGGATGCTTTATGTATGATTCAAAACTGACCAAAGCCCAGTTCAAGTTCAGGGCCATAGAGGATGCCATTTGGGGGTTTTCTCTGTAAATTCTTTCCTATGATTAAAAAAAAATGTTGAAGATTTTTCTGTATTTGTAGAATTAGTTTTGCAGAATGTGGTGCCATTTTTAGGTGGTGTTCACTTCCTGGACACAAATCTTCAGTCACACACTGTGCAGTATCTTTGCATGCAATCAAAAAACATTTGACATTTTTGTTTCTGCAGCTGGTGCATGATTTTCAGAATAAGGAGGCTTTCAGTAGAGATTGGACATATGCCTTGAAAGTAATTTCTGGCTTTGTGTATAAACAGTTGTAATAAGCTGTCTGTATTTCATGGATGGAAAATGAAACCTTTGAAAACTCCTGTTGAGAGTTTGAAAACTTCTTATTGAGGGAACGAATGTGCTGACCTCTTCATGCAACTTGGAGTAATTCATGAATTATAGTAAAATCCAGATTGCTCCCCACTGCTGCAGGAAGACCAAAAGTTTAATCAATTAAAAAAATAAATTTTAAAAATCCCTTTAACCCCATAAGCAGAGAAGGAATGTGAAATAATGTGATACTGGAGGGAGTATTACAAGAATATCCACTTGCAAAGACAACACAAGCAAATTGTAATTTGTAAATTGTACATAAAAAAATTGTAAATCCAAGGCAAATCCTCTGCTTGAACACCCCACTTCTCTCAGATCTCTTTTGCCGAAAGTGACTCAATTCAAATTAGTTGAACTAAACTCAGTATGGGACACCTGTTTGTTTGTTTTTTTTCCTTTATTACAAATTGTGACTTCTGTAAACATTTATATGGTATATTTTAGCACCTTCATTTCCAGAGAGTGATTCTGTGGTTTCTGTAGTGGGCAGCCACAGCCATTATTTGCTGTTTTCTCAAAGGAAGAAAACAACCCAACTTCAAAATACGTGACAACCCAAAATTACCTCATCAGCCACTTTCTCAGCCAATCAAATCCATATTTCTCAGTGGCCTTTTTGTCCATTTCTGTGTTCTGATTTTGTCTTTAGAGCAGGAAATCACACAACTTGGACCTGAAGGGGACTGTGGTGATACTTGATGAAGCTCACAATGTGGTGAGTTGTTCTGGTCTGTTACCATTTTTCAATCTGCACCTAAAGAGTAAAACAGATCCTGTCCTATTACAAACAGCCTGTAAAATCTGTGCTTAGGTGTGTGTTGCTAATGTTCATTATCATGAATATTTCTTGTTTCTGTGACAATTAAATTATTGTAGTTTAATTAACAGTCCTTTGACACTGCTGATTTTTTACAAAGTGATGGTTTCTTTCTAAAAGGCACATCTGCAGATTTATGAGGTGCTTCTTTTCTTGGAGACTTGTGAGAAAACACTGTGTAACAAATCATGAAAGTCCCATTCTTGAAGGTCAGCTACATCAGCCCCCCCAAGATGTCTGCAGTGGATGGCAGACAGGACTCTTGTCATATTTCCAAGTCCTCACTTATAGAGGAAAACAAGAAAAAAGAAACAATGCTGCCTTATGTGTTCTTTTTAGCTGCCTTGAAACTGCAGCTCTTTTCCTAGATGATGAAATGCAAAGGAATATTTGAAATATGTCCCTTTCTCTGCCACACGAAGCCACAGGCTCCCAGTGGGATTTCTGCCGACCAGCTGTGGTTTGCTGTCTGAGTGCCTGGTGTCCTTTCAGTAAACAGCCACCCGGGTCTGCTGTGCTTCACTAGAGAAACTTGCTTAGCTTGCATCCAGGATTTGCTCCTTTCATCAGAACATCTCTCTTTCTGTTGAAAAAATGTGTGGAAATCCTGTCACAGTTGTTTGGGGTTTGGATTTGGTTTTTTCCCTTTGTAGTGTGCAAGAAGTACTAATTGATGCCTGCATGCAGAAATTACCCAGAGTAGCTTCTTGTTTTGCAATAGTTATCTGATGGTGTTGCCTCTTCCAGGTTAATATGTGGAAATTTAGTGATTACCCTGAAATAAAACTAAATTTAGTGATTACCCTGAAATAAAACTAATTTCTTTCTGATTAGATCACTCACCATTCTTTTTTCTTTGTAACTTATTTCTTCATCACTATTGCAGTCAAATATTTGTGTAGGTTAGGCTTTAATATTTTTCATCATTCCTCAGGGAAAATGATTCTTTTTGTGAAGGAAAATTTCTGGCAAAGCAATATGTGATTTAATTTTCAAAGTCAGAGAAAGTTTTGTCAAACTTACTGATCCTGAGTGTTTAAACCATTAGTGCTTTTTAAATAGAAAGGATATAAATAGCTTTTTTGAAGAACAAACTGATTTTGTAAGAAAAAAAATCCTGCTTGAACATCAGACAATTACTGTCTGTACTCTAGAATGTTGATAATGTAGAAGAGGAAAAATCTGCTCTACATTTCAGAAAGAATGATGCTTACTAATAGTCAAAGTTTGCAGGTGTTTATGAAATATCCTCTGCCTGAGCTGGAGATTAAAAATGAAGTCAAGCCTGGTTATCTGGATTTCATCATGTCTGAAACTGCCTGAACAAACAGCACGCAGAGTGGTCAGAGTAATTCTTCCATTCCTTCTATTTTAGGAGAAGTTGTGTGAGGAGTCCTCTTCTTTTGACTTGACTCCCTATGATTTGGCTTCAGCAATGGATGCAATAAATGTTGTCCTGGAGGAACAAGCCAAAGTGGTGCAACAGAATGAAATCAATGCTGAATTCAACATGGAGTTGGCCAGTTCAGGTGTGTTGACAGTGACACATCTCTGTTTTTCTCAGATTATAATGTGCCACTGCCAAGAACTGGAAAATAACTTTTAGGGAAAGTGTCTGGGATGTTAGCACTCTTGTTAGTAAATAAATTGTTGTTAGTTAGTAATTGTTGCCAGACACTGGAAGATTTGATAAAACCAATGTGACATGAGGGGTTATGAAAGGGAACACGAAAAAATCTTTCCATGCACACAATTCTAACCTTCATAGCCATAATTTCTGGAAAAGCATAAAGAAACTGGGAATGAAATAGGTCTGAAACAACCTCTGTGAAATCTTTTTTCAACAGGACTGAACATGGAACTGGAAGATATAGCAAAGATTAAGAGTAAGTTTGTTTTTTGTGTTGTTGAAAATTGTTGAAACAGTTTCAAAAGGTCACCAATTATAAATCAAGCTCAGGTAGCATTGCCATATACATTACTTATAACTGAGACATTCATAGAGGCTTCAGTTGTTTGGCTCTTCCCAAGAACTTTTTGGAGTGTTTAGTTAGTTTTTTTCCCAGGAAGAGAGATCTGGCAGATAAATGTGTCTTTTCCTTCTTTGTTAGAAGTTTTCGTGTTCTCTAGTCTTGTCAGTGTGCTGGAATTTCATCAGTTGCATCATTCTGCTGTCAGAACCTGAAGTTAACAGCAAGAGCTTGAGACCCCGTGTATACGAAGCATTTCCAAGAACAAATTTCTCTGTCTGTGAAGAAGAATTTAACATTTAGCTGCTGGCTTCAGCTTCATTTAGGAATTGAGGTCATGGAAGTTCTTAGAGTTGAATGTGAATATTTAAAGTTGATATCCAAGAAATTGGTTTTGATCATTTTAGTTTGTTTATGGAGTCGAGAGAAGCTGCTCTCTTTTGTAGCAGCCTTTGTAATAAAGTACATTTGAAAAAGTGAGTTAGATGTGTCCCAGATGTGACTTTCTCTGCACTCTAACATTTTTCCTCTTAATTTTCCTAAAGAAATTCTTCTTCAGCTTGAAAGTGCTATTGATGCAGTGGAGCTGCCAGCAAATGGTAGTGGAGTCACCAAAGAGGGAAGGTAAATTTCTTCTCAATAATGTGTTTAAATGTTTAAAAGTACAGCAAATTGGAGCTGGGTCAGCTGTTGGGGTTATAGCTCTATTCTTGTTTCTGGGAATAGTATTTATTCAAGGTTTTGGTTTTCCTTAAATCCCCCTAGCTGTAGTAATTATTTTTGGAGGAACTCCCTTTTTTTAGTGTTTCAAGAGTGGAAAATTCTCTGCTTGGGTTTCCTGAGCTGGAAGAAACTCCTCACTGTGGTTCTTTCAATTTCATGTCATGATTTAAGCAGAGGTAGCAATGCTGAGTGATGTGTCTGATGTACCTCTGAGCTCTGGAAGCCCATTTCTAAACTGGTTCCTGTTGTACATGGTAAAATAAAAAATATAATGGAAATTGCATGCCAATCTGCTTCTAAATTAGTAATGGATTGTATTTTGGAGAGGGGTGATGGAAAAAGGGAATGATGTGGTCTGTGCTTTCTGCCATGGCAGTATTGTGCACTGCCTTTATAAACAAGTACTTCCTTTCATTCTTGTAAAATTTCCATTCTCATGGAAACAGAAACATGTTTTGCTATTTGATGGTGAAATTGTTGTTCTGAAAGAGTAACATTGTTTGTGCCCATTTGATTCTTTGCAGTGTTTACCCATTTCTGCTTTTTCTTTGTAAATTGCAGCTACATCTTTGATCTGTTTGCAGAGGCCCAAATAACATGGCAGACCAAATCCTCCCTCTTGGAGTCACTGGAGCAGATTTTACAGTTTCTTTCAGGCCGTAAGTGCAGGAACTTTTTAGCTGTTTTACTCAGACTTTAGTGTAAGTAACTGGAAATTTGCATTGTTAGGGGAGACCATCAAATGAGAAAGCTTCTATAAGCTAAAATCTGACCTTAAGAGCTTGTGTCTTTTTATTAAGACTTGCAGGGTTCTCTGCTGGGAAGCATATTTTATGTCTGTTCATGTAACTGAACTAATGTGAGAACCACCTTGTGTCAAAACATGAGTGTGTCCCCATGTGTGGGTCCATCCATCCACACAGAGGATTTTTGCACAGACACTGTTTTTTGTCCAAAACCACATGGATTGTGGTGTGAAGCTTGCTGACATTTTGCTGATGGTACTTTTAGTGTCTTGAATTCTTCCTTGGTCCTGGAGTTAAAAGACAGGAATGTAGAGAACATATTATATGTTTGGGGTTTTTTTTCCTTGGATTAACAAGCTTCTGTTCTAATGTCTGTCAGCAACTTGTTCTCAAATTACTCTTCTGTAAAGAAAACTTCTACATGTGTTAAGAAAATGAGTTAGCTCTTACCAGCAGACTCTTCAGAAAAAAAACAAACAATGAAGGGAGTAGAATACAGACTGTCAGTTCTGCAAGGGCATCCTTGGACAGCACATCCACCCTTTCTTTTTTCTTTGCCCAGCACTTTTCTCCTTTTAGGCCATTTGCATTCTGGCCTGACAAGTGCATCTGTTGATCATTTCTGCTGCAAAATCCCCACCATCAGGATGTTTCATATGTTCTTTTAACTGCTCCTCTAATCGCTGCTTTAATTAGCTCCTTTCCCATTTTTAATGCAGAGGAGCTTTAAGAAGTGTATGTAATTTTCTGAGATGACAGCTTCCCAGTGTGTCAGACATGGAATGCCAGTTTTATATTTCTCTATGCATCTTGAATAATGATGAAAAACTTGAAATAAATTATTTGTTTCAGAGAATATTTTAAAGTCATATTCAGAGTATTCAGCTATTGAGATAAGGTGTGGCTATACAGAAGAGGATGTATATTTGTATTTTAAGAGTAATCTTGTGTTGCTTTCTCCAGGTACTGGGATATTTATCAATACATCTGGATTGCATAAGGTCTCAGATATTATCCAGGTAAATATTTAATGCTGCTTCTATGAATATCTGAAGGATAGAAGAGTTGGTTTAAAAGATGTGGAAAGGTATTGGGTCAATTTTATTCTTGTTGGGATTTTATTCTTGTTGTACACTTGTGCAATGTTGCAAGTTTGTCATTTTTGAGGAGAAAGCTGCTGCCTGATGGGATGGATTAATCTGATTTTTACCCAGGTTGTTATTTTCTAGTTCTAGTCTCTCTTTTTGGAGATGCTGGATCTAAATTTTGGCTAGGCTTAGCATCCACCAGGTGGAGCTGGGTCATTGAACTTGTTTGCAGCAGTGTTTAGGAATATGAGATCATCTCATGAAATAGCAAGAGAAGCTAAGGAAAAAAGCAAACAAAAGATAATTGAAAAGTTTTTTTTTTTATTTAATTATAAACTTTTGATATGTCTAAACCAAAAATCTTTTCAGTTCCCTGGGGGCTGAATGTGACACTTGTGGGTATCCACATAATGTTGCCTCCCTGTTGTGCACTTCCAAAACCTTGCTTATGAAAATCCCAAGCTCCATAAAACTCAGAGGTGCAGTGGGCCAGTGGTCTGCCAAATCCACGTTTGCAAAAGGGCACCAGAGATTAACACCCTGCTTAAAAGTGAAAAATATATTCAAACTTTGCAGACCTGTGTGATAAAGACAAGTTACCTGGGTGTGTTTTGAATGGTCCTGGCAGATTTGCAGCACTGAACTCTGAATGCATGGGTGTTTGTGAGGGAACATGCACAGTGGCATACACAGGGTTTTGTTTTTCTAGCAGTGGTTAAACAAAACCTTCATGTGTGTTCCAGTGCAGGAGTAGTGGTTTGTGTACACTGGTACCAAATGGTTTGTACTGGGAGATGTTGCTGTTCTGAGGGAAGGTGAGATGAGCCCAATTTAAATCAGTTTCTCAGGGTTTCAAAGCTGAGAGATGAGAAAATTCAGAAGTAGAAACCAGGTGCCCTGATCCCAGATTGTTGACCAACTTGGAATAATTGTCTGTGTGTGGTCTTTTGGGCCCTGGATAGACAAAAGGAGGTTTGAATCTGGAGGAGAAAGCTCAGGTTCCTTTTCTGCTGCTGAGGACATGCACATGGACAGTGACTGCAAAGGATCTGCCAGGGGATAGTTTGCCATCCTGAGATGGGTGGGACTAGGACAGAGCTTTTGTTGGAAAACAGTGTTTGCTTCTTGCAGAGCCTTGTCTTTGAGTCTTAATTTATCACCAGCTTGTTTTAATTAATAGTATTTTTTTTCTTCCTTTTCAAAGAACACTTACCAAAATCTCTTTTGTACGCCATATCTTTGGCTATTTTTCAGAAATAAATATTTCCAGGAAATGTGCTATTTTTGTTAATTGCTGGAGAACATCTTGTAACTAGCTGAATCTCTTATGATCTTGGGTAATTCCTATCAATGTCTGGAGAAATTTTGTTTAGAAAAATTAACAGAGTTGTAAATATTTGAGAACCACAGCTGTTTTCATTGAACTTGCACTGGGATGCCTTACATTTGAAAGAGCATCATCTGTAGTCATGAGGCATCACATACAGGAAAGGGGGGAAAAGCATAACTCTGACAGCAGCTTTTAATTTAATATATGGACAATGAATGTGATTACAATTTGATTGTTTTTCTAAGCAGACTGTTATTAGCAGAGGGACCACAAATGAAATTTTAAACTGAAATAACTCAAAAAGTTCTTCTGTGCTTGGTTGTGACTGATCTCTTATGTAAGAGTTTGTTTGTCCACAGCCAGAGACATGAACAGTGTGAATAATAATATTGTCATTTATATGGTTTGAGTATATTTAGCTATTGGCTTGCACTTTTTGGAGCAATGAGAGCACCATGTGGGTAGCAGGAATTGCCTGAAAGAACCATATTTATTCAAGGTTCTTTGTCTTATTTGATAACAAGAATAAAGAAGTAAATTTAAGGTTATAGCAGGAGTAGTTTTTGTGGAGATGCTTCTCAGTGCAAATACACATTAGGGTTTTACTGTAAGCAAAAATCAAAAGGATGTATGTGTATGTATGTATCAAAAATGACATGGCCAGCAGGACCAGGGAGGTGATTGTCCCTCTGTGCTGGGCTGTGGTGGAACCTCACCTCCAGTTCTGTGTTCAGTTCTGAGACCCTCGTGACCCTTGAGCGTGTCCAGGGAAGAGAACAGAGCTGGGGAAGGTCTGGAGCACCAGGAGACCCTGAGGGAGCTGGAGTAAGGCTCAGCCTGGAGAAGAGGAGGCTCGGGGGGGCGACCTTGTGGCTCTGCACGACTCTCTGACAGGAGGATGCAGCCAGGTGGGGTTGGGCTCTGCTTCCAGGGAACAGGACAAGAGGAAATGATCTCATGCTGTGCTAGGGCAGGTTCAGGTTGGACAGCAGGAAGAATTTCTTCATGGAAAGGATTGTCAGGCATTGGAAGGGGCTGCCCAGGGAAGTGGTGGAGTTCCCATGCCTGGAGGTGTTCAAGGAATGCCTGGACATGGCACTCAGTGCTCTGGGCTGGGTGACAAGGTGGGGATCAGTCACAGGTTGGATTCAATGATCCCAGAGGTCATTTCCAACCTGAATAATTCTGTGATTCTGTTTCCCTCCACTCTCCAGACAGTGTTCAGCATCGATCCCCCAGAAGGAGTCACAACAGGGTTCCTGCCACGTCAGGCAATATCTAAATATTACAAGGTATGGGAGGCTCTGTGTGCTGCATCTTTCCTCATGGCATTTAATGTCTGTGCGTCGTGTATCTAAGACTTGGAAGGATGTGGATAGTACAGCAAATGATGTTGATTGCAGGCAGAAAAAAAAGAAGACACAACAACAAAAAAACCCCAAAACAAACCCCCCCCAAAAAAACCAAAACCAAAGGAACTGTATTTAGTTTGGATTCTGAAGAGAAATACAATTTTTAAAGGAACTTGTAAATTAAATTACGGAAGTGCAGCTAATGGGAATTTCAGAGAGTTTTTATATTGGTTATTAAGCAAGCATTGATGTGTTCTTCCAGTAATGTGTTTTTAGTTTAGTCCAGTGCTAAGCAAGTGCAACAAAACCACTGAACCTCCTAACTGAAATGGTTTTAATTTGTTTAAAGTTTGGAATTTATGGGATGTGTTGTTATGATGAATTTTAGGAGCAAGTCTTTTTCTGGATATCACATTAAGACTTGATACTATTTTTGTTGCTGATTAAAGCAAATCTTTCCACCATGATAGTGTTCTACATTTAATCTGTGTAGTTTATGCTGCTGCAAATACCCAAATAATTGGGTTTTTGATCTCTGCTTGGGTCAGCCCATGAGAAGCTGTTCCCATCATCTGGAGACTCAAAAATGACTGGTTGAATGGTGGTGCATTTGCATTTTTCGCTCCTTAGTTATGAAATACTTGAAGAAAAATAGAAAAGAAACAGGAAATTATATAACCTTAGTAACACTATAGAAATGACACTGATTGCATTAATTACTCTTAATAAGGGCCAGGTTTTTTTGAGGGGTGAAGTACAAGTTTGTTTCTGCAGCCATTGCTAGAAGTGTTTGTTACTTTCCTTCAGGTACATATTCATATGGATAATGGTAATCAGAAAAAGAAACAAAGGACAGATCTCTGGAATTCATCATCTTCAAAAAAACAAGGTACAGGACTTCTCTTGGGGAGGTTAATGCAAAAGCTGGATTGACTCCTCAAGTCCTCCTTTCTGATTCAAATAGACAAAAACAAGTGTAGCTATTTCTGAAGGGCAGGTGACATGTGCCATCTCAATATAAAAATTTCTTGTACCGTTGGTGTTTTGTGCACTGCTGGAGTTCTTTTAGGGCAATGATTCTGGTGAAAGATGATCATCTCCATTATGGAACTGTTTGTATTGGTGTAGAGAAAATCTTGAGAGCAGCCAAGAATGGAGAGTTCTCCTCCAACCCTTAGGCTGATACTGAGGCTCATGACCTGTTCTCCTCATACCTGCTGGATTTCTCTGTCCAACTGTATTGACTTAAACACAAAATTGGTGTTGAATAAGGCTGTAGCTGCCTGTGGCAAGAAAGGGTTCAGGTACAATTATGATGGCAAAAATGTTTGTTAAAGGTGGTGTAAGAGTAAATTCCATGAAAGTTTTCATTCTCTGTTGAAATAATTCACATTGTGCAGGTGCTACAGGTTTGTTGGCTCATTTTGGAGCTCTGTAGGGAAGGTTGATGTGATGTGCCAGAAATCCTGTCCAGATCAGGTGAATTCTAAGGCATTCAGAAAATGTCATGCCTTGGAGCATGTTTACCTTTTCTGGGGTGAACTGCTTTGTGAAACTTCCTACTTTGAGCAACTTCCTAAATTCTTTAGGATGTGTTGTAAGTTCTTGATGGTTTCAGCTTCAACTATACTTTCCAGTTCAACTGGGATTTCGCCCTCTCCTTGTCTCTCTCCTCCCACCTGTTTTTGTTCCTTGTGTTCTGCAGAACCCAGTATCTGGAATTACCTCAGTATAACCATTCTTCAAAACCATACATTTAGAAGAAGAGAAACTTGGCTTCTGAATCAAAGGCTTATCCTAATGCTCCTCTAAAGCAGCACCAAGCTTGGCTTTGTTGGACTACAGCATTCATTCTTTCTGATTTTTTAATTTATTTTTTTAATAATTAGGTGGAAAACAAAACATTTTCAATTGAGAGAAGACAGATGCAGATCCTTTTACCTAAGTCTTCTTAACAGAGCACTCATCAGGGATTTTTGTAAATACTTTGTCTCATAATTATCTACTTAATTACTCAGTTAAGTGCTCATGAGTATGTAAGTATCTGTTTCATGGAAGTCCTTCTTTTAAGGACAAAAGTAACACTTTTCAAAGAATGAATTTCCAAGTATTTACTGGGTTTGCACATGATATCCACTTGATTGTTTCCACCAAGTTAATGCTGTTTGGTAATCTGCAAATGTTGTTTTCCTGAGATATTCCTCAATTGGAGTTTCGAGATACAGGAATAATTCTGAGTAGATGTGGTTAAAGATAGGTGCAGGAAGAGGCTAATGCAAACACTTTTAGGTTAATTCTGTGATTCAGGAAATGAATTCTGATATATTTGTTTTTCAAATAAAACCAATATTTGCAAGTACCTGTGTAACACACCTGAGTATGCTGAGACTTGTGCTTTGTGTAAGCTTAGCAGAGGCCAGACATGATAGATCAAGTCTCTGGTTTCGAGTAGTGATATAACAAATAGTATAGAAATAATTCAAGCATTTAAGAGCAGCTGTTCTCCAGGGATTTTGTGGAAATTATCCACTCAAACATCATTCTCTACAAAGTAATTGGTGAGGAGAAGGGGTATAGCTTGGGATAGCTGATGAGATTCTTGTCTGAGACATCTGGGAACAGATGCTGTTTATGTCAACAATATTGTACTGTTGCAGTTTAGCATTAAGTTAAAATGCTCTTATTCATGATTTGCTCAAAATCATCATGTTGTAAACTGTTAGCAAGCCATTTCTCCTTGCAAGAGTTGCCCTTGTACCAGGATTGAAAAAAGCTGCTGCAGACATCAGCTGTAACACCCAACACTTCCTGCTGGTGAATGGGACCTTGAAAATGGTTGTTAAGCT
This sequence comes from Phylloscopus collybita, assembly GCA_027886175.1. Lineage (NCBI taxonomy): Eukaryota > Metazoa > Chordata > Aves > Passeriformes > Phylloscopidae > Phylloscopus > Phylloscopus collybita. The sequence goes on along the minus strand of JAJNNQ010000027.1, from coordinate 7,191,558 downwards.
TGAAGACATAATTGCAGCACACCAGGCTAAAAATGTACAGCAGTCCCAGCTTGTCCAGGAACTGGTGCCTGGCAGTTGTCATGCTGGGTTACAGAAATGTGTTTCCAGCTGAGCACTGGAGGAGCAGACATGATGGGTTGGTGTCCTTTTCCAGGCCATCCCATATCAGTCCAGTTTGGTTTTGTGCTGGGATTTCTTGGGTCCCTGGCTGAGTGACTTTGTTCTTGTCTGTAGGTACTCACTGGCCTGTCCATACACAGATCCAAACTAATTTGCACCAATTGTTAGTGTGAGTTAGAAAGATACAGAATTTGTAGAATTTTGGAATGTGAGTCTTCTAGAATTTGGGCGTTGTCTGGATGTATTTGTCCAAATGAGATGGAAGAGTAAAACTACCTAAGAGTAAATGTTCATTTGTAGTTCTAAGTAGTAAGTGACTCACTGGGTAGATATTAATGGGGATTTCCTGAAAACGTCAGCTTTTGCTTTTAGAAATGAAGGCTTTGGTTGACATGTGTTTAAAAGAAGTGCACGTGATACTTGGCTGAGAGGTATTTATTTTTATCACTGAAACTAACCATGCAAAGCAGAAACAGAAACAAAAGCTGATGTTTTATTTGGCTGCTCTTGTTCTTGACAATGGATATTGTTCTCATTCCCTTTTGCCAGCTCTGAGAAGCTGATGGAGTTTTCAGCAGTCTTGAGCTGAGCAATGAAAGAAATGACTGATGTGATTTTTTTTTTAATTTTTCTTAATATTCTTCCTGTTGATAACTTACATATTTTCAGAGTTGCACACTAAAATACATATGTGCGTGTATGTGTATATATGTCATCACATCCCACAAGATTTGGGCAGATACTGAAATGTTTGGGAGTTGACTGTGGGGAAAGTGGGAAGTTTAGGTGAAAGATTTATATAGCTTATATAGATATATAGGAAATTCCTCATAGAGAAGGAATTTTGTTCTTTTTTCAAGCAAATGCAAGGTTGGACATACATTCTTATTATATTACGAGAGAGCAGTGATGTTTTAATTAAAAGTCAATAAATCTGGGAAGAACCAAAGCAGGACATAGCATACATCTGGAGTTTTCACTTTACTCTCAGAGGTTCAGATGCAACGTGCTGTATGCTGGTCACAGTTTAGTTTTTCCACTTTGACTGACTTCTTAGTGTTTTCTCTTTATTTAATGCAGGGAAGACTTTAAGCTATTGGTGTTTCAGCCCTGGGTACAGCATGCACGAGCTCGTTCGACAGGGGGTCAGGACAATCATCCTCACCAGTGGGACACTCTCCCCCCTCTCATCCTTTACAATGGAAATGCAGATGTGAGTACCTGGGTGTGGGAACACTGCCATTCCTGAAAAATGCACAGTCTGCTCTCGTGGATTTAAGTTTTATCTCAGGATTTTGAAGTGTTCTGTTTGCCCAGAGATGCTGTGGCTGCCCCATCCCTGGAAGTGCTCCAGGCCAAGCTGGGTAGGGCTTGGAGCACCCTGGGATAGTGGAAGGTGTCCCTGCCCATGGCAGAAGGGTAGAATGAGATGAGCTTTGAGGTTCCTTCTAGCCAAACCATTCTATGGTTCTGGAATCATATAATGAGTATGACTGGGATCTTCCTCTTTTTTTCTCCAGCCCTTTTCCTGTTTGCCTGGAGAATCCTCATGTAATTGATAAACACCAACTCTGGGTTGGGATCATTCCAAAGGGACCTGATGGAACTGTGCTTACCTCCACCTATGAAAGAAGGTAATGAACTTCCATGTGGAATCCTGCTTTGAAGTTCTGGGTTCCAACGTTTTTGGTTCTGTGAACAGGAGTATGCTAGTTAAGTAAGTGATCTCTAGTGTTTTCTTGGATAAATGCTGAATGACAACACACTTTAACCACTCCCACTGAAAGTTTAGAACTGGAGGTCTGGAAGGGATCAGGTACCAAGGCACTGATAGTCCTTTATGGCCCTGACCAGCCTCAGCTGGGACCTGCACCCACAACCATCCCCCAGGAGTTACACTGAACCCCATCCAATTTTTTTTTTTTCTGAAGGCTTAATTGACTTGAAACATGACTGGTCTTTGCAATAACTATTTTTATATTTAAAGCTTGTCACCATGCCCAGCCTCTCTTTCACCTCTGGGTTGCCTGCTTAAGAAAAACATGTCCAAATATTTGTCAAGCTTTTAATCATCATTTTTCATGCTCATCTGGCCTTCCATCATTTTGCCTCTGTCTATCTGTTGTTTAGAGTTGGCAATGCTTCTGCTGTCAGCAAAGGCCAAATGTTCCATAGAACTGGAAAGAGACTCAGCAATTGTAATGGATTTTTACAGAGAAATCATGATCTGGAAAACCCTCAGACTGGATTTCTCATTTTCAGAAGTTTTAATGTGCCATTTCAATTCTGTTGAAGATACTGTCTTTTAAAGAAGGAGAGTTGGGGATTCCACCCCTCCAAGGCTTTAGAACATGGGGATTTTTTGAAGGAAAGGTATTCACAGTGTTCATTGTGTTTTGACAACATTTGTGTGTTGATACTGGTGGTTGTAGATCTTACAAAGGTACGTATGTTAGGGTTTTTCCCTGCATATATAAATTTTCTGGGAAAACAGTACACAAAACTACAGGGCACTAAAAAGAAAAGAACATAAAGGCATGAGAGAACAGGGGATTTTTCAGTCAGGTCTGAAAGATGGCTTATTGGAGAGCAAGGCTTCTTCAGTCAAAAATAAATGGTTTACTAAACAAACACCATAGTACCCAACCTCATTTTTGCCCTGCAGCAACAGCACACCTAATTCATCAATTATTATTTTAAGTCGTTGTTAGTCAGGGTTGGCAGACTTTCCTGGCAGAACTCTCACACGTGTGCTGTTACTCACATGGCTCCCCATTTTTACCTGTGCATTTTGAAGTATTGAAGCTTAGATCATCTTCAGAGCTATCAATAAGAATATTTCATAGGATTAGTAAAATGTAGTCAAGGTATTATTAATTCTTGCCCTTGGTGTTGGTGCTTGCCACAGGAGGGAGAGCAATTGGCAGTCTGGAAATGCTGTTTTAGATGAATATCAAAGGAAGTCAGTGTGGATGAAAAACATAGGAAAGGAAATGAAATGCTATTTGATTTTTCTTCTTTGTAGGTTTTCAGAGGATTATTTATCTTCTCTGGGGAAAACAATTGGTAAGTGAAGAGTGTGGATTTCAGAAATGGGTTCATGCCCAGGAGTTTTGGAAATTTAGAAAGGGCAGTGCTAGAGAAGATGCAGTAAGAGAAAGGTAAAGGATTGCAGTGCATGTCTTGCTGCTGCCTGGTTTTCTGTGTTTCTGCTTGCTCAAGGCAGCTGGCTGCTGTAATAGCACACAAAATTGAGTCCTTGGCTTCATATTTCCAGGTATAGACTTCATTTTATTGTAAGGAGTTGATGTTTAGGTCAAAAATGTGGTTCCTAAACACAGTCAGAAAGTGGCTCAAACCAGGAAATCAATAGCCAGAGATGATGCAGCCAAGGATAAGCAGAACAATTGAGGATCACAGGAAATCAGTGCAATTTTTGGTGATATTTTAAACTGTGTCAAGCCTGCCTGAAATCACCATTTATTGTTTTGGTAATGTTTTATAAATAGAATAGAATTACAAAGTCATAACACATAAGGACAGAATAAAAGAGCATTTGTGTAGCTTGGCTAACATGATTGAAAAGAATCTGTTAAATCTTGAAGTTCTTGAAGGACATGGAGAAATGAAAGCTAGTTTGGTTCTGTGTTAAAGCTTACACCTTGACAGGATTATAAAATAATTTTAAGAAATGAAACAACTTCTAATACGCAGTCATTCACATCAAGAAAGTAGAAAATACTTTAGAAGGAGGCCATGCTGTTGTTTTTCCTCTGCAGTCCATGTTCTCCATCCCAGGATGAAAATGCCCTCAGCTGCACACTTGTCTTATCTCACTGCAGGTAACCTTGTGCGAGTTGTGCCACATGGGCTGTTGGTGTTCTTCCCATCGTATCCTGTCATGGATAAGAGCCTGGAATACTGGAGAGTATGTTCATTGCTTTACCTTTATTAGGTGGTTTGGCTACGTGCATCAGACAGGTTATTCCATTTAACCACATGAATTAAAAACCTTCTAGTGGAAGATGTGGCTGCTCATGGCAGGGGATTGAAACTAGATGATTATTAAGGTCCCTTCCAAGCCAAAACATTCTAGTATTCTATGAAAAATTCTTTGTTATTAAGTAAATTAAAAAAAATCTGGAAAGTAAAATCTCAGGCTTCTTTGATTTTGATCACAGTATACTGAAGTGTAGTGCAGTAGAAAGCAAAAGAATCCTAATATATTATTCCATCTGATGTCACAGTTCACCAGACCTTTCTTTACTAAACCTCTGAATTAGAATTGACCTCTGTGTTTCAACACTTGGGGGGAAACAATCCCAATATGGGCATCTCTCTTTTATTTTTAATTTGTAACCATTGCAACTGTAACTTCTGGTAATTCTGTGTTCATGAGTTGAGTGTCCCTGGTGAGATTTGCTAGAACGGTTTTGGTTTAAATGCTCCTTGAAAAGGCTGGGGCAGAGGTTTCATGCTGTGGAGGTGGGACTGGAGGTGAGTGCTGGAACTCTCCCATCTGCCTGATGTCTGAGGTGCACCAGCTGCACTGTTAGTGCTCTTAGGGGGCTGCAGGTTTCTGTGTTTGGCAAGAGAGGAACAGGCTGTGGTGGGGAAGTTAGTGACACTGCACTGAGCGTTTCTGTTCTTGTGGTGTGAGCTCACTTGGCATTTCTGACCTGCTCCTTCTCTTTCTAACAGGAGCATGATTTTGCCAAAAGAATAGAAGAAGTGAAGCCAATGTTTGTGGAACCCAGGAACAAAGGAAGCTTTTCAGAGGTTGAATATTTAGCATTACCTACTATCTATCATTTTCAGAAACTGTTTCTGTGTTTAATGGCCTTCTCTAAAGTGCATTTGGGTGTGAAACACCCGAGTTTTTGGCCTAGGGTGAAAGTAAAACCCTGAGTGCTTCTTTATAGTGTAGTTTTCCTGTGCATCTTTCCTTTCTTCTCTTGTCTGGGTTCAGTCTTCATTTAAATCTGGTGATGTAACAGCAGCTAACATACACAAGTGCTGAGTAATTGAGCTGGTGGAGAGCTGGCAATTTAGTAGTCAGCATTTGTGAATGTTCTGCAGGACTTTTCCTCCCAGACATCCTGCTTTGGATGTTTAAGAGTTCTGCAGTGTAATCCGGTTTATTTATAGCCATTCTGTGCTTCTTAGAACTATTAATATCTGAGAGTTGCTGTCCTCTTTTGTCTATTTTACTTAATGATCTGCAGAAACACAGGATGATCCATCTTCTTATCAGAACTATCTGAATTTTTTTATGCTTACGCAGAGGTGTTCTGGCTGTCACAGTGATGTAAAGATTTTGCTGAGAAAATGGCTTCTCACGTTTGCAATTAGTTGAAAGTAAAGATAATTATACTAAGCCAAATTATTCACAGTTTAGATATGTGCAAGTCAAATTTAGTTAGTACAGGATAATACCATTCTTCCTCTTAAACTATATAAACCTTTTATATTTTAGGTTATTGATGCCTACTATGATAAAGTCACCTGTCCTAAGTCCAATGGAGCTGCATTTTTGGCAGTCTGTCGGGGCAAGGTAATGTAACTGAGAATTTGTTTCATCTGAGATCAGATTATACAATTGATAGGAAAAAACCCCTTCATTCTGGATTTCAATACATTTCTGTTATTTGACTGTAATTATATGTGGGGAAAAAACAAGTGCTCTGAAGCTTTCTCAAAATTAGGTCACATTTCTGTATGATTCCCTCCTGTGTTTATTCAAGGTACACATTTTGATTTCTCTGAAGTGGATGAGCATCATACTTGCGTTTCATGTTGGCTGCTCATGGAAAACATAACCTGTTAGATGAGAACAGCTGTTCTGGAGAATTGTAATGAAACAAGTTAAAACAACACTGCTGCAAACCAAACATAATGCTCAGCTTTAAAACACTTGCTTTGCTAACTTCATGTTCTCTGGACACATTTGATGGCCTTTCCATCTTCCAGTGCTGGTAAACTGACTTAATGTTTATCAGTAGAAATATTTGTGAAATTACTCTTAGAGCCCTTTTGCTGTTGTTTACTGTGTACCAGGAGAAGATCCAACTTTTGGAACTGTGATCCCAAACTCCAAATAGGCTGTTAGAGTGAAGAAAAACGTAGCTCTCACAAGTCTTGTTGCTGTGATTTGGAGAATTGATTCAGCTGAAAAACAGAATGGCCTTTCTTCCCTTTTTTTCTGTCTGTTCAACTTTATTCATTTCACAAAGTGATTTGTCAGCACAGTGAGTGTGTACAGGGGACATGAGTGACAAATACTTGATGGGATGTCAACAGCACAGCTGCTGGTTATGGCACTATAGTCTGGTGAATCTGATGGCTTTCTGTTATTGCTTTGAAATGATTCTGTTAATTTTTACTGTCAGAGAAGGTTTGCAATGTTATGTCTTGTCAACAACTCAGGGTGTGGAAGGTTTAAACAAAGGTGTTGACATGTTCTCAGTACAGCTGTTCTTATCTAGGAACAGGCTCAGCTGTGCTTTGGCAGAGGAAAAAGCCAATTTTAAACTCCTGGCAATAAAAGAAAAAAAAATCTAGTTGAAATGATTCACTGAAACTATTGATAAACTACACTTGGCCAGGGAATTGATAGAATGGAGAAAAAGGGCCAACAACTGCTGAATTGCTCTGAAATGTCACTTCAAACCCCATTGATGATGGAAAACTCTCTCCCTGCAGGCCAGTGAAGGCTTGGACTTTGCAGACATGAATGGACGAGGAGTCATCATTACTGGGCTTCCGTTTCCCCCTCGTATGGAGCCCAGAGTCATTTTAAAGATGCAATTCCTGGATGAGATGAGGAGAAGTGGTGCAGGTGCACAGGTAAGACTGGGCAGCTTTCTCTTGGCTGTTTGCATGTTCTTGTCATGGGTTCTCCCTCATGTCCCACTGAGTTTCGGGTTTTGTTATCCTCTCAGCCTCGTGGGGCCATGAATATCAAAAATGCAAATAGCCTTGGGAGTTTTGTCACAAATTCAGCCACCTTTTTTTAAATACTGTTAAGGGTTCCAAATTCTGCCACAGTCTTAAATATAGGCCCCAAAGAAAGGATGTAATTAATGTTTAATTCAAAATCTTTGTATGTGTGTTATCCTTCTCTCATTCTGAGGGATGAAATTTCATCCAGAGAGAGCATGGGCAGGAAGAATGGCCTGTGCTGCCTGGTTTGGGAATTGTTTTGGAAGTGTGATGGTGTGTGTTGAGGTGTTTGGGTTTGGTTTTCTATTACTGCAGGCACAAGAATGAATGATGTTACATTTTAGTCTGTTCTGCATGTCTTAAAGACTATGGTGAGTCTATTGTACTGCCAAGGCTCTGAGTGCACCATATAGGAAATAGCCTCTCCAGCTGGACATCACTGCTTGAGTTTTCTGTGCTCTGTAAATCAGGTGTGACTTTTGAGTCCACCTGTGTTTGGTTTTCCTCATCCCTTGGAGATTTGTCAGTACATCTGGTTGATACTATCCAACATCTCTTCTCTGCTTTTTATTTCTTTAGGAAAATAAAAATAGTGACTGTAGAGCACAGAGAATACATTTTTACCTGGTAAATAATGTTAATTCTTCCTCCTACCCCTTGCAGTATCTGTCTGGGCGTGAGTGGTACAGTCAGCAGGCGTCCCGGGCTGTCAACCAGGCCATCGGCCGGGTCATCAGGCACCGCCAGGACTACGGGGCCATCTTCCTGTGTGACCACAGGTAAGCCCTGCCTCACTGAATCCCAGAATATTTGGGCTTGGAAGGAACCTTAAAGCTCATCTCGTTCCAACCCCCTACCAAGGGCAGAGACACTTTCCACCAGACCAGGCTGCCCCAAGCACCGTCCAACCTGGCCTTAAGCACTTCCAGGGATGGGACGTCAACAACATCAACAGCTTTATATCCCAGCAGAGGTGTTGGTATTTTGAATATAAATGTGCTGATGCTGCTGTTTGGAAAAGGCTACCATTCATAATAATATTAGTTTATATAACAAGTTATATAAATATTGCACTACTTCAAGAAAGTAACTGGATTGTTATCCTCTGCTCCCCAGCTATATAGTCTTGGAGCTGTAGAAGGAGGTTAGTGGTTTTAATGGAAAATAAACCCATTTTTGGAATTTGGGTTTGCAATACCACAGGAAATTATGTAACAACAACTTATGGTCTTGCATTTTCTCCATCTTTCATTTGAGATAGCAGTCAGCAGCACTGCAGTGTTTTGAGAGAAGGATGGGAATGAGGATAGATTATATATTACTGAAACAATACTATTTGTAGCCATATCCTATATTAACATTATACTGCATTAATATCCATTTCTGCAATGCTAATTATTATAATATGTATATTGTAGGCAACAGGAGTTTAATGGATAGTACATGGAATCAGCAAAGCCCCTTTCTCCTGAGTGAAGGCATCACCCCATTATATTTACTGCAGTGTTACATATCTGTGTTGCTGCTCGTCTCTTGTCCTTTTGGTTAGTGATCTAGGGTTTGTCTAATTAACTTAGCCCAACCTGGCAAATAATTCTCAGGTCTTCCCATCCTGCCCAGGTTCACAACTTGTGATGTCAGAGGCAAACTGCCTTCGTGGGTCCGTCCCTATGTGAACGTTTATGACAACTTTGGGCATGCGGTCAGAAGTGTCTCCCTCTTCTTCCGTGTTGCTCAAGAAATTGTAAGTGTCTTTAACAAAACCCACAAAATAAACAACAACTTTTCCTGAATAGTGTTGGAAACTGGGAATGCTAAGGTAGGTGAGACATGTGAGAATCACAGTTGATCTCAAATTGGAAGGTGTGCATAAGGATCACTGAGTCCAGCTCTCTGCTCCTCACAAGCCTGCCCAACACGGAGTCACTTGTCACTTCTAAACACTGGAAGATTTACTGGAAAGGAGATATGCCTCATCTTTCTCCAAGAGTGATGTGGGACAGGATGTTGTTCTTATGCCGGGCAACTCATTAGGTTAGATCACAAAATAACTCCCTCATCCTGTTCCTCCTAAATAAACATGTATTTATTGGCTGGTATGCAAATCCTGGGACTGATATTGGCATCCAGAAGTTTTCTGTCTCAGGGAGAGGTTATGTGTGTGGAAGGATCGTGTCCTGAAATTCAAGCTGAAGCTGACTAGTAATAAAGAGTAATGCAAACTATCAGTTGTTATTGCAGTTCATCACTGGGTCATTTACACTAAAACAGCTTCTCTATTAGCATTAGGAAGCTGATGTTGTCTGTAATAGTGCCTTGATTTAAAAGGCTTCCTAATTCACTGGAGAAAGTGAATTTCTTGCTTCATAGCAAGAAATGAGCTGGAAGCCAGAATGGGAAATTCTTTGCTCCCAAAAGGAAGGTTAAGATTAAAATAAGCACTTAAAAATTCATATACAGACTTGGACAACTTCCTGGAAGATGCTCTAGCCAAATACAAGTTGTTCAGACTAATTAGTTACAGATGGATGATGCTTCAGGACTTGATAATCTTTTCTGATCATGAGTGAGAGTTTCATGGTAAATCCAAAACCGCAACCTGATGTTCTTTGTCAGAAGGAGCTGTTGTTGCAGGGATAGCATTAGGAAATGGTTGTTCTTTAGCAGGTCATGATCTTTTTTCTGGTACTAGGTCACTTAGAGTTAAGCCTGCTTACTGCTTTTCAGCTGTGTCACTGTGAGCTGTTAGATCCTTTTTTCAAAAGCCCATAAACCCAGAGTGTGTAACAGTCTTGCTACCGAAGGTTAGTTCGGGAAAAGATGTCTTTGGGTTGTTGCTGGGATTTTTCGTCACAGATGGAGTGGAAAAGTGGCCTTTGCTTATTGCAACTCTTTGTAAACTGCTTGCAGATGCCCCCACCCCTGCCTCAGTGCCCTCCTGGACATACTGGTTCCCTAAGTGAAAGCAATGCAGCACCATCTACTTCATCTGAGCAGATCCTCTCCCTGCAAAAAGCTAAAAACCTGGATGACCATGTTCCAAGTTTGAAGAGGAAAAGGAAAGGTAATATTTGGATCCTCACAGATACACATTTTTGTTTTAAGCTGAACCACAAAAAGGAGGATCAAGAGGCTAGAAACTGAAATGGGAGAGAGAGCAAGGAGAGCTCAAAGACTGATGTAAAAGTCTGGTCAGAAGGGACATAGTTAAGCATTAGAAAATGGGGGGAAACAGTTTCAATTGCAAAGAAAAAAGGCAGATGGGGCTGACAAAAGTGTCTCATGAACAGGAGGAGTTTTTGGTGAAGTATCACAGATAGTTTGGAAAATAAGAACTGGAACTCTCTTTCTGCCTAGCTGTCTTAGTTTGGAAAGACAGGCATCTGCTAGGGAAAGCTGGAGCTCCCCTTGGAACAGAAAATGTAACCCCCCTCCAAATTATTATAATTTTGCAATTAGGGGCTTTCAGGCAAAGATATGGGAATAGGAATAACAGTTCTTTACTAGGAATATTAAAAATACAAATGTAGTACAAAAAAACCCAAACAAAAAAAAAATCCTAGAAACCCTGACAGAGACAGAAATATGACCTGACACCCTGTTGGTCAGGGTGTTGGAAGCAGTCCAAATAAATCCTCCTGGAGTAACAGATGTAGTTCTGTTGGAGAAGAGATGATTCTGTAGAAAGGGTCCAGTGCTGGTGAGATAGGTCCAGTCTTCCTCTGGAATCCAGTGGAAAACAGGCTGCCTGGTGTTTCTGAGTCTCAGTTTTTATCTAGGTAGGAACTGTGGATGCTCCCTGATGGGTGGAGCATCTCACACTGGGATGATGTAATGTTTTCAGTCATGGGGTGAGCCTTAATGGCCCATTAACAGAAGATATCCCCCGAGGGAGAACAGTAGGAGAGATAAGGAACATTGCTCCATCTGGTTTTAACAGCTGGCCCATTATCAGAAGGCACTTGCCCCCTCCTCCCTGAGTTATGGGTTATACAAGAGATAAAGAAAACACCTCCCCAACCAGTTTCAACAGATGGAAAATAGAATGAACGTTTTTGGTTACATATTGCAACCCAAGACACTAGCACTGTCTTCTGTATGTCCTCCTTCCATCCTGTTGTATAGATGATTCTTACTCAGTAATCTATCTAATAAAACAAAAAGGACATGGGAACAAAACAATATTTAAAATTTTGTGGGTAGCTAATGCCAAAGAATAGAGCATTTCTCATGTCAGATATTCTTTCAGCACTCCAGACTGCTTGCTGGTTTGGAACAGAACAGTGAAGTTTGTTTAAACCTGGGGTTCCTAATCAGTTAGGAGTGAGAGTGAGTTCACATTACGTTTAAGCCAGTTGCTACCTATAGGTAAGGCTTTATAAAGGCTTTTATAAAGATTTATAAGGCCTTTCCTATCAGTAAATCCAGTGTGATTGCTGGTTGTTGTTACAAAGGATTGCTTGGGCTGTCACTTTTTCCCCCTCTCAGTTTCCAGCTGTGCACGTTTTGCTCCTTCCTTTGGTTTGAGTCCATCTTTTGTGCAGAGTGAGCAGCTGAGTTTTGCTCAACCAGTTTATTTACTTCCCATACACTTGACTGGTAGATCCATCTCAAAGGATGGGCTGGAATGTGTGACTGGAGGTGAAGGGAAGAAGCTGAATTTCCTGTTTAATAGAGATTTTCTGTTGTATTGCATCAGCTGTAACATGAAACTCTGCTGAAGTCACAGTGATCATAATATACTCCCATTCTTCTCAGAATAGTGACCTTCCTTAGTAACTGACTGTTGGAGTAATTTCACAAAGTAGTGGAAATACATTTTGAAGGTAATGCTTTACAGAAGTATCAAGCTGATACTAATTTAACCCTACTTACAGGTCAAAATTCTTATATTTGAAACTGGATTCTGATTAGTGAGAATATGTAATTTGGGACCTTGGTGACTGTGTCTTATGGGTATTGATACTATAAGAATTGTAGGCTTTAAAAAAAACTTGCTCTGTTTAAAAACTAAGTCATGTTTTGTACCAAAATATCTTAAAAACTCTGGAGCTCAGTTTTGGGAAAATCCATTAATCTGCAATAGTTGAACACAGACAGCTGCTGCAGTAAAACTTTTTTCCATTGACCCTAAGCCATTTTGGGATTAAATGTCACCATCACTTAAGGAAAAGTTTGAGAGCAATCTGCCAGGTTGTGGTACCAAATGCTTGAGCAATTTTGGAAGTGATGTATAAAAGCAGTCTTCTTATTAAATTATATAGTGCACTTTTGCAACAGGTGTATTTAATTCACTGACACACATTTATGGATTGCTTTGTAAGAGGGGGAGTTATCACTAGATTAAGTGCAGGAGAGAATGTGGAATGTTCATTTGTCTCCTGTGTTCTGCTGTGATGGCAGTAAATGGAGATGGAGCTCCCAGCCTGTGTGTGGAATATGAACAGGAGTTTGTCTCACCCCGGAGAAAATGTGTTGGGCTCTTGGATGCCTTGGAGCGCAGTGAGAAGAGCAGTGAAGATGCAGAGGAGGAAACTGATTTGCCAGGAGAGGAAAAGGTAATGGCAAAATACTTCCTTGTGAGTCAAAATTGCAGGTTCTAAAGCAGAATGGTTTTGGCATCAAGGGAACCAGCTCAACCCTCTTTCAAGAAAAGCTCACTGTAATCAGCACCAGTAACTGCAAGTTCTCATAACCAAATTAATCAAAGGGTTTCCTTGCCACGTTCAAGTAGATGATCAACCATATATGCCTGTTCTGTACTCCTGCTGACCAGGAGGATTCCTGGAAGTTAACCACACTTTCTGAGGAGCAAGGAGCTCTCAGAGAAGAGGTTTGTAAATAGACAATTTGTCCTGGGTAGAGTCTGTGTCAGCCTTTGGTATGAGACAGGACATTGCATTCAAAAAAGGGTGGGAGAGGGTTTGTGGATTAGAAATTACGTTTTCAGATGAAAATATTTAATTTTCCCCAGAGAAAGAATGTTGCTGATTTGTGGAATATTTTATCTGAATCAAAAATCCACTATCACATTAAGATCAACGAAGCTGCTTCTGTACTGTTAATTTTCTTTGTGCTTGGATTGGTATTTTGGATACATCAGTGATTTGGCTGTGTTCTTGCTTTCCCAAAATCCCTGTTTGCAGTAGTTGGAGGGGTGGCTCCCTTACCTGGCTGGAGTGTTTTGCTGCTGACTTGCAGACCCATTCATGGACTTCAGCAATGCCTATTGCAGCATTCTTAAGTACTTTCCTTAGGGGAAGAATGCCTGAGGTAAAATGTGTAAATGTAGGAGTATCTGGGGAATATCTGAGTAGGCCCAAGGACATGAATGGAGACACTTACAAAACAGAGGGAATGTACAAAGGGCAGCAAATATTTAACTTGTGTGCAGCCAAGTGGAAAATGGGCTCTGTCACCCATTGGGTGGCCATGACATAGACACCAAAATCTATTCTTTGGAAAGCCTGGCACATTTCCAGGGACTTGGTAACGCAGCTAGAGAGTATTTCTAACACAGCTGCAGTGCTTTTGGCAGAGCTTAGCATTTCCTGGAGTCAAATAAGATGATGGGCCCAATAGCTTGGCAGTCGCTCAGGTCCACTTCCTATTTGCGTATTTGGGTTTGCTGCTTGTCTGGGGCTTGTGCAGAGCTCTGGGGTCACCTTGTGCTGCTCTCAAATTGGTGACCTGACCCCAGCTGTCTGGTGATTGTGCTCCTGAGACAGGCACTGGCTCTCAGGCAGCTTTCACTCTGAGTCCAGCACTGAGCACTGGATTTGGACTGAGGCTGGGGTTGGTGTCATTTCCTGTCTTCATCATCCAGCATAATGTCTGTGTTATCATTTTTCCTTTTATCAGTTACACTGTACTCTTGTTCCGTAAATAATGAAAGTTTGGTTGCTCTCATTCTGAAAGAATTTGCTTTGTCACCTCAAAAATTCACAACATAAGTAATAATTTCTCATTCCATTTAAATAATAACAGTTCCCCATAATCAGATTTTCTTGTGAGTTACGCCTCAAGAAAACTTGTCTAGGAAGCCTTTTTTCTGCTGAATCATGCTTTTCAAGGTGCTGCCTTTACATAGCACAGATTAAGAAGATGATTTTGATAATTTTTCTGCCTTACTGCCTGTATCATAAATATTTGACTTGCTGCTTATATTCCAGTTCTTTGTTCCCTTATGTACAAGGAATTCCAGGTAGGGAATTGAAGGGGACCCAGTTACACACAGGTCTGTATACACTCTCAGACTGCCCTAGAACAGTCTGCTGTGAGTCCAGCTTTGCTAGTCAGAAATTTGCATGCTCAAGACCAACTTTCTTTAATTTCTTCTGGTTTGGCCTCTGTGAGTTGTTCAGTAAATTTCTACCCTCTAGAAACAGGTATGTGCCCAGGCTCTGTTACAGTAATTTAGGTTGACTTGTTACACTTTCTTGAATGGTGTCACAAACTGGATAACCAAGTTTTGCTGCTGAAAATACATAAATTAAATGGGCAATAACTCTGAGAAGCATTTTTTGTACCTTACTTACTTTCTTTTCATCTTCACAGGCACATCGTCTGTCCACACTTTCCCTTCAGTATGAGAAGAGATTAACAGATGAGCAGAAAGGAGGAAGGAAGAAAATAAAGCTAGTCAGCAATACAGTATGTGCTTCTCTGTGTCTATGCCATTCCTTTGATCTGTAGATTGCTTTATTTTGGATTGGTATTTCCTGGCAGACAGATGACTGATGCCAGAACAAATGTGTTTTTCTCCAAATTATAAATATTCATCAGTGCACATCTGAAATCTATTTGTGATGCTCTTTCCCAAATCCAGACATCCCAGACTAAATCAAGCACAGGTCCAGGTAGGGATGGTAGGTGAAAAGAATTGTTTTCTGACATTGATTGCTTTGTGAACAATTTGACAGGGATGGTGGGTGGTTTCATTCTTTTTGATTAAAATGGAATAGTTCAGTTGGCAGGGACCTACAATCATCAGCAAATCCAGCTGCTCTGGTAGAGCCTCAAATGGTTGAACTGACCAGTTTGGGGTAAGGAATCACATCCTACCCCCCTGAGGTGGTGTGTTAGCTCTGCAGCTGTGCATTATTGTTTTGCCCTATCTCCAAACTCAGTTAGCTCATGCAGCTAATTGCTTAAGTCACAGTAAATTCAGGAGAATTCCCTGCATGATGGGAGTGCCAGTAGTTGTCCAAGGTGCTGTCCTAACAGAACGTTCCCTGTCTGTCAATCTGCCAAGCACCTGGCAAACAAAACTGATCCTGAAGCTGATCATATCTGAGGGAAGAAAGAAGGAAGACAACAGGTTCATGCAGAAGGTTGTTTGCAGTTTGTTGCTATCTGATGTCATGATGAGTCAGCTCAACCTCCAGCTTTGGAATAAATGTCATTTGGTTTAACCCTTCTCCTAAGAATAGAATTGTGCAATGATACTTGGCTGCCTTCTCTAGGAATTTTCCTGAAGCTGTCTGTTTTGTCAGTGGGGAAGGTGAATAATGCATGGATTACGTGGGTGCCTGCCATAACTACAACCTGTTAGGGCGCAAACATTGGTGGTTCCGTGGTGAGCACCATGGTGCCGCTGGGTGGGCCATTGGACTGGATGACCTTAGAGGACTTTTCCAACCTCAGTGATTTCCATGATTCCTTTCGTTATCCTCTGTGCTGTTGGAACTGTAAACAAATTGCTTCCACCTGAAAGTAACTCCTGGAGTGTTGCTGTCCACTGAGGAGCCTTTCCTGCCTTGCAGCAGGAGCGGAGAGCGGAGCCGGCCGAGCCCAAGAAGGCGCGGGCCACGTTCTACATCGCCACGGTGAAGGACACCCTGAGCCAGCAGAACTACGAGCTCTTCTCCAAGGCTCTGCAGCAGTACAAGAAGACAGATGACTTCCATGCCATGCTGTCCCAAATGAGCTCTCTCTTCTTGGAGGATGAAAAGAAGCACGTCCTGCTGCGAGGTACGTTCAGAGTGTTGGTACATCCCTGGTATATTTGTGGAAGTGACTTTTGAACAGGCTTGGGTGCTTCAGAAGGGTTTGAGATGTGAAGTGCAGCTCGATTAGGATGATTCATCGCTTTATATCCCCAGATAATACAGAAGAATCTCCTAAATCTAATTATCGTGTGTTAGCTCATGAAGAAATTTGTATTCCATGGAAGTTTGTGTTATTTTAAACCTTGCCTAAAAGTACAGTGACTTATTCCTGGTAATTTAGGAGATAAAGAGCGTGATTATGTGAGTTGGAGGGGTGCCTTCATAAGGGTTCAGTGCTAAAGCAGTAAATAAATAGACAAATTTACAGAGAAATTTTCTGTTTAAATAATAGTGAGTATAAGGTAAAGGATCTGGACAAACATGGATAGTTACTGCATTAGCTGTTTTTTTTATTGCCTTTTAACAACCATACTGACAGGAACTGAATTTCCACCAAGATTTCTTCTAGTTTAACTGTATTTTCTGTGTACTTTTTCATTTCCCTCTCAGCTTGTGAACAAATGGACAGATTTTTCTGTGATTTTTTCATCAACTGAAATAATAAATGCGTAGTTATGCATCTTGTAAATTATTTCAGGGAAATTCTAAGGTTAAAGAATGGGAAGCTCTGTCAGTTGGTTTCCCAATTTGCAATGATCTACATAAATAAAAAAGTATTTGATCACCAAATTAAGGTCTAAGTCCAGTTTTGAAAACTGTCAGGCACCTGAAACCTAAAGTTGATTTGGTGTTTAGGGTTCTGGTTGGCCAGCATTTGGTGGTAATTAATTAACATGAGGTGTAAAGTTAACAATACATAGTTTATTTAAAGTATCAGCCTAGCAGTTATTTGGATCTCATGGTTTATGAGGCACCTCAAGGGCTGTTTCACTGAGAAGTGAGTTACTTTATATTTAGAGTGGAAAAAATGAGTTTTTACCTACTGGTAATAGTATTGCTCAATGCATGATAGCTGACCTTTGTGTAATGTGTAATTTGTATTCGTATATAAATATTAGATAAAAACCTTTAGATTTTCATTTATTTAGTTGCACTTTTTTATCTAACCTTGAAGTCCCACTGTTGTAGGTTTCAGTAGCATTTATTTCCTGTTGTGGATTGAGTTTTTTCTTTCTTTCTTTCCCCCCGCCCCTTTTCCCTCTCTCTGATGCAAGATTTTTACCAGTTTGTTCGACCCCAGCATAAAAAGCAGTTTGATGAAGCGTGCTGCAGTCTGACTGGAGTGGGCTGTGGCTACAAACCTGAGCACAGCCTCCCACGGGAGGAGAGGGAGATCCTGGCCAAGAGAATGGGTGAGGAGCTTGGTTCAGCTGTATCATTTGAATGACAAATGTCCTTGTTCACCCAGTCATAGAGCAGGATGTGTCTGATATGTAGAAATGCAAGGAAGTTCAATGTCATTGGTACTGAGCTCTGCTCTCCGTGATCCTCTTGCCTTCCCTTGAGCTGTGCAGGTGCCTGAGCATTGGTTACTGCAGAGTTAATAATGATGTCATTTTGTTTCAAAAGGGGATTTTACTGATCTGCTTAAAATACTTAGTCTGGGGAATTAAACAACCTTGTGTGTGTCTTCTTTACTGCCCACATAGTGCCACCAGAACTGTGAATAGAGGGTGATTGTGTCCTCACAGAACTTGTGAAATCTGTGAAATCCTGCAGCAGTAAAGTTCTGAAAAAGTGGGGTGTTAGGTCATCACCAGAGAAATAAATCTGTGTGGAATCCCAGACTGATTTGGGTTGAAAGGGACCTTAAAACTCATCCAGTTCCAACCCCCTGCCATGGGCAGGGACCTTCCACTATCTCAGGTTGCTCCAAGCCCTGTCCAACCTGGCCTTGGACACTTCCAGGGATGGGGCAGCTACAGCTTCTCTGGGTTGCTCAGATGTTTTCAGCACAGGATAGCATACTTTGAAATGCACTATTCCATGTTCATTCTTCCCTAATTTCACTGTTAATGGACTGGTTTCATTTAACAGAAGAAAAACAGAGCCAGCAGAAAAGTACATTCTCCAAGGCCTCGTGTGCTCAGCTGAACCCTGGGCTCCACCTGAACCAAGGAGGATCCCACTTGGCAACAGGACTGAATAGTGCAGGTACCCTTCATGTTTAATAAAAACCCAGTCTATTCTGTTTTATTTCATCACTGACTGGAAGTTCTCCTGGGGCAAACCAATGTTCATTATGCTCACCTAGCACAGTGGCTCGCTCTCTGGAGGCGGGGAGGGATTGTAATTGAGAATTTTCAGCAAGGATTGTGCAGAACACGAAAGTCAATAAATTAAATCAAGGTGGATGTGAAAGAAAGCAGCCACAGCCAGAGATTTGTACTAGAAACTGAGCTGGGAAAAGTGGGGGTTGAGCACAGGTCTTCCTGTTTGTCCAGAGTCCATGAAAGCAAGTCAGTTAAGGAGTGTGAGTTAAGATTACGTCAGTATGAATTCAGGTATGGAGAAACTGTTTAATTTTGTTCTTGATGTAATGTGTACACTCCCTCTCTGGACAGCCTGTGTTTTCTGCAGAAGCAGGGAGTAGTAAACGTAATGTCTGTGTGCATCCCTATAATTTCACTCTGTCCAGTATTTATCTTCAAACTCGTAGGCTCATTTATTATTTAATTCTGGGTTTTCCAGAGAACAGCTGGGAATTTTTTTGTGTTTCTCACAAGGAAATGAGTAGGATAGTTGGACAGCTTAGAAGTCTTCCTTTAGAGGACAAAGAATAGTCAAATGTTAATCCTTCCTTTATAAAAACAAGCCAGTTTCCTGGAAGGCTTTAAATGCTTTTCATATGGGAAGCCATATTGTTTATTTTGATTTGTTTTCCTATTTTCTTTTGTATTTTGATAATATTTGTATAAAGCAGAATCTTTAGTTATTATCTTGTCCTGAAACCATTAAAATGGTTTCGCAGAAACTTATTTCCACCAAAAGTAATTGAGAAAATAATAGGAGTAAATGGACGTATTATTTCTGTGCCTGGCTCCTTAAGAAGAGAATGCTTCTGTGGAAATATAAGAATGCTCTAGGATATGCAATAAATACTGATTATAAAATTCACAGTCAAGTTTTTTCCCTTCCAGTAAATTGAATGAAACCTGTGTCTTGAAACCTAATTATCTTTACCATCCAATAAAGGACTTTTAAAGATCCAGATACCAAAAGATATGGCAGGTTATTTAAATCAGTTTCTTATCATATCCTCCATTTATATTTACATGCTTGTGATATGCAAACCAGGACTTTTTTCTCTAAGACATGCCAGAAATCAGAGGATTATATTGTAAATAGAGTTCACTTGGCATTTAGCAGGATGTTCCAAGTTGCTCCTGCCTTTTGCAGACCTCCTACATTGCTCTTGTGCTCTCGAGTGTTTTTTCAGGTTAGATAGTATTTTTGGACATTGTTTTCCTGTTGGGAAACACACACCCGACCCCTTGTCTGTTCTTACTGTTAAGGGGTCAGGAATCTGTACTTTAAAATTGCCCATTCTGTTTAAGATGCTTTTAGTCCTTCAGTGGACCACAAACCCTGGTTTACTGTTGACCTCCATGCTCCTTTTCCTCATTCCCTAGTGACCTTCTGACACATTTCTTCATTTAAAACCATCAAGGAACTCCAGAAGATGCCAATAGTGACCCCCAGAATAATTTTGCTCCGTTGCCATTTCCAGGAGCAGGTCTGGCCATGCCACAGGGGGCTGTGGGGCTGGGCAGGTGGGGTTGGCTTCACCACTTCAAAGGTATTTCAGGAATTCCCTTCCCAATGAAATGAGAAGTGGATATGATGGAGTGACTTGTTTGTTCCTCAAGCCCTGCTCATGCATTCTGTGTCTCTCAGGGCAGAATGGCAGTGCAGCTCCAAGGAAAGAGGCTGAAAAGGCTCCAGGCTCCAGGAGGGAGCATCACCAGGCCCTCAGGACTGCTTATCTCAGTGATGTGCAGAGGGCTTTGGACAAGAACAGCTACAGCCAGTTCCACTCAGCTCTGCTGGCTTACAAGAAGACAGATAATTACAATGCAATGGTGTCAGTGATAGCAGCCCTCACCACGGAGAGGCCACAGGACTTCCATCTCTTACAAAGTAAGGGATTTTTTAAAACATCTCTCTAATTTATTTGAAAGGAAAGTGTGGGTGCTGTGATCTCATGTGAGGTATCACCTTTTGATTTAGCTACCCAGATCAATGGAGTGGCAGGAACAGTGTGTTCAGTGAATGCCACTGAGAGAGCAAAAAATGTCAAGGTTATAAAATGTTACCTCTGTTCAGGTAGAAATTGTCCATTAAAAACATTACACAAGACCTCAGTAATTCCAGTCCTAACCTTCACCCAGCTAACTTCAGTCAGATGCTTCCCTGACTGATTTTTCTCTTCAATTACTACAATTGCCCTTTAGAAAGGACAATACTGACTATTGAACTGACCCAATTTTATTCCCATGACCAATGACTGCAGCTAAATTCTTAGATCACTTCCAGGTTTCAGTATAAGCAGTCAGGCTTTTGATTTACTATTCTCAGAGCTTCAGCTGGAAATATTTCTCGAACTGTGTCATAATGTATTTTCTCAGAAGTGCTTTGTTTTGTTTTATTTTCCTTTCATGGGTTTAGTGATATAAGGATTTAGGGAGTTGCAGGTTTTTGAAATTGGAAACTGGACTTAATTGTTTAAAAGAAGCAGAAGAAGAGGCATTGTATGCTAATCCTGCTTGCCTCAATGGTGGTATCTTGTGTGATGTGACACCTAAGTTCCACCTTCTCCCCTGTCTCTGAGGTGACTTCTCTGCTGGAAATGATGCATTCAGTGTATGCTGGGAAATGCTGCTGGAATTTTGTTTGTTATCTTTATCAGATAACAATAAATACTCCACTGGCCTTGAGTGGATACCAGAGTCTGCAAATTGTGAGAGAATACCCTTTTAATGGTGTGTTAACTAGTTAGATTAGTTTTAGTGAAGTGGGGAGTGGGAGGAAAATGAGCTGTGTGACACCGTGAGTCATAATCTCCCCCTGGGCTGCTCTTTCATGGTTGCTGTCTCTACTGAGCAAATGTTTTGACCTCAGAGGACTTTGTGGCAGTAAATCTTAACTGGGGCTTTTTAGAATTTCTGTGTGTGTGTTGTGAATCCTTGTCGACCAAACAGCAACAAGAAATTTCCTTCCTGAGAGTCTCTCTGGGCATTGTGTGTGTACCTGCTGTTCTTAGATCACTCATTAGGTGAAGTGCTGGGGCAGGAGTTTATTCTGAGCTGTAGAGAGTGAAAGAATTTCAAGCTGAATAAAGATTATTTTCAACACCAAATACTCATTTGCCTTCTGGCAAGGAAAACCCCGTAATCATAAAAATCACAAAAGCATCAAGTGTTCCACCAAGCTGAAGATACTCTGAGGAATCAGATTGACATTACTCTGCTTCCAAAGAATTTCTTCCCTCCAGAGCAAGGAGTCTTCCACAATCAGGTATTTATTTTCCTATGCATTTGACTGTATTTTCTTTTGGCCAGGGTTTGACATGTTCATCCGTCCTCACCACAAAGAGCAGTTCAGAAAGCTGTGTAAGGATTTGACTGGAATGGTCTGTGGTGATGGAGGGAAGCAACTGCAGCCGTTGGAGCAAAGTGAAGGGAAACCCCAGAGCTTGGAGAGCTGCACAAAAGGAATCGGCCACGTACAAGGTAGAGAATGAAGAGTTGTCAGAAGTTTAGAATTTTACTTATTGCTGTGGTGGATAGGGCTCAACAGCCTTAGAATCACAGGCTGGCTTGAGTTGGAAGGGACCTTAAAGCTCATCCAGTTCCACCCTCTGTCATGGGCAGAGACACCTTCCACTATCCCAGGCTGCTCCAAGCCCTGTTCAACTTGGCCTTGAACACCTCCAGAGATGGAGCAGCCACAGCTGCTCTGGGCAACCTGTGCCAGGGCCTCACCACCCTTACACGGAAGAATTTCTCCCTAATCTCTAAAGCTGCTCTCCTTTAGTTTAAGGCCATTTGTCCTTGTCCTATCACTCCCCACCCCTGTGAAAAGTCTCCTCCCTGCATGAGGCCTGTCAAGGAGAATTAAAGCCATTTGTTATCTCTACATTGGGTTAAAAAAAACCACACTCAAACAGGAGTAAGATAAAAGGTAACATGAGATGGGGAAGTTCAAGGAAATAAGAAAGAAATTAGTTCTAGTTCTGCCATGTTTAAACTGTGAAATGTGTTAAGGGTGAAGGCAGAATTTTTACTTTTAAGAGGGAGGGGAGCAGGGGTGGGTCAAGGCCCATTCTGTAGGAAGAATTTCTATAGAGCTATTCCAATATAAAGGGTCTCTTTCAGTAATATTCTGTGTGTTAGTATCTATCAAAAACATCTGTTGCCAAGCAGTATGGCATAAAAACTACTTCTTCAGATTAGTTTTTCTTCTCATACCATGACAACTAAGTGAATTTCCTGCTGACTGTGTTTTGCAAAATCTGAGTGTTCGGCATGATACAGTTTTATACACTGGTTTTCTCTTTTTCTCCTCAGACACAGCCCCTTCTAAGAGTGGGGCACCAGAAAAAATTCAGAGTAAGATTTCCTCCTTCTGCTTTAGCCAGAAAAGAGAACTTGAGTTGCCAAAGGCTGAAGTGTCCAAAGAAACCAATAATGTGAGAGCACCCACAGACTCAGGAGTTGTGCCCATCTTTCCCCTAGAGATGGAACCAGAATGTGGTAGGTACAGGGGGAGGTGTGGGATTTAATTTTCTAATACTTGGGAATAAAGATAAATTACAGAAATGAGACTGAGACTGATGGTATATGAAGCCACTAGTTGCTGCCTGTGTTTGCTCAGGTGCAGTGTGATTGGTGTGATTTGTTGAGCAGAATCTGTACTTTCTGTACCTTGCATGTGCTCTCCAAGTATTTCATTGTCTTCATCACAATGCTGTAGTAGTTTCCTGAGAACTTTAGGGATTTTTTTTCTTGACAACTTCCTTGTAAAGGAAGGATGTAACCCGAGTTCCTACTGGGATCTGAAGCATCAAGAGACTGTGAGGTCACTTGAAAGAAATGATGAGGCAGGGCACTGTTGAGGTTGTTCCTTACACTCATGGTCATTGTTTTCTGGACTGCACTGGAAGTGTGGCTACATGAGAATTTTGCAGGTGATTACAGGAATTTAGTCATTTCCTCCCTCTCTTTCTCTCTTCACCCTCCCCTCTGTTCTAGGAAGATTCCACTGCTCTAACTGCAAATGCGAGGATGATGTGCCTTTTAAATGCCCATTATGTGACTTCACTTGCTGCAAAACGTGCTGGAAGCAGTTCTTAAAGGTTCTCCTGTTTTTTGGTTTGGTTTTTTTCCAAAACTGCTGGGGAATTTTTTGCTTTTCAGGAGAATGATGTGAACAAACCTGGAATCAGAATTCCTCTGTTTCCAGAAAGAACACCCAAGTGTCAATGGAAGGTTTACCACTTGATCCATTGTTTCCCATGGTTTGCAATATGATTGGAGACAGATCTCTGCCCTAAAGTGGGGTTTTTACACCTTTGCAGCTTTCTGAGCTGCCTCCGTGTGTTTTCTGGTCTAAAACCCCACACAGGCAACAAGCTGTGGAGTCAACTTGAAAAACCGTGTTGTTTTTTGAGTATTTTAATCTTTATTTTAATTTTTTTTCCTTCTCAGTTTCATAATTTTCCCCATCACAATCCTACTGTAAAGTTCTGTCATAAGAAGGAAGCAAACAAGCAACAGGCTGCCCAGGGAAGTGGTTGAGTCACCATTCCTGGATGGGTTTATGATGTGTAGATGTGGCACTTAAGGCACAGTATAGAGTTGCACTTGGCAGTGCTGGGTCAACAATTGGGCTCTGTCACCTTTAGGGTCTTTCCCAACCAAATGATTCTGTGAATCTGTGGTTCTGAATTCCTGCTCAAAGATCTCCTGTGTCATCCTGTCTGTTGGTTTTCCCAGCTGAGTAAATTGGTGGTTGAAATTCTTTAGGTAAGAGGCTGTAGGTCGTCCCAGGGTGCCTGGGTTTGGGAGTATCTTACCCAACATTTGATTCAGCAGCCAGGTGTTAAAAGACTTTCAAAACCAGAATAATACAAAAGGTGAGGGGTTTCTAAACATTCATAATTGATGAGAAGGCTGCTGATCAATGCAGCTGAGGAATATCCAAAAACAGTGCAGAAGGAAAAGAAACTTCTTCAGCTTGACAATCTATAAGTAAGTACAAAATAATCAGTTATTCCAAGTTCCAGAAAAGGTCTTTTTCTCAGGAGGAAGACATGGAATTCTCAGCTAAGCATAGAAGGCATTGGACTGACATCCAATAAAAATATAATAGCCAAGACAGAGTTGGTCCAAGAGGAATACAGAACAAGCATAGGATCAGGGTGGTTTGGGTTGGAAGGGACCTTAAAGCTCATCCTGTTCCACCACCCTGCCATGGGCAGGGACCCCTTCCACTATCCCAGGTTGTTCCAAGCCCCATCCAACCTGGCCATGAACACTTTCAGGGGTGAGGCAGCCACAGCTTCTCTGGACAACCTGTGCCAGGGCCTCCTCACATTCATAGGGAAGAATTCTCCCCCATCTCCCATCTAACCCTGCTCTCCTTTGAGGCCATTCTTCCTTGTCCTGTCACTTCAGGCCCTTGTCCAAAGGCCTTTCCATCTCAGAGTCCCTTTAGGCACTGGATGGGGCTCTAAGGTCTCCCCACACTCTTCTCTTCTCCAGGCTGAACACCCCCAGCTCTTTCAGCCTGGCTCCAGAGCAGAGCTGCTTCAGCCCTGTGATTAACCCAATAGCCTCCTCTGGATTTATTCCATAATGTCCAGACTGATGTCTCAGACATCTCCTAGAGGGAATTCAGAATAGCTCTTCAACTAAATTTCCTTCTCAGTCTGTTCTGTCATATTTCTTTAAAAATGTTAAAACCAAAAGTATTGGATTGTAAAGAACATACTTATGAAGGTACAAGAAAGTCAAAGAAAGGCATCTCATGTTTGCTGCAGATGGGAGAGTCAAATTTACTGCAGAATATGTAATTTTTCCTTTTGAGCTGAAGTGTAAAGGGGATGAGTATGTGACAGGCAGCATCCTCCACTGCAGAAAGGGCTCCAGGAAGTCGTGACAAGAATTTTACAAGCATGTGTTCATAATCTTTACCATTTGAGTCTTGAGTTGCTTAAGGACTGAATGAGGTCCCTTGGGTTTTTTTTTGGTTAGGCAAGCATTTCAGCATCTCACAGCATGGTTCTGTTATCTCAGACAATAATTACTGACCTTATAAAGGGGGGAAAATTTGCTCCTTTTACCAGTAAGCTGGAACTTGTTGTTTCATCAGTTTAAGAATCCACAAAATTAGAACTGTTGTACATTGAGCAATTGTACTGCCCTGTTCTGGTTTTTGTCTTGAAATTGGTCATTTTATGGTCTGTATTTCTTCTTAATCCTCAAGTCAATGTGTGTTTTCATAGCTCATAGATCATGAACTTGATCAAGTTCATGATCTATGAGCTATGATTTTTTTTTATTATCACTCCTATTTTTTTTAATTAATTTTTTATTACTCACTCCTTTATCTGATTGTACATTTCTCATACCAGAGATTAAAATAGTCTGGCCTGCCAGATTACATTGTGTTTGAGATTCAGGTACTTGAGAGTGTCCAGAGGAGGGGAAGGGCTGGATGCACCTCCTGGAAGGGGTGTTTGAGGGCTCTGGGCTTGTCTGGTTCAGAGGAAGAAGGCTGAGGGCTGAGCTAGTGGATCTCTGCAGCTTCCTGAGGAGGGGACACAGGAGAGTGCTGAGCTCTTCTCCCTAGGATTTAATGTCAGGATTCATGGGAGCTGTCCAAAGCTTTTATCAGTGAGGTTCAGCCTGGATATTAGGAGACATTTCTACACCAAGAGGCTGGTCAAACACTGGAAGAGGCTTCCTAGAGAGGCCCTAATGCTCTTTAATATGACAATGCTATAACTTATGTTCAGTCCTGAAGAGGTCAGGCCCATGGACAATAGGATCACTGTAGGTCCCTTCCAACTGGAAGCGTTCTTTCTCTTCTATTTAGATATCCTGTGCAAAACCATGTTTGAGGAAATGAGTCATGAGTCATTTGCTTGTAATGATTTCCGTATTTGCTGCTTACCTGAATATTTTTTTTATTAATGATTTCCATATTTGCTTACCTGATTAATCCTACTTATGACAGACATACCTATGCAGTGATTAATATTCTCTACAGGAGAACATTACAGGAGTATTAAGTGGCTCATTGTATGATTCAGATGTTGTTTGGTTAATGAAAAGTCAAATAGAGAGTCATAGTATCATTAATGTTGGAATAGACCTCAAAGACTGTCAAGTCCAACCATCAACCCAGCACCACCACCGTGTTCACCTTAGAACCCTGTCCTGAGGTTCCATAGCCAGATGTTTCTTGAACACTCCCAGGAATGGTGACTCCACCACTTCCCCAGGCAGCCTGTTGCAGTGCTTTACTGCCCTTTCCATGGAGAAATTCTTCCTCTTGTCCAAACCTCCCCTATCTCCTGGTAGTTTAGGATGTGACTCGGGCTGATGCAGAGATGCTTCTCCAGTGATCAGGCAGAGCTGTGCTGGTCATGCAGCTGAGAGGGAAAGCCAGGATTGCAAACAGGAAGATTATCCTGGGTTTCTCTGAACCCAGTCCCAGAGGAGCCATGTCCTACCATATCCATCCCCATTCCCACTCATGCCCAAGGAGGTTGGACAGTCAACCCTATCCATGTGTTTGGGATAGAGATGCCTTTACCAGCAGGAAATGAGCAACCATGTCCGAGCTCTGAACTCTCATCAGATGGCATTGGGCTTTGTTACCTCTGATGGGGCTGCATTTAAAACTGTTTTTCTTTCCTAATAACTTAGTCACTGATTTTTCAGCTCAGAAGCCCTTTGGTGGATATTGTCCCACTGAGGAAGTGACTCAGAGCGTCACTCACAGCGCGGGATTTGCGAATTGTCATCTTGTCCAATTTGTTATTTTGGTGAAAGAGTGATGGGGAGAGGTGGTGAATAATTTTGGAAACTTTTAGAAGCTTTTGGAGGAGCAGAGCAGACAGAATTCCCTGCAACTAGGGGAGGATTAGGGGGATTAGTGCTGGAGCATGTTGGGTGACTCAGTGTGTTAGGGGAAGCCTCTCAGAGACTGGACCAGGATGTGCTGCTTTGGGGGTGTGGTTTTTTCTCCAGAGGTTCTGTTGCTGCTTCCCAGTGTTTAAATGCATTGTTTATTCATGCAGGTCTTCCAGGAAAACTGAGTGATTCTCATTTGGACTATCTGTGATATGGGCAAATAATTGAAGATTTCACAATTAAACGTTACAGTTAAAATTGCCTTTGGCAAAGCACTGGCTGTTGGGAGATAAAGGGACTTTTCAGTCAATGTCTCCAGAACCAAAATCCTACTGCCTGAGCCTACTTTGCAATCTGCACCTTTTCTTGCAATGGCTCCCCACTGCCAGTGGTTAGATTGGATATTGGGAAGGAATTCTTCCCTGTCAGGGTGGTGAGGCCCTGGCACAGGTTGCCCAGAGAAGCTGTGGCTGCCCCATCTCTGAAAGTGTCCAAGACCATGTTGGGACAGGGTTTGGAGCAACCTGGGACAGTGCAAGGTGCCCCTGCCCATGGCATGGGATTGGAATGAGATGATCTTTAAGGTCCCTTCCAACCCAAACCACTCTGTGATTCTAATGATGAACTTCCACACTGCAGGGAAGGCTGTGCAGCACCACTGATGTAGCTGACCATCTTTTTAGGCCTCCTCAGCTGGCAGTCTTCTCACAAAGATTATAAAAAAAAAAAATAAAAACCTTTCTCCCTTTTGAAATAAACAGACCAGTTCAGTTTTACCAGTAATTTGCAAGCTATGAGAAGAACGGATTCATCTGCAAGTCAAATGACTTTAAAACTGATGTTTAGGGAAGAAGCAGACTGAAACCTGAGTGGAGCAATGATGCCTCATGTGCCTTCATGTCTCATGCTGCTAATGAGAAAGGTGTGGGGTGCTATGAAGAAACAAATGCACTCGGTTCCCCTACAAAACTCCTGGTAACAACCACGTGTGTCATCCATTTCCGGGTATGGAGGAGATGTTTCCTTGTCATCTGTGCAAGAGGAAGCAGGAGTTCAGGGAACTTACCAGCCCCTTGGCAGGATTTCACTCACAAGTGCAGCTGCACTTCATAAGAGGTCTTGCAGCTCCACATTTCCTTGTTCCTGTATTTCAGTCCTCCAGCTGTGTCATAGCTGGGACAAGTGCTGTAAATTCTGGTGCCACTTTGCATGGTGCCAGAGCCTCCTCACCTTTTTATTACTACCAAAGCAGTAATTGACTGTGTGGTAACAGCGGGGTTGCAAACAGCAGATACGATCTTGGGGCTGACACGTGGCTGCTGTGGCTCGTAGTTCATATTGGACAAAATGTGGTAGAGATGTTAAATATCAAAGATTCACAGACTGGTTTGGGCTGGAAGGGACATTAAAGCTTATCTTGTCCCATCCTCTGCCATGGGCAGGGACACCTTCCAGTAGACCAGGCTGCCCCAAGCCCCATCCAATCTGGCCTTGAACACTTCCAGGGCTGGGGCAGCCACAGCTGCTCTGGGAAACCTGTGCCCGGGCCCACTCCCTCTGAGTAAAGAATTTCTTCCTAAAATTTATTCTAATGCTTCCCTGTTTCAGTTTAAAGCATTACCCCTTATCCTGTCACTATTTGCCTACATGAAAACTCCCTCCATTTGTGGCATTTCCTCCACAATAAATACATTCTCTGTGTGTTTTGTTCATTGATTTCTGCAGGTGGTGAAGAAGTGCCCCAAGTGCCACAATGATGTGAAGAAGAAGCGATTAGTCCAAGTTTTCTTCTGGTCCTGATCCCACCCACAGAAAGGGCAGGAGGCCCTTTGTGCCAGCAGAAGGCAGTGGCTGTGCTCTGGCTCTTGCTGAGCTCAGGAGCAGGATGGAGGTTTCTTTAAATCCCTGTGAGCCTTGTCTCTGGATTAGGAGCTGAGCCCCAGCACAGGTCGTTTTCTGACAAAGGTGATCAAGTCTGAAAGGTCTCACTGCAGGAGACAAAGCAGAAAATTCTCCTCTGTTAGAACTAAGAAAGTCAATTTTTTACTTACTTTATCCTCTGAATTCTCCTGTGGCCACTCTTAGGCTGAAATTTTATATCCTGGAGGCAGCTGGCATTTATGGGCCCTTCAGGTAATACCAGATCATGGAAAAACCCCAGGAATGCTCCTACAGTGGAAGTGAGCTGGCTAAGGAGGCAATCCCTACCCCACTGTTCCTGGAAGAGGTGATTCACATTCACTGGGGTTTGGCAACAGCCATAGTCTCCAATAGCAGAAGATACTGAAAGGATCACTTTTTACAGATGAATTCCAGTGGTGGATGGTGAGCAGAAGCTCCCTCTCATCTGCTGTGCACCCCAAAGCCTGATTCCATCATCCACCATGGTGGGATTTTTTGGAACATGCTTCTAAGGAGGCTTTATTCTTCACTCAGTGCTGGTATTTCCATGTGCCTGTATTACCTGATTTGCTTTCCAAGAAGAAGAAGAAACTAAATGTTTTAAAACTTCTAAATTACTCAGGTTAGATGGGTTTAAAAAAAATCCTTAATACTTCCACTCTCTGTGAGTAGTGGGTATAAGTGGTTAACCTAAAAAAATTGTATCAATTTAAAATCTTCTGTAGCTGCTGTAAATTAGACTGTAAAAATAAAACCATTTTGTCTAAATTTGATTTGGTTTGACTTAAAAAAAAAGAAGGAATTAAAAAAAATAAGCAGATAAAAAACATTGGCTATTGAGTCCTAATGGCCCTGGTAGGAGCAAGTGGAAAGGTTGTACCCTGTAGGTGATTTTCATATTACTGGAATTTGGAAAATTTTATGTAAATAAAATTTTATTCTTAATAAAATTGAAAAGTCAGCTGCATTTTAACAAAGTTTCCTATTTCCCCTGGTTGTAGAATTCAAACCCAGTGTCGCTTCCAATTCCCGAGTTGCTGGCAGTGAAATGGGAAATTTTGTACTTCATTAACAATTAAAATAACAAAGGCTTGGGCAGGAATTGAGGTAGTTCTGGGCTATCACATATTCTGTCAGGTTTAAATTTGTGGATGAATATTACCTTCTAGCCATGTATCTATTCAGCAAAACAAGAATAAATAATGCAGATAAAATCCTGGATGTTTCAAATATAAGTGGCGGAAATTACAGAAAAAAAAAAAAACACGTTATGTAAATATGTAAATGTGTTGTAGAAATGAACAGAAAAAGAATAATAATAATAATAAAAAAATAAAAACCTGGGAGCAGTGAGCAGTAAAATGGTATTTATTTGTGGGTAGTTGAGTGCCTGGTCTGCTGGCAAGGTCTCTGCCAGGAAAGCTGCAGCTGGCTGCTCTTGCCACTGGAGGGAAACCACAGCACAGCCATGAGCGCCCTCAGGGGCGGCGGCACCACGGCTCTGCTCGGGTTTGCTGATGGAAAATCTGCCCTGGGCTGCAAAAGTGCTGCCAGATCCAGCAAAACAGAAGGAAATACTTGAGAAGCGTTGTGAGGTTGAATTGCCTCCCATGCGTGGAAAGGGTTTGGCTGGGACAAATATTATGATGCTGGTTTTTTCCTCTCAGCTAAAGCAGTTTTAAAGTTGTGCTTTTTCCTGGAGTTCTTTTAGTCTGAGGATTGTTCCAACCTGGGCATGCTCTGTTCTGAGACAGGGCAGAGAAACAATGTTAAGAATATCTCAGTGCCTTCAAGAGATTCACAGAATGGTTGGGGTTGGAAGGGACCTCTGGAGATGACCCAGTCCAACCCTCCTGCCAAGGCAGAGTCACCTGGAGCAGAGGACACAGGAATTCACCCAGGTGTGTTTGGGATGTCCAGAGGAGACTCCACACCCTCCCTGGGCAGCTGTTCTAGTGCTCTGCCACCCTCCATGGAAAGCTTTGCCTCATGTTGAGGTGAAACTTCTTGAATTTCAGTTTATGGCTGTTGCTCCTCGTCTTGTTGCTGAGCACCATAAAAAGTCTGGCACCCCTTGGAGATATTTATGTGCATTGATGAGATCCCCTCTCAGCCTTCTCCAGACAGACTAACCAGGCTCAGCTTCTGCAGTGTCTCCTCATCAGAGATGCTCCAGGCCCTCCATCATCTCTGTGGCCTCCACTGGATCCCCTGCAGTAGCTCCTTGTCTTTCTTACACTGAGGGGAAAACTTGCTGAGGGTACTTTCTATCCCTTTGTCCAGGGAACTCCTCTTCATCTCTTACTCTTCAGCAGAGGGATTATCTTGCTGAAGAGGTTTACAGCCACTGCCCTTCACTAGCTGAACGCACCCAGACAAGCTCTGAAGCACCCCAGTGTCCCACCAGTAGATCTGCCAGTGCAGATGGGCTTGGTTTGGGCTGGGTTTGGGTTTGATGCTGATTTCTGTGCAGAGTTGATCCCTGCTGTCAGTGGCTGGGGCAGGACAGATGGATGCTAATGGCTACTGGAGATGGGAGAACTGGATGAGCTTTGGGTCCCTCTCAACCCAAACCATTCTGTGATTCCATGAGACCTTGAAGAACAGGGTCCCCAGCAGTCAGGACTGTTCTGTCATCTGGAAACTTGTTGAATTTATGAGAAGGAAAGGTAGGGACAGTTAATTATTTATAAAGAACAGAAAGTGAAAAAAACTGTTTCAGAAAAATGTGTATTGCTTTAGGTGCTTAGAGGAGCTGATGCAAACTACTTAATGCTTGGAGGGGCAGAAACCTATCCTGGACACTCCTTGCTGATTTTCAGAAGCAAATGACACATGGCTTACAGATCATGAAGGAAACAGATACCAATGTTTTGATTGCCCCTGCCTTGCAATGCTATGACTAGACCTTGTCTGAAGTTTTAGTGGTGTGTCATTGAACAAACCTTTCCTGTTTTCCCCCAAAACAGCTGAAAGGACTCACAAAAGAGATCAAAACCAGCAAAGTAAAATGTTTAGTCAGGAAAGATACGATCCCTGTCTTTGGCTGGAAAAGTGGTTACTGATGGGAAGCAAGGGATTTCTTTGCTTTACAGAATTTTCTATGAATACAACAAGAAACCTTATTTTGCAAGAGTAGTTTCAGAAGGTGGTGCTGCTGGACACCCTGGAGTGTGAAACTGTGCCTGTATAGTGAAGGGGGGGTGAATTCAGAGCCATGGTAATATGATACTGAATTCCTTTTCTATGCTACTTCCACTGGTCAGAGTCAGTAGTGAGTTATGTTGCTGATTTCTGGTAATCAGGCAGTGACCCCTAAACCCATTCTGGGAGGTTTGTTGGACCAACAGAAGAACAGACAGAAAAAGAGTATTCGAACATCATTGTTCCACCAGACCGTTGGAGTCTGGGGAAGTTGTCTGTGGAAGCCCTTTCTGTCCCATGAACGTGGTGTTTCACTCCCTAGGAGCATCCATCTGACACATTTTTCTCGTTATCAAATTCACAACAAAAGTAATTGTTGATGAGGCACCGCAGTGCAGTGAGCGGGTTCGGAGTTCCCTGGCACGTGGTGTCCATCCTAGCAGGGCCATGGCTGGGACACAGGGACTGCCACAGGTGCCCTTCAGGATGTAACCACCTGCTATTGTTTCATACACCTTGTGGGTTCCAGGTGACATCCAGGGACGGAAAGCTGAAATCATGTTTCTGCCTGTGGAGAAGGAAACGCTCTGCAGCTTCTGGGTGGTCATGCCTCAGGCAGAGGGATCCCACTGAAACTCTCCAGCTGGGTGAGCCCAGAGCGGGACTTTCTGCTGGGTCTGGTCTAGTGGTAGGTTTCACCCAAAAAAGCATCAAGGGGCTGTGCCTCAGTGCCAGGGCAGGGCTGGGAGATTAGCTGATTAATAACTGAGCTGATGCACACTGATGAAGCAAATCCCAGCAGTCCTTGGCTCAGGGATTATGTCAAAATTAGTTGCAAATCATCAGGATTACTTTAGATAGCTGTAAGGGATCGAGATAAACAAGCAGTAAAATGAAAAAACCAGTTTAGAGCGGCCTGTGAAAATCACCTGTTCTGTGTAAACTGCAAATACACACAGCCCCGACCCTGCTGTTGGACCACAGTACTGACCCTCCTTGGCTCCTGCAGGAGTATTTTCTTTAACCAAGGTGGGTAGAAATTGATCTTACTGGAAGGAGCTTTGGATTCCTCCTGACCATTGGCGTTTCCTTCTCCTTCTGGGTAGTGGAGAGCTGGGTTTGATTTTCTTGGTGATTGGTGTGTTTAGCTCTTGCAGGTCTGATCTTTAGGAGTGTTCAGAACAAAGTCCATGAGATTCTCCATCCGCAGCCTCAGTAGCTGAGAGCTGGAGGTGAGAGGCAGAAGGCAGATGCAGAATTGTTAATTCTCTGTAGTGATCTGCAAGAGCAGCTGGCTGCTGACTCCTGAGGAGAAAAACTTCCACGTCCTCTCAGGTCTTCACTGTGGTTTCCTGATTCTTGCAGAGACTTGCATTTGCTTTTTGAGCATTTGTCTGGTTTTGACTGCTCACCAATGTCTGTTCAGAGGAAATCTGGTGAGACAGAGCAGGACAAAGTGCAGGAGTCTCGTGGCTTGAAGCAGGCACTGGAACATGCAGTCTGCCAGGGCTGTACCTGCAAGGCTGATTTCAGTTTTCATTTGAATCCTTGGGGTCCAAGACTTATGGCATTGTCACCTGTAAGGGATTTCTGACCTCCTGAGCTGCTGGATATTGTTATGCCATGAAAGGTACCCGTGTTTAGTGTTACAGTCGGAGCTGGTGTCATCCTCGGTGCTCCTGAAAGGAGAGGGTTGAAGCTCGGGCCCGGCTTTAGGAGCGCAGTGCCAAAGCACTGACGATCGGCGCTGTTTTGGCGGGGTCGGTGCCCTCGGAGGGCGCGGGACTGGGACGGGGTCTCGTCCCGGAGCCCCTGGGCAGAGCCGGAGGGATGCTTCCCACAGCCAGAATCGGCCCCTCGGGGCTGCCTCTGACCGGGCAAACGGAGCCCTCACAGCGAGGAGGCAACTGCTGTTACTGGGAAGTTATTTGGCGTTTACAGCCGGGGAACAGAACGTTCCCTGGGGAATTTCCCTGCCTTTCCCCTTGCTAGAAAACAATTCCTCACAAAACCCCTGTAAAACTTGAGCTTAGAAAAACTGTGCGAATCCCACTCGCCTCCTTCCTCCACACAGGTAAACGAACTTCATTGCTCTGAAAGCTTCGCTCTGAGAGGCAAATGCAGAAATGAGAGCGAAAGCGGGGCTCGGGGGAGGGAGGGCGCCGGGACGCGAAGGCGGAGCCGGTGCCGCAGCGGAGGGGGATCGGGAAGGGCTCGGGGGCCGGGATGGCCTCGAGGGGGCCGGGATGGAGCAGCGATGTCACCTCCCCTTGCCCAAGAGGGGTCTTTCCGACCGGCCGGTCTATAAAGGCGCTGCCAGCCGCGGGGAGCGGCGCGGTGCGGAGGTGCGAGGCGGAGGTGCGGTGAGCGGAGCCGGTCCCGGAGGATGGAATGGGGAGGGAAGGGGAGGAAAGGGAGACCTTGGCTGCTTCCCCACCAGCTCCCGCTGCCTCAAGGCTGCGGCGGGCAGGAGTGACTTCCCTCCCCCGGGCGATTCCCGGACGTGTCTGGCGCTGTACGGGCACCCGGGAGCGCTCAGAGCCTCCCACCCGCAGCCTCTATAAGGCTCTGCTGCGTCCCTGCGCTGGGGAGAGCCGGCATCTCCCTCGGAGAAAGGGCTGACCCGGAGGAAAGCAGGCGAGGAAACCCAGCCTTCCCCAACAGCCTTTCCTATCAGCCTTTACCTATCAGCCCTTCTCCATCTCCCTCTGTTCTAACGCTGGCCGGTTGGGTTGAACCTGCTGGTGGCGAGGGGAGCTCCAGCCCAGCCAGCACCAGCCCCTGAGGAACCCTCTCTGTCTCCCCAGGTTTCTGATCCCGGTGCTCAGAAGCCCTCGGTGCGATGCCATCCTGCCACGTGCCGAGTCTGAGGCACCCATCCAAGGTAATGGATCTTCTGCTCGTCAGGCTGGGCACGTGGGCTTTGAAAAGGAAAGGGAGGATTAACAAGCTCTGGGGTTCCTATCCTGGGCATCTGGGTTTCCAAAAGATGTTAAAGATCCTAGGGAGCAAGCTTTGTACCTGCTAGTTTGGAAAACTTCCCTTCTGCTTCTTGGTTTGCAAAGGTGTCTCTTACTGCAGATGGTGGGGAAATGAATGGGGAGAAAGAGGGGAATGTGCTGGAGCTGCTTCAGGTCCTGAATGAGGGAAAATGGGTTCTGAAGGCATCACAAATGGGTTTGGGAAGGATGCTCTGTCACCTGGGATGGCAAAGGAGGCCAGCAGCTGGTCCTTGGGCTGGGAACACCGTAGGGAGGGAGAACAGTTTCTTGTATCTACAACAGTAACAAGTTCTGTAACAGCAGCAGCCGCCTTTGCTGCTCCCGCCTCTGCCCGAGGATGAGCTCAGGGCTCTTTGCGCTGTCTTTGCCGTAGTGGATGCTCCCCCCTCTCCTCCTTTTGCTGGCTGAGCTGGCCTGCGATGCCCAGCCCACCTACCAGTGGAAGGACGCTGTGACCAGCAAGAGGATCACATGCCAGCAGTGCCCGCCGGGGACCTTCGTGGCACAGCACTGCTCCAGGGACAGACCCACGCTCTGCCAGCCCTGCCCGGATTTGCACTACACTCGCTACTGGAACTACCTGGAGAAGTGCCGGTACTGCAACGTTATCTGCGGGGAGAAGCAGGTGGAGGTGCAGCAGTGCAATGCCACGCACAACCGCGCCTGCCAGTGCCAGCAGGGCTACTACTCCAGCATGGAGTTCTGCATCAGGCACTCCGAGTGCCCGCCGGGCTCTGGCGTTGTGAAGCCGGGTAAGTACCCAGAGGGGAACTCTGCATCCTCACAAGGCTCCTGTCACGCCCCAAAAATCTCCCCGGAGATTAAAATCAAGGACAAATTCAGCAGCCAAATACAGCAGCCAGTGCTTGCCCGCAGCCTGACCGACTCCCTTCTAGCTGTGGTACTGGCACAGTGCCATCCTTGCTGCTGTGCTCCTGCTTCCTCTCCAAGGAGGAATTTCGTTGGGTTTTCCCCCAGCTATCACTTTGAAAGCCTTTGAAATCCCCAGAAGCACACTTCGATGGAATGTGTCAGTCCCAGTTACCTCCTCACCTGCCACAACAGGCAGAGCCAGGCTGTGACTTGGCCATCCCAGGAGCAGCCACTGGCCTTGTTCCACAGGCAGGTACAAAGGTTCAAGCTGTTCCTGATCCTTCATCAGCTCCCTTCTCCTTGCACAGGCAGCCTGGGAAATGGGAACGCTGATAATCTGGGCTGAAAAAGGTGCTGATGATGTAAGGGATGGGCTGGTGAATGTGTGTAGCTCTGGGGCCTGGTTTTGTGGTTTTTCATCGAGCAGTTTGGAGAGGCTGTGTTGAAAACACAGTGGACACACAGCCAGGTTCCAAATCCACAAAGCCAGCTTTGTTTTGACTCCTGAGTCTGAGACAATCTCCTTGTGTGATCTAAGTCCCAAGATATTTTTAGGGGATTTATTTTCCTGTTGTTTCCCCAGTACAGCTTTCTCTGGTCCTTTAGTTGCTCCAAATGTGTGCAAACTCACCAATCACTGAGGACCAGGCTCTGCCTGGAAACCGTGGCAGGGAACACAAACCAGTGTGGGCAGCACCAGCAAACCCAGCAGCATCTTACTTCACACTTCGAAGCAGGGAGGCTTTTGAAGTCCTTCCATGTGTGGCATGGAAGAGCTCCAGGCTCACCAGCCAGAGGGAAAGTATCTGTTGTCTTCAGCTGATGTTTATGATTGATATTTAGGGCTTAATTTTCTACAGCACGTGACAACATGCAGTAAGGGGGAAAGAAGATCTCCAGGCATGACAGGGAAGCACTTTGAAATGAAACATGAAATTTGTCTGGAGGGTTGGCTTTAGGACTGAGGAGCCATGCAAGCAAGCTGGGTATTTGAGGACAAGCTGCTTTTTTGTTATCATCATTTATTTTTTGCAAATATCTTCTTGTATGAGGAGGACTGCACCCCAGCCCAGCCACCTGAACACCACAGCAAGGACTGAGTGTCCAGTGTGGTGGGCAGAGCCCTGGACCTGTCAGTGCTGCTGTCTGGATGGGGAAGGAGTGGAGTGGGGGTGTAGGCAGAGTTTGCTGGTGTTTGGGTTGGGTGAGGGCTTTGATCTGAGTGCAATCACCCTGTGCAAACCAACCTCTTTGGGATTTCCCATTTGCAAGGCTCAGGTGTTGGGGGTTATGGCTGGGCCGTAGAATCACAGAATGGTCTGCGTTGGGAAGGACCTGAAACATCAGAAACTTCAGGCTTCTGGGAAAGCCTAAAGGTGGCGGCAGCAACGTAGGAACTGCTTGTAATTTGATTCGTGAAGAGGAGGCGAAAGGGGTGGGGAATCTCCTGCCCCCAGAGCCCTTCCCTGCGCTCCCAGGGAACGGGGAAGTTGCTCGGTGCAATGCTGCCTGTGTGCCATCATCCCCGTGACACAAGGGAAGCGCTGGCCCGGAGCCAGGGACAGCAGTGACAGTGCAGCCAAGGCCAGCGGAGCTCTCACCTCCACAGAGACTTTTACCACTTTTACTTTCACTTGGTCGGCAGCCTGTGGCTCTGGGAAGAAGGGCTCTGGGAAGGGAAGGGCTGGTTTGGCAGCTCAGCCAGCAGCCTGGCTGCTGGCTCCTACCTGGGAGGTGGCCTTTTCAAAGTGGATGAGATGTCCTCTTGTTGTCCCCTCATGTCCGTGGGCTGCTGACAATTGATCAGCCCAGGCTTGGGGGAAGGCTGGGGGAAGCACTGCTGTTTGCCCTGTGTGAGGACATGAAATTCCCAGGGGAGATGCTGGCAGTGATCATTTCCAAAACATCAGCCTCACGCTCAAATGGTGTCTGGCATCATCCCCAGCTGCTGCCTCTGCTCCTGTGCCAGCTTGTCACCTGACAGTCCTGTTGTCTCCCCACACCCAGGTACCCCCTTTGAGGACACCCAGTGCCAGGACTGCCCTCAAGGCTTCTTCTCCTCCAGCTCCAGCACCAATGCATGCCAGCCACACCAGGACTGTGAGCAGCAGGGGAAGGTGATCAACGTGCAGGGCAACAAGTACCACGACACTCTCTGCACATCCTGCAGGCTGGGGAGAGGCAACAGCACACAGGGATCAGGTGAGCCATGGGCACGGTGCCAGGACTGATGCTGCCAGGGCGAGGGCAAACTTAGATGCAAAATGAGGTGAAATGGCTTGTAAAAGCACAGAGTGATCCATAATTAATAATAATTATGGATAAAATAGTCTGTCTCCCTTCATCTCCTTCCAATGTCAGTCCCATAGAACGAGGACAGGGTGCTGGGCTTAAGCAACAGTGACTGTGCAGTGAGAACAAAGAGTTGACAGTGAAATCCTGCTGGATCTTACCAGGGACAACTGGGACTGCTGGGACAGGGGATAGTTTTGGCAGCTGAGGCACCTGGCTTGGCTGCTGGCACGGCTCCTGCACTCCCTTTTCCTGGCTTCACCTGTTTTCTGGAAGCTTTTATGGCAGCCACAGCCTGGTCTCCTGCAGGCTGAGTGGAGCAGAGTCCAAGGATCATCAGAGTTGAGTGTGGGGTGGATTTTGACCCATCAGGTGTAACACCACGTCACCACCATGGTGCAGACACAGTGCTGAGCCACAGCAGAGGTGGGAGCTTGGGCAGGAACAGCCAATGGGCACAGATCAGAGAATCCCCAAATCCCAGGTTGGAAGGGCCCTCAAGGACCGTCTGGTTCAACCTTTCTTGGCAGAACAACCTCTTGGGAGAGGTGCAGGGCAGAGAAAAAGCCTCTGTTCCAAGGGGGCTTTGTACCATGCTCCCTCCCCAGGTTAGGGGGTGAGAAAAGGACTGAAAAACCATCTCAAGGGCCCCCAAACCCATCCCAAGGGCCTGATGCCAGTTGAGGTGAGGCTGGAAGCTGTTTGGAACCACCAGTTCCACCCTGAAGGTCCACACATGGGAAACAAATTTCATGTGACTGGTCTGGATGGCAGTGTACCTTCACCCTTCAGCTTCCAAAAATATAATCAGTCATAAAGCCATAGACCAGCCCAGGCTGGGAGAGACTTTGAAAATGTATCTGGTCCAACCTTTCATGGGAAAATTAGCCTGGATGATATTATCCAGTGCCATCTCCTGAAAATCTGAAAAGAAATGGGGACCTCACCACATCCAAGAGAGGTTGTTCTGGTGTGAAAAAATGTCATTCTTTCATCAGGATGAAGCTTGGTAGAAAAGCTTTAATAAAACTCACCCACAGGGTGGTCAGGCACTGGAACAGGCTCCCCAGGGAAGTGGCCATGGCCAAAGCTGTCAGGCATGTTGTAGGGGTTTTGGGTGGTCTGTGCAGAGCCAGGACTTGGACTCAATGAACCTCATGGCTCCCTTCCAACTCAGGACATCCCATGACTGTAAAATACTTTCCTCTGTGGTGAGGGAACGTGGAGCCTTCCCCTCCCACAGCTCTCGCCTTTCCATCCTCTCCTGGCAGCACCAGTGTGGAGATTTCTCCTTACAAAGCCTGACTCACAGCATGAGCTCCCTGCCAGGAGTGTGATCCTGACACAGAGACTGGAAAGCTCTGTCACCAGTGGAATGCAGTCCTGGGGTGGGGGATGGCCAGGTCAGAGCAGAGTCAGCAGCACGTGCGTCAGGCACCGGCCCCCGCAGCCAGACCAGCCCTTTGCAGATATTTATAGAGAGAGGAGGCCCCAGCAGTGGGAACTGGAGGGGTTTTTTAGCTCCAATTTGTGATGATTCCTCTCAGAAGGCGCAAGGGACCTGCTCGTCATCAACCCGAGCCTGCTGGAGAGGCTGAGCCTGAGCAGTGGAGCTCATCCCATCCCACTATAACCAGGGAAACTCTTTCAAGTTTGCAATGGCATGAAACTGAGCTAATCTCTCCCTGATTGAGTAATCCTTTGGCCTTGGCCTCTTAAAAATTCTTTCTGTTTTCATTCCTCATGCTGGATGCACTCCAGCAGTTTCCACCAGCTGGGTCCGGATCTGTCCCATCCCAGTGACCTGATTGGGGCTGTGCTTGGGGCTGGTCCTGTTACAAGATTTACAAATCTTTACATGAGAAAACAGAAACTTTCAGGAAAAAGAATGTGTAAATACTTACTGCAATTACTTCAGATTTATCTGGGCTTTTCCTCTGTTCCCTGACGGGGAGGAGCACGGGATAGATGCATTGACTTTTCTTCAGAACTTTTACACTTTCCTTTCCAACTGTCCCCTGTAGGGTGCGTCACCGATAGGAAGTTCAGCCTTCCACTAGACCTGGTTGTTGCAAGGCCCATCCAGCCTGGCCTCGAACACTTCCAGGGCTGGGGCATTCACCACCTCCCTGGGCAGAGGTCCCACAGAGAGCCTTGGCAGGGCTGTGCCCTGCTCTCCGTGCCCCTTTAACCCGCGGGCTCTTTTCCCCCCTCAGCCGCAGGAGACGATGACTGCGAGCAAGCCATGATAGACTTCGTGGTCTACCAGAACATCCCTGTGAAGAAGCTGAGGCGCCTGCAGCAGATCCTGGAGCGCACGCCCAAGAAGCAGGCACGTTGGACCAGGGCAGCCATCCAGGAGAAGTTCCGGGCTTTCCTCACTCACAGGAAGGAGGAGCACTCTGAAGTCACCAAGGAGCTGCTGGAGGCGCTGCGCGTGGTCAAGCTCCACTCCATCGAGGAGAAGGTCCGCGAGCGCTTCCAGCTGCCCTGACGCCACCAGCTGGACTTTTTGGGTGCCCTTTGTTTTGGTTTTTGTCTTCTGAGGCTTCATTAATTTATTCATCTTTCCAAACATAACTTGAAAAGCAGCGTGAGAGATGAGTGATGGAGTGGCACCGTGTCACTGTCACAGCAGCTGTGTCACCCGGGATGGGATGGGATGGGATGGGTTGGGATGGGATGGGATGGGATAGAATGTGTGAGCAGCAGCATCCCGTTGCCAGTGGCTGGGGCAGCTCCTGGGAGCTCACCAGGTGCTGGCAACTGATTTTCCAGCCCTCAGCAAGGGTCAATATTTTATCAGAAGAAAAACTTGCATCCAGGGTCATTATTTCTGGGGAAGAACATGGTCCCCTTTGTAGAAAACTGTTTGGCTTTGTTTTAAACTGTGTAAGTTTGGGCTTGTTGGGGGTCTTAGTCATTTAACAGTATTTCCCACAGAGGATATGCTTGTGGTTTTTTTGGTCATGCTTGTGTTTGAGAAGTGAGTTTGCTGCTGAGGCACAGGAAGGGGGAGGATGCCCCAAACTCACTGGTACAGCTGAATTGAAATTTATTTCTTAACTACCTATTTTTATACCGTGTGTGAAAGATGTTTTCTAAAGAAAGAAACCAAAGAAGTTATTTTATGGTACAACTCTCTGTCACCAGAGTCCTTTCCTAGTCTCACTTGGAGGTGGTGTTGGGAGTCCCAGACCATGGTATCTGACCCTGCTTACCCTTGTCTGTTCTTCCCATGTGCTTTTCCACACATTGGCATCCCTGCACATGACAGGGCATTGGAACAAGATGATCTTGAAGATCCCTTCCAACCCAGACCATTCTGGGATTCTGTGATCACACAACCCCAGCCACCCCCTGCCCCTGTGAGCCACGGTGAGGCTGTGCCAGAGGGATGCAGACAGTTTGCACTGGGATTTATGGCCAGGGTGACACTCATGTCTCTTGGGTCAGCCCAGCTATGTCCCCCCAAGCACCAGCTCTGTCCCCAAACCTGACTCTGTGCTCAGTCAGCCAAGAGCTGGGCTTGGGGCAGTTGTGCTGACTGTAGGAGGTTTTCTTAAATAGAAGTTGCTTAGGGAAGTCAACAAGAGTGATGCCCTCAGGCATTTCCCAGCCTGCAGCAATGATGATGCAGAGCTACATTTTATGCTGTGAATGAGTTTCACTTTTTATAGCTCTTTTTTAGTGGAGCAGATGCCAGGAACAGTTTGTGGTTCAGAAGATGATATTTCCCCCCAGCTCAGAGCTGTTTAAAGCTCTCTGAAGTGAGTGCTGTGTGAAAGTGCCCCCTCACTTCCACTGTGCAAGGAAGCTGTGGGGCAAAGGAGGGAATTCTGCCCTCCCCTCACTGCCCACAGACACTTCCCAGGCTCTTCCTGCTACAGTGACAGGTGAATCCATGGCAGTCTGGATGACAGGGGATGATCCCAAGGGGCCGTGCTTGCCTCTTCACTGCTCCAGAGCTCAGGAGTCCCTGGATGTCTGCTCACACCTGCCTGCCACCACAGGCTTGAAATGAGGATGCCAGGCTAGAACTGGGATCCCAGACTTGCAACGTCTCACCCCAGTTTTGGGCACTGAGGATGAAGCAGCTCAGCGACCCTGGCGTAGTCCTGGGTCAGTTCAGCCAGGAAAGAAGAGAAGCAAATGAAGAAAAGCAGCTGAGGGAAGCACTCACCCCTCTGCCTTGAGTCTGATCCTGGGAATCCCCTCAGTCCTGGCAATCTCCTTGAAGCTTTGGCAAACCTGGCCTTGAAATCCTGCCAAGGAGCTTACAGGGGACCAGAACTCCCCTTCCCAATGTTCAGTTTTTACCACATCTGATCTCTGCCCTCCCAAGCTGCTTTATCCCAGTGGGATGCAGCTCAGTCCCTGGGTGTCGCTTACCCTGAGTCCCTTGGCAGGAGGCAAATGCTGCTGCCACGGTCTGAGAGCAGCTGGGGCAGGAGATGGGGAAGGTTTCCATTGGAGCACTGTGAGAACTGAAGCACAGCTGCAGCACTTTGCTCCAAGGCAGAGTGCAAGGCAGGACACCCAGTGTTGATGGGTTGAAGGCTGGAGCAGCCAGAGCCTCTGGCATTGGCTGCAGCTCCTTGAGGGATTCCCATCTTGCTGCATTGCAGTTATCCTGACTTAGCACGAAGGATTTGGAGTCCTTGGTCTGAAGGGGAACAGGAATGGAGAGCTGTTAGTGCAGAAACTGCCTCCCACGCCATCCTGGCTTCTTCAAATATGTACTTGCCATGAGAGTTGAGAGAGAGGGAATATTATTGGCAAGAAGCTGGATGTTGGTTTAGTTTTGTAACTTTTCCAGAGGAAAAAAGTGCCTTTTCTGTCTATTTCTTTTTGTCGCTAAAGGACCTCAGTGCGGAGGTAGAAGTCCCTGTGGGGCCTGGTGGTTGAGCTCAGGGTCCTTGGGACACTTCATGTTGTCCTTGGAGCTTCCTGCCCTTCTCACCAGAGAGAAAAAATCTGGGGTGTCTGCTGGAGGCCTCCAGCAGTTGTGCAGTGACACCCAAGGAATCAGCTCTGTTCCCTGGGCTCCTGGGTGAGCTGTGGCTGCTCTGGTGGTGTCTCGTGGCCAGGGGCTCAGTGAAGATCCAAGTCCAAGCAGGTGCTGGCAGAAGTGGGAGCAGAGCAGTTGTGGTCCAGCCGTGTCCAGTGCTGTGCCCACTGAGCAATGCCAGAGCCCGGCAGCTGATAAACACAGCCTGAGCAGTGATGCTGCTGCTCCCAACACCCAGCCTCCTCCTGGGCTCCCTGGCCTGTAGGAGAGCCCAGGAAACAGTTTTTCTTCTGAATGCTAATGCAGAGGAGGGAAGTTTGGGGTCTGTTTTATTATTTTGGGAGTTTTATTTAATAAACTGAGTGCTCCATCCCACCTGGACACCAGTCAGCACAGATC
The DNA here is from genome assembly GCA_027886175.1 of Phylloscopus collybita. NCBI lineage: Eukaryota > Metazoa > Chordata > Aves > Passeriformes > Phylloscopidae > Phylloscopus > Phylloscopus collybita. The sequence goes on along the minus strand of JAJNNQ010000027.1, from coordinate 7,147,778 downwards.
CTTCATGCCTCCAGACAGAGCAGATGCAGCAGATGCTTTGACAGGCTTGCTTCTCACAGAGAGGTTTGCCAGAGTTTATGTCCCACTGTTGTGACTCTGAGGGCCACTACCCATGTGCAGGTGTGGAGCAAAAAGGAGAGTCACCAGCTCCTCCCCATCCTGTCAGGAAGTGATGCCTTTCTGAGCCTTGTGGCCCTGCCAGCACTGAATGAGGGTCCACCATGCCCAACCCTCCTTAGGGCACCATGCCTGGCACCCTTGTGCCTTGGCAGGCTGCAGTGGGGACCACAGAGCTCAGCTCAGTGAAGCAGGAGAGTGGGGTTACATAATGGGATGGCCCAGCCTGGGTCAGAGAGCTCTGCACTCACTCCAGGCTTCCCCTGCCACCACAACACCGAGGGGCTGGCAGGGGATGATGCCCTGTGCCACCAGCAGCTCCCCAGCTTGGTGCCACCAGCCTGACTTGCTCTGCCAGGGTCCTGAGCACCCATGTGTTGTTATCACATTCTGTTCAGGGGATTTGGAGTCTCTCCTCAGGTCTCACCCTAACCCTGGTCCCCTCATTGTTAGCTGGAATTTCTGTGCAGGGAATTTTCTTCTCATGTGGACTTGTAGGCAGGGTGACTGAGGAGGATCTTTATGGTAAATATTAACCTTTAGAAGAGTGGCCAAACACCTCGGCATGTGAGTCCTGCTGGGCTTCCAGGAAATGGGCTTTGCTGGAAAAGCTGGGATGAGCACTGCATGGTGCCAGACCCAGCATTCCTCACCTCCACTTCCAGTGCCTGGCACCCAGATCACAACGAGCATTCTCAAACCACCTGTGGTTTGATCACGAGGTATTTCACCTTTTCAGCTCATTGACACTAAGAGGATAAAAACCCCTGGTTTCCCCTGAAGTTTCCAAAGCCTGGAGAGAGAAGAGGAAGAGTTGGCAGTGTGAGCTTTTTCCTGATGGTTTAAAAGACTCTTTCCTCATAAACTGTGGCAGACAAGAGCACATGGTAACATCTAAAAGTGGATGCAGTGCTATCCCAGGATGATTCAGATATTTAGTACACAAAAGATAATTTTCCAAATGCTACAAGCACTACAGAAAAAGCCAAGCCCACACGGGTTCTCCACGTCAGGCTTCCCCCTTTTGTTAAATGCTGAAACCCAGATAAAATCCCACAAAACCACTGGTTGGTTTAAAGTGCTGAGGTGGATTAGGTTGGTGCCATGGGCTCCTTGGCCACCTGTTACCACAGCCAGGTGTGGCAGTGACTCAGGCTGGCCATTGTGCTGGTGGTGATGCCTCAAACCCCAGAGCACTGGCAGCAGGAGCTGACGTGCTCCCAACCTGCTCATGGCAGGAGCAGTTGGGACACGTCCCTCTTCATCCAAGGAGAGCACTGCAGGTGCTGGCCCAGCTGCAAAGCTTGGAATGGGCTAAAGGAATGACTAATGAGCCAGTGGGAATTTTTCTGGTGAGGTCACACATAGCTGGCTCATGCTTTGACCTCCAAGGGTGGAGAGCCAGGATTGACAGAAGAAACCAAGGGAGGGAATTTCTGAGGTGTGCAGAGGGGATGAAACCAGTGCGAATGCATAATTCATCTTGTCGAAACAGCCTGCAGCCCTCTTGGCCCTAAGGCTCCCACCTTGCCATACACAAAACAGGAAAATTCACTCTCCTGCCTGCAGATCTTGCCACCCTCCCATGTTGCTCAGCAGCTGATAGTAGGCTGAGCCCTCCAGGCTCTGTGGGGGAGGACTGAGGAGTGCTAAAGCACACCAAACTTTTGTGCATTCACCCGTCACTGTTCCAGAGGTGCCAATTTTATCTTATTTTGAAACACACTTCTATTTTCCTCCAGATGATAGAATTTTCCTTTCCTTTCCTTTCCTTTCCTTTCCTTTCCTTTCCTTTCCTTTCCTTTCCTTTCCTTTCCTTTCCTTTCCTTTCCTTTCCTTTCCTTTCCTTTCCTTTCCTTTCCTTTCCTTTCCTTTCCTTTCCTTTCCTTTCCTTTCCTTTCCTTTCTTGACACACAGGGATTACACAAGGGAAGCCACAGGAGCTATAGGTGCCAGCCCTGTTGGAGAAGCAGAGTGAGCCTGAGGAAGTCAATCTTGTCCTAGAGCAGCAGCTAGAGAGGTGCATGCAGGGCAGCCCAGCCTGTGGGGCAGAGAATGTGGTTGGTGGGAGATCTTTTCCCACAGGGTCTCACCTGATTCCCTGCCCTCATTTCTACCCCTCCTCAATTTATAATTTTTATTCCTTGCTCTGTTCAAGGAGCTTCCTAAGAGTGGGAAGTCTCCAAAAGCTGGCAAGAGAAGGCACAGCAGGTGCCCTGTCCCAGATGGGGCCAGGGGGACACAGGGGAAAGGAGGGGTGAGGACCAGGGAGCCCCATAATGAGTTGGTGTCACTTTGGATCAGGTGCTCTTGGGCTGAGTGGGGCTCATACCATGGATCTGCACCTGGAGCTGAGTGAAACTCTGCCTCCTGAGCACAAACCATATGTTTTTTTAATGGAAAGAGAATTTTTGCCTTACATTAACAAAAAACAGAATCTGACTAATAAATCCCTCCAATGAAACTATGAGGACCTCCATGAAAAACACGTAAAAGGAACAGTTTGCTTTGTCACTATAGTCCTATTAAAGAAGCTCAAACACATTTTGGTGTTTGTAGGGCCTGATGACCCTGGAAGTGTTGCTGGAGGGTTATCAGTTTAGAGCTGTGTCTGGCCTTGGGGTGCAGAAGGGGCTGGGGGGTCACTCCCTGCCCTCACCTCACTGTTCAGCTGCCTGTGTTGGTCCCCAAAGGGCTTTTCTGTCCCCCTTGTAAAATGGCAGAGTTGGAACTAGATGGTCTTAACAGTCCCTTCCAGCTCAAACTGTTCTGTGATTCTGTGAAAGGGGAGATCTTTCCAGGTTCCACATTCCAAAGGTGCTGGGATGCCTTTCGAGTAATCACCTTCCAAAAAAAGCAAATGATTACTGCCTGCTGCTAAATGAGTTGAGAACACATAACAATACCTTTTATCACCATCTCCTGGAGTAAATTCAATTATTCAAGAATATTTAGTGCTCAACAGACTTGTTCAGACAATACTGTAGTGCTGAGTCAACCATTTAAAAGGCAGCTAAAGAAATAATAACCTGAAATTGTCTTTTTTAACAAAAATTTGGATTTGGTTTCTTGTGGTAGCTGCCCAGCACAGCACTGTAGTTTTCTCTTCTTCCTAGACTTTGCTTCCAAGCAAGTGTTGGGACACCACTTGTGCTTCACAGGATAGCTTGGTTTTGCCCTGAGAGTTTTAAAGGGTCCCTTACAGGGGCAGCACCAGCCTTTGCTCTCTGGTGAGCAGTGACAGGACCTGAAGGAACAACTGGAGCTGTGTCAAGGGAGGTTTAGGTTGGATATTAGGAAAAGATCTTTCTCTCAGAGGGTGGCTGGGCATTAGAACAGGCTCCCCAGGCAGTGGTCACAGCCCAAAGCCTGAACCAGAGCCCAAAGACCATTTGGACAATGCTGTCAGGCACATGGTGGGATTTTGGTATGTCCTGTGTGGGGCTGGGAGTTGGACTTGATGATCTTTGTGGGTCCCTTCCAACTCAGGATGTTCTGTGATTCTCTTTGGTTGGACATTGTTTGGCTCCCCTGACTTTGCTTGCAAGGTACTTGGGCTCTAATGATCTGGTCTGAGCACTTCCTCCTCTTAGCTGAAAAAAATTATAATGTATTAGTAAACCTTCTGGTGCCCTTTAACTTAAAAGAGTTTTCTCAGTAAGAAAGCCACAGCCACAACTACAATACCCATACACAACAGTCTCCCTGTTTAGAACCATGAGCCCTTGACGTGTTATTGTCTGAGTCAACAGGAGTCTTCCCTCAGCAACTCTTTATTTACCCTTGAAAAACAATTATAATTACACAATGTTTAGGGAAAGAGAGCAGAAAACCTGCTCTAAGTGACTAAGCAGCATTGGGCATCCCAGATCTCACAATGCCATGTGGGTGTGGGGAGGCTCGAGGTCTCTGTTGTGGTGTCCTTTGTCACTGCTCACCCAAGCATCACCCTGGGCCATCCAGTGCACCAAAATCCTATGCTTGGTCTGAACATGGAGGAGCTCCAGCAGTGTGGTGACTTAGCTGTAACATGGGAGTAGGGCTGGGAGACTTGGTCCTTTTCCTATGGAAACACCAGGAATGACAAGTTCCCAGCCATTGCTGTGAGGACACGAGCTCAGAGAGGATGTGTGCTGGGTGATCAGTGCTGCTGAGCCTCAGGCATGTGGATTTCAGGGTGGTTTTGAGTGGGAAGTGTAAAGCCCCAGATAAAGAGTCCAGATTGGCTTCAGGGACTTGATCCAATGTGCTTGCTCAGCCTTGGTCAGTTCACACAGATTCCCTGCTACTGGTTTCTATTCCTGTCTCTCTCTACTTCCTTCTGTGATACTGCAGCTTGGCAGGTGATTTATTTGACTTCTTTTGATCTTCCCAGAAGCTCAGATTAGAGCTCTTTAGCTGGGAAACTTGGGAGATAAGAATAGGAGTGTACATTTCCCACTCCATGACTCTGAACCTGAAAGGAAAAATCAGCTCTGAGAATATCAACCCCAAGTTCTCCTTTCACCCAGCTTTATGTGTTGTGTCACACAAATGTGACACATTTCATGTCATGTTGTGGAGGAACAACCTTGCCTGTGATTCAGCACCTCTTGTCTGCAGAGATCCCCTGCCCTTTGATATACCACATGTACTCACAGGGTACTTACTGGTCTTTCACAGCTTGTGGTGTGGACTATCCCATGATCCTGCCTCTTCTCATGGCATGGAAATGAGCTGTCAAAATTTCCACCATGCTGAGGATGTGAGTAACAGCCCTGGGAGAGCCTGGCCTGGGACTGGCTGGTTTGGGTTCAGTTGTCCTTTCCCAGGGGGCCACAGCTGCCTTTGCCCCCACTGTTGTCCCTGCAGAGCAGAGCTCTGCTGGTGGTCAGTACTGGGGGTTTCATGTGTAACTGCCAATATCTCAGTTAAAAATAAGCCTTGCTTGTGTCGGAGGAGCAAAATCTTTCAACAGGGCAGGATACACCTCAGTATCCCCCAGATCCTCTTGTTCCCCTGGTGGAAGAGCCCATCTGAAAGCCCTTGGTCACAAAACCCAGCAAAAAAACCTCAGCCTGGAGTTGAACTCGATGATCCTTGTTGGTCATGCCCAACTCAGGATATTTAATGACTCTCTGAAATACTGAGTTGCCCATACATTCCTTTACCTGTTACTGTTACAGGCACTGAGGATGTGCTGTGCCTAGCACCAGCTTCTGGGAACAGCAAATTCCTTATGACTGCCTTACAGAATGCCTTTATTCTCTGTGGGAGTCTGCCTCCAAAAAGAAAAAAACTTAATTAAAATCTCCAATGAAATGGTGTCTGGTTCTCTGATTTCTGAGAACTGGCAGAGGAATTCCTGGCTGTGAACTGAACTGCGACACAACAAAAACAACTCCAGAGTCTTCTGTTTCAGGGAAGCACTTAAGAATGCACTTAATTTTACAGTGAATTTAGTTTGCCCTTGGAGAAGTCCTTCTGGTATGTGTTGAACACAGATGGCTTAAGGCTACATGGGGTCAGAAGCTTAGGTTAGTTCCTCCAAATGCTTAGCACGCGTTCAGCTAACCATATACTCTTCAAATGATGGAGAATCACAGAATCCCAGAATTCCAGGTTGAGAGTGACCTCAAGGATCTTCTAGTCCAACCCTTCTTGGCAAAAGCATAGCCTAGACAAGATGGGCCAAGCACAAAAATAAGTTACTACTCATGAATTAGCAGTGTTAGTGAGAATACTACGTATCGGTCCAGCAACAGGGGTTTTGTTTCAAGGAAAGAATCCTGTGTGTTCCTAAGTGAATGTATCCCCTGCCTCTCCTTCACAGCTACCCTGGGTAACATGTGGGAAAGGTGGGACTGCACAGACATCCTCAAGAAAGACGTGAGGAATGTGGTAGTCAAGAGGGCACTCATAACAACATGGAAAGTTTGAAAGTTTCTTTTGGCATCAGCAGCTTTAAGAGAAAGTGCAACTAAGAAGGAATGAGGAGATTGCTGCCTCCTGATTCTGTGTTTAAAAAGAATGTCAGGCAGAATTCCAGCACTGTGTAGCTAATTGTCCATGTTCCTCCTCTCCTTGCTTCCAGTTGACGAGCACCTCATTTATGAAAAACCTTTAGGTAATTTTTTCCCCTGGTGCTATTGCATGCTGTGCTGTCCATGTTTTCTGTGCCAGATCTGTGTCATTTCCACAAGGGGTGATTCTTTTCAGCACTAGTTTGTTGCTTTACCAGGAATTTTAAGCATCACTCCCTTCTGACATAATGGGTGAAGGCTTGTGATGGGATGTAAGTCGTGCAGATGAAGTTATTCGAGAGCAGACACTGCTGAGAGCTGGGACTAGATCCTCATGAAGGCAGTTTGGGAATAAAAAAAGCTTGAGTGTGTGTAAAGAAATGAATGGAAAGCCCCCAGGAGTTGTCATGGAAGCTGGCTTTCACAGAGGAGCAGAGAAACAATTCTCTTAAGAGATTGCAGAAGCACAAAGAACAAAACTCAAGGGTAAAGTTGCAGGAAATGCCCAAGGTCAAGTAAACAATAACTGGTGTTATCCACTAGGAATGTTTCACATGGGATTTCCAAGTAGTATAAAATTCCAGTATAAAAAGCACCTGCTCCAGTTTTTCTAGCATCCACTGTAAGAGCTCAGCAGAGGGGAAAGGCTCTTGGCACCTCACCACTGCCCATTATCTCTCAGGGGAAAAATCTGAGGCAAATTTGAGTAGAAAACTGTGCCAGAAGGGAATTTTGAGAGGCCACCCAGCCTAGAACCTGTTTGCATGGCAGAGGAAATTCAGCCTGTCTTCATTAATTGTTCAAATTGGTTTTGGGAGATCTATAGACAAATACTGAGGAATCTGAAAACAGCCCCAAAGCTCACAAACTGAGCCTGTGGTGCTGCTTTGGGTAAAAGCTGAGGAGCAGCAGCAGAGCTGGACATGGAGGCAGAATCTACTGTCCTTCATGTGTGGACACTGCTGGTTGTGGCTGCCAGGAATTACCATCCACATCAATCAGATTTTTTTATTTAAAGGCACATTTGTCAAGTGCAGTGACAGTACCACTCTGCCTTTCTCTAGAAGTTCTCTCCCTGACACCATCTGCCAGGAGACACATCCCAGGACACTGTTAAAAATCCAGGGAAATGCCTAGATCAATTCAGAACCCTCCAAAAGTACTTTAAGGCAGGTTTCTAGCTGAGCCTTACATTTCCAAACCTGTAGCAGTACGTCAGAGTTAGTTAATCAAGAACTTCTGGAAATCATGACTAACCCACCAATCTCATAGACAGATAAAACATCGCTGCTGAAGAGACTCATTCAAGATTGTGATCTGTATTGTAACAGCAGATCCTTTCCCCGAACAAACTGCTGGATTTGCTGGATGTGTGAGCAGTACACAGGCAGGATGGTAAGGGAAAAGAGACTAAAAATAGCTCAGTTAGCAATAAAACCATCTCACAGCACTGGATATTAAGTCCACTTCTTGATGATGGCTTGATTTCAATTTAGCAGGGTAGGAAGGATGGCTGGGGGCACAGAGCCTGAAGCCTCTGTTTGCTGCACCTCCTGAGACTGATGTCAGCAGCCAGAGACTGGACTAAGATGCTGGATTTATTCTGAAGCTGGGTCTGATTTGTCTTGGCAAAGACAAATCCCCTGGTTCTGTGGGACAGAATGCTGTGGGAAGTGGGATGAGCTCTGACCTCAGCACCACTGCCAACGCAGACTCTCACGTCACCGCTGCCTTGCGTGAGGATGGGACGGGATCAGGTCAGAGCAGCCACAAGTGCTGTAAATCTGCATCCCTCCAGAGTGCCAAATGAAGATGGAATTGCCAGCACACATGCAGCACTGGGACTCAAGAGAGTCACTGGGATTCTAAATGCTTTAGAAGTGTTTTTTTAGCTCTTGCCTCCTGCTGCTACCAGTTATTCAATGTTTGTATAGGAAATTCCAGATGGGTGAGAGAGACGTAATCATCTGCCAATGTTCAAATAAGGCAAGTGGGATTCTCTGCTGAAGTTATTGAACTCTTACCTTTATCTCACAGACAACATGCCAAAGGAAACAGGCACCTGCAAAGTGCAGATGATCAGTCTGTTCCCCCTTGGGAAGATAAAGCAGTTCTTAAGGCAATTTCACTGCTGTGAACAGGCATGGGCAAAACAGGTCCAATGCAAATGTATCAAAAATCTGGAAAACTGACCAAATTTGAACTTTGAATTCAGAAACACTCTTGCTTTGTTTGAGGTCTGGTAGAAGGGTGAACTTGAAACTAAAAAAAAAAGCATTTCAAATAAGTCTGTGCTTCCTGTAAGTATAAATTATGACAAATCATTAAATTTCTGATCAAAATATAAAAAATCGTCCCATCTGCTGCGATACTGCTGTGGAAGACCACTTTGAACCAGAGTGAACTTTACACTGGTGGCTTCAGAGAAATCCTCCCTGATTTGTTGTGGCCAGAGCACACTCATACATACCTATTCCAGCTTGGGCATTCCTCTGGGAGAAGGACTCTCCCACGCCTGAGAGCTTGGAATCTGAATCTGGAGGTCAAAACATCGGCTTTAAGACCCCCTGCTGATATGGACCACAAAGCAGCCTGTGTCTAGCAACTGTTTTGTCCTTTCTGGTTTCCCAGGGGAAAAAGAGAGCAAGAGATCTGAAAGTACGTGGAAATCTTGGAAAACCCCTTGCATCCCAAAGAATAGACATTTCAAGCTACTTGACTAAAGTGTTTTGACTCTCAGCAAGGTACTTTTGTTCACTAGTTACTGTTTCACATCTTCAGTTTAATTGTCAGTACCAGCTCTGCCAACCAAAACAGCCAGGGCCACAAAGTCACCTTGAAAACACTCAGGCTTTCCAAGTGTTTTCCGAGAGCCCAGTGAGAGAGATGCTCCTGATAATCAAAGGCCATTGGTTCCCCAAAACTTTAGTACTCCTTAAAATCTCAGCCCTGCATCACATGCAGCAACCAACAAAAGTGCCACTTCCTACAGTGGGTGAGTGATTTCCAAGGGATCCTCCACATTCACAGAACACACAAGAAATATGACTGGGTCACTAGGTCTGAAGGAGGCTTATTTCTCTTACTGAGAAGCAAAGATTCTGCTCTTCAGTTTGCAATTATTTCCACTGACTTCATGAGCTTAATAACACAGCCCAGCTACCTTCGTGCTTTGACCCAAATGTGAGCGAATGAATGATGTTCTCTCTCAAAAAACATCTGCAATGAGTTCCATGCAGAAAATTAAGCAGAAAGTTCTTTGACAGATGCCAACTAAGAGACTTAAAACAAATACTATGGACTGGCTCAAGTACAGCTTGAAAAATGGCCCCTTCACTGTGTCAGCAAACAGCACAGAACATTCACCAGTGCCAAGAGTAAATAAAACAGCAGACAAGCAATAGCCATTGCCAAACCACCATGAAATTCACATAAACACTCATATTCAGGGAAATGATAGTGATATATCAGCAGATCTAGCTGAGTAGGTGATGTAAGCAGGGAGCACTGTTTGTCTTTTGAGTGCTGCCTTTCTGTTTTTTCCCATATTTCAAAAAAAACCTAAGGGCTAAGTACTGCTATTCCCAAATATCATTGTTTCAGCCAGAGAAGTTCAAATAAGTAGGAAGCTTTATTGCATACTGATTTCTCCCTGCCTAGAAGTTGTTTTCAGCTTAGAAAGATCACAGAGAGGGCCTTGATTCACTCCAGTTACAGAAGATCCCAAATTGCTCTTAGGATTAAAGAGAATGCACAAAGAGACTGGCAGTCAGAGCAAGGCAGTGCTTCTGGAATCCGTGTCCTGGTAGGAATATCCATTTCAACCAGTGCAGTTGGATTTGATGAGGTCTTTTCCAGCCTCAACCATTCCATGATCCAATGACCACCGTGCATTTGCTGGTTTCTACATCTGCTTTTACCACAGGTCAAAGTTAGGAATCAACACCCCCAGTGAAAATCAAGTTCTAATCAACGCTGTCTCTCCCCACTACACAAACAGCAGCGTAACAGGGCCAGCAACACCCTGCAGGAACATGGGGCTGGAGCAGCAAGGACCTCTGCAGTTAGGAGGAACAGCCATTCCCCAGGCTGTTCTTCCCCTTCCACATTCACCTAAACATTTCCTTCAGGAATTCCTTCACGTCACCGGCCTCCAGCCCGTTAGACTGACAAATCAGGAATCACAAAGTAAGATAGTAGAAAATCGAGTCCTCTGCATTGGCAACAACGTGTAGGTTGCTACATAGGATGCTCTGAGGCCAATGACAATACTTAATGTAAGAGATTCCCACCCCCCACCCAGTTGGAATCCTTGGCTCAAGCTTGTTTTTTTTTTTAGACACAGAAAAGAGAATATTTGTCTCCAAACTTAGGAAAGAATCAGGTGTAATAGGAATCCAGTGGATCACCTTCTTTAAAGGGAACACAGAAGCGTGTGGAAAGAGACTGTCCATTGCTTGGCTGGCTGGGAGCTCCTACGTGATGTCCTTCTTCCTCGGGGGGCGGTGGATGTTCCTCACCACGCACTTCACCATCCACTCGATTCCTTCGTTCACCCCTTTGCTAAGGAAATAAGATGAGCAGACGAGGTTTTAAAATAAACCAACAACAAGAAGCAACCAAGAACAGAAACATGGATTCATACAGGCCCTAAATGAGCCCTTACATGAGGAAGGGAAGGGCTCTACTCATCCCACAGTTATTTGTTGGCTTTTCTGTATTATTTCTCATGCAGGCAAACAATATGGATTTGTTTTCTTTCAGCTCAGCAGTATATACCTCCATCCCTTATTTTTCTGGTGTCTGTGCACGTCTACACCCAACTTAGTCACCAACTCTGTGGAAATCTTGGGATGAACAAACACTAAAGCCACCTGACAGCTGGTTTGAGGTTATTCTGCCACAAACCTCTCACCATATAAGATCTTGCAACCCTGGTTCCAGCTTTCTGTAATCATCTGTGCTGGGGCTGCCAAACAAGTCACCACCTTGCTGGTCTGCACAGCTCCCCAGCCATGACTTCCATGAGTTACTTATTCTTTTATTGCAAGCTCAAACTGGAATTTTGAAAGGAAATTTCACAAAAATCAAAACTTGCAATGTTTGTACAAAAAAAACCACAACTGAAATGGTTGTTTTTCATAAAGTTATTATCAATTAATACTTCTCTTCCAGTCAGTACTTGAACATTGTTCGTGTTCCAGGTCGTTCACCTGCTTAATGGCATGTGATTTGTAGCAATGCAGACAACAGATTTTTTTTCACAGTTTAAGATTTTGTTATCTTTGCAGTAGCTTGTATGATAACACAGAAAAAATTTCAAAGCTCTAGATTCAGCCCAGGCAGCAATTCAGCCAGGAGTGTTCCCAGCACCTGGAACAAAACTTTTGACTTGTGCCAAGCAGCACTTTTTACTTAAAGAACTGAAAGTAAAAAGAACCAAAGTACTGCAGGTCTCAATACTCAATAATGATGCTGAGATATCAAGAATCCAGTGGGTTGGTCAAGGTCATGGCACACAGCTGTGTAAGCCCAAATTAGAGTCTCAGTCATCACATTTTAAACCACAGGCATCCCAATGTAAGAAGACTCCTGGAGACTGTGATATCATCCCCATCACAAAGCTCATCTGCATGCCAAAGCACATGTAAGCAGAAACATAATTACGGCAACAGCAGTGAAGCACCACACATTTCTCTGGCAGAGGCATCAACAGCTGCATTTTCAACTGACTTTTAACCTAAAAGCCAGGAGCTGCAGCAAACCAACATCTGCAAGGATTATTGTGTAAGGAGAAGGGATGATCCAGGACAACAAATATGCCTCTGAGTCCTCCTGCTCTCAGCCAGCAGTACATTTCCACTGTGTTTTACAGGCAGGGCTTACGGATGAAGTTACTGAGCTGGTCCAAGCCCAAGCTGTCAGTGCTGGAAGGAAGCACAGCTCCCTTTTAAGGCTTAATAACTCCTGTAGTGCTGCTCAGTCAACCAATTCTCAGCCTACCCCTTCTCATACTCACCCAGTAAGTGCTGAGCAGGCTTGTGTCAGGCAGTCTCTCTTCCCAATTTTGTTAATGCAGTCACTAAATGCTGTCTTGATATCAGGTATTGACAGGCAAGTCTGCAAAGGGAACCAAAGCAGAGTTTGTGCTACAAGACATGGTGACTTCCTTCCACAATGAATCCTACCATGACTGCAGTCCTGCTTCAGTCAGGATAGCAATGCTGTGAGGTTAAACCCACTCACCCACCAACAGAGCAAATAAACCTCTTTGCAGTCCAAAGAAAGAACATATTCTTTTTTCACCAAAGAGAACGCTGTTTGCTGACAGCACACACACACTGCCTCACCTCCCTGATCCTTAATCTGTACAGTTCTAAGCAAATAGTCCTGAAAATGAGCACAACCTGCATCCTCTAAGGATATCCCTTCCAAGGGGTACAAGCTGCTCAACAGCTTGTATTTACCAGGACACAAGAGCTTTACTATTTATGAAGCCTTTTGAAACAGTGTCCCTGCCACAAGCCCAGATGACTCTTTGCCAGCATCCTGGGCACTCTCACAAAACAAGCTGTGATTTCTCCTCACTTCTCAGCACATTCCTTGGCATTACAGCCAGGCCCCACCAGCACTTGTCTGCATTCAGAGAAAACACTGGCAGCCCTGAATGCAGCATGTTTTCTGATGCCTGATGTCACTGTGCTCTTGACCCCCAGCAGGTCCTGAACTTCTGTGAGGCTGCCAGGAGGCTGCTGGGAACAACAGCAAACCACTGGATTACCTTCCTCATATAAATCACAGTGTCACCACAACAAGCTAAAACAAAAGCAAACCTCCCCAACTAAAGTCTGGACTTGCACCTCCCTGAGCATCAGTGCTCATTTTTTTCCTCAGAAGCCTTGGACAAGCCCTTTAAGTACTTCAGCTGGCCACGAGCCCACCTTTCCTCCTCTCTGCAAAGACATTCTGGACCTTCAACAAGTCTCAATTACGTGTTTCAAACCTCCCATCAGGCCCACATACGTGTTTTGGACAAATGTTTACACAAATGCCAAAGTGGACCCTTGTGAGTCCTGAGGATTGGCCAAGTGGACATAAACTCTGAGAAAATGGAAATAATGAAAATTAACGTTACCAGCCATCCATTTGCAAAACACTGATTTTGGAGAAATTAAACAAAGGAAATTTTTGTGGACAACAGAGGTAGATTTCGTTGCTTATACATAGGAAGGGATCTTAAGAAATGGTTTGCAAGGAGTTTAACAACACCCAACTCACCCAGTGCCCTTGACTCCATTAACTGTGCAACTTTTGATAACTGTACTTTCTTATGACCTCAGCTGCATTTAAAACTTGACCCTTCAATCAATGACCTGGAAACTGTATCCAAAAACATTACTGACATCATTCCATAAAAGCCCCAACAATTTAGGTCAGAACTTTCAACATGTGAAAAATGTGCAGTTCATACAGATGAGCTGTCAGCTACAGGATAAGCAGTTAATTAGAAAACAGCAACAATAATTATTAACTTTAGAGGGAGTCAGACTGGACTTGGGAGCTGGAAATCAAACCAGTAGGTCTGGAAGATGAACAAGTGATTACAACCAACCAACCAACCAACCAACCAACCATTCTCTACTGCTTTGTAAAAGCTGCTCCCATAGCCTGGTATGGTCTCCACTGCCCAGTAAGAAAGGCAGGTCCAAATGCTTCCCAATTTAACCCAAAGCTCTGGACAAGTCAATTACCCAACAACTGGGAAGGACAAGGAGCTGCATGTCAGTAATTTGAGATATTTTTCACATCTTTGGTTTTTTTTTTTCAGTCAATGATACCTTGGCAGCAGGAGGGTTAAATCTCAAACCAGTGAAATTGAGCAACTGTTTCTTGAAATATACTTGAAGCTTCTCAGAACTTAATACCATTGTATAATGATATATTTTCCAATATATATTTTTCTTCTTCTTGAATCTACCCTTTCCTTCTTTCAGAATGATGATACATTTTAAAATAAATCAATAAGGTGTTCAAGATACAAAGTAACAACAGAGAGCACAGTCATGCTGTCCTTGATTCCTCAACTCCTACTTGCACAGGTAGCAAAGCAATCAGGAAATGAACTTCCCAACACCACCTGCAGACCAGGCCAGCTGCACATACCCAGCAGCACAGAGAACCCACACCCTTCACCTTGCCCATCCCTGAAGCCTTTAAGAGTCCACTTTTCCCAGTGCAGCTGGCAATTACAACCATTTTTATCTCCCAGTATAAACCATTGTTATAACTTTCCTTTCCCACCTTCTGGAGGAGCCATGGCCTGCTTCACAGAGCTGCCCAGCCGTGGCTTTCCATGGAAATCTGCATCAGAATCTGCATTTTGCTTCTGAGGAGACTCTGCACTATTCACATTATCACAGCAGGATGCCACTGCATCACCAATCCTGTTTTGAGGAATATCCTTTTCACCTTGGGATGAAGGACAGCAGCACAGCAGAGAGGTAACACCAAACTAGCAATGCCTTGTTGTAGTGTTCCAGGGAAAGCCATGAACTGGAATCTCATGTGACAGCAGGGCATGAGGCAGATTATCCATCACTTCAGCAAGGGGCACCTGAGCTTCTCATGCTCAAGGGAAAATGTCAGCTGTGGCTTCCAAGTTCCCCTTCTCCCCAGCCACATTACAAAATATTTGTTTACAGAGGTATTTTGTTTCTCAGCTGCAAACACATAACCCAAGGACAAAGAAGGGAAGCGGGATCTGTGATCACATCAACAGTGCTCCATTACAATAACACAATCCACAGTGACCTTTCAGGTATGATGTTGTATCTCCCACTTCACAGGAACCTCACACACAACACATGACAACCAGATTTCCATCTCAGCTTCCCCAAAAGAACAGACTGTAAAACAACTTTTGATGAAGGCTCCTCCAGGCATAATCTAGCCAGGACTGAACCAAATTCCTCCTATGAAGGGTTCAGAATAGCATTACCCAAAGTAAGAATCAGCAATGGCACACCTGGAAATCTATCAAAGAGCAAGGCAAGTTTTAGCCAAAAAAAGGTTGCATTGAAGAGCCTTTGCCCATTTCCCAAATCCACTGGAGCAAAGACAATGCTGCTGCCTGGTCTCCTGTCAGGACAAAACTGGAAGTATGGATAAAACCTCAACTAGAGGCTCCTCAGTCATCTCAAGAGTAATCAACCATCAAAATGGAACTAAAAGAGAAACAACAGCAAGGTGGATTGCCCAAATAAAACTCTTTCACAGAAAGTCTAACTCACCTGACCTATGCTGTGGAGCTACCCTTTTTACGAGTTTGTTTTAGGTTAGAATTTAAGTTGCTTTAAATTTAGAGATGGAATAGTAAGGCCTCAATTTTAGCCAGTTTGTTTAAATTAAAACTAATTTTACAGGGAAGCTGTGGTAGGTCTTCAGCTGGAAACTAACATGGCTTTCATGCAGAAGGTCTAACAATTGTGTGGAAATGAGGATTCTGCTATTCACCATGACCCCTCGCATTTTCCAAAGGCACAAGGAGGCTTTTCAACATCCTGGAGATTTCAAATTAAATTCCCAAAATTTATCTTTAGATAAGGATGGCAACACTTCCTCCCAGACATGGGTCATCATGCAGCACCCAGTAACTTTCAGATTGTTAAATTTCAAATGCTGTTTTTGACAGGTCATGTTTTTCCAGTATTTTGAATAGAGCTGCATAATGAGCCATTCTACCCTCAAATTATAACAGTTCATTGTAAAGCTCAGAAATATATACCTTGTGTAAACCTTTCAACAGCTGCATTCACATCAAAACAGCAAATATCAATTCTTATTTTGCTGGTTTTTCTGCAATAAGCCTATATTTTCAAAAGTGGCATTCTGAGTTGAAAGGGAGTTCACAGGAATTAGTAGATATCACT
Organism: Phylloscopus collybita; assembly: GCA_027886175.1. Classification (NCBI taxonomy): domain Eukaryota; kingdom Metazoa; phylum Chordata; class Aves; order Passeriformes; family Phylloscopidae; genus Phylloscopus; species Phylloscopus collybita. The sequence goes on along the minus strand of JAJNNQ010000027.1, from coordinate 7,131,730 downwards.
ACTATTTTATTTTATTTCTCCTACAAAGCAATAGTTCCTTTAAAAACCTGAACAAATCCCTTCCTCCAACACACGTTTGACTCAGTTTTTAAATTATTTATAAAATAATCCAGTTTTGAAGCCCCTGCTGAATACAGAGCATTCTCCTGATACCACAAAATATCACATTTAGCATTGTGAGAATTAGAATTGGTGTTTTGCAGTCAATGACCACATTTTATCCCCTGGAATGATCAAATACCACTCATGCTTGGCAGTGCTGAGAGGACACAATGTACTCTGGGGTTCACAGCAGAATTTTTAACACTTTATGCAATTTCAGGTTGCATCAGCACTTTTGTTATCTTAATAACAGAATGTAAACTTAAAAACCAAACAATGTCAGATGTGCTATTTCTGATGTATTTGACCACAAGCCTTCTGCTGGCCTCTACAGACATCAAGAATTACCTTTCACCTCCAAATACCAAATACCAGGTTAAGATACCACTTATACTCCCTTATCATGGCTCAGGACAGAGGGATGCTGGTGAGAATTTCCTACTACAGTTTTATGTCTGGAGATCCAGAGCAGAAAAATCTCTGCTAATTATTAGTTTTATTCCAGAGCTCATCCATTCTGCTAAATTAGCAGAGGAGAAACAGGCAACTGATTCTCAACCCTGTTTAAGTGAACCTCAGTAATTACTGAAAAAATAAGCTATAATCCCTAGTGATTTCTTAATAGCATTGATGTTTCTTTGCTGGGTCCATATCCAAGATATTCTGTAGGAGTGGACCTCTACCAATGTAGGTATTTCTTACAAACAGGCAAACCTCCAATGGGTTCAGTTTTGCTCATCTCTTGTAGCTCTACAACTGCATGAAGGCACCAAGTCCATGAGCTGGTCTTGGACCCTCCAAAGGGGGCAAGACGTCAGATTTTCTTTTGAAAGCCTGTTCCAAATACCTATTTCTGGTAATTTAAAGAAGCCCACTTGCTCAAATATTTGTCTTTAGTCAGGCTAGAGTGCCAGAAGAGCCAGTGTCTGCAGCCTGTAACAAAATATGTATATGCAACCAAAAGATAAACTAGAACAACTTTCCAGGCCACTGCTTGGAGTTTATCCTTAACAGGTCAAGGCAGAGTGCAGGCTGCTCCCTGCAGAAGAGATGTGGGGTTGCACAGAAATATGAGAGTCAATGTTCTGGTTCCCGCAGAAGAGACCATTTCCCCACATTCCAGAGACCACAGCAAAGTCAAGACCATAAATCAGGAGCTCAGTCTCGATCTCATGCTTTTACATGGAATGGAACATTTCTCTTATTTCTAAGACTACATAATCTAAATAAATTTGATCATCCAAAAACCAATCTTTGTTATTCCCATGAAGTGTAACCAAATCCTCCTTTAGAGCCAAGTGATATCTATGGAAGTCTCCCGTGTTTCCACAAGTGCAATTTCTCGGACCAGTGCAAAGTCCAGAGGAAGAACCTGAGAAGTATTTGCATCCTTTGGAACAGAGACTGACCCCAGCTGCCAGGGCTGGTGCTCCAAACCCTACTGAAGCCTCTGGCTCCATCTAGAGACGAGTCACTGGAGCTGCAGTCCCGGAATTCCAGGTACAATTTCCAGGAGGAAAACATAAAAAACACCACGACCACCTTGGGCACTCTCTCCTCTTGTTCCATGCTGGGGGAGATAAGGACAGCCCAGGATGTGTCACCTAAACACTGCACCACCCACGAACTGTCAAACCCAAACCAAGGGCTTTACAGTTCTGAATACACTGGAAAGAATTTAAATTACATTTTCAGACAAGAGCATTCCTTGCCATTCACTGCTGTCACTGATGGAATGCTCTACAACAAACAAGCGTTGTACTGAACAGATCTTATCCAGTTACGGGGAAAGGATGATTTGCTTCACATACATCTGCTGTTTTAAAAGAGCAGGATAAACAAAGTGCACTAAACATTTGTTTTTTTCTGAATAAACAGGAAAAAACAGCATCAGTATGGCCAGTCACGGTACAAGAAAAACCCACCATAGCTATGCAGCTTGTTCTGTCTACATAAAGAGCTCAAAACTGTGTGCCTGTAGGAAGCTCACTTATGGCACTGAAAAGGGGCTGGAGGAGAAAGGAAAAAAATACAAGTAAATTCAAAGCAATTCTTTCCAGTGGTGGGAAAGTACCATAGGATCAACTCTGGAACAAATTTAACATGAATGCAGAGTTTACCTTTCCAAGGCTTATTTGCTCATTTACATAAATCTTTCATATTTTACCTCTACATCCTGCTTGTTGGCCAGCACCAGGATGGGAACCCCTTCCAGAGCTTCACTGGTAATCATCTTCTCTGCAAAGGAGAGAAACAAAACCAGATTTAGCCAGTTCTGGAAATTGTGCAAATGCCTGGCACAGGTTATCTGGACAGAAGCATGAAGCCAGAGGCTCCTTCTTGCATTACAGTTTCATTTGATACAACCTTTCAGATCTACTTTGTTTACACTGTACTCACCAAAAGCTCTTTTGGACTCAGAGAGCCTCTCCTCATCAGTGGAGTCAATAACATAGATCACCCCATGAGATTCAGCATAGTACTGCAAGGAGAACACAGCTTTTGGTGTCAATCCACTAGGACTGCCTGATCCTCTTCCTCATTTTATTTTAATTTGGTACAGTTTTGGTACATGTGGAGGAGATCAACCAGTTAGAGGCAGCTGTACCCACAGCATGCCTGGATAGAATGGAGGCACACAGCCTGTGCTGCCTGTTCTGTGTGCAGGCCTGACCAACATACCAGCTGGAAAAGCTCACCTGTGTCCCCCCAAAGCTATATAATCTCTATGGCACAACCCCAGATCTGGGTTGGTAATTGCTCTCTCTAAACAACAACGCAAATATTAAGCACAGAAATAGTGGAATCTCTGAAAAAGTGTTCATGTTAAATACTGGGGTTATCAATAAGCCTGTGTGATCACCAAATGATTGTAGTGGTTCAGTTCTAAAAGAGACAAAACCACTTCTAAAATAAACCATGGAATCACAGGATGGTTTGTGTTGGAAAGGGCCAACCATCTCATTCCAACCCCCTGCCAGGATCAGGGACACCTCCCACTAGATCAGGCTGATCAGAGTTCCATCCACTCTGGCTTTGAACACTTCCAGGGATGGGGCAGCCACAGCTTCTCCGGACAAGTTGTATAAACCAAAAGAAACAAAAGCACATCTCTAACCTTGTCCCAAAGCGACTGCAGCTCCTCCTGCCCGCCAAGGTCCCAGAACATCAGCCGAGTTTTGCCAACATCAATAGTGCCAACTGGAAAGGAGGAAGGAAGGGCAATCCAATGAAAACTGTGGGTGCTGTAAAGCACAGACACCTGCACAGTCCACTCAGAAATCTGGGGTGGGACAGGCTTGTAGGGGAATAAGCCACAGGCAGCAGCTACTTGCAACCACAGAGCAAAACTTGTACGGAGTGATCACAAATACAGAGTGGTAGCAGTGCAAAGAACTGGGCCAAGGAATTAACTCCAGGGAAATATAGCTTGAGGATAGCACTGAAAAAGGATAGTTTCAAGAGTCTCTCCTCCTAAGCTAAGAAAGTCCATTTTATTCTCTACAAAAATAACTGGGCAGCTGGGAGATACAATCTCTGCATCCAGGAACTGCTCTGCCCTTCAGAAGTCTTAAATATTTCAAACAAAAACCAGCTGTTGTCTAACTATGCAAGAAAGCGGAAAAAAATTCCATGTGGATTTACTCACTGTTTAAGCCTACAGTGGTTGTGATTTTGGACAAACTCATCCCTTTGTAGTTCTTGTTAAATCGGGTTTTAGTTTGTTCAAGGAAGGTCTGAAAAAGAATAAGACAAAGTATTTACTGTCACACATTTTACTGGCTGGGGTAATCCCACCCCAAACCTGCCTTTTCATTTCTGCACAATCCTGCTAGAGCAGATACTGCCCCACCTAATGTTGGACACATCACTCTTCTGCTCCCTATTTTAGCAAGGAAAGAAGGGATCATAGGTGATTATGGGATTACCAAAGCCTCAGCCACGTCCCTGAAAGCTTGTACTAAATTTAAATAATGAGCAAAAGTTGATTGTTTGGTGTGACATCACTAAAGTAACTCAGGACACAGGTGAAGCAAGATTGACCCTTGCAGGAAGATTTATCCCTGGAGGATGTTTAGGACTGTGTGTGCCCTCCACGGGGTGATAAACAGCACTTACAGTTTTACCAGCATTGTCCAAACCCAGGATCAGGACACAGTACTCATCCCTCTGGAACATGTATTTATAGAGCCCTGACAGCAGCGTATACATCCTGCTCCTGCAACAAATGCCAGGAACTCAATTAGCAAACAGGTCATTCCCAAAAGCCTCTCATGCCACAACACACGTTTCTCCCAAAGCCAGACAAATAAATGATGTTACTCTTTTATCAACAACTCTCATATTTAGGCAATCTCAGGAAAAGTCACAGATCTAAGAGAGATCATGAAAATAGCTCAAGATCAAATTTGGGGTTTAAAGGGGAACACTGAGGAAGGACTTGAACACTGCTTGCAGTAAATGTAAGACCCACAGAAAATGAAGTGAACTTCATTCAAATACAAAGAACAGGCATTTTGAGCAGGAATCTACAGAAGCTCACACCTGTTTTTTGTGGTGCTGGATTTGCACACACAAGGCAGAGCAGCTTTGCTGGGATGCAGGAAGCCCTGGCACCCAGTGCTGCAGCTGACTCACATGCCATTGCAACAACCCTTCTGTTCAAACACAGATAAAGGGAACCTCAAGGCAGAGCCTTTGAGAGGCAGCTGCCTCTAAGCACGTGCGTGGTTAAATAGCCACTTTGAAGTCAAACACCATTACCTAAAGGGAAATAAAAGTGTTCCAAAGCAGGAATCGGGGGTTTCACAGTACGGGAGGACAGAGCACCTAAAGGCTAGGGGTTTCAATCCCACAGGTACCGGGGATCCACCCTTCGCCTCCGGCCGTGCGAGAGCGGGGCGCTCCTGCCGTCCCCCGCCGGCTGGGGGGAACCCCGGCCCGCTCCCCTTTCGGGACAGCGACTGATCCCGGGCGCGCCCGACCGCCGGCCTGCTCCTCCCTAACCCGGGAGATCCTCCCGGACCCAGGAGATCCCTCCCGATTCAGAAGATCCGGGAGATCCGGATCCTTTCCTTCCCTGCCACAGACAGTGACGGCTGAAGGAGAACGCTGGCCCTACCGCCATTACCCCCTAATGGCCCGGGGCCACGTCCTGGACAAGCGACAGGTCCCGTCCCAAGCTCCCGAGCGCAGCGGGCGAGGAAAAGAGCCCCGAGCCCGAGGTCCGCGGCCCCTCACCTGGTCCTGGTGCCGGTGTCAGCGCTGGAGCCGCAGCCGCCTCTCACGACTCCTGTGCACCACCGGCCGCCGCCATTCCGCGCCCCGGACTTTGGGAAATGTAGTCCTGCCGCAGCAGCGATGGCGGCGCAGAAGGTGCCCGTGGACTACAACTCCCGGAATGCCCAGCGCCGCCGGCCTCCCGGGGACCCCGAGCGCTGAGCGGGTGACGCGTTGGCGAGCGCAGCCGGAAGTGGGGGCGCTGCGGCCGGAAGAGGGGGTGCCATGGCGGGTGTCATGGAGGCGGCACGCCGGGGCCGAGGCGGCTGAGGGCGCAGTGGGGCCGCCGAGGTGGCAGTGGCGGCTCAGGGAGGTGTTGCAGCCCTGGGGCTGAGGGAGCGCCCGGGCTGCAGAGGAGCGGTGCCGTGTGCGGGCCCTGTGGGCGAGAGTGGACTCCGTGGCAGGGCCAGGCCCGGCCTCTCCCGTCGCCTCTTGCCGCCTGTTTCCAGCAGGAGCATCGCTCTGGTGATTTCCGAGGGAAGGAGCGGGACGGCGGGTAGATGTCACTTCTTCGGGCTTGGATGTCACTTCTTCTTTGGACTTGTTATCCAGAAGTGCTTGAGTAAATTCTGAATGTGTTTTGAGTTCGTGGAGAGGACGCGGGCAAAAGCGCCTTTCTTGTGCTGAGAATGGATGAAGAGAGTCTGGAAGCAGCGATCCAGACCTACAACGCCCAGCTGGAGCAGGTGGAGCTGGCGCTGGGGGCGGGCCAGGACCCATCGCAGCACTCGGACCTGATCCAGCTGCAGGGGGATTTGAAGCAGCTCATAGAACTGACCGAGTCCAGCCTGGTGGCCGTGAAAAAGAGCAAACTTCTGGCCACTTTGGACACAGATGCCTCCTCCTCCTCCCCAGCGGGTCTCCCAGGGCAGGATTCCCGCCTGGAGAGCTCTGCCCAAGATGAGGAATATGCTGCTTTTAAGGAAGCCATTGCTGGACTTGGAACAGATGAGGAGCCTCCAGCTGATGACAACAAAATCTCCTCAGAGAGAGAGGGAGAAACTGGGGACAAAACCAAATCAAAGTGCAGTGAAGAGGAGGAGGAGTCTGAGAGAGAGGAGGAGGAGGAGGAGGAATTGAGTGGGATGAAGGTTAAAGCCCCCTACTACAGCTCCTGGGGGACGCTGGAGTACCACAATGCCATGATTGTGGGGACAGAGGAGCTGGAGGATGGCAGTGCAGGGGTCAGGGTGCTCTATCTGTACCCCACCCACAAGTCCCTGAAGCCATGCCCATTCTTCCTGGATGACAAGTGCAGATTTAAGGAGAACTGTCGGTAAAGAGAGAGGGGTGGGAGGGGCCTTGTCCTTCAGAGGGATCAGCCTCCTCCCAGAGTGCTCTGTGTGGCTTTCTCACCCAGAGAAATTGTGCCTTAATGTTTTTAAAACGTGCTGTGCTGAGCAGTGGTGTCAGTTTGGCTGTTTTCTGTAAGCTAATGCACAGATGAAATGGAAAATCCTGTGGGAAAGCTGCAGAGGTGTTACCTAGCTGAGTGGATAAATTACCAACTGATGAAGTATTTTAAAATAAAACCCCCAAGTCTGTGGATAATGCACACATTGCAGCTGCACAGGGAGGTTGCATAGGTCTTTTTCTGGGGATCTCCACCAGGATCAGCCTCCCTGGTCTGTGAAAGTGCTGGGCTGGAGCCCTGCCTGTCTCTGCTCCCGTTTATCCCCAAAGCCATGAACTTTTTAACTGGATGTGTCACTAGCAGGGAAGTTTAATTCTCTGGGGTGGGATGCATTCTTTGTCCCCTGACAAATAACATTTAAGGTGAAACACGAACAGCTTGGTAATTGCAGCAGCACGTGGTCAAACTGCCCTAATCGTGGTGCAGGTTCCTCACTGCTGACCCCCGTGTGCATTCCTTTTGAGGAAGGAAGGGATTTGTGTTTGAGAGCTCCTGTTCCTCCTTCCCTGCAGGTTTTCCCATGGTCAGGTGGTGTCCGTGGAGGAGCTGCAGCCGTTCCAGGAGCCCGACCTGAGCGGTCTGGGGGTGGGCTCAGCCTGCCTGGCCAAGCACAGTGATGGGATCTGGTACATGGCCAAAATCACCGGTGAGGGGCTTTCCCTGCAGGGGCCCAGGGGGAGGCTGAGGTTAACGTGGATCTAAAACTTGGCTCTTGTGGTTAAGGACAGAAAAACTATGTGGCTGCTGCCCTGAACTCAAAATCTTGACATGGCTGAGGAAACAGTCTGAGTTTTGTCAGGCTAGAGGAGGGAGACAGGAGATACAAAGAGCAAGAATGTGGAAAGGAAATGACTACTAGGTCATGGACTGCTCCAGGGAAGAGGGAGGGACTGCAGGAATTTACATGTATAGTAGGTGAGAATTGCAATAATCTGGTCTTGTTTAAACAAAACCCAGGAGAGCTGGCCCTGCCCAGCAGCTGCTGATACAGGCTTCCCTCTGTCCTGGGAGGAGGGACGGTTTATTCCCTTTCCATCTTTCTTTTAACTGTTATTAAGTCAGAATGGAGCAAGTCTAACTTCTTTTTAATTCCATATCTCACCAGCCCATCTTTCTTGATTTGTAGAGATAAATTTAAATAAATTTAAATACAGGCATTGTGGAAATAGCTTTTCATTGCAGTGGGCACTTCTCCCTCCCAAACAGAAATAAAAATCATAGATATTACCCAGAATTTTTTAGAGCTGTTCCTTGGGCCTCCCCCCTGTCCTGTGTCATTCAGCTCCCTAAATGCAGAGTGTGCTGGAGCTCATGTCCTTGCTGTTCCCTCTGCAGATGTGGACAGTGGTTACTACACGGTGAAATTTGACTCCCTGCTCCTCAAGGAGGCCGTGGTGGAGGGGGACAGTGTCATTCCACCCCTGAGAAGTGAAGATGCTGCTGAATCTGGCGAGTCTGATGAGGACAGTGTGGATGACTCTGGTTATGCCAAAGGTAAGGGAGTGGGGAGAATTTGAGCAAAAGTGACTTGGGATTTTGTTCTGCTTTTCTCTGGGACTGGCTGACTGTCCTAGAGCTCTCACTCTGTCTCACCTCTGATGAAAGAGCCATCTTTCATCATAAAGATCATCAGTTGATCTCTTTATGTGCTCCTGGAAGACTGAGAACAGTAACTGGCTGTTATGCTACAACTGCAAACTAAAATCTTTGTTTTATACAAATCCCTGGGTTAATGAAGGCTGAAGGTTTCCATGAGAACTTCTCCCACGTGGAAGAAGAGGGTGTGATATTTTAGAGTTCCAGGCTCAGAGCCTGTTTCTTACGTGTCTGGCTGAGCTGAGTTAATAAATGAATCAGACTTTCTCATCCCTGGAAGCACCATGACCCAGGAATGTGAGGCCCAAGGAAGTGTGAGTGTTGGCTCCTCCTGGTGCCTCGATGAGGCTGCAGGAACCATGCCCTGTTTTACTGCTGAAAGGTGACACAGAGAGTGCCCAAGTGACTTCCTGGGAGTTGCACAGGCAGCTCTGTCCCTCTGCTGGTGCCACAGCAGCATCACAGGGACAAAGTTGTGTCCTAGAGCTCTTTACATTTAACCTGACAGAGATTATTGGATCTGAATAACACAAAATTAATGCTGCGGCCTGGAGGAGCCCCACACCAGAGACAGGAGCTGGAGGCACAGGATAACTATTAGGTGCTAATACTGTGCTGAATTCTACTCAGATGTGTACCTGAGTCTGTGTTATCATCCTGGAAGAAAGGAAAAGAACCATAAAACTCCTGGGTGATTCTGCCTGGAGCTGGGAGGCGATATGTGCATTAAATCAAGTGAAACCTCACATTTCAGTCATTCCCTGTAAGGTGTTCATGGAAGGTGACAGCAGTAGGAACTGAGTAAGGCTGGAGAAGTGACCGAATGTTTCTAGGGTTGGAGAAGTGAATTGTACTGTCCTGTGTGAGATGCCCCACACGTCAACTTTATTCACAATTCCTGTTTCACTGATTCTCCTCTTCTGTACCACAGTGATAGATTCAGGAGTTCCAGAGAATGGGGAATGGACCCCTGCCTGCAGCTCCTCTTTCGGTGGCTGGGAGGCCCATACTCGTGGCATTGGCTCCAAACTGCTTGTTCAGATGGGATATGAGTTTGGAAAAGGTAAGGGGAGAGGGTGGTCCTGGGGCTGTTAAGAAAAACCCTAGGTTTTGAATGAAGGCAGAACTTTGCTATGCTGAAGGGCCAGTTGGCTGAGGCTCAAGCAGTGTGATAGATCACAGCAGTGTTGGAGGGAAGAGGGATGAGTTACTTCATGGAAGTACAGGCATGTGGGGCACCAGCCCCTGTATGGTGAAGGCAAACAGTGGAGGCACCTGGGAGCACGGTCAGGTTCATGATCAAAGCCGTGAGAACGCTGTGGGGTGTTCAAAGGCTGGAGGTGGAAGGGAGCTGATCTGCAAAGCTTCTGATGTCTGTGTTAATGCATCTCCTGGCCTGGACACAGGCTTCAAAGCCTGCTGAGCTTGCTGCTCCCACCCAAATTGCATCGAGCCTTGGGGGCTCTGGGAGGGCCTCTGTGTCTCTGGTTCTCCCAGAGGAGCCAAACCAGTTTTAGTAGAACCTGGCTTGAGAAGCTGAGGATGAACCTGGTTTCACAGAAACCGGCCTCACAGATGGCCTCGGGCTTGGAATCACAAACCTCCTGCTGTGGAAGGCTCCTGGCCTGGCCTTTGCTGGTCCCCTTGGCTTGGACAGAAGTTCTGACTTTCAGTACCTCAAAAGCCCCTTGGCTTGTTTTAAGCTTGTGACTGTCGGTGTGAGCTTATGGTGGGAGGTGACTCGGAGAGGGGATGCTCTAATCACTCTGAGTCTCTCCTCAGGCTTAGGGAAGAATGGCGAGGGCAGAGTGGAGCCAGTGCAGGCTGTGGTGCTTCCTCGAGGTAAGTCCCTGGACCAGTGTGCTGAGGTGCTTCAGAAGAAGAAGCAGGGGAAGCTGGAGCCAGGCAAATCGAGGAAATGCCGAGCAAAGGGAAGCAGCTCTGGAGAGCCGGGCGGCCGTAAGGCCCCGCGCAACGTCTTCGACTTCCTGAACGAGAAACTGCGTGGGAAGAGCGCTGGGGACAAGGCTGGGGGCATGGCTCTGCCCCAGAGGAACAGCAAAGAGATCTACCACGCCAGCAAGAGCACCAAGAAGGCTCTGAGTGTCAGTCTCTTCCAGACCACGGAGAAGATTGAGCAAACACAGAGGGATATCAGGGGAATCCAGCAGGCCCTGGCGCGCAACATCGGGCGGTAGGAAAACATCCTTTGGGATCGAGTTTGTGGTGCTTCTGGGGGGCAGTGGGCTGGAAATGAGATGTGGGAGGAGCAAGTGAAATACAGCTGGATGGCACTTTAGGGGGAGTGGAGGAGAGAGTTCAGTGTGTGCTTCAGACCAGCGTGGACACTGGCAGTGGTGTCTGGGGTCATTTGGCTGTGGCAAAGAGAGGAGCTTTCTCAGGAAAGGTGCTGGAGTCCTTCTTTTGCCCACCTCTGCAGTGTTGCTGTTGAACATCCCAGGAGGACATTCTCTAGCCCAGACAGTGCTGAGCATCAAGTTTTTCCTGGCTTTCAGCAGGTCCCTTGGGCTAATCCTACAGGAACGGACAAACCCTCCTGGGATGGAAGAAGCCTTTGATCTTACCATGCAGGATGACATTGCCACTGTGCTTTTTGCTTTCAGGCACAGCATTGCTGCAGCTCAGCTGGAGGAGAAGCTGGCTGATGCTCACAAGCAGCTGGGGCAGCTGCAGGCCCAGGAAGCCAGGCTGCAGCGGGAGCAGAAGAAAGCAGACACCCACAAGAAGATGACTGAGTTCTAGGTGCTGAGGGAGGTGTTGGACTGCAGGAGTTGTCCTTCTGGTGCTCCTGGCCTCAGAGCCTCAATGAGCTGTCCTGCTCTGCTGGGCCTCAGGCTGCCCAGCCTAAAACTGGGCAAAAAAGCAGCAGTTTCTGGATGCTTCTGAGCTCTTCTGGGAGGGGGAGGAGTGCACATCCGTCCAGCCCTGAAAGCATTCAGTGAGCTGGGCCTTGGATGAGGCCTAGCTACAAGGAATGCAATTCTCTGCTCTCTTGCACACTTCTTTCCTTCATTTTCCCTTCAGTAGCAGCTCCATCCAGAGTCTTTGGGTGCTCAGGTGACAACACTGCTGGCTACAAACCAGCTGAGGGGGCTTGGACAGCCCCACATCCTGCCATGAACTGTGGCTTCTGTCTGGCCACCTGCCAAGTACAGGTGTCCCGACCATGGCTGGGTGAAAACTTCAAAGGTCAAGTGCTTTAGCTGCTCTCTGCCTTCTGGTTCTTACTATGGGATTTATCTGAGAACTCCATTTTTTGGGGGGGAGCAGTTCTTTGTAGCCCTAGTGTAAGGAAGAGACAGAAAACTGACAGCTGAGGTGTGAACCAGTGGCCTGGAGCATCAGATTTCAGCAGTTTGACTCTAAGAGTATCCCAGGCCGTGCTGTAGCCAAACTCACTGGCTTGGCATGGGAAGCTGCCTGGTTCCACAAGCAGAGTGCCATAGCTGGGGGAATAAGCCAGCAGCATAACAGAATTCCCAAACCTCCTATCCAGGAACAGCTCCACAGGGAACCTTGTGGGTTTTGCCACCATTAGTTGGGTTTTTCTGTCCAGGCTGGCTCACTGAGCACGGGTCCTTTTACTAAAAAAAGCTCAGAACCCAGATCCAGGTTGGACTGGGCCCTGGATGAGCACAAAGAGCAGGATCTGTGTGAGCCCAGTGTGCAGCTCTGCAGTGAGAGCTTGGGGCTGGGCTGGAAGCAGGCCAGGTGAGCCAAATGCCCTTCCCTGCAGCTTTGTGTTTGGAGAGGAAGGATGTCTGCTCCCCTTGGTTGTATTCTGTGTTGATGCTGGCCAGTGCTTGCCTCAGAGGAGATGCTGGTTTCATCATCTGGTGGGATTTCTGCATTGTAAAGGCTTAAAAAAAAAAAAAAGTTTGCAATTCATGTCAGTATCTTAGGGACACCAATTTTTTTTTAAATGTAAGGAACCAATTTCCTTTTATTCTGTGAGTCACTTTTCTAATGAAAAGGTTCCTGTAGTACCCCCTTTTTTATCTATCCCTAAGAACAGATTAAAATCAAGCTGTCAGCCTGGGCAGGGCTGTGCCTGCTTGCAGGGTCAGGCTGCCAAAAGAGCAAGAAAATCAGAGACTGAAGAAGATACGATCAGAGCTGTTCAGGTCGTGTGGGATTTCACATTGCTGCAGACACACCTCAGAAACACAGCGAGACAGCAAAGCCGAACAAGATGAACATCTTCAGGCAACCTGTGGGAGTGAGTCTGTGCTCCTGAAGAGCACCTGGATCATGCTGTGATCCTCGTGGATGTGGCAGCTGTCACGGGCTGCCTCGGGCACTTCAACATCCGTTGGTTCCTGCTGGAATTGGCTGTACTGTCCTCAGTGTTCTGAATTCGTGTTCTCCACACACAGGGCTCAGCTCAAGGGTTTAACAATGGCCCTTCCCTCACAAGTGACTGTATTTCTCACACTTGAGTGCTGAGTGGTGACAAGGATTAATGTGCCCAGTTTAGCATGGATGCTCACTGAAGTGGCCCATGACTGGCGAGCTGAGCCGGGCAGAGAAAATTTGGGCGTTTATTTTGTGCCCTGAGACTGTTTAACATCATCATCTCTTTAGGAACTGGGTGTATCTTAGCTAAGTCCTATTGTGACCCTTCCTTGGGATCTTCACAGCCCAACTTGTCAGACTCCTATTGCAGCGGCTGCCACCTCCCACCCAGCGCTGTTCACGTCCCTGATGAATAAAGTTGGTGTTTCTTTTTCCCCCTCTCTCCTTGTAAGGCGTTGTTCATTTGCAAGGTAATGACGATCTGGGGCGCCCCGTTCTTTCCTTCCATCGCAGGAGCCGGGCGGGGAGCGGGCGCGGCAGAAGGTGCTCCGGGTGTGCGCCGGGAGCCGCGGCGCTTCCCGCCCCGGCTGCGAGCGCAGACCCAGCCTACCCCGGGGTGAAGCCACCACCTCCGAGGCCAGGAAGCTGTGGTGTGTGTGCTCTGTGTCTGCTCGCAGCCGGCCGCCCCTCAGGGAGGGGGAGAGCTCAGATCGGGATCTTGGGAATGTGTGGGAGGCCCTGACTGGGACTTGCTGTGGGATAAAAAATGAAATTCTCCAGGCTGGCCGGCAAGGAAGAAAGCGTGACTGAATCCCTGCACTCCTCACTCATCGGATTTTGAGTTCCTGCAAGTAAGTGGTGGTGGCTTTCCTGCCTGGGAATCGGGGAATCTGCAGCTAAACTGGGGGTGGGGGGGGGGGAATGCTTTAACCCCAGCAATGTACATAGAAGTCACAGCATTGTCAGAATGCTCTTGGGGCTGGATAGACTGGACAGGCAGGATTCCAGCTCTGCTTTGGGAAGCCTCAGCTGGGTTCAGCTCTGAGAGTTGGGCTCCAATCTGTGTTGTTCCATGCTTTGTGCTCTGCAGCTGGGCTTGAAAGGAAAGGAAAGGTGGTGGAGCTTGGCAGTGCTGCTGGGATCCCATGGCTGGAGTCTGGAGGCTGAGTGGGAGCCAATTGCTTTTGGGATTAATGAGTTTAGTTCAGAGGTGTGTGACATTGTGGGCATTTCCAGTTGTGTTGTGGGGAGGGGGACAGGAGTATTGCTGCTGTGTGCAATAGGAAAGTGCTGAGTTCCTGTCTCTGGGTGAGGAGGCTTGAAAATGTGGTCACTGAAATGCTGTCTTCTGAAAACCCAAGATGATGTACAAGTAGTGCATTTGTGGCAGAAGAAACCACTGTGGTTGGCCAATGGTTCTTGAGAAGACACATCTCCTTAATAAAGCCATCCTGTAGTTTGGGATCTGGCTTCCATAACAGCAGCTCTGAGCTCTCTGCTGCTCTCCTGCTGTGGCTCAGCTCTGCAGAAAACCTCTTGAGCTGATTCTCGCCTCAGAAGAGCACAAAGAGGTGCCCTGACAGTCACTCACCCCAAAGTTTTAAAATTGTGTTTTCTCAAAAGCCGCTCCAGCATGTGAGCAGTGATCAGAACTGCAGCTAGAAGTCTGCAGCCAAGTTTTCAGACATTTGGGTCTGGCATTTAAAGTATGGTTGGCACCTTCTAAAATGAAAAGCCCCCAGAGGTGTTTGACCATGAAGTCTCAGTACAGAGACGAGCAAAGTGGGTAAGATCTCACACCTGCTTTTTTGAAAGAGTCTTAAAATTCACTAATTGCACCCCGTGGTCCAGGGTAGATTCAGTGTTGTGACAGACTGTAAAGAGAGCTTTCACTTTTTGTAATTGAAAAGAAAAAAAAAATCCATCTACTTCTGCTTCTTGGGCCTTTTTTGAAGCACGTCTCCCTGGGGTACCTGAGCAGAGTTTGCTGCAGCTGTGTGCACAGTTGCTGATGGAAATCAGCTTCAAAATGTTCCTCTCGGTTTTGTGCAAATAGGCTTTGAGTAGCTTCGCAGACTTTTCTCTTGCCCCCCTGCACTGAACTCTGCGTGGTTTTATCTGGGGAGATGAATCAGAGGCCAGGCAGAATCAGCAGCAGCAGCACTTGATTTTGCAGTGGATTTTATCTTACTTTCAGGAAGCCCAGATGAGGAACTTGCACCTTTTGTAGGACTCACAAAAAACTCCCACGGCCTGGAGTAGCAACCCATCTTCAACCCATCTGCCTTAAGGGTGCCTGTGCTCGGCTGTCACACCCAGAGGGGAGTGATCCCTGCTCAGAGGGCTGTGGGTGTTGTCACACGTAGGCAACGGCTGTGACCGCCCTCCTCTTCAAAGCCACCTGGGCTGGCGGAGCCAGAAACGCCGTCTGCTGAGTCTCCTGCCCCGGGGAGCAGCCCCAGGACTGGGAGATCGATAACTTTATTGGCAGGAAATCCAGGTGTAGGTTTCAGAAGGTCTGGCTGAGACTTTGCCTTGCAAACTTGCTCAGTCCTACCTGAGCGTCTTTAGTCAGACGCCGGGCTCCGATGGCGAATCTGTGATTTTGGGAGACTTCATGTGTTGTCCCAAGGAGCAGCTTCTCCCAGTGGCTGCTGAGCCTCAACACTGAGGAGCACGCCCTGCACAGTTTCACTGGTCAGAAATCCTGGGGCAGCCACCGACCTGCTCTACAGAAAGTAGGCCAGAAGAATTTCTCTGCATCCGTTTCTACTCAAGGAAGTCTCTCCTTTCAATCTTCAAAATTCAGGGATGGAAAATCCCCCTGCTGTGGGATAAGCTGCCCCGTGTGTGCCTGCCTCAGCGTGCTGAAAGCTCCCACCTCGATCCCAGCACCACACCAGCTGCAGGCCGTCGAACATCATTAGAACTTTGCTCCACTCCAGAGCCCACTCAGCTCTGCCCTGCTCCTGCAGCCCATGATTCCATCACTCTAATGAGCTGAACGAGTCCAGCGAGGAGCTCCAGGCTCAGTCTAACGCAGCGGCCCTGTTGCAGGTAATCCGAATAATTAAAGTCTGCTCAGACAGAAAAGCCGTGTTGTCTAATTAAAATGGCGTTGGAAAGGGAACAGCCTCCCCTTCCCAGCTCTGATCTAAGCCAGTCTGTCCAGCCTGGTTAGTCCTTAAAACCTCTCTGTCTCACTTTCTATCTTGAAATAATTACTCTCCAGGGTTCATCCTTCAGTCAGGGCAGTTTCCAAAGGCATGGGAAGTTCTTAGATAAAAGGATGCTCTCAGATAAAAGGGTGCTGCAAATGGGCAGGGATCTTGTGGTTATTGGGGTAAAAATGTGCTAAAGATGCTGCTGTGTGACCTGGGGTGCAGGGGAGAGGGGAACTCCTGTGGGTCTGCTGTAGCTTCTGAGATCTACACAAGGCAGGGTGGCTTTTCACCAGAGCTCATCTGGGCTTTGTCATCCTGATGAAGATATGCAAGAGGGTGAGTAAGAGGTGCTCAGCGTGTCCCACAGGATCTCTGGGTTCCCATCCCTGCTGGTAGAAGCTGATCCTGCCCAGCTCTGCCCAGGGACCCCACTGCTGGCCCCATCTGGATCAGCTACCGGGGCTTCCTGAAACTGTGTTTTACTCCAGGAACTGCCTCCATCTCCTTTCAGATCAGGCATTTCCTGGGTGCTGGTGTCAGGCCAGCCTTGTTTTAGCAGAGCAGGGTGCACAGAGCTGAGCTGTGCAGAGCTGGGAGCCGCAGCCGCTGTCGACGCCGCTGAAGGTGAAGGGGTGTCAGCTTTTGCTTTGGGCTTGCAGAGCGCTGGCAGCGGAGCAGGGACAGGGATGGTGGCATGGGGATGATGGCACAGGGGTCAACAAAAGCCACCTGGGGAAGGGGGTGATCCTGAGAGGCTGGGGAGCATCCCTGCTTTGTGTCAGGCTCCCTAGCACCCTCCTGCCCCTGGCTCTGCTCTGCCGCTGCCGCAGTCTGCAGGGGGGGATTTTTGTCTTGAGGAAAGCACGGGGATAAGGGTGGGATTTGGGCAAGGCACAGCCTCAGGCAGAGGAAAGGGGTGGGAAAATTGGGTGTTTCCTGCTCTGGTGTCACAGCAGAGAGCAGCTGCAGACCTGGGGTTGTGGTGGCACAGGGAATGTGGGGTCCATGTGAATCCATTGAAGAAGGAGGGTGTCCTGGTGTGTTCTGCTGAGCCCAGGGCATGAGGAGGGAGATGAGGGAGGGGAAGGAGATGCTGAAGCTCACCCTGCTTCCAGGAAATTGAGTCATCCTGCCTGTCCTTACTAGCCTCCTCTATGCTCAGGAGCACTGTCAGCCCCATCCCACAGCCCGGGGTGGTGTCCTGGTGTCCCCAGAAAGCACTCTGTTATTTTTAGGGTGTCTCCAGTAGGTTTTCAGGGCTCCTGGGCATCTCCTTTTCACCATTTCGGTGGCAACTTGAGAGCTTGAATCCCACTGGTTTTGTTGGATTGTTTTTTTCAAAAGGAACCACTATCTGAAGTTTTCCCCAGTGATTGCAGAGCACCCACTGCCAAGTGTCTGCACGGGGCTGGGCACTGGAGGAGTTATTGTGACTCTGGGGATGGCAATTGCTGGCCAGAAAATGGGACACCTGGTGAAATGTCCAGAGCATTCAGAGAGACCCCGTGCTGGGGTCCCTTAAGCCCTGGGGGTCATAGAGCACCATTTCAAGCCCTGGTGAGCCCAGCAGCTCCTGGCTGAACTCCAACTCGTGTTCTCTCTCCTCAGAGCTCAGCCCTGCAGTGGTGCTGGAAGCAGCTCCCCCATGGCTGCAGCCAGCAGCGAGGGGACAGCAGGGACCCAGCTCCTGCCAGCTGGCACTGCCCTGGCCCTGCTCGGTGGCCTGGTCTACCTGGGCATCCTGTGTGCTGTCTGTAAACGGTAGGTGCTGCCCACAGCTCCTCCACTTCCCCTCCTGGGGCTGGGATGGGGCTGGGGATCCCTCAGTGGCATTTGGTGGCTGCAGGTGGAGACTCTGTGTGCAGCCATCCTCAGCTGGGACCGTGGGGATCTGCTGCTCTGCTCACCCCAAGCCCCCACCTGCGCCCCAGTGCAGCTCTACCTGGCTTGATCCTGCATCCCTGTGTGTCACAGCCCCCTGGGACACCCCCCACACCCAAAAACCTCAGAGGAGCAGCCCAGAGAGGGCTGAGCTGTGAGCAGGATGGGCAATGCCAGGGGCAATGCTGAGGGTGGTGCCCGTGGTGCCCTGCACAGCTCAGTGGGTGCAGGATGCAATTGTGATGTCCCCAGCCAGCACAGACCCTGCTGTGGGGCTGGGGAAGGAGCAGGATGCGGGTTTTGGGAGTGCCTTGTTGGGGAGCCGAGACACCTGCTCCTCACCCCTGGCTTTGCCGTCTGCCTTGGGCTCAGCCCCACTTCTCCCTGCAGGAAGGGCAGGAAGAAGGTCGCTCCAGATGGGGTGAAGCTCGTGGAGGAGGTAAGAGCACATTTGGGGGCAGGATCAGCTCTGGGGAGTGGTCTGGGCTCTCAGCCCAGCCTGAGGGTCTGTTCCCCCACGGCAGGCCCTGCTCTGCCAGACACAGCTGCGGTCACTCAGCAAGTCGGACACGAAGCTGCACGAGCTGTACCGGGTGAAGGTCAGAGATGATGGTGAGTGGCCGTGGAGCAGGGGGAGCCCAGGGCTGGTGGCCCTTGGCAATTGCCTGCAGTCCCCGTGCTGCCCGGAGAGTACGTCATGTCACGGACAGACGTGCCACAGTGCTGCACTGTGCTGACACAGCGGTTGGTGCATCCCCTCATTTCCTCTTCTCTCCCTCAGTCCAGCGTCCAGCCAGCCTGGATCTCCCCTGTCCCGCGGCCCCTGGAGGCGAATCTCTGCACAGCTCGGGCCTCCTGCACCGTGAGCTGCCCCAGATCCCTGTCCCCGAGCCTCCAGCTCATCCCCCAGCCCCCGACCAGACCTACTCCAACCTGCTCTTCACCCCTC
The DNA here is from genome assembly GCA_027886175.1 of Phylloscopus collybita. Taxonomy (NCBI): domain Eukaryota; kingdom Metazoa; phylum Chordata; class Aves; order Passeriformes; family Phylloscopidae; genus Phylloscopus; species Phylloscopus collybita. The sequence goes on along the minus strand of JAJNNQ010000027.1, from coordinate 7,113,027 downwards.
TGCGGAAACCAGCACCAGACACTGTCTATGAGTGCCTGGCAGTCGGGGGGGAGGAGGCCCCGGCGCCCCCCATGCCAGCTGGCATCCAGGTGTGCCCTCCATGGGCTGTGCATGGGGCAGCTGATTATGCCTGTGTCCATAAAGTGAAGAAGGTGGTGTCGGTGAAGGTGCAGGATGGGGCTGTGGCAGGACCCCCTGGAGCACAGCACTGCTGGGATGGTGCAGGCAGTGCCCCTCAGGCCAAGGTATGACTCTGGGGGGCAGCAGGGATGGGGCACACGGGGGGGTCATTTAATTCCCTGTCTCCCTGTAGGGCCCATGTTTAGATCAGGGTATAAGTTAGAATCCACTGCCAGGGTCCTCCTGGGGGGCTGTCAGAAGATGGGGGGTTGGGGGGGGACAAAATCATGAGGATACCCTGCAGTGGGCAGGGATTGCCCCCAAACCTCCACCCAAAAATAAAATTCCTTTTGCAGCTGGAGGAGATGTACTCGACGGTGTGCAAAGCCACCAAGAAGAAATCCCAGGTCCCTGCATCAACCCCGAAGGCTGTGAAGGAGGTGGCTTCTGGGTGGCTGCCCCCCTGCCAGCAGGAGGGGGCACCAGCAGCCCCAGGCCCCCCTGACCCCTGTTACGAGTCCATCAACGACAGAGCATGGACTGCTCAGGGCCGTGGCCCCGACCCTGACTATGAGGCCGTGGACATGAGCTGGAAGAAGGCAGCAAAACGGGAGAAGCCGGGGAAGCCCCGTGTCCCCGAGAACCTGTATGAGAGCGTGGTGGACATTTGGGCAGGGGAGCCCCGGAAAGCCTCTGCCCGGACGGCGGCCAATGGGCTGGAGGTTTACATCACCAACCTATAGCCCCCCTGAGCAGGGGCAGGGCCACAGGGGTCCCACCTGGCTGGACACTGTTGGATGCCAAAGGGACAGGTGCCAGTAGCCCTGTGCCCACCAGAGTGGCTGTGTCCCTGCACTCACTCTCTGTATATATTTTCTGTTACTTTTCTTTGAGTGTCCTCGTCCCATCCTAGCCCAGCTGGTGCCAGCAGGTTGATGGTGGGATGCCCCAAGATGGGCAGTTGGGGGGTGCTGGGTGCTGTGTGGGACCCCAGTGAGACAGGGCTGGCACTGGCACCAAGATGAGAACAGGGTGGGGACGAGTTATGTTTTGGGGCAGGGGGGTGACAGGGCTGCAGCCAGCCCCATGCCTTGAGCTGCAGGATCAGACCCTCATCAGGAGGTTTCTGCCATGACTGAGGGTCTCTGTTCTCCTCACACTGCCAGGAGGAGACCAGGGTCCCCTCCAGCCCCCAGAAAGTCCTGAGAAGCTTTGCTGCCATCACAGATTGTCCTTTGTTATGGGGAGATGGGGTCAGCCCTCTGCCTTCATGGAACCATAGACTATATCCTGAGTTGGAAAGGACCCACAAGGGATCATTGAGTCCATCTCCTCACCCTATACAGGACAACACAGAAATTTCACTGGGGTGGGCTGTGGGCTCTGCTCCATCCTCCATTCCCACCCTTTCAGACACATGCAAAGGTGTTCTCTCCATGGGCAGCCCTCTCCCCAACACCATTAAAAGGCTGAGAGAAGGTTTACACTCTTAAACTGAGTCTAACTCCCTGGTTCTGGGGTCTGTTTGCTGCTGCTGATGCAACTAGTGCTGGGAGAGCAGCTCTGAGCACAATGTGACTGTGAGTGCACCTGCCCTGGATGGGTGGTTTGGCACCTCTGAAATGGGGACACACAGCCACCAAGAGCTGCTGGGTGGGGTGATCTGTGCCAGAGCAGAGCCTTGCACAGGGCTGGGGGAGAAGCCGGGCTGTGTTTGCTCAGCATTCGCTTCCTTGCTCTCCTCCCCATCACTCCCGTGAGTCCTGCAGCCTCCATGTGCAAAAAAAGCTTGGGTGAGCTGGATATGTACCAGAGCTTAACCTTCCCTCCTCTCCTCCGCGGTGAAGTTGCACATCCGTGCCTCAAGGGACGCCGTGGCGAGGCACTGGCGGTGGCCTCGGTCACACGGGCAGCGCTGGCCAGCGGCTGCCTGACCTCGTGGCACGATAGCCCGGTGCTGGCCGGAGCCGGGTGGAACCTGCAGCCCCCGGGCCGTGCCGTGCCGTGCCGTGCCGTGCCAGGCTGTGTGACAGGAAGCGACGCACCTTCCCGCAGCATCTTGGCCCCTGCACCGCGGCAGGTGAAGAGATTAAAACCGAGAACGCAGCGCTCAGCAAACCCCGCTGGAGGCGTCAGAGCTGGAGGCACCCCAGGCATCGTCAGTGGCGCTCGACGCCAAACCACAGCCGCCCTCGAGAGCTTCTCCCATCCCCCTGCGAGATAAGGGCGCTGATAGAGCACGGCTGGTGCCGGTGCTGCCGCGCTCCTCCTGCTGCCAGTCCGCCACAGCGACGCGTGGGCTCCCACCGCGCTGCCCCCGGCTGCATCCTGCCCCTGCTCCCCTTCTCCATCATCCCACTGCACACCCCTGGGTCCCTCCTGCACCACCCCAATCCCCCGAGCTGCTTTGGGCTGTGTCTCCAGGCACAGGAGCATCGCTTCCATGTGGGATCAGCGTGGCTTCACGCCTGTGGGCTGGGATGTGGGTACCGCTGTGCCACCTCCCTGGGGAGAGGCAGGCTTGGAATTGCACCAGGGAAGGGAAAGCTCCTGCTGTGGCAGAGCTGAGGTGGCCGAATTTTGTCTCCAATTTGCCCCAGCAGCAGCAGAAGCCATGCAGGGCTGCCCGCTTGCCCATAATTCCTGTGGGGCTTGGGAGAGCCAGACTTAAATAAGAGAACAGCTGCCCAATCCTCAGGGTGGTGGAAAATGTGCCTGGAGCCCTGGCTGGAGGCTCGAAATCTGGATGGTGAATGAAGAATCCATCCCAAACATCACTTGGAGTCTCAGGGTCTGGTCGGGAAGGTCGGGGTTGGGGTCGGAGCGAGGGGAGAGGGTGGGGCTGGGAGTACCTTGGGGACAGAGTGTGCGGGGCTCTCTGTCACGCTGCGAGGGACGGTGCTGGACGGTGCCGTTCCCACAAGAGGGAGCGAGCAGGAGCCCAGAGAGCGCCGTAAGAGGCTGAACGGGGCTGCACATTCTATAGTCCTGCAGTCTGTAGGATGTAGCACGGTGCTACAAGGGGCACTGCACAGCGCCACACCAACACGGTGTGACACCCACACAGTGTGACACCCGCACGGTGATGGTGTGACACCTCCATGGTGTGACACCTTCACGGTGTGACACCCGCACGGTGTGACACCTGCATGGTGTGACACCTGCATGGTGATGGTGTGACACCAACACAGTGTGACACCTACATGGTGTCACACCTTCACGGTGTGACACCCGCATGGTATGACACCTGCATGGTGATGGTGTGACACCGTGAAGGTGTCACACCCACACAGTGTGACACCTGCACGATGTGACACCTTCACGGTGTGACACCCACACAGTGTGACACCTACACGGTGTGACACCCGCATGGTGTGACACCTACACGGTGTGACACCAACACGGTGTGACACCTGCATGGTGTGACACCTGCATGGTGTGACACCCGCACAGTGTGACACCTGCATGGTGTGACACCTGCATGGTGTGACATCCGCGTGGTTTGACACCCGCACAGTGTGACACCTACATGGTGATGGTGTGACACCTTCACGGTGTGACACCTGCACGGTGTGACACCAACACAGTGTGACACACTGCGCCGTGTGACATGCGCACGGTTTGACACCTGCATGGTGTGACACCTGCACGGTGACAGTGTGACACCTCCATAGTGTGACACCTGCATGGTGTGACACCTACATGGTGTGACACCCGCACGGTGTGACACCCGCATGGTGTGACACCCGCAGGGCGCTGTGCGGGGCTCTGTACTATCAGGATCCACACTCCCTAGGTCCCTGCACCCCGTACGGCTCTGCAGCCCTCGCAGCTCTGTGGCTGTAGGGCAGCACAAGGGCTCTCCACCCAAACCAGCCCCACACCTGAACAGCTCCGCCCCCCGCCTAGCCCCACATCCCTGAAGCTGACACCCGTGTGGCCCCATCCCCCGGCAGCTCTGCACCCCCAGTACCCCCAGGGGACGTGGGCAGTGCGGGCACGGCCGCGCCTCCCTCTGCAAGGCCACCCGGGCGTGGGGCACCACAGTCCAGCCCACAGCCACGCCTGGCAAGGGCATCCGGGTGCCACGGGGGATCTCCCAGGGACCGTGATTCTTCGGGCAGTCCTGTGCAGGGCCAGGAGTTGAACTAAATGATCCTTGCACGGCCTTTCCAACTCAGGAGGTGCTCTGACCACGATTTTCATTTGGGATGCTACCCTGCCGAGCCCCCTGCCCGGGCCGGGGGTGGGGCTGGTGGCACCCTGTGCAAGGGTGGGCGATACTCGTGGAGTTGCACAACACCGAACAGGAGCCGCCGGAGCCTCCAGCGCTGCGCTTCGGCCGCCGTTAACCATTAAACCAGAGCGGGGGCGGCCGCGGAGCCTCCCCCGGGCCCCACAGGCTCCTGCAGGGCTGCGCTAACGGGAGCTGCGGGATCAGACTCCCCAGGGACGGGACAGGACGGGGAATAAAGGCTGCTCCGGCCGTGCTCCTCCTCCCGTGCTGCCCGGGCAGGTTTTGGGGCCCCGCGGGTGTCTCGGTTCCCGGGGGACACTGCCCTTCACCGGGCCGGTCCCCAGTTCCTGTGGCCTGCAGGGAGACCCCAGGGGCGGCTGTGCCGGGGTGACACCGGGCGCTTGGCCGGGTTCGTGGGGGTTTTTCCCGGTTTGATGCATTTCTCACTCTTAGGAAAACACCTGGGGTTGGCGCAGGGTGGAACCGGCACCTCCAGCCCCTCCCCTCCACCAGAGCAGGGAACGGGGGGTGGCCAAGCACCCCAGGAGGAGCCATGCTGAGAACATCGCCTCCCCAGGCAGAGGATGCCGCCCCAGCAGCCCCAGAGCCCCAAATCAGCCGTGTCAAGCAGCCCAGGGCTGCGGGGGGACAGGCGGGGGGGACAGGCGGGGGGAGAGGCGGGGGGGACAGGCGGGGGCCACCATCCGGGACAGCCGCACGGACTCTGTCCCGGCCTTCAGGCTGCGGGTTGGTCAATCCAGCAGGAGCAGGACCTGGTGGCCCCTCGCCGCCGCCCGGTGCTCGCGGCCCCGCGGGTTTTGGGGCAGGCGAGGAGCAGAAGGCGGCTGGGCGCCAGCCAGAGCTCCCCAAACACCTCACGCAGCCCAAAACCCCACGCACCCCGTGTATGACACGGACCGCACACCCCCCCTGCACTACAGGTACCTCCTGCCACCCCACGTACCCAGGGCACCCCAGAACCCCAGGCACCCCACGCACTCCAAGCATTCCACGTACCCAGGGCATTCCATGCATCCCACATGCCCAGGGTAGCCCACGCTCCCCACGGAGCCCACGCACCCCGTGTACCCCCTCCCCATGCACCTCAGGGCCCCAAGTACCCCCCTGTACCCCTCGCAGCCCGGGCACCCCACCCACAGCCAGCCCTGCCATTCTGGCTGGGTTCTGGCAGTGATCCCTCATGGTGGGCAGGGCTGACGGCGGAATTAGGGACTTCTTTCCTACTGGGAACGGCGCGCACACCCCAAAAGTCCAGACCACACCCCCTTTCTAGCAGGAGGCGACTGTAAGTTTTGGGGGAGCCCTACAGGCAAGTTGCAGGGGATATAAAACTTCGGAGAGAATTTCTGGGGGACCCTGTAAGTTTTGGGGAGTATAACTTTGTGAGGAACTCTGCAACGTTTGAAAAAAACCCTGTAACTTATCGGCAGCCCTAAAATTGGGCGGGGGACATCACTTTTGCACGAATCCCCCAAATTTTGACGCTGCAAATTTCACCCCGGTAAGTCCGCAGGAGCCGTCGGGAGTTGCGCAGGATGCTCCGCGGTGGCGGGATCCCCGCGTTTATTAGGGGGGGCGCCCAGAACCCCGCGCCGTAACAACAAAATCGGAACTTTCGGGGGTCCTCTGCAACTTTTGGGGAGCCCCGCGAGTTTGGCGGGAAAAAGGGAGGGTGGCTCCATGGTGCTTTCAGGGGTGCCGGCGGGGACTGAATAGTGGTGGTGGTGGGGTGACACGGGCGGTGGAGGTGGGGTGGGGTTTTGGGGAGGTGTTTTTTTTTTTGGGGGGGGTCCCGCGGGCAGCGCGCGCGGCGGGAGGGCGGGGCGCGCGAAGATGGCCGCTGCCGGCGGGGGCGTGGCGCGGCCGGGGGGGCGTGGCGGCCCCGCGAGGGAGGGGGCGTGGCCGCCGCGAGCGAAGTGGCAGCGCGCCGGGGCCAATCGGCGGCGCGGAGAGCGGCGGCCGCGTTCCAGCCCGCGCGCTCCGGCCAATGGCGCGGCGCTCGGGGGGCGTGGCCCGGCCGGCGCCGACACCGGGGCCGCGCGCGGCGGAGCGCGCTCCCCCCGCCGGGCCGCGGCCGCTCCGCGCATGGACCCCCCGCGCTCGCCCGCGGTCCTAATGCCCGCCCGCCGCCGCCGCCGCCCGCCGCCACCGCCCGCGCCGCCCGCCGCCCACGCCGCCGCCGCCAAGGTACGGGGGGCGGCGGCGGAGACCGGGGTGGGATCCGGGGGAGGCGGCGGGGGGGCGGTGACAGCTGACAGCGGCCCGCCCGAAACTTTCCCCGCCGGTAAAATGGCGCCGCGATGGGATAAACTTTGGGGGGCGGGAAGGGGGGGTGGGTTGTAGCGGCGGGGTGGTGCTGGGTCACATCGCCCGCACCCCCGGCGGGGATCGTCTCTCCTGGATCGCAGCCCGTTGGGATCTTCCAGGGATCTCCCGCCGCGGGGATCCGCCCAGCCCCGCCCCAGGAGATCGGCTGGGATCCGCTCGCAGCGGGATCCGCTCGGTGCCGGATCGCGTGGGAGCTCCCTGGAGTGGGATCCACTTGGTGCCGGGGCTCAGGCAGTGGGTGCCGGTGTCTGGGATTGGCCTGGCAGGCACGAGTGTGCTCCCAGCTCTGGGATACCCGCTGGATCCCGGGTGATCCGCTCAGAGCGGGATAAACTTGGCGTGTGGATTCATAAGGTGTGGATCTATACCGGGATGTGGGATGTGGGTGCTGCCACCTTAGAGCTGCGTTGCCAGGAGGGCGTCAGGTCGTCTCCTGGCTCTGTGGAGATCCCTGCTGGATCCCTGCTGATGCTCAGCCAGTGGGTGATGGTGCTGGCAGCAGCATCACAGGGGGATCTGGAAAGTCTTAAGGAACTCCTGGCTGGATCCCACCGCAACCTGGTGGGATCCACATGGGATTCACCCCGGGGGGACCCACGGAGCGCCTGGCAGGGTCCCACCACGGCCCAGCCTGCAGGCGCTGATCCAGCTCCCCAAACCCAGGTCCCCATCCCATGGGGATGCCTGCGGAGTGCACTGCTCGGGGATCCCTGCTGCCCGCTGCCGTCTCTCCCGCAGGCTCCGCTGGGATCCGAGGGCTGGCTGGGGGAGCCGCCGGCGCGCCAGGAGCCGGGCAGCCAGGAGGCCATGCTGCGGGCGCTGGACGCGGGGCTGGAGCGCTGCCTGGCGCTGCACTCGGCCGTGCAGTGCATCCCCGTGCCCCGGCACAGGTAGGGACACCGGCACGGCCACCACCCTCCCACCAGCACCGGCCTCACTGCAGGAGCCGGGATTTTTTTCTGCAGGAGGACTTTGGCCGCTGTTGGCCACGCCGGGAGTCCCGGCAGTGAGCGGCTGTCCCGCTGTGGCAGCTCCAGGGACTCCCAGCTGGGAGCATCACCGGGTTATACCCGTTTGCAAAATGTCTTCGGGTGTTCTTGACCTCTTGCTTTTTTTTTTTTAATCTAAATTTTTTACAGTTTTTTGTCCACCTCAAGGAACTTTTTTGCCTTAGGCAAGCCATCCCTGCGTCCCTGGGCAGGATGCAGGTGCCTGTACCCTCTGGCACTGTGCTGCTCACGGGCAGGGGGAGTTGCCCCTGGCGTGGCACAGGCAGTGGCATTTTGGCAGCTTGGCTGCACCTCTGCCTGTGCCCTGCCCAGGGGAATTCCAGCCAGCTGCTGGGATGATCCCTGGAGGGGTCAGCAGCATCTCTGGGTGCTGCAGGGTTTGGGACACCTCTGGGTGCCTTTCCACCTGGTGATGCTGCCAGCATGGTGCGGCCACTGAGACCTTGTGCCACCCCTGTACCCCCACACAAACCACCCTGGGTGGGAGGTCCTGGCACCTCAGTGGGGGAAGGAAAGTGACAGAGGGTCCCAGGGGGCCCATCCATCCTGACACAGCCCCCTCTGCTCTCGCTGGCAGGAAGCTCTCGGGCAAGGCGGGCATTGACGAGGTGATGGCAGCAGCGGTGCTCACCAGCCTCTCTGCCAGCCCGCTGGTGCTCGGGCACCCACCAGCCACTCATGCCCCAGGTAAGAGCATGTCCCTGTCCCCCCCATCCCTGGACATGTGTCCCACGGCAGGACCTCACCTTCCTCTTCCTCCTCCTCACCAGAGCCCGGCAGCGAGGTCTGGAAGGAGGCTCCTGCCATGTCCTCCAGCTGCAGCAGCAGCAGCAACACCAGCGGGGACTGGAGCTGGGACCCTTCCAGCGACCGATCCACCCCCTCCACCCCCTCACCCCCCCTCTCCAGCCACGTCCCCAGCACCTTCCTGCCTGGCCCACTGCCAGATGAGGGCCCTGATGAGCCTGATGGCACCCACTTCATCTTTGGAGAGCCCACCCCACGGAAGAGGAAGGTGGGATGAAGCTGGGGATGATGAAGGGGGTGAGGTTGGGTTTTGGGAATAGTAAGGATGGGGATGAAGAGGAGGACGAGGTTAAGGATGGGGAGGACAGTTGGGATGAGGTTGGATATGTGAACGAGTTTGGGAATGGGGGTAGTGAGGATGGACGTGAGGAGGGGGATGACATTTGGGGTGGGAATGAAGAGGATGAGGCTGGCGATAGGGATGACAGTTGAGTTTGGGGGTGTAGGTGATGATGCGGGGAAGGTTGGGGATGACAGTGAGGATGGTATTTGGGCTGGGATGACCATGGGGCTGGAGATGAGGTTGGGAATGAGGATGAGGATGGGGCTGGGGCCGCCAGATTGACACCTCTCTCCTGCAGAACTCCACCAAGGTGATGTTCAAGTGCTTGTGGAAGAGCTGCGGCAAAGTCCTCAGCAGCTCCTCAGGGATGCAGAAGCACATCCGAACCATGCACCTTGGGTAGGCACGTGGGGCACCCCTGGACACCCCCAGACCCCCTGGTACCCCTTGCAGGGTTCTGCAGTGCTGGGGGAGAGTGTCCCAGCCAGCCTCTGCTCTCCCTGCAGCCGGAAAGCCGACCTGGAGCAGAGCGATGGCGAGGAGGATTTCTACTACACGGAGCTGGACGTGGACGTGGACGCGCTGACTGACGGGCTCTCCAGCCTCACTCCGGTCTCCCCCACCTCCTCGGTGCCTCCCGCCTTTCCCAGCCCCGAGGCTGCTCCGCCCCCGGCGCTGCCAATCCTCGACCTGGCCCTGGCCTCCCCCTGCAGCCCCCCGGCCCCTGCCGGCCGCTGCCACGTCCACACTGACCATGCCTACCAGGTGAGGGGGACAGGGATGGAAGGGGACAGGGATGGATGGGGACAGGGGTGGAGTAGGGACAGGGATGGAGGGGGTCAGGGATGGAAGGGGACAGGGATGGAGTAGGGACAGGGATGGAGTAGGGACAGGGATGGAGTAGGGACAGGGGTGGAAGGGAACAGGGGTGGACGGGGACAGGGATGGAGTAGGGACAGGGATGGAAGGGGGGACACGGGTGGAAGCAGAGAGGGATAGAGGGGGACAGGGATGGAGCAGGGACAGGGATGGAGGGGGACAGGGATGAAGAGGGGACAGGGATGGAGGGGGATGAGGATGGAGGGGGGACAGGGATGGAGTAGGGACAGGGATGGAAGGGGACAGGGGTGGAGGTGGGGCTGCTGCACTCCCTCATCACCTTGCCTAGTGAGGGTTGTGTCCTCTCTCTCCAGGGCTGCCGGACCCCCCCACGGCCACCGGTGTCCCCCACTGTCCCCACCCCGCCACCACCCAAGCCACCGGCCGTGCCCAGGTGAGCCATTGCTGTCGTGCCCCACCCTATCCCCTCTCACCCGCCTGTGTCCTCCCCCCGTTGTGACTTGTCCCCTGTGCCCGCAGGCGGCCGCGGGGGGAGGCCAAGAAGTGCCGCAAGGTGTACGGCATGGAGCACCGGGAGATGTGGTGCACGGCGTGCCGCTGGAAGAAGGCCTGCCAGCGCTTCCTCGACTGACGGCGGAGCCGCGCCGCTCCCTCCTTCTTGCACATTTTGCACTCGAGGTGCCTTCGCGCCCCCCCCCGGCCGCCCCCCCGGACTCAGGGAACGGCCCCCCCGAAAGCTTTATGCACACACACAGCCCCCCCCGCCCCGCCACGGAGCTTGTCCTCCCCTGCCTTTTCTTTTCCCTTTGAAAATAAGCTAAATCCAACAATCCAACCCCGCTCCTTGCCGGCGGGGGCTGGCAGGGGGTGTCTGGCTGCTCCCGGCCCCCTCCCCACTCCGGTTTGGGGACCCCCACAGGGCTGGAGGAAGCTGTGCCTGTGGTCAGCGGGGGCTCGGAAAAGGGGGTGTCCGTTCCTGCCCCTCACCTGCTCCCGGGGGGGGCAGCCCCAGTGCCCAGGGCAGAGGTGGGCGCCTGCCCCCCCCCCCCCCCTCACCTCCCCCAAGGGGGGTTTTTACTCTTTGTAATGTCATTTCTCTCTCTCGTTTTGGGGTGCCCCCACCGGGGCAATGCCCCGGGAAGTGCCTGCAGGAATGCGCCCATTTGCACTAAGCCAAACTGCACAAAGAGGGGTCTTTTTTTGTTTTCCTTTACTTTTATCGTTTTGGTTTGTTGTTTTTTTTTTTTTTTTTCCTTCATGTGGTTTTTATTTTTTAAATAAAATATATGAAAATTCGTATTTTTACCTACTCCCTCCCACAGCAAGAGAGCGCGCGGGCCGCGGCGCTGCGGCAGCGGGGTGCCTCCAGCCCTGGGTGGGTTTCAAGGGGTTTAATTCACTTTTAAACCCCCTTTTTTTACCCAAAAAAACCCTTGTTTTCCCCTCAAAATCCTTTCTCTACTCTTGTCCTGTCATTCTCCAGCCCAGGCAGCAGCTCGGGTTTGGCCAGGCCATGCCACCCCACTCCTCTCTCCATGCAGGGAGGGGACAGGGAGGGGTGGTGGCCCTGCCACCCTCCTGCCCTGTGGGAAGATTCCCTTTGCATCAGGGACCCCCCTTTGCAGGGCCCCCCTCCATTGCAGGGGATTGGACACTGCTCTGGTCCCATGGGTCAGGCTGGTGCTGTGCCCCCCCCTTGTCCCCTCCGGGGATGTGATGTATCAGATCCAAAAGAAAAAAAAAATAAATATTTGGATTTTTTTTTTTATGATTCTTGTTCTTTAGTTACTGTTAAGACAGGCAGGGTGGCACTCTGGGCCCCTTGGCACCCCCAGACCCACAGCTGGCACCCCCCTCCTGCATCTCACATCCCCCAGGGATGACATCACCCTGTGCATCCTCCTGGGAGTTACTTTAATGTCAGGTAATGCCCAAAAAATAAGGAAATTGCCATCAACAGGCAGCAGGGAGGGAGGGACTGAGCCACAGGTGCCTGTTTGGAATGGGGAAGGGGATGGGGGAGAGAGCAGCCCCCCCAGCCTGGGGGTGAGCAGTGCTCCCTGCTGGTCCCCATGTTGCCCCATCCTTCCACACAGGGCAAGGAGGAAAATAACAATAATTACGTGTTCAAAAAAAGAAAAAGCAGACAAAACTGTAGCAGCAATTTCCCAATTTATTGAAACTGATTGATTTTTGCAGGTATGTCTAAGCTAAATCCCATCACAAAGGTTCTATCCGAGGGGCAGCCCCCAGCAGGCGAGGAACTGGGCAGCAACTAGAAAATCAAATCAGATTTACCTGAACTACATCGACAGAAAATCAGTACAACACAGCATGTTCTCCCACTGACTTCTGGTTACGAAATTTCCTCAACCTCCCCAAAATATTAAACACATCTTCAATACAAACACAGGTTTATAATAATTAATATAAAGTCAGTATAATATAGAATATTCCCAGCAAAAAAAAAAAAAAATCAACACTCTTCAAACACCGTCCTTTTTGTGTTTGTTCAGCTTTATTTTTGTAGACAGGTTTAAAGCACGTTGAAAAATAAATATATATGAAAGCATACACACAGCACTCTGACTAGGGGGACTGAAAAAAAAAAAAGGCTGAAATTCAAAACACGACTCAGGATCTACAAAATCAAAGGAACCATTAATTATGGCTTTCGTAGGAGTCGCACGTGTCACAGAATGAGTGAAAATTAGATTATCTTTCAGAATATTGCAAAAAATTCCAGTTTTTGCATTGTTTTCATGGAGTTTCTTTCCTCTAGGGTGATGTGCAAAAGGGAGGGCTTTGAGGAGAGGGTGCTCAGGGGCAGTCCCAAACTGCAGCCCCTCCACCCCAAAGCCACAGCTTTGCCTCAGGGAAGTGGACTGTTTAAAGGCAGGAGTGGGGAGAGGAAACAAAAGGGGAAGTAATGCTGGAGTGGGTTTCCTTCCGGACAAAAATTACTCGTTTTGTTGTCCAAAAACCTGGTTCTTGGTTAAAGAAAAAAAAAAAAGGGAAAGGACAATCACTTTGCAAACCTTCATTGGAGAAGTCCCCCTGTCTCCTCACAAAGCTGCTCTGCAGCTGTGAGACTTTGGGGTGACCTTATCAACCACAAAACTGGGGAATTCACCATTTCAGGAATATTTTTTGGAAATTCCAAATCAACACAAGGACCTCGTTTGTCTCCATCCTTTAATATGTTCTCCAAGTCCATGGATCCCAGGGAGGTTTTCCAGAGGGCACAGACAGGATGATGCCCTCTGCCCCATTCCTGCTCTCTACTCCTGGCACTCAGATTTAAAATAAAACATGAGGGTAATCAAGGAATTCAAGGAGGAACATTTACATGTACAAATTTTACATGTAACTCTTTAAAAAAATGAGTTGCAAGTTCTCAAGACGGAGTATATCCACGTTTTACCTCTAAGGGAGTTACTGATTTGGAACTAAGTCTGTATATATATACACACATATATATATATATTTAGAAAAAATTAAAAAAAGGGAACCTCAGTGAAGTATACAAAGCCCTGAAGGGAAATACAAAGACAAGATGCAGAACAGGCAGAATTAGTGGGGTTTTGTTTAAATCTCCAAGAGCAGAAGTTTGCATAGGCAGTATATCCGAGAGAACCCGGAGAGAAGCTGGAGGGATGCAATCACCTGGAGTGACTGATGAAGTTTATAAAGTTTCAGCATAAAAAACATGCCCAGATTCCTTTTTTTTTTCAAACCCAAGTCGGAGCATGGAAGGTTAAAGGTGAATCCCTGCATTTCCAACTCTGCACACCTCCATCAGAACAAAGCACTTCAATAGAGATCAGGTGTTAGAAGGGTTTTATTTGGTACATGGTGTGTGTTAGTGGGACAGAAGCACATGTGAGGTTATGACATGGGAAAAGTTAGTTTTTATACGGATTTTTCATTTTTCTCTCCCTTTTTTTAAATTTTTTTTTTTTTTTTTTTTTGCATCCTCAGTTCAAAGAGCCTCAAAGTGACACAATTTGGAAACACTCCTGAGGGCTAACTGGCTCTCTGCCCACTTTTAATAAAAATAAGGAAAGGAAAGAATAAAATAATTCCAAAGGAATTGTGAAGAAAGCTCAGCACTCCGTAGCTCTGATGACAAAATTGAGTCACCCAAGGACAAGGAGGAAGAGGAGGGCTTGGCCCACACCTGCTCCTCCTCAGAAGGTGGATGCACACACCAGCATCAGAGGGGATGGGCCAGCAGAATGTGACACAAACCCAGGGGTTTGAACTGTTTGGGCTTTAAAATTCTCTTTAAAATAGATTTTTACATATAAAAAGCAAAGCTAAAGATAAATCTTTAAGTACTGTATGTATTTGTCTACATGCAACAGGTGAGGCTGCACATTCAGGACCTCAGGCACCCCCTAAGCCCTCCATATTTACAGGGTAAATGACAATAAATACAGAGCCCACACTCTGGGGGGCCAATATTGGGATAAAGGAACAGCCTCCTTGCTCTGGGACCCCCCAAAACCACTGGAAAAAGGTATATAAAAGTCCAATTGTGACATAACTGGGTGGGTTTTTACAGCTTTTTAAATAAGGGAGGAGAAGGAAAAGAAGCTGAAACGCAAAATTAGATTTTTGAAGTTTAAGTTAAGAAAAAATGTTTTAAAGTTTAAGTTAAGAAAAATGTTCCTGCATGACCCTGCATGACTCTGCTCTCCCCGTATTTAAGAGGGTTTTCCACGCTCACTGCCTAAAGCAACAAGTGCCACTAACTCCTCCAGCCCAAGGGGTGGCAGCAGCAGCAGTGCTGGTGTGGCCCCACTGAACCACACAGAGGATTTTAGGAAAGACCCGTGTTCCCACATCAGTGAGCACCCCCAGAACGATGGGGCAGGAGCCAGGAGGCTCCCAATGGAAGCAAGGGTGAACCAGGCTGATGGAGGCAGAGAGAAGGTGGGGAATGTCTGCAAGGAACTGAGGAGCAGAGAGAGAAAGGGAGTGAACGCCATAAACCCAGGATGCAACTGGAAGGAGGGAATGGAGAGAGAAGCCAGCTCCTGCAGGTGCCAGGATGGAGGCTCCCACCAAAATCCTGGCACCGAGTGGCTTAAATCCTTTCAGATGACTTGGGGGTTTACTGTACAATATACTTCCTTTGCTGGGTGGAACCACACTTCTCCTCATGGACCTGCAGGAAGGAAAATAGCACCTTGAGTCATTTGGCTTCTGGCAAAGGGTTGTCTTTCGTGGCAGGTTTCAAGGTACCACAGTCATGGACATCATAGAAAATTGCTCGATGGCAAGGATGCAGTGAGGTCTTCAGCTTTTTTTTTATTTATTTAAAAAAGCACCAGAAGCAAAGAGATGAAGGTAGAACAAGCTGTTTCTCAGGAATAAGACGATTCCAACACACGCTGTTGCTGTTGTTATTTCGGTGTAGCTGGAAGAAGGCAACAGTGGCCGATATGAACAGGGAGAATCCAACTATCTGGGAAAGCCCCACAGGGTCTGAGGAGACGCTGGGAGAGAAACCTGGTTTTTATTTAAAGAAAAAAAGGGTTTATTGGAAAATTTACATGGAACCAGTGCAAGTAAAGCTGAAGGTTTTTGTCATGAGCCAGGTAGGTGTTAGACCTACCCACGATCAACGAGAATGTTGAGATTGGCAAGGAAGAACAAGGTACCTGGATGAAATCCTGGGCCCACAAAAGTCCATGGGACTGGAGCAGCAAGATTCCACCCTGCTGGGATCTCCTCACCTTGGCTTCTCACCTTTCCCAGCTCATCCTGCACTTGGCTGAATGCCTTGGTTTTGCTACAGTTTGCATATATTTGTGAAAAAGGCAGCTGAGCAAAGGGAGAAAAGTGAAGATATTTGTGGAGAAGAATGACAGGTACAGAACTGTGTCCTCTAGAGCAAAAGGTGCTTCCAGAAGCACAAAAGCGTTTTGGTGCCTGTGGATGACCAAGGCTGGAAGACAGGACGTGGGTAAGATGCCAGTAGGTCCAAGAAAAGTCACAATCTGTCTTTGATGGTGATTCTTTTGGAAGCTAAGAACCCAAGAGAAGTATTCGTAAGGCTGTAATCTGACTTGCCTTTTGATCTATTTGGCTCCATAAAAAAAATAATTAAAACTCTTTCAATAACTTTGCAAAAGGCCTGTATCATCAGGGGAAGCCCTCCAGCACATCCATCCATATGCTTTCACAACCTTAGCTTGAAATTCCACTGCTGCTGGGATTTTAGCACAGACAAGGTGTAAAAAAACCCAACCAACCAACAAACCTGCTTTGGACACAAAGACCTCCCCAGTGCTCAGTTCGGAGTGGGCAGGGGAGGAGGATTCATGCTTCACCAGCCTCCTCACACCTGCAGAGAATCCACCTCCCTCTTGGACAGCCTGGCTGGCTTGGCCAAAGGGGTGGCCATGGGCAGGGGGTCATAAGGGGGGAAAGGGAAAGGGAAAAGGGGGAAGGCGAAGTCAGTCGTGCCGCTGGAAGCGACCCTGCTAAGACAGTGTCTGAGTGGAACAGAGAAGGACTTGTTTAGAAAACACAAGAGTTATTTTGCACACATGGACGACAACAAGGCTACTTAGTTTTTCCAACATACTCCTTCCTCCCCACCCTCCCTCCCCCTACAAACAACAGAGCGAAACAAAAAAAACAAACAAACCCAAACAAAAAATAATCCCTAAGAAATCCAGGTAAAATCCTTGTCGTTCTCCCCAGAGTTGTCCTGCTCCTGCGGGGAGTCGACATCTTTGTCATCATCTAAAATCACATCATCCTGTGACATCCCCACGTCATCCTTCCACTTGATGTCGTCGTCGTCTCCCATCTCCTCGTCTCCTTCCACTTTGATGTCATCTGGGTCTTCCATGTACTGCCCTTCCCCGGGGTAACACTCCTCTGGGGACCCTTCTCCCCCGTTGTGGTCCAGGTGCCCGGCCATGCCGCGGCCCGAGCAGTCGGCGCAGACGCCGTGGCGGCGGGAGCCGTGCTTGATCCCCACGCTGGCCGCCGACATGAACACCCGGTTGCAAACCTTGCAGACGTATTTTTTGTCTTTGCTGTGGACCTGGAAAAGAAGGAAGACCACAGAGGTGAGTGCCAGCAGAGGTGGAATGAGAGCTGCTCCTGCGTCCTTGCAAAGGCAAATCCACAACTGCTACCTGAGATCACAACTGCCTTCCACCACGGGCTCAAACCCACCAGGATTAATTCAGCCCTGCAATGATGACACACAATGGAAAATTCTTTGGGACTGCCTGTGCACCATCACACTCATAAGTCTGAGACAAACTTCAACCATAAATTTTTTTCTTCCTTTTTCCCTCTGTTTTTCTGGGGTGCAATAGTTGTATCACACCCACCACCGAGAGGAAAATGTTAAAAAGAAACAAAAAAAACAATCTACAAGCACTGGTTCTGTGAAGACCAGAGAAGAACAACCCTGATAAAACCAGTGTTAATGTCATGCTCTCCCTCCTGATCCCACTGCTGTCCAGAACCAAAGAACAGGAGCACTTGGAATATCTCCTGTATCTCCCAAAAAATGCATCAGAGTGCACTTCTCACCTTATTTCTGACTACTTTGGTTTGACAAAAATGTTTCTCTTCCATAACTCACGCTGCAAGAATCCTGGGTTTATGAAGCTATCACAGAATGGCCAGTAAAGGAAGCAAGGAAAATGCTCTGCAGGATAAAAGAATTCACTTCCAGAGTGAAACTGCACTATTCAATGAGCAGAATTACATACTTTAAGAAGAACAAAACACCAGATTAAAGGTGAAATCTGTCCCTGGCCACTTTTGCCCTGCATGGAAGGCAAGGAGCTTGTCAAACCACCCACCTGCTCCTCTGCCAAAGGAAAACAGAGCAGTGAGAACTCCCCAAGTCCACCACAAGGAGCCTCATCAGGTACTTTCACTTATACATATATATCTACATGTAAAATACATATTGATTTTATATATGTATATAGAAAAGTTTAGTTTGAAGGGACCCATGACAATCTGCTAGCCCAACTGCCTGACTGCTTCAGGGCTGCTCAGTATGTATTATAAATATGTGTTTTTCTTTTATATTTTTTCTTTATCCTTTTATATATTAACACCACACGGGGACAGCACAGGCACTCAATGCCCTGTGTCTGGCACTGATCCTCAGGAGACACTTTAGGAAGTGGTGTAGAAGCACACAAGGATCCAGTGCCAGTGGTTTGAGGTTGTTCTGAGCAGCTCAGTGGTCACCAGAGCCTTGAGTACATATCACCAGTCCCTAATCCTTTTTAACTTGTTTCTTCTTTTCATGCTCACAACAGCCTGTGGGAAAGCTTTTGCTGATTAAAATCCTACCTTTTATTTTAAATCAGCTGCCTGGATGCCTGCTCCCTGCTCCTGCCTCAGCATGGGATCACCAGCTCTCACCACCTGACTCTGCACAAACCTGTGCTCCAGAATACTCAGCTGAGCTAAAGCTCTTTGGGAAGAGGACAAATTGACCCATTGTAGCCCCTCAGCCCTCACTACTGCAGGACACTGGCTCAGGCTCTGTGTTGCACCAGTCCCAGCCGTGTTCAAAGCCTGTGAGGCCCTCTGATATTCTCTGGCTGCAGGTTCCCCTGCTCTGAGCCAGTCCCCACGACATTCTTCTCCTGCATCAACAAAGGCATTAAATTTTATTCCTTTTTTTAAAGCAGCTGGACAGGGCTGCTCAGAGTCATCCAGCAGGATCTATAGGTATCACTCACTTTCAGCTCATACAAGAATGATTTTCAGGCATCAAAAGCTAAATAGAAGAACAGAAGGTGGTCAGGGATGCAGAATAAGGGCTAAAGGAGCCATATAAAAAGAAATCATAAAACAGGCATTAAACCAATTTGTAATTACCACTGAATGGTTTGGGTTGGAGGGCACCTTAAAGTTGATCTAGTTTTGACCCCCTGCCATGGGCAGGGGCACCTTCCACTAGAGCAGGCTGCATTTCTGCTAAGAAACTGATCACCCCTCTCCCTCTTTTCCAATGCTGACAGCTCAGTCAGCAGGTTCAAACTGAGCCATATTCCTGGATGCAACTGAACAGAAATTAATCTTATTCCCTTTACAGCCACATTAGTATTAAACACAGAAATAGCATTTGGTCCTCAGTATTGGACAGTGCCATTAGAAAGATGATACTCTAACTGATTAAATGTCCCTATTTCAAGGGAGAGAAGGGGAAATATGCTGACAGCATCTTAAACTTATGAAAACACAATTTTAAAAAGGGGAAGTTCTCAGAAATAAAATGCTGGAGCCAACCAGCTGGCACAACAAGGTGCTCCCTGCTGCAAAACCAGTAACAGATCTCAAAACCTGTGTGCTTGCAGCAGGACTGAGCTCACACAGGGATCGGCCTCCTGAGACCCAGCACCCCAAGGAAAAAAGGAAGGGACATCTCAGGGAGAAGGCAGTGTCCAAGCAGATGGCTGGGCACTCATCTACACAGACATGGGAGCAGCAAAGGAAGGGAAGGAGATGATGGGGATTTGGGCACTGTGGAAAAATATCACACAGGGATCCAGGATCCCAGTGAGGGACCTGGGGCATTGTCGGTGGTGAGCCAGGCCTGCTGCTGCAATTATTGCTTAGAAACTACCTCTCTGCCACAATACCACCTCTACACCAAGCTTTGAGAACCTTTTCAGGATGGCAAATAATTTCTACCCTGAAAAGAAAATTAAGCAAAGTTCGGCTTAAAATTTTGTTTCTGAAGAAGCTGTGAAGAGCCAGACACCAGCACCAGCCTCGCAGTCAGAGCTGAGGAGCTCTCTAATAAGGTGTAACAGCATTTTTGATAATTAAGCATGGCCAGACCAGAGTAGCTTTGCCTCAAGTTCTTGCTGAGCAATGTGTTTTAAAGCTTTCTGTACCAAGTAATAGAATTACAGAATTGTTAAGATTGGGAAAGGCCTCTAAGATCAAGTCCAATTGTTCCCCCAGCACTGCCAAGTCCACCACTAAATCATGTCCCCAAAAGCCACATTTACATGTTTGCTAAACCCTTCCAGGGATGGTGACTCCACTATTGTCCTGGGCAGCCTGTGCCAGGGCTGAACAACCCTTTCAGTGAAGAATTTTTTGCTAATATCCACCCAAAACCTTGGAAAGCCTCTAGCTGAGCTTGGAGAGGAGGAGGAGGAAGATGAACAGGCAGCCAGCCACAAGGCCTTGGAAAGCCAGGGCAAAAAGATACAGGAGAAGCCTCCAGATGAGCCATAGGTGGCAAACAAAACCCAGACTTAAATGAGGTGAAGCTCCTGTTCTCCTCACCCTGAAGAGAAGGGCCGATGCCCCCAGCACTGCCCTTACCAAGGTGTGGCGCTTCATGTGCTCGCGGCGGGTGAACTTCTTCCCACAGATCTCGCAGGGATAGGGCCTCTCCCCCGTGTGGGACCGCATGTGTCTCTTCAGGATGCACTGGTGCATGGCAGAAAAGCTGCAGTACGGGCACTTGAACTTCTTCCTGATGACCGTGAACTCGTTGACTGCCAGAGAGAAAGCAGAACACACGGATTAATCTCAGAACGCTTCAGAGCAGTCCTCTTGCTGACTATTTCACTATTAAATTAGTTCACTGTGAAATCACACTCCTACCCCTTAACCACCTCCATATTTTTAATCCTTATACTGTGCATGGCCTGCACCCCCAGCACACTCCTCCCCAGCCACCTGCTTCCAGCACATCCACGGATTTCCAACAGCTTATTCCTAACTCTGTTCGATTCCAGGATCCCAGGATCCCTGCATTCAGCTTAAATCACTCAAAACCAATATTTTCAGCTTCTGTACTTAAAAATACTCACAGAACACTGTTTGCAGCTATAGTTTTATTGAAAACTATTTTTGCACCAAATAGCCACATATTTAGTTCTGGTATCTACAAAAGGGAACACCTCAAATACAGCAGCATCGTCAGAAAAATAAGTGTATTGCAGCATTAACATCTTCACAGTCCTGTAAAATATAGGCACCCACAGTACATCTATTTATTGCAGAAATACCAGCTTTGGTATGAGCATCATCCTTTGTCTAAAGGACAATATTTTATAGAGCAGCATTAACTGTAGCAGCATTAAGGTCCTAAGAAATCACCCTTAACATGATCCTCAAGGTGATAAACAGCAGCACCACAGGAAAAGAGCTACTGGACACAGTACCAAGAAATGGAGAAGGAAATAGAAACAGTAACACAGTAAAAATCTGTGTACTTAATGCCACTAAAATATTTATGGAAATGTGTGTTTTTCAAACCAACATAATAATGCTTGGGAAAAAAAAAATCTTTGGTATTGTCATCTCAAGTAACTTATTTCACTGAGGCTGTTAAAGGAAACAGGCTCCTGCATCCCTGAGAGTGAAGGAAAAGCACTCGTGATTCCTGATGGACCTGCTCTGGATTAACTCTGTAAACTGTCATCTAGTTAATAATCACCAAAATACTACATTCTTTGGGTTATTAGAAAGAATTCACAAATTTCTTGTCCATTAAATCCTCTTTATATTTAAGGTTATAAATAGCAAGGTGCAATTTAACTGTCAGACTCACACCTCCCATCAACTTCTCATGCCATTTCCTAACAGTAAAATCCTGTTTCTAACACCTGTTCCACACAAACCAAACAAAGCTCTGCCCTATTATATCCCTCAGCTCTAACAATTTAAAAAACCTACTCCTGATCCTGAAGGGAAGCACTGGAAATTCCCGGTGCTGAAGTCAGAAAGCACTCTGATGCAGAGGCCAAGGAAAATACTACTAAAACCTCTATTAGAGACAGTGTGGACCTGACTACAGAGAAAGAATTCCATGTTGAATTATATTCTAAAATACAAGAAAAATGAGCAAACATGAAATTTCATTAACTATTATTAAGTAATGAAGCTCTTAAAGTTTGCTAAAATTGCTTTTGCTGGCATCTTACTTTCCCAAGACAGACAAATCCTTCCCTGCTGCTCCCAAATTTCCAGATAAGATTCATTGGGTTACAACTTTGTTTTCTGGCTCAGCTTTCTCCTTTCTCACTTGCTGATTATTTAAGAGCGAAATAAATAATGAGGCAATTACTCTGACATCTGTCATGAGGGAAGCTGACACTAAAAGCTACACACAGTCACAGACAGCCGAGATCTCCGATGCCAAAGATGTCAACGGGAACAAGAGCTGAAAAAATGAACCTGACTTTGCAAAAACCATAACATTTAAACCCAAATGATTAAAGTGTACTACAGTGATTGCACAGGAACTTATCCTCAATTCTGACTGCAGCCAGCTCAAATGAAGAGTAAGAACTAAGCCAAGCAGGGAAATTCCAGCTTCCCAGCCCTGGCGTGGCATGGAGCTGTCTCCCTGATGCTCTTACTCCCAGCAGGAACAGGTGGAGCAGAGCTGCACCACAATATACCTGTTCCTTCTCCACAAGCCCAAGGGCAGCAGAACCTGATGGTTCTCTCAATCATCAGGTTGAGATGATGGGCTCTCTCAATCACCTTTCTATAGGAAAGGGCTGGGGAAGAAGCTCCTCACTAAGACCATTGTGCACAACTAAGTATTTCTCATTTTTTGTCTCCCTGAGATGCAACAGTATCATGAGAAAGAACTTCCCTGAAGAACTCTAGAGAACATTTGCAGAAGTTGGGTTTTTTTCTCCTCAGCTGTCTCTCACACTGAGGAAAGAAACCCCACATGCTGACAAGCTGTGCTGCACACAGAGCAGCTGGGAAGCATTGCTCTTAATTATGCTACTTTCATTTCACAGTTACCATAATCTGGTTTTATATGTAAATATATAGCAAGAGACACAGAAATATATAATCTTTTTAAAAAATAAGTGAATTTCATAGAAGGAAACAGGAATTACAGATTTCTACCCACCAGGAACAGCCATTGCTGATTCTGTATGCACACCTCAAGTTAGAATTAAATCTATGCAAAGCCTCCCTCCTCCACTTCGACACCACCACACTCAGCCTGGCTAACAATTACAGTATATAAACCAAACGAGTCACAAAAATGTACAGAATCCCTGAAAACCACAGCCATACTCCAGGATGGTTTTTTTAAAAAAAGCCCTGAAAATACTGAAATATAGTATCAGTGAAAGATGCAAGCCTTGCAACAACTTTCAAGCCCAAATAACATACCCTACTGGACATATGAACAAGCAATATGTTTTTCTACTTTGAAAGACATAGAAAACCACTTTAGAAACAGCAACCCAGCACTTCCACAGCTCCTAAGTTCACAGTGAAAACCCCTGGAATGCCCAGATGGTCTAATGGACAGAGCTCTAGAGCAGAACTCAGAATTGGAATTCTACTATTAATTCTATTGCTGGCACTTTCAACAACCTGAGGGATGTTATTTTCCTGAGGAATTGGATGGAAACATCACCATTTCTTTTATAAAGCACTTTGAGATCTACTGATAAAGCAGTTGAAGGTAGTGTCAGAACACAGAACGAGCACTCCGATAAAACAGCCAAAGTGCCTCTTTTATGGACCCAAAAAAGTTATTTTTGCACAAAAATCGCCCCAAGGCTGCAGTGACACAGCATCTGGAACCAGCACAGCATCAGCTGATCAGCTTTGGGGAGTTACTCTATGAAATTACACCCGTGGAACATTTATTTGCAGCACGAGAACCATGGCACAATTTGCTTTTCCTAGTTCAAGGAAGTGTCTCATACACAACAACAGCAGCTAGGCATCCTCAGGATCCTCGCTCGGTCCTACACTGTCCAAAAGCTCCAGCCCAGGCAGGTGGGCAGAGCCCAGGTAACACATTTTCACGTGGCTGCTGAGGTTCTTCCGGGTGCCGAAGCCCTTCCCGCAGCAGAGACAGACAAAGGCGCGCTCGCTCGAGTGCACGGACAGGAGGTGCCGGTTTAGGTCTGTCTTGTCACGGAACAGCTTGGCACAGTTAGGACACTGCATCTTCTTACAGTGGAAGTGGACGGTCTTCTCGTGCCGGTCCATGTTGGATTTCAGGGTGAAGCTGGCGGGGCATTTGGAGCACTGGAAGCGGCCGAGCTGGCCGGCAGCAGCGCCCTCGGCCAGGCCGGGCTGGGAGCAGTCGAGCACGTCGAGTGGAAGGAGCACGGAGAAGGCGTGCTCGTGGATGTGCTCCTTCAGCTCCTCAGCACGCTGGAACACCCTCCTGCAGAAGCCACAGGTCAGCCTCTTGGCCAGGAAGGTCCCATCGGCGGTGATGTCTGCATCTTCAGGTCTCGGGAAACTTGAATCTGAAAAGAACCACACACGCATGGATCAGCCTCTTCTGGTATAAAATAGTGACAGTTTAAAGATGTATTTTTCTCTGTGCTTACCTGAGTCAGAGTTATCAAACTGCCATAGTGCCAGCAATCCATCATAGGCGGCCTGCAAAGGAAAAGCACAGGGAAGTTAAGGCAGGCATTTACCAGAACCTGTCCTGTAGCTCTGAGTCCCATTGCTGTCACTGCCTTCATCCCTTCTCTGAGGGAGACTCAGTCGTTTGACCTGGCAACTCAGAGTGCCTTTACAAAGCTTTCACTACCAGAGCAGTGAACTGGGCCTTTATCTTGCTCCAAAACACCTTATCATTTGGTGTTTTAAAGACAGTAATCAACACCCCTATTTAAGTCTTGGATGACTACTCAGTTTCCAGTCTCACTAAGCATCCATAGCTCCCACTCAGGCCAGTGGGAAATGCTGGACAGATTATTTTTAGTTGATACAACAGAACTGAAAATTTCTCCCTTAGCCCTCCACAGGTACTTTTCCTTTCCACACAGAAGAGCCTGTAGAACACAAACACCTTCTGCATAGCTCCCTTTCCGCAATGCCCTCTGGCACTGCTGATCCAAATTCTAAATAAAAGCTGATTTTATCTTTTTTTTTTTTTTTTTTTATATAAATCCTTTGCGATATGCCAGCGTGTGGCAGATGGCAGCCCCGTATGAGGCAGAGGCATGCTGCAGCCTCGGCAGGTCTGTGCAGACCAGCTCGCTTCGCTCTACGGGGACTGCAAAGCAAAATCTGTGGTTTCCACCCACTTGTTTAATAGAGCATCGTTCAAAAATATTAAGAATAGGAAATGCTGCAGAAAGCTATGGATTTTAGGTCAAAATTCTGACTTCTGTAACAGAGAGCCAGCCCACTTCTGTCTGAGTTTAGAAAGTTGCAAGAAACCCAAATGCCCAACACCAATAGCGAGCAATGGGTAGCTGAGGTCTCATGCCATTATTATATGCTAGTGGGCAATGTTGTGCAAATGAAGGGATTTACAATAAAAAGGGCATTTATATTTAAAAAAACCCCAATGGTCTTTGAATGGAAGTTCTGTTGAGGTAAGACAGAAAGACTAAAATTGGGACAGCACCAGTCCTGACCCTCAACACTTCTAGTTTTAAAATAACCTGTATTTTTTTTTAAATAAAAGCTCACAGATTAAAGTATAAGGTATTAGATCTTTCAAAATACTCCTAACTGGGATTTGATCAAACAGACACCTTTGCATTTCAAATTCTTTGTATTTCTCCCTCCCCCCCAATCTTACCTGGGTTGAGGAAGGCATCTCTCCTTTTATCCCTGTTTCTGGTGACATTTCACCAGAAGAGCAGATCCTGGGGGGGCTCTGAGTGGCAAGGTGTGCTGAAGGCAGCGGGGGAGATGGTGCTTCCACTTTGCCATCACTTTCACCCCTTGAACGATTCGAGTTGGTGCCAGGCCCTGGGGAACACAGGAAACGAATCTCACCCACGTGAACGAGCACCAGCTGGTGGCTTTAAAAACGGCCTCGCAAAGGCAGCGCCCCAGCACTCGCAGCTCATCTTCTGTCAGTGGGAGGGAATGCAGCAGGACAGGGATGCCAGGCTTTTGGTCTTTCTGGTTGATGGGTTGTTTGTTTGTTTGTTTGTTTGTTTTAAACTAGCCTCCCCACCCAAGTGTCTGTGTGTAGTGGAATGACATCGCAGGGCTCGGTCACTACAGAGTCCGTCGGGAGAATGAAGCACAGTGCAGCACAAATATCCACGTTTCTCTTGGAGAAGCACCATTCTGAACACATACACTTCCACCTTTAGGGAATGTACACGCAAACTTCATCCCACTAACTTTCTTCAAAGTTAATGTCACAGGTTCAGATCTCGAGATCTGTCCGTGGTGGTTTATTTAATATTGTACTGTCAGTACTTGATCTCAAAGTGCTTTACAAAAGATGGAAAAAAGGATTCCTGTCGCTCTATATTTAGCAAAGATGGAGGTTCAAATATTTGTACAAAACTGTTCAATTATACCTGACAGTCATCACAGTGTAAAAACCTCTCATAATTCAAAAGGAAAACATGCTGTGTCCACCCCTCGCCCACACTGTAGCAACAGCCAAACAGAAAACAATATTCCAGAAACTGCCCTGAGGATCAATACAAAGCTAAATGACAAAGCTAAATACAAATAAAGACTGTGTCATCAATATCACTGTACATTATAAATTATTATACAAACTTTAGCACATGCCTTGACTGAGTACTGGAATGACATACTGAGCAGGTTGTCCTTTTTGAAATGCAAGGCGGCAAAACCAGAAGCAAATACGGCATAAAATAAACAAATTCATATTTAAAGTGCTCTATGCCCTAAAGGCTTTTTAATTTCCAGCAAAAAAGAGTCTGATGGAAACCTTCAGGGGTTTAAAAAAACCCACTCTTTAATGCAGCTACAAATAACAACTCACAGTTTACATTGTGTCCGAATACAATGCGCTGTGATCCAGGTGACAACAAAGCGCTCAAGTGAAACCACACCAAGGTTTCAAAATGTGAACAACCCCAAACCTTACTTCTTGAATCAGCTATCAAAGGAAATTCTGCTGCTGTGCCACAAGCTGGATGTTTGATTTACTTTCTTCTGCTTTGATCACAGATCGATATCTTTCCCAGCTTAATTAACACTAATCAGGTGGGATAACAATGCTCCAAGGTTTCCTTCAGGTACTGCTCATCTGTTGCTGTTGTCATTTTAAAGTAGGACAACAAAACGCCAGAAATTCAAGATAGGAAAAATTCAGGGGAAAAAAGGAATTTGTCAGTATTTCCTGTTAGAAACTGTTACCAGGAATCCAGCTCTACAGGTCCATTGCAGAATTCCTGCCTAGACAGACATTTGTTCCTTTATTTTTTTACCCCTGAACATCCCAAACTGATTCAAACTGCCCCAAAGGCATCTCTGGGTTACACTTCTTTGAACTAATGGTATTTTAGCACACAGTAAAGATAAACCAGTGAGGCCTGGCTTGGTGAATTCTTTATTAGCACCTTTCCAGAGTTTCACAAGTTCCAAAAAAACCTCTGCACTTCTTAAAACAAAAATTAAGGCTAATGAACAAGCAGTGAAATAAAGCACGGAGAAGCAATAAACTATCACCCAAGGTGCACAAACAAACAAAGATGTACAACACAACAAAGATGAGTTTTCAAACAATAAATAGTATTTATTTGGTTTCAACAACTGCAAGTAACACAAGAAGAGAGAAACCCACATCAATGACCCACAGTTTGTACACAAGAACGCAGATTTATGTCCATTCTGACTTGTACTGTGAGAAACCTTTTTCCCTCCTAAACTTGTACTAAAAGAAATTTTAACCAAAAGTATTTTGACTTCCAAATCAGGAATCAAACCCACTTTCCTTCAGTCAGTTCTGCACACAGAAAATGAAGCAGGGGTTTAGCAATATTTGTGTGAATACAGAATTCTTGTAACAGCTGGACAGTAAACTACTGTGGAAAAGAGAAAGGCAAAGTTATTATATCTCATTTAAAATTGTGTCCTTTCTCTCCTAAATCTCTTTTTACCATGTACAAAAATTCCACACCAAACTGAATACCTTTAACTTCTTCCTGGGAAAGTTGACTGCTGGGGAAAATGTATTTCTTAACATCCAGTGCAAGGATAAATTATTGGCTCCAATGAACCACTAACTAAAAATAACCTATTAGCTGGTTTGCCCAGAAGAAAAGGGCTCTGTGTACCATGTAATCACTTGGACTGGAAGCTTCATAGGAATTGCTTCTATAAACAGTTTCAGATGCAACAGGGTAAACAGGAAAAGCCAAACTTAGACATATAAAAAAGCCTTCAAATGTGCTATTCTGAAATGTGGAAGTCACCCTTTAAGGGAGTCGTCCCCCCTCCACAATCTGAAAGTTCTCTTTTTTTTTTTTTAATGAGAAAACAAGGATGTAAACTAACCACCTCATTTTCTGATGAATATTCAAATTCTCATTCTATTGATTATACTTGGCAAAACCACCTCAAAACATTTGACTGAAGCCTTTGAGACTTCTGGCCGTGTGATGTAACAATGCTACCAAAGTTCAGGCTCATAAATGAAATAAGACACGTTATTAAACCGAGGAGCTCTGCAGAGCAGCTCTGCTGGAGTGGAAATCACAGCACAACCACCTGCTTTTAGAGACAAACCAGGAAAACATGGCCAGACCAGGAAAACTCTCATGATGTCTTATCTGAAAGGCACCCCCAGGCAGGTTCAGCAGCCAACGGTTCCCCAGACGGCCTCGGTGTTACCCATGAGTAACTCAGACATTTTTTATCTGCAAAACCTGGGTGTTCCAGGTTTCTGACAAGCATATGAATAACGTCAGTCTCGATCACACATCATGAACATCAAATTCTCAGAGCCCTTCAGCTGCAGGTTGTCTGGCGACCATGCTACCCAAATGGCAAGATACTTAAGCTTTCCCTTCTGATTTTAAACGACTTTGAACAGGTTAACTTCAGAAATTCAACACAGTGATACAACCCTCACCCCCCCCCCCTCCACACCGCCCCCACATTCTGGGCTTCATTTTCCACCCGCAAAATGTTGAGTTCGTACCACATATGATCACATAATGAGTTAAAAAGAACATGGGGTAAAATGAAAACCTTGGGATATCCTCTAGCTTCTAAAACAGGAAGAATTATGTGGAAGAGCCAGTGAACACTTTTAATGTGAGCAGTAAGTTGGAGAGTAATATCCCCTCTAGAAATGGCTCATCCAAATTTTAAACACGTTTAACACCCTCTTTGCATCTGTCCACCTCCATTAGGACTTTTTTTCCTCCAGAAAAACAAAACAAAACCTGAATACTGCTCCTTGAGGCAGCTATGTACTGCAGTGCTTTGTAAGCGAAGACAATCCAATGATAGCAGCCAAGATTAAAAAACACTTCACTTCTTTGAAGTGAGGAGAGACTGATCACTTATAATCCCTGAAATTAGTGCATTTCTTTTCAAATCAAGACAGATGAAAACCACTGGGTTTGGTTGTCTTGTTAAATTCAATCTTTCTCACAGTGCTCCTACCTACTCCCTCCTCCTTTTTTTTTTTTTTTTTTTTTTAATATAACTCAGGACTTAAAATGACTCAACATCCTCGAATTGTTTCTGAAGAAAAATGTCAGAAACACCTACAAAGCCAGCACCAACCTAGATTGTGCTTTTACATCTCCACAATCTTCCTACCCCTTGCTCCACTGTCATTTTATACACTGAAAATTCTCATCAAACTTGATGTCCTGTTGTATTCAGTAATGACCACTTAAAAGGGAATCATATATCACAAGATTTTTTTCAAGTGATTAAAATAAATTGATACCTGTGAAACCGAATAAGATGAAAGAAAAACGTCTCTTAACTCCTGACTTCTATAAAAACCCTCTTACGAGGCCACAGCCACATCCCTGACTGCTGTGAGAGCTACAGACCAAGCAGGAAGTCCTCCTTTTGACTTGGGCATTTCACTTTCCTTCCATAAAGATGAGATAATTGAAGCTCAGCTGAATGAAATCCAAGTAACAGTGAGAAGACTGGAAAATAAGGATCTCAAATAGATGCTGGACAGGACCTCCTGGGCCATGGCACCCCTCAGTGAGCTACCAACTACCCCCTATTCTAAATGTATGAAGCTTTATTTTAAATCCAGCTGGCCTCCTGCCTGCACCATGCCCCTCCCCAAACTCTGCTTCTCCGGTGGCTGGGCAATCTCTGATTTTTAACCCGGATTTATGACTGCTTCATACACATTTATCTTTACGTCAAGGGATGCTTCAGTTTTTAAGTAAAACCCAAAATCCTCCAACAGAGAGAAGGATGATGGATAGAGGGCAGCTCCGTCATTATTCCAATTTATCAAGACAGAAGATGAAACTGCTGATTTCACCTGTCAGGAGCCACAGATCTGAACCTGTGGTGCATCCATCAATCCAGGCTCCCACCCATCCCTGTGCCAGCTCAGAGCACTCTGCTCCCTGCACCCAAACCCTGGCTCTGAACTGGGCCACATCTGTGCTGTTCCACTGCAGCTGAGGGATTTTCAACCCTGGGGCCCAATCCCAACCATCTAAATCTGACTTAACTGGAGATTCTTTGGGAAGTGAGTTACTGTGAAAGAAACCAGAACACTGCCATTCCCCACAAATATTTAAACTGTGGAATAAGGTACAGAAACTTCAAGGTTTTTTGAATTTTTTTGAAAAACAATCCCATTGTTCAGACATGAGAAGTGAAAACAGACACTAAGTCTGACACTGCACTGTGCATTTATTTCCCTTTGTCACACAACTCCAGGGACCAGTTGACCACTTGGATGGGGCTTGGAGCATCCTGCTCTAATGGAAAGTGTCCCTGCCCACGGAAAGGGGTTGGGAAAAGATGATCTTCCAACTCTCTTCCAACCCAAAGCATTCTGGGATTCTGTGATTCATTCTCTAATTTTATGACCATTAAAGTTATCTATCTTTTCCCACTGAGGCAACTAAAAGAAAACAGAATAATAGATATCCTAAACGAAATTTTCATTCTATTTACTTGGTCAGTTTTCTCAGCATAGATAAACCTTTTTATCTGGAAATTAACATGTAGTACTCAGAAAACTGTTGCATGCTCTATTCTGTTTCACAAATTATATACCTTCTCAGATATCATTAAAATACAGCATTAATAATTTCTTTCTTTATGCACTAGAGAATCAGGCTACAATGAAGAAAACACAAAAATATGCTGAAAAATCAGCTGTCCACACCTAATGGTTCGTGCCAGCTGTCTCCAATAGATCACCAGTAGAAAAACATTCATTTCCAGGTGCAAGTATAACAAAATCAATAGCTGCTCACTACTTACAGGTCTAAAATGAAACTGCAAGAAGTAAAGACCATACAATCTACAACATCCCAATTGTTTTCACAGACACAGGAGCAACATTCAAGCTGTTCAACATCAATCAAGTTTGGATTCAAAACCTTTCCCATGATGATTTAAATACTTTGTATTTTGTTTGTAAGTGCCATTGTGCAAAGAAGCGAAACAGAAATTTGAGGTCAAGCGCTACGGGCTGAGTATTTTCTTCTATGACTTCAGCAGTTAACATTAAAGTTGGATCAACATCAGACAAAAGTTTCCAAATTTTACGGACAGTGGGATTAAGCAGGACTTAAACCTGGATATAAACACACCAGCAGCAACAAACCAAGCGGTGACCTTTATTTGCTTCTCGCTATAAAGATTTCCCTTAAAGTGTCACTAAAATAATAATAATAAAAAAAAAACCAAACAGAAGAGGGCCAACTTACGGGAGAGCGAGTGCGTGCCTTTGGGGAGGTACTCGAAGAGCAGCGAGCTGTCATCGCCCAGCATGTCGGCTTTCAGCGACAGCAAACTGTTCTTACTCATCAGAGCGGCGCGCAGGTTGGCCACGGTGGCGGCCTGGAGCGCGTCCTCCTTGTCCGGAGTCAGGGGCTGGTGGATGTAGCTGGACTCCCCTCCCAGCAGCGCCTCCTCCACGGGGCCGTAGGGCTCCGGCCGCTCCACCCTGCTCTCCGAGCCGCTGGGCTCCGGCCCGGCCGCATCAGCGCCTGCAGGAGGGAAGATGCTGTCAGAGGCACGGGAAAGCTACCGGCACCAGGACCTGCCTCACTGTGGGTCTGGGATACGGAACCAGGAATGCAGCAAGACTTGTTTTGGCTGTGCTTTTCACGTGGGAGTGCTGCTCTCACCCCCCTTTTTCCTGCCTCACAGCTGGGGGTTCTGTTTTTCCAGCCCCTTCCCTCCTGCCCCACCAACCGGGCTTCGGCTCAGTACCACACGCTATGAAGGCAGGGCAGAGGGAGGGGATGTGTATTTTACCCACAACCTGGATAAGACTATTTATTTATCTTAAACTAGGGTTTCAGGATGGTTTGCTAGTACTGAAATTACATTCAAAGCTTCAAGTTCTGTTTTCTCCCTAATTTTACACTCCAGTAGCCCAAATTTTCACTCTTTTGTTTCTTCCCCATGATGAAGGTTTTGGGAAACCCAGTAATAAACAGCCTCTAAAAGTGGGGTGCTGAGTGTAAATCCCTAGGGATCACTTCTCTAAAAAATACACAGTGGTTCCCAGCATATATCACAGGATGGGTTTTATACAGAAGTGTTACAGTTAAAAAAAAAAAAAAAAAAAAAAAAAGACATGGATCAGCCACTTTACAGCATGTTAACTACAAAGAAACAGTATAAAAATATAACATATTAGTAACAAGTGTATCAATTACTGAATGCAAACAAAACCAAAGAAGCTATGATAAGGTAAACTCCTTCCTATGAAAACAGATTATTTTTGTATTTTCAGGGAGGTCTAACTGAAGAGCCTCCTTTGTTTGAACTTTGACTCTCTTATCAGTTTAAATAATTCATGTATTTTTATGTAATGGAAAATGACTCTCAAACTCCTCTCTATTCTTCACATGAAACAACAAAAATTACACACAGAAATGGCTGTTAGCCCATTTTAAAAGTGCATAAAACAAATTGCAATTACCTACTCCACAATCTGCAGCAGCAAACACAGCTGACACACTCAAAGCCCAGCTGAGCACCTGGCAAACGGAGCTGAAGCTTCCCAACAAACTTATGCCTTTGTGGCATTTCTCCTATCAATGTAGAGGAAAAAAAATCCATATCCAAAGAGAAGGCACAGATAATGAGCTATCAGATGGAGGAAGAAGCTGTTTTGCAGATCCTGAATATTTTATTGCCTCCTAGTTTAAAAGAGATTTAAATCTACTTAATGCAAGAGGGAACTATTAGAGCTCAAACCAGTGGTAGGACACTTACAAAATTAATACCTGCTGCTTTCACAAATTCACTTTGTGCTCTTCATGGCAAGGAATTCAGATGCTGTCCACACACAGCACTGCAATAAACTCACTCCTGTACAGAAGCTCAGGAGAAGGGAGGAGGCAGAGTGGGACAAAACAGCACTTGGTTTCTGCAACTTCAAACCAGGGCAAGGCATTAATCTGCAGAGCCTTATTAAAAAATGCTAATGAGGACACTGGTACCGTGCCCACCTCCTGTAACCTGGAAAACAGCTCAAGGAAGATGGTTATTTTTATCTCCATTTTACAGGTGGTGGCTGCCAGGGAAAGACGTGGGGACTCGCTCAAGGTGTCCAGCCTGCGGAGCCAGCAGCAGCCAGAGAATTTCCCAGTCCCAGCTCAGGGCATATCAGATTCCAGAACATGTCCAGATTGGTTTTACTAGGCTGCACTGTTCTGCCAGTACATCCTACTGCTAATTCCTTTAAAAAACAAACAGCCTCAAAGCAAACAATAAGGAAAAAAGCAATCATAGGCAGAGTGCTCCCACACCCCAGAGATGGAGGGAATGCCCAAGGCTGGGGGCTACAAACACAGTAGGAAGTTCACAAATGTGAACTACCAGAGATGCTCTCTGTTTAAAACAAACCATTTTCCCTCCTCCATCTGTGTTTTGCTTGTATAATTTCATATTATCAGTTTTATTAAATCTTAGCCAAGCAGAAGAATTCAAATGCTTTGAATTTTTACGTATTTTGTCATCCCTCTGTTAGCAGCTCACAGGATATCCACTTTTCTAGATGATAATGAAGGTTTTTCAAAAACAAGCCAGCATGCCTACATAAAGGAAAATTACAAGACAGTAAAAACCAGCAGCTGTTACAAAAGGTGGTGAAGGAAGCAAATTAAACTTTAGCCCATTAAACTGGTAAGGTAACAGAGAGCTTCATCCCATCAAAGCCACAATAACACCTCTGTCCCACTGCCTACATGGGGAATCACAGCACACAGCTGGGGCCAGAAAGGGTGCTTGCCCACAAAACTGCATTCCCAAATAACCAGGCAGGCAGGGAATCACCTTGTGCTTTCTGCACTCCTCTCTCAGAGCCTGTTACAGCTGCTGATTGACAGTTGCCAGAATTGGCTGCTGCCCGCTGCACAGAAACACTAATTGCTAAAACACACGCAGATTAATTGTAACCACAACAAGACATTAAATGTTCCTCAAAAGCCAAGATTAGAGACAGACAGCGAAATAGATGCTTCAGAGCTTCCAGTATTTATAGCTGATGTAATCTAATCAAACACACATTATGGCAAAATAAATATCCACTTAGTCACATAAGTACTGAAATACTCTCAGCACACCAAAACCCAAAAAATGCACCAAGTTCCTCTCCACAGCGCCTCCAAAACCACTTCTCTTTTCTCTAGAATGCAGCTCCTTTTAACAAGATTTAGCCAAAGAATTATATGAATCGAAAGCATCCGTCACTTCCCAGTAATCCAAACTGTTTACTACAGTGCTTCAGCCCCGTGTAAACCAGGCTTTAGTCAATGAGCTTCTATTCTGCAATTATTCACTGCCACGGGCCCCAGAGCTCCATCCCAGCCCTCCAGAGCTCGTTTTTCACCCAACTGGGACAGCCCCTGCGACTGCAGGGCTCCACACACAGGAAATCCCGAGCTAAACACGGGATTAATGCTGCTTGGAAAACTGAGCTCATTAGTCTCTTTAGCAAATCATTATTTTGCAGTTATTCTATTACACCAGCCTACTTTCCAAAACACAGAAGCTTTAGAAAAGCTTTCTTGAATTTGTTGACTTGGATGAATATTTTATTGTTAGCTTTTATTGTCAAATAAAATGCAGAGCCTATTTTTCGACAATTTTGGCAACAGTACTTGTGTGCAAATCTGAAAACAACAGTAAAGTTCTTACCTACACGTGAAGCATCACATAACAGGGTTCAAGGACTGCAAGCACCTTCTCACAGAGGTTACCCATCCCAGCTGAGCTCAAAACACACTTCATTCCCAGGCACACAGACCAGGCAGGCTTTAACAGATCCATGAAGAGGAATAAACCTCACACCAGAACAACAGGAGCAGTAAAATGTTCCCAACACACCCAGGCTACTGTGGGAGCTCTGGAAGTCCTATAAACTGAGCTCCTGTCACAAACCCAGGAATGGGAAAAGCAAGCCGCACTAGTCACAGAAAATCAAACACTACAGACATCTGGCAGCCCCTTGGAAAGGGCTATGGCACAAATCAAAATAATGCAATGTACTAAAAGTATGCAAATGTTAATGTGATAATTTATTTTCAAAGATCTAGGTGGAAGCTGGCAGTAAAAAGCATTAAACCTAGTCCAACGGCTGAACAAAACACACATGCCATCCCAGAAACAGCAAGGAAAAGCTTCATTTTAAAGACTCCATTCACTACCTTAATTAATTACTTTAATACACAAACCATTTTTTTTCCTCTTGTATTACATATCCCTGCTTCTGTCATTTTTTCTCATTACAGCTTAAACTGAGCTGTTACCAAAGTACCTCCTCAGCGTCTGCTTCTCTCACACCACTTATTTCTTGTTTGTACTGTGTTTTAACCTTCTCAGTAAACCCCCAGTGGGGTTTCCCAGACTCCCAATGCTATTATTCTCTTTCATAGTTCTTTTTTTTTTTTAATTATTTTCTCCTCTTTTCATCTTTTATTCCTGCTCTCTCATGTAGACAGCTGAAGATCTAGAAATCAGTAGCTGGAGAACTAAACCCATGAGAAGGGAGAAAAGGCGTGAATAAAAGCCATACAAGGTTGCATCTGCTGCTGGAAAACTCAAAGCAGAAACAAGCTTTTTCCCCAAGAACTAAAGGCAATGTTTTGCCAGGTCGCTCTTCCTTGATATTGCTCTTTTTGAGGTAAGAGAGGATCAAGAAATCTGTCATCTTCTCTTCAAAGCCCCGTTCAGTGTGGCAGGAGCACAAAGCAGGGATGTTTCTCCCTTGGTGTCCCGAGTCTCCGGCGTCGCGTGACAGAAGTGATCCCCAGCAGTGTGGGGGAGCCAGCCACAGGCACGGGAGTCCTTCAAAGGAGGGCAACAGTACCTCACTTACCATTTACAGAGCTTCCTCTGTGTTTCTCCATCCACCTGGCAAATTTCAGGAATCTCTGAGGAGTCCTCCCAACCCCTCCTCAGCCCCACTGGAATGCAGGGGTGTTTCATGAGCCATTCCTCCAGCACACTTCTCTGAACTGGAGGTCTCACCACTCAGCACCTGGAGTAAACTCTCTGCAAGTCCCACAGCCTCCAAAGACAATGACAATGAATTCAAGCTACCTGCCACAAAAAGCTCCTGAGCCTTTCAAGTAGCTCAACCCCACCTGCAGGACTCAATTCGGCAGAATTAGGGTGGAAAGGTGAAGGGAAGACACCTCTAGGTACAGGAGTCCTGAAATCAGCAAGGCAAGAACCTGGGAAAGTACAGTCTGGACAGAGGACCAGCTGGACTTAGTCTGAGGTGGTGTCACCATCAGACAGGGGAGTGAGAAGTCATCCTGACCTAGGGCAGCATTACTGCTCTGTCACCTGGAGTCATCTTTAAGAATTGTAGAAGAAATTAGGTTGAAAGTGGCTTCAGAGCTACTTTTAGAGTTAGATTCCAGTGGCTTTTACAGCCTAGTTGTGAATATCAGCATGGAAGACAGAGTACAACTTCCCCAGGTGCTACCTGCACCTTTTGACCACTTTGTGAAGAACCTCCCCCTTTCACCCTGTGAGAATTGCCCTTCCTATAACTCGTGTCCACTACCTCATCCTTTCTCAACCTACATCTGAGAAGGGTCTGGCCCTGGATAATCCACCCACCCCCCTTCTGTTCTTTAAGATTTTAAGCTAAACTCTCTCAGCCTCTCCTCACACACATCATCTTGATGGCCTCAGCTGTGCTTGCTCAAGCTTGTCAAAGTCTTTCTTGGCCTGGAGATCCCCAAACTGGATCCTGTACTCCAAATGCTCTTCCTAAGGCAGGCAGCCAGCCTTCCCTGGCTGCGAGGGCACACAGGCTCCTCTTCAGCTCCTTACTCACCAGAAGACATTTTCTGCAAAGCTGCTCTCTCTCTCTCTCCTTGGCTGCCTACCCAAACTGCTGCACAGGGTTATCCTGTGCTACAGGCAGGACTTCACACTTGTCTTGGTGGAATTCCTGCTGTGCCTGGCACTGCTGCCTTCCAGCCAATCATCCCTCCCAGCCTGGTGCCATCCAACAAGTTGCTGAGGGTTCACAACATCCCACCACGCAAGTTGTTAATGAACAAAATCAACGGCATCAGGCCTGGAAGCAGGCATCACACTTCCCGGGGCAGATGTTTTGGATCTCCTGCACACAGCTGGATAATTTTTAGTGTGATGGAAAACATAATGTTTTTTTCTCTTTACATCATGACAAGCAGAAAGGGAAGACGTCCCAGCATCAGCAACTTCTCCCACCCCAAATTCCTGCACCCTCCCCTGCTACTCCCTCAGTGGCACCAAGACCACATGAATAGTTGTGATTGAACTTGAGACAGGAACTAATGTTAAAAATAAATTGATTTAATAAAAAAGTTATATTTAAATGCAGATCAGTTCCCCTATCTGGTTCTCTACATGGTCACACAGAGATTTTCACCGGAACAACTGCAGGAGAGCGTGGGGGTGCAATTAAGTACCAGAGGAAAGTGGGAGCCACTTAAACTCAGCTTTTGTTTCAGGCACACTGACAAAATGTGACCCAAAAAAAACTTAGGTGAAATAAAAGACTTCATTTTCTGAGGTTCTTCAACCTATTTGGGTCAAGTATCTGCCTGACAATAGATTTTATCTAGAATTCCAGGGATGATGTTTCTTGCGTAAGTTTAGGAAGGTTTGGCTTGATCGCCTTCTGTACAAAAGGCAATTAATTTTTAAACTCTCAGGGAAAAAAAAGAAAAAAAAGCTTTCATTTCATAGTGTGTTTTTTTGATTGGGAATTGAAAAAAAAAAAAAAAAGGCACACAGGCTGGCAGAAAAATGACAATCTTTTACCAGCTGCTAAAAATATCCTTGAAGTTTGTATTTCAGTTCCCTCCTCCTTTCTAACAGAAATCTTCCGAAAGTGTTTCACAACTCACTATTTGTTAAGCAAACCCCAGCGTTCTCACCCACTGCAATATTTACATGGGGAAGTGATGCCATGAGCTATATTGGGTTTGATTTGCACTATTTTACAACCATAACAGCAGACATGTGGATACAATAAATGTGCACAGCATTCAGAATCAGCTCCAATTTCCTAAAGCAGGAAACAATCAAGCAAACATAGATATTTAACCACAACACATATGATCATTAAAAACTGCCTTTATGTTGAAGGCTGTGAGATATCTTAAGTGAATCCTTATGGAATCAAAAACTTGGTCTCCTTCAGGCTGTGCTTTCCCTGCCTCTTCTTTCAGGTTTGAGCCCTACTACAGCTTCTCTACCCCGACTCAAAGCAGGATGACCTGGGACTGTCAGGATTTGAGCTCTGAAAAACACTGTCCTGCAGGAAAGTTCCAATTTCCAATGCTGCTCCTGTTTCTGGAAGGCTCAGGAGGAGCCCATGCCAGCTGGGGCTTCAATATAATTTTCCAGCTTCCAGCCATAGGATGTTAACTATCTGCGTTTTACCAATAGAAACATTCTCCTCATCAGTTCTAGAACACTATTGCTGAAATAAACCAGGCTTGTTCTACACAAATATGACCTGGTTTTATGTTGCTATTATTTCTGCAGTGTTTTCCAAAAGCACAAGTGTATCCCCATTTTTGTCCTCCTCAAAACAGTAATCAGTGTACAAATAACTGGAAAATTCCCTCCACTACTTCAGGTACCTGGAAAAAAATAATCAATTTTTATCTCTTTTCCATAATATTTGTTTTTCTACCACTGAATCAAGTTCTGCAGACACTTTCCTGTGGTCAGCAAGAGGAGTTCCTGGCCCAAACCCTGCTGCTTGTTGCTGTTCCCCCACCTCCTGTTAATGACCTCAACTCAACTGTTCCTTGGGCTACAGAACAAACCTGGCCAACTGCTGATCTTCCTAAAAAAAGATAAAACATAACAAATCCAAAAAAAGAGAGAAATGGTTAAACTGGGTGAGTTATTTGTTTCAGAAGCTATTCTAAAATGGGATAATACAGTGCCCTTGCAGGAGCAGGAATGACGGGGCAGTGCAGAAATACCTTAAGCCACTCTTATTTCTCCAAAATATGCAGAGAATTGTACAGTAACTTGAGACTATCACTTTAAAAGTACTGCAAACTTAACCTCTTTCACCAAGCCTCTTAATTCAGGCAATAAAGGGAGTGACACTATTCCCTGCTGCTCCTCAGGACAGAGGCAGACACAAACACGAAGGGACAGAAATAAAACATTCAAACACCACATTAAATATGAATATCAGCATTCGTGATATGACAGAATGCTGAGTTATAAACTCTGAAAATCCTCAGAACAAATATTTACCTTTTGAAACAAGTGTCTAAAAAAAAAAAAAAAAAAAAAGGAGAAAAGGAGAATAAAAAATAAATAAGAAACCAGTACAGAAAAGCTTGGGTTTGATTCCTAGGCCTTGCATCTGAAGAATTAATTCCTACTACATTTTAATGCAAAAGCAGCACTGCAAATAAGGAAATTAAAGTCCTGAACAGAGCTGATTGCAAAGTAGGAATAGAATTTATGTTAAAATACTAAAAGCTTCTTAATTTCTGACTCATAATTTCAAAGTAAAGAACCAAAAAGGGGTAAAAAGTTTTTGAAAAGTTGAGATCTCCATAAAGAAGATCACAAGAAGCAAATAAAATAGTGAGAAGGGCACTCAGGAGAGGGGAAATGCCTCTGATCTCTGGAGTTAAAGCAGATTAACAGAATCAGAACTGTTACCACAGGGAGGAGGAAGAGGAGGAGGAGAAGGAGGAGGAGGGCTTGGGAGCCTGGGGAAAATGGAATGCAGGGTGGGGAAAGGAAACAGACACTGAGCATTGAGCTAAAGCTGGTTTAGGGTGGAACCATTTTAAAGCCAGGGTGTAGCCAGGGAGTAAGTGTGTCTGGGTTTAAAGCGATGATTTTAGCTTCCAAACTTGAAAATAACCTGACCTAACCCTTCAATAACAGAAACTCCAAAGCTACTCCCACAAAGATTGTATCCTAATAACTCCATTAGCCTGTAGCTGTGGTGATACAGAGAACCTGAAATGCTCACTGAGCACCCTCTGAAAAATTCTCCATATGGACAGAGAGATCAGAGGTGTTTGGGGTTTTTTTTTTCCCCCTTTGGTTTTGCATTTTGAGGCAACTCTCAGCCACCTCCACACAGTGTACTGGTGCTTCAGGCACACCAAGAGTTCCAGAGAGGGTCCAGAAACCTGGGCAGCTCCTAAGCCCAAGGAATGCAGGCTAAGCCGATTTCGGGCTAAGAAAGAATTCAGGGGGTGGCATAAGAGCACAGAGCTGTAACCCCTCCATGCCTGGCTGCATCACTGGCCACCAGGGTGTCAAAATATCTCCCCAGCAAAACCCCCTCAACTGTAGCAAGGATTTTAACACCTTGCACCATAACTGCAACGTCATGGCTGTAAAAGAAGGTAGAAAAAATGCAGAAATGAACTTGATTTTCCAAGAGGCAGGCAATTTGTAGTTTACCATTACCTACCCTCAAAAATACTCCAACACCTTCCCAATAAACTCTTTTAATCCAAAACATCTATTCTGCTTAAAAAGTGATCTTTCCAAAATGAGGCACAAAAAAGGTCTAAGTTACAAACTAAAAGTAGGAAATTATTAAAATTTGAGCCTGTGTTAGTTTTTGGGGTATCAGACATTCATCTGACAACTGAAATTTTAGCCAGCCCAGGTTTCAGTCATGGCTTTAAGAAACCATTAAACACCTGAAGTTTTCCTATTGCAACCAGGTCTCAGACCATGGCAGGTGGACTGGAGACTCACTCCCTTCAAAGCAAAATACATTTAAAAGAAGAGTAAGTGACTGTATTCTGTCTCAGTGACTTTTCTGACTGGATTATTGCAACACTGTCAACTTCTGAAACTTCTCTTGGCACCTCCTTCAATAAATTCCTTTTTTTTCTTGTAGAACACAGCAAAAATCTTTAGGAGTTCCTTAGACACCTGAATCCCGAGTAACAACACCACACTCATCTTTCCCCCCTTTTCTCATTTTGCAAAATCTGGATGCCTCTAGTTGGACCAATATGCATGCCAAATACCACAACGCAAACAGGGGAATTTTCAGGGGAATTACTTATTTAATAATGACTTGAAAATATGAATCAAGGGAAGATCTGAAGGATTGCTATGACAAAAGGACACGGTTACAGGAAGCCCAGTAGCTTGCTGAGAAAAAACAACTTTGTTTCAAGAATAAAATCATCCTGTAATAAGGCAATCCACACATTCCCCTGCCTGCACTCAGGTCCAGAGACCTCACCTGCAGAAACTTTGTTGAGTTCATCTGGAACGAGCTCTTCCTCGCCTGCCTCTGAAGCCTTTTGCAATGTAAGCTCCCTATGTGATCCAACTGTTCAGCATCTGTGCTCCCCAACAGCTCCTGTAATCATAATTTGCTCTCTGGAAACCAAGACAGAAAAAGGGATGGGAAATGTTGACGACACCAGCTGTCTCCAGGCTTCCCAGGGAGCAGAGCTCCCTGCAGCAGCCACTGCAGTCACACGTGTGGCATTGGAAAACGAGCGACTTCAACGTCTCCTCACCGGGAGGGAGGAAACTTGTGCATAATTAAAGATTTTGATGGGGAAAACGTTAAAGGAACTGTGAGCTCTGCAAAGTCAGAAGGATACAGAGAAGTCCTGCCTGTCCTTCCCGTGGAGGTCACTAGTCTGGGCTTACTCTCTTCTTAACAGAACACAGTAACTCTGCTACATGAATTAAAGGAAAGAGTTTCCAAAATGTAGAGCCTTTAGAAAGAGCTGCTGCGTTTTTAAAATAATTAGCTTCATTTCACAGTCAATTGGCACACAGAAATTCACTTGCAGCTTTTGGGTGCAAACACTCAGAAGATGTGTGGGAGTATTTCCTTGGAAATAAATTCCTGAATCATAACTACCATGCTTGAACTAACACATTAATAAAGCCATCAATAAATGCTTCAAAAAGACACCCTTCAAGTGGCAGAGTTTTCCATTATGTGAAGAGGCAAAGCCAGCAACACTTTCTGTCTTAACAGTAAAGATATCAATTCGCTTTGGTAAGAGCCTTCCAAACACCACCTTATCTTGTAGTCCATGCACTCAGGATGTGTAATCCTGTAGGAGTTTTATCCAGCAAGGTTAAAGGAACAGGAACCTAAGGCAAATAAAGATGTTCAAGGCACAAGACTACTTCTGAATTTCATAAGCATGCTTGATACGAAGGCTAACAAAGAGCAACATGTTTCTTCAGAAAACCTATAAAATTCAAGAAAAAGGGATAAAGTAAAAGGCAGACCTGTTCTTTTGGCAAGTCCATGGAGGAAATTCTTCTTGGCTCAATTATGAAGAAAGTTATTATTTATAAAAGCCCATCCTTCAGTTTACTTTGGAGAACTGCTGCTTCAAGTTAATGTGTCTTGATGAGGAAAACATATATATAAATGTTTCCTACAAGGAATGACAGACTGACATCCTGAACAACCCAAACAGGATGAGAAAGACAAAACCTAATATGTTTGATGCTAAACAGACAGTCCAAATTAATAAATAGAAACTAGCATGAAAAGATGGTGCTCATCAAGCCTTGTGCTTGACTGACACCACCCTGAGAAACTGAGAGCTGAATCACAGCCCCAGTCCAGCACCTCAGTTTTTCATTCGCATTCTTCTGCAAATCCTATTTGATCATTCTTTCTTGGATGAAAAAGACAATTTTCATGGCAGACATTAACAATCTCTTGCTATTTCCATTATGTTAGATTACCATTAATAAGATTACTCCAGACACTTCTTCTTATTTTCAACTCCAGTG
This sequence comes from Phylloscopus collybita, assembly GCA_027886175.1. Taxonomy (NCBI): domain Eukaryota; kingdom Metazoa; phylum Chordata; class Aves; order Passeriformes; family Phylloscopidae; genus Phylloscopus; species Phylloscopus collybita. Next base: position 7,070,195 of record JAJNNQ010000027.1, on the reverse strand, counting down.
TTGTCAGATTCAAAGACTCTCAACAGCACCCCACCAGCATCTGGGAAATCAACGGATTTGCAAAGAATTTTCTTACCCTTTCAATTTAAATAAAATCTGTGTCCTTTTTTGAGATGTTATTGATTTATATTTAAATAGTCTACCTAAATATTTGGGACACTTTAATACACCTGCCTGTACTGATAAGAATGTTTTTCCCACTGAAAGCAGCACCACTGCTGAGTGTGAATGAGCTGAGATGTTTCAAAAGCAAAGCTGCAGTGACTGCAATGTGCTTCTTTGTAATATAACAGGAATTAAATAATCCTACATATAATAGAGGAGTAGAAAGCATATTTTTCATCTGTGAATATCCTGCCTCAAATAATCACTGAATTTACAGGGTGATGCAATGGTTACTTGCAAGATTCCCCTTCCAAAATGCTGCTGAAATGCAGTGCTGTTTGCAAGCAAGACCAAAAGAATACCTTGCACAATTTCAGGAGGAAGACTCAGCTTTGAAAAAGTATTCTCCTAAATCAGCTTTTGTATTTCCAGAATACAATGACTGTGTTAGCCCAGTACAGAGGCATTTGTGAACTACCCCAATGAACCCAACAAGAGCTTTCAGCCTTAGCAAGCAGCATATTAAAATAACTGATTAGATCAGGAAAGTGAATGAGCCTCAAAGAACAAAGAGTTCTAGGTAACTTTCTTTCCTCTCAGTTACTTCTGAAAGAACATTCAACACCCATTTCCTCAGTACAGAGTAGCTTTCCATCTTAGCTGTGAACATTGCTGATAGGGACACTTCTAAATAAATGAGGTAAAAGAGAGCCCTAGACTATGAAGTCTGTTTTAAAAAATGAATCCTGACATGACTAAATCAAAGACAACTTCAAGCTGAAATTTAAACACAACCCAAATACCCATTACAAGTGTCTGCACTGTGTCATTACCCATTTGCACACAAGAAAATCAATTATTCTTCACACTTAAGAGTCAAGTCTGCAACACCCCTAGAGCACTGCTGAATTCTAACAAGAGAGGGAAGAACCTGGGTTACCAAAACCCAGCCTAAGCACAACCCTGTAGCTCAGAATATGAAGTTTGCAGGAAAATATCTCTGGATATGGGAAATACCCATGCAAGACCAGAAGACCCTACTGCTTGCAGGGCCCCAGACAGGGGTGCTTTGGGGTAGCAGGGTTGCTTTTACTTCACAGTGAAAGAGCAGCAGCCTCACCTGAGTGCCCATTTGATCTCGCCCAAACCACAGGTTTACCACAAGAGGCTGCCTGTGGACAAGGTGTCCAAGGTTAACCAAAACTGAACATGCATGCATCTCAAATCCTTTGAAATCATACTGAAAAGATCCCCAAAGACAACACAACTTGACCTACAACACACAGAGGGTTTGCAGAGACAATCCCTGCTGTTAAGCCCACATTCCACAATTTCAGGCCTCACAATGCAGAGGAACCTCCCTGTGCAGCAGGGCAGAAATGAAAATTTTACCTGCATTCACCTCTCCAGATGGCCAATATGGGGAACCCAGGAACAGCTCAGTCTCCACATACCCCCCTTGTTCCTCATGGACACACTGCTCTTTTCCAATTGCCACTGCCAGGACAGGCAGCCCCCGAGCTGTTCATTCTGGACAGCAGAAAGTCTTGCCATTAATTTTTTCCTTTCCTTTTACCAGCACTATTGGAATATTGAAACTCTTCCTCCAGCCACCACCACCCAGCTGCCCTTTTCCCACCACTGAAACCACCTCCTTTATTGGAAACTGCATTTAAGGCAAGGTTTGGAACAAATAATTTGATGTGCCTGCTGACGTGCTGTCTCAGCACTGTGCTGAGTCAACCCCCCGAGCCATCTTCCTCTCATCTGCAAACAGCCACTGCAATTTAATTCCTTAACAATTAGGAATTAAATAATCTAAGTTTCACTCAGCTTCCAGTAATACAATCTCTTCTGTTCTGCACTATTTTCTGTAAAGACACTCAGTCTACACCCAGCTTTCCAAGAGGATCAGAGCTGCAGCTGTTTCTGCAGCCACTCTGACATGTCTGGTTCACTCCAGGTACCTGTCCAAACCCACATCCCTCAGACAGTACAATTGATCGAGCTGTTTTTATGGAATGCCAAGGAAAATGAAAAATAGTTACATGAGAACAGAGACCAAGTAATCCATGCTGCATCCTCACTCAAAACAAGGATAAAATACACGCATTGCAAAAATGAGATTCTTCATAAATCACTGTTAACTTAAATTATCTTGCATTTTTCTTCTAACTGACGTTGTTTAGATTTTATCATCAGCTAATTAGAATAATTACATGCAATTATCTTGTTGCAGCAGATAACCATAAAACATAATAAATCTCAAGACATTTGCAGAGTTACTGCTCAACGAACACCGCATTTAAACTCCAGTATGTGAGCAACATCAACCTCCTTTTTCAGCCCATAAAGACTTTTAAGACTTTCGATATTCTTTATATTGTTTTTTTCATCCAAATTTGGCAACATCAAAGTCTATAATCTCACACACCCTTCTCCTGGCTGACTTGGATTCTGGTATGTAATGAAACACAGGCTAACTCCACAGCACAGACAAAGTTCTTGAAGTCAGCTTGAGTGAGTTTACTAATACACTGCCTTAAGTCCTTAGAAAAAACCACCAAACTCCTTAGTTCAGAAGCATTCCCGAATCTATTTATTGCCACTGATTAATTAATCAAATGGGACAGTTATCTTGAGACAAAAACATAACTACTGAAGATTCAAAGGGAGTCAAGAGCACAATTTTCTCGCTGGCTACACATTTTAAACACAGCCACTCATCTCAGACCACAAGCAGTCACACATCAAAATACACTTGAAGTCATAGTGATGCCTCAGGAAAACATGATGTTCTTGAGAGTTCCTAAACACTTATCCTGCCATTACCATCAAGAAGCCATGGTGGTTTTCTTACCCAAGAGAAAGTGACACCTGAATATCAGGAAATTCTGAAGATGGTATCGGTAAGACTAAATTGCACCGGTGTGTGTGGTGTAATTACACCATCAATATACAGTGCAAGGAAAATTCTTCAACCTTGACATCAATGCCCACACCTGCTAATATAAATTCCTTTAACCTTTCCTCTCGTTAATTCCAACAATTAGAGTGGTGGTTTTGGGGTGATTTATGTTGTTCAAACCCAAAATAGAACCACCACTATTACAGGAGAACCAGCCTCCACTGAGGCTCCTGACTGAACCACACAGTGCTTGGTGCTTCTGAATTGCTGGCAACACAAGTTTCTACATTTTTGTATTTCTGGCAAGCTCCTATTTCAGAGGCTGATAAGATCATCCCATAAACAGATCTAATTAACTCAACGTTTCCAGTTTCATCCCCAAAAAACTGGAAGAATGACTTACTTGGGTCTCGACTGCTGTACGGCCATCCTGAGGCGGGTAAAAGGGGCAGCACAGGAGAATTTGCCCTGCTGTCATCCTCCACTTGCTGTGTAATATGTCTCACAGTTTCTTTGTTTTTCCTGTTCTTCCTGCGGCCCGTGGGTTGCCAGCCATCCCCCCCTCCTTGCTCTGAGAACCCACTCTGTATTGCACTATCCTTGGCAGAATGCAGCTCACCCCCTCCGTAATGGGACGGTGACACCTGCTCCTCTTTGATACGCAAAGACCCATAGCCCATGTCACTAGCCCAGAGAGACTGGGACGAAATGTCTTCGTGGCTGTCTGGTTTTGGTTCTTGATCCTCTTTTCCATAACTACTCCCTCCCTCATGGCAGCTGGCAATGGCTGAGTCCCCAGAGGAGTTTGCCGGGCTTGTTCTCCGAGCTAACCAGGGGGATATACTCCTGCCAGCCACGACTGCCGAAATCAGAGCGTCCGTGCTGCTGCTGGAAGGGGCTCCCAGCTCATAATCGACCAGGTCCTCCGAGGCATCGGACTTGATGCTTATGTCCAGAGCTGCTTTGATGAAGTTGTGACAGGCCTGCACGATGTCTGTCATCTGCAGGTAGCTGGCAGCCGACATCACCTCGATGACGTTCCTGCTGGTCAGCGCCAGGTGTGCGGAATACATGAAGTCAATGATTGCCTTAAAGCCCTGGGCGGTGACGATGTCCAGGTGGGTGACAGTGGCCTGGTCAGAGGTTTTCTGGACCTGGCAGTAGAGGGTTTTGAAGTAGCGGCTGCTCCCCAGGAGGACGTTTTTGTGAGCCTTGAAGATCTTGCCCTCCACGATGATGCAGACGTCGCAGAGGATGCCGTGCTGCCGCTGCTCGTTCAGCTCCCGCAGCAGGTGACGGTAGTGGGAAGCAATTTCCATATCTTCCTTTCGGTTATTCATTTGGAGATCTTTGTGTTTCCTCTTCCACAAGTCCTGCAGGGGGAAGGAAATGACAGGATTACAAAATCCAAGACAGGACTAAGACAAAACCCAGGTTGTACCAAAAGAAGCAACAGGTTCTTCTGGGAAGAGTGCTACAAATACAGCTACTGCCTTCGATGCCTCCACATTCATTACAACATGCACCTTACTTTGACCAGACTTCAAATAATTTACATTTAAAAGGACTAGATTTGAAGTAAATCCTCCAGTGGCTCATAACATCCCAGAGAAACATTTCCTTCAATTACTACCGACTTGTAAGAAAACCTATCTGAAGTAACCAGAGAACAACAGCTGTCAGTTTTTACTGTGAATTTGGGTTTTGAAAGAGATACTGCACTTTGAAACCACGCTCAGATGCCCACAGACTACTGAGGGGCACACTGTAACACACTTTCCTCGAGGGAACAAGCATCATGTGTAGCACACAGAAGAACTAAAATCCTCAAACAGCAAGAGCCAATTGAACCCAGCACTTCCCTTGTTATACTGCCATGGAGGGGCTATAAACATGGTTTAAAAGTCAGAAGAGTAACAAGCAAATCCAAAGCCACAGATCACAAAGTTTTAAATCCCCTGCCCAAACTAAACTGGCAACAGATCATGACTATGAAATTAATGTTATTTGAAGCTCAACTACTTACAAGCAATACTTTGCAATAAACATGTTATTCCCTTGCTTTACGTCTCCAAGCTTATCCTGCAGTCACCCGCAGATACTGAGTCAAGAAATTCTCATGATCACCTAAAGAAAGGATCCTTATGACCAACATAAAGCTGAGGAAAATTCACAGGCCTTTTGATCACCTTTCATAAAATTTGGCAGCACTATGCAAAATAAAAGGCTAGTTGCTGCCAGTAGCAAGGCATCTTCTAAGTTATGCTCCAGATTATCCTCCTCTTACATTCCAAAATAGAAAAAAAGGTCCTAAATGTTGACAGTAATCAGCAGTGTGAGGATTTTCAGATTGTATTTTTTCCAGTTACTATCTTTGCAAGTCCATATTTGTCTTTGATGCCACAGCTTAACAAATCCTTTGGCATACAATTCTGCTGTTTTCTCTAGCTTATACCACTTCTTTTGGAACTTACTGTCAGGATTTACCTACCATGGAACAGTGGTTTACTGGTCCAACTAATTAAGAGCACCAAGGTGAAGGACATCTTAACTCCTTTCTCTCAGGAGAAATTTAAAATTTGTTCCAACACAAAAAGTTCCAACTGTAGGATTGATTCAGGGTCCACATGTCAACATACAACTGGACCCAGTTCCATATGTTATTATGTGCAGGCACACTCCTCAGAAGCCTGGATTTAGGCTACTGGTTGTTACTTATAAAAACAAAACCTCTGAGGTCATACAGCCTTGAAGCACACATGGTTCAATGTCAGCACTGGCATTAAGGAGGCAGATTCCAGCCTGGAGCACCTTTCTAACATCCATGGAGTTCACACACAAATTCAGTCCCATCTGCTCAAACTGGCTCGCAGCAGCGGGCAGCACAGCCGTGATTCAGGAAGTCTCCTTGGCACATTCAAGTGTGTTTCCTGGGCTGTGGAACACAGATCCACAAGTCTCCTGCCCCCTTCCCCTACCCTGTGCTATTATTATCATCGGCAGGAGCAAAATAGCTGCAGTTGAGTCAACACTATGGGCTAGAAAAGCATTTCCCAGCCCAAAGAACATTCATGAGGTGGGACCTTCTCCTACAGAGCCACCTGATGATTCAGAAGTTCACATTATGCAAGACTGCTTCAAGCTCCTCCAGTTCTGCAAGGATGGAGCTGCCCCTCTGCAGCCCCAGAAACCCTAATTTGTAAGGCCAGCTGGTCCCTGATCACTGAGAAATGTTTGCTTCCCTCAAGAGAGGAAGGACCATCTTCCTGCAACACACACAGGCTGACCCGTGCTCATCCGCTTCAAAGCCATGCAGCTTTTCTGCAGAATTAAGCACAGAATGCACAGAGAAGCCAATCTCTTTTTTTTTTTTTAATTGAACTGGAAGAGGTCAATACCAGTGCAGCTGCACACACCTATTTACCACAGAAATCTGCCCAGAGACCTCAAACCAAATCCTCACCCAGACACCATCTCTGTCTCAAATAAAATAAACCAATAAAAAAATCAAACCAAGAATCAGGGTCAGGGAGTATGGAAAGAAAAATAAATTAATTTCCAGGTGTTTGACCTGAAAAGGTTGTGATGGCACCAGCCAGCACAGCATCTCTCTAATCCAGGCTCTGGAGGTGGCTGCCAGCAATTCCCAATATCTCCATGTTGGAAAGAACCACCTCTTTAAGGCAGAGTGACAGTTCAGGTTTGTCTTTATTCCAGAAACCACTACTGCATCTACTTTTAGGAGTTGAAGAGTCAGCTTAGTCCCCTTAGGAAATGAGAATTGCCACATAGGATGAAGTGAGTTGTCCATCACCAGTCGTGTTTCCAACAGCTGCCATATCCACACAATTCAGGGGAAGATGTAAGAAAACATCAGAGCCCACAATGAGGAAAGGGTCAGAATGCTTTGGATATGGCATTTCCTTTCACTGTTCCTTCATGGATATTAAAATCCAGATTCCAAGACAACAACTCCCTGGAACCGTGGGGGAGGAGGAGGGGCAGGAAATCTCCTGCAAGGATAATTTTCTCTTCCTCAATTTCATACAGATTAGCATCACAGTATTTGTCAATGTCTCCACTTGCTCTTGTAAATTTATGGCACAACATCTTTCCTTCTTCAACTGGAAATATTCTTCAACTGGAAATTATATCAATTCCTCGAGATTTTATTTCTGTGCTACCTCATACATTTATTCCATTTATTTCTTTGGATCAGGTCCCCCCCACTGATAACAGTCCACTTCAAATACATCCTGTCCTTTTTTAAGCTGCCTGTGGCAGAAATACAGAATTTAAAATACGTCTCTTGCTACTTTGGGTTTAGCCTGGAGCAGTTTGAGGTTCAGGCATTGACATGGATGGATGGATGGATGGATGGATGGATGGATGGATGGAGCTCCTGCCCATCTCTTTAGGAAATAAAAAATAAGGTCAGAGAAGAGATATCAGGGAATTTTTACTAAACACACAGACACAAAAATCTATGCAAGACTCTTGACTGGCCACTGAGGTGGGCACATTACAGCACTTTCAAGCAAGCAATGAGGTGGATACTCCCGTGTTCAGTGTAATCAATAAAAGGTAACAGCTTCCAAATCAGGAATTATTACTGTGGATGTCTTGATCCTCCTCTGTCACAAGGTCTGCTCCCTCACACAAGTAGCTCCACATCCAACATCTGTCACAGCATTGTACCTTTTAAACAAGAGGTCTTTGGGGGAGAAAATTAAATACGCCTCAAATTCAGAGGAATTAATTAGTTTTCTGTCTACCCATGTCAAACCAGAACATCCGTTTAATGTCAAGGATCACTAAGGAATTAATCCAAGTTAAATTTAAGGCAATTTGCTAGTAGTTAAAAATTCAGGAAGCTTTAAAACCCTGTGCTCTTGTGTTCCAATTTCACATGCTGTTTTGTGGCTTGTTGATGGTTTGTTTTCTTTTTTTTTTTTTTCCTTTTCCCTGGTAAGGGTATTTATTTCCACTTAAAGAATGTTGTGGAAAGATTTCTTCAGAAAAGCTGTACCCTTCAAACTTCTGTAGAAGCAAAGTGAAGATGGAATAAACTGTGGAGATTTCTTAGAAGACCTCGAAGACTAATGACGTATTTTTTGGTTTAGCTCAGGTCTTTTTAGTACATGAAGGCTTTAAAAGTGGAGCATCTACCACAATTCTTTAGGCCACATGGCCACTACACAGCTTTCCAGGAAGACAACAAACCAGGAAAGCTCATCTGAGGATTTCCCACAAAATAAAATTGTAGCAGATCAGGCTTTTCTTCATAAGCCAGTTCACAGGCAGTACAATAATTCAAGTCTATTACTTCTCCCAAAAGAACTAAAAAAAAAAAGTCACAAACCAAACCATTGCATGTAACAGCAAAACGAACACAAAGTGAGCAGATTTAAGACTCACTTTCATGCAAACTTCTGCCAGGATATAGGCCTGCTTTTATTTCTCATATCAGAAAAAGCATGGTCTTGAAGTAAGCACTAATAATTCATACAATCATTAACCCTAGCTAGAGTGAAGCTATGAAAGTGGTTTATTTTGCACTGTCAGTACAGTTATTTAAACATGAAAATAGATCCTGATGGCACACTAAGAGTCTAAATCACACTTCACTTTCCACTGGAAAGGTTTTAGGAAGATTAAATATTTATTTATTGGGCAATTTCTCAGTATACACCCCAAGAATGAGTCTCCTAACCAAAATCTTAACAACACTAAAATTAGGGGGCACAAATTTGCTGCATCTAAATCTCAGTGCATTACTTAAATTTTGACAAAGTGACACAGATGAGAAATGAATTGCACACAAAATCCTCTACAGAGCAGTCCCCTGGGAAATAGTGGGGACAAAAATAAACTTCCTTCCCTCAGAAAGAAAACAGGGAAAAAAAAAGCCTGGAGGTTTTAGTGTTTGGTTTTTTTTGTTTTTGTTTTTTTTTTCTTCTTGGGGGAGGCAGTTTGCTGTTGTTAGGATTTGTTTGGTCAGTTGTTTACTTTTTGTTTTCTGAGAATTTAAGTGAACTGAAGATTTAAACTATGTGGTATTTTGTCTGTATCAATTTTCTCAGCATGCTTCTACACTTAATTCCAAGGACCAAAGTTAAGGAGCACCAAAATGCTCACTAGTGCACTCCTCCACCACTCTGCTCCCTAGAGGAAACATGCCAACTGGAATTTAACCAAAAATGTGTTGTTTCCTCCCCCCTCTCCCTTCAGAGAAAAGTAAAAACAGATTAAGGAAGAACTCCAATTCACTCCAATGCTATAATACACAAAACCCCAACAAACACACCCCTCTTCTCTGCTTCCCCTGTGTCCTGTCCATGTTTCCACTCCCAAGACATTCCAACATTTTTAAAATTCCTCTGCAAAGGAGTTCTGTAAGGTGAGACTGGGCTTGAAATGCTTTCTTGCACAACAAGACACTGGGCATGCAAGTTTCACTTTTATCCAGTTAAAGACAACAGAAATGCACAGGATTCCTACTCTCCATCTGCCCTGTGCTGAAAAGAATGGAGAACAAAACCCCTCAGGAACTGAAAAGGACAGTAAAGGAGAGAAAAAGAAGACTCAGGGTATTCATGGATGGTGACTCTCTGCAAAGACACTGCTCAGGAGCTTTACAGGCACAAATCTCCACGAGTGCAGTGTTTTCTCACAAGTGTGTTTGAGGAACACACTTCTGAAAGAGTTTTAATTCCTTGATACTATATACCACCAAATTATATTCATATGATCACTTTTGTCCAAAATAGATGTAACTAACAGCTTACAAAAATGAACAGTTGCCAAAAAAGAAACTCCTTTACCCTATTCGGATTCCCGAAACCAATTGTCCATTGCTTAAGTTGGTCATTCCAACCACAACTCTGAATTGGAAGAGAAAGGGGCAGATGTTTGTAAACAGACCAAACCAGACCTTTGAGCCAGAGGGGTTACTCAGAGCTCAGGGTTTCATGCAAACAATGTGTACCACTTCTCCCTGACGACCAAGGATGGGAATGTTTAATTGCAGCCCAACAGGGCATGTTCAGCCTCATGGGCTGGGACTCACAGGAGAAAATAAAATTTTCATCTCTCACTTTGAGAAGAACTATAGAAATACAGAAAGGGCAGGGATTTAAGAGGCACATGATTTTCAGTAAACTTAAAGAAAAATACTAATTCCGTTTTCATTACCAAATTGGACAGGCCTGCTGAATTGTCAGCGATTGCAAGGCAAAAAGAGCTCCAAGTCCCTGCATAAATTTATTAACATTGGTCTGATCAGGAGTCACTGAAATTCCTCCAACTTCAAGCCAATATTGTTTAATAGCCAGCATTAAAACAACATCTCTGTTTAGAATTTGTAGCAGATATAATCCAGAAAGTCCATGAGCAGAGCTCAAACAGCGGAGTAGAACACTACACCTTTCCAGCATTTTACCATGCTGTTAAAGCTTTGTTTCCACAGTCCAAACAAGAACCACAAGCAAAATCTAACTCCAACAGCACCACTCAAAATAGCAGGGAGTCACCATTAAACATTTCACTCTATTCCAAAACTTTAAACCAGAGACTTGGCTGTGGCCTTTGACTTGTCAAACCATCCACCTGAAGTTATGGGTCAGCCAATGTGCAGGAGCTGGACAGCATAAAACTGCAATCAAAACACAGGATCTCATAGAAAAATCCATTTATTAACCTTCATAGCTCTGACAGCACATGAAAAAATTTCAAGAGAAAACCAGGACTGAAAATAAGAGGTAAGTGAAAACTCTCTTTCACATTTTGGGAGGATGGTAATTGGAATTCAAAATTTAGAAACTGTAAAGTTAAAAATTTCAGGGGGAAAAAAGAAAAGACCAGATATGCATAGTATGCTATATTGGTTTTACATACTTGTAACAAGTGATTTTTGCTGATTTTGTTAAAGACAACATGTAAACTGCAATACTGAATAAATAAACAAATAAAATCCAAGACAATTACTTCTTACCAGTAACAAACTGGGTTCCAGGTCTAGTGTTTCTCCTACAACAGCTGAGGACATCAACAGCCCCAGGGCAGCACAGGTAGCGCCCTGCTCGTGACCTTCAGACAGCACTGGTGTGAACTCTTGTAGGAGAAAGACAGAACTATGACAAAAAACAAAACCAGAACAGATTATTAGCAATAAACTAACAGTGAGATGTTTTGAAGTCTTTTCCCTCCAAACTCATATTTATGACATCGTTACTTACGACTTAATGAATTACAAAAAAGTCAACTCCAAGCATATCAATAAACTGAAAGTAATTAAAGCCTGGCTACCGCTTTGTAATAATGTAAGCAAGAGTTACTTCTTAAAGGTATGGGAACAAAAAGGTCTAATTTTAGCTACTAAAACTTCAATCAGACCCTTGAACAACAGGGTTTCCTGTTTGGGAGCTTTTCAAAACATTCTCACTTTAATGACCCTTTAAAGAGACTCACCTTATCTGACCTATAAAATTCTGAGGTTTCAAAGCTACCAGTACAGCTCCTGAAAGAAATTTGGAACGCTCAGGAGAATTTGCTCTTGAAATGTTTAGTTGCCAGTTTCTAGTGGCTGACACCATTCTGGGTTAAGAGACCAAACAATGCAAGGATTTGTGAAGTTTTGTGTAAAATAGAGATATTTAGGTATAGTAAGACATATTTATAGATAGGCTTCTCAAAGAAAACCTGAGTGTTTATGGTGACAAGGTACAAGGAGGAGAAATAGTTCAACTACACCAAGGCTTTTGTCTGTGAGGACACAGCCACTAAAAAAATCATCTTATACACCTATTTTTTCTTGTATAAAACAGACTTTATTTTCTTCAGAATAGCACATACACCACACTGGCAACATTTAACTTACAATCTCACACTTCTGAGTCTGCTTTATTCAAAGCTTTATATTGTTAGCCATACCAAAGTCCTTTTTGATCTCTGCATTTCAAACATCTTCAATACAGAGATTAGCTCTCTTAATGAAAATAAGCTATAAATCAATATTGGTGATTTCAAGACTCACCTTCTGCAGTAACAGATTGTGAAATGAAACATCAGAAGATAAAAGTCAAGAAAGCTTTTCCAATACAAATTAATGCCATTACAGAAGGTGAAATAAAATATCTAATAAACAAATGAAGTAATAAGGAAAATCCAAGCATTCTTATGGCAAACAGCAGAACTGAAAATCTTGAAAACAAATATGACCCAATTGAAGCAAACACCAGTGACTTTGTTCTCAGTTTCTATTCTGAACTGCCAAGTCTTGCCTTTCTCTATTTCTGATTGCTTCTCCATAGCAATTGTTTTGGCCAGCTCTTTTTAGTCCTGTTATTTGGACAGTTAAGGAAAAATAAAAGTGGTGAAGTGAGGAAGCCAGACTAACCCAGACAGGAGAAATTACTCTGTTAGCAAAGTGCAACAAGGTGTGTGTATTTCTACTTAGACTCGGGGCTGTTACTGTTAAAACTCTCACTTAGACCTGTCCCAGAGCACAGGAAGGGCCAAAAGAGACTGGTAAAAACAGCAAAGCTGAGCCCTGCACTTTTACTTCTTTGCTTGGAGCTCTGCACCTGTTTCCCTCTTGTGATCAAACTGATGAGAACTGAGTGGCCGTGATGGATGGAGGCACCTCTGCCACAAGGAAGGAGCACAACAGCCAGAGGTATTTCTCCAGCTTTCACAGATGACCAAGACTTCTAAATGAGCCCTTGTTATAAATGTTAAGTCAAGTTTTATGAAGAACTGTCAGGCCTCATAACAATGTTTTCTCCAGGTCCCCTTTCCCTTTCCCATACCACATGACAAAAATATCTTTAAATACTGAGAACTTACCGATACTTGAAAGTGTTTCCTGTTAGCAAAAATAAACCTTGCAGTGCTTCACAGCTGGACAGTGCATGTTTCAATGAAGAGAGGAGAATGGTCTCTGGTAAGAAGCTCCAGAAGGTTCATCAGATGTCCTGTGTTTAGGAATGGAAATAATAGGAGGCAAAAATTAAAATTCTAACTTTAACTCAATACAAAGCCCTTCTGTGTCACATAATTAAAAGCAATGTTTAAAATAACTGCACATTTACAACACTGTTTGCCATTTTAACAAGAAACATTCTGATGTAGCCCCATAATTAATCATGCAGAAAAAAAAAATTTAGCCCTTGTGTTAATGTAAAGAAAGAGTTTAACATACCAGTAATTAAGGCTGTTAACAACTTCTGACTATGCTTCCAGAAGTGCTTTTAAAACACCCTGAAGTGGTCACTCTAAAGAAACAGCAGTTTATAAAAGGATTTTTTAAAAAATTAACAACATCCTTTCAGTTGACATGTAAGTTTCAGCTAATGTTTCTGTGACTTCTGCCACCCACATGCTTTAAATGGGGTTGGAATTAATCTCACCTCATGGTTACAGTGATTCCCCTCCAAACCAAAATATTTACCTAAGGTTACAGAAAAATCATGTGTCCATGTTGTGTGAGAGACTTGAGTTTTATTCCCATCCAGCTCAACTGAATCACAGCCCTAAAAAGCCAGCATGACCCTCAGATTTTAACTACCAAGCAGCATCCACACAGGTACTGAGGAAAGCACTTTACTTCTCTTGCAAGCATTAAAAAAAACTTCGACAAAAAACCCCAGGCACAAAAATGAAGATGGAAATAACTAACAGAAGCTTTATTTTCCATGCCTGTAAAAGCTATGCAGCCTGAAATACAATATTCCAGCGGGTAACAAGTGGCTAACACGACAGGATGCACCTTTGCAACAGGGCACAGGTGCGTGCACCAGCTCCAGCTGCTCACTTGCAGTAATATTTCCACTGCACTTGGATTTCCTCTGCATTTCCCTTCCAACTCTGTCCATCTGCCTGTCTAGCCATCCTCTCTCCATCCTGGTACAGTGACAGTTGCTCAAATCATTCCCCTGGTTTTGATCTGTTCTCTCTCTCATCTGGTTGCACCAGGAGAAGGACAGACCCAACACCGCTCATGCCATGGACCCTGTAGAACACAGCAAGAACTTGGCAGAACTGGTACAGGGTACAGGCTTGAGAAGTCTGGTGACATCAAAAAAATAGAAGAATTTAGCTCCAGATGTATCTGCTACTCCAGCAGCACAGATTAAAAAACAACCTGAAAAATTCAAATGCCTGTGGCTCATATGACACTTACCTGTCCAAGTGCCATTAGATCTCTTTAAGATCTCCTACAAGATCTTAAGCTTTTACTTTAAAAAGTCACAAAAGAAATCTAAGCAAAAAAACTGCCCTTGTGCATCTATTAGTCAAAAAAACCCCATAAAAAGTACCTTAAAAAAAGAGGATTAGAGAACTGTAAACTTATCACACGGGGAATTGCCCTGGAGAATGGTTTCCCCCAAACTTTCTCATTGGTTTTTGGCTTTTTAATTAGGGGATCTTTGCCAAAGTTCCCAAACTCAATACCTAAAAAGGAGGAAGAATCATGAGGTGTTTTTAAAAAGCAGCAAAGCAGAGGTAAAAACCAAGAGAAGGATCACCTAACAGACAGAAAAGACACAAAACGAGTCATGAATAATCTAAGAGTAAAAGAACCAACCAGTGCAAAACTAAAGATAAAATATGAAGGGCTCTGAGAGCAACCTAATTCTGTTTGTGTAATTGATGGTACAAGCCCTCCGAGCCTTGGGTAAGGATCCTGGTTTTCTTTTTAGCACAAATCTCATAATCCAGATTTGATCAACTACTATTAAAAAAAAAGGAAAAAAAAAAAAAAAAAGAAGTGGAGTGAAGCCAAGAAGGACACATTGGTAACAAGAAGGAAGTCAAAAAGCTCATTTTATATTTAGCCACCACCTCATTCTCCAACCTTATAGTAGCAGGACTGTTAAGAGCAACTGGGCCCTGACTACTTCATTTATTGGCACTTAAATCAGTTGGGTTTGGATATTTTAAGCATCTAATGTCCAATACAGACCATTGATTCTTCTTCTGTCAGAAAGGTATTTCTTCTGATGCTGTATCAGTGCAAAACATGCAAATTTTGTTTAACCCTTTCCTCTAAGAGAGCAAGCCAAAGCCCTGAAATATCAGCTTTCTGCAGAGCTCTTCTCCATGGCATGAGAAATACCAGGAAGCAAACTCACTTGGATGGAATAAGCAGTTTGTTCAACATACGACAAGAAAATAATTAGGAAAGTCAACTAGGTATTTCAATATACAGAGGCATAAACATAATCCTTAATATACAAAAACGTGCTCACTTTTCTAAGTAGGGTTCTTGGGCAGGTAATGTCCTGGTACACACTGACATTCTCATTAACAAGTGTATTTTAGCCCACACACAAGCTCAAAATGAGTTTGTAAAACTTTTTTTTGACACTTTGGTGCATCTTTCCAGTACAGAAGATGCCAACTCAGAGTCACTATAAAGCAAACACAGGGCAACTTCCAATATTTGCAGGGTGTTTTTCTTCCCAAGGGCACACACAAGTCAAGTGAGCAGCAGGACACGATCACCACTGTCTGGGCTGGAATAAAAGCCAGCCACATCTCCAAAAATCAAGGCAAAAAGGTGAGTTTCAGCTCAAATTCAGCATCTACCTGTCACATTTCAGCAAAGCCATCTCTCCCCACCTGTGCTGGGGACATCCTTACCTATGCACAACTGAACACTGCCAAGTGGGACACATTTCCATCTCATTAGAATGGCTGTCAAGGATCTCACCCTGCCTCTGGAAGCTATTCCAAACCAACATCTCAGCAGCAGCCTGATGTTTCTTAAATACACGGGGATGAAAGAAAGTTAAAGCAACTGCTCAGAAAATAACTGCAGCACAGCTGACTTGGTAAGGGACAGCAAACCCCACCCACGAGCCTCTGGACTCCACCACATCCCAGAGGGAATTCATCCAGGACTTCACACTGGTTTGCCTTTATGAAGAATAAGCACTTCTAGTACAATTTTTCATCAGTATAACTGAAAATGTTTGGGAGAGCTGAATTAACCCCCGTTTCACAGAAGGGGAGATGGGTAACAAGAAGTTACACACCAGCGTGTTCAGTCAACAGCTGGAGGATGGGAATTGAGTCCCAAAGAGCAGATTTCCCTCTAAATTGGACATCCTTGTGCATCCAAACACACCAAGGCAACACAAACCAGAAAACTATTGATCTGTTTAGGGAAGTTGAGATTCTTCCCTCTTGCATCTCAAGAAAAGAAGCCCCGCATGAAGTGATACAGGTTTTTATTTCTCATCCTGCCTAAAGGACTGAAGATCCAGAGGGAAATGAGAAGCCCAGCCACTGAAGGATGTATTTAAGGGGGCTGCAAACACAAACACACAAAAAGTCCTCAGGAAGGGAATAAAGTGATGTTTTGAAGCAATAAATTTTAACACTGAAGCCATGACTGCTATTGTGCTTGCCCAAATATCATCAAAACTCCCACGGAGATGCTTTAGGGATGGAGTAGGATCGCAGCACTTCCCGCAGACCAAATTCCTGCCTCTGCCTCGCGGCCACTCCTGGTGCTCTCTCCTAACGTGACCCCTGCTCCCTGCACACAACCTGTGGCACGCTCACTTTCCCTATTAACGCACCTTGAGTCTCAAATATCCCACGCAGAAAACACAGGTGAGCTCCACGCTTCAAAATATTTGAGCCAAATGCAAGCCAGGAGCGAAAGATAAAAACGGAATTAATCTCTCTGTGTAAAGTGTCAGAATTTTCCAGGGTAGTGCTCACAGCCAGGAATGGACACAGATTGCTGCCTCCTGGGAATTATAACGGACATGTGGGATAACCATTACAACTGCAGGTAGCTCTTCAAAGACTTAAACTAAGCCCTGTCCCTGCCCTTCTGTTTGCCCATTAAACTAAGCACACAGGAGCATGGAAGACCCCTGTGAATGCTTTTTACCAATTTAGGGGGAGTCTGGAAAGCATTACAGAGTGCTCTGGAGCAGCCAGTAAAACCAGCAACACGAAGGGAAAAATGTCCTGGGAAAGGTTGAGCTGTTTATGAAATAATTCTGCCCTGCAAGCAGGCAGTGGCAGTTTGGATTGGGTGTCAGCCTGCTCTGTGCTGCTGCTGGGAGGAGAGGAAACTTTGCTTAGAAACTTCAAAAACACGGATCTAAAAAAAATAAAAAAATAAAAAAAATCCACCCGAGTGGATAGCAAAGACAAAAAGAATATGCTGAACCTCAGAGCAACACAGCACATCACCAGAGGAAAAGCAGGCAATTAACAGATCTTCCAAACATGAGACGTTTTTCCTTTTGACAGAGGGCTGCTGGGGAGGGGGGAGCTGCTAAACTGGTTTTCCTCTAAGCACTTCCAAATATTAAAAAAAAAAAAAATCCTCTTGCGAAGAACATATCCACTGTTGTACAACTGTCCCAGAAAACAAAGACCACGGGGAGAAAGTGGCCCATTTTCTCCTGTCTCCAAGAACCCCGAGTACAGGTCATGTTTTCAAAGGCTCAGTCCTACACACTTCAGAAGGGAGCAGCATTTAAAGCACAGGAATAAACACCTGAGAGTTACTAGAATGCCCCGTTTTTGGTACCAGACTCAAACTGACTCAATTCCACCCAGGCGAACACAGAGTCTATGAAAACAACCGCGAGAGAAGTTTCGCTGTGAGTGAGTTTCCCCCTCCTGGACACGCTGCATCAAAACCAAAAGATTCGTTTTCTATTTCATTTACAGTTATCCCATGAAAGCACCAAACCACGGAATATTGTTCAGCAATTTGGGAGACCCCCTGAATCCTGTCCTGGAGCTCTCCCTCCAGCTCCTCTGCCCGTTCCCTGTCAGTTCCCAAAAAACACCTCAAAGCTGTAATTCCTCACCGCACGTTGAAAATATTGTGACTAATAATACACTCCACCCATTTTTTTTCCATCACTAAGGATTTCAAAATATAAAACTTGACAAACAGTGAGGGAGTTTAGAATGGGAAAGACAAATTTTAGTTCCAATTAAAAGAGGCTATAAAAGCATAAAAGTGAGGTATTGATTGAAGTGAAAGAGCTAGCCAGTCACAGAAAGCTTCTCCTTAAAAAAATTATGTTTTTCTCACTCTTCTTGGGTATCATCACCTTTTCTTATAATCCTCACAGGAAAATAAAAAGAGAAAAAAATCCTCCCTGTTTTTTTTGAGAAAACAAATTTAATGCATTAGTAGCAGGGCTGATCTGTGCATACAGAGAACCCCCACACAATAAATACTTGATTGAGTCCACAAACTGAGACCTACATCTCAATGACAGCGACTAAATGCTAAAAATGATACCAGTGATGCAATTAAAATGCACGCAAGAACTTTGGTACAGGTGTCTACAATGCCACTGTTTGCTAAACACATCTCCTAATTAGCATGGCTTTAAACAATGCTGATAATAATCCCGTCCTGTAAGGCTTGCCAAATGAATCATTGGGATTGCAAAATAAAAAGCATGAGGAATTCATTAAAGAGCTGTTAAACTCTCCTTTGTTTATCTTTCCCCGGTCAGGTGTAAAAATAAATAAATATGGGTTTATGTCTCCAGATCCCATCCGAATGCTCCGCTCCACAACAACGCGCCGGGGAAGAACCTCTTCAGGAGGTACCAACATTTTTTTTTTCCTCTCCGTTTCAAAAGAGAAATCCTCCCACTATTACAGTCCTGAAAATCTGCTCCATTCTCTATTTGTCATCTGGGATTGAGTTATCAGACACTACTTGTATTACTTTGGGAACTGACATGTCTATTTACAGAGACACAAAGGCAATCCAGCAGCACAACCCCTGCTTTTCCCAGCACCTCTCCTTCTCCCCTCCGCCAAATTCTACCAGCACTTTTTTCTGGGGAGGGGGGAGGACACCTCACTAGTTTCCCAGCATGACAGAAAACATTTCCAGCCACTTTTGCACTTGTTACAGCCTTATGAAAAATCACCTATATCTCCCCAAAGAACACTATTATTTTTTCGAGGTTTTTTTTTGTTTGTTTGTTTGCTTGTTGGATTTTTTTGCATTTCTTTTTTTTAAAGAGGGTCACTTCCCCCATTTCAGCCTGCAATTAAAATGGAGGCAAGGCCAGGCGATCTATGTCTGGCTTTAGGGGGAGACAATAACCCAAAACAGGCCTGGCTTTAAAAAAAAAAAAAAAAAAAAAAAAAAAAAAAAAAAAAAAAAAAAAAAAAAAGAGAGGAGAGGGAGAAAGAGAAAGAGAGACAGGCAGAAAGAGAGAAATACAACATGCTTCACCAGTATTATTACCTCATCCCTTTTTCCAAGCAGTTTTGAACCACACTCCTGACAAACTCTTGGTCCAACTTGCACGGATGCTGGTTTTTAGGGGGCGGAAAGGGTTTTAATGCTGGAGCCGGGATTGAGGCTGGCTATCCGCAAGTGGAGCTGCTGTTAAAATGCCCCCTTGTCTCTTCTCCTCTCCCTTGAGCTGGGTGTTGACGCAGCAGAAATTACCAGCTGGAAAATTCCCCTTTTGGAGGTTACGGGGAGGGGGGGGGGGCGGGCGGAGGAGCGAGGGGAGGGGAGGGCCGGGGGAGGGGGGTTAAACCCGGCACTTACCAAGTTAAGCCATCCACCCACACCAAATAGGACATCGCGTCCCAAAGAAGGCTCCGTGCCCCCCTCGGCGGGCAGGGCGCGACCGGCCGCGCTCCCCCCGCGGCGAGCGGGCAGTGGGGGGAATAACGGGGATAAAAACGGGGATAAAAACGGGGATAAGGATAAAAACGGGGATAATAAGGGGGATAATAACGGAGATAACACCGGGGGCGGCGGTGCGGGAGCAGCGGGGGGGGCTCCTCGCCGCTCCTCGAGGGGTGGGGGGGCGGCCATGGCGACCCCCGCTCGCCCCGGGGGGCGGGGGGCGGCGCGCTTACCTGTGCCCCATGGAGGAGAGCGGGGTGTCGGAGCGGCCGGAGCGGTGGCTCCGTCGGTCACTCCGTGCCTCTCCTCCCGGGTGGGGAGGGGAAGGGGAAGGGGGGGCGGAGGGCGGAGGAGGTGGGGGGGAGAACCCGGCGGAGGGGGGGAAGGGGGGGGCGCCCGGGCGCGCTCCCGACGCTCCCTCGGGCGCGCGGGGCGCGAGCCCGCGGAGGGCGGGGGGGGCGCGGGGGGGCGGGGCCACGCGGCGCGTGCCGGCGTTGTCCCCGCCCACTCTCCCCCAGCGGCGGGCGGTGATTGGGCGGCGGCGCCTCAGTCCACCACGCCCCCTTGCCACGCCCCCTCCTCTTGCGCCGGGGGAGCGGGGGCGCCACCGGCGGCGCTGCCACTGCCGGACACCGGAAGTGGGGGAGGGCGGGGGCGCGCGGCGCGCGGGGCACGCCGGGACAACGCGGAGGCTTCGCTGAGGCGGGGGCGCCGGCAGGACCCCGCACAGCTCCTGGTCCCGGTCCTGATCCCGATCCTAACCCCGCTCCTGCTCCTGCTCCGGACTTTTCTGGGCCTTCCCGGGTGTCTCCTGCCCCCAGCAGGTGCGCCTGGCCCTGGGAGGGGCGGCTGTGCGCCCTCAGCGGGGCGCGTCCCCTTAGCCTCGGCGCGGGATGGAGGACGGCGGGTGTTGGAGCGGGACAGTGCCGCAGCCTCCTCCGGACCTTGCTGAGGGAAAGAAAAACCACTTTCCCCCTCTTGTATGCACTGAGATGTATTTCACACAATCCCCTGAAATGAAACAATGTAAAATAAGTGCATTTCGGAGCCCCCCTGACCCGTAATGGCCAGAGAGCGAGGCCGGTGGTCGGGGGAGGATGGAGATCACAGCGATGGAGATCACAGCCAGCTCCGCAATGGAAAACCTCCCGCTGCAACAAAGGGCAGGGCTCTGCCCTTTTGACTGTCGCGCTGAAGGATCTGACAGAAACTGCCCTATATTTCAAAGGAGGGAGCTTAACAGGGCAGGATAGGTCTGGAGCGTGGGGGAAGTCGGCGCGATCGCACGATGGCTGCGGTGAGCGGGGGAATCGCTCTCGCTGCTTGTGCGGTCGCTGGATTGTGAAAGCAGAAGCTGCTCCAGCAGATAAAATGTTTGCAAACTGTTTTATCGACATCTGCGTGCTGTGATTGCGCCCGAAATTGGGGAAATACGTGTCTGACCAACGGTGTTGGCCGTTTGCATAGTTAACTGACTTAGGTGTGTAATCACAGTAATTGCCTGGCCAATTGCGTGCCGAAGGTTTAAAAATTTCCTCCGTGGTTTCCTTCCCTACATCCTATATATTTCCTTCATCTCTGGCTTTCAAGTAGGCAGACTGCTATCGAAATCTTAGACTTGACTTTTATGCCTACTCTTCATTCAAATCCATTTCTATAAGGTGCTTTTAATTCCTAGGACGTCCCCTCACAAAAAGTTTATTTTCCACTTTTTAATCTGTAATTTAAATAAACGGATGTTCCATCATGTGTTTTCCTCCCCCCGTTTCCTCCCACATACCCTAAATACCTTTAATTTTGAAAAGACTGAATAAACCTGATTAATGAAAACAAAATGCCTTTTCACTGCAGCATGTTTTTAATTACCTCTTCATTTTATATTGCAACAGAGTCCAAGCACCACCTTCCTAGAAAGAGTTCCATTAAAATGCAAATGAAGACTTTGCAGAAGTTGTTAATGCAACCAAGGACACAATTTCTTAGACTTGAGCAGTGCAGAATCGGCGCTGGGCGGGGGTTCCTGCTGCCACCTGCTCTTTCTGCACACACAATCCTGTGTAGAACACGTTTTCCAGCCTCTCTCACCTGTGGGTGAGGAGCACCAGAGCTGAACAAACAAAATCCCTTTTCCACCCAAAATATTCGTGCTGGTTTTCACATGAATCTGCCCACCCCACGCCTGCAGGTATTAAATCCTTCTGTGCTTTGAGTCATTTTTTTTTTTTAGGCTGATATATGAAGGTTAAAGGGGCTGTAGAAAGTGGAGCTTTATCTTTATGGCATCATGTATTGTTTTGCATGACATCTGCATCATACCTGGTTGCAGCTGTAACCATTCCTGCCTTTCCTCACTCCTCTGTTTGAGGCCTTCCCCTGTTACCCCAAAGCTCCTCAGGTACAGGATGTACTCTCCCCTCCTCTCCTCCTGCCCAGGGTTTCTTCCCCAGGTCTTTGTTGGAAGAAAGCATTTCTTCCTGTGGTATTTGTTTGTGTGTCAGGCTGGGCTGACTCCCCCGGAGCAGCAGCAGCTGCTGCCCGGGCACTGCCCTGGGGAATGCTCCCAAGAGGGGGAGGGTGGCAGCAGGCCCTGTTTCCCAAAGCTGCTCCACACAAAGGATTTCAGGAGACTGGAAAAGCTTTAATATTCTTTTGCCAAGCCCCCTTTCCTTTAATTTGAAGGAAATTTGTGTTGTGTTTTAGGTAAATACTGCAATAGCTCGGCGTGCCCTGAGAGGTGCTTTCTCCACATGAAGAAAGAAAGGATGTGCGTGGAAAAAGAGGAGCTTGGAGAAAAAGATCAGGGTAATTGGGGTAGCTCCTGTATTTTTGGTGTGCAAAGGAGGGATTAGGAGTGTAATATCATGTCAGGCATTACAGACCATGTGTTTCCAGCCTGAGTCCACATCCCTTGCTACCCACCATACTGCAGGTTCTACCCTGGCAGAGACTGGTGCTATCACACTACTGATGGGTTTTAGCCACTGGAACAGCAGGTAAAGATCATATTCCTGTAGCACAGGAGTGCTTGGAGTTGCCCTGATATGTTCCTTTTGCTCTACCAAGAACATGTGAGCACTTGAACCCCCAGCACAGCCATGCCAGTGCTCCATCCTCACTGAGTGGGCAAATGAGGCACCATGGACTTGTACATGTGCTGTTGAATTTTGCTGCCTTTTCAGTGTCCCTGCACCTCTGTGATTGTTCCCTGAACAATCTCCAGTGCAAATATGTCAGCACTATCCTCCCACTGTCTCCTGCACTGGGGTATGGTGGAGCCACACCAGGGGACAGTAGCAGAGAGCTGGCTGGGTGCTGTGTTCATACCATGTCCCATTTGCAAAAACACGGGATTGGTGAGGTTGGAAAAGACCTCCAAGATCATCAAGTCCAAGCATTAACCCAGCACTACCAAACCCACCACTAAACTATGTCCCCAAGTGCCACATCTGCACATTTTTTGAATGCTTCCAGGGATGGTGATTTCACCACTTCCCTTGGTAAAAATTCCCAAAATTTGCCAATATGGGCAAAGAAATTCCTGGCTAGAAATGCCAAATCATCAGAAGCACTGAGCATTCTCATTTCAGCTCATCTTTCCAGCTCTCCTCTACTTTATGTTCATTGCAGTTGTACAAGATTCTACATTTGATGAATTAAAATTATTTCCTATGTGTCCTTGTCATGTGGGCAGTTTGGGAACACATTGACAAAATCTAAGTGGCCTAATTGCTGTTTTTTCCACTACTAAACTATTGTAGAAATAGAGGTTCCAAAGCAACCCTGGGCAATCTGTGATCTCTGCTCTCAGTGATCCCTACTTTGTTTCCATGTTCTATGCAAGGTAGACTTGGCTCTCCATCACCAAACCCTGCTCTTCCCTAGGTACAGCAGGAAAAAAGCCACTTTGCACAGCTCTGTTTCTGCCCTTCACAGCATCTCTGAATCCCTGGAAATCCCGAGACCATCAGCTTTGTGAACTGCATGGAGAGCAGCTGGCAGATGTCAGAGGAAAGGGTTAAAGGACCCACATTCCTGTCCCCACTGCCCTGACCAAAGGTCAGGGGTTCCTTAGGTGAAGGAAAGGAGGGAGGTGGTGCAGCCCTGACCAGGTCATTTGAGGAGTAAACCACATCTTAGGGGAGCTAATGAAGCAGCATTTGTCTCTCTCACAGGCTCATACTCCCGGTCTGTGCCGGGCAAGTCGGAATTCCTTCTCTAGTGGGAGTGAAGATGTCGATTGTATTTTTTCCATGATGTGTATTGAGGCATTTGCTAGGTTGTGGGAGTAAACACTTGGGGGAATTCTCCATGAGCTAGCAAGGGCAAGTCACAAGCCTACTAAATATGGTGAGTGAAGATTACAAAAAAACCCCCCTGGAGAATAAACCTCCCCCTTTCCACCCCATCTCCCCACCACCACCCCTGCAGATTTGTTCTCATTATCTCGTGCTGTGTCTCACTGCTGGCTGGGTAAACCTGCTGCCATTTGTGGGACTAAACACATTGTGCTGATTTAGTTTTGTTTTCTGCACCCAAGGGCAGCCCTGGGGTGGTCCTTCATGGCTCCACCACGCGCAGAGACACACAGGACCATCCTGCTGGAGCAGAGACACCAGATACTCAATGGGGGGGAACAGCAGGAAATGCTCCCAGGTCTGTAAATACTTGAAGGGGTGAGAGATGATGGTCATGTACGAAATATTTGACCAGACACATCCCACTGACCTCCTTTGGTGCTGCTCTTGAAAAGGATTGGCCAGAGTCAAACAGTTGATCTTTAATGCTCCAAAAATACATTCCCTTTCAAAGCTTCTCAAGTGGAAAAGCATCCAGGCTGTCAAATTCAGTCCCCCACTCCCAACTTCTTGTGGCCTGGATGAGCTCAGATCTGGGGTGTCCATTTATGTTCCCCCAAGGCTGTAGATGACGATGAGGATGAGGAATGCTGAGGCCATGGCATGGGGGGTGCAGGAGGGTGCAACAAGCTCTGTCCCCACCCTCTCCTGCCTGCTCCATCTTCACTCTCCTTGCCTTGCTGCTCTGGCTCTGTCTCATCCTTCTCTGTTCCCCTCCCTGGAGTGGCCCAGCAGCAGCCAAACACTGATTCTTGTGGACCTCACTGGGAGCCTGGAGCCAACCTGGGCCCCTCGAAGTCCCACCCAGAAGCCGCAGGCCATTTGTGTGTTGGTTGGAGCTCAAGAGATCCCTGTGCCCTGCTGACACCACCCTCCTCCTTCAATAAAAGATCTCTACTTTCCTTTCTCTCAGCTTGGGTTCTTCTCAGAGTTGTTTCCTGATGTATTTTGCATCACAGTGCTCTGGTACATCATCCCTTCCCAGGTTTCCTCCTGTCCCAGGTATGGATCAGTAGCAGCTCACTGCTGTGTGCTTTGGACAGTGCTCTTTAACCAGATCTTCTCCTTCTGCAGCTTTTTGCTGACTGTCACCTCTGTACATCTGGGAAACGTCAGTGCCAGGCTTTGTCCTGACATCAACAGCAAAATGTCAGCACGTTCAGAATAAATTTTGATTCTTCTTCCTGTACTATCACTCTCCCTTACTCCTGCAACCTTTCCTGGTCATTATCAGGGGCTCACAGCATTCCTTTAGAAACAGACAAACCCATTTTCAGGAGACAGAAGCAGGGACTTCCCCATGGTCCTGCATCCTTCAAAGTCTGATTTGTCTCTTAGTCAAGCCCAACCCTTTTTACTACAATACCTACAAAGCCAGGGTTTAAGAGTGATTTTGCTGAAATAGATCCCTCTGTTTGCAAAGATTTGGTTTTCTTCAGAAACCAAGGAAATTGCAGGGCTGCATGCGAGTCCTTGGCTCAGTGTGATCCACGAAAGCCGTGCGTGTCATGGAGCTGTGCTGGCAACAGGCAGAGGCAACAGTTAAAATATATATATATATAAAAATATATATAACTCCTGGAGTTTGGGAAGTGTGGTTTGGGGTTTCGGCAGGCAATTGCTGGTTCTCCTAACGACTCAGGCCACAGCCAGGGTTTAGCTGGGTTAAACACTGAGTCAGGTTTTGCTCTAGTTGATGTGGAGCTTGGGATGACACTCCACTCTGGGAGCATTAACTATTCCCACCTCCATTCCCAACCTCCTCAGCTCAGAGGGTGTGGAGAGCTTGTTTGTCTTTTGTTCCTGTCTTGATGCTTCCTTTTGGTTTTACCTCCAGTGTCCTGAATTTGCTCAGACAGCTCCAATTTCAGGGTTCCCCGCAGGGCTGTGCTGGAGCTGAGCTGCAGGGTGTGGGGAGCAGCACATGTCTGGTTGCTTTCCATTCTAAAATAATAACAAGAAAAATCAGGAGGGCTCTGGCAAAACGTTCACAAAATGCTCTTAAGAAAATAAGAAGGGTTTTACAAGATATTTGAATTTATATTAAAATTCCTCCTGCTTGTCAGGAGGAGCAATGAGGCTGTCAATAATTAGTTCCTATTTGGAGCTGTTCAAAGGCTGTTAATGGCATTTTGCACCCTTCTGTGAACACCCACCTGGTTCCTGAACACCTGGGTCACGCCAGTGGCCGTGCATCACGCTGGTCAGCATCTTCCTGCTGTGATGCCCTCTCCTCCCACCATTCCCAATGGGAAAGTGGCTTATTTAAGTGCCAAACCCCTCTTGTTGTAAATGGCACCTTTAGGTGATTGGTGTCCACCACGGGCACCTCATGGTGGTCTCCATGCCCTTCCCTGGGCTTCTCCTGGCTCATCCCAGCTTTTCCCAGAGAAGCCTGGCCGGCTGATGTGACCCGTAGGCGAAATCCCAGTGCTGCCAAGCCCTGGGGAGAGCTCGGCCGCTGTTCCCAGGCTTCAGTTCCCGCAGGATTTCCTATCTGGGCAGAGCCGGGGTCAGCAGGGAGGGGTCCGGCCAAGAACCCCGCAGCCCCCAGCCCTCGCCCTGCTGCAGGAAGCTCTGCCGGGAGCGCGGGGTGGAGTGGGGGAAAGGAGGGGAGAGGAGGAAAATGGGGAGTCACAGGGGGAGCCGCCAGATAAGGCTGGGCTGGAAACGCTGAGCGGATGCAGCTCCGGGCCGGGCTCGGACCTGCGCCCCGGTCACTTCCCTCGTGCCGCCCAGCCAGAGCTGTTACAGGAGCCCAGGGATGAAATTACAGCCAGGGAGATCCAGCACCTGAGCTGGCTCCAGCAGCACGTGGCCAACAGGCAGCGGAAAATCCCTCCCGGAGCCAGCTGCCGTCGGGA
The DNA here is from genome assembly GCA_027886175.1 of Phylloscopus collybita. Classification (NCBI taxonomy): domain Eukaryota; kingdom Metazoa; phylum Chordata; class Aves; order Passeriformes; family Phylloscopidae; genus Phylloscopus; species Phylloscopus collybita. Next base: position 7,043,309 of record JAJNNQ010000027.1, on the reverse strand, counting down.
AGATGTTTCCTCTTCTCCGGTCAGGCAGGGCAGAGCTCAGCATCGCCCGGGGGGATCGGCCCGGAGGGTGTGGGGGTCCAGGCAGGCAGGGCTCCGTGTCACCCAGTGTCTGGTGAGCCCTGGAGCCTGTCCCAGCTGGAGCTGTGCCGGCAGGGCCAGCACCCACACCCAGGCTCAGGGCTGCTCCCAAGCAGAGGTAGAACCACCGCTGGCCCCAAAGCCACGGAGAGCCCCTGATCTCTGGGAAGTAGCACAGGGATGTGGGCAAAGAAGACAAAGAAGACAGATGCTTTCTTTATTTTCTTTCCCCCTGGATTTAGTAGTTCCAACCCCCTCCAAAAATGTCTGTGCTCTCTCCTCAGCTCTTTTCCAAACCCAACCCACTCATTTTTACTATCCCTCCAGGAGTTTGCTCCCTGTGATACATTATCTGCTCCCTCATTGTCACACCAGCCCTGAGCTCCACATCCTGCTGGTCCCAGCATCAGTTTGAGCAGCCCCATTGTGCTTCCCCTCCAGCTTGCTCACATCCCACTCCATCCTTGCTTTTCCCAGAGAAGACAGTGCTGGAGCTGCCAGTGTAATCTCCTCTAGCACCTGTAGACACATCCTGGCACCACAGTCCTTCCTTTCCAACCTTCAAGGGTATTTTGGGGTAAGGCGGGCAGAGCTGCCCCCAGAGATGGCTCTTGGCCCCATCAGTGTCACACAAAGACCCAGAAAGTGCGAGAACAGTGTGATCCTGAAAACTCTCGACATCTCACAGACAGGACTGAGGGCTGTAGGGGGTTGGGGGACCTGGAAGGGTCCTGTCTGTGCCAGACTGGAACCCCAAACCCCAGCTCTGCTCTTTTCCCAGCTCAGGCTTGGCTCAGTGAGCACCAGAGCAGTGTGGGTTTGGTTTAATCTGCAGGGAGATCTTCACACCTTCCTTTGCTCTTTTCCTCGCCAGCCCCTCTGCCTGCCAGTGCAGCACCTTGGTGGGGGCAGTGCCCATCTGCTGGCAACTGCGGGTTTTAAAAAATGTTTTCCCTCCCTCCCTCTCCCTCCTCCACCCTCTGCTCCTCCTCCTCTCACCCTTTGCTTTCCCCATGCGTTTTTTGCCGGCGCAGCATGGATACAGCTCAGTGGGGGGATGGGGAGATGCTGTGCCCAATGCCAGTGAGGAATTGACCCTCCCAACCTGCAGTGAGTGCAGGTCACAGCGAGAGCAGGTCCCAGCCTTGCACACACGTGTGCAGTCCCTGCAGTGCTGCCTGGGGCTGGAGGTGTCCCTCCAAAGGACGGGGTTACGGCAGCAGAGGCTGCCTGGGCTCTGCGGGGTTAGCGGGGGTACAGCCTGCATCCGTGCAGATGCAGCGTGTTTATTCTCACCAGATAGTTTGATGGCTTTATCTGATCACAGGTTTTCCTGAGGAAGGAAGGGTGAGTCTGAGTCACTTGAAAATGGGGGCCCTTCATCTCTGGGTATGACTGGTGGGGCCATGGATCTCAGCAGAGCCCCAGGGCAAGACGCGCACCCGGTGCTGGCGTCACTCCAGGTTCACTCTCTGGCTCTGCTGGGTGGGCAATGCCATGGTCAGTGGTGGATGTAAATCCAGTGTGAGCACCCATGGGTGTCAGAGAAAGCACCCAGGATTCAATGCCACAGAGGGAAGACTGAGATCATTTGCCATGTCTGTGGTGAGAGAGGAGGGAGCTGCTGACATGGTGCCCCCGGTGCAGAAAACACCATCACAAGCAAATTGAAAGCAAGAGATAAAATCTGGCAGCAATTGATAAATTCGAGGGAGAGACAGGTTCATGCCCTCCTGGAAGAAAACCCAGATAATTAAACTCCCTTGTTCTGTTAATGTCTTCTGTGAGGGGCTGGAGGAACCAGCCATGGGAGAGCCATGGCTGCTGCTGGAGAGCTGGGAGGCAAAGGTGTGCTGGGGAAGTGCTGGGAGGCGGGGAAGCAGAGTGGGTGGAAACAGCTCCAGCTCTTTAAAACTGGGGAGCTGGGCTGGGGGCTGCAGCAAGCTGGAGCTCTGCTCCCCGACCCACCCACACATCAGCATCCTTCCCAGCTGCCTCTGTGCCTGAGAAAACAAATGGATTTTCCATAAAGTGCTCTCAGAGCACTCACACTTGGCATTTTGTGGAAACCGGGGGTTTCAAGCCTTCCTGAGCGCAGCCAGGCTCCGGAGAGGGGAGCAGAGCAGGCGATGCTGAGCTGCTGAATGCACACAGAGCCAGGCCCCTGGGGTCCAGAATTAATAGGACAGAGCAGGGGCTGTTCCCTGCATGTTTTATTTATGGGAATCAGGCCAGTGAAGTTCCCTCAGCTCACCGAAATAGTCACATCGCCTCTGCTTTGCGCTGCCCACAGCCGTGACCTTGATAAATGGGTCAGTGCCCGGCCCCCTCTGCCTGCCTGGGGGGTGTTTGTTGCATGGGGGGTGGTTGAGTTCCCTCCTCAGACCCCAAAACTCAGCCTTGAAGTGTCCAAGAGTGCTCTTGCTATGGGCAGGATGCCTGTGCTGCCTGTGCTGCCTGTGCTGCCTGCAGCGCTGGCTCTGCCCGCAGCAGGAGCAACCCATGAGAAAGGACCCACGGGAACTCCACCGAAAATCCCCCAGACACAGAGTGAGCTCCGGGCTCCCCCCTTCTGAGAACGGTGCATGCCGGGAGCCGTGTCCCCAGCACCGAGGTGACATCAGCCTCTTGCACCAAACTGGAGCCCTGGGGCCGTGCCTGGTGGCAGAAATGGAGACCCCAAAACAGGAAGCAAAAGTGGGGCTCTGCTTGGTTTCTGCGTTTTTTTCTTAACCTGAGTTTTTTTATCTGTTTCCTGATGCCAGATCACAGTTGTGGCCTCACCACGCTCACCATCACAATGACATGTCTGCCAATCCCATTTGGCAGCCCCAAGGCCACCAGAGCATCCCTGGACTGGTACCCAGGAGGGAGGGATGCTGATCCCGGGATCAGATTGCTTGGATGTCATTGCCAAAGGGTGTTATCAATGTCTGTGTTTGGTAACCATGGAGTGAGGTGGCTTTCCCAGGGCTGCCGGTGAGTCAGTGGCAGAGCTGGGAGCAGCCCGGTTCCTCTCCCCACCCTCAGCCCCAGCACAGCATCTCCCTCCCCACTTCCTTCCCTTGCTGATAATTAGCCCTCAGCTTTGCAGTTCCCGGTGATTTCTCCCAGGGTGGCATTTCCCCATTTGGGTGCTGGGAGGGAGATGTGAGCCCCACGCCCACTCCAGTTCCCACCACGGGAAATGACCATGGGTGGCCCCAGGAGTGGGGAACTAGGGAGGCGTTTCCCGAAAATCCCATGGCCGGGAACAGTCCAGGCCAAGGGACAGCAGTGCCCTTTGCAGGCAGGAAATCCTTCCCAGTGCTTAAAGCCCAAGGGGTCTGTGGAGCATCTCGGCAGCTCCAGGCTCAGCCCAGGGCAGCAGTGGTGGGTGCAGGCAGGGAATCCTATGCCACATCCTGCTCCAGTGGGATCAGCAGTCGGGGGAGGCTGCACACCCACCCCCTGTTTGCTGTGAAAGAAGGGCAGCTGCCAGTGCAGCCAGTCCCTGGGGAGGGCGTGTGGGGACAGGGCCGTGTAGAGCCCTCAAGGACCTTTGTGTGGCTGCCACCATCCAAGGCTGATAAAAGGCTCCAGACACCCTTCCTGCTGCTTCCAAACCCACGGCCCCACCCTGGCCCTGACCTCTGCTGCTCCAGGTCCTTCATTTCCAGGCTCAGGGTCCCTTTGTGGCGCCAGGACCCCAGGGCTCAGCTGAGGCTGGGGCAGGGCGGCAGGATGACATTTTGTTAATGGCTGACTCAGATCACTTGCCCCAGCCCTAGTGTGGGGGTTTGCTATACAACCCCTTCTCCATCCCAAGGACAGGTTTGCTGTCCTGCTGTGTGTGGGGAGGTTTTCTTGGAAGGGCACAAACCTGGAAGCATTGCAGAGATGTCTGTCCACAGGGGAGGGATTTCTCCTTCTCTGCATATTCTTCCCCACTACCTCCCCAAGGATTCGAGAGGCTTTACCCAGAGGTCCGTGTCCTCCAGCAGCATCTCAGGGGCTGGCAGTGAAATCAATAATAAAAATGATGCTCAGCTCCTGTACAGAGCATTACGTCTTCAAAGCCCTTTGCTGGCATAAACTCATTAACGGGGAGGAATCGAATTCCTCATCACACAGGTCCCAGGGATGCAGATCTGGGGGGCGATGGACCGGAACATATTTGTAATAAGAAATCGCTGCTGTCGGTGGCCCCGTGCAGGAGGGCCCTGAGGAGCCGGCAGGAGCAGATGGAGAAGGGAGGGCTGCAATGGAAACAGTGCCCAGGGCGGGCTGGCAGCATCCTGGCAGAGGAGCTGCTTCCCCTCCTCACGGCAGCCGGTGGGCCAGGGTCAGGGAGCCGGTCTCCTGTGCTCCCCACAGCCCCCCTGGGCTTCCCAATGCAAGGGAAAATGAGTCCAGCATCATCTCTGCAGCTCTGCTTCCCTCTGGGAGCATCCCACCCCTGCTGAGCCCCCTTGTGCTGTTCCCAGTGGAGCATCCCAGTCTTCTCCAGCCCTGGCTGCCCAGCCTGAAAGACTTGTTTAACACAAGCCAGGATTAATGGAAAATTGGGGATGTTCATCCTGGTTGGACTGCAGGGATGGGGTGGGCAGGGGGAAGGTGGGGAGGCTGCAGCACCTGTCTGTGCTGAATGGCTCAGTGCTGCCATACTGGCCTGGGGCACAGTGGGGTTTGGGGGGACAGGATGATCCCCTGAAATACATTCAAACTGGATTTTTTTTGAGGCACTGGGCTTCCAGCCTGGTCAGGTCTCCTCCCAGCATGTCCCAACTGGGACAGCACCCACATGTCTCTCACCCCATCCCCCACCTCCCTGGGTTGGGACCCCCAGGAACCCCTGCACCCACTTCGCTGCCTGCTCAGCCCATCCCACCCGGACAGGAGATGCTTGGGGAGAGATTTCATCCAGGGTATCCTGTGGGACTCGGGGCACACTCCCACCCACGGCCGTGGCCTCTTGCCCAGGGCAGGGTGGGAAACCACAGATTCTATTTCTGGTTTTCTCCCTGGGAGGTGCTCCAGGAGGGAGGACGGGAACACCCTGACCTGGTCCCCGAGGTCCTTGAGGTCCTGTCTTTGGAATAGGTCATACACACCCATGCCCAGGGGATGGCTGTGCTGGGAACAGGGAGGGGAGGGATGTCCTGTACCTCTCCACTTCCTTATCCCTCCTGCCTGGGGTCGGTACCCTCCCCATCCCCATCCCTGGAGGGACCAAGCCCCTACCGCACTGAGTAGGAGTGGGAGGCTCCTCGGTGTGGGGGATTGCGGGATGCAGGGGCACAGAGGGATGTGGGGACATGGAGGGATGCGGAGGCCGAGCTCATCCAGGGTTACCTTGGAAACGGCGCCCGAGCCACACATCCCTGTCACCACTGAGGGACTGAGCCACGGCGGTGCCGAGGCCAAACCCCACTCGCCGGCTCAGGGTGACAGCAGGGGTGTTGGGAAGCGTGTCCCCCAATCCCTTTCGATGGCTGGTGCCAGACAGGGGGAGACGTGGCTGCAAAGGGGGCTGTGTCCTCCCCCGGGGCAGAGAGGCATCGCCCAGCCCTGGGCAGGGAGAGAAGCCCCTGCAAGGGTGGCTGTCGGCCAGCGTTCCTCCTGGCAGCTGGATCCCTCCCCGGCAGCCGGATCCCTCCCTGGCGGCCGAATCAGTCCCTGGCAGCCGGATCCCTCCTGCAGGACAGGCACTCCCCGCAAAGATGGAGCTTTAAATAAATAACGAGCTGCCGACATCTCCCGGCTCCGCTGGCAGCGCCACGCTGGGAGCCCTCCCTGGCAGCCCCCGCACTCCGGAACACGGCGGGAACGGGGACAGTGCTGCTGGGAGCTCGGCCCGGGGGGGGGTAATGATCGAGGGAAAAGGGCTGGCGGGGCCCTGGGATGTCCCTGGCGGGGTCAGCGCTGCCTGATGGCTCTGCCAACCCTCTCCTTAAAGCTTTCCTGTCATGGAGCACCACAGCCTAGCTTTGGGAATGGGATTTAATCACTGAGGGTGGGCTGGGGGAGAAGCGCTTGGTGCTTCCTGGGACGCTGTGATGGATGCGGGGAGGTGGCGGTGCAGGAAGGATGCAGGAATGCGGGCGGGGTGTGGGGATGAGGGAGGGATGCGGGAATGCAGGCAGGGTGCAGGCGGGTCAGCGGGGATGTGACCCCTCGGTTTTTCCCTGATGGAAGATGCTTCCTCGCAAACCGGTTTGCAGGGTGGAGCTTTCCAGAAGGCATTGCCAGCCGGGGGAGGCAGGCCGGGCGCGGGCAGAGCCGCAGGCAGGGTTCAGGCAGAGGCCAGGCAGCGCAGGCAGCGCGGGGAGGGAGCGGCCGGCGAGCCAGGGAGCCTGTCAGGGCAGCGCAGGCTGCAATTAGCCGAGGAGCGACGGCAGGATCCTGCCTCAATTAGAGCCTCCATCCCCGGCCGGCGGGCAGGGAACCGTGCCCAGGGGCAGCACGTCCTGGCACCCCGCGCTGCCCGCACCCGGCATCGCCCGCCCGGCCCCGCTCGGGCTGGGGAGGGGACACTGGGGGTGCGGCGGGCAGGGGGTGGTGTGGCCGTGCTGGGGGCTGCCAGAGGGGAGCGGGGACGGACTCTGCTCCAAAAGCAGCTGAGAGGAAGGAAGAAGCAGCTAAAATAAGCAGGTGGGTGGACAGGGAGGAAATGATAGCGAGGCTGATAACGAATGGCTGGGGAAGGGGGACAAGAACCAAAAGGTCCCCAGGAAACGTGAACTGGTCCCTCTGGGAAGCAGAGGGAGGTCACGGCACAGGAGGGGGCCCTGCACTCCCAGAGAGTGGGCGTGCAGGCAAGGGATGCACAGAATGCTTCAGCAGCACGGGAAGTGCCAGCCAGGAGTGGGGGCAGCTCTATCCCCCCATTCACCTTTAGGACCTTCAGGCAGGGGGACAACGGGAGGCAGACGCCGGCAGAGGCACTCTGAGCATCCTCGGAGGGTGGATGGGAACCCTTGGAGTGAAATGCCGGGGGGAGGAGAGCAGCACACAGCTCTGTGTGCTTTGTGTGCAGACAGCTGCCACCCCCACCCCAGGCATGGCCAGGCGGGGTCAGGGAGGTGGACAGAGACCAAACCAAGTGCCCAGCACTCTAGCAATGGTTTGGGATGTACCCAAGGGGAATGGGGCAGGGAGTGGTGGCAAGCCAAGTGCTCCCTCAGCATGGCACTTCCCTGCCCTCCCTGCCTGCTCGCTGCCAGCATCCCTGGGCTCCCACAGCATCCTGGGGACTTCCACAGCATCCCACCTCCCCTCTGTACATCACAGCTGGGAAGGACGGTGTCAGGAAAGGTGTGGGGACATTTGGCTGGGGTTTGGACAAACCCAGGGATTTGGGCAGGGGGGCTGGGGTGCTGGGGACAGTCCAGAGGGGCTGTAGCCCTGCTGTATAATTATGGAATGGTTTGGGTTGGAAGGGACCTAAAGCTCCTCTCATTCCATGGGCAGAGCCACCTTGCACTAGGCCAGGTTGTTCCAGCCCTGTCCGACCTTGGCCGTGGGGAGCAGGCGGAGGCAGTTGGCCGGAGCTCAGGATGCTCAGGGCCGGAGCTGTGGCTGCTGTCCTGGGAGTTTCCACATGAACCACACACTGTTCGCATCTGAGCCTTCTCCCCGTCCAGGGCAGCGGCTGCCGGGGGTTATTTCCTGCCCTCCGCGCTCTCCCCCCGCCGCCCCTGCCTGCCCCAGCCCGGCTGCTTCCTCTCGGCCGCCCCGGGGGCTTTCCATGCTGCCAGAAAATAAATCTCAGGCTATTTTTAACAGAGGGGAAAACGCCAAGGTCTCCTCCAGGCTGGGCTGCTGCGGAGCCGAGCGCGGACGGGCACCCCCGGAGAGATGAAGGAGGGAGAGGAATGTGCGGGAAGGATGTGGGTAGGCAGGGCAGCGTGACCCCGCTTTCATCTCCCTGCCTTCGGGCGGGATTTTGGGGAAGGCAGGGAGAAGGGCGCCAGGAAGGGGGCACCGGCTGGGTGCTGTGGCACCCCCTTGCCCCCCTTTGCAGCAGACAAACCGCCCCCACCACAGCGCCCCCAGCACCCGCATTAATGTCACCCATGGAGAGAGTGATGGGGGGGGTCACCCCACGTGTGCTGCCACCACCCCAGCTGCGATGGGGTCACCAGGAGGTGTCCTGGAATGGGACACACACACACACACACACACGCACACACACGGTGCCTACCCTGCATCGGGTCAGTGCCAGCACTGAGGGAGCTGGGGACTCGGAGGGTCCCCTGGGGTCAGGGCTGGGCCAGTTGCTGTTTTTAACCCCTGTAAGTGCCTTAGGGAGGCTGCGGGCGGGATCAGATGGATAATGCCGGCGGGGGCAGAGGGGGGCTGCGGAACGGATGGAGCTGATGATAATGGGGGGGGGGGGGGGGCAGGGACAGGCCACCCCACCCCGCTGCTCCCCGAGGGTGGCTGTCCCCGCTCCAGACTGGGACACTGCCATTCCCTGCCAGCTGTCCCCACTGTCACTCCGCACGCATCTTTCTGGCTGCAGCGACACGATCCAAGGACTCGCCCTTTCCTGGGACTCCAGAGACTGAGGATTTATTCCTTACAAGGCTCCTGCTAAAATCTCTCCACCTGAGAGACTCCCACCATCCCCCGCACACCCAGCGCTCCCGCCGGAGTGGGCGGAGGTCTCCGCTCTCCTTTTCCAAGCGGGAGATGTTGTGTAAAGCCCACAGCCAGCGGAAATGCGGGAAGAAAAGCAGGGAGAGAAAGAGCAGCCGTTTCCAAGCGCTGGGTGGGAGGAGAGCAGAAAACAGGAGGTGGAGGTGAAAATGTCAAACCTCCCAGGACTGGCTGTGCGGGCACAGAGTGCTCGCTGGTGGCTGTTGGTCCGTGTCCCTCGAGGAATCACTGAGACCACCTTTGCCTCTGGTCCCCAGTGTGGTGGTGATACTGCAGCCACCTCCCTGCCAGTGTTGTGGCACTCAGGGCTCAGCCTGTGCTGGAGTTTTCAGGGAAAACCTGAGCTCCACATTCCCAGCCCAGGAACTGTTGGCCACCTTTGTGCCACTTTCCTGTGACACAGGGGAAAACCCCCCGGGGGCTGGCTGGGATTTGGGGTGCCTGGCCATGTCCCAGCAGCACCCCAGGCTGGGGGTTTCCAGTGCCAGGGGTGTGGGGCAGTCCCCATGTCGTGGGACACCCACAGAACTCTGGACTTCACCTGTCCCTGCCCCATCCAACCCACAGGGAAACCCCTGCTCTGTGCCCTGGGGCAGCTAAAACATCCCTGGGGACTTCACAGAATGGGCTGGATTGGAAGGGACATTAAAGCTCATCTTGTTCCAATCCCTGCCACAGGCAGGGACACCTTCCACTATCCCAGGTTGCTCCAAACCCCATCCAGCCTGGCCTTGGTCACTTCCAGATGTGGAGCAGCCACAGCTTCACTGAGCAACCAGGGCCAGTGCCTCACCACCCTCACAGGGAAGAATTTCTTCCCAATATCACATCTATCCCTGCCCTCTGTCAGGTTGAAGACATTGCCCCTTGTCCTGTCACTCCAGGCCCTTGTCCTAAGGCCCCAGCTCCCTTGGAGCCCCTTTAAGTACTAGAAGGGGCTCTAAGGTCTCCCCAGAGGCTTCTCTTTTTCAGGCTGAATGCCCACCACTCTCTCAACCTGTCTCCAGAGCAAAGGTGATCCAGCTTTTGGAGTATCTCTATAGACTCCTCAGGACAGCACAAGCTCACTTCTCCAGCCTGTCCAGGTTCCTCTGGATATCATCCCTTCCCTCCAGCATGTCAGCTGCACCACATGGCTTGCCTGGAAAGGGGAATAACCAGGATTTGGGGACCATCCCCACCATGGGGCTCACAGGATCACCTGGAGGGGCCTGACCCAGCTGCAGGAACGGTGCTGAGGGGCTCTGCCTGTGACCAGATGGCTCCGAGCAGCCCTAAGCTCTCCATAATGCCCCTAATTGTCCCCCGGCGCGGGAGCGGGTGGCCCGGCCCAGCTGGTGCCTGTGTCCCCCCGCAGCCACGGCTCCGGGACCTCTGGCTATTTTTAATCCCAGGAAGCTATTTTTGAAGGGAGAGGCTATTTTCCCTGCCCGCGGCTAATCCTGTCTTGCCGTTCAACCTTACCCAGCTATTTGCCGGGGCCGCGCAATGGGCAGCTCCCTGCCCCGGCCTGGGGGGGATCCGGAGGGATTCGGGGCAGGAGCGATGGGCTGGGAAGCGCCGGCCGGGATGGGGAGATCCTGCGCCTCCTGCCCTGCTCTGCTGGGGCCGGGGCTGCTGGAAGCCCCGGGCTTGATCTGGGCAAGGGCACCACAGTGCCACGGAGGGGAACGCGCCCCGTTTGCGGACGCGCGCTGATCGTTCCCCCAGCCCGCCCCCCCCAGGGGGGCAGGAAAGCCATCGGAGGATGGGGATGCCAGAGGTGACGGGGCCGCGCGTCCCCTGGGCGTAGCGGGGACCGCGGGGTCCTGGGAGCGCCGGCGAACTGGGACTGAGCTGGAAGCAGGTGTTGGGCACGTCCCGGCGGGGAGGAAGGGTGGGGGTGCAAGGCCGGGGGGAGCGGGGTGCACATCTGGCAGCGGAGGGGTGGCAGGAAGCGTCGCGCTGGCCCGGCCCCCCCCCCGTGCTCGGCTGCCTCGGGGTCCCGGGGGGCCGCGCCGCTGCCAGATGTTGTGCAGCTGTCTCCGGCGCTTCCTCTCCCTCCATGCCCCGCATCCTCCGGGAAACTCTTCCCTGCGCTTCCTCGGCGGGGAGAGCGGGGGAGAACTCCCCAGCCCCCCGCTCCTCCGGCCCCGGCTTCCTGAGCCGCTGGGTCCGTCCGCTCCAGCGTTCGGCTCTTTCACCCTCGGGTTCACCGCCCCCCACCCTCCTCCCACCTCTCCCCGGCCCCTCGCTCCTTTTCTTCTCCTGCCAGCTGCCCCCCAGCTCCCGATCCCGGGGGATCTCTCCCGTCTCTCGGCTCCCGATGCCGGGGCTGCCTCCTGCGCTCCTGGCTCAGAGCTCTTCTTGCTCCCAGGGCAAAGGAAGGCAGGAGGCAGCAGCGTCGAGCATCACTTATTGCTTTTCTTCTCTTGCCTCTCCCAGCATTTCCTATTTTCCCGCAGAGCAGGGACTGCTGAGAGCCCGACCAGCCCCAGCATCACGGGCAGGGAAAAGCCGGGAGAGCCGCAGGGAGCGCGGCCGTGGGCTGCGGGAGCGTGGGCTGCGGAAGCCGGGGAGATGCTCGCTGCCGGCAGCTCACACCGACTGCGGGGCGCAGATAGGATTCAGGGATTAGAGCAGCTTAGGGAACAGGGCTCTTCCAAGCGGCAGATGGTGCTGGATGGATCCCAGGGCAGGGTTAGCGGGGTGGGAAACAGGTCCCAGAGCAACCCTGGGCAGGGCAGGGCAGGGGAAATCAGGCAGAAGCGGGGAGGAGGAGGAGGAGGGTTTTTGCCCAGCCCGTTTCCGGAGCGCGAGGGAGGGAGGGATCCCTGCCCCAGCTCCCAGGAATGGCAGCTGACGCCCAGAGCCGCTCACAGCTGCGGTGACAGCAGCGTGGCTTTTGCACGCCATGTCCCCGCGAAGTTTCCCTTGTAGCCCAGCCAGGCTGCGGGGTTCAAGGTCCCGGTTACGGGACGTGGCTCCGTCACCCACTGGGTCCTTCAGCTGCACGTGTCCCTTGTCCCCGTGTGTGCGCCTGTCCCCGCAGGAGTGCACGCTCCCCCGTGTGCTCATCATTCTGGGGATGCGTGGGAAGCCCTGAGACCAGAGGCTTCATCCCACACCCCTCCATGTTCCCTGCATCCCCCTGAGGTGCTTTTAGCCACAGGGATGCCTTTCTGGGCTACCTAAAAACAGAGCCCAGACAAAATTAAGAGCATAAAGACTGGTTATATTTATTGAAGGGCTTTCAGGTATATTTTGGGCAGACACAGCCCCCCAGGGCTACATCCAAAATGGACAACGGGTCATGGCTTTTCATACTTACAAAAGTTTGATTCATTTGCATATTGGGGGTTAATCTTCCAATTACAGCTTCAGGTAATGAAGTCATTTACCCCAAGTTTGCTCCCCTCCAACCCACTTTTGTTTACATTTCTCAGAGCCTGAGACAGTGAGGTGTCCTTGATTCCCTGGCCTGGAGAGAAATTGTTGTGTCTGACCAAAGCGGGAAAGCAGTAGCTAACACTCTATATGGAGTTCAGAGTTATACACTAAAGAATTGCAAGATTACAAATATATGGAAAATATAAAAGCTAAATTCCTAGGGCATCAACAGGAGTGCACGCTCCTGGGTGTGCTCATCATTCTAGGGCTGCAGGGGAAGCCCTGAGACCAGAGGCTCACCCCACGTCCCTCCATGTCCCCTGCATCCCCCTGAGATGTTCTTGGGCACGGGGATGGGTTTGTGGGCAGCAGGGTGCTGCTGTGGGGCTGGAGTGGGACAGCCCCTCCTGCCCATGAGGCTGGTGGCTCCCTGAACTCTGCTGTGACCGGGGAGATGAGTAACTTCACCCCAAATGATGCTGGGGGAATTCCCAGTGATGAGGGTGGAAACGAGATGACGAGGTGGGGCCCAGAGAGAAACCCCACAGTCAGGGCAGCACTGATGCTTGACACTGAGTACCTGGGTGACCCCAGGAGCTGTTTCAGAGCTGAGAGCAGCCAAATGAACCGGGATAACAAAGCAGAAATTAAGGGACCCATTTCCATGCAGAGAGGTGTGATCTTCAAAAGTGGCCTCAGAGAAGAATCTGACTTGCTCCAGCTGAGATTGTTCCCATGACTCCTGAGGGCGTTTGTGGTGGGAACAGGGGGACTTCAGCTGACAGTGGGAAAGCCCAACCACCAGTCAGGGAGTCACTGACATTTTCTGGGAAAGAGCAGGATATGAATGGGAACCCCTTGGGCACCCCCTGGGTGCAGCTTTCTGCTTGGGGTGGAGAGGTGGGAACAGAGAACCCCTGGAGATGCCAAGACCCCAGCCCATCCCAGACTGCTTCATGGGATGCAGCCACATGGTCTGGGTGCAAGCAACAACCCCCCACACCGGCAGGGAGGTGGCAAAGTGGGGGAAGTTGGGGTGGTCCAGGCAGGGAGCTGGGCACTCAGAGGATGCTCTGGATCCATGCCTGATGTCAGCCCCAGCAGCTGCGCCCATGTCCCCTCGGCTCATCCCCACTTGAGAGTCCCTGTACCTTCCCCAGCAGCCACAGTGGCGTCTCAGAAAGAGGAAACATCACCCCCGGCATCCCCCCACCATCAGCCGGGGCTATTTTGGGTCTGGAGGAAAGAGGAAGGCAGCACCGGGCTGGTGATGCCCTGCAGCATGCAGGGGCCACTGGTGGATGGGGAAAGAGGAACCCCAACATGGCTCTGCACCCCCGTTCCCACCTGTGGGATGAGGAAAGAGGATCTGTCTCACCTGAAGCATAAAAGGTTTTCGGGGGGGTGGCACACAAGGGAGGCTTGGGCAGCTCCCAGGGTGATTGCAGGGGATCCTCTGATGTGTCCAACTCCCAGTTCCTGCCTTTGTGACCCAGGGGCAGGGTGCTGGTGCACACACCATCTTTCAATGCTGGTTTTTGCTCTTAAATGTGTGTTTTGCCACTATTGCCAAATGTTAGCCCGTGTGGCTGCGTGTGTGGGTGACCCAAGGAAAGGTCAGGGACATAACCATGAGTGGGGATTGACTCTGATGGGGAGAGATGGATGGATGGATGGATGGATGGATGGATGGATGGATGGATGGAAGGAAGGGAGGAAGGGAAGGACAAATGGATGGGCAGATGGACACAGGGATGGACAGACAGGGTCCTGCTGCACCCACACTCTGCAGGAGGCCATCCAGCTGCGCTCCCTCCCCATTGCACCCCCTGGCTGATGCTGTCCCCAGTGTCAGCCCGAGGGGTGGGACACGCCCGGGGCCCATTGGGAACAGGGGCACTGCCCTGGGGGGAGGACAAGCAGAGTCACGGGCTGGCCGTGGGCCATCACCGCTGCCTCTGGGCGGTGATATCTCTGCCGAGCAGATAGCCCCACCGGCCGCCCCTCCTGCTCGGGGGATGCTCCGCTAACCCCTCGAGCCTGGGAACGGCGCGGGGCCGGGAAGAGGCGATAGGGGCTGCTGTATCCGCCGGCGCAGCCTCGCTCCCCGCTCCGCCGGGGCGGACGCCACCGGCATAAAAAGGAGCAGGAGCCCGGCCCGCTCCGCTGGGCCCCTTCCAGCCGCGGGGAGGAGCGGCGGGAGAGCGGAGCCCGGCGGCTGTGCACGGGCAGGGAGGGAATCTAGGTCAGGGCTTGCTTTAAAAGGGGGCACAGAGCCCAGAACGCGGCGGCTTCCAGCGAAGCCACGGAGCAGCGGCGCCTGCCCGAGCCCGGCGCAGACACCGGGAACCGGCAGCTGAGGGATGTCGGTGCTCACCCGGAGCATCCCCGTCCCGGGAGCTGCGGTGGCCGAGGACGGCCGCGGGTGCCGCTTCTCGTGTGCGTGGCCGTTCACGCAATTCCTTGCTTTGCTGGGAAACAGTGGTTTGTTTGTAGCCCTACTACCTCTGCAGTTCAGGGCTGGAAAACAGCGTGGTGCCCGGGGACAGGCGCTTTCCAGAGACGCGTGTGCCTGGACACAGGGAGATGCCACTCGCCTCCCAAACGAGACCGACAAACGGCCCCCTGCTTCCCGTCCGCCTCCACACGGCTGGAAAAGCGTCAGCGAAGGGAACTCGCCCCAGGCCTGACATTTCTGCATTCGCCAGCAAACGGCCAAAAAAAAAAAAGCCCCAACCAAGCGAAAATCCCAGTGGCAGCAAAAAGGGAACCAGGGAGATGTGGAGGGTGCAGAGCTGTGGCTGCCAGGGCAAACAAATGCCTCCACAGACATTTTGCCCCCCAAATAATTGCCCAGCCCCAGCAGAGCCCCAGCAGATCCAAAAACGCAGAAGGGATTTTATTTTTCCCCTCTGTCCACATTTCGGATTGCTCTGCACTTCCCAACACCCTTCAAGGTCTTGGAAAATTATTAAGTTGGCACCACAATGCATTTAATTAAAAGCCAGTGCCTGAAGGTAGAGGGAAATCAGCTGCTAGAGCAGGGGATTTTTGGAGGGCAATCCCGTGAGGCACAGCCCGATCCCTGGCTGTTCAGGGAGGCTGGACTTGGCAGTGGGCTTTGTGCCTGGCAGAACTGGCAGAGGACACGGCAGCCCCTGTGAGCCGCAGCCCTCCCGGCTCCTCCTGCCGCAGCCACCTCCCAGGGCCAGATTTTCAGGAACCCAGGCTCTGGTGAGCTTGGAAAAATCCAGATTTTTCTCATGGGCTCAGCATTCGGCCACTCCCTGGGTTTCCACTGAGCTCAGCTTCGAAATGAGGTGTGCACCAAGGCTCCAAACTTCACAGTAACACCTCAGAAAATCCTCCAATAAAAAGTTAAGCTATTAAAGTTCTCCCTGTCCTCCCAGGGCCAAGCAGGCAGATGGGGTCATGTGCTGTGCTCCAGGAAGGGCATTTCCAGGAGCTCTTGTGGGTGCAAACCCTCTGCTCGGGTGGCCAAGGTGCTGATGGAAAGGGCTCTGACAAATTTCCATTTCCCCATCTATATTCACATCCCTTTTCATGCCTCATCCTGGGGAACCCAACGAGACAGGAGAAAAGGCTCTGAAAACGAAACTAAGCCCCAACCCAGTGGGATTTTCAGGGAAGGGATTACAAAATATTTGGAAGCAGAGCAGCCCAGGGCTTCCCTGTGTCCTGACGCAGGTCTCAAACCCAGGTGGAATTGCGGGCTGCGCTGTGGGCGGGTTTGGGCTCCCACTGCACTCCCGGCCCCTCCAAAGGGAGCATCAGATTGTCACCAGAGCCGAGCTCTGCCCGCAGCAGGCACGGGCCGGGCCCCCCTCTCCTGCCACCGCTTCCCCTTCCCTGGCACTGCAGGTGGCACCGCCGGAGAATCCGCCTCGTGGGGCACATCTGGAGCGGGCAGGGGCCTGACCCCTGCAGCTGCACACCGGGGAGGAACGGGGATCCCGGTGACACCGGGGGCACCCAGGGCGGGCTCGGGGCGCCGGGAAAGGCTCCGGGCACCGCAGCCACCGCCCGACCTAACGGGAGCCCCAACCCCGAAGGCGGGATGAGGGGACAGGCAGAGCAGCTCGTTACCGTGCTGAACGATCAGCGCTAATTAACGAGGCCGGTGGGAGGCTGCGGCCGGGAGCGGAGCTCGGGGGTCGTACAGAGCGGCCGGGCCGGGGCAGGCGGGGAAGTCCCCGGTGCCCCGTGCCGGTGCTGCCCGGTGTGTCGGGCCGTGCCCGGTGTCCCTGTGCCCCGTGCCGGTGCTGCCCGGTGTGTCGGGCCGTGCCCGGTGTCCCGGTGCCCCGTGCCGGTGCCGCCCGGTGTGTCGGGCCGTGCCCGGTGTCCCGGTGCCCCGTGCCGGTGCCGCCCGGTGTGTCGGGCCGTGCCCGGTGTCCCTGTGCCGCCCGGTGTGTCGGGCCATGCCCGGTGTCCCGGTGCCGCCCGGTGTGTCGGGCCGTGCCCGCTGTCCCGGTGCCCCGTGCCGGTGCTGCCCGGTGTGTCGGGCCGTGCCCGGTGTCCCGGTGCCGCCCGGTGTGTCGGGCCGTGCCCGCTGTCCCGGTGCCCCGTGCCGGTGCTGCCCCCTGCCCTCCGGCCGCGCTCACGGCACCGCCCGGCCCCGCCCGGCCGCGCTGACCCCTCCATGACGTCACCCCGGTGTCCGGCGCTGCCGCCGGGCAGTGACACACGTGTCACCGTCACCGTGGCGACGCGGCGGTGACGCGCTGTGCCCGCGACCCTCCCCGGAACGGGCGGGCGGCGCGCGCTGAGCGCGTCACCGGGGGCGGCGGCGGCGGCGGCGGCGGCTGGACGGGCCCGGGGCGCCGCCATGGAGAGCGCGAACCAGGGTACGGGCCGGGGGCTGCGCTCCGGGCTTGGGGCGCCCGGTGCCGGGGGGGTCCCGGGCAACGGGGGGAGCTCGGGGACGGCGGTGCGGGCGCTGCCGCTGCCGTGATGGGGAGACGCGGCCCCGGGGATGGGGGGCGGCCCCGGGGGATGCGGAGCGGCCGGGGGTCGCTGCTTGGCGCCGCTTCCCTGGCCGGGCCCCGTCCCCGCGCACGGTGCCGGGCACAGGAGCTGTAAGGGCGCGGAATGCCCGGTGCTGCTGGCGGTTCCGATCGGTGCTCGTGGAGGAAACTCCAGCGGAGGTTTCTGTTCCCGTCCCCAGCGCAGCCCCTTCCCGCAGCTCTGCCACCCCCCGCCCTGCTTTGCATAACGCGCCTCGCCTGCCGCTTCTTATTCAGTGCCCTCTGCTCCTTGTCTGCGACAGATATCAACCTTAACTCTCCCAACAAAGGTCTGCTGGCGGATGCCATGACAGATGTTCCCGTGGATAACGCGGCCCGGGGCGCTGCGCCCGAGGGATTGACTCTGGCCGAGGAGGAGGAGCTGAGGGCCGAGCTCGCCAAGGTAAGGGCAGCTCGGCTTGGCAGCGTGTGCCCCGGCTGTGTTCTGCTGGGAAGGAACAAACAGGAGCCACAGGGGCAGGACTGGGTGTTTTGTTGTTGGGGTTTGTTGTTTTGTTGGTGTTTTTTGGTGGTTTTGTTTTTTTGTTTATTTTTTTTTTTTGCTTTTTAATTTTGCAGTGTTACCTTTGGGTCTCTCAGCTGGTTGTTAAAATGCACAAAGCTGGCAGATACTTCAAACGCTGCGGTGCGTTGTTTGCTCTTTCCCAGAGCAGCCTAATTTGGAGCACTAAGGAAATAAGTAGCTTTTGATGCCATGAGCTCAGTGTAGGATTTTAGTTCCATGTGAAGCAAGAAAACACTTCAGGCAAATGCTAAGCAAAAGAAAGCCATTTTTCCTTAGGAAACTGAAACATTGGAGCACTTAATGAGCTTTTCTTCCTACCTTTTTCTCTTAAATATTCATTACACTTTACAGGCAGCTTTTTCTGGTGCCTATATGCTTTTGAAGAGCTGAGGGTTTATAATGTAACATCCTAAGGTTTGAGCACCTTTTGGGGTTTGAGGATCAGGTTATCATTTCTGTCTAAAATGTGGCTGAAGATAATTGCAGCTGTTTCTCTGTTGTCCTTCATGTCAGAATCTTGTGGTGGTTCTTTGACTTGCAGGTTGTGGCAGGGGAGGACTTTGCTGCTCTGTGTGGTCATGCAGGGCTTGCTGAGCTGCAGCTAAGGTAGAAATGAACCCACTCTGCCTGGAAACTGCTCCAGAGTACTTTGAAAGTGTTGTAAGAAAGATCTCTGAGGAAAAACTCTTTGCTTTAAAGACATCAGAGGAAAAGGAACATAAGATAAAATCTTAGTTAATAAGGTTTGGTGACTGAATTGTGCCTGCTGTTGAAATTACAGTGCAAGGAATGGGTTCTGTTCATCTCAGTGTCACTAAATCACCAGTCCAGTGACTTGTATGGAGGTGAAGTCTGAGTGGTCCTCCCATTCCAACACAGTTCATGTTGAGTTGAATAATTCATCTGATGTTCTTCCCAATTTTTATAATTAATGTTAATGAAATGTTCCTAGTTCCGAGGGAGGTAAAAATTCATTTTAATTTACAGTTTTTAACTAAACCGTGATTTGAGACAAACCTCTGCCTTTCTCTAAGGTTGAAGAAGAAATTGGTACTCTCAGACAAGTTCTGGCTGCCAAAGAGAGGCACTGTGGAGAGCTGAAGAGGAAGCTGGGTCTGACTCCCCTGGATGGGCTAAAGCAAAACCTGTCCAAAAGCTGGCACGATGTCCAAGTCTCCAACGCGTAAGTGTTGCTTGTGACACGCCTGTGTTCAACTGGGACTCTGTGTGACACTTCCCAGCAGGGTATTCCAGAGCTCTTTTGGGTGGCTGGAGGTTTCTCTTCTGCTGGGTTTATGGAGTAAAAGACACCTAAAATAATCCTTTTTGTGTCTGTTTAAATTGGATTTTCATATCCGTGATCAGGATGAATGTTGCTAGCTGCTCTTTCCCATGGTGTTAGAGATCTGTATCACACTTACTGCTTCAGTTTTCCTATTTCTGCCTGTTCTTTGAGGCACAGGCAGCTGCTACCTTGTTCTGAACTCAGGCTCAAAGAGAGGTGCAAGCAGTTTCACAGCTTGTGCCAGTTCAGAAGCATTCCCTGGGTCGTAGAGCCTGAATTAAAAACCTGCACTTCCCAGGAAAAAAAATCTGTTATATTAGTGTGCTTCACCAGAGTCATCTTGTCCTAAATATGTGAGGTGAGACTGGTCCTGAACAGGCATTAAGGGTATAGTCATTGCTGTGCTTGACAGTGCCAAAAGGAGGGTCCATAAGGTAAGTTTGTCCCTGCTCTGGGTGTCAGGGACTCTGGGTGCCCATGGAGGCATCACTCAGGCTAAAAAGTCTCCTGTAACTTAACTGGGCTTTGGAGTTATTGACAGTGATACTGCAGAGCAGATCACTGAGCCGTTCATCTTGCTGTTTATTCTTTTCCTCATCCTCCCTCCTCTGTCCCTGCCCCATTTCTGTTATTCCTTTGTCACTGGAATCTGTGTCATTGTCTTCTAAAAAATGAATATTAAAGTTATATTCATTAACACTTTCTGTTTCTAGTTATGTGAAAACATCTGAGAAACTTGGAGAGTGGAATGACAAAGTGACACAGTCTGACTTGTGAGTGCCTCGAGCTCCTCAGCATCACCCCCCTCTTCCTTGCTGCCTTCCCTGTTCTGTGCTGCTCCTTGCTCTCCCAGGCATCAAGGCTTGCTTGGGAGCTGGAGGCAGGGTGAAGCAGGATTGTTACTTCCAGCATGCCTGGCTTCCAGCTAGAAACATCCCTCAGTTGCAGAGGAGATGAGTAAATGTTTCTGCCATCATCTCTGTCATGGTCTTGCTGTTGCAGAAGAAAAATTCCAATCAGTTACCAGACCACGTTATGTATCAAAAAAAAAAAAAAAAAAGGAGGGGACAAAAATTTAACCACAATTTCCCTTCAGCTGGTAGTTGGTGGGTTAGTCTGTTGTTTCAGGTGTCTTATTAGTGAACCTCTACCGTGACTGTGAAACTGTATCTCTTCTCATCATGAGTGTGGTAGGAATCAGTTTGGCTGTTGCCTTTCTGTATGGCCACCTGAGAGAGAAGTGGCTGGGGGTGCTTCCCCATAGCTGGAATTAGAGGCTGTGCAATTTCCAGTGTGTTAACGAGCTCCTGAATCTGCTGCGTTTGTGTGTGATCCTTTTCCCAGTGTCAGCACTAGAAATCCATGAATTTTAATCTTTGCTGTGTATCCAAGCAGGTGACAAATGCAGACAAAGAGCATCTGGCTACTTTTGCTTCTGGAATATATTCTTTAATTATATTAGAGCTCGATTGATATTAGACACGAATCATTGATTCCTGCTGCATAGCTGAACCTAAGGAGCCCTTGAATGCTTTCTGTGCTGAAGTTTCTCTCCCTTTGTCTTGCGTTGAAGGAGATTATTTAGCCAAGAGGAAAATGTGGATTGGGAGCATCACAGCATTAGGCAAGGTGGCACTGATCTAATTGGGGCAAGTGAATTCTGAGTGATAAGTCCCCTCCTTTGAGCACCTCTGTGTTCTGTCTGAGGTGGGAGCAGCCATCTTCTGTAGAGTGTGTGTGTTCTGTACCTCCAGTGTTAGTTGTCACAACCTGTAAGGTACTGGTTTTGTATAGACAAACATGATTTCTAAAGATCAGAAAAACAAAAGTGAGATTGTTTGTCTGGTTCCTGCTGTATGGGTAAAATACATCTTTGGGTGTGGCAGTTTGATTTTTTTGGCTTTAAGAGTTCACTGCTCTGTTCTTTTAATACAGACCAGTAATAGAACATGTAGCAAGGGAGCAGAAGATGCAAAGTTTTTCATTTCCTGACACCTTTTAAACCTCAGGCTTTGTTTCTTTGTGCTCAGTGTTTGAACATACTTAAACAAAAGAAACTGGGGCTTAGGTGTCTCCCTGCCTCTCAAACAGTTCTTTTCCTTCTGACTTTACCAGAGAGGTTGAAGCTGTTCAGAGGAGTAAAGCCTCTGATACTGTAAGTGTAATGAGTCATAATAATGTGGAAAGTGTGAGAAGAAGCATCTGTAGTGAATCTTGGAGCTGTCTCTAACCTCAGTTGTGTTTGTAGATATCTTTCAGCCAGCAGCACACTGGAGGACTGGAATGAAAAATTAACTCAATCAGAAGCGTGAGTGTCTTAACCTTCAGCCTTAACAAATCCTTTCCTCTGCCAGTCTGCTGCCACTAACTGTGCTGTGCCCCTGCCCCCAGTCCTCTGCTTTCACTTGATCTACCTAGAAATTTATCTTCCCTAGCTTTTACTTTTTTAACCCAATAAATGCCTCTGCTGGGAGAGGGAGCTTTTTCTTAGGTCGGTATCCAAGTGATATTCTATAAATGCCTGCCAGGAACTGGCTGAAACCCCTTGGTTGCTCAGACCTGTGTGCCACATGTTACACCTTCAGCTGAGAAGCTGTAGAATAGCCAGACTGACTTTCTTGTTACTCCAACTTGCTCTGCAGGGAGCAGGAGCTTTGCTTTCTGCTGTGCTACCTGATGAGAATAGAGCTGTAGTGTCCAGGGCAGTTTCCTGTCATGTTGGGGCCACAAATAGACTCAAACAGCTTAAACCTCACAGCTGTTCTACTCCAGTTGTTGAATGCAAATCTCTCTTAGACGTGCTTTACTAAATGCCTGAAATAAAATTCTCATCTGGACTAAATTATGGAAGGATATTATGGAAGTTGGCCTTTGTCCTTCTCACTGTGCCTTTCCCACATTATGTAGGGCAATCCCTTACAGTGCTGCAGTGGGACCAGGTAGGTATTATTTTCTGAGCTGATTTAAACTGGGGAGGTAGGTCTTAGATGTGAGCCAGCTTTTCCTGTTCTCTGGAGTGGGTATAAAGTGCAGTCCTTGGAGCTGGCTGGTTATCAGCAGCATGTGTGAATGCACAGTTTTCTTCCTAACACGGGTGAAAGAGGAGCAGAGATAAAATGTAGGAGTAACAGAAAGAACTTCGAAGTATGCAGGTCTACTTTCAACTGTGTTTTCAAGATTAAGAAGCTGTAAACTGTCACCATTTCACTTGCCAAGTAGAATGACCTTGGGTTTTGTGCTTGCTGTCAGCGACTGACTCCAGCGGTGTTCAGAGTCCCTCCCTGGGTGTGTCTGCTAGAATAGAAAACTTCTGGTTATATCTGTTTCCTTGTACTTCATAAGCACCAGAAATGTGGCGGAAATGTGCTTTTGTGGAGCACTTAGGGCCTGAAGAGCTGTGGCACCTTAGCTTTCCTGCTTGCTTTGGCACTGGACAGAGCGACAATTGGTGCAGAGACTGAAACAGAGACGTGAGGGGGTTGAGAGATTCCAGCAACATTTCAGAAATCAATCAGAATTTCTATTTCTCTGAAGTTCAGTGAATGCAAAAAGGCAAGTTTAAGAAGTTCAGGGGTGAGGTTTTATTAATATGTTTTGGGGTTTTTTATGCAAATGAATTGTCTTTCCTGTTTCAGGGCTGCTCTGCTCTGTAACTAACCAGGCTCTGGAGTGAACTGGGAATGGACCTGACTCCTGACCTTAGAGTGCTTTTGTGTGCTGTGGAATTTCCTGGTGTTTGCCATTCCTGGCCATGGACTTTCTCTCTGCAAGCAGTACATAAACAGGGCAAAACCCACCCCAGTCTGTTCCTAGATCCAGTTTCACTGTAACCAAATGTGAGCTGACTTACACGATTCGTGTCTTTAGCCAGACAGCTCAAATGGTGATTGCTGGATAAAAGCAAGTGAGAGGAAGCTGGTGTTAATGGATAAAGGAGGATTTGAGGGTGCAGATTTCACTGCTTCCTGTCAGGGTTTATAGGAGAGGGGTGCAGTGAAATGTTGCAATACCACGGGATGAACAGCACAGGGCAGAGATCATCTCTGCGGCTTCTGCTGCAGCCAGTTGCCTGTGAGTAAAGCAGGGTATTAGCCAGAGCTTATATTTATTACTCCCAGATTTGGATTATTCCATTGTGCTTTGTGCTGGGGCTGAGGGAAGAAAGTGAATTTACACCCGTGGAAAACCAGGCTGTGGCACTTGCAGGAGAAGAGTTGCAACTTCTAGGTCAGGGCTGGGTGTAGTTAAGTTGCATTAAAGCCTTGTGTAAGCTGATCCCTGGCTGTCACAGCTGCAGCTCCACATGTGTGTCTGGTGGCAGTTCTGGGTTACAGAGCTGCGCATCTCCCTGTGCATCCCTGGCTCTGCCTCTTGCCTGGCAGCAGTGAGGTGTGTACGTGTGTGTGGGAGCTGTGGATGCAGGACTGGGCTGGCCATCTGATCCAGCTGCTGCTTTTTTGTGCTTCCAAGTTTATATTTAATCCAGATTGTTGCCTTGATCTAGATTGCTGTGCCAGCACGAGCAGTTGTACTGGAGGAAGGAGCACACTCAGGCAGAAGCAGCAGCATCTAAGTGCTTGTTCTTTGGTTATATTAAAAATTCTGCTGTCAGGTGTGGAAAACATGATTAGAAAATCTTTGGCCTTTACCTGCTGAAGCTGGGCATAATACCTGGAATTTTGCAGTGTGAATGGCACGATGGTGTCCTTTGAGGCTGTAAACCATTCCTCAGTGCTGAGCTCTGAGTGCCAAGCAGACCCAGAGTCAGCACTGCATACTTGGGTGAGCACGAGGTCTTCGATATTTGTTAGGCAGCTGTAAATCAAATCCCATGACAGGGCTCAGCCAGGGAGGAGCCTGGCTGCTGAAGGCAGGGATTGAGGTCTCTTCAGACACAGTGGTTGAAATAGGAGGGCAATCCCTGTATGAGATCAAGCAGCCTTGGTGCTGATCAGTTCACTCCTAAACTCTGCTGAGGTGCAGAAAATTGTGCTGTGCAGAGGCAGTGTTGAGGCCTTGCTGTTGCTCAGGTCCTTCTGAAGCTGTTGACTTCAAGAAGAATTGGTCTCAAAAATGTGTAGGTTATAGGAATTCTCTCTGAGAAGCAGGAAGAGGGAAGGAAAAGCTGATGCAGTTTTGCCCTGTTCTGCCTAAGTCTTGTGTATATTTGTGATTCAGAAATACTTGGCTGTGGTATTAAAAAAAAAATAACAAACCAACATGTTGTAATTGGAATTGCTCAAATCCAGTTCTGGTGCTGTGGTGCTGTCCATGCACTTCTGCCTGGAGAGAAAGAGATGTAAGTCATCTGTCACCATGGTGTTTGTAGCCAGGGGAGCTCAGGCATGAGAGAACATTAGGCTGCTTATAATGTCCTTCTCCTAAATGTCCTCACCAGGCAAAAAAATAATCTCAAGCTGAAATATTTGGAAAAAGAAAAGCTTAAAATGTTGAACTTGTTTTCCAACCTGAGTCTTTTCTTTATAGTCTGAAGAATGACATAAATCTAGATGTTAATCATCAACTGTAGAATAGTTTAGAGAGAATGAATTAATGAAAGTGACACAAAGAATCTTTGTTCCTGAGATTAGTCTCATCTGAAGGATACAAAGGTTCTCGAGTGTCTCCAGCTCAGGTATAAACTCAAATAATCAGCTGAACAAATAAAAGCTGTCAGACTTCTTACCTATTGTGGTTAATGGTAACTGATAGGAAACTTCTTTACCAATTTATTTCTGAACTGCTATTGTAGAGCTAATGCTGGTTCCTGCATTTCTTTTCTGTCTGGTGATGATGGTCTTGCTTCTTGCCTCTTTCCTCCAAAACATAATGCCACAACAAGTGCTATGGCTTCCTCAAGGCTGAAAGGGTAGTATGGGATAGGTTCCTAGATTTATTTTCTTCAGGACACAAAAAGATGGTTGCAGAGCAATTAGGCTACAGTGCTGTGGTGTTAGAGCTTCCATGTGGAAAATTGGTTTTGCTTTAGTTTTTAGCAAATATTTGTTAAATTTAAGAACATATGGTCAAAAGTATAAGGTGAGCATATGGAAAGGTTAATCCTATGCTTGCTGCTTTTGTAAAACTTCAAGTATTTGAACATATGCAAATCTGGAAGTGGCTCTTTCTGTGAAATCAGTGTAGCTCACTAACCCAGCTGCTTTCCTTTAATATGGGGTCCTTTTTCAAAATGGGGGGGACTCTTCTGGATCCAATCTATTAGTTCAATCTATGATTTTTTTTCCATGTAGTTATAAGAAGACCCAGGAAACCCTTTCCCAGGCTGGACAGAAGACTTCAGCAGCCCTTTCCAATGTAGGTTCTGTTATCAGCAGGAAGCTTGGTGACATGAGGTAAGATTTCTGCTTTGCACTCCAGGCTTTGATCTTGGTTTCAAACAGGAATGGGACTTTAGACAATAACTAGGCTTTCTTCCATTTTTCTGCTTAGTTGGCAGCACGTTGCTGTTGATGGACTGCCACCTTCTGTATGGCCCTGTGCATTGTAGTTTAGGACAGATTGAACTCTTATTGAGACTTACTGAGGGGATAAGCCTGTTGGAAGGCACTGAAGTTTGGTTTGGTTTAGGAGAACTGAACGAACATTTTTAGCAGCCTTTCCCCTTTTACCGTCGTGTGGGTTCACTACAGCTTTTATATCATATGTAAGAAATTGGAATTAAAATTTCCCTTTTCCATTTCTTTCTGGATTATGGAGGTGTGTCTCCTCAATGTAACTGCTTTGGATTAGAGAGGGGTCATCCCTCCTGGGCTCTGTTATGATTAAAAACAAAAAAGGGAAAATTCTGTTTGCTGCATTCCATGTGGTTTCAAAGCCCCGGGTGTTGACATTCCGTGGCGAAGGGCAGCGTGTCTTCCAGGCACAGTTATGTCTTGTTGGTTAGAAACTATCAACTGATTCAGAAGATTATGACTACATTAAAAATTTGCTCTGTGGTTGGAGTTTATCTTCATTCCTTAACCAGATGACCACTGAAATAGTTGCAAACTTAAACCTCTCCAAACTGGCAAGAGGGACAGGTTCTCCTGGCTGAGCTTCTTGCTCTGTACAAAGTTCAAGGTTGGAATTGGTGATTTACTTGCTCTTCAGAACCTTTAGCTAAAGATTTCTTCCCTGCTAATGGTAACATCCACATTTTTCATGCAGAATCCCTTGACCATGTTTTTCTTGGATTTGAGAGCTAATTCTGGATGTACAGCCTGTCTAGGCTACTAAGAAAGGATTTTTAGAGCTTGTATTTAACATGCTGTCTCAAACCTTGGATTGAATGGGTAGCTGTCATTCTTTGTAGGGAATTTCCTATTCCACTGTGGCTGGGAGTATCCGAGTGGTAAGAACTTGTTGGCCTCTGAACACATAGTACTGATTTATTCTGGTTCTGTCCTCAGTGAGTTAGTTACTGTGTTCCTGGGGGGTATTTTTTGATGTTTTCAGTAGCTCACATCTCTGAATTTGGCAGACTAGTTGGCTTCCTACCCTTTCCAGCATTCAAGTTGTAACTTCTTTCCTGGAAACTCCCTAGTCTGCTGGAAAAAGATTCATGCAATCACAGCAGATTACGGATACTGGCACGAGATGTGGTGGGAACATGTTTTGCCAAACTGATAAGTGAATTTGGGGTCTGGTTGCTGCAGTCTGGCCAGGCTATTGCAGCAAAGGAATGGGAACTGTGCTTTTTTTGGGACACATGGGGAACTCCTGAACCAGGGTTGCCACAGGCAGAAGCTGTTTTTACAGGCTTGGTCCTGCCTGCCTGTTGTTTTTGAGTTGGGAGAATGCAGGTCATGCAGCTGCTGAAATGTTTGTGCCATCCCAGGAGCAGGTGATGGAGGGAAGGGATACTGGCGTGCTCTCCTGTTGGCAGAGCTGGCCAGGCAGTCTCTGTCACAACTGGCCATGTAATCAGCTGGCCCAGGCATGAGCCAGGCCTTTGCAATAATGGTTTTTCTCAGCTTCAACATCTGCATTCCTTTTTATAGCTAATAACTTGGGTGAGGTGTTATGAAATAGAGGCAGCTTCTGCCTTATCACTTGGGAATCCCTGCCAAAGTTATTTCAGCAGGATTTGTATATGTGGCCCTGCAGGGGAACACAGTAATGATTTTTTTTAAGACTTTCAGTTTTTCTCTGCATATATAAACAGACTTCTATCTCCTATGCTGCATCCAAGTGTTCCTATTTCTGATACTGAAGAAGGTTTAACTCTGAGCATAAGGTTTTGCAGGAACTGTCCCACTTTTCACCCTTGCCAGGTGAACTCTGGTGTTCTGATATGTGATCAGAGCTGATGAGGAGTGAAGTCTGTTGTATTGCTGTGTTCACTGCTCTGAACAAGTGGGATGATCTCTGTTCCCAGAGAATCTCTCTTACAGGCCTTGTAGCCTACACTGACCTCCAGTACTGTACTCTGTTTTTGTTTTTTTCCTTCTTACACTACAAATTCACTTGTAAAGCGAGTTTATTTTCCAGCACTGGAAGTGTTGAGATAACAGAGGGGATTTCCTTGTTTAGTCAGCCTTCACCGGTTGATAAATGCAAGGAAGGCCTGATGAATGGCACAGAGCCTCTGATGCACCAAGGGTGGGGGCCTAATTCCATTAAAAATGCTTGGACCAAACTGTTTTTAAATACAGCATGTTAAATCTTTAGACTTGCTGTATTCTGGTCCAAATAATTTTGCTGTGTGGAGCATAATAACCTTGGGAAGTTAACGCTGTAACCGTGTGCTCACTGCATTAATGCTCTACTGGATTGCTCTGAGGGGAGGAAATGTACATCAGTGGGTGGGATTTTTTTTCAAATCTTGGCCTGTTCAGATGTCTCTGTTATCTCCACCTACAGTTAAAAAGTAAATTGGCTTTTAGACATTCTGTTCCTGCATTTTACTGATTCCAGTAAACTGCAAAATTGGAAGCGTTTCCTTTTTGTTGCTTTGTGGGTTTGTGTCCACCTGTGCACTTCATGGTGTCTGATGAAGTTTGCTGCTGTACATAATGCTACAAGCAAATTCATTATGAAATGTTAGCCTGAACCCAAAGTGCCTGCAGATTCTGGGATTTATGTAAACTTTCAATCCTTATGGAAGGAGGTAAAGGGTTATTGCTAGGTCCAGGCCAAGATACTGAACAAGGAACCAGTGCTTGTGGTATTCCGTATGGAGCAGCATGGTGCATGGATGTGTTATCTGTGTTGTTCTCCTTTAAGCAAGAGTAAGTAGAAAGTTAATTTATTTCACATGCAAAGGCAGCATTTCAAGGCATCTGCCCTGCCAAAGAGCTGACTTGTATATATGGGGAAATGAAACTACGGAGCCCAACATCTTTGCTCTGGCTGTCAGGAAAAGCCCTTGTACTCGTTGCCAAGTACTTCACATCCAGCTTGCCATGACTGCTTCCTACTGCAGAGACAAAAATTATATTTAAGTGGAATAAAACATTGCTCTGGCAGGAAAAGCTCCTTTAGGGCATCCTGGTAATCTTCCTAATAGAAGTAGGAAACCTTAGTCCATTGTTTCACACTGCTGAGATGCTACTGCATTGCAAAACCCCATCCTAAAAATGGGCAACCAAGTTACAGGATAAACATGACACCTTTAATCTTATCTTAATTAACCTGCAGTGCATTTGTTCTCTGTAACTTTGAGATTTCCAGGCTTGGCAAGATAACTTGCAGGTATCCATTGCAGGTTGCTCTTACTCAAGTCCTCACCAGAAGTCTGAGCAATGCTGTCTTTGTGTGAGAGACTGCAGGGGGAAATGTGGGAAGGAGGTATCTCTGCCAATATAGCTGGTGCTTGGTAAAACCTTCAGTTTTGAAAACTCTTTAAAAAAAAACCATGTGAAAGCAATGGATGGGGGTAGATAAAATGTTTTGGTTTGCTGTTCATCCTACTCCTTCCCCTCCCCAGCTGGGTTCTAAGTTGATGTAGGTGCTGTTATTGCTCTTTGAGAAACATCTTAGCTTGTCTGGAGTTAATGAAAAGCATTTTTTTTATTTGCTCCTATGATTTATTTTGAGAGGCTTCCTCCTGGGTAGTTGACTTTGCTGTCCCATGGTTCTGTGACCGTGTGCCTGCGTTTGGTTTTTAGCTCTGCACAAGTTTCTGACCATTCCTTTCCTTTTCTCTCTGCTGCCCATGGCCTCTCCCAGGGCTCACTCCATCTCACATTCCCTTAGGTAAGACACCCTTCAAGGCTCTAAAAGAGCATTTGTTTTTGTGCCAGGCCCTTGCAATGCTTGAAGGGGAAGCTGGTTATTTAAGCCTTGCCTAAACTTTTGACACAGATTGAGAAATCTACCACAAACCAATGCCCTGGGGTTGACTTTTGTATCACAGTTGCAGTTAAATACTGGCTATCCTGTGTCTGGAAAACTAAATTCGGGGATGCAGCTGTTGAATAAGGGGAGAGAGGGCTGGCTCCTGCCACTTGGGTTGTCCACAGCAGCCTGTGTGTGGACAGTGAGTGCTTCAGAGCCAGGGTTAGGCTGCTTTTGCACGGTGTCAAATTGTCATTAACTTTTTCCTCCTTGTCCCAAACGCTTCCGAGCAGCGGCTACTCCATCCGCCACTCGATAAGTATGCCAGCCATGAGGTAACGTAGCACGTGCCTGTGTCTCCTGAGTGGGGCTGGGGGGAGGACAGCTGCCTCCATCACTGCTGGGGGGTTTGTTCTGACTTGGACAACCGGCTCCTTTCTCGAGCAGGCCCCTCTCCGTGCATGGCCTGCAGTTTGACTGTTTAAAGGGGTTTTTAATATCTCTTAAGGTCATTAGCGCCTCTTTTCTTGGACTAAGTGCAGTGTTGCACCTGTACCAAGGTCTGGGTGAAGCTTGCAGCTTTCAGAGGTCCCTGAAATGGGCAGGATTACAGTTCTGTCTCAATGTGCAGAACGGCCATTGCTGATACTGAGGTGAATCCTAATGGGAGCTCTCTCCTCAGCCTTCCCTCACTGTGCCTTAGGTGATGACCTCCTTGCAGGAGAAATGACTGCCAGGGCTGGACAAGGCCACAGAACTCTCCCTGTTCATCCTCTTTCCAGATAAACAGAAGTTGTTTTATGGCTGCAAATCTAAAGCAATTCCTTGGAACAAAAATAACTGAGATGAGGCGAGTCATCTCCCAGCGCTCCCGCAGCCTGGCCCGGGGGAGCAGCTCTATGAGTAATTGCCTGGTCTGGAAGCTCAGTACAGAGCACTCCCTGAAATCCTTTGCCAGTGAAGCAGCTTGTTGGGTTGTCAAACAGCTGACCTGGTTTTCTTTGCTAGAAATGTGAAATGCTCTGATTAATTTATTACACTGTGATTTTTGTGAGCATTTCCTGATGCAGCTGATCACCCCTGTAGAAATAAAACTGCTGATAGAAGCAGGTACATGGCCCTTTCCCTTCCTCCCCATGGGATATGATACAGGAAACCGAAGCCTTTGTTTTAAACCTTTCTCAGCTTTCCCTTTCCACTATTTAAACCAAAATGGTTTTAATTGGAAGGTTTTTTAAAGCTAAGAGCTGTTTTCTTCTCTACTTAACTGTGCCTTGATTCCCCAGTGAACTAGGACTTGTTTCCCTCAACATTTTAGCTTGAGCAATTGAGTGGACTGCACGTGGCGTAAATGTTTTCCTTCAGAGTTTGGATGTGGTGTTCTTGCCTGGTGTGCCTGAGAGATTTGTGCCAAAGGCTGTGAGGAGCTGGAAGTGTTCTGGGTGATGGTATCATTGCAGGAGAATGGCCACAGAGCCCAGTCACACTGTGCCGTTTGATATGGTTAAGAGCTAACTTGTCTTGATTTGTTGGTTTTTTTTCTCCCCTCTTCTTTCTTCAAGGAATTCTGCAACCTTCAAGTCCTTTGAAGATAGAGTTGGGACCATAAAGGTAATAGTTTGCTTTATCTTGTAAACACAGAGTGTGAAGCCTTGTGCAGAAACTTTAATTTCTGCAATGTTTTTCTTGTAGACTAGTATTCGGGCAAATGGCCTCTCAGATATGTGAAGTCTTGGCTACAGTAGGTGACCTCGACAAGGGGGAATTGACTTGGTGTTCCCAGTGCTGCATTCTTGTTGTCCTCACTCTCTTCTCTCCTTCCAGTCCCGAGTGGTGGGCAGCAGGGAAAACAGCACTGACAGCTTCCACTCCCCCTCTGGAGCTGGGGACAAGCCTCCACAAGACAACGCTCCCTTCTAGACCTGGATGTGGCTTTGCACAGCTGTGCACAACTGGAAGAGCCCCCTCCCTCCCAAACCTTCACACAGCAACAACATGCGAATCCAAGAAGGGGCTGAGAGCCAGTCTGGAGAGATCCATCCTTCATTCATAGACACTGCTGCTGGATCCGAGTCAAATAAAGAGAATGCAAAGTTTTGTACACAAATAATATTTTACACTAAAGTTTGTAGATTAAATGTATCACTGCTGTCCTTTTGGGAGAGCGTGTAAGCTGGAGTTTCCTTAAAGGAGCTCAGAAGTGCCACTGCTGTGGATGAGAACAGTTTTTCCTTGTCTGACATAGCTTGGAGCAGATACATGGCCCTGAGCAGCACAAGGAGGGCAGTAACTGGAGAAGCCAAGTGCACGGGCACCTTGGCTTCAGCTTCTGGCTCTGTTCTCTGTGTGGGCTACTCTGGGAGCTCCCAGACTTCTCCTGTTACTGTTTTCTCTGGCTCTCATTGGAGCTGTTGGGTAAATGGGGTAAACAGTTGGGGTTTTTTCTGGGCTCCTAAAAGGTAAACTTCACTTAGCAGCTGCCTCGTTGTTACACTAATGCTCTAGCTTTAACAGAACTAAGAATCTTTATTTTTAAATGCAATGAACTTTAAAGAAATAAAGCTTAAAAACAAACAAAAAAAAAAGCTTTGGCATATTAGGGCAATGCTCCCTTGGACTCTGAAGCTGAATTGCAAGCCTTACATCACTTATGCTTTACTTGTTTATGATTTATTTCCTGTAGAGGAGACTGCAAGGGTTCTAAAGCTGGTTGTTGAGCACTGGAGTTTTGCATCATGCAGTCATAGCAGCATGTTTATAAAGCCAGTTCTTGTGTTAAATTCAGTGGTGCACTCTGTTTCCCGAGTGTATGAAACTTGCTTCTCCCTTCTCAGCTTATCCCTTCGTTCTTGGAGGAGGAATTTCTGAAGGCTGGAATATGGATACCATTGGAGGGACTCTGCTCTGCTCTTTGAGGGCTCCTCCAGCTGGTACATCTGGCTCTGACTGGATGGGTTTCTCAGTTGAAAGCCCCAGCTCTAATTTTGGTTTACAAAACTGGCAGAGAGTCATGGAGCTTACCCAGTCCCTCCAGGGGCTGGATGTTTTGCTCTTTTGACGTCCAGCTTCACTGCTCAGGAGCTGACAAATTCCAAGTTTTCTCCTAGAGGCCTGATCTTAATCTAGGCAAGGTGCCTCCATGTAGAAATACCTAGAGTGAGCAATTCTGTGCCTTAGAGGCGAAGTGGGACTTACTCAGGTCTTTAAACTTATGTACATATCTGGATAGTTTTGGTGGTTTATCACCCCAGAGGGACTGAACTGCCTCTGACCCTTTAGAGAAGCAAGTTTTGTCACTGATTTGATTAATCTCCGTTTCCCCCACCCCTGCTCCCCTCCCTCTGCAGACCTGGGGACGTGGGATGAGATGTTAGTGGGCAGATGTACTAGGCCATAGGTGGAGTGTAGAGTGTTGTTCACGGGCACTCCTCGTTTGACTGGAACGCCTCCCTGTGAGGAACAGAGCCAGTGAAATGGGGACTGCAGGAGCTTGGGTATGGAACTGTTTCTCTTTAAGATAAAGACTGAGGAAACTTGTCAATAAAGAATTCCTTTGTGAGAAAATGGGGTGAATGTCTTTATCTTGTTCTAACAGCACTGAAATCCTCTCTTGAGTGCATGTTATGAACTCACCAGGTAAATACCAACTGCCTGCAGCAGCCTGAGGCGAGGAGCAAGTGAAATATTCCATCCTATCCCTCTGGCTTGTTTGCTGGCTCTGTGGATGCTCTCTCATGAAGGAATGTACTAAATAATATTTACAGTCTGATGTTTCCTTTCCAAAGTACCGGACACTGTTCCCAAGCTGTTTCCTGGCCTGTGCCTGTGCTCTGGGCTGGGGAGCTGCAAACTCCATCGCTGGTGCTGCAGGTGAATTCCAAACTTCCTCAGGCCATTTTCCTGAGCTGGGAGCGTGGGACTGCCGTCCCAGCAGTAACCTTGGCAGTGGGAGCTGAGGCTGGAGAAATTTCTAACGTGGAAAAGCTGCAGCT
Organism: Phylloscopus collybita; assembly: GCA_027886175.1. Classification (NCBI taxonomy): domain Eukaryota; kingdom Metazoa; phylum Chordata; class Aves; order Passeriformes; family Phylloscopidae; genus Phylloscopus; species Phylloscopus collybita. The sequence continues at coordinate 7,010,114 of JAJNNQ010000027.1, read as the reverse complement.
GTGGTGCTGGCGTGGCTTGGCAGCGTGATACCTCAGGGAATCAGTCGCCTCCATGGAAGCTCTGGGAGTCGAACGGCGTGGCACAGGGGGAGTTGTGGATGGATGGCTGGAGCTGGGAGCTGCTGTCTCCAAGTTTAAAAGGGCAGTGCAGAGCAGGCAAGTAAGTTGTGGAGAGGCCAGCAGAGATCCTCAGTGTGGTATTTTCAGAGGAAGGATGCCCAGCTAGGCTTGAGGCATCTGCTTGGTGATGAGGGATTGGTTTTGGTTTTGTGGGGTTTGGGTGTTTGGAAGGTTGGGGGTATTTTTCATCTCTTCATTAGGTAAAACTACATTTCTCCAAGTGGGGCTAAGGACAGAGGGGTTGGTATGAGACCTGCTCCTGGAGGGGAGATGCTGCTGGGAGCACCCAGGCTGAGGTGAAGGGAGGGCAGATGGCTCCATCCCACAAAACAGATAAATAGCAGAATCGACTGCAGAAAGCAGGAAGGAGCCACTTTCCCCTGCTGGCACCATGTCCCAAACCTTAGCCAAAACCACGGCAAGTGTTTCTTCAGGAATTTGACATTTATGGTCTGAGAGGGGTTGCACAACCACTCCTGAAGTGGGAGCCTGTGCTCATCCTGGCCGAGCAGGCAGTGTCCAGAGCCAAGCGCTGGCCACAGGCTGCCAGCCTGGGCCCAACTTGCTGCACCCGTGTGGGTGCTGGGGTGGGCTCAGCATCTCTTCTTGGGCGCAGACTCTGTGCAAGATCCAAGGTCAGTGCTGAGGAGCCCTGCAAGTAGCTGGTGTTTGGACAGGGAAAGGTGCAGGAGCTGGGCTGGGGATGGAGCTGGAGCAAGGAGAGGGTGTGGGGGTGTGATTCATGGTGATGACTCTGTTGGCAAATAGGATCCATCATCCATCTCTTTAAAACGTGAGTCAGAGGCAGCAGACGGGAAAGGCCATTAGAGCCTCACCGAGAAGCCACACGCCAGTAGGGCCATGTCAGAGTGACGGGGGAATAACTGGAGCCACTGTTCCTGAGGCCACCATTCCAGGGTCCCTTGCTCCAGGATGCACTGGATGAGTGGAAGTTGTGCTTTTACCCAACACTGGGAAATAGCCATCTCTCCAAGGGAACAGCCCCAGGAGTGCTGGAAGCACTCTCAGTTGAGCAACTGGGAAAAACAGATTCATGAGCTTAAAAACATCTCTTTTGCTCCAATTGTAAGCACTCCTTTTTGTTAAAGGGACCTGGCTCTGCACTGAGCTCCTGAGGACCCCAAGGGCCGGTGTGAGGCTGGGTGGGTGGGATGGCAGGCTGGGATTCTCGGAACAGGGGCGGGGGTGAAGGTTCTGCCCACAGCATGCTTGGAACCGGGGCTCGGTGCGCTGAGTGCCCGGACAGCGCCCTAAAGGCAGTGAACCCTCAGGCCTGCAGCACACGGGTGATGTCCTTGGGGGTGTTCCGTGTGCTGCTGCGGCCAAAGCCTCCAGCTCCTCCCCTGCCCCGGCCTGACTGCAGTCCCAGTACCTCTGCCCCCAGCCCCACAGATCCCCGGGTCACAGTCCCGGACACAGTGCTCCCTGTGCCACGGTCACCAACTCCTGTGGGGAGCTGGAGTCCCAGGCCTCACTGATCCTTGTGTCGCAGCCGCCAATCCCACTGCAGATCCCGGCCCCTGTACCACAGTCACCGTCTCCTGTGATGGATGGCAGCCCCCGCCCCCTGTACCGCAGTCTGCGGTCCCACCGCAGCCTCAGCTCGGTGTCACTGTCCTTGGCTGGCCGCGGCGGCAGTGCGTCAAATAGCACGAGCCAAGTCTCCCAGCATCGCTCCCTGGTGGTCTAGTGGTTAGGATTCGGCGCTCTCACCGCCGCGGCCCGGGTTCGATTCCCGGTCAGGGAAGTTTCGTTTTTGCCGCGCTGTCTCCTACTTTTCCCCCTTCCTTCCCCCGCCCCCTCCATTCCCATCGGGATCCCCCCGCGCGCTCCCGGCGCTGCGGCCGCGTGCCCGCGCGTGTGGCGGGGGCGCTGCGTGCCGAGAACGCGCATGCGCAGTGCGCCGGCGCCGCCCCCTCCCGTGGCCGGGTCCCGGTCGGTGTCTGGCGGCGGCGGCGGCACCGGCGCTGAGGGCGGAGCGCGCGCGCCGCCGCGACCGGGCCCCGCGCGAGGCCCCGAGAGCCGCCCCCGCCCCGCGGGGCCGCCCCCGCCCGCCCGGGGCTGTGCGGCCCCCGCCCGCCCGCCCGCGGGCCGCAGGTGAGCGCGGCGGGGCCGGGCCGCGGGCGGAGGCCAAGATGGAGCTGGTGGCGGTGGCAGTGGCGGGGGGGGGGGCGCGGCGAGGCGGGAGGACCGGGGGAGGGTGGGATGTGCCCGCCGGTATCTTCCTGCCCGTCGGCATTTCCCTGCCCGGGGGCATCGCCCGCCGAACATCCCCGCCCCAGGAACCCCCCCCTTCCCGGGAGCCCCCCGCCCTGCTCCCCGGTGGCGGTGCGGGGCCCGCGCTCCCCCACGCTCCTTGGAGCAGGGGGGAAAAACCCCGAACAAAAGGCCTGGGAAGGTGAATTCCAAATGAAAGTCGTCTGTGTGTGGGAGCCGTGAATCACTCCGGCTCGCTCCAGAAGCCAGGGTGATTTTCCCTTCCCTTTCGTTACATTATCCTCCTTAATTTTTATCGAAATAATTAGTAGCCGCTCGGCTGATGAGGTGCTTAATGAATGACGTACCGGCAGCGGGAAGCAAATCCAGCCTTTATAACGTGAAACCTGCAAAGGCAGCATATTTCTGTTTATTCGTGCAGTGTCTTCTGGCTCTCAGATTAAGAATTCCGGTCAGGTAATTCTGGACATACGGAATGCAAGTGGACCGAATGGAGACAGCGGATTCCCTGATAGTGCCTCGCTCCTGCTTTTGTGCTGTATCAATACCTGACTGTTCCACACCGGTGACACAAAGCCTTGAGTTTATTAGTGAAGCGTGGGCACTGATGGAACCGGTGCTCCCTGGGGAGCAAGGTGAAGGCCGTTCTCTGTGACATAAGAGGGAAAGCCAAAGGGTTTTATCTTTTCTAGGTTTGTTTCTATTGGGGTGTTAATTTTCGTGCACCGTAGGACATTGCTGTTGAGCTGTGTGTGCTGCAGTAAGGCTTAAAAAAAAAAAAAAAAGGGCATGCATTTGGTACATCATCTCAGACCGGTGTGAAATAATCTGATTCTCCTGCTGATGTTTGCCTCGTGCCAGCTTATCGTCAGGAAAGGGAAATGATGTGTGTGTGCTTAAAGGCTGTGCTAGTTTGCTGCTTTTGAAGCAAAAACTTGCAGGCCGCAGTCACCCAGTGGCTGAGCAGTGCTGGTTCACCCATTTCTCTGGGTAAATTAAGCTCTCCAAAGTATGCAGAGCTGCAAGGATTTCCTTTGGATATGCGTCAGGATTGGACCTATTTAAATTCTTGAATTGTAGCAGCCTCCTTGAAGTGGAATTTATTCTTTTGACTGCAATTTCATTAGAGGCGTTTTCAGCTTCTCAGGAGTCTGTTGGTTTCAGGTTGCTTAGGATCAGTGTTTGCGTTTTTGTTTGCTTTTGATGGAATATGGTAGAATCCCAATCTGACTAAGGGATCCTGAGAAATACATGCCAAATTCATTTGTTTTAATGAATTAGCTCTAAAAAATCAAGTATTCTATATCCTGGGAGGGAGGAAAGAAGGGAAACAGAAGCTGGAGTGGAAGAGAAATTGACATTAATATATAGAGTGGAAGATGAAAAGAAGTTTATTTTTATTGAGCAGCTTCCTGTGGTTTTCTCGCCATGCTCTAAGGGCTTTGGAGAAATTCGTCATGTTGCTGGCAGTGCAGAATCTGCTTTGTGGAGAACTTGGGCTTTGGAGATGGGATTTTCAGCCAAACAGCTTTTTGTAAGCATAAATAAATACTTCTCTCCCTCCCTCATTTATTTCATCTTAGGGATTGTCTGCAGCGTTTAAGTGAAAGGGGAGATGCTGCAACATGGTCGTGTTCCTCCTATATTTTGGATGTGTTGCACTGATAAATTGCAGGCTGCAGGCTCAAGTGGAAGACTCCCCTCCTTCCCAGGGTGGCTGTGTGCTATATTTAACCAATTTTTATCAGTGAGTGCCTGAAAAAAGTAATGTTTTGTAGCACATTTTGTCTCCTAGTGTAAACCATAGTCGGTGTTGATTATTCCCAGGAAGAATAAACACTGTTTCAGTCTTTCCCAGCGCCCAGGGATCCACCTCCTGCTCTGTTGGTAGCCTGTCCCAGTCTGCAGTGGGTTGCAGGCAGTAGATTTGGTTTGTGGCTGAGGTGGCACCATCACTGACCTGGCTGTAGCAGGGAAGTTGCCCAGGATGGTTTGAGCCTGCCAGAGGCTTGTTTTGCAGCAGATTATGGGAGCAGGGGTTGGAGTGCAGCTGTGGTATGGACAAGCTTCTCACTGTGGTGTGTGAAGGCATCCATGGAGTCAGCGAGGGAGTTTGGATCCTCATACTTTGGAAAACATGGAGCAGTACCAGAGTATGAATTAAGAACTTCCATGGGGGGAGTCCAGAGGAGGGCATGAAGGTGTTCCCAGGGCTGGAGCAGCTCTGCTGTGGAGACAGACTGAGAGAGTTGGGGTTGTACAGCCTGGAGAAGAGAAGGCTCCAGGGAGACATTAGAGTTTACTCCAGTACCTAAGTGACTCCAGCCCCTGGAGTGACAGGACAAGGGGGAATGGCTTCAGTGACAGAGGACAGGGTTAGATTGGATGCTAGGGAAGAATTCTTCCCTGTGAGGATGGTGAGGCACAGGTTGCCCAGAGAAGCTGCAGCTGCTCCATCCCTGAGGTGTCCAAGGCCCGGCTGAATTGGAGCAGCCTGGTCTTGTGGAAGGTGTCCCTGCCCATGGCAGGGGAGTGGAACTAAATTATCTGCAAGGTCCCTTCCAAACCAAAGCAGTCAGGGATTCCATGAGCCTGACAGCACGAGTGTTGATGTGGAGACCCCTTACCCTCACAGGTTCTGTGTTTGGCAGGTGGTGGTTGTCAGCAGGGATGCTGTTACTCCTTTTAATTCCTCTCATGGTGAGCTTCAAGAAGGATTTTTGTCTGTGTTAGTGTGATAGGGAGTATGAATGGAAGCCTAACTGGATTACTTAAGAAATCATGTTTTAGGTTAAATATAAAAGTTGCTGTTCTGACTCTTATTTTTTGAATTTATGAACTCAGTTGTCAGAATATCCTCTCTGGGAAAGCAGGCACAACTGAAGGCTGGAAGGGCCTTCAACAAATCCTATCTATCCATTAAATGACTTGACTTAGAACAACAGTGCTGTAACTGGCCTCTGATATTTGCCATATTTCCCTCTTTTATCAGTTTGCCAGTTTGTAATTTTTTTAAAGTATTGTTAGTGTTAATAACCAAATCAAAATATTTTTCAGTATGTCTGGAAATGGGTTGCCAGAACTTTCCTGCAGAGCTTATACCCAGACTGAGCACTCCAGTACCTCCCCAGAGCATGCAAACTGGCATCTGCTGGCAACTTCACTTCTCTCCTGTCAAACCACAAACAGGGATTAATTTAAGGTAGTTTTAATACATTAACTGTTTGTTCTTGAGCTGTGCAAGTCTTCTTTGTTTGGCTTTCTCTCTGCCTGGGAAAATCTTCTGTCTCTCTCCACTGGCCTGAGGAAAAGGACATTTTCCAGGAGCAGGAGTGTGCGGCTTGGCCATCGCTGGGGGTCTGTGAGGTGACCCCACCTTCTCAGCAGATGGCACAGAGTGAGCCTGTCCTCTCTCTCAGGTGTGGCCACCTGGGCCTTGGGACAGTTGGGTCATGGCAGAATCCAGAGTGAGGGATGAGGAACATCACCAATGCCCAGGACCAAAGTAAAGGATTGCACTGTTTTTTTTTTTTTTTTAACCTGAAGAAGTTGTTTTCCAGGTGCTCTGGTAATTGAAGTAGTTTGAATTAAACAGTACTGGTGCTCTGTGGTGATAGTGGTTGGTTAACCAGTGGCTGCTTTCAGTCTTGAAAGGAGTTTGAATGTTGTGATATCTTGGGATTTCCTTAGAAGCTCAGTTGAAATATTGTCTTAATCAGTAACAACATGCAAAGCACAGTTGTTGGAAAGTGCATGTTTTGCCTTCAGAGGCACTTTCCTTCCTATTTCAGGCCATGCTTATTGATAGAAAGACCTGTGTTCCAGCAAGTGCCTCAAAAGATTGCTTAAATGTTTTTAATGAAGTGGTGGTAGCCAACAGAAAGGGTTACCTTTTTTCTGCATAGAATAGTTAATTATAATTAGTGGCATTAATTGTGGGGTTTTAATGCATTGATGATACATTTTTTTTTAATTGGGAAACATGAATAAATTGTTTTAGCATATGTTAAAGTTTCTTATGTCATGGCAACTCCTCCTAATTCCACTTATCTTGTATCTGCATTGCACTGAAATGTACCTTTTTAAGGCCTTTCTCTGCCTCTTTCATTAATGGTGCAGTGTTTTCAGTGCCAGTGTGTTGTAGGGCCAAATTCAGTAAAATTTAAGTGCCTTTTTCCTCTGGGTGCAAGTTTCTCATCTTCTTGTGCAAGTACTGAAAAGAGAAAATTGAAGGTTTGTGGTGCACAGGGGTGCAAACAGAACGAGTCCTCTAGGCCCGTGTTAAATTAACAGCTGCTGTCTCCTTCATAACCTGCTCAAGGGTTTTGTAAATGAGAATAGAGTTTCTCAATGAAAGTTTGGGGCTCTTTATTTGTTTTTCTTTTTAATAAACTTCAGTGCCATCATCTAAACTTTGTTGGGCGAATGGTTGAGCAAACAAAAAACCTGGTAGCATTTGGTTACTTGTTACCAAAGCATCACTGAGGAACCTTTTTCTGTTTTGTGACATAAGTCTCTGTTCATTAACTGGTATTTTTGTGGTGATGGCTTCTGACCAGTGAATGATGCAAGTAAACAGTTCAGTGGATCTGGTTGCAATGACAGGCAGTATCTAAGACCAGCAGAAAAGCACAAACCGGAGATCCACCAGCTCCCCACATTTTCACCTCCTGCTTTTGGGGCTTCCTCTTCCCTCTGAGAATATTTATTTATGTATATGTCAGGAACTGTTTTTAACCGCTTGCTGTAGGAGCACTTACACCATCCTGCCTCTGCTTTGGTCACAGGGAACTTCACAGTCCTTCCTTGGTTCCATCTGGGTCTTACTAAAGTTGTGTTTGGTGTCAGGGATTCTGGAACCATTGCAACTTTTGAGAAGCAATCTGTAGAAAAAGTGAATGTACAGAACCTGGATTGCTCATGTTTTGCAGTGGGGAAAGGAGAAGCCCAGAGTTCTCTGATGTCGTTACAGTGACCTATTATGCAGTTCCAAAAAGCAGAAACTCAGAGGTCTTTGCTTTGCATTTCCTCTTTTATGTCTTTAATTTTTTGGCTGTACTTCAAATGAAAAGATTCTTTTCCATTCCATCTGCCAGTACTTATTTTATATCTTAGCAGGTTTTTCTGTTGCTGTGCAGTTTTATTTATGTAGGCCTTTGCCTGGGTCACTTGTCAAGAAAATTTTCTTTACGGATCTGCTTCTCATGTCTTGAGGATTTAGGGACATTTGAAGCTGCTTGTAGAGAGGAGAGGAACTTGGGATCTAAACTCCAGATGTTATGGGCAGTTTCTAGTGGTAATATCTGTCATAATCTTGAATGTGCCAGATGCAGGAAATTCCTTCTACCAAGGCTAGGCCCCATCAAATGAGATATTTGTAATTTCAGGTTGCTTCCGGAGTTTCCTGAGGGTAAGCAATTAAGAGATTGTTGTTAAAAATATTTTAAGTAATGTCTTAATTTTTTTTCTCTGTAGTTCAAAGGTCATCATGGAAGCTGATGCTCTTGCCTCTGATAGAGCACAGGAAGGGGGATGAGCAGACAAAATGGGATGTGTAAGATCCTGTTCAGAGTCTGGACTGCAGTCTGCCTTTGGGAGACATGTGACATTGTGCTAAAAGCAGGTGGAAGGGGAATGAAATTAATAAGTGTTCATGTGCTTTCACAAAGGCCATATGGGATCCCTGTGAAATCAGCTGGACAGGGAATTGAAGCAGTGCTGGGTTTGGTTTTTTTTTTAAGATCTGCTCTAGTCCACATCCAGCAGGGACTGGAGTTACCCCAGTGCAGTTCCAGGTCAGCCTGCTGACAGCTTTGATCTGATACATTGGACCCATCTGATGCATCTCACCTGACATGATCTATGTGGCATTTTGGGCAGGGGCCCTTGGTGGGTACAGTGAGCTGGGGAAGAGGTTTGGAATGGTTGGGGGGACCTTGGTTGGAGATCCTGGATCCTACACCCTTTGCAGCACTCCCTGGCATCTCCTCACCTGCTGTTCTTGAGGAGGAGGGAAGGGGCCATGAAATCCCCTGAAATCTGAGGTGACCTGTTTCTGGGAAGTTATAACCAGAAATATTCCTGTTTTAAATTGAATTTAAAAGCCAGGTTCAGTTACTGTTCAGAGCAGTGAATAGGTATAAGTTCCAGGTCCATTCTGAGCTGCTGTTCTTTGAGAACTTGAGGAATATTTTCCATGTGATGCCTACCAAGCTCCGTTGCACAGGGACCCTGCTTTCTCCATGTGTAAAATTCTGAGGTGTTTCTTGAAGTTCTTCTGGTCTGAGTGGTGAAGGAAAATAGGGTCTTTGAAGCATGTGTTTTCTTTAGAAAACTTATTTTATTGTATTGGGGTTTGGTTTGACAAATCACCGGTCAGTCAGTCCTTCTTCTGAGGGCTCTGATGATAATGCTAGGAAATAATACTCTTGCTTGGGGAAGACCATAGAAGTATTTTTGTCGGGACAGTAACTTGTGAAAATATTTATGTTCCTTTATAAAGTCTCACTTTTTTTTTTTTTTTTCCTACAAAGTTCCTGATTTCCACACTCACTCACTTCATTCTTGTTGCATTTTTAAATTGACACAGCACTGGCACTTCACAATTGACTTGAGAAAACCAGGCAATCAGAATTAATCAGGTGTTTGGAAGGTGCACAGCAGAATTTCCCAAGCCTACATTACTGTTTCCCTGAGTGCTTTGGGTAACAGGGCCAGCAGCCAACATGACTTTGTTATTGGGCCTGGCATGGAATACACATTGGATGCAGCATCCTGGATGATGAAAACCCAGCATCTCCTATGGATGTCCTGTAATGCACAACTCCTTACCCTGGTTTCCTGCAGCTTATTTTAAAATCACATTTCTTCCTGTGACTTGTTTTTTTTATGCTTTCCATATAAAGGCCAGGGAGTCCCTCTTGCTGTTAAAAAGAATCTGTGATGACTTTCACTCTTCTTACTGTATTGAGGCTGTTTAAATGTGTAGATGTACAAAACATTATTTTAAATAACCCTAAATGAGGAAAGGTGTTATTTTATAACTAATTTTGTTCCTATTAAGGATCTCCAGGAGAACATACCCTTGGTTTGGGGAATACATGCAGGAATGACCCTGGTTTAACATTGTACTGATGGTATCACATCAAGGGTACAGGCAGAGTGAAGTGAAATCTGTCACGCTCCAGTGTTAGTGAAAATCAGAGGGAGGAATAAAAACATCAGTCTAAAACTATGCATAAGGTTTTCTGACTTTATTATCAGTTATTTAGGTGGAAAAAGGGCTAAATGTGATAATTCCATACTTTGTGCTGAAACTGAAAGGCCTTGGGAATGGCAGTGATTAAATTATGCTCCAGTGTAACAGTGGCCTTTCGGTTCTAAGCCCTCTGAAATGTGACTCCTGTCTGAAAACCTAGTGTATAAAATCTGCGTGTGTTCTAATTCTTACCCAATTACAGTGTTAGAAAACTCAGTTAAAATAAAGTCTGAACATGGTTTTTCCTGAAGTGTCAGATTTTTAAGCTAAGTCTGTGGTCTGAAATTCAAGCTGTGTCATTTCTTATTAAATCACTGGTTTGTTAGTGGGAAAATCAGTAGGACAAATACATTCTTTGTTGCCTTATTATTTCTAAATTATGGACTGGCTTTTTTTTTTTTTTTTTTTGTCTTTTTAAGCAGCCATGAAATACTGTTACTAGACTGAGTGGTGGAACTGAGGACATCCTTCATCAGGCAGTCTGCAGATTAAATGCATGCAGAGTGAGAGAACAGGGGAAATAAATATCGTTATGGTTTGTGGGGGAGTAGTATAAAATAAATCTTTTTGTTGGTGAAACCACACTGTATGGTTAGAAAATACCAAAGAGTTTGTCTCCTGTAAGAGAATGCCAGTTTAAATTAAAGCTGTTTTTAATCCAGCCCTGTGATTTGTTTGGGTATTTGTAGCTGAAAGAGCTGACTCCAACATGCAGGGGGTGTACTGGGTATCATTCTGGGGATATTAGAAGAGTATTGTGACATTAGCATTGAATTCAGAGGGATGAATTTGGGATCACTCGGGAATAAATGTGTTCTCTACCCCAAGGTGCTTTCTCCTGTCATTTACTGTGTGTTTGACCCTGGACATGGGCTCTGGTTTAATTCACCTGAGAAGAAACAGAAACATTTGCAGTGAAGGCATCACCTCCAGCATCACCCAGCCTTCAAAAGGAACTTGGCTGTATTTTCCTGCCAAAACAAGTAGGAGCTTTGAGTAATACAAACTGAGCTGGTCAGTTCAGATTTTATTGTGGTAGTTTTGTGGTTTTAACTCCTTTCGTGCTTCTGAATGTGCTGGGGAATTGAATGGCACAGGTATGAAACTCATCTCATTGTGGCTTTTAGACTGTTTTCTGTAACACCTGACACCACCAGAGGGGAGAGATCTGTGGCATGAAGTGAAGAATGTCTTCCATGACATCTGTATCCATGTTTGTCTATATCCTGGGGATGTCTCTGGGGATGTTGGTTTGTTTGGGTTTGTGCTCACCCCTCACAGTGGTCAGAGGGATTTTACCTACAGCTTGTGCCCCACTTCTAATCAGAGCATCCCTTGCTCCTGGTGATGTTTTATTGGTTTTGTTTTTATTTGGGTTTTTTTTGTTGTTTTTTCAGGACTAAAATATCTTTTACAACACAAATTGCTCAGTTTCTGTGAGGAAGTGAAATAATCATATAGTCTCCTCCCCACCCTCCACAAAAACTGGGGAAATCCAGTTGAGCAATTAGGAGAAGAAAGGATCTTTAGATATACTTAATTTTTTAGCTTTTCAGAAGAAATAATCTCTGGAACTAAAGCCTTTGGAACTTAACCTGTGCTGCTTGAATAATTATGCATCACCTTAGGCTGGAGGACCTGACTGGATACAAGAGGTAAAAGTAAATGGGAGTGGGAGGAGAAGTTTACTTTCTGCCTATATTATTAAATAAATAAGCTTATTTTTTCAAATAAAAACTAGTATCCTGTGAAATAGGCTCTGACAGAGGCAGGGACATTGGGTTTCTGGTAATCATATAAAGACATTTTGGCTTTTCTGTTCCTGAGCTGACTGGGTGGTTGTTTCTGGAAAATATAAATTCTTTGTAAGTTCTGCTGTTCAGTTCTTATTTTGCCCTTTTATTAATAACTTTCTAAGTGGAAGATCTGTGTGCTTGGTGGGAGACAACCATTAAAGAGCAAAGATTAATAATCTGAAAATAGGTGAAGTTTCTGAAAAGGAAAACAACAGAGTGGATCATTTTAGATCAGGGTGAAGATACGAGTATTGCCTTCAGTTATTGCTACAAAACTGGTCTTCCTTTTTGCTTTGTTCTCATTAAAATAAAGTCTTCATTTCAAAGTCTTTAACAACAACTCCTCATGATTAAAACTGCCAAGAGTGTTTATAGTGTTTATTTGATGACAAAGCAATTCTAACAGCAAATTAGGTGTTAAATAATTTTGGTATATGATTTGCAGTTTCTAAGGCCATACATTCATATTATTTAAATTGTATGTATGGGGAAACCCTCATTTACCTTTTCATCTGCCTCACAATTGATAGGAAAAGAAAATAGGAATGAACTTTTTTCCTCTCCATCTCCTACTGCTGAGAACCACCTTCCCCTACCCTTCCTAGTTAATTTTGGATAAATCTTTTTCTTGCCCTTTGCCAGCCAAGTTGTAATTTGAAAGATGTGTTCCTTTCTGTTCCCTTTGTGTCTCAAACTGCTTATTTGGCTTTTTTGCTGTACTTTGTAATCTCACTTTGTTCCTTCTTTTTGACCAGGCAAAAGCCTCCTGTGTGTAAAGAGGGGCTGCTTGGATTGACATTGTCTCCTTAAATTCTCTTTTTGTAACAGTCTGTCAAGGGATTCATGTTTTGACAACTGATGTGATTTTCTCAACCTTTTCTTACACAAGACAATAGACTTCTTTTTTTCTTTTATTCCTATTTAAAAGCCTTTGGTTGTCTTACCTACAGATGAGACATAATAGCATAAGTCTCATTTTTGTGTGAGTAGACCCATCTCTTCCAAGAGTTCTTTTATATTTTAAAGGTTAGGCTGTATCGATATAGTCATTAACAATATGAGGGGTTTTTATTGATGTAGTTTGTACAACCCACTTAGCAGAAATAGAGCTTTATGGCTTTGAAGAACTTTTAAGGTATTTCTTCTCCACAAGAAGTGGCATCAACATCACTCCACCCACAGCAGGGAATGTTGTGGGTTGGCTGATTTGTTCCAGTGAACTTGCAGTGAGTAGTCACAGTGATTCAAAAACTATTTATAGGGAGGAAAAATTAAGTGTAATAATGAACAAAGCAAACAGAGCTGCTGATTTTTCAGAGATTTTTAACTAACTGAGTAAGCAGATGTGGGATTTTTTATAGCCATATGCAGTTTGTGATACTTGCACATAAAGCACTGTCACATCATAAACAATAATTCAATATTGCTGAAAGATTAAATAGGAGCAATGAAATCCTAAGTAGGGAATCCACTAACCCCCCTGCCTCAGGTTTTTAGAGTAATTATTTTAATTGAGGAGAGAGGATAGAAAATGCAAATCCAGTACTTCATATTTTTCCCCTAATATAGAAAACCTTCTTTAGTAGGTTTGAATCTTACTCTTGTATAGGGTACAAGGTCACAAGTCTTTATAACTGGTTGGTCAATCAGACTTAAATGGTTACATTTTAATCTGCTAAGCTCATTAGAGAAACAACACTGTGTCGCTGTAGTTAAGTTTGTTACAAGTTTCAGTACAACCTGTCTTGCAGTCAGCAGTGGTGGAAGTTATGTCAGTTCAGACTTGAATTTAGCAGAAAAATGGTATTGTTCCAGATTTCAATTATTTAAAAGCTGTGTGTTTCTTTTTTTTTTTTTGAAGAACTCAAGAGAATTTCATGAAGTTTTTAGTGTCATAGTCTTTCAGTGTAGGAGATCTGTCCTCTGTTCCCAAGGCAGATGGATTTGGACGCAGTAAAGTTCTTTTTTTTTTTCCGGGAGATGTATGCATTTACATTAATTCCCTGGATACTCAGCTTTCCATCAGGGCTTATATGTTAAAACAGAATGTTTTTATGGATATGAGATCTCTCACATGATCTTTATCGAAAGGTCACAAACTGAATAGCAAAATTCAGCTGAAAGGCTTTTGTGCTGTGATATAAAAAGTATAAGCAACACCAAAACACACTCTTGAATGTTTTAATGAAATAGGAAATGTTAGTGCTCCGATTAATAGGTTAAAAATCTTTATATCAGGACAGGCACAGGACGAAGAGAGCTTTAAAATAGTAGCAGCCTTCTGCAGGCACTTGTTAGCCAGATTCCTTTCCCTTCAGCTTTTTCACATTGTTTTTCCAGTAATGATTCATTTTGCAAGTCATGTAAGCAAGAAGGGGTGTGAAAGTAAAGACTTGGGAATTTCTATTTTGTATATTGATTTACTTTATTTTATTTGCCTTGAGTCTTATTTCTTTAAATACTTGCTAACCATGATACAGCTCCTGTACGTGGATTATGAAGCAACGTATGCTGAAGATAATTCCCCCTTTCTGGTAACAACACATGGAGCAGGATGAGGACAATTCTGTCAGTAGAATTATTCAGTAAAAAGGGTTCTCCTGCATCTCTCAGAGGAGGTTTGAGTTCCCAAGAAACACATAAGCTTTTTGTCTGGTAGAGCTGAGAACATGTCTGCTGGAAGAAGGCTGTATCTGTCTCTTGGTTAGAGGAGGAAAGGGTGCTGAGCGTATTTATGGTTCCAGTGTATGGGGAAGATACAACAGTACATAAACTGTTTATGTACTTTATGGATTCAAATTTGCAGGAGAAATAAGGCTGGAAGAGCTGGTTTTGCTGTGAGCAAAATGGTTGCAAGAGCAATGCAACCTCCCTGAGCGAATTTCTTCCTTTGTGTTACGAAATTTACGACGTTTTTAACGTGTTGCTGAATTCAGTTTGCATTCCTGTAGCTCTTTGCTTGTTTTTATCTTCATCACTCTTTGATCTTTTTTCTTCTGATTTTCATACTCATTTCTGTATTTTCTGATTCTTAAACAATTATATATTCCTCTCCCCAGACTTCCTTCTTTCTTGTGTGTGTTGTTGGACCGGGTGTCATGCACTGATGTAAATTTTGAACTCTCCCATTCCTTTTCCAACATCTGTCCTTTCATCTTCTCTGCTTCTGTTTTGTGACTATCATGTAATAAGGAGGGGGGATATTTACAAGTAATTACAAGCAGGGTATTATGTAGAGCTCTGGGTCAGTGGATCTGGCCTGCTGAATAATGAGATTGGATGGAGAGATCAAAACATTCCTGAGTCACTAAATTGAAATTGCCAGTTGCAACAGAAGCTGAGGGAGCGAACCCCTGGTAAGTGCTGGGCTGGCTCAGTGCTGGCAGGGAGGATGCACTGGGGAAGGGAGGGTGCAAAGTAGCTGGCATGGGCTTCTCATATAGTTTGATTTTTACAAGAAACAGTTTCCTTGGGAATTTATTTTTGTCTTGATTGGTTATTTTCGGCTGTAAATCAGGCTGCCTGCTCTTAATGAAACTTGGTATCGGCATAGCTGTGAGACTGAAGGAAATATTACTACTTGAATCCATATTAAGACAACACTGTATGTTTTGAGTTTCTACATGGCTGGTTATTACATTTATAAGTGCTGTAAAAAATACTAACTTTTCTGCTGATGGAGTTTTGGTGAGACCTGGGCCAGGATCTTTCTTGTATTCTTTTATCCACACATCATTGTATGATATTTGCATCACTATATGGCCAATACTGACCTGAGCAGAATAGCTCATTTTTTAAAAGTACACGTCTCCAAATTACATTTGTACTTTGCTTTTTTCCTCCTGTTCTACTCATATTATTTCCATAAATTGAACATAGTTTGACTGTCAACATACTTGGATCTGTGCTTGCTGTCTGACACAGAATCAGTGGCACAATTAGAGGTGGTCTTCATCTGGGTAGGAAGCCATAATTCTGGTTGCCAACACCATTAACAATCTTCAGCTTTTTATAAATGCTTAAAGAATGTTCTTGTTGCGCATTACTTATTAATGAAGAAAGCTGTGAGCAGAGAACCTGGGAGCTTCTGTAGCTTCACAAAATAGGACATTTTTCCTTGGGGAGTTAGTCCACCCTCTAGTATTGCACAGGCTCTGAGTGGGAAAGTTTAACTCCCTGCCTTTCATTATTCAGGAAAAATCCTTTGCTGGTTCCTATCAAAGGAACTAAACAGATCCATTAACAATAAGCTGATTATTGAGTTGTTGGTTGGCTCATTCATACCCACTTAGGGATGTGTTGCTGGATCAAGCAGCTTCTTACAGATGGCACCAAGCAACTGCTGTGGGCAGCAATGCCAGCAGTTCCCTGGGTGTATTCCCAATATCTCTGTTTGCCATGCTGGAACCTTCCAGCCTGTGAAAGGCCTAATTATTAATTCAATGGGGAGTTTATTTCTCAAGTGCATTCAGAGCTTGTTCTCTGAAAGCAATTGAAAGGGTTTGTATGACAATTAAGTGATGACTTGCCAGGTAAAAGCTGCTCTGAAGTTCCACTCACAAGGTTTATTGTTTAGTCATCTAATGCATAAGTGACTTTGTGATTGGTAATGTGGGTTGGATGTGTCCTATACCTGCTTAATCAGAAAGGTATTTTAATCTGTTGCAGTGATTTTCCCTGATTTTTTCCACAGCACCGTGTAGAATTTCCTAGGCTGCTCTTGCCCTTTTGCTCTGTGATTTCCATGTGATGTCTGATCTGGAGCCTTGACTGCTGAAAGACCGAGTGTGCTGCTGGGCCATCCCAGATTCTCTCCCTTCTTGTACACCAGAATGAACTGTTTATTTCCTTTGGGTGATCTGCTTTGGGATGAGGGAATGTGAATTGGATGACACCGTGGTTTTCTTGATGGAAATGTGTCCTGGCAAGAGGAGCTGGTGTTGCTCCCCAGAGCAGGCTGTGCCTGCTGCTCCAGTGCCGGAGCTTGGGGTCTGCTGTGTGAGCTAAGCTGCTTTACAGTCTCTCTCTAACAGCACAACAGATTACCAAGACTTGAAAAACATGCTTCTCGTGTTCTCAGTACATATATTTACAAAGGCATAAGTTGAAAAAGTCCGGTCTTAAACAGATAATGGTTATTAGAGTTTCCCTGCAGCTGGGTAGGTGTGCGTCTTTCCCATGACAAAAGCTGGGGAAAAGAGACAGAAGCTCTGGTTCAAACCATAGAGGCCTTGACTCTATGTTTTTAAATATTTGTCATTTATTTTGACAGTTTATCAGTTCTAAAGACAAGTATTTACATTGTGGGGACTTACTTTGTACTTGCGGCACAAATATTTATAAAATACTTCTGTGTTTTTACTGTCCAATGATGTGATGATAATTTACCTATGAATCCTCAACTTCAGAATTGGTGAACAACTAATTTGCTTTTGTTTTGTCTTTAGGAGAATCAGTTTTAGAAGTGTGTGAAGGTTGTTGTCACTTACCTTAGAATATTCAAAGTAGACACCAGGTGAGTTCTGGATTTTTTTTTTATTTCTTGTAGCTTCTCATTTAAACGCAAAACATTGCTGAGGAAACAAAGTTTCTTATAAAAATCTTACGACCTCAGGAAGCCAAGGCTAAAACACCTTGTATTTTTTATGTTAACACAATCTTGAGTATGCATCTCTCATCTCCCCTTTAAATTTTTTTTCTCCCTTGAAAAATACCAAATTGTGAGGACAACTCTAAGTGACTCTGAGACAGATGGACAGGATGTGGAGGCCAGTGGTGCTTTTTCCTTTCTGCAACAAATCAATATTTACTGAAATGCTTTGAGGCTTGGTGTTTTTATTTAGACGTCTACTGGTAAATACTGGTTGGGATAGAATAATTCAGTTTTAGATTAATACTTGTAGCTAATTTTCTGCACTGGAAATCTTTGCAAAGCTGGAATCTTAGCTTTAACCAATATAATATTTTACCACTTAGCAGCACTGCTTTGTGGAATCCAAATCTTTCCTAAAATACTTGAGTGCTTCCTAAAATCGTATAATAAAGTATCAACTAGACATTATTTTTGTAAGAGCTGGCAAAACATTTCCAAGCTGGACTCTCATCATCTTTGAATATGCTCTTAAAATTTTAATTGTAGAGGCCTTGACAACATTCCTGATAGTTTTTGTTACACGTATGTGCAGGGTTGGGCTGAGCTGGGACAGCAGCAGCCTCCTCCTGTCCAGCACTCCCAGCACTTCCCTGAGTCTGTCTGTGTCATTCCTTCTGGTTCTTACTTTCCCTTTTGGAGATTCCTCTGTTCTCTGTGTTACTGGTGATATTTTGGAAGACTGGGAGGATGTTGTGTGCTGGTTTTAACCAAACTGCTTTGCAAACAATATCCATTAAGGTAATAACCTCCCATTATCCTGTGTCTAAGTGGGTATCATTCACTGTGTCAGGAGGAGGTGGATTTTCTTCTTTGCAGTGGGATTTCACTTTCTGGATCAGCTGTTTCCAACCAGATTCCCCACACTGTGTGTAGACAGTTCACTGTAATGCTGTAGACAGCACCTGTGTACAGGTCTGAGCATTGGCACGTGCATTCAGGGAGTGATTTTATTATTTTATTTAATTTTTAGGCATTTAAACTGAGGATTATACAGGCATTGAGAAAATTAGAATTCTGGAGATTGTGCCCCAGCGTCCTGCTGTAGTAATATCTTTAAAGCTGACTTTGTTTGGTGTCCTGTGCCCCTTTTGATTTTGATCAGTGGAGCTGAACAGCCACAACTCCTTCCTGGAGCAGTCTTTCCTCCAGCAAGGAAATTCAAGGGACGGCAATGCCTGTGTGACTTACACAGGGGGGATGGGAAAAGTGATAGTTGAGGATTACAGTTTCCAGAATGTTCTTGAATTAATGCTTCAGCCCTGGAGGGAGATGAGAAGTACTGCTGTTAGTCTTATTCCAGAGGCTAATGACACTGACATATTGGGGGTATTGTCCATAGAATTGGCCTTCCATCCCTTTATTTCAGGATAGCCCTTCCTAGATCCAGCAGTGGTAGTTCTGTGTTGTCCCAAGAACCTGCTGTCTGTGTGAGCACAGTCAGTACCTCCACCCTCCATTCTGCCACACAGCTCAGCATGTTTTCTTGGAAAAAAATTATCCCACTCACTGCCAACTTCCACTGAAATTCTTTGCAGCGTCTTGCAGTGGATCAGATGGAGTTTAATTCCTCTTTCCCTGCTTCTGGCCACCACACGTGCTGTCACCCTTTTCAGTGCAGACATTCTTTGGGTTGTTCTGTGAGTATTTAATTCCCTAAACTGGCAGAGAACTATTGATTTCTTTTCCTTGGCTGTAATAACACATTGGCATTTTAATAAGTTAAATACAACTTCCAAAAGGGTCAGCAGACCTGGCAGAAACTAAGGTATCACCAGTTTGATGAAACTTGATGGGATTCTTTTGGGATGCTGAAAAGCAAATTAGTGTTTCTAAGGTTGAATTTTCCATGGATGTATTTAGAACGTTAAGGCTGAATTCCATAAATAACCTGCCAGGTTTAATCTGAGTCTTTTCAGTGAGGTGCAGTGGCCTGTTGTGGTAGAGCTGATTGAGGCAGGATGTTGTGGTACTCAGATGGTTAAACACTCTGCTGGTTAATCCAGGAGATTACCTTTCTCCAGAGCCTTCCCAGAGAAACCTCTTCAGGGCATCCTGCTTGGTTAAAAAGGGAGCAGATGGCTTGTCACTGCTGAACACAACAGTTTTTAAAAATATTGGGCAGCTTTCAGGATTGTGAATTAGAGCCACGTGTGAAAACAGCAGGAGAAATGATACCTGAGTTTAGGAAAACTCAGTACTTAAATAACTTGCACCTTTACTGTCTGTTTCATATTTTAGAAAGCCAAAGGTTGCATTCCTGGTAATAATACTCCTCTGTTCTGTTAAGTAAAAAGCTTCCCAGATGAATCGCTGCCTTGTCCTCCACTCTTCTGCCAAGGCCAATGTGTCCATTTCATACCAGTTTGGAGAAATAAATGCTAACATCCCATTACACCAAGCTGTGGATCCCCAGCACTGTTCAGATGGAAGCAATTAAGGATGCAGCAGTGTGGAATTGTATCCCTGTGCCTGCAGACTGATAGATACTGCCTGGGTCAAACTGAATTCATTTTTATTAAACAAATTGGCCCTAATTTAACAGTGCAGATTTTGTTAAGCAGAACATGGTGTATGGCTGTGATCTACAGCATCTGTCACCAAGGCCACATTGGATTGATGTTACAGGAAGCTTGTTGTGCTTAACTAGAGCTGCTGCTTTAAGCAAAAATGTCCATAATGCCCTGGAAGCTCCTGTTTGAAGCAGTATCTTCTTCACAAAGGCTAAATCAACATGTATAATTCCCATCAGGATGCTTTTTTTCCCTCTCCTGACTTCTCAGGTCCCTGTCCTAAAGCAGTGGTGACAGACACTCCTTGGCAGGGAGCTGCTGGCAGGGGCTGGTGTGCTGGAGCTGCAGGGAGGTTCCTGGGAGGGTGGGAGGAAGTGGTGATGGGCACAGAGCAGGAGGAGCTGAGCAGGGAGCCTGGGAAGCAGCAGGAGCAGGCTGGTGTGATTAGGTAGATTATCAGAGACACGTCAGGATCATCAGTCTTTGACCTCAGCTCCTGGGCAGAGGGGGCTGGGAGGCTGCCTTTGGGAAAGGCTGGCCAGAGGGTTGTGTCTGCTGTGTGCCTGGGTGGAGGGTTTCTTTCCTGAAATACGGTTTTCCTTTCCCTGAATCAGATTATGCCCAAATCAGATTATGCCCAAGTAACTGAGTTTGTGTTGTGTCTTGCAGCACTCAGTAATTTTTCCTCCCGTTCAAAAAGCTTTTGGTACTGAACAGTGTCCTTGAAAAGAAAATATTTTCTCTCCCTACCCACTCATTCATCTTCCAGATTTGGGGTGTAGTTTGAATTTTTAGGCAAAGAGTTAAAGTTTAGACAATTTATTATTAATAGTAATATTTTATAGCCTCCTATAGGAAGCTTTAAATTAAACTGGGTAGAATTGCCAAAGGCTTCTTGTAGGAGGTTAGATGAGAGTTTGGTTGAGCTGGTGTATTCCAGTTAAAACAACTGGACCTGTGCCTGGTGTGAAATGGATGTAGAGTCAGAGAGGCCAAGTGAGGGGGAAAATCAACAGCAGGGTCTGAGCTGAACAAAACAGTGGTGATGTGTCCGTCCACATCCTTGTCACTTGGTCCCCCTCCTGTGGGTGTGACAATTCCCTTGTGTTGGGAGAAGCAGAGGTGTGGTCACAGCTCCACCCAGGCAGTGCAGAGGGTGAGGGCATTGCTTTCAGCCAGCCTTGTGAAAGCTGAGGTTATTAATTTGTTATACAAGACATAGGGTTAAATTAGAAAAGTCTGGTGCTTTAAATATCTTTTTCAAAGGCTGCATAATCTGGTGTGGGCTAATTGTAATGACATAATCCAAAAATAGCCAATAGTCTTTTCTTGGATGCTCATCCTGGCTGCAGTTCTGTAGCTAAAGAACAGCAAAGCTGATCTCCTCAGAATGGGAGAGGGCAACACCAGATCTGGTCCTGGCATGGTACAGGGGACACCGCTGGGGTCTGCCACATTTGGATGTGGAGCAGGAGGTTAATCCATGTTCGAGTAGCATGATTTTAACTAGAATGCATGTTAAATGCTGCATCCACAACTTTTAAATTATGAGAGAGGGGATCTCTCTGGGCAGACATTTCCTCTTTCCTTGTGGAATGCACAGGCTTGGTCACACTGGATTTGTCTAAGGATTCTGTTTAACCTGGTATTGGGGATTAGATGGAGGACTGAGATTTGGCAGTTGTGGGGAAGGTTGGTTTTTTGGTGTTTGTTGGTTTTTTTTTTATTATTAAATGTAATTTCTGAAATAGAACATACAAATAACATCTGTTACTCCTGTGCCAGTGTGGTGCAAAAAGGCAGCCTCAACATAACAGCAGCTTCTCTGTTGCTGTGTTGTTTTTGTAGGTATTATCACAAATAAATTATCTTAATATTAAGACTAAGAAAGGAGATGAAGTGACTTGAAAGATGTGTTACAGAGTACATAGCTATAGCTGCACCTCAGGTCTTGATTTGGGGTTTTTGGAAAGAAGAGTTGAGTACATGCAGTGGGGATTCAGGGTGGCTGGTATTGTGCCAACAATGTAATAGTTGTTTTCACTGATAATTTCACTGATAATTCACTGAATTTTATAACTTTTTACCTTCCTGTGTAAAGAACCTTTTCAAAGTACATTTTATAAAAGCTGAATCTTGATGTGTAGATTCCATTTTTGAGGACAATTTGCTTCAAGAGGTCTTTTTTTTTTTTCCTTTGTCTAAGCATTTCTTAATCTTTATTTTTTTTTTTTTTTGCAGGGGCCAGTTCTCTCCTCAGGTTAGCTCAAGATGGCAGACCAGAGGCAACGCTCGCTCTCTACCTCTGGGGAGTCATTATACCACGTGCTGGGGCTGGACAAAAATGCTACTTCAGATGATATCAAAAAGTCTTACAGGTAAAGCTTTGAGTTTCACACCTGTCCCAGTAGCACAAAATAGCTTTAATTCAGCGTTCAGCAAATGATCTATTTGTGTAAGAGCCTCAGTTGGTTTATTTAGACTTCTTGCAAGGAAAATATGTGGGAAAAACAGGTGAAAATGTGTTTGCCTCTTGCAAAAAGGGGTGTGAAAACATGCCTAGGCTTTCAATTTTTCTGTCTTATATCTCATAAGTTAAATTCTCAAATGCACAGTGTTGTTCTGAAAGGTCCTTGCCTAAATTTGAGCAGAATTTTAAGACCGTGATCAGAATTTAACTTCCTGTTATGCAGCCGTGTGTCTGTGTTAGGGATACCACAGATGTGCAGAATTCCCCTGCTGTCCATCATTTCCACTTCTGGCACAGAGAAATAGAGATTAAAGATGCAAATAAGGATGAAAACAGAGCATCAGGTTACTTTTTCCTGGAATTCTGTTCAAAATTTCTCATTCTTTGTGGAGTCATTAGTTTAACCGGTTATTTTTTCTGTATCTCTTTCCTTAAGAGTTCGACACATTAAATGGCTTCATAGTAACCAATAAATAAAAATAAAAACTACAAAAAAGGAGTCTTGTGACATCTTCCTTTCCACATTCCCCATAAATCTGCTTAAAGGCAATTGCTGCTGTGACCAGTGGCAATGTGTTTGGATTACACTAGGGGTCAGCATCATCTTTCCATGAGGATACTCATTGTCAAAATTGTTTTCCTTTGGTTTTTAACTTTTACTAAAGCTTTTTCCCTTCCAAAGTTACATACTGATGGCAACTATGTGGTGAAGTCTAGGAATAAACCAGGTCCACAGATTCTCAAAAATTAGTTTTATCTTCCTAGAAGCTTTAAGTGGAATTTCAAATAGTTTATCTTCAAGCAACTGGAAAATAATTTTACTTTCCTGGGGGAAGTACTGTGAGTTTTTCCTTTGGAGGAACAACTCCATGAGATCCTGGCGTGAAATATAGCTGCTTCACACTTATCTGAACCTTGAGCTCATCTTGTTTCCTCTGCTGCTCCTTTATCATGTTCAGTCTGAACATCCCTTGCTGGCCTGGGGGCTGTGGGGTTTGTGTACATGTAGGAAATGGGAAATAAAAATAATTACTGCAGTCTGACTGAGCCCTTTCCAGGTTTATAAAACTTCCCTGTGATTATTTCAGCCCTCACTGAGGCTGAGGCACAAGTGGCAGCCATGGACATGATTTACTGGAGCACAGTGAAGTGTCCCAAGGGCACACTCAGGGTGGTTTTTAAATGTTCTGAGATACTTGCAGGCACATCCAAGTGCTTGCACACATCTTTGTTTCATGTTTGTCTAAACATTTCCCCACTGCAAAGCTGACATGTAATTGTCTGCAGACTCCTTCTGTCTTTCTCATATACGTGACTTTGTGGTCATTTTCTGTAGAAGGACCTACACAAAAGTACCTTTTGTGGTGAGGGAGAACTGCCAGCATGTGGCTCTGTGTCATTTTCCTACTTGGGAGCACGTATTTTCTCTTCATAAGGAGGTGTTTAGCCAGTTATTTCTACTGATGTCTGTAAATAGCCTGGGCCATGTGAGAACTAGCACATTTATCAATGCTTTATCTGAATTTTTTTTGTTAGTTGTAAGAGATCTGGCCTGATTAGGGGAGGTACGTTGTGATTTCCTGATCTCTCGAAACTCAGAAGTATTTTCTATTCTAGCAAAGCTTGAACTGAAAAGTACTTTGTTCCTGCACAGGAATTGGTGAATTAACCACAAGTGATCGTCTTTTCTATTTTTGTGTTCAGACACTGCAGAAGCAGCAGTTCAGACACTCTTCAAGCAGCTGTGGCAGCTTGCTTTTATTTACTCTTTGGTGCTATACCTTAGACTTGTGGTGTGTCTTTGCTGTAGCAAGAGCAAAACTTACTGGTGGAAATTGCTGGAGCTGAGGATAAAAAAAAAACCCAAACCTATTTTTATTCAATGTCTCTTATTTTTTTCCAGTGGATTTCCGAGGGTCAAATCCAACAATCTGAAGTCAGTCGTGTGAACTAAGCTAGACACTGCTGTAGCCTTTTATTATCATCTAAGGAAGAATCATCAGGGAAATTGAATCACAGATGAAGGAAAACAGTTGGAACTTGAAAGTCTCCCTTGAGTGGCAGGCTACGGAATTAGAAAAAAAAAATCAAAAAAACAGGAAGCCAAACCCCAGGTTTTATTCTCTTTTTTCTTTCTGCAGGAAACTGGCATTGAAATATCATCCTGATAAAAACCCTGATAATCCAGAGGCAGCAGAAAAATTTAAAGAGATCAATAATGCCCACGCAATATTGACCGATGCCACAAAGCGGAACATCTACGATAAGTATGGGTCTCTGGGGCTCTATGTAGCAGAGCAGTTTGGTGAAGAAAATGTGAACACATACTTCGTGCTGTCCAGCTGGTGGGCAAAGGTAAATAAAAGGGCACAGGAGTTATTCTGGATTGGTATTGGAAACTCTTAGAGAGCTCCGTTTGATAACTGTTCCTGGTTTTACCTTTGGAAATTGCTGAATTTCTGACACCGAGTTAATTAACCTTCTCTTACTGTGCTGAGATCTTGAGTTCAGAAGTATCTTTCTAGCAACTTCCAGTGATACAGGTCTAATAAGCAAGACCTGAGTTACTAATTGAAGCTTGGACTCTTCTAGTGGATTTAGAAGAGATGAGAATTTGGGGGGATGTTCTCTGGTAATATCTGGTCAATAATTTTGCAGCATGAGTCCTGACTGTGAACTTGGGCTCACAGAAAATGTCCGTACATTTCATTGCATGCATCCATTTTTTTACCCTTTGTCAGTGTTGCCTCCATCTCTTGATTCCCCTAAGGAAGACAATAATTATATCACCATGCTGGTTTGCTGTCTGTAAAATATTTTTTTTCAAAAAATTGCACAGTGACCTATAGGAAGACTTTAATTTAGCCCATTGTCACTGTGATAAGCACCTCGCAGACCTGGCTTGTACGGAGCTGCTGTGCTCACATACTGGGAGCATCAATCCTCAGCCATGCTCACAGCCTTGGGCTGCTCCAAGTCCCTGCTGTGGGTACATCATGGCCTGTGCATCAGCTGGTACAGCTGAGTCTTTTCCAGGGTTATTTATGCAAGTTACAGCCTGTCCTGAACTGTTGTACCCCTGGATTTTAGTACAGATGTGCTTATTAGACCTGTACCTTCTTCCAGATGCAGCAAAATAGTCCACTTAACTTAAATTGTAGAAATTACTCAAGCAAACCAGGCTGGCAGCATTCACCTCAGTGTAAAACGTGGAGAACCACAGCCACTTTTGCACATAATTGGAACTATTTCTCAGTGATAAAGTACAAAGCTGTAGCTGCTAAGTTCTGTCTCTGCACTGCTGTGGTTTTGCTGATTCTGTATCCAAGTCTCACAAACTCTGTGGTCATGGCACAGCAGACACAGGTTATGACTATTTCTGTGTTTTCTGTCCTCTGCAGGCCTTGTTTGTGTTCTGTGGGCTCATCACAGGCTGCTACTGCTGCTGCTGTCTGTGCTGCTGCTGTAATTGTTGCTGTGGGAAGTGTAAACCGAAACCTCCCGAAGGCGAGGAGCAGGAATTCTACGTCTCTCCAGAGGACTTGGAGGCACAGTTGCAGTCAGATGAAAGGGGTAAGTGAAAATGCTGTGAGCTCTCTAGGATGAACATCAGTCCCTGCTGGAGTGCTCAGTGAGGTGCTGGAGGAGAAATCAGGTGCTGGGGTATGGATGATGAGCAGGGAATGTTTGTGCCACAAGTTACATAGGTGATGCTGAGATATCAGAGATAAAGTTGCTAAACACCAGAGAGAAAGTTGCTAAAAACACCCGGAGGGTCTACACTGAACCTGGTGGGATCAGCTTCAGAGCAGCCAGTGACCATCATTATGTTCCTTCCACATCCTGGGTAACATCCCCAGCCATGTGGGATTGCAGAAAGGGGCTCTTGTACCCAAAGGCTGGGGGTGTCAAGGCAGCCTTAATTGCTTCAGATGTAGAGGAACTGGCATTGCTACCCTTGCAGCTCTAATACTGTTTGTGAAGCTATTTCTGTAGGATTAAACCAATCATTTAAAATATTGTAGATCCTTGTATATGCTCTGATGATATTTTAATGGGCACTGCTGAACGATGGGTGAGGATCAACTGCCTTTACAGGAAGAGGGAAATGTAATAAATATTCCACATGTAGAGTTGAGTTGAATACTGTTGCATGTACACTGACAATCAGGGAATTAATATCGTGCTCCTAAAGGACTGTAAAACCATTTTACAGTTGTAAAGAGGGTTGTAAGGAGATGTGACTTGTGCTTACCAAAACATACAGTGCTGTGTTTTTCCCTTGGTGTGCTAAGCCTTTTGTCTTCACTTTTCAGAGGCCTCAGACGCACCTATTGTGATACAGCCAGCATCAGCCACAGAGACAACCCAGCTCACAGCTGACTCTCACCCCAGCTACCACACTGATGGATTTAATTAAGTTAAGGAAACACTGTCATTAGAATGGATTTAAAAAAAAAAAAATACATGGCCAACTCAACACTAGAATCATGAACATTAGAAGTAGAGAACGGGGAGGGGGAATAATTCTGCCACAGTAAGAGGGCAGCTTTCCAACCTGCCGAAAATATTTTGTAATCCCTTCAGCCTTTTGTCACCTTTCAGTGTCGTATCTCGACGATACGTGAAGTGCTGTAGCATGCAGTATTTAAAGCAGTTTAGCTACGGTCTTATTTGTTTCCTTTCTTTGGTTTTTTTCTCCTGTTTTGTTTTGTTTTTGTTTTTTTTTAGCATGTATGGAGTTATGTTACATGTCTGTGGTGTAATGTATTGAGTTGTCACAATATCAGTGCGATGGAGACATTCTGCATTTTAAGCAGCGGTACTGGCCTAAGAGAGGGATTTAAAAAGTGTCACAGAAGGCACAGTTCTTCTGTACAGCTGAGCTGTGGAAGACCTTTAGAAGTTGAGGATTTTCATTTGAGTGCAACAAACCAGTTCTTTCATTCCTCCTTCTATTCCTGCGTTATTATCTAAGCAAGTTTACAAAGCCAAGAACCAAAAAAATGCCAGCCTGCAGAGCTGGAGTCCTCTCTAATGCTGGTTTTCAGCTTAAATAAATCTACCTTGAAAAATAAAAAGGGAGAGTTGCCAATCTTTGAACAGTACATTGAACAGCTCCTTGTGTATGAGGCGATCTCCAGTGACAATGGAACCAAAACCATCTGGGAATGGGCTCCTGTGGTGGTGGCAGTGGGATTTTAACTCCAAGCACAATTCTGTTTTGATTTGAGTTCAGTTGTTTTCCTGTAATGCTAAAGACCAAATAGTGCAGCTTTGTTTCTGAATGCATGAGAATCTTAAAGTGAAACTGGTTAACTGGCTCTCACTGAGCAGATGAGTCAAATGCAGACAGTAGGCAACAGCAGAAATGTTTAAAAACAATTGATGTTTAAAAATTTGTTCTAATAATTTGAGACTTCTAATAGGCAAATGAGGTGTTACATGTCCTTTTTTTAAGCTTTTATAATACACTAACCCTTTAATTTTCTCATGAACATCTTTGTGGAGTACTTAAATGGATTTTTAAGAACAAACCACCTTTCTTTGTGTTTATATTGTATAATTTGCACATTGTCTTGCATTTAGATTTGTTTACACCGGTGTTTCTCTTTTCCTTGGAACAACTATGTGGAAACCACTGAAAAGTTTCCTGTACTATTTTGAAACCAAATCAAGTCCGAATTCTGTTCTAGAAACTGTGGTTTACTGAGGTTTAACTGTTACAAAGGCATTTTAGGCAGCTGCTGAATTGCTGGTGTATTTTGTTGTCAATAGTCCTGCTTTAGGTGGTCAAGAGTTAGACCTAGAACAACTCCAGAGAACCCACACTTGGCATTTTCAGTGGGTAGTTACGGCCTCATTAATTTTGATCATTACAGTTTTGTATCACAATGCCTCTACTGTCCTTTGTACCCCCATCTCCCTTATCTCTTTTTCCCCTCTTTCTGTCGGGGGCTCTTGACACCTTCCCCCTGTGTCTGCTGCTCCCTCACCAGCTCCAGGTGGTGCTTTGGAGCAGGCTAAAGATCCCTTGGTCTGCACAAAGACCATCAGGAAAGGGCAGGGACCCAGAGAACTATTCTGAATATATTTTCCTGCTGTGTTTGCATGAGCAATGAGGATGGAGCACGTGAAATCTGCCATGAAACCATGTTAAACGTGCTGGGTAGGAGAACATGTTCTCCCCACGGTCTCAGTGCTCAGTGAGGAGTGTTTGCACACCCAGACTTTGCTGTGGCTGTTGGTACAAGCACATATTTGCCTGCATGGGAGCTTGCTGCAGATCAGCATGATTTTAGTACCATGTCCAGCCCCCAAAATTCCCCCAAAATCTGTTACTTTTAATTAATGGCTCAATTTCAGCAGCACATTCCTTAAGTTGTTTCTTCTTTGCCCATAGTCCTTACAGACCTGAAATGTGGTGGTTTAGTGCAAGATACTTTTGACTTTTCCTGAGTTGGATGACCTTGAGGACATTTGTGTATGATTTGGCTTGAGGTCCTTATTTAGTTAATGTCTTTCTTTGACCCCTTGGAACAAAAAGCCGTTTTTAGGCTTCAACCCAATATAATTTTTTCTGTCCCTGTAGATTTTGCCTGAAGCCTGTTCTTGGTGTAGAATTGCACTCTGGAATATGGTGGGGCATGTGCAGGCTTTGTCTTCTCCACATTCACTGGTTAAAATTGCCTGTATCTGCAAATTGTGTTCTTGGTTAAAAAAAAAAAAAAAGGTATTGAGGCTTTTTGGCTTTGTAAATGAGCATGGCTAATTGGAGCAGGTCAGTGAGTGAGGAGGGGGCTGTTCCCTGGGATCTTTTCCATTCCCTGTCCCTCTGTTCATCTCAGTGGATAATGTGGAGATGGTTGTTGGGTGTTGCTCTGCTGCAGAGCAGCTTTGCCTCCAGTGCTGGGGGCTGGTTGTCACTGTTAATTTGGAATAATACTCTTATTTCTTAGCCTCTCTGGGCTGTTTCCACAGGATTAAAGAAGTTGTGGCTCCAGGGAGGTGTGTGGCACACCTGGAGTTACTCCGCAGGCTCCTGACAAGGGAACTGAAGTGTGGGCAGCACATGAGGACCAGAGGCAGAACAGTTATCTGTGGGGAAAGATGACATCCAGGATAAGTTTGCAGTTTTAGTTCCTTGCTTAGCAAGGGATGAGTTTGGAGAGACACTGCTTTCCTGTTGGTTCTGTCTGTGGGTGGTGTGTGAACAGGAAATTAGTCTGTTACGTGCCAGAGTGATGTTAGATGCTCCAAGGGAAACCGTTCCGAGATCTCAGTTACAGGGAATGATGGGAAAACATAATTCTAGAGGAATATTCATGTTTTTTGAAGCTGTTTCAAGTTTGCCCATGTTACTGCCTAATCTCTGAGTTTAGGATCGTTGTGCATTAGTGAACTTCTTCTTGAACTATGTAAGGAAGTGGTTTAAACATTCCTCCTTTAAAGCCAAAACTGTGTCATGGCACATAAGTACATTAATGCCCACTTTTCCCCTCCTGGAGGGAAGGTACAAGAGTACCCTGGGCTCTTACACAAGTTGCACTTCATAATGGCCAAGTAGAATCATAGTAAATGCAAAGTTCTATTGGGAATAATGGTTTCAAATCTGGCAGAGAAGCTCAGACAGAAATTCTGAGCTTGGGCAAGGGGAGCTGCACTGTCCCAGTGCTGCAGCCTGACCTGGCTTAGTGCTGAATGTTTCCCTCCAAAATCAAACCTGAACACTGTCCATCTCTGTCCAGCATGTTGCCAGAATTAAAACTTGAACTTGGATTTTATTTATTTATTTGTTTCTTTAAAGTTGTAACATTTGTACAAGTTGCCTGAGTCCTCATTCCAGTCATTCGGCCACCTCCACCCAGCTCCTCCAACCTCTCCAGCACCAATTTCCTTAGGACTTGTAGCTCCATTGGGGTGAATTCCAGCTGGATAGTTGGTGTTCAGGATACTTTTTCATCAGTGTGTTGCATGGAGAGCCATTCCCAGCTTAGGTGAGGAGGGAAAGCCGCTGCCAAGAGCTCTCAGGTGCCGGCTGTCCCTCCTGGCACACGGAGCTGCTGGAAAAGGAGGTGCTGGATCTGTCCTGCCCATCCTCCCTAGGGGTGGGAACATCCTAAACACACTGTACTGAAGGGGCATTGCACCCCTTAAATGCCAGTCTCATTTTGTTAGTGATTTTTGTAGGAAATTCTTAAATATTTATCTGTATATAAATTTATGTAAGACCTCAGTGGCGTCCCATAGGGTGTCGGTTTTTGCTGGTCCAATGCAGTGATGTTTTAGAGCCATGTTCCCTTTTTAGTCTTCTTTTTAGAATTGTAATCTTTTTAAACTGCTTTAGATATTAGCACTCCTAGTGTTCTTAAAGTGGGATCTTCTTGGAGGTTTGGAGGGGCAGAACTGAGGAGGAGGGCTTGGGCAGGGCACAGAAACAACCAGTCCTGCAGCAGGGCTGCGGTCGGGGGAGTGCAGCTCTCTAAACCCTTCCTTGTCAGCCTGTAAACACCTCACACAGGTGTAACCAGGGCAGGAGCCTGACAGAAAAACTATTCCTGTCCCATCTGTGAGGCCGTTTAGTGATGTGAGGGGACACCAGTGCACTCTGAGGGGCTGTTCCAGAGCATTTGTTCCACACACGGTCCTTGAGAGAGGCACCTGCTTCTCTCAACTACTTTGTGCCCTTCCTCTGGTGCCCTTTGATCTTTTTGCCAGTTCTGGATAATGTAGGGAATTGATGCTGCAGGTTTTTTGTACCCAGTGCACCTGTATCTTGGCAGCGTGTTTAACAGGTCACTCTGGCAGGGTGGTCAGGGCAGTTTGCAGCCCCCACCTCGTGTCAGTAATTCCGAATGGTGTTTAGATGCATTAATCTTGGAGCACGGAGCCGTAACCCCCCAGTTATAGTTTACAGTGTCAGGTCGATTCAAACACATGCTTCAGCATCTGGTGCTGCTTCTCTGTATTCTAGTGGAGATCATCTAGTTTGTAGTGTCTCATTGCACCAACAGCTGCTTAAAATCTCTCGAAAGAATCATAGCCAGTAGCTCACCAGGTGGCAGGAAGTTTGTCAGTGTTCAGCTCTCACAAGATCCATGATCCCCTCCACGAGCTGCCTTTGGAGGCTTACTGGGACTGTCTGGGACTCAGCAAGGCTGCAATTCCCGTGTTCTTCCAAGGAGACACTTCCTTTATGAGGAGACGCCACGGGAGAGAAGCTGGCTGTCTGATGTTTGCACAAGTCAAATGCCACAAAGCTGGAAGACGAACTTTCATTATGCCAATGTTACATGCACAGTTCATTTTGGTGTTAAAAGGATAGATGCTGGGAATTTCTGGTGGTTATATATATATATATGTATGTATATGTATAGAGGAAGCTCTTATATAAACTGGCTGTTCATTCCCGAGTGCCATTGTCTTCTCTGCTCCCTCTCCCAGCCCTGTGGGTGTTCTCTTGCAGTCTGTGAGCGGTTGCTTGTCAAACCATTCCAAAAATTTAACAATCTACTTGAATTCCATGAGCTGCCCCTTGTCCCAGCTCCTCTGGCTGGAATGGGGCCCTGCCTGCTCCAGCTTTCCTTAGGAGAGAAGGGAGACCTGGAGAAGGCACAGGGGCAGCTCTGGAGTGACTGGAACTTGTGCAGCTGGCACGTGGGGTGTTTAGATGTGGTTGATGTGTTCATCACTAAAGCTGTGATAGAACACATGGATTTGGGGTTTTTCCCTAGTTTTCACCACATTGGACTCCCCAGAGCAGGGCTGGGTGAGCTCACAGAGCAGGGTCCACCCCATGCTGAGGGCATGGGCTGCAGCATCACTTGTGTGTATGTATGTATATATGCACATATGTATATATTTATACAACAGGTGTGCACCTTGGGTTTTTCTTTGGTGGTAAAAACGTGAGATTTGGCTCCAAGTAGTGCTCTGAACTCAGCCAGACAGGGGGAAGGTGTGAGTTTTGAGTGGCCACGATTGTGCTTCTTTGCTCTCAGCTGCAGCAAAACCCAAACCCGCCCTGTGGGGCTGAGGGACTGGTGAGGACATGGTGAAGGGAGCCTGTTGTATAAATAAATGGGTCCTAGGAGTGGGAGAAGCAGCTCCTGCTTGGGGAGTTCTCACATGAGCAGCGTGGTGTTTGCACGGCGGGCGCTGTCCCTCCCCTTGCAGGTTGGTTCCATAAGGACTTGGAGTTACTGAAATTCCTATACCTGAAGCTGGCAGTGATCCATGTGAAGGCACAACGGTTGTGGCTGATGCACATGTGAGTCCCACCATGTCCCCTCTAGCCATGCTGGATAGAGTCACTGCCCTCCTCCTCCTCAGGCTGTTCCTGCCAGGGGCTGTTCCTGACACGCAGCACACCAGGGGTTCCTGCTTCACGGCAGAAATGGGGGAATGTTGGGGAGATTTTTACTGCTGACACCGCTGAAGTTCTGTTTGTGACCATCACGGTTGATGAACTCCAAGTTTGCCAATTCCAAATGCGCTGTTTCCTCGCTGGATGCTGAGCTGATTGCTGTCATTCCTCCCTCCCTCTCATCCCACCGTTGCCTGCCTTGCTAGGGCGGGGTGTGGATGGGTTGGTTGGTGTCACTGCTGACATCCCAGGCGGTTTATGTTCATTTTGCATGTGAGCAGGGCCCTGAACTGTCTAATTCCTCATGGGGTTTGGTTTCCTGGCCTCTTTATGGAGCCAGAGGGAGCTGAGGATGCCAGGAGAGACGCGCCTGCATTTGTACTGCACTTCAACTCGGGCGGGGATGGGGGATAGGGGGAGCCCATCTTTAAAAAAGAAAAAAATAGTAAAAAAACCAAACCAAACCCACCACAATCAAAGTATAAATGCATCTGAGAAGCAATTATAATATAGACATATATCTATTTTGTTATGTTACTAAAGGACCATACTTTGAGTTGTCTGTAAGTAGACGTGGCTGTCTGAACTTTGTGGATTGTAACACTCGATACTACTGAGCTCCTGTACATACCCGCGGCGACGGCAGAAAGAATTATTTTCTGTTTTAGCATGGTAATTTGTGTCTTGTATGTCCGAATATAAACTAAAATAAAGATTGCTAAGTTATCGGAAACCACTGTTGTAAAATAAATGTTTTCAATGCAGAAATGCCCATCGGAATTTTCTTTCTTTCTTTGTTTGCACGCTGGAACTCGGCGCAAGAGGGAGGGGCTGTGGGACAGGGTGGGGCTGGCTGGGAAGTGGGAGGTGGGAGAGGTCACCCAGCCCTGGGATGGGCACTGGGTGCAGGGTCCCTGGGCAGGAACTTCAGCCACTCCTCTGTAGCTCTCCTGCAGCCACCGTGGGGTTTGGCCTGGTTTTGAGCCTTTAAGTCCAACAATCTTCATGTGATGCTGGACCCATTTACACCCCAAATACCCTCCTGGCAGGTATTTGGGGTGTAAATGCAGGTTAGAGTTGGTGGGGTGGGTACTGTATCAGGGCTGAAGGAGGCAACAGAGGCTGTCTCTGCAGTAAAAACATCCTTTTCTGGAGAAACCCAGGTTATTGACACTGGGTTTGCTCCTGGTGTTGCTGGTGGAGAGAGCAAAGATGAGTGGAAGATGTGCTGAAGGTGCTACTAGACAGCTCTAAGCCAAGTGGGGACCAAGGCAGCACAAATCTGTCCTGCCCCCAGTTCCGTGGTGACTGTGGGGCTGTCCCTGCTGCAGCCACCAGTGGCTGTTCTGATGCTGGGATTGTTCATTTTGGAAAGGTGGTTTTGCATTTGATGGAGGTGAGCACAAAATTGTGGTTTAACTTGGGGTTGTCAGGTTGGACAGGGCTTTGAGCAACCTGATCTAGAGGGAGGTGTCCCTGCCCATGGCCCATGTTGCCCTGGCAACACCAAAGCTGCTGGGGCCAAGCAACCCCTCCAGAGAGGCAGGAGTGGGGTGCAGGGTCAGGCCAGATTGGGTTCAAAGTGGAGACCAAGCTCAACTTGGGCATGTGCTCCTCATCGCTTCCCTGCACTCCTGTCTTGGCACGATCTGATCTTCACCGGGATTTCTGTCCCAACCCCACAAGTTTCTGCTCCCTCACTGTCCCATCTCTGATGTCCCCAGGGTGCCAGAGGTCCTGTCCAGCCCTGTGCCCACCCCAGTAAAGCACCCAGGGCTGGGATGGCTGAGCTGGCCTGGGGGAAGGATGTTGACCCCTTCCCTGGTCTGCAGAGTGCAGGGCCCTGTCCTTCCACCACGACTGTCAGTGCCCATGGGCCTTCCCAAACCCAGTTCAGCCCCGTCAAGCCTGGCAGTGGGAATGGCTGCTCCAAGCTCAGGGCTGTGATTGCAGGAGGGGGATGGAGGTGACAGGGGCTCCATACCCCAGAGAGGACACAGCCTAGGGAGGGAGGGGGCCTCTGGGGGGCTGCAATGCTCTTGCTGCCGATGTTTTACACAGCTGCTCATCTTCCTCCAAGAACCGCCAAGCTCAGGTGTCACTAAACCTTGTCCCAAATCCCCAGCTGTGACACAAAAAGGTGCAGACTTGCTGCAAAGTTGGGAAGCAGCAGCTTTTGGAGCCATTCACAGGGATACTGAAGGAGCCCTGGTTGGGTCTCAGGGTGCAGCTTCCAGCCGGGGTGGCACTACCCACATGATTCAGAACTGTTTATGCAGATGTTTCTTACCCAAGGAAGCATCTGTGATTGCTCCGGTGGTTTTGGGGCAACCTGGTTCGGGTCCACAGGTTTATGACAGCGGGGAAGCACAAGAGCACAGCAGCAGGGCAGGTACGACTGTGACTTTAATGCACAACAGTGACACGCGGGACGCAGTGACAGGAACACTGCCAGGCAAGGTGGGGACTCCCCGGGCACGGCTGCAGCCCACAGCATCCCCCGCGTTCTCCGCTCTGCCGTGGTGTCTTGTTACAGGGTCGGTTTCCTTCATTCCCCCACCTCCAACGACCCTCCCTCATTTCCCTATACTCTGCAGCAAGAGCTTATTGCTGAGCGCCTTCTGGGCCAGTCTCTCCTCCCGGGACATTTCCAGGAACTCGCGCAGGAGGTGGAAGGTGAGATCCAGCGAGTTGGGTTTTCCGTCTCGCCTCTTGCCGGTTTGCAGCGCCCGTCGGGCTCGGGCCGGGGTGGGCTCTGCCCCATGGAACTGGCACAGTCTTTGGGGCAGAGGATCGGTGGCGGGGACCGGGGGTCTCGGGGCTCCCATCCAGGGCTCCCAGGTGAGTTGAGGGGCCAGGGTCAGCCTGCGGGACGGACCCCGGGGCCACTGCAGCGGGGAGCAGGTCTCCGAGGGCAGGAAGAGCAGGACGAGGACGGAGGCAGCTGAAATCATCCTGACCCGCATGGCAGCCACTCCGGGGCCAGAAGCCTGCAAGAGCAGCGCCCCCCCACCCCGGACCCCCACATCCCCCCCGTTGCGGTCAGGGGTCACTCGAGGGCCTTCACCCCATTGGGGACCGCCTCCCCAGGGATGAAATTCCCTGGGGATGAAGTCCCCCGGGACTGGATCCCCACCCCCGCGGATGGGAATCCCACCCCTCGTCCCCGGGACAGGACCCTTCTGAGGACGGGAACTCCCGCAGGCTGGGATCTCCCACCCGGGGACGCGACACCCCTTCTCCCGGGATGGGACTCCCCCCGGGCATGGGATACCCTCGGCAGCCGGGACGGGACCCTCCAGGACCTGGGACCCCCTGGAAGGGGACAGCTCCCCCCAGCCCCGGGACAGGACCCTCCTCTCCCCGGGCCCAGACACCCCCGGGCTGGGGATCCCTCTCCCTGTGGCGGGGCTCCCGCGGGGCGGCGGCGGCCGTCCCGGTCCCCGTGCAGTCTCACCGCTCTCCGGCGCTCCGCTGGCTCCGCTCCTCCCGCAGGACGCGCGGCTCCGCGCCCCGCGCTATATAGGGGCGGTGGGAGCCACGTGATGGGAGCGGGGCCCGGATCTGTCCGCGGTGCTGAACGGGGGGAGAGCCGGGACCGGGGGTGGGAGGGGACGGCCTGGGGAGCCCGGCGGGGCTGAGAGCCCGGGGGAGCACGGGGTGCGTGGGGCCGGGGAGAGTCGCGGAGAGGGACACGGGTTCATGGGCATGTGAGTCCGGCGGGTGCGTGGGGTGGCGGGGGGAGCGTTTTGGGGGCCGTGGGTGTGTGTGGGGCGTGCAGGGCTGTGTATGAGAGCGGGTGCAAATGTTTTGAGGGGCGTTTCTCTGTGTGTTGCGGGTTTGGGGGTTCTAGAGGTGAGGAGGAGCTGGGGGAGTGGGAGGAATGGGAGGTGTGTGTGAGTTCATGGGTGTGCACCACAGAGCCTCTGTGTGTGACGGGGTGCCTGGGGATGCAGCAGGACCCGCCAGCCAAGCCCCACACTCCTGCATTGCTCCGGGTGGTGTTCCCTGGCACCTGGGCCCTGGACACCCCCATGGAGCCACCCGATTCTCTCGGGGCCAGGTGTGCCCGTAGCAGAGGGGCACACCGGGGCACACACCCCTGTGCAGGCTCGGCCCTGAGCTCTGCAGCGTTTCACCTCGCTGGGAAAGTTTTCCCGATGGCTCCTTCGGCAGTTGTTTGGTGAACGCAGCCCCGGTTGCTTCCCGGCTCCTCCCAGTGATCCCTGTCTTGCTATCACAGAGATGAGAACTTCACTGCAGAAGCAAAATCCTCCTTTCCCTGCCTACCTGCTGGAGCCTCCCTTGCCCGGCCCTCAGAGCTCAGCAATTACTTCCTTCATCTTGCAGAAGCATTGCTGTCTTTGAAATTAAAATTCCCTCCTGAGGAACGAACTTAAGAGAAGGGGAAAAAACAAACCAGCCCACATTAGGTAGAACTTGGATGAATGGCAAGAACCCCTCCCATCCTCCTCCATGGCAAGAACCACATGAAAAACAGGGGCATTGCAGAGTTCTGAGGGTCACTGAAAAGGGCTCAAGAGGTCTCTGGGGGTGGGAAACCCGGTTGGGGGGCCCTAACCCCCCCCCCCCCCCCAGATGCAGAATAACTCCCAGCAGCAGCACAGCAAGCACTGGGTGGGCAGGAAGGGCGAGCAGCTGCCTCCTGCTGGCTTTGTGAGGTTTTAAAGTCCTTTTCTTCACTGAATCATCGAGGTCCTCTCTCATTTTCAGTGCTCAGCCTGAGCCTGCTTTTTTGCCTGTCCCCCATGCCTGACCCTGTGCTGTCCCCCACACGGATACCAGTGCTGAGCCTGGCCCTGCTGCAGTGCCAGGAGTGCTGCCTGCAGCTCCCAGAGCATCCCCACACCTGTGGGGCCTGAGGGCAAATGAGACCCCAAAATCCCGTGCTCCACCAATGACTAGAGTCCAGCCTGGGGAATGGAGCTGCCTCTCTCCCCTGTGCTGCCTGGCTGCTCATGGGGGCTCCCAGCAAGGTTTTAAATCTTCTTGAAGTTGTGCCAGGACTTGGCGGGTCCGGAGGGTCCAGCTGAGCAATTTTGGCTGCTCCCCTGCACGTGGGGCTGGGCTCTCTCTGAAAAACTCTTTCTACCCCATCTCCTGGGGCTGCTCTGCAGAAGCAGCACTTGGAGGGGCCAGGGGCTGCGGCAGGGTGAGAGGCAGCAGGAGGGGCTGGTGCCCAGCACATCACTCAGGGGGCTTTGGGGGCCACCTTGTCTCAGAAGAGTGAGCCTGTGGCTCTGGGCAGGGATTTCTGCTCCTGCACTGGCACTGGCATGGCTGGGAGAAGGCACAGAGAGAGGCAGCTCAGTTCAGCCCTTGCCCCCATGGCCTCCACTATGGCCGGTAATGTTTTACATTGTTTAAGATCAGTCATTTAATTGTAGTAAAGATTCCAACAAGTGCATCTTGGACTTGTGTTTTATTTAGGAAGCACAACTGAAAAATTAAAAGTACTTTTTTTTTTTTTTTTTTTTTTTTTTTTTTTTTTCTTTTTTTTTCCCTGCTCCCTTCATAAATTACTGACAAATCCAGCACTGACGGGCCCTGTGCACTGCCTGGGGATTCATTATCGTCACTTTTAGGGCTGTCACTCTCTCCTGCTCTAGTCAGGAATGTGAGGAGAGACATGTTAATGATGCTTTCAGGGATGCCAAACTCACCCCTGGGCTGCACTCACTGCACACAGAAGCCCAGATCCGGGGTGGGAGTCAGAGAGGTTCCTAATTAGGTGCTTTTGATACTCGGAGCCTCCTGTCACATGAGCAGCAGCTCACACGCGGCAGCTGCTGCAGTGCCGAGCGTGGCAACTTCAGCACTAATGCTGAGCTTCCAGCAGCTTCTCCTGAGGTACAGGTGGGATTTGCTGGCCACTTTCCCTCTTTGCTCCTTGGGGGCTGGCACCCACTTAGGTCCCTCCCCATCCTCACAAACAGCCGTGCCGGGGTGCAGGCGGAGCTCTGGTGCCCCCCTGCTCCCTGCTGTGCTTCTCCATGTGCGGGGTGGGGGCAGCCATGGGGTTGGTGGGGGCCGGTGCTGCCCGTCCCGCTCTGGAGAAGGCACCTCATGGGCTGACGAACCTGAGATTGACCCTGATGTTTCACCATTCTCAGGTTAGACAGTCCTCGAGGTGCCCCTCATCGGGGCAGCTGCCGAACCCCCTGCCATGGGCCTTGTGCCTCCCACCACCTACTTGCCCAGATCTCCCAAGCTCTGAAGAATTTGGAGGAGATGACAGAGAAGCAGCCCCTTGGCTCTGTTTTTATGGTGGGGTTGTCTGTGGGACCCACCCAAACCTCGTCACGTTGCCCTGCATGCTCCCAGGGAATCAACAAATCACAGAACAACTTGGGTTGGAAAAGCCGTCTAAAATCACCAAGCCCAGCCATTCCCTCAGCATGGCCAAAGCCATCACTAAACCATGTCCCCAGATGCCACATCCACACTTCTTTTAAATCCCTTCAGGAGTAGTGACCCCATTACTGCCCTGTGCAGCCTGTTCCAGTGCTGGATACCTCTTTTGATGAAGTTTTCCCTAATATCCAATTTGAACCCTTCCCAGGTGCAATTTGAGGCTGTTTCCTCTCATCCTGTCACTTGTTACTTGGGAGAAGAGACCAACCCACCCCATTACATCCTCCTTCCAGGGAGTTGAAGGAAAAATGAATGTTAAAAGCTTATCAATCAAAATGAATGAACTTAGTATGAAACTGAAGGGAAGGGTTTCCCCACTGACAAGCTCCATGCAAGAAGTGAACAAGCCTGGAAAACTGTCACAAAAACCACAGCAAAAGGAATCTGTGATCTGTTTTCAGCCCCTTTCTGGACTTCTTAC
Organism: Phylloscopus collybita; assembly: GCA_027886175.1. Taxonomy (NCBI): domain Eukaryota; kingdom Metazoa; phylum Chordata; class Aves; order Passeriformes; family Phylloscopidae; genus Phylloscopus; species Phylloscopus collybita. The sequence continues at coordinate 6,970,847 of JAJNNQ010000027.1, read as the reverse complement.
TTTGTTTGGGTCCAAACACCCTCCCACTTCTGCCGTGGGGACTGAGCCAGATACATCTCTGAGTACTCCACACACAGCCAAGGCTATTCAGTGGAGGGTCTCTGGATTTCCTTCAGAGAAAAAGAAGAAAAATCTTTCTGACAGGAGCAAGGGAATTGTGGAACCACTGCCCAGCTTTACCTTCTCCAATACCTCCGCTGGAAATCTGAGCAGCTTTGGGAGATTTTAAGGTTTGTACTATAGGCTTGCAAAGATGAAAAAAGAAGAGGAAAAAGCCAATAAGAATTAGTTTTTCCAAGCAAGGTGAAGTTTAGTAAGTTTAGTTTAGAGAATGAAGTATGGCAGAATCCTCTCAATTGGCCCCAAGAGTAACAGTGGAAAATACATCCGAAAATAATCAGGAATAATTTGCAGAGGGAAAGGAGAGAAGGTGCAGGGCAGTGCCTGCCTTACCTGTGAACCCAGGACCAGCTCCCCTGCACTGCTGCCAGCCCCAGCCCCTCTGGACTGCACTCCTCCCCCTGCCACCCCCATGCTGTCTTTTATGGCCTCTCTTGTCAGCCGGCTGAGCTGAGCTGGGCCACAGCGAGCTGCCACGTTCTTCTGCTGGCTTCCTGTTTGCTCACCCAGCGGCTGCGGTAAAATTTCCATTACACGCTGGACAGGCAGGGTGGTGGAGACAAGTGAGGCAAAAAATGAAACCCCAACCTGATTCTGTGCTCTAGTGGTTCTCACAACTCCTTTGAAAATGAGAAAGTGCTGTTAGATGGAGACAGAGATGAGAAGGGATGCCCTGGCTGTGGGAACTGCAGACCATCCTCCAGTCTCAGTCCAGCTGCTCTGGGTTCCCCCTCCCTGTCCCCAAGGGGATAGAGAGGTCCTGCTTCTCAGTTCAACAAGAAAGTCCTTCTTTCCACCCCCCAACCCCCCCAAATTTTTTTCTCAAATGCTGCCTCACTGAATGGAGCCACAAGACAAAGCTCTGTCATGCTCTGACCAGAGGCTGTGGGGTTGTCTGCATCCCCTTTCCCTCTGCCTCAGCCAGCAGATCCTCCAGCGATGCACAAACCCCGAGAGGAAAGATCTGGAGCAGAGCAATTTATTTCAATCTTTCATTTGTCCTCAGTGTGTGCAGAAAAGCTGTTTTGGCTGTAAAATAGAGGAGGACAAAGGGAAAGGAGGAAAACTGCCTGCCATGAAAATAGGGAACCTGTCAAAGGATCCAGGCCCATCTGGAGCAGTGTTTCTTGGTCTAGAGGGGAAAGGCCCCATGTCTGGAATGAGATGAGTTTTAAAGTCCCTTCCAGCTCCTTGTGGGGTTCTACGATACAACAAACGTCAACTGAAGATTCACTGCAATGAGCAGGGACATCTCCCACTATCCCAGGTTGCTCCAAGCTCTGCCCAACCGGGCCATGAAGACTTCCAGGTATGGGGCAGTTATGTCTTTTCTGGGCAACCTGTGCCAGGGCCTTGCCACTCTGACAAGGAAGAATTTCTTCTCAATGTTCAATCTAACCCTGCCCTCTGTCATTTTGGAGCCATTCCCTCTTGTCCTGTCATCTCATGCCCTTGTTCAAAGGCACTGAGGTCAGATAAAGTCTTTTAAATATCTTTGATGTTTCTAAATGCCTCTGTGGATCCTCTAAGCAGCTGATGGCTTAGATGAGTTTGATTTAAGGTGCTGCTGAAAAAGTTTCCAGTGGCACCGGTTAAACACCTTCATGCCTGGCCTGTCGGATATGTTGGCTGATTGCTGTGCACAGCACTGCTTGTTCAACAGCTTTAAAATATCCCATTTTCACCATGGTTTTGATACTGACTTCTGAAAACCCACCTCTGCTAACAGAGCAGAGTGTTTGATGCCAGCCCTGACAAATCTCCATAAAAATTATAAACATAACCCACGTTTATAATACATGGAAAATCAGCTTATCTTTTTAACAGTTGGCCAGGATTGTGCCCTGTAGAGCCATGGGCTGGTCATGCCAGGTCTTGAAGGTCTGGAGGACTGACACGCTGCTCACCCAGAGCAGATCCAGGAGGTGACCTTGACAGCACAGCCCGCTCCTGTAATGAATTACCAGGTTCTCAAATGAGTACTGGGGCCAACACACAGGTTTCTGCCCACAAGATCTGTGTCTTTCTGTACAAATAGGAATAGGAATAGGAATCAAATGGGTAACAAGTTCAAAAGGAAATTGAATTTTTCTTCTTACCCATTGTTCCCTTGGCTCCTTTCCAGCCCCAAAAAGCCAACAAGAGGGGCAGCCCCCAGCACTGGAGCTCCTCATGCCATTACCTCAGGCAAGGAGAGATTTCATCTATTTCAGAGAAAACCGAGCCCATCTGCTGCAGAAAGAGAAAACACAACCCGAAAGTCCTTGTCTCAGGTGTTCTTGCCTCGAAATGACTGTGGTTGCTCTTTGATGGTCAAGCAGACATTGTTCGCCTTCTTTTTTCTGTTGGCTTTTTTTTTTTTTTTTCTGTTGGCTTTTTTTTTTTAACCGCTCGGATCTATTTTTAGGGACAAGGAGATGGTGCTCAAGAGGCTCTGCCATGGGTCAGATCAGTGGGGGTTTGGGTCACTCTGAATGCCAGGGAGGAGGTGAAGCACAGCCGGTCCTGGTGGTCCTGCCATGGGCAGCAGGACCCCAGAGATGGTGGGGGGCTGCTGTTGCTGCTGAGAGCAGGGGTCCCACATAGGGGGTTTGGGATTGTGGTGATGGCAGGAGGATGAAGACATTGCCCAAAATGGGGGTCCTGCCATGGGAGGTGGAACCCCAGTGATAATGGGGGGCTGCAGCTAAGCCCACGGGCACCTTGTGATAGCAATAAATAAAATAATTTGGGGGTTTTTTTTTGTTGTTTTGGTTTTGTTTTTTTTTTGTCTGATTTAATGAAACACCTGTAAGTGTGATTTGCAATGAGAAAAAAAGGGTGCTTTGTTTTTTTTTCTTTTTCTGTCCTTTTCTCCAGTGTCTCCATGTTGTGGAGGAGGCATTAGGGAGTGTAGTCCTTAATGCCACATGCTCCGGGCTGGGCTGGTCAACAGCAGGCGGGAGCTGGAGCAGCGCCTGTCCTAGTCAGGGTCTGCACAGCCCTGGGCTCAAACCCCACCATGCTCAACCCCACCTCTTTTGCCCTTTATTCAGCTGGAAAACATGGCGTGACCCTGGCGGGGCGGTTTGGGCCGGTAAAGAGACCTGCTGCATCCCCCACCCTGCAGTGACACAGCCTGGTGGCCGGGACTGCTCAGAAAGCCTTAGATCGATATCTTGGCAAGCCAAGAGTGGTTTTTGTTGTGTTCCACCCCCCCAGCCCATGGCCAGCATGGCCTCAGAGCCTCCGGCAGTGAGGGGGCAGTGAGGCACAGGCAGAGGGGAGGGAAGGAGCTGCCTGCCGCCCACGCAGTGTTTCCGACGTGGTGTTTGCTACCAGCAGTTTGTCACAAACAAAAGAAATTCTGTCTTGCAGCCCCGAAACTAAATTTGGTCTGATGGCGCTGGTAATGGCGGTGTGAGGGAGAGGAGCGTGGCGGGCTGGCAAGGGAGGGTGAGGGATCCAAGATGGCGCCCTGGCGTGAGGGCAACGGCGGCACTGGGGGTGGGAGGCACCAGAAACAGCGTTTGAGGATGAATCAGCCACGCTTGCCTTAAGCAGGAGCAGTGTGGGAGGAGGGAGGATGGTTCCATATATTCCAGTGGCAGGAGCAGCCCACAGGGTGGGAAGGGAGGTGATGGCTCCATGTTTGCCCGTGGCAGGAGCAGCTGCCCAGTGGGAGCTGCTGGCATGGGCGCAGGGCTGGCTTGCTGAAGGAAAATAATCACAGAAGAATAGAATGTGCTGAGTTGACCCATAGAGTATGCTGAAGGGATCCATCAGGATCATTGAGTTCAGCTCCTGGCTGTGCACAGGACACGAAGTCATACCACGTGCACAAGAGCCTTATCCAAACCCTTCCTGAATTCAGACAGACTGGGCAGTGCAGACTCTGAGGAAAAATGTGGCTCTGTTGGGGAAAGTGTAGATCTGAGGCAAAGGAGGGATCTGCTAAGAAAAAATGGCGACTCTACCACTGCCCTGGGCTGCCTGTTCCACTGTCTGAGCATCCTTTCAGTGAAGAAACTTTCCCTAATATCCACTCTAAACCTCCCCTGGCACAATTATTTCCTCTTGTCCTGTCGCATGTTACCTGAAGCCAGACACCAACAATGCTGGGGAAGAGGAGGTGCTTTTCCCCCCAGAGTAAATGACATGTGGATATCCCATTCCTGGAAGCATTCAAGGCCAGATTGGGTGGGGCTCAGAGCAACCTGGTCTTCTAGTGAAGATGTCCCTATCCATGTCACTCACTCCTCCATACACCCAGTGACCCACTGCTGCTGACCTGCTGCTCCAGCCTAAACCCCCCATGCCTGCCTGTCCTCCCGTGTTTGCGCTCATGAGCTCTCCTTCCACCCACACAGGGAACTATTTTTAGCAGACACTAATCAAGAGTCAGTGTTGGCTCTGAGCGTGGCTTTCAATGGAGGGCTCCTTCTTTCACCAAGTGCTGGCAGGAACTCGGGTGTGTGTTTTCTTTTAAATCTAGTTGAGAATTTGCACAATGTGCCGCAGAGCAGTGGCGGTTATTTCGGGCTCGTCACACCCAAGCCCACACTGAGCCATCACCAGGTGACTCTCCATTTTGGTCAGGGCTTGGCAGAGCATCCCCCTCCCAATCCTGCACTGCCAGCAGCACCTGCTTGCCTTGCCTGACCCCTGAGGAGCCGGCTCCAGGCCAGGGATTCCCAGACAAGAGGTAGGTTTGCTCCTTTGGGGATGTTTATCTCCTGCACAAAGGTGTTGGGTTGGTATTTTGAATCCTGCAGGAAAGGAAAATGCTTTACGTTCAGCCCTGGAGGTCACAGCCTCTGGATGAACCCCCCTCACGTGGGGCTCGCTCTCTTTCCAGTGAGGTCACCCTGCTCTGTTCACTGTGTCCTGGGTCAGATATGGGACCTGCTCCTCACCATGTCTCAAGCAGCTCTGATTCAGCAAGGGCTGGGGCTGGAGTGAGCTCTGTTTCACTTTGGCTGCTGAACTCACAACAGGCACTTGGTGCTTCTTCAGCTGAGGTGCTGTATGATCTCAGCTGAACTTCATGGAATTGTCTCAGTTAGAAGATGTTATCCTTGTTATCCATAAGGATCATTGAGTCCAAGTCCTGGCCCTGCACAGGACACCCCAACAATCCCATCATATGCCTGAGAGTGCTGTCCAAATGCTCCTTGAGCTCCGGCAGCCTTGGGACTCTGACCACTGCCCTGGGGAGCTTCTTTTAGTGCTCAACCACCCTCTGGGAGAACCTTTTCCTAATGTCCAACCTAAAACATCCCATGACACAGCTCCAGACGTTCCCTCAGGTCCTGTCTCTGGGTCATACACAGAGATCAGTGCCTGCCCCTCCACCTCCCTCAGGAGACCCTGACAGTTTCTCCCCTCAGTCTCCTCCAGCCTGAGCAAACCAAGTGACCTCAGCTGCTCCTTGTGTGGCTTTCTCTCCAGATCCTTCATCATTGTGTAGCTCCTTTGGACACTCTATAGTAGCTTTGGTTTCCCTTCAGGCAGCAGGAACTGCCTCTACTCTGGCACCAAGTCCTCATTTGGATTGAGGGTGTGGTATTCTTGACCTCCCACGACTGCTCATGGCATCTCCCCTCCCAGTACTGTAGTCTTGAAGAGTCCTAGAATCTTTCTAGGCACCCATGGGAAGAGACAGAAAAAGGACACGCTCTGTTCAAGAAAACCAGAGAAAAAATTTATTATTGTCCTTTATAAAATATCTCCAATAAGTTATATAGGCAAATATTTAAATTAAAATAAATTAACTCCGCTCTATGCCGGGACACAAGACTGTCCATAAAGTCAAACTAGGATTTATGTTTCTCTGAAAAAATATGCCTTAGATCTCCAATGTAAGATTTGAAAAAAATATCTATGCTTGGTGAGAGGAAGGAGAAATCTGCACTGGACAGAGGGGTTAAGGTGCGGTGCTGAAGCTGCCTGGTGCCAGTGGCACCTCCATATCCAGCTAAGTGCTGAGAGCATCCTCATCATCACTCCAGTCAGGAGGAGCGTCCGTCCCAAAGTACCGATCACCAAAATTCCCTGTGGGGGGAAACAGAGAGTCAGAGGGCAGCACAGTGGGAGCCTTGGGACCCATCCTCCTGCCTGTCCTCATCACAGCAGGCTGGGGGACCAGAACAGGTTCATCTGACAGCTTGAACAGCAGGAAAACTTGGAGTGACAGAAAAACTGGAGCAGCCCGTAGGCTGGTTTAACACCCTGTGGAAGGTGTTTCCTGGCACAGTAGAGGTGAGGACAGAACACAGAGAGCTTATTTTGGGTGAACTTGTGGGAACTTTTAGGGAAGGAGGTGGGCACAGGGCTGCTCCAGCTGTCCCAGCCTGACTTTTTTGCCTGGGGCTGGAGGAGGGTCATGGCATGTGGAATGGCTCCTACTGCTGACAAGGCGATGGCTGCCCCGCAGCCCTCAGAGTCAGCGTGGTGATCCTGACACCCACCTGGCAGCAGGACCTAGGAGAGGCACTGGGGCTCTGGGTAATGTAAGACCAGACCTAAACTGCTGCTGACAGCCAGGGCTTAATGTCCTCTCCCCACCAGAATCACTAAAAACCTCCTCACCACAAGACATTCCTACCAAGACACTCACCGATGCCGGGGATTATCCGAAAGAGGTCATTCACCTTCTTGTCCACAGCCGTGGTGATGATCTTCACCCGGGGGAACGCATAGGCAACCGAGTGGACACCCATCTCTGCCATGAGCAGGGAGAGCAGGAAGATCTTGTCCTCTGGGACATCATGATCCTACAGGAAACGCACAGGGAAAGCTCAGGGTGAGTTACCCCAGGGCCCTGACGCCCTCCTTCCCACAGAGGAGCCAGCTCCAGGCACATCCCCTCGGCACGGCTGTGGCTGGTGCTGTGCAGGTTGCTCCGGAGCCAACTCCCTGCCCGACCCAGCCGTACCAGCAGCACCCTCACTGCCATCATGGCCGCGGCGCCCGTGGAGACCGTGCAGTCCATCAGGATGACGTGGTCTTCGCTGATGTCCTTCGGCAGCCGCAGGTAGTGGAGCTGGGTGGAGGAAAGAGAGAGCAGCTCAGAGGCTGCAGGCAAATGGAGCAACCTGAGCCCTCTGAGTGAAGGATCCCTCCTGCCTCTCTGTCCCTGGGACCCTGGCTGTCAGCTCAGCGCCAGCACAAACACTCGGCAGCAAACCAGCCACTGTGTGCACGAGCCCGCCGGCAAAGCCCACCTGAGCAGCTTTCAAAGCACTCAACCCCTGCCAAGACAAACTCCTGGGTTGCTGAAGGGCTGTTAGAAAACACCTGGACCCTGCCCCACCCAGCTCACAGATTAACAGCAGGAGATGTCCTCAGCAGCCCCGGGCTTTACCTCCGGCTCGCCGGTGTTGCAGTTGGTCTGGATGAGGATGGTGCCGATGCGGACGTCCTTGCACACCGCACGCAGCGCCGGCTCCATGGTCTCTCCCGCTCGCAGGATGGACACCCCGGTGATCTGCAGCACATGGCCACGGTGGTTGCATGGTTTAGGAGCTGCCTCCACCCCACACTGGGTCTCAGCAGCGGGGGGACTCTAATGGGCAACCCAAAAGCACATCCCTTCCAAGAGGGCTGAGCCACTCCCAGTCCACCCTCAGTGGGAGGGCACAGTGACATTGCTGATGGCAAACTTGGTCACTGACCTGCCCTTCCTGGTGGTACAGGGTGTCATACTCATGACAGCAGGCACCAAACCCAGCCTGATGGCAGCCAGGGCTTCCACAGCACCCCCACAGGGCAGGTCTCAATAGTGCTTTGGCTTCCACTTACTTGCTTCCCACTGTATGTCCTCCCTTCGTAGTCGTGTCCCTGAGGGGTCTGGACTGTGCAACTCTACAAAAAACACGTGAGAAGAGTTACCACAGGCTCTGATGTGGCTCTCACAGGAGCCCTGGAGTCAGCCAGCTGCAGGGGCTGGACCCTTGGACACTAAGGCTGGACAAAGAGTTGTCACCCAGGGCCACAGCATTGCTCCACAGCCTTGGGGAGTCCTGGCACCCTTCAATCTGAGGGTTGAAAGGATTTGTCCATGGGGAAGATTGGAGGAGCAGCATCAGGACTGTTCTGGCTCCCCAGCAGGTGAGGGTGAGGAATCAGAGAGGAAACCCAGGATCTACAGCCTTGAACCCACCTGGAACGGGAGCAGGGAGAGTGCATGCTCGATTAGCAACCGCATCAACCTTTTGGAGTAGAAAATGAACTCGTCTCTGCTGGTCTCCTTGTTTCTAGAGGAGAGGGAAAGGCAAAGTCAGCTTTGGATCAAAATGTGTCCCAGGAGATGCTAGCAGAGATCTGGCAGTCCCTGCCCCTTCCTGGTTCTTGTTTGCACCATCTGCCTGAAACTATGGTGTCTGTTACACGGTAAAAAACAGGAACATTCTTAGCAAGATCACTGAGCAGTAACTGCACAGTTCCTCTATGCAGGGGGCACCATCATCTGCCCTGTCTTGTCTCCAAGCCATACAGAGGCAAAAGTGGGACTGGGAAGCCCAAAGACAGGCCAGCCCATCTGAGCCCCATACCCACCCCAGGAGCCACAGCAGGGGCTTTACCTGATGATGGTGTGCATGCCCCTCACCTGAGGGGTGCTCTTCAGCACACTGAGGGTCTGAGGAAGGGGGTGGCACTGGTGGGCAGAGGCCAGGGCAGCCCTGAAAACCAAACACATGGTCAGAAGGTCTGAGGAAGGCTGCCCAAAGGCTGGAGCACAGCACACGGCCAGAGCCATCCTCCCAGATGTCATCTCACACTGCAAACACACACAGAGGCCATCCAGCTGAACTGAGTGAGCAGCCAGCCCTGCCTGGTCCCTGCCATGGCAAAGGGACCTGCATCCACAAACCAGGGTCACTGGAGTTAGGGAGATCTTGCAGCCCAAGAACCTGCCCTTCCTGCTGGGCTGGACTGACCCAGGTTCATAGAATGGTTTGGATTGGAAAGGACTTTAAAGACCATCTTGTTCCAGCTCTGTGCCATGGGCAGGGACCCTTTCCACTAGACCAGTTTAATCCAAGCCTCATCCAACCTGGCCTTGAACATTTCCAGGGATGGGACAGCCATAGCTTCTCTGAAGGTGGCCGGCCCATCTTGGTTTCCACTGCTTGGGAAGAAAGTAGAAAATAAAATCAACACCTTCTCCTGTTGCAGAGTCTTATCTGTTAGTGGATCTTGGATTCATGGGGTGAGGAGGGACTGTTGTGGTTGTCTGTGACCTACAAGTGCCAGATGTCACCATAAAGTGGACAGGCAGCCAGGTTGGTAGTGCTGGCACATATCTGGAATGTGACTATTTTAGAGATCACCTGGCCCATTCCAAATTTGGAACAGCTTCAAGACTTCATGGCTGGACAGGACTGGCTCTGTGTGACTCATTCCACATAACGAATAGGGCTGGGAGCTATTCTGGGATCAAGGGAACACCATTCAGGGGGAAGCGCACAATGGAGCCCCATTAGTCACTTCTCCCTGTGAGAGTGGCAGTAATGAGAAGAAGGTCACATCTGGCTTCCACAAGGCTGGGCAGGATGGACAAGCAACTTTGTCTGGGAGGAGGGCTGGGGTTGGAAAGCCACACGTCAGATCACACACGTGCCAGCAGCTGCATCCAGCATAAACACAGAGATGTCGGGGAGGCAGAGAGCAAACGAAAGCACTGCATGAGTAAGATTTCAAATCAAGCAGAAACCTGGATTAATGGCACACAGAGGCACGCAAGCGGAGAGGCAGACAGAGAAGATGGATAGGCATGGAGGAGGGCAGAGCTTGAGGCCTCCCACACAGCCATCTCCTGGTCTTGGCCAACCAACACCAATGAGACATTCCCAAGGCCTGTGGGTACTTAAGGGCTCCTTCTTGCTTTACCAGCTCCAGTCCTGTGTGGCAGCCAAGAGCCCCCATGCAGGGAATGCTCCAGAGAGCCAGGACAGCTGGCAGCCATGCAGAGAGCACAGATGGGTTGTGGTTCCCTCGTGGGCTTGCCCACTGTGTGCAGACCCCGTTGCAGGTTTGGGACAAGCAGCCCTCAAGGCCCCAGCCCTGCTGTCAGTGAAGCGAGCTCACTCCGTTAGTCGCTGTACCGCGGGTTAGAAGCCCTCGGAGATGCTCCCGTGCCAGGGCTGTGCTGCTGGCAGCACCCACAGCTCTGTCCCCACAGCCCTCCCTTCCCTCCTCCTGCCAGAGCTGGCCTGGGGACAGATCCTGTGGGGGCACAGCCCTGCCTAAACCTCTCTCAGCCCCTAGGATGCCAACACACCTGGTGGTGAGGGCATGAGCCCTGCCTTGGGCAGATGCTGGTGCTGGCACGGGGGCTGCCAGCTCACCCGCTTTATGGGGCAGAGATGGGCCCCCAACACAGAGCCACACACATGCATGTGGCCTTGGCTGGGTTTGCCCAGGTGACAAACTGCTGTTGTCTAAACCAGAGGAGCTGTTTGGGTCATCTCCCATCACCACAGCTCGCCAAGGAACACAGAACTGAGCTTGCCACTGGCTGCCAGGCCCATGTCACAGTGTCCCACCATGCCAGTGGAATGGGCAGCCCCTCTCCTGTCATGATGTGACCTGACTGCTGCTCCCTGCCACAGATGCCAAGGGTTTTCCAACCTCCATAAGCAGTGGGAACACCTCCCCAGCATCCCGAGCTGTCAACAGACCCCCAAAGAAATGCTGTCAGCATTCTGTCACCAAGTTTTCCACACCTTCCTTTGACACCCATGCAGTGTGGGGACTGGGAGGTCTGGCTACCACCCTGCTTGGAAGCCACTGGGTGTTGTGGGGGTCTCTCCATGGTGCTTTCTGGGGAAACAGGTCCCATTTTTGGGATAAAGCTTCTCTTCCAAGTGCTCCCCCCCTCTGTCTGGCCCACACAGCCCCAGCAAAGCGGGACCCCATGAGCTGTCTGCCCCAAGATGCCCCAGCCGGGTTAGTGAGGCAGCTCACCCTGCACAGCCCTGGCCCACTCCCCGCTGTTAGTGTCACAACCAAAACACTGCCATAAGCATTTGTCTCCTCACATATCCCAGCGCAGCTTCCTCTGGTCACCCGGTGGGAGGGATGTTCAGGGGAGACAAGACAGGAGACACGAGAGTTTAAGAGGAGAGGGACAAACGTGACATGAAACAGAGGAGAAAGCACTGTCATTAGTCAGAGGGGGGAAGAATCCCCTAATTGATCAGTGGCTCTTGGACCTGCCTGGTGCCTGGGCCATCACCGTGCAGACCCAACGCTCCTCCCTTGGTGACCAAGTTGTGTCACCACTGCTCTCCATGGCACTGGCTCCATGAGGGAAAACAACTGTCTGCTCTCACTGCTCTGGAGCCACAGCAGGGACACTGTCCCACCTCCACACTGCAACGGTGGCTCTTGGGAGTTTGAAGGGATGTAGAACCATAGAATGCTAGAATGGTTTGGATGAAAAGAACCTTAAAGATCAGCTCATTCCACTCTTCCATCTTCCACTAGACCAGGTTGCTCCAAGCCCCATCCAGCCTGGTACTCAACACTTCCAGGGCTCATGCCAAGCCCTCACCCAAGGCCCCACTGCAATCTCAGAGCAAGTCTAGGCACTCAAGGCCAAAAGCCTTTATCCAACCTAAAAATCCTTTATCCAACCTGTCCTGCTCCCAGGCAAACTGCTTGTGGGCTCATAGGGGTGTCCCCCTCCTGCATGACAGTGATCTGCTCAAGCCTTGGAAAACATGGAAAGCCAAGAGCACAGGAAACATGGAGAGAAACCTGGCTCTGAACAGAACATCACCTGCAGGGAAGACTTCTCCTGGGCTCACCTGGACCTGCCCTGGGCTCACCATGACTGGAGAGGCTCAGCAGGCTGAGGGAAGAGCTCAGCCCTTCCAGCAGCCATCCACCATGTCACCCCTGGCCATCCTGGGAGGGAAGCAGGGAGTGTGATGTCTCCTGCCAAGACAGGACTGTGACGGAACATCCAGACAGGCAGCCATGAGCACGTCAAGAAAACGTCTTATTTTGGAAACTTATTTTTTCCCCCTGAGTACAAAGGCTTTAAAGGGGAAAAAAATGGAAAGAAGAAGAAAGAGAGAGAGAGAGAGAGAAAGGGTGACCATCTCCCAGGAAGGCTTCAGGGAGCATCCTTGGCTCTTTGTGGAACATGCTATTGAGCAGGAAGCAGACAAGAGACATCCAGCTACAAAGGAGATGATGCAGTCAAGGCATTTCAAACACGTACACGGCTGCCTTTTAGGGCTGACATTTCAAACAAGGGCTATTAAACTGCGCCACGGGTTGATATTTAAAGACACAATTGGCAAAGGGCACGCCAAGCTGATCAGGACCTTGGGGGTGGGGAATATTGATTGGCGAGGGGAATCAGCTGGAAAGAGCGCTGGCTCCAGGAGCGGGGCTGGATGCTGAGAGCGTGGCAGGAGGGATGGAGAACAGGCTGGGCTGGGAGCACTGTGCCTCAGCATGGGCTGGCTGCTCCAGCTCCTGCTGTCAGGCTCCAGGAGGAATATCCATCTGGGAGTGCTGGTATGGAATCACATCTCCAGCATGAGCACAGCCAAACATGGGGGAAGCTGGACAAGAAATATCCTAAGAACGTTAAGGTCCAACCAGGGAATAACTGGGAAGGCAAGCATGCTCCTCAGAGCCAGTGATTTCAGAATGAAAACAAGCCTTGCATGTTCAAGGAAGGCACCACTTGCTTTAAACCCCCCAGAACTCCCCCATCTGAGTGGGGAAAGGCACTCCCTACCTGTCCCAGCCAAGTTATGTGGCCAGGAGAGGCAGCCCTGAAGCACAAGGACCACAGAGACACCTCAGACTGGGCCAGATCTGAGCACTCAGGTTTTATCCTACCAGCACAAAGCCCTCCCTGTGTCCCCACCACTGCCAAACAGCAGTGACTTCAAAATCCATGACATTTAGATGAAGCCATTCCAGACAAGAGGATGGGGAAGTGTTTGTGATGAGAAGCCTGTATTTGCCAGGCACATCTCACTTGATGTGACTCTCCACCCACCCCATTCCTCTTGCAGAGAGACAGCAGGGCTGGGGGAAACCACAGCAGCAGTAAAGCACTGGGGCTCCACCAGTGGCAACAGACTTGGGTTTTTGCAAGATCCAGATTTTTCTGTCAAAGGCATAAATGGGAACTTTAAACAGAACGTCAAACCACCTCTGGGTGTGCTGATCATGGAGGTGTTTCCAGAGGTCAGAGTTAACTTTCCAAACTTGCTATCATAAAACCTCTTAATACTTTATGGATATATTAAATACCCAATTTTTAAGTGCACAAGAAGATCACCTGTACTGAGCAACCCTTGGACTAAGGAGGGGAAAGGAAGTTTTATGTGTGTATAACATCTATCTCTCTCTCTATATATATATATATTTGCACATATATTAGTTTTCTCTCTAATGCTATTCCTGTCATTTTTAAAGCAACAGATCTCTCTTCATACCAAAGAGCACTTCCCCACCTGGACCTCCAGACACTGAGGGAAACTTACGTGTCTGTATGGAAATGTCAAGCCCCAGGGTGTTGAACAAGCAAAGGGAAATAAAATATAGCATCCACTTGTCTAGCCTAGGAAGTGACTGGCTGAGGCAGAAATAAGTAAAGCAGAGTCTTTTCCCTGTTCATCTCAGTTATTTTAAAAGCTCATTGTATGCCAAATGTAAATCTTAAGGTTACTTGAGTTGAGTATCTCCATGCAATGATAGAGATCTAAATGGAAACCCTTCAGTAATGCATTCCCTCTGCTCTCTACAAGAACATCTGAAAGCCTAGGTGGCTTCTTAATGGAAGCAAGAGAGCTGAAGTCCCATCTGGGGCCCCACACTGAAGAGGTTAAGTAAATCAACATATATGTGACAGCATCCACCTGCAGATACTGAGAAATTAGAGATCCTGCTGGACTTAGGCAGCAGGATTTTCTCAGTCCTCCAGAAATGGTTCTGCATCCTCCAGAAGCTGTGGGAAAGTTGGTACCTCTGGCCATGTGAAGCTGGTACACTCCTTTGGGTGCCACCAGGCAGATCCCTGCGTGCAGAGAGGGGTTCAGGGCTCCCACCACCCTTAAGATCATGGACTGGTTTGGGCTGGGAGGGACCTTAAAGACCATCTTATTCCAACCCTCTGCCAAGGGCAGGGACACCTTCCACTATCCCAGGTTGCTCCAAGCCCTGCCAACCTGGCCTTGGACACCTCCAGGGATGGGGCAGCCACAGCTTCTCTGGGCACCCTGTGCCAGGGCCTCATCACCACCACGGGGAAAGAATTTCTTCCTATTACCCAATCTAAATTTCTCCTCCTTTAGTTTAAAACTGTTTCCCCTCGTCCTATCACTATCTGCCCATTTAAAGAGTCACTCTCCACCCTTTTTTCAAGATGCTTTGATTAATCTAATAATCGATCTTAATGATCTTTAATCACCAGGGATGGAGAGTGGCTCTGAAAATCGTTCCTTTTAGAGGATGAAGAGAAATAAAAGAGAATCTCAGGATGCAAAGCCTCCCCTCCTGCAGAGACCGGGGGATCCCCAGGTACAAACCTGGCCCTGTCCCAGCTTCAGGGGTCTGTGTTCAGGCTGGCAGTACCTCCCTGGGGAGCAACCCTGTCCCTGCCATCGCGAAGCCAAGGGCAAGGTGGCCGTTTGTCACCGTGGAGGTGACAGGGCCGTGCGCCACGCGAGCTGCCGGTCCCGCCGTGGGTCGGGGTGAGGCCAAGCAGTGCCTGGCATTGGAAATGCCTCGGCTGCACAGACAGGACAGAGTGAGGGCTCTTACCTGACACTGAGTTCACGCTGCGGCAGCAACACAAAGACACAACGCAACCGGTATTAAGCATTGTCAACACCAGGGTCGTTTCAAGATAAAAAAAAAGGAAAAATAGGAGTATTTTCCTGAATTCACATGCAGCCTTTTGCCCTTCTTCCCCTCCCCAGGTCAATGAAAGCCCTCCCCAAGCCAATCCCTTGCCTGGCTCACAGTGGCACCCTGGTGGTGCTGCGTTTGCTGTGCTGTTCCCTGGCTGGATCCCAGGAGCTGGTGGAAACAGCCATTCCCCTTTCCTGGCCTCTGCCTCAGGGCTGGGTGCCCTTCTCAGCCTGGCCCTAGCAGAGATGCTGAGGCTTTGATCCTTCCTCCTGTGACTGAGGGTTTAGAAACCACCTTCCCAACCAGAGTTTAGTGCTGGGAATTCAGGCAGCCAGGTACTCCAGGAGGGGGAACCTGCCAAGACACTTTTGCCAAGAGCAGTCCCTCCTGAGTAGGCATGGGAAGCTGGATGTCAAGGTGTGCCAGCTCCCATCCCAGGGCTGAGCAGCTCCTGCCACCTGGGAGCTCCAAAAGAGACTTGAAAGAATCAAGCCCTTTACTTTCCAGTGCATCTACCTCCAGGTCACACTCCCTGCACTTCCCAGGACATCACTCTGAGCATTTCCATGACTGAAACATCACCAAGGCTACAACTGTGGGGTGGGAGGAGACTGGGCTGCTCGGGGACAGCAACACAAAATGCCATCAGTTCATTGCAGGGTCCCAAACCACCGGTCAGGACTGGCCCAGAACAAACAGGAGAAGACTTAAAGCCAGCAGTGGGGAAGTGATGGAACACGTGCCTGGATCGGGGCTCAAACATGACAAGACTTTCAGTTTTGAAACCCAGGAGCTGCACCCAGCACAGAAGTGGAAAAGTGGGCTCCTGACTGGAAAGACTGTGCAGCAGTGTCTGCATGGGAGGGAAGAGGAGAAGCCCAAGAGCAGTGGAGGGTTTGGGGCAATGCTGGCCCTGGGAGGGCAGGGGGACACATCCCACCTTCCCTCCATCATGGGAGGGTGGCTGGTTTGCCCCCTCATGACTTGCTGACCCAGGGAGGGAAGGAAGCTGCTGCTGGACCACAGCAGGCAGAGGTGCCAGGACCAACCAGGGCACAGGGAGAAGGCAGTTTCCTTCACTGGACTGAGGGAGAGGGCTGGGAGGAGTTCACAGGAACTCCCACACCTGGAGTGGAGCACAGGAGAAGCCAGGCCATTCCCACCTGGGCACCCAGAGCACATCTCCCTGCCAGGCAAGGCTGTGAAGCCCCCTCACCACCCAAGGACTGGGCAGCTCTTACCTCTTCCAGCTGGCTGTGGACATGCTGAACAATCAGGTCGATGGCCACAGTGTTTCCGCTCCCTGGAGCGACCCAAAAGCAAAAGAATCACAGAATCAGAACTGTAAAGGTTGGAAAAGCCCTCTAAGGTCATCGAGTCCAACCATTAAGTCAGCACTGCCAAGCCCACCACTAAACCATGTCCCCAAGTGCCACATCCACACACCTTTTAAATCTCTCCAGGGATGGTGGCTCCACCACTGCCCTGGGCACCTATGCCAGGGCTTGACAGCCCTTTTGGTGAAGAAATTTTCCCTCACATTTAATCTGAACCTCTCCTGGTGCAACTTGAGGCCATTTCCTCTTGTCTTGCTACCTTATACTAGGGAAAGAAGAGTCACCCTGGTCAGGACCACAGGTTTTTCCCATGTTTCTTTCCTACATTGCCCACTATGTTCAAAACCACACTGCCTCCCCAAACAGCCCTTTCCTTGCAAAGCAGGAGACATTCCTGCTTTTATTAAATCCTTATTCAATGATCTGTTACTAGATATCTCCAAGTCATTTCCAGCTCTTAAATCACCATGCTGTAGGAGCTGGTAGGGCAGGAGACCGGCTGAGGAAAAAGCACAAAATTTTCCCATGCCTTTGGGCAGTGTTGGGAGACCCTCAGCTGGAAGGACTTTTGCTTTGCATTGGGACAGCCACTCTGTGTCCTTGCCAGCCAGAGAGAGCTCCAGGGACTCTGAGGCTACAAAAGCCATGCCAAGGGGAACACAGGACTGCCAGAACCCAGCTCCTTTCTGCTTGGCACCAGCCTCACCCCCACGTGGCTTCTACTGCTCTGCCTAGGGTTAGGGTTATGCTTAGGGCTGGGGTTCAGAAAACCACAAAGCCCAGAGCTCCATGCACAGTGCAGCTACAAAAGCCATGCCCAGGGGAACACAGGACTGCCACAACATGACTCCCTCCACACCTGTCTGCTTGGCACCAGCCTCACCCCCATGAGGGTTCCATTGCTCTGCCTAAGCTCAAGTAATGCCCACAGTTGGGGTTCAGAAAACCACAAAGCTCAGAGCAGAGAGTTGGGGTCTCTGCGGGGTCTCAGGGGTGTCCCTGGGGCCAGCCCTGGGCAGGTACCTCGGGGCACAACGATGTCTGCCAGGCGCATGGTGGGCTGGATGTACTGGTCGAAGGCGGGCTTGACAAACTTGTTGTACTGCTTGATCACGCCCTCGATGTCCCGGCCGCGCTCGCTGATGTCCCTGCGCAGGCGGCGCACCAGGCGGATGTCCGAGTCCGTGTCCACGAATATCTTCAGATCCAAGAGCTTGAAAGGAGAAGGGAGGGGACAGATTCCACCTGGTCAGGTGTGGGATTCGACCCAGCTTCCCCTGCTGCCCCGAGCGGGGCCGAGCCCAGCCCTGCACCCTGGCTCTCCTCTGCTCCGGCTTGCGCGGAGCTTTTCCCTGGAGCCTGGCTGGTGCTGCTGTGAGCCCCTTGATGCCACCGTGCCCCCCGAGACCTGTCCTGCCCCAAACTTTGTCCCCACTGCTAACCAGCTCCAACACTTTGGCTGGATGTTATTTAAGAGTGAGGAGGAGACAAGAGGAGTTACTGTCCGTGACACAGACCAAGAACCAGCTTCTTAATCAAAGAATCCTTGGATGGTTTGAACTGGAAGGGACTTTAAGGATCATCTCATTCCAAGCCTCTCCCACAGGCAGGGAATTAATGCTGGAAAGGAGCCCAGCACAGCAAGGCAGCTCATGGATCTCTATCCTTAATTGCAAGAGGCAGGAGTGGGGATGCTGAGTGGAGTCTCCTGAGGGATTCACCCAGCTGTCCACTGGAGGTCATCCTTGCTCCAGAAAAGTGCAACCCAAGGGCTTGCTTGGCAGGGGAGGAAAACTTTTTAGACAGAGCTTGGCTAAGTCTGTGTATGGCTCACTGCCTGCTGCAGCATTTGTCAGGGCTGCAAAGATACTCTGAGGGATGGAGACAGGCTGAGAGGGGCTGGGGTTGTTCAGCCTGGAGAAGAGAAGGTTCTGGGAAGACCTTAGAGCCCCTTTCAGTATCCAAAGAAGCTCCAAGAGAACTGGAGAGGAACTTAGGACAAGGGCCTGGAGTGATAGAGCAAGGGGGCGTGGCTTCACAATGCCAGAGGGAAGGGTTAGATGGGACATTTAGAGGCAATTTCTCCCTGTGAGGGTGGTGAGGCCCTGGCACAGGGTGCCCAGAGAACCTGTGGAAGTGCCCAGCCCTGGAAGTGTTCCAGGCCAGGTTGGATGGGGCTCGGAGCAACCTGATTTCGTAGAAGGTGTCCCTGCCCATGGCAGGGCATGGAACAAGATGAGCTTTATGGTCCAACCTAAACCATTCTGTGATTCTATAATATATCCAAATAATCCTCAAGAGAGCCCGATGTGCTGGATGATTCCATGCTAGGAACACCAGGCTCTGTGCAGTAGAAGTTCAGCAAACTTTGCCCCTGGCTGTGCAAGCTGCAGCATGCAGTGTGGAGGTGGGCTATTTCTAGCTGTGTTTATGCACCAGCACTGCCAGGAACCAGGTCACCACTCAGCTCCTGTTTCCTGGGCACAAATGGCTGAGATGGAGGTATTTGCTGGAACACTTGACCTCTGCCAGGGGCTCTTCCCTGGCTGCTGAGAGACAAAGCCTGTTTCTCCTACTCAGGGAAGTGCTGCAGCATCTGGTGTAACCTGGAAGAGAAGGTCACCTCCCTGCTGCAGGACCTCAGGAGAGAGCATCCTCCCACCATCACACCCTGGAACTGCTTCAAAACCCTTCCTCACCTTCAGGAGCTCCTTGTCTGCAAATGCCATGATGCCCTCAAAGATGATCACATTGGCGCCGTACAGGGTTTTCTGTGGAGTCAAAATGGATGTGGTTAGGCACAGAACATCTGTTCAGAGGTGCCCTGTCCCAGAGAATCTCTCTGGGTTGTGACAGCTCACCCAAAAAATGCACCCTGAGCCAGGCACAGAGCAGAGCACAGCACCAATGGGACTGCCAAGGCCAGGGGCTGCAGTCAGCTCCCCCTCTGCCCTGCCTTGGCCATGCCCCACCTTGTCCCACCCCCTCGGGGTCCCATACCCATTCCTTCTTGCGGCTGTGGGTGGTGAAGTCGTAGATGGGGATCTTGACGCTCTTGCCTTGCTTCAGCTTCTTCAGGGTGGCGATGATGAGGTCAAAGTCAAAGGCGTCGGGGTGGTCAAAGTTGAAGTCATTGCTGGCTGCCTGCTCCTGCTGCTGCTTGGTCAGCACCTGCCACAGAGCAGAGCTTAGGGCACATGGCTGGGCAGTTCCCTCCCCACTGCTGTGCCCAGCCACCTCTTCCCTGCCTCCCAAGAGCCACTGGAAGGGAAAACCACATGGCTGTCCCTAAATCTACAACGTTTCCTTACCAGGGGTTACCACACAATCCCAGATTGGTATGGGTTGGAAGGGACCTTAAAACTCATCTCATTCCAACCCCCTGCCACAGGCAGGGACACTTTTCACTGGTAGAGGTTGCCCTAAGCCCTGTCCAACCTAGCCTTGGACACTTCCAGAAATGGGGCAACCACAGCTTCCCTGGGCAATGGCAAATTGAGGAGCCTGGCCAGGCCAACAGGGGTGCAGCCTCACCTTGTAGAAGGAGTCCATGGACAGCAGGACCACCCATGGGACATCAAGAGCTTCAATGATCATGGTGGCCACTGTGGTCTTCCCAGAGGCACTGCCTCCTCCCAGGCCTGCCAGGGAAAAGGTGATGAAGCCACCAACCCTGGGCACAGCCCTTCCCACCACAGGCTGGAGCCCAGGCCCTGCGCTGTTGAACTAAGCTGGAGGAGCCTCCAAAGAGGGAAGTCACAGGCACTCCAAGAGATTATCCTGGAAAATGTCAAATGGCATGTACTGGAACTGCCAGCAACATGCCCAGCAAAAGCTGGGAAACCCATTGTTAGATGGTTATGTAACATGGGGAGTGCTGGCATGGGAACCAGTCCAGACTGAATCCCTAGGAACTCATGACAGCCCAGGCAACAGGAGCTGAGGGAACAAGAAGCAGAGTGTGGTCTCCTACAACCCATCACCCCTCCTGCTGGTTCAGCTCACCCAGTCAATGCAGGACTAACCACAGCGACTCCCCCTGCTCCTGTCCAGGCTGGAGCCAACCTCAAACTTCCAAGAAGGTGGTGGGGCAGGACTCCCACCAAGATCTCCTGGAGATCCACGGGGCAGGGGCACCGAGGCTGCCTGGGCAGTGCAGAGGTGACCCACCTATGACAAAGGCCTCCTTGGACTGTGTGCCGTGCTCGTTGTACCAGGGGGGCCGGCCTGCAGTGTAGATGGTCCTTTTGCTGGTGCGCAGCAGCGGGGGCTCAGACTTGCACTGGCTGGTGGTCCTCTTGCGGGGGGGCTTGGTGGAGCCCACCGAGGGGTACAGCCGGTCCAGGGACTCAGCACTGCTGTTACTGGGGAGGGGAGAGGAAGGGGCACAATTACTGGTGGTGGGGAAGGACACACGTGCCTGGTGCGTGGGAGCACCTGGGGGATGCTGTGTTGTACAGGTGAGGGATGCAATGGAAGGGTGGGACAGCCGAGCAACAGCCCTGCTGCAGCACTGTCAGCACCCACGGCTCTGTGAGCCACGGCCACAGAAAACACCGAGGAATTCTCACACAGAAGCAATTTGAACTTGGAAGAGGTGCCATGCAAAAATCCATCCCTAAAGTCCTGCTTTCTGAGGAATGCCAGCGTGAAATAAATCCCCCAGTGAGCTCTCCAAGCATTGAGGGGTGTGTTACAGTGGGGAACAACCCACCCTGGTGTGCCCAGGGACCTCTCTTGGGGATAGTAGTCAAACACATGGGCTACAGCACAACCATCCTTATCCCCCCAACCCCAATCCCTTTCCTCTCCTCACTCTGAGTGCTTCACTCACACCCCAGACCAACCTTTTGTCCTGACGACCCCAGGGACAAGCCTGCAACCTGGGCAGAGCCAGGTAGTTCTGAGCAGAGCCATCAGTTTTGCCCTGGAAGCTGAGAGAGCGCTGAGCTCACCCAAAGCCATGGAGCTGCTGAACACTTCCTTATCTTCCCTGATGGAGAGGGAGAGGAACAAGGCACCCTCCAGAGCCCTTTCCAGCTTGGCAGGAGGACAGCTGTGGCTGGGAGGTGATAAGTGGCCTCTGGCCAGGAGATAAGTTGCAGCTGCTGCCTGGCCAACTAAGGGACAGGGAGGATTATTTATACCAGTGCCTGCTCCTCCCTGCTCCTGTTCCACTGTCCCAGAGGGATCTCTGCTCCCTGGGAGAAAGTGCAAAGGGCTCTCCCTGCTCATGCTGCTTTTCTCCCCAGCCATGACTGGGCTGGAAGGGAAACCAAGAGATCTGGGCACCACTGGCTCCAAGCTGTCACTGTTTGGTACAGCCCAGCCGAGCCAGCGGGGCTTTGCTGCTGCTCTGTTATGGCTTGCTCTTGAAAGGGCTTAAACTGCAGGGCTTTACAGATTTTGGGTTGATTTTAAGCTGTTTCGGTATGAAGGTTAATTCCCTTCCCTCCCCCAGCCCTTTTTAGAACAATTTTAGATAAAGATCAAAATCTCAGAAGGGCCATCTGTGTGTGAAGTGACCCGGCAACGCCCACCCCTGCAGGCAAACGAACCCCCTGGGCACGGCAGGATCCCCCTGGCAAACCCCCTGGGCACGGCAGGATGCCCACAGCTCACCATCCCTACCCTGGCACTGGCACATCCCTGTGGAGCAAGGAGACTGGGATTTGCCTGGCTTTGCTGAACTCCCGCTAACAAAAGGCAGGCTGCAGCTCCTGCCCCTGTGACAGGACCTCTCCCACCAATGTTCACCCTAAGCTGTGCACTCGTGGAGTTCCCCACAGGAGCTCAGGACACCAACACTCCAGCCCGTGCCAGAGCCCAGCAGCACACACAGCCAGTTCCAAGCACTGCCAGGCTCGGGCTCAACCAGGAGCCCAAAACACCCCAACTATGAGTCTTAAAAAGCAACCTCAGGAGATGACACCAACTGAGAAACCTTCTGGGGTGTCTTCCTGTGAAAAACTGGCTCCTTCCATGAGGAGAAGCAAACCCAGGTGGGATCTCTGGATCTCCTCTCCCTCTGGTGATGCTGCAGCAGCCGCTACCCGCCGGTGCTACTCCCAGAGCGGGGCTGACAGCAGCCGGTGGTGCTGGGGCATAAACAACGTCACTTTGGGCTTGATAAAAGCAGAGGTGACAAAAACAGAGTTGTTTACCACAGAAGAAAGCGGTTCCTTTCATCCGCATCCCAGCCCCTCTCCTGGGACCGCGGTTACCCCGGAGCCGTGCCGCCGCCGCCGCCTGCTCGGCTCCCTCTCCTCCGGGACTGCACGTCAGCCTCCCAGAGACACGCCAGCCTGTCGGGATGCTCTGCTCCTTGTGTCACACAGCACCAAGCTCTGCTGCGCAAGCCTGCAGATCCTGACCCAGGCCACCGTTCCCCAAAGTGACTCCGAGTTGGACAAAGCTCTGTTTTTTGGAGCTGGAGCAAGGCTGAGCTCTGCTCCCACCGCCTCCAACCAGCATCAACATCACTCAGCTCCTGGCAGGGAGGAAGAGGCTTGGACACCAACAGCTCCACCAGTGCCCAGAATTGCAGCCACAGCCCCACCCTGCTTTCCCAAGTGCCATCTCTCCACTCTGCTCTCCAGGGTGCCTGCAGCACACCCAGGTTGTTGGCACAAAGGGGACATTGCTGTGGGATGCAAGGACACACCTCTGGGAGAGGACTGGAGTCATCCTCCCCCTGCACACCTGGGGCTGCTCTGGGATGCAGCACCTGAATCCCATCCCAAGAGCTGGTGTTTTTGCCTTATCTCATCCAAATAATTCTGGACTTCCACCGAAATTCAACACATTTCTGTCAGGACCATCTAAACCTGTACCTCTATGCCTGTTATCCTCTACAGACAGATGATATTCTACACCTCTCAAATCCACAATTCCCATGATTTATTTGGGAGAAGCACAGCTGTGGGGCTGCAGGGCTGTCCAGGAGCTCTCCAAAGGTCATGCCTTTTCTCCTAATGTTACACTTCAAGATTTGTAGATGTTTTCCATGGCTGCCTTTGCCGGGAAGGGGCCCTTCTTGCTCCAAAGGGTTGGCTGATAGCTCAGCCATCTCCATTGGCCATTCCTCCCTACTCCTTTTCAAAAATTCCCTGCAGCAGTGCTGAAGCCCCCAGAGAATGGGACTCCATTTAGAGCTGGAGTCAATGCCATTGCTCTGCCCAGAGGAGAGTCCCACATGGACCCTCCCCAGCAGAGCAAACCCCTGGGGTGCCAAAGCCATACAAATAGGAAAGGAACATCACCTGGGCTTGGCAACCCCACTCCTGCCAAACCTTCCTGAAGGGCTTGGCTGCCACTAGCTCTTTCCAGGCTGTCCCAAGCTTTTGGGGATGCTTTGCCTTCCCTGTGGCTACTGCATCCTTGCTGGAGCGTCCCAGAGGAAGCCTGGGGGGGTCCTGCTCCTGAGAAGGGCTCTCCAGCTCTGCCATTGTGCCAGCACAAACAAAGGAAGCATTTTGCTCCTGCTTAGTCCAAGCATGGATTAACTCAGGTGCAAGGGACATCCCCCTCCCTCCCACTGTGCTCCCATCACCATCTCTGTGCCCTGTGCTCTGGCTCTCTGCATCCTGCTGCCTTCAGAGACCCCTGACCACCCTGGATCCATCCGGGCTGGGAGGGCAAAGGCAGCAGATCCCAAAAGCGCCCACAGCAGCAAGGAAAGATGGCACAGCCCCAAACCTGAACTTGGCAGCAGACAGGAGAGCATGTCCTGGGCTCTGCGCCCCGTAAACAACCCACTGACCGAGCTCCAGCCCTGTGGACCCCCCAGCAGCCCCCCACAGCCTGCCAAGGTGCCCAGCCATGTCCCATGGGAAGCTGATCTTTTCAGACAGGAATTGGGGCTGAGGGACTGGGACAGGAGCCACCGAGAGCTCACTCCAGCAAACAGATGAAAACCAGCAAATCCCACCCAAAAACAAAGCAAAACTCACCCGCCATCTGGCCCAAGGGCCCAACAGCCGGAGATGCGGACGCTGGAGAAGGCTGGGGGGCTGCTCATCTCCCCCTGCCGCCGATCCAGGGGTGATCCTGGAGGGAGGCTGTCACCCCCTGTCCCTGTCCACACTTCGGCTCCTGTCCCACAACCTCTGGCACTACCAGGGTGAGGGAGGGGCTGTGCCAGCGGGGCTCCCAGGGTGATTCCTGGGGCACGGAGCCATGCATGGAGTGTCTCCCTGGAATGGGCACTGAAGCCTCCCAAGAGGCCAGGGTGAGGCAGAGCCCCAGCAGATCTGGGGGGCTGGAAGATGGAGGCAGGAGAAGGGAGCAGAGCAGGGGCAGCGTCTGTGCCGGGGAGCTGCGAGGCGGTCAGCAGCATAAGAGGATAGCTTAACCTCCAGATTACGTTCATTACCTGATATTAATAGCACTGGCTTGATTAAAGAAAAAGAGGGGGGTTGGGGGTGAGGTGACACCTCCCCTCACCGCCCCCAGCACAGGCAATAAACACCAGCCCCAGAGCCTCTGCTCCCGGGACTGGGGGTGCTCGGCTGTCCTGGACGTGTGGGCTCAGCAGGGAGGGCACCTGGAAAGGGACATCCACATCCACTGGCACTGGTGAGTTCCCAGGGACTTCCTGACACCGCTGGGGAGGGGGCTGCAGGGGGCAGGAGGGGATGACCCCAGGGCAGGGGGTACCCAGTCAGCTCTTCTCATGCAGCTGGTGGAGCAGCTGAGGCTCAGGGCCAGGGGCTGCTTTTTGGTCCAGGACTCACACCCCTCTCCCCTGGCTCCCATCAGTGGGGGGTCTGGCTGAGGGTCCCCCTTGGTCACTCAGCTTCCCCAAGAGCTGCCCCCTCAACCGTCCCCTCAGCCCTGGAGTAAACAAGTGGGTGAAACTCAACACCCCGGGGCTGCGGGTGGCTAAGAATAACATCCTGCTGGCTGCTGTGCCCGGCCATCCGCTCCCTCAGCACCCCCTGCCAGCTGCCCTTGCCCCCCCCGGGCCAGCTGGCTCCTCTTCCAGCACCAGCCTCCCCAGGGAGGGCAGGGATCCTGGGGGAAGCTCAGGGAGCCAGGCAGATGCTGAAGGGCAGTACATGTGGCAGGGGTGGGAGATGTTGGGCATCACAGCAGGGGGGTCCAGGCCACCCCTGGAGTAGAGAGACTGGGGCAGAGCAGCTCTCAGCCCACAGCCACAAGGGAGGGAGGAGGTGACGCAGGACACACCAGAGGGCAGCCAGGTTCTACCAAGGACAGGGAACATCCTGACAAAGTCCCATGGCCACCAAGTGAGACCCCAGCCCACCCCAGCATGGTGAGACAGGAATTTGGCCTCTGCACACCCACTGCCAAGGAGTTCCAGGGAGGGAGGGTGCTCCCTCCTGCTCAGCACCAACACCTGGAGATGGGGCCACAAATGGAAAAAGACCCTTTTGTCCTCCTCAAGCCATCAAGGTTATTCCAGAGGCAGGGGAAGCACAGAGTTGGCAAGAAACCCCTCCTGCTCCTGCTCACCAATGGGAC
This sequence comes from Phylloscopus collybita, assembly GCA_027886175.1. NCBI lineage: Eukaryota > Metazoa > Chordata > Aves > Passeriformes > Phylloscopidae > Phylloscopus > Phylloscopus collybita. The sequence continues at coordinate 6,945,036 of JAJNNQ010000027.1, read as the reverse complement.
CTGCAGAGCACCACCTCGAAAGACAGAAACTTGGTGGGGACCAGACAGGAGGGGCTGGTCCTGAGGCAGGGGACAGGGCCAGGGGGGGTTTGGGGTAACCTGTCCCTGGCTGAGCCGCGGCTGCTGCCCCGACATCAGGGACGCGAGCGATGATCAAAGGAACGTTTCCATCCCTGATCTCTGCCCGGACTCCCCTCTTTGCTGTAAAAGCTCTCTCAGAAGTTTAAAAATAAAATTCTGTTCCGGAGCAACTTCTGTTCCTTCTCATTAAAGAAGCAGAAAAGCCAAGGGATGCGGGACGCAGCGCGAGGAGGATATTGTTCCTTATCGCCTGCTCCTGCTGCCACTTTTCCTGCCTTTGTTAAACGTCCAGGCAACAGGAGCAAGTCTCCCACATCCCACCCCACATTCCCACTGGGCTCCCAGGTGGGACACACCGGCTCCAGTGGTCAGCTGTGACTGAGCCTTCCTGCTGGAACAAATCTCCTCTGCTTCCCAAGCCCCTTCCCAGTTTCTGAGCTCTTGTACAAGTTGAAATTCCTGAATTTTGGACTTTTTTCTTCCAGGTGATTTTTAAGTAAATCCCTCCTCTAATGGCAGACTTAAAATATAGTGAAAGAGGAAAGCAGGCACAAAGGCCTTCTGCTCCTTCTGGTGCTGGAAGCTGCTGCGTGGGTTCCCCCTGGGATTTAAGGATGGAAGCTGGACTGCATGTGGATTTTCCTCATTTGGTCACAAGTACTGTCACTGGATTGGTGTAAGAGCTGCAGACACACCAAGCCCCCAGTGGAATGATGCCTGTTCCCAGGAGAGGGTCCTGCTCCCAGATCCCATCCTGTGAGCAGCACCCATGGGAGTGTGGAGGTCAAACCTGCTTCCTCCATCACTGAGCTGGATCCATGTGTGCTGGCTCCTGGCTGGGCCTTCCCTGTCCAAGAAACCATCCCAAGGGAGGGAGAAACACAGCCAAGGAATGGAGGAGCATGTCCGAGGGATCAAGAAACCTGCCCATGGGATGGATGAACCTGCTTGAGGAATGAAGGAACCTGCCTGAGGGATGGAGGAACCCAGACACGGGATGAATGAGCCTGCCCAAGGGACAGAGGAACCCACGCAAGGGATGGAGGGACCTGGCTTGATGTCACACGTTATGCATGCCATCCACGTTCCACCCTGGAACCCACGGAATGTCACTCCTGGTTTACCCAGCCTTGTACCAAGCTCTGTCCTGGCTGGAGCCACCTGGAGCTGGATGGTTCATCTCAGCAGCTCCACGCACAGGCGCTCCCTTCCAGCTCTTCTATGGTCTCTGCTCCCTCACCACAAAAGGACAAACATTTCCCTCTGCAAAGCCAATTATCTGTTGCTATTTATACCGAGTGGGAGCCACGGTGGACGAGGCTCTGTTACACAACCCAGTTACTCATCCCTCACTCGGCTGGCAACAACTCAGGGAGACTCCTTCCTCTCATCCTCATCCTCACCCTCATCCTCATCCTCCCTGCTATCCACCACTTAGTCACAGGAAGGGCACAGGCAGCTGCCAGCAATGGGTTTAGCTGTTGGAACGTGCAGGATGGGAACATGAGGGATGGGAACAGGCGGGATGCTTTGGCACTGATTCCAAGGTTGGTCGGTCGGCGCTGTGGGGTGTTGGTAACCCTACAACCAGGGATGCAGGGATGCTCCATCCCTATAAGCTTTGCCACACCCCCAGAGCACCAGTGATGCTCCAAATGCAACTCCCAGATATTTGATGTTTGAGAGCAGTCAGTTTCCTGAGGATTGCATTGGAAAAGGGGGTGAAAAATAGAGGGGAAACATGAGTGTGTGTGTGGGGGGCGGCTGGGGGCAATCACCCTGTATGGGGTTTTTGGGTGGAAAAGTTTAGGTTGTCCCACTCCTCATCTCGATGGAGTGGATGCATGTGCGAGCAAGCTCGGAATATGGGAGGCTGTGTTTTATCTGCTGGGATATCAAGGGCAAAACCCATAAAATAAGGTAAACAAGGGAAAAGGTGACAACACGAAAGGGAAAGAAAAGGGATTAAAGTAAACAAGGGATAAAGCGGGGGCGGGAAGAAACGGTTGGTGGGAAAAGAGAAGGGACTTCATGGGGCGATGGGCTCGGGGAGGCCCCACTCGCGGAAGTGGCATCGTGGGGGACGGGACCGGCACCGCAACCCCCCCGGAGCCGGCGGGAAACGGGAACCGGCCGGTCCAGGGAGCCGCGGTGTCGGTCCCGTCCCGGAGGGATAATCCCGAGGAAAAGAAAGCGGGGTCTTACCTGTCGTGCTGCTCTCCCGGAGCCCCCTCGGGCACCGGGGCCGCGGCCATGGTGCTGCGGGGAGAGGCGGGGCGGGCGGGGAGCGGCGGGGGCGGCGCTGCCGCGGGGATCCCCGGGACTTGTAGTGCGGGCCGGGAGGGAGCGGGAGGGTGGGGTTTGGGGCGGATTCGATGGCTGCCCCGGGGGGCAGAGGGGTGATGGGGCACAGAGGGGTGCTGTGCTCCTGGGTAAGAGCTGTGCGGGGTCTATGTGGGCACGGCTGGGTGCTGTAGGGCACAGGGGGCGGGTGGTGGGGTGCGGGTGGGTTTTCGGAGGTAGAGGTGGGGGTTTTGGGCATGGGTGGGTGCTGTGGGGCTCAGAGCGATGCTGTGGGTACCTGTGGGCGCTATGGCTATCCCTGCCCAGGACGCTGAGGGGTGCAACACACAGCACCCCTCGCCACCCTGCAGCGGGTGGGAAGCGCGATTTGGGTGACCCCGGGCTCTGACAATGTTTCTGGGCACTGGGGAGAGCTGGGAGACCCCCGGCCCCGTGCGTGGGGGTCCCGGGGCGCTGGGGGGATCTGGTTTTACTCGGCACCGCGCTCCCGTCAGCCGGGCTGCCCCGGGGCTGAGGTTTGTGGTACCACATGTTCGGGGGGGACAAGGCAAACACCGCTCCCGGGTCCCCTCCCGTCTTTGGGGAGGCGGGAGCGCCCATGGGGAAAAGCTGCGTTCTCAGCCAGCAGCGAGACCAGCCTAAATCTGTCCCTGACTTGGGGTCGGTGCCAACAAAGCCATTAGGGAGCAGAGGAGGATTTATTCCCACGCTGGGAGAGACGGGGGCTGGCCCCGGGTCCCGCAGAGCTCCCCAGGGAGGAGAGGTCCTGGGCTGGATGTGGCCCCTGGGGCCAGGACACGCTGGGTGCTGCTGATGGGATGGGTGGATTGGGAGCAGCTTTAGGGGGATTTCTGCCATGGGAGTGGGAGGCGGCTGGGCTTTGGGCTGTGGGCTTTGGGATCCTCCTGGCACCAGGAGCGCTGGCTGTGCCGAGTGCTGGTGCAGCACAAGCATCAGCCGTCCTCACCTTCCCCATCCTGGTTTTGGGGGCACCCCTGGGTTGGTGACCACATGCTCCATCCCCAGCAGCTAAGGGGAGGCGGGGTGGGGATCCTCTCAGCCACTGCCAGGAAGGACAAACCCAAACCCCCTGGAGCCCACGTCCCACCCTCCCACGGAACTGCCCAATAACGGTGACGCCAGTGCTAATAAAAAATCAATAACCATTTATTCGATACAGCTGTTTCATACATACAGTACAGGGAGCGCCTCAGCGCCGCTCGGAGCTGCTCGGACAGTACTCTCCAATTGAGGATTTGTCAATGATTAACAAAAGAACAGATCATCACAAATCGGGAGTTTATTATAAGATAGTTTACCGTTAAAACAATTTTATTTTTTGCAAATAAACACTTTTTAATATATATATTTATATATTTATATATATGGTTACAAGTGATAAATTGAAAATTTTTTTTTCCTTTTTTTTTTTTTCTGTTTTAATTTTTTCCCCAAAATACACTTATGCACTAATAACTGGCATCGACGAGAAACATTCGGATATGCCGTGGGATGGGTGTCACGAGGAGAAAGAAAAGAACAAAATGCTCCCAGGGTTCCTGGGGGTGAGAGATGCTCCAGGCCTGGGCAGCTCCATCCACCGTGGCTGGAGCTGGTGTGACACAGCCAACCTCACCAGGGTGCGGTGTTGGTGCCAAGGGTTCCCCAGTTCCCCGTGATCCAAGCTTTCCATGAGGTCTTCCCACAGGCCTGCTCCCATGGAGGTTTAGCCCTTTCCTTGGAGACGTGGGTGATGGGATGGTGGGTTTCCTCAAGAGTGGAGGTGTGGGACCACAGTGTCACTGCGCCCGGGGTGACAAAATCCCCAAATCCCGCAGGTGACGGGATGGAAGGGGACAGGAAACCTCTTCCCCTATCTGGTCCTGCAGCCTCTGCCTATCCCTCTGGATCAAGGTGGTTTCCCCTCTGGCACTACCTTGCTGGGAGCACCTGAAGGGGCACAACCTACTGGCTCCCAGCAATGCCACTATGGTGTCACTCGGCCCTGCCTGCTCACCTGTTGTGGCACTGGCAGGTGCTGGTGATCCCAGCATTGCTCTGGAACCTTCCCTGGACAAGCAGGAGAGTAAAGATACCTCATGGAGAAGGTAGGGGGGAATATGTTCCTCTCCTAGTGGGGAAAACACCTTTTTTGGGGGGGGAAAAACCCTGAAGATTTCACTTTCTCATTGAAAAAATGGCCTGACCATGGTGCTGCCCTCACTGGGGCTGTGAGTGCTCTGAGGGTGACAGGGACAGCCCTAGCACCAGGCCCACTGCTCCCACTGCCTGCCCTGAGACCCCAGATGGTCCCTGGGGTCTGCTCCAGGCTGGTGTCACACTGTGAGGCCACTGCAGCTGTCCCTGCTCCAGCCAGACACTTTCATTATGGAAGCAGAAGTGGGTTTTGATCCAGACCCCATGATGACCCCCTGAGCCAGCCCTTTCCCATGTCTACCCCACCCTGAGCAGCTCCCAGGGCTCCCCCCCTGTGGAGCACAGTGCTGTCTGTTAATTTAATCAATGAGAAGCCAATTAATTGCATGTTAATGAGAACAGAGTCCCAGGCCATGCCCAAGGGGAGACAGTGAAGATTGTGTGGTGATCATCCAAGCCAGCAGCCCAGGCTACCCAGATCTCCCTTCCCTAAGCCAGGGCACGGAGCTCTCCTGGGGACTTCCCTCCATGGCAGGACATGATTTTGGGATCCAGAGGCTCCCTCTGCACCCTCACAGAGATCTCAGTGCCAGGCTCACAGCTCTGCCAGCACTCCCATTCCTCCTGCTGCCTGTCAGCTGCTCCAAGCTGTCCTACAGCTCCCAAAGCTCTCCCCCTTCCCCAGGGAGGGCAGGATCTACCCCAGTGACACCATCCAAACACAGATCCGATGAAGGGCAAGCAGCGACCAGGCTGAGCCGCAGTGACTAATTAAGCTTTCTCATTAATTGCCTCGAGGCCCAGAGCAGCCAGCGATGCTCAGGCAGTTCCCTCAGCTGCAGGCACGTGCCCAGCTTGCTGGGCAATGCAGATGGTGCATCCAGGCATCACAGCCATTGGACAGAGCAGGAGCCCTGGCTCCCTGAGAAGCCACCCTGACATCAGCCACCCCTGTCCCCCCTCCCTGGCCGGAATAACCTGCCAGTGGAGGATGTTAATTATCACTGAGCTGCTGCTCGGAGCAGGGAATGAAACCGAGCCTCTGGTGGGCAACAAGGAGCTGTGAAGGAAAGCAAAGACTGAGGTTTGAATTGATTAAAGCAAAAGCAGAAGGTCCCCCTCTGATGCCTCTTTCCTGGCTCTGCATAGGGGAAAAATCAAATTAAAGTTTTCTGTTGTGTTACTGAGAGGAAACGTGCCCGTTTCCCATGACCGAGGTAGCCTGGTTTTGTCTGGAGACGGGCACATCCTGGTCCAGGGATGGCTCCCCCCGGGCTGGAGCGAGGTGTGATGACAATGTCAGCACAGGAGCAAAGAGGAGCTTGGGGGAAGAAGCAGGGATGGCACCACAGGGACCTGCCACCCCGAGGCAGGTGGTCAGGGGCTCAGATGCATCTTTGGAAGCAGAGACTCCTCCTGTGGTGGGTCCCAGCCCGGAAGGGCAAACAAGGGGAATGTGAGGTGCCTGGGTAGCAACTGGGCTCATCCTACAGCAGGACCCGTGATTGTCTCTCGATGCTGCCCCCGTCCCTGTTACACACCTCCTGTGGCCACAGCTGGGGAACCGAGACTCCATTCCTCCCTCCTGGGTGATCGATCGGCACCTCTGGGATGGAGCACCATGGGACCCTGAATCACCCTTGGATGCCCCCAGGCCAGGGGACAGCTCGTTGTTGGCTGCCATCTCCCCCTGACCCTGGCACCGGCATCTTGCCTCTGCCATCACAGCACTCCAGGCCCGGCAAACACAACCCAAGCACCGAGGCACAGCTCCCTCACTGCCCCCCTGCCACTCTCCACGGTGCCCACAGCATTCCCACAACTTTCCACTAAACTCTCTAGCCTAACCAGCCCCAGAGCATCCCCTCTCCTGCTCACACCTCCCTCACCGCCAGCGTGTCACCCTCCCTGCTCCCTCCTCTGCCTGTGCCTCGCAGCCCGCAGGCAAACCCTGCCAAGCCCCGCAGAGCCGCTCCCTGCCGAACACGCTGCCCTCGACCCGCAGGGAAAGAAAGCGCTGCCAACTCCCCCTCGCTGCCGGACCCTCCGCCCGAGCGGGTCAAACATCTTTGGAAACATCACCCTGGAGCTGGGAGGCCACCGGACAGGTGGGCAGCCCCCCGGCCCGGCCCGGCCCGGCGCCGCCGGGGGAGGGTCCCTGCCCACGGGACCCCGCTGCTATTGCACTTCTCTTTCGCTCAAGCGTCACCAGGTTGGCGCAGGGGACGGGAATCACGGGCCGGGGGAGGCAGCGGGGCCCCACCGAGGGGTATGTACATGGGCAGGGGGTGGAGAACGTTCCAGCTTCCTTGATCCTGTTTGTTTTCCAGTGTGAAACAAGGTCCGTGATTTGCTTAAAGTGGTTAATTGGTATTTTCTGTCTTTTTTTTTTTTTTTTTTTTTTTTTTTTTCTTTTTTCCTTTCTTTTTGTAAAAAGAGGGTGAGAGGAGGGTGGGGCAAGGGGAGGTGGGATGGGGAGGAGGGGACATAAAACTGGGAGAGACCCCCACCCTGTTACCCTGGGCTGTAAACGAATCCTCGGAGACGAGTCTCTGAGCTGCTCATTTCTCGGGCATCTTGCTGGCTCCTCCCTTCCGCTGGCTCAGGGGCTTGAGGACGAGCTCGTCCCCCTCGGGGCTGCCCCGGGAGCCTTCCCAGTGCTCGAGGGTTTTCTTGTGATTAGTCTTTGCTGCCACGCTCTCTCTGCCTTTCGGGGACATTTCCGGAGGCCTCTCCTTGGGTTTTCTCCCCCTCTTCTTCCCGTTTGTGCTTTTCTTTTTCTCCTCTTTGCTGGAAGAAAGCTGTTCCCTGTTTTTCTTTTTCCGGCTGGCCTCTGAGGAGGTTCGGAACCAGTTCTGTGTCCGTGGGGTGACACGGGGGGTTAGTGACAGTCCTGGGGGCTGGCACTGGCACCGGTACTGGCACCAGCACCGGCACACACAGCCCCAGCCCGGCCCACCCCTCAACCCGCGGGCATCGCCTGCCTGAGGTCAAACCGCTCGGTGCTGAGCTGCTGCAATGAACCTGGGGGTGGCAGGGACACCAAGGGGGATAGGGAGGAACGCTCCGGGCTGACTGGGAGCTGTTACTCAGCTCTGCCCTTAACAGACATGGATGGATGGAAAGGGACAGCCCAAGGATGTGTGTGTTGGAGCAGGGACCAGCCCAGCTCCAGCTGTTTCCTTACCTCCGAGTGAGCCTTGATGATGTGGTACTTGACACCGCTCTCGGAGCTGAACTCCTTCTGGCACAGGAGGCAGCGGTACTTGCCCACTGAGTGGTCCCCCTGCAAGACACAGCAGCTCCTGCAGAGCCCAAAGCGCCCCAAGGGGTGGCCCTCCCCTGGCCCTGACCCTCCTGTGACCTTAAGTGACACAAAATAAACACTGATGTCTGAACCACCAGACCTCTGCCAGCCTCGGTGCTGGGCCAGGGGTTCACAGCCACATCCTGAGTTTCAGTCCACGCCACTTGTGCTGCTGCCTGTGTGTCCCCAACATCAGGTGATGGGGCCATTGCCCTGTGTCCTCGCTGTCAGCAGTTCTGTGATCCCCTGGGACTGAAACATCATCAGCTTTATGTCCAGCACTCACCTAATTTTCCTGTTACACTGTCAAAGAGCCAGGGTGGCTGCTGGATTCCTGTCACCATCCCTGGTGGGATGACAGATCTCCCAGCTGTGCTGCAGGTCACAGCACGTGGGAGATAATGTGCTCTCTATTGACAAGGGGGTTATGGATGGGCCCCTCTGGGCCATATTTTTTTTTTTCCCTGGGAATTTCTCCATAGCTGTAAATCTTCAGTTAGACAGGTCTCTTATTTCAGGAGAGGATAGGCCTGGCTTCAGGAATCCTTGTGCAAAATCGTCCTGGTGCATCAATCCCCACTGAGGATGGGGTGCTGCCTGGGAGCAGCCTCTGCTCCTGCTAAAGTTTTATGTATTGCAACCAGTTCTGCAGGACTTTACAGTGGGAATCACAGACCGGTGATTTATTTATGCCAAATTTGTTGGCACATGTATTCAAAGTAAATCCTCTCCCCTAAGGGGAAGAAACCTGCTGATGGCAGTGTGGGGGTCACAGAGCAACTCCCCATTGCTGGCTCCCAGTACCTGGCCCGAGCTGTGCCAGATCCAGAGGGTGCTCTGTGTTCATGCAGATCCTGGCTGCTTCCCATGCATGGAACCAACCAGAAACCAGCTCCATTTTCTCTCAGAGAAGGAGCTGTCCTAGTCTCCTGTGTTTGCTCTTTTATCCTGCATAAATCCAGCTTCTCCTGCCGGATCTCTGCAGCCCATTTTCTAAATGATCTCATTAAGGGCTGCTGTTCCAGCTAGCGCTGGAGGAGTGCGGGAGTTGGTGTTTTTAATAACCACGGGGTATGTATTGGAGCTGCCTCCTGGAAGCTCCATTCAATGGAAGCTGCAGCTGGAAATGTTTCAGGGTATAAAGCTTTTGCAGCTCTTACTTGGTTCCAATTTGAGGGACCTACATGGAGCTCCTGATCCCTCCCCTGGGGCAGCTGCAGGGCACTGGAGCTCAGGGCTGCTCCATCCATCCAGTTGGGAGGGCACTGGATGGGCCAGCTGCCTCTTCCAGACTCAGCTTATCCCAGCAGGCACCACACCAGCATCCCTCCAGCTGGCCTTCCAGAGGGGCTGTAGGGCTGCCCAAATTGATGGAAGAAGACTCCTGATTCCCACCTGCCTCATGAAACATTCAGTTTCCAGCACCCAGCTCCTTGGCTCTGAGCTGCTGTGGCTGGTGTGTGGCTGTGTGACATGCTGGCCATGCTGCTTAGCCAAGGGCATGTGAATGATCAGGGGGCTGCAGGGAGCAGCTGGGCAGGGGCTGTTGTGGACAGAAGGACATGAGGCAGGAGGACTTAGACCCACTGCTGTGTCCCTGTGACATTTTGTGTGTCAGAAGTCTGGGCTTGGGTGATAAGTCTGTGTTTTGGGACCTTTTCTTTATAACTGGGATGGTAGCTACATCCCCTCCATCCCATCTGCTCAGCTCAAGCCTCTCTGCCTCCATCTGCCTGATGACAACTCACTTGGAACAGCACTGCCAGCCAGACCTCTAGCAGCCACCATCCTTTAACCTGTGTCATTGTGTCATTGTCCCTTGGCTTGTTCCTTAAAAATCAGCTGGGAGGGGTGAGGCGGAAGAGAAAACCCAACACCAAAGCCATCTCTGAGAAAAGGGTGTAAAAGGCAGGACCTACCTTGTTGCAGTTGGCCAGGTGAGCTTTCAGCCCCGAGACACTGGAGTAAATGGCTTCACAGCACTGCAGGAAAAAACAAAGCAGGGTTAGACATGATCTCCCTCATCCCCTGCCTTCCTCTGAGCCGTGGCCAGGAGCCTGCAGAGCCAGCACGGCCACCGGTCCAGGCTGAGCAGGGTGAGGTTAATGCTCTGCGAGGCACAGAGGGCTCTGGTCACACGTTTCCCATTAGTGCTAATGGGAGTCATGTGGCCACATCCCTCTGCAACGGGCTGAAAAACGTCTCCCCTAAATGTCTCCGTGGAAAACCTACATTTGTGAGCTGTCGGGAGGTCCTGCTGGGCTACAGGAGTTCTTGGAGCCACAGCAGAGGCTTAACAGAGAGGAGAAATCACCCAGGCAGCAGCATGACCAGTTTCTGAGCAACGTCTTTTCCAAGTGCCTGTGTATGACATTAATTAGCCAGCCCGGCTCCCCTGGCCTTGTGGGAACTGCCTCTTTCAGAACTCCCATTAGCAAGGCTTTGTTTGGGACGATAAATCCAGGCTCAGCACCGGGGTGGGGTTCACCTCTCTGTCAGCTCGGGCCAAGGCTGTGCTTCCCAGCAAGATGAGGCACACGCACCATGCCCTGAGGTCTGTGCTTGTCACACGGCTTTAAAAAGCTTGGCTTAAATCTATCTTCGCTTAACTCTGGGAAAAGCAGGTCCTCTGCATCAAAAGGCTGTGCAGGATGTGCAGCCTTCACCCCCTCAGGATCTTGGGAGCTTCCCAAAGGCAGCTCCAGAGCTCAAATTGGGCAATGCTGCACTGTCAGCCCAAGGGTGGCCCTGTCCCCAAGCCTGGTGGCTTGAGCACACGAGGAGGATCACAAAGGTGGGACATACTTTAACCAGGCACAGCAGCAAGCTCAGGGAAAGGAGGGTAAAGGAGATGAAACGAGTGTCTGAGCATCACTGCGATCAGTGGCCCAATAAAAACCATTTTTGGGGGGTTTCTGCCCCAAAAACTCCCCCTTCCTACTGCAGATGGAGACCAGCCAGCCCACGGAAGAACAGACAATCCTTACATTGTTAGGACAGTTGATGCGGCCCTTCTCCTTCACTTCGTTCTTCCAGTTCTCCAGCAGCCTGGGATTGAGCTTTGGAAGCCCTGGTCGGGTGTAATTGAGCTGTGAACAATAGCAGTTGATGAGCAGAGCTGCACACCCCAGCCCGGTCCTCGGTCCTGCCTCTTCACATGGGTCTCGCCCTGCTCCGAAGTGAATAGGGGCTGAAAACTACTTGGGAGGCTTCCCCCAGAGCTGCCATTCTCCCCCCGGGCACTGCAGAGCAGGGAGGTGGCTCTGCCCACTGCCCTGCCACCAGCAAAGAGTCCCTGGCAAACAGGAGAGGAGAGGCTCCTGCTCCCGGGCCCCTGCCCACGGGGCCAGGACTGGACCCGGCCTTTTCAGTGCCCGGTGCAGGCACAGCCCTTCTGCTGTGCTTTATAACAGGGGAATAAACAACCCTGCACACTGGGCTGAGGGGCCAGGAGCCTCCATGGCTGCCTTCCATGGATGAATGGGCACAACCCGTTAAACAATGAAAAGCTCTTGTGTCTCTGCCTCTCCTTCTGGCAGGGCTGCTCCTTCCAAGTGCTTTTAATTAGCGCTTTATTAGCAACTTTGAGGGTTAGCATAGCGGGCCGGCCTTCCCAACTCCAGTTCTGCGTGTTCAGCACAAGCCAAGGCAGCTGTGGCAGCTCCAGGCATCTCCGGGCCTCCCAGCCACTGTGCCTGGCCCTACCTGCAGGGTTGGTCCCAGCCTGACACTTGAGCCACTGTGCCAAGGGCTGCAGGGGACAGCGGGCTGCACACCCACAGCAGCACAACTCCCAGCCCAGCCCGGGGAGCTCTGCTAGAGACACTGGATGTTGTTTGGTTCCTGAGCCCCAAACTTGCCCTGAGTGGGAGCAGTGCTGGGTGAGCCCACAGATGGTATGGTGCAGGTGTGGGTACCTGAGCACGTGCCACTCTCCATGGGCGCATCTGAGCACAGGATGCAGCTGCATCCCTGCATCCATGCTGGATGCAGAGGATGCACGGCCAAAAGGTGCTTGCAGAGGTGCAAACTCAGGCCAAACATTCCCCGAGGTTCTGGAGCTGGTGGTTTGGAGGCAGCAGGAAGCTGGTTGGATTTCTTTTCCAGCTGTGACTTTTACTGGACATGCTGATAAAGCTGCAAATCTGCCTTTGGCCAGCTCCCTCGTGCTGTTCTCAAACCTCCCTGCAAAGGGAAGCTGGGGATGTTGAAGACTCAAATGCCAGCCCCTCCTTTCCACTGAAATTGAAGTGATCCATGTGCCCCTGCAGCTCTCCCCTTGGCACGTGGCAGGGCATGGCTGGGTCAGGGAGCACCGGGCTCCGTGTGAGGGGCAGGGCCACGGGGCCTTGCGAAACGGCGCTGTGAGCGCTGCTACGGATGTGGATGTGGAAAAGTCCCCCGAGCCCCAGCGTGCTGCAATTCTGTCGTGCTTCGCGGCTGGGGGAGATGCCAGCAGAGCTCTTTGAAGCTCTGGGATGGTGCATCTACCAAGAGCTTGGTCCCAAACCCTGGGAAGGCAATGCCACCTCCAGGGGAGAACACAGGAGTCCCTTTTTGCCATTGATACTGAGAGCCAGGATGCCAAACAGCCTCCATAATTAAAACCCAATCAATCCCATGAATGAGCAAACACTAACAGCAACCGCACACAGCCCCAGCAACAACCTCTCCCTCTGTGTGTCCCTGGGGAGGAGGCGAGGGGGGATGTTCAGAGATGTGGACTCTGCTGCTCTGCTTTCCCACTCCAGAGGAAAAAATCCCTCCCTGCTCTCCTCCAACGGTCCTGCACAATAACATGCAAATCCCATGTCTTCCCAGAGCACTGTGGTTCTGGGAATGTCAAAGTCATCTTTATGTCTCTATTAAGAGGGAGCCCCAGGCATGGAATATTTTATATTTCTTTTTCTTTTCCTCAAACAGCCTGTAAGTGAAAATTTTCATGGCCAAATCATTAAATGACTACAACTGGTTTTGGCTACGGCCCATCCCTTCTGAACAGTCGAAGGATGCTGGGCTGGGAAGGTTTGTTTCCTTTGACTGACGGTTTTATTTAATTAACTTTCATATTTCAATCCTCTCTGCTCCCTAGACAGCTCTCCCCTTCCCCAAAATATATCACAGTAAATGAGAACCATGCAAGATGTCTCAGCTGACGAGCGCCCCTGAGGCCTCACCCAGGTCCCCAGCACAAGGCACAATTCTCTCTTCATCCTGTGGAAGTTGTGGATGATGCTGTGAAAGCAAAATGCACCCTGGGGTGCTGGCCAGGTCCCACAGGAGGGTCATACCATGCCAGCTCTGCCAAGCAAGGGGAGGAATGATGGACTGGGATCCGGTTTGGCCCACAGTGCCATGAGTCTGCAGGGCTCAGCCTGGCTCCTGCCCGGATTGCAGGGCCATTGTTTTGGGGGACAAACCCAAGCCAGCCTCTTCTGCTCTGGAATTTAGCATGGTTCCAGTATAAAACCTCAAGCCTGGAGATGACTTTCCCCTTTAGCTTTATGACTGGCCTCCAGCTGCCCCTTGCCCTAGATCCCTGGCACCCCACAGCACCAGAATCCACAGAGATGTGCAGACTCCATGGCTGCCCCTGAGACCCTGAGCCATGGGGAGGCAAATGGAGTGCCCATGTATCCCACATTAGAGCTCTGCATCCCTCCCTGTGTGGCACAGCTCCTGCCTGGGCTGCAGGAGCCCATTGCAACTTCCAGCACCTTGAAGCAAGGAACCCCACCTCAAGCTCTACCAAGAAAGTGTAGAACTGAAACTTCCACTGAAACAGTGGAATTTCCACAGTGTTTTCTTCCCTTCTGCTTCTTAGATGCCTCTTCCCTCTGCTCAAGGAGGTTGTTTCTCAATCCAGAGCCCATGAACTGGCAACCTGCAGCCTCAAGGCTGCTCATGGGCAGGTAACAGCCCCGGCAAAGGCCAGAGGAGGGTTGGCATCATCTTCACGGACCTTCTGGAGAGGGGATTTTTCCCAGAAAAGCAGCAGGGGTGTGCCCTTCCCCATCTGACATCCCCAGCAAGCGGCTGTTGTGAAACACCCCATCTGTTTCAGCTTATCTGGAGGCAAATAAAGATCGGAGCGAGAAAATAAGGCTCCAGTGTATATTTAGAAATGCTGGATTTGGTTAGCGGAGACCGAAGGCAGCGCAGGGCCTGGGATCAAGCAGCAATCGTTTATTCTGATGCCATTGCTTTGGTGTGAAGGAATCCATCCTCCCGGGGAAAGGCGAACGCGTCCCACCACAGGCCACCAAGGGGATCCAAACCCAGCACCCCTCTCCCCGGCTGGGACCGGCTGCCACGTGGCCACAGAGCAGGGGCTGCAGTGGGGCTGCTCCTGCCGTGGGGCTGAGAACCCCTGCATCCTATCAGCTTGATGAGGAGCTGTGCCTTTCCCTGGGAAAAGGTTTTGCTGCCTGGAAAAGGGATGGCGAGGGGTGGCTTTCTTTATCAGCTTCCTTGAAATCCACACTGACTGCTGGGACCGTGGTGGGGAACTGGAGAGTTCAGGGATGGAGCTTGTCCTGTGCTGTAGCAAGTCTGGGTGTATTCATCCACCATGGACTACAGACCAGAACTGGGAAGCATCTGTCCCTCTGGAATCCTGGAAATCCCTAGGGCTTGCTGAAAAGGTGAAGGAGCAGCTGCAATCTGCTGCTGATCCCTGACATCCCATTTCTCTCCACATCCAGCACAGGGTCTGCAGGCCCAGCAATGTACTCCAGTGCCTGGCCATGACTCAGGGGGAAGAAGAGTGGTGGTGTGGTGGCTCTTCTGGGAATTCCACCAGTTCCCACCAGTCCCAGTGCTCTGGTGAAGCTGAGCTGGTGTTTATCTTCCTGCTGCTCCAGTGGCTCTGGGCTGTCAGTTCCCTCGGGGAGGGCCACCACATGGCGCTTGGTGGGGTGATGGCACGGGGACATGGGGACACTGCCAGCTGCTCTGAGCCTCCCATGTGGCACAAGGCTGTCCCACAGGCAGTTCTGAGAGCATTTCTGTTTTGGGGCTGTAACGAGGTCAAATTGGACACTTGCCAGGAGGTTTCTTTCTACACCCTGAACTGAACCAACTTGTAAAGGCAGAGCAGTCCTCAGCAATGCAAACTGTGGCTGAGCAGAGCAGCTCAGAGTGTGCTGAAGTCAGCAAGCTCCCACCAGCCTGCCTGGGCAGAACCTGCCTCCCACCTCCTCCCAGCATTGCTTGTCAAGAAAAAATGTCATAGACTGAACAGATTATAAAGTGTTGTCAAGGGAACGTGACAGTCACTGCAAGACGCACCCACAGGCACACGCACGGCTGTGTACGGATTCACCCACTGCACTGACTGCCTCCAAAAATCCACGTGGGATTTCTTGAAGGGCCTGAGGTCTCTTGATCCTCCAACTCAAGAGCCTTGTTTTGCCATCTGGGAGCTGATCCAATTCCCCCCTTTCCCGTCTTTAATGCAAAACTGCTTCTGCCAGCCTCACAGCAATTCTTTGCTTTTTAGCACTGAGATGGGACTCAGTTAAACTAAAACAATCAGACTCTGAATACAAGAAATGTCTCATTAAAAAACTCCACCAGCACTTCATGGAGCAATTACACCAGTGCTGAGACCTTTATGATGCCTTTGTCAGCCTGAGCATGTGCCCCTTGTCCAGGCCTGGGGTCCTGACTGCTCCCTCAATTCAAAAAGAAAATAACCAAAGTCATGAGTAAAGGGAACAATTCCAAGAGGAAAGAGAAGAATGTGAGACCTGAGACAGGAGAGGGAAAAAGAGAGCAGCTCATCTCTTCTCTTCTCCCACAGTATCTGAAATGAAACAGCTACTTTGGGCTTGTTATTTTTTAAAGTTATTAATGCATTGCAGCTGAAGTAATCCAGAAACCAACAATGGCAACACCAAGCACTGGGGAAATAAAATGTTTCCAAGCAGTTCTGGCCCTGAAATTCCCAGCTCTGCCCCAAGGTGGATGGCAGTGCTGCAGCTGGATCCCTTTCTGTGCCAGTGCCTCACTGGGATGCCAAGAGGGGGTAAAGAAGCTGCTGGTTTGTTTCTGTGCTCGTTTTCCAGCTGCCCACCACATGCAGACCAGAGCTGAGCCAGGCTGAGATTCTCTGTGTCTCTGCAGGAGACACTTCTGCTGAGCACACACAGGTGACAGGAGAGCATGGGACAGTCTGTGGAAGCAGGAAGGCATTTTGCTGCAAGCTCTGCTCTCTTGCCACCCCTTTTCCTGGGGTGACCCCCATCATTTCTCCAAGCTGGCTCTGAGACTAGGGCTGTTCTCATGGCTTAGGGTAGGTCATCTGGGCTGGGACTATTCACACTCTCCTGATGCCCTCTGATCCTCACTTCCATCTTTGCAACGTGCCCAATATCTTGCCAGGGTGAATTTCAGAGCACTGGACAAGAGATGCCCAACTCTTCAGAGCAGGGAACAGGTCTGGCACCTAACTGCAGGGTCACCTGCTCAGGAAACAGGCTGAGACTTATGCAGAGACTTGCATGAGAGCTCTGCATTGAGTCCTGGCAAACAAAAAAGAACCCCTATTTTCCCTCTCTTTTTCCCCTTTACACTGAAAACGTTTATGATTTACTGCTGCTTCATTCTTTTTACAGTACAGAAGGAGCATACCTGGAGGGAATTTCAGCTTTAGTACACTCCCAGGAATAATCATTTCTTCCCACAGCCAGAAAGGAGGTTTGGTTTAACGTGTACTCACTCCAATGCCTACAAAGAAGCTCAAGCCTGCTGGGGCCCTGTGCAAACCCCACAGCACTGGGCCATGAGTGCACTGCTGTTGAAGCTTGCAGGGCTCAGCTTTGTTTCCACCCTCTGCCTCCTTCTGCTCCCAGCAGCGCTGCTCTGGGATGCTGCAGGCCTTTTACCTCCAGGAAAGCATCTCCCAGAAGTTAAGGAGGAGACATGGAAGGAAGGAAATTCTGGCTGGGGCATCTTTGCTCTCTGACAGCGCAGTTTCAGATCTGATCTGCTCTTTTCACGTGCTCCTCTTGACCGCCAGCCTCTACTTCCCTGCTCAGCATGGACAAGAAACGACCTCCAGCCCCAACACTCTTGGGGCCAGACCTTGATCTCTTCCCAGTGCACCACCTCTTCCTCCAAAGGGCATAGCTGCCTGCTGCTGGGAGCCTCCAGACCACAGCGGCTCAGCCTGTGCTGGGTGGGCTCTTCAGCAATAAATCTGCCATCACAGCTAATTAATTTAAGGCACAGCAAGTGAGACATGTGAGCCCTCAACCAGCTGGGGCCAGGCTGGAATCCTGGAATCAATGTGTACAGTTGGAGCCAGGCTAGAATGCTGAGATCTCTGTGTGCAGCTAGTGCAAAACCAAAAGCAGAGCTGAAGGCTGCTCACCCGCTTTGTTTCAGGCACCAGGTCATCCTTCATCCTCCGCTTGGTCCAGTCCCTGGCCAGCTCATCCTCCGCTATCTCCTGGAGGTGGAAGACGGCGACCTGGGCCGACGTCCGGCGGATGCGGCCGCTCGGGGTCCTCTCAAAATCTTCTATGGGAGCAGGCTCCGGCTTCACCTCGGGCTCCTCTGGGGGCTGCAAGAGAGCCAGAGTCAGGAAGGGCAAGACAAGAGAATGAGTGAGCTCTCTGGCCCTGGGATGGGGATGCTGGGATTTGGGCTGTGTGTTTCCAGGCTTGCTTTGTGCCTCTGCGCTGGGGCATGGAAGCAAGGGGAGCACCCGCCTCCCTCAGCCCAGCAGCAGCCACAGATGTGTCCCTCTGTGCTCCCACGTGTATAAATGTCTCCAGTTATTAGAGCTAGGGAGTGATTAGTGTCGGATGCACTGTCAGTAGGGATCAACAGAACAGAAAGGGATGCTCCCCAGGGACAGATCCTGCCACCCCAGCACTGGCAAGCCGCCGGCGCTTGTGAGGGAGCGGCCTGAGGTCTGTTGTGGTTTTTTTTCTCCTGAAAAAAGAGCACGGATGTAGGGTGGGCTGGAGCACAGCCCTGTGGGCACTGGGGAAAGGGAATGCTGCTGACCACTCCCATAAACAGAATTTTTGGAGGGGTGGAGGAGGGCGTACCCTGTTCCCCTCGACACTGCATGGTACAACACACGTGCATGGTGATTTGAGGGAGAAAACAACACTGGCCCGACGTCTGCACCTGCCTTGCCCGGCCCGGCCCTGCCCGGCTCTGTCCTGCCCACGGGCTCCACAGCTCTGCAGTCCCCCCCGGGGGGGGGTGGCCCCGCTCCTCGGGCTGCGGAGGCGTCCGGGGGGCTCACCGAGGCCGTGTGTTCTGACCGCACGTGATAGTCGTGGCCAGCCTTGGATTTGTACTTCTTGCCACAGTGTGGGCAGCTGAACACGGGCTTGTCAGCCTCGGCAAGCTGCTTGCCACACCGCTTCTGGTGGTACTGGTAGCCCATCAGGCTGGAGAAGTTGGCCACGCAACCCTATGGAGATGGGGAGAAGGGGAGGGTTAAGGAGGGCTGGGGCTTCACGTGGCCACGCTGAAAAGGCTGGGGTGCCGTTTCTCCAGGGAGGAGCATTCCCAAGGAGCCCACTCGGAAGAGCAGCTCTGCCAACCCATCCAGTCCAAGTGCTGGGGAATTTGACAGTTCCCAAAAATCCAGGCACAGGCACGACACAGTGCCCTGGAGGGATGGGAGGAGCTGTCCCTGCCCCTGGCACTCCCTGTCCCAACACACAGACAGAGCTCACAGACAGACACACAGCAGGCAGCAGGAGGGGAAGGCACTGGGGAGGTGCTTCCTGCAGGGAGAGCAAAGCGCCCGCGGGACAAACCTCTGCCACATGCCTCCCTTACCTGTTCGTGACTTGTCTGCAACCCACTCAGCTCTGGGTTTGGTTTGGTTTTATGCTGTGCCCAGGATGGGCTGTGCCCTGAGCTCAGGAGGCAGAACCTGCCCTCCAGCACTCCTCAGTCTGCCCTGTGCCCACCCTCCTGCTGGGCTGTCCTGTTGCTCGAGTGCACAGAGCCAGTGGGACAGGGATTGGGATGACTAAGCTAAGGTGGAAACGTCGAGTACATGCCAAGGGATGCCTGGAGAGAACATGTCCCCTTCTGCATGGGACTCGCTCCTTCCACCTTTTCACAGAACGAGAAACAAGAGTTGTTCTCGTACCTCATTGGGGCATTTCAGTTTTCCCATCTGCTTTAGCACTTTCCTCAGCCTTTCCCGCTCTTCCTGTTCACCAAGTCCAGCGGTTTCCACAGGAACAGGCTGGAAACAAGGAAGTAACAGAAGCGACAGAGTCAACCATTTACTCATGTCCTCTGTGCCAGGAGTGGATGGTAAAGCCCTGCCTTGCAGGGAGCTGTCCTGGGCTGGAGGGAATCCCATATTAGGAGAGCTGGATCTCCCATGTTTTGTTGTTATGTGCTGGATCTCCTCATGCCTTTCTTGTGATTACACCCAAAGGGCCAGCTGAGAAACCCAGAGCAATTCCTGCACAGAGGATTCACAGCAAGACTGAAGAGCAGGAGATTAAGGCACAGGTAAAAGACAAGTCACAACTGGTAAGCACGGGACACGCAGAAATGTAGTTATGCCTTGCCCTGGTATCTCAGAGAGATACAAAACCAGACTTTCAAAACAGCATCTAAACTAATGCCTGCAAAATTTATTCATGATAAATTTTGCGCCTGCTTCTCCCATGCATGGTGGAGAGCCAAAGACCAGATTTTGAGATTCGTGCAAGGCAGAACCCATCAGTCCCAGATTTGCAGGCACAGTTTTGGAGGCAGAGCTTTGTCACTCAAAATCCACCTCACCATACTCACTGGATCTTCCCCCATGTTGGGATCTGAAACGCTCTTCTTTTTTTCAGTCCTCTGCTCTACTTATCAGGATCAACATGAGCCTAACTCACTAGCTGAAAAGGAAATGCTTTCTTTGGCAGGAAGGGGGAAAGCCACCATCCAGGCTGAGCAGTGTGTGAAATGCTCCAAAGGTGGATCCTTCCTTTGCAAATATCATGGGAAGAGGGCTTTTGATGGATGGCTTCATCACCTGTATGGAGAAAGGAGGCACAAGACGAGCACAGCCCAGCTCCCTTACCTTGCTGACGTGTTCAGCCATGGTGTGGTAATTCAGCCCAGCCTTGGACTTGAACTGCTTTTTGCAGTGCTGACACTTCAAGGCATCCTGCAGCTGAAGGAATTAAAGGCAAGTCACCAGACAGGCCACATCCTTCCAAGGGCTGCTGCTGGTCAATAACCCCATGGGTGGCTGCTGCTCCAGCAGTACCCAGTGGTGGGACCCAGGAGGCAAAGCAGCATCCGTGTTTCCCATCCCAGGCCCTGCCTGCAGCTCGGAGCTTTCTCTCTGCTGTCCTGGATACTGTTATCAAACCCACATGCCTCCAATATTTGGAAAACATTCCATTTTGGATTTAAAGTCTCACTGGCTGAAAACATCTGGATCTGGTATCCTCCTGTTAAAGGGTTAGAGAGAGAAGAAGCTTTGATCTACCAACGCCAGTAGACTGTGCTCTGCAGTCCTGTTAAGTAAGGCAGATGCTGGTGTACAGTGTAATTTGTGGGTGCCTGGGCTGTATGAAATTAAGGACACAATCAGAGGAGGATAATTTCTGCCTCTCATTGCCCTGCTGTTTGACCCAGCTCAACCTCCCCAGTGTGTGGAGAGATGCATTAACTGCACACCCCGAGGTACAAGGGGCACTTGTACCCCTTGTACAAGATCTTGACTTTTGCTGGGGCAGGGACCAGAATTTACTGACTCAGGAGGTTCATGCTCTGGGCACCAAGAGACAGAGTATCTCAACAGGGAGCCAGTGCCTGGCCAGCTGTGGTCCTTCCTGCTTCTCCTGCCAGATGATTGAAGGGAGAGTGGTGAAGGTGAAGCAAGACTGAGCTAAAAGCTGGAGAGGCAATGAAGATGGATCTGCAAACCTCTCCTCATTATGGAACTCTGAGAAAATGAAGAATAGACTCACTGCAGTCAGCTGGGAGTGACTCATGGTACCTGTGCTCCCATCAGTTAATCTTGTCCCAGACCCAAGCACTTGATCCTAAAAGGTGGATGCTAACAGCTCCTTGGCTCATTATATGCCACTAGCAGCTAATTTGGGATTTACTCCTCTGGTCAACACTTAAAAACACACCATGTCCACATTCCAACAAGCCCTCCTATCCTGGGATACCAGGAGGATATAGCTGCCCTTGCCTCTTTCAGGCCCAAACATGTTGCAACTCTCTCCATCCCTTACTTCCTTTCCAAAACCAAAGGAAACAGGTGCAGACTGCCTAGTGACAAGCATGGAACAGAGACACTAATTTCCATTTTTTAATAAGAGTTTTGGGAGCCTGCACATCCTTTGTCCAGCTAAGGAATATACCAGTTATTAAAGAAGAGGGGGTGCCTCAACCCCCAGGATGGCTTCTAGTAGGGTTCCCATGTGGCTGTAGCAGCTGGGTCTCACTAAGGTTGTGCCACAGGTTCATCTCAGAGATGGAATGCTGAGAGCTGGACCTCTGGTCACACACACCCCCAGAGCTTAGGGACTGTCCTGCCTGGGTTTCCATGAAGCATCCCAGCTTCCAGAGCAGCACAGCCAGCTCTGGCAAGGACTCTCCCTCTCAAGACGTGTGACAGAACACCCACTCCACGGGCTGGAGCCCCAAATCTTCGGCTGAATGCGGGGCTGGCGTATTTCCAGCAGGGAATACACTGCTGACTGTTCCAGCAGAGCCTTGCTCAGCAGGTCATCTGGCTGCACACCCTGCACAGAGCCAGCCTGGCCTGGGAGATGCTTCAAAGTGGAGGAAATATGACCAGTGATGGCCAGGATCCCCACTACTCTGAGGCCAGGAGGATATTGACAGCAGCAGGATTCTGCCCAGCGTTGCTGTAGTATGGGGTTTGGGAGGGAGAGCAGCCTCCCACTGCTGTACAAACAGCAAGGCGATGGCTGGGGAAGCATTTACAGAAAATGAATGTGGAATCAAAGCCCAGCCACATATTTTCAAATCAGGAGGCATCGATCCCACGTTGGCTTTCTGTGGCGACGGCTCCGCCAGGTGACGGATGAAGACGTAATCCCGCGCTCTGATGGATGGTGGGGTGGCAGAGAGACAATTTTTCACTGCAGCATTACTGAACTCCTGCATCCTGACAGCCTGCCTGAGCACATGCAGGCTCGGAGTCTCCCTGAGACACGCTCTCATGCAACCAGTTTATCTGGTCTGATACAAGGCACAGCACACAGTGAAACCCCATAGCCAGGGCTCCAGAGGAGGTCAGGTTAGAGACAACCCCAACAATCTCTCCAGCCTTAAAACTATTTGTTTAGTTATTAGAAATATCTGACTCTGTTGAGACACTGGGGCAAGGGGCCCAGATCACAAAGGGATTCAGAATTGCTCAGAATTAGCATCCAGATCCCTCTGGGTCAATGCAAGTCAGCCAGCAAGCTGAAGATGACCAAAATGTGTTCCATCAAACACAGTCTAGAAAGGTTTTAGGAGGACTACTGCACATTTATGAGAGGCACATATACACATCCATTCCCCTCCAAAACCCATGTGCTTGACTGAGTAAAGCAAGGCCTTACTTTCTGGCAGACATCCATGTGCTTTTTGAGTCCCACAATAGTTTTCCTGGTTATAACACTGCAGGTTGGACAGGAAACTTCCCCCTTCTCGCTGATCTCCCGTTGCCACTGGTCCTCAGGGTTTGCTGGTGAGGGAGAGGAGAGAGGTGTTACATCCAACCTGCCTCAGCTGCCTGATTTGATAAGTTGAAAATCAGTGAAGTGGGAAAGTTCCTGATGTTAAAAGAAGGGATACACTCTCCCAGGCAAAGCCAAAACTGGACACAAACTATGCAGCTCTCCCTGTCCCACTCTCTTGCAGCTGCCCAAGCAAACTGGGTCACTGGGTCATGTTATGTGGAGTTACCAGACCTGGTGACCGGGGGAAAGACCCAGATCTTTCCAACCACTCTGGTATCCTGCACACTAGGAGTTAAAAAAGATGATAATGCCCCCAGCCACCTGATCCTGCCCTGCTTGGAATAACTTCCCCCTGCCAAATGAAACAATTAGCGGGAGTGAAACAAAGGTGAGCGTCTCAGCTCCATCCGGACGTGTGCCTGGAAAGCTTCTCTGGCAATCCTCTTCCCGGCAGACACGGAGGAAGCTGGGGGACTGCTGGCTTCCAGGCATCTGTTTATTTGAATGGCTGGGACTGGCCTTTAAAAAGCCCAAAATAAGAGATACATGGGGCCAAGAGCAGCTCCCAGGTCCAGAGTTCACGCCGTGTTCTCAGCAGAGCAGCGCTGGCCTTCCAGCAGGGGAAGGCTCCAGGGAAACCTGGGCTGAATAAAATCCGCCAAGTCTGTTTATTTGGATGCTCTTGCATGGCTGTGAGATCAGAGAGTCGTTTATTTGAATTTGAAAGCAGTGCAAGGCACTGCAGCTGTGTTTATCTTGCACATCCTGCGTTCCTCCTGCTGTCAGAGCTCTCAGGGAAAGCAAGCAACCTGTGCTGGGTGTAGGCTGCACCTCGAGGCTCAGGGAAGGCGTAATTACGCCCAGAGTTATGCACTGGTGTCACTCATGGGAATGATGTTAGAAAAATGCCATCATCACATGGGTCACATGCTGACTCACAGTGAAGCCAGGTGGAACTTGGCTCTCAACTCCCAGCACTTTCATCACATTGACCTGGCAATAAACTGAAGGTAAGGTGCCCCTCAGGACTTTACCACCAAATGTTGGTGGCACCAACATTTTAGCAGCAGTGGCTGTTCCCACATCTGTGTTAGATCTCAAAAGGGCAGGAGTTCTGTGCTCCTGCCTCTGACTTTGTGCTGCTTCTCCTGACAAACTTGCCAGAAAACTCAGCCAGTGAACAGCCTGCTGGGCCAAAAGGAGTGTGGGGACCATGAGCTGCAGGTGAAGGTGGGGATGGTGGCATGGAGGTAGGGACCATGCAGGCTCAGGGTAGTGCACAGAAAAGCAGCTACACTGCACACAGAGCTGCTGCCTGTGCTTTGCCCCCACCAGCCTCACCTGCTGGTGGATGCACAGATGTTTCCTTCTTCACACCAACTCCTGGAGGTTTCTTTTTCAGCTCTTCCATGTTGGCATTCCCCTCCAGCTTCTTGGCTCGATGGGCTTTTGCTTTGTCCTCTGCTTTGACAAGACCTGTAATGAAAGAGGATTTTTATTCACTACTTGCTTTAATGCTTTCAGAGCACCTCACATTTAACAGGTAAAAAATCTCTCCCTCTAAGCCAGAGACACTGAGCTGGCTGCATGTCTGCCAAGGCTGTACATGTAGGCTCAGGTCCATAATTATGACAAGCAATATTCTAACAGCTTGTGGTGTTCTACAAACAGCATCATTTCCCTCAACACAAGTTTCTGAACTATAGAAACTCCACGGCAGAGTGAGGTAGGATGCCTTCAGCCAGGCAGACAGGCTGGGGAGAAGGGAATAGGATGTTTTGCAAGAAACTGAAAGGAGGAATTGGAACAGCAAATTCAGTGTATAAAAGGGACGTTTCTGCTGATGTTCTTTCAGTGGAAATGCTGTTTAACTCCCCTGGATCCAATCCCCCAAATCCATGGGCAGTTCAGCCCTGTGCCTGTGCTTCCACAGAAGGTGCTGGTGGCAATGAGGTGAGTACCAGGGTCCGATCTACAGCTGTCCCACAAGGGTCCACATCCCTCTGAACCTGGGGGTTGTGACTCTTGCAAACCCAGGGTCTGAATGGAGACAGCCCCCCATGACTGTGCTGGGGCACCCTCATCTTTGGGAAGTGACTGCCACATGGAACTTGGGGAGTGTAGGCGAACACCGGCCCCATCTCCACTTCCCATCTGAGGCAGCAGGTCACGGGAACACCTTGTTCTCCAGGAACCCACAGCAGACGCTTCAGCCTCCGGCAGTGCCTCTGTGGGGAAGGGAAACAAGCCTAGACTTCCCAAGAGCCAGAGGAAAGGAAATCACAGAGACCACATCCAGCCTGCTCGTCAGTGTTCAATTCCTTCAAAGCCATTAGTGCCTCTCCCCCAAGTGCCTCATACTGGAAGGTGCTGCCTCCTGCAGTGCCTGGAAACCTGCTTTCTATTTCTCTGGCTGAACGTATCTCATAGTCAGCCTGAATCCAGTTGCTCTCATTCCAGGGATGCTCCAGGATTTTCCCCTCCTTCCCAACCCAGTTGGGTATATTTATGGAGCATGACCAAAGTCCCACTTGCTCTTGCTTTGTCAGGCTGCAGCAGCCAATTCCTGGGCCTCCTCTCAGCAAACATCCCAGCAACACATCTCCTCTCCCTTGGATTCACTCTCCTGAATGTGGGCGACCAGTCCTGGAGACGGAGTCTGAGGGATGGGTGCGTCACCAGCCTTTCTACGCAGCAGAATTCCTTCCCGACGCCACTGGAAACGCTGCGGCATCCCAGGGTGGTGGGATGGTCAGGAGATGATGTTTCTCATACCTCGCTGGTGTCAGCAGCTCGTTACTCTTGTGTTAGAGATGAACACACCAGGATCCTTTTCTCTCTTCCCTCATTTCCCAGTGCCAGGCTCCAGAACAGAGCAGACAGAGTTGTTACCAGTCCCAGCTCTGCTGCTGCTTCTCACCCCCTTTATGACTCTCATGGTAAAAGACACCAGCTCCTCCAGTGTGAGATCCTCAGGCTTTGTCTGGCTCCACCACAGGGAGAGATCCTGGGGAAGGGGCTTCCCTGCAATGCCCCAGGGAGAAGGTACAACCCCACAGCTGACCAGAGTTGTCCTGGATTACCTTTCAGTCCAAATGTCCCCGAGATGGACGGCTGCTCCCCCGTAAACTTCTTAGGAGTTTTCTGTTTCCTTCCTAACTCAAAAGAGAGAAACAGAGAGAGAGATTTGGTCAAATAACTGTACTGTCAGGGGGATTCATCAGTCCTGGGGCATGGGGTGGGCACACACTCCATGTTAGGAGTGGGTCAAAAGCTGTCAAATGAAGCATCCACCCACTAAACACCAACAGACTGCTGCTTCCCAATCCACAAAACCAGGATAATTCTGTTATTCAGGATTAATTCGATGAGTGAAAGTGGTGGCTCTGTCTAGTAAAAAAGCTAAGCAGTTCCCACATGTGGCTGTGGTGGTTTGCTTTCATGCAGGAAACCCTAAACCATGATGGGGACAACCACTGCCCTACACCAGCTCTGCAGTGGCCATGGACAGATAGAGGCTCCTCACCCTGTCCCAATCCTTCAGGAAAAAATGAGTTTTCCAGAACTACCCTGGTTTAAACTAACACACTCAGAGAGGACAGACAGGCTGACAAGGCAGCTTGCTGTCCTGCCAGGAAATCAACCCGTTTCCAATCCTATCATAGGATTGTTCAGGTGTGAAAAGATCTCTAAGATTATCAAATCCAACCACCACACGGCTCCTTTAGAAATATTTCTACCACAGCTACAACTGAGTTTTAACTCTCAGTGAAGCTGCAAGAAACTGGAGAGCAGAGCAAGTTATTAAGGCCTGGAAACAAGGCTTGGCTATCCCTTGGATTCAGAGAGACCCTCGCAGCGGCGTTGGCTGCAGCAGATCCCCTTCCCGTGGGGCTCCTCTCTCTGGGCTCCTGAAGCAGCGTAGCCCTGGGCTCTAATCTTACTGTGCTTCATCCTCTCGGGGTCTTCCTCCTGCAGCGAGGCCTGGCTGCCCCGCTGCTGCCCGTTGTCCTTGCCACTGGAGGACTTGGCCGTGGGGGTGGCGGCTGCCATCGCCTCAGCCGCTGCGATCTGGAACTCCTTGCTCTCCCGGCTCTCCGCCGGGCACTCGCCGTTCTCCGCGTGCTCCTGGGCCACGGCTTTTTCCGTCTTTGCCTGTTTGGGATGGATGGTGGGGCAAGCTGAACTCTCAGCAGGTCTAGGGCAAAGCACAGAGGGCTTGTTTAAAGAGGGGTTGTTAGACAAGCGTCCTGACACCTCTCCCCCATCGCCAGCCCAGGTTGTAGGAATGGAGGCAGGCATGTTCCCCTTCTCCCAGCCATCCCTATGCCATTGCCACGCAGCCCAGCCACAGCCTGGTACCTTTTCTTTCCACTGCTCTTCCCAATGGCCTTGGGCACTTTGTTTTCTGCTTTGCTGGTTGGCACTGGCCGGTCCAAGTGATTCCAGAGCCGATGCTTTTCCAGCTGGGTTTTAGAGGTGAAGGCAGCTTCGCAGTACGAGCATGAGTACGTCAGCTTCTCTGAGATTGCACCCTGCATGGAGCAGTGAGAGGCAGGTGAGCACAGATGTTAGATCACAAAACAGAGCTTTTTTTCTGACACAGACATGAACATAAATCATGTGTAATACCCTTCTGCCCTTCCAAACAGTTACCATAAGTCCATGATCCCCCTGGGCCAGACCTCACACTGAGCTGCAGAGACCTCAGTCCCTCTCTCACACACACCTCATGAAGTGCTCCTGGCCTATCTCTGCCCTCCCCATTTTCCCATTTTCCCCTCACGTTTTTCCTGGTATTTAAGGCCTGAGAGCAGTGTTACCCTGCAGATGGTAATGGAAGAGCCAGCCACTGGAAAGGACAGACAGTTCTCCAGTTTCCTTACCCCTTGGCAGCGCTGATAGTGGTACTTCAAGCCATAAATGCTGGGGAACTCCAGCCAGCAGCCTGAATTGGGACATTTCACCCTAGAGTGGGCTTTGAATTCGTCCTTCCACTGGTTCATCAGAGGGAGCTGGGAACAGGAGAAAAAAGAGATAGCTGAGTGAAATGCACCCTGTGCCTGGGTGTGTGCTGATGCATCCCAAGGGAGCTGGGAGGGCACATGGGACCTCTGATCATTCCTGTCCATCCCTTCCACCACACAGCCATGAAGTGGACCCCAGGGGTGTGTTTCAGTGTAGCAGTGCTCACTTCAGGGAGAGCTGCAGGCTCCATAGGCTAATGATTCCTGCTGAGGCTTTACCTTGCCGTGCCTCCAGAGCACACACACACTCCCTACCAGGCTGGGGAATAAATCAGACCCAAAGTCACCCGGCTGATTTAATCACCCCACATTTCATCTAGTCCGTAAATCACCCCATGCCCCTGCTCTCATGACAAACTGCTCCATGTGTTGTCCATGCTACCAGGCAGGAATTAAACAGCACAACTCTGCAGGGAATAAATCACCCCCTTGCCATTGCTGCCGGCTCATTAGCTAAGCCTGACACAGCTGTGACAGGATCCAGTCATCTGGACATGGCCCTGGGAAAGCGAGGCTGGAAAGGGGTACCGTTCCTTAACCAGGGTTTTTGAAGGTGCTGGATGTCTGCATGTAGGGGTTGAGGGACCAAGATCTTGCCCAGCCCAAGACAAAGCTGCTCTGAAGATTAAACCACAAGGAAGGCAGGTGTAACCCTGGAATGGGGCTGGCTGGAGTTCACAGTGCAGGGCACGTGAGACAGAGCAAATCTGGGAGGGCTCAGGGCCTGGGGTGTGTGGGGTCTTACAGGGATGTCCTTAAGCGCCTGGTTCTCAGCCTTGGGTCTTCCTTTCTTCCTGCCTTCGGTTTTGTCACTGGCTGCATTTCCTGCAAACAGACACAGCACACATCACCAGTCATGCTGGAGGAGCTGCTGTCCCAGAAATTCTGCTGCCCAGCCCCAGCTTCCTGCTGCCTGCCTGGCTCTAGACTGGCCATTCTCTGTCCTAGCAAGGATGGATTGCCTTCCTTCTGCTCTGGAAGGCAATGCCAGCTCCCCTGCAAATGAGGTGCTGATAAGATGTGGCACAGGGAAAAAAGGTCTCCTGAACACAGGCGTGTTCATATTGTGGACAGCTGGAGTTCATTCCCTTTAGCAATAAGTTATCCTCCTCTGTTAGCAATTATGGCTTCAATCCCCTCAAGGTAACAGTGGCATCTGGGAAACATTTAGGGCACACACATTTCCCCACAAAGCCACTGATTTTGGAAGCCCTGCCTGAGCTACATCACTGGGATCCAAACCCCTCCTGAGGTGCAGGCACCCCTCAGCATTCAGAGCTGCCCTTCGCAAGGTAAAGGCAGTGGGAGCCTCTCTCATAGAAGGGATCTGCCCAGCATAAACAGACAGGAGGAAAAATCTCCTTGGGCCTGGAGATTCCTGGATAGAGAAATCAGCCATCCATCAGCGTGACAGCCCTTAGTGTGAGGGTCCCCCAGGGCTCATAGGCTCGCAAGCCTCCATCCCGGGGGCCGCGACACGGGAGGCAGCAGATGGCCTGAACTCATTTAAGCCTTTCCATCCTTTGATGTAACACTTAGCTACCAACAGGATAAATAGGCGGCGAGACACCCATCTCGTTAAGCCAGACACACGCCTCTCTGAAGGGAGAGACCATCTCCATCCCTCCCCTCCTGCTCCCAGGGACCAGCTCTCAGCAGCTCCCAGGGCTGAGGCTTTTTGGCCAGCACAGCCCTCACTGGTGAGTCGAAGTGAGGAGCAGAGACACATTGAGACCCAGGTCACTTGTTTCAGCAGCCACCCTCCAACTCCTGCCACTGGGCACATCCTCTCCACCCCATCCACCTCCACTGAAAGGACAAATCAGTTCCTTACCCAGCTTGGGCAGCTCTGCCGGTGGGTTTATCCTGGCCTCTGTCCTGCTTTCTTTGCTGGCAGTGGGTTTGTTAGAGCCTGCAGTTTTCCTTCCACCTTTACAGGTATAGGAATCCGCCATCTCTGAAAGAAGCAGGGGAGGCGTTAAAATTCACTCCTTGGAGCTGGGAACAACACATGGTGAGAGCAAGGAGAGCTGCTGGGGAGGGAGGGAAATGAGAAAACCATCACGCAGCTTCAAGATTCCCACAAAGAGAAGAAACGGGACGTGCTTCCGAGTATTTGTTCTACAGTTGAGGAACGCCACAGACATGGCTGGAAAGCTGCTTTCATTACAGCCTGGCTTCCCCTTTGCATACAATGGCAAAGACTTTATTAAAAATTATGGGCTGACTTTGCCCAGAGAAGTAGTGAATAAATGGCTTTTCCTCTTCGTTTATTTCTCCGCTTTCATTTAAGACACCAAAAGCAAAAAAAAAAAAAAAAAGAGTGAGTTTTAATGAACAGATGTAATGATAAATTTCCAATTTTCCTTATTAATGGGAAATTGTTATAAACTGAGAATTGTTAATGTTATCTGAATTTTCTGTATTAATAATTCAATTTGGCTTCTCTATAAATAATGAGCATCAGGAATGATCTCATAAGGCCCACTCTCACTCCTGATGGAAGGGGGCAGTAGGACACCCCTCCATTCAGCAGTGCAAAGAGGAAGCCCACGGCAGGACTGGCTCTGCCTCTGGCTTCAAGTTCCTTCTTCTTCTCCCAACAGCACAAGCAAAGGGACATCTGAGGATGGGGGCTGCTCTAGGAAATGCCACATATGGATTTGGGAAAAAGAAGTCCTCCATGCCTCCACAATGAGAACATCAGACCCTTGGGAGGAGATTCTTTGGACCACCATGACCTTGAGACCTTGGCTAGGATGGGATGCTAATGTTCACCCATGCGTTTTTTAAAACACGGATTTGACTTGTCACATGCAATCCCTCCCACGTTTAACATCATTTAACTCAAAGGAACTGATTCCCAAAGCATCCACACTCATCCTGTCTGTCCTCATGCCCAGAGGGATGGAGGAGCATCTCCTGTGGGGCCAGACTGCCAGCCATGCCACCAACATGCGGGACACAAGGGTCCAGCAGCTCTTTCTGAGGTGCCCCAGGGACTTTCCGTGTGGGATCGGGGACTTTCCATGTGGGATGCAGCCCACATGCTTCAAGAACTGGCAAAAGCTTCCAGCATGTGCTCGGCTGGTGACACATATGTGGTTGTTTGCATGGACACAAAGGTTAATCGGATCAAGTGAGAAATTCTAGCCTTGGCAACTGGTTCTGTGGCATTTCGTGCTGAACACGGGGATTGCTGATTCAACTAATTTGGGCTCTTTTGGTGGGAGAGCTGGGTAGGAGTTTGTAGCCTGCCTGATAGCTCCTTTCTGGAGCAGGCACAGAGAGAGGTCCCTTTGGTTTGTTCCTAAATCGCTGCTCCACTCCCATCAGTGTGGTCACTGCTACTGTCCTCGGTCCTCCAGGGACAAATATGCCAGTCCCCTTCCTTCCCATGCTGCCTCCTGGCACCACTGAGCGATCCTCACTCAAGTTGCTCAAAGAAAAAAGGGGGGAAAAAAGACTCACAAAAAAAAAACAGTTTAGTGAAAGATAAAGACAAGAATTCTGTGCTTACAATGGGGTGAAAATCAAGGAGAAACCCACACAACTGACACCTTTATCCAGCCGGGGCTAGTGCCAAAATGCAACTTTTGGGGGATGAAGCACAGAACCTCCTTGCCTGCCTCACTGGCCAGCTCAAGGTGACATGCAAAGAGTGACAGCCATGGCAGACCCTGTTAACATCTCTGGTGCTCACCTCCTGCACCTCATGACACTGCACACCACAGAGCATCACCCCAACTCTCCCTTCCCAAAACATCCAAAGTGCCCGGCTCAGCCCTGCTCCAGCAGCTGGACACCTCTCATCCCCCTTAACACATCTGTCCCCTCAAAGGAATCCTCTCTGCCCAGCTTCAGAGGTTCTGAATCTTCTGTTTTTCCTCACCAAATACTCCTTTGCATTCTCCCCCTTATTTTTTAACCAAATGAGAAATAAAAACCTCATAAACCAGACAGCAAGAGCCAAAATCTGCTCCCCGGCCACTGATACAACCCCAGGGATCACAGAGGAATTGTCCTGGAGACACAGAGCAAAAATCAGCCCATTGTGGGGTTCTTTGGTAATGTTCAAACTTCTCACTCATTTTTGAGTAACACACACTGAAAATAGGCAACAGCCTGTGCTCTTCCCCACTGTCCTCAAGGTTTTGCTGAAAACTCTTTTGCAACTGGTAAGGGGAAGAGAAGGTATCCACAGGTTCTGGCCATGAGCCAGCGGTGGGATGTGGTGTGGGAAGGCTGGGCCTGGTAGCGCCTTATAACGCCTCCAACTCTTTCTAGGTAACTTTTTAGAACTTTGTGACAACATTTTTGAAGCATCCCACTCCAGCTCCAGGAAAAAAAAAAAAAAAGAGCTCCTGTGAATGCAGGCACCAAAACGTGATGAGTGAAGGCCAAGCTGGTCCTGCTGGGAGCAAGGGTAAGGAGGAAACTCACGACAGTTGAGAACTAAAGGCAACTGTTCCCAAGCCACTGGCAGCCCTGCGCAGAGGGAAACTGGGCATAGAATGGGAAAGGGGAAATAATTCCATGTAGAAAAGCCTGTCAGTTAATTTGGATCAGGCCTGAAGGAGCATGTACGTAGCCAGGGATGGCTGTGACCCTCTCACAACGTCCTTACGGCCACCTGCAGATCGTGACCCCAAGTTCTCCTGCCAGGATTCCTGCTGCAGTCCCATCGCTACGGGTGGACTTTGCTGCACGACAACTGCCTGGTCACCTGTCAATCTGCTCCACCTATCATCAGTAATTTACCAACAGCTCCAGAGGGACGGGGTGCCAAAAGCCAAGGGAGCTGCCTGTCCCAGCACAAGCCGTGTGCCAGCAGAGATGCAATGAGACCAGCAGAGATGATGGATGCCAAAGGGCACTGCCATCCCCGTCACTGTCGGAGGAGCTGTGCTCCCTCCCATGAACTCCTGGCAGAACCAGAGCTGCTGGGAAAAACTTCCAGGGAATAAAGACAAGGAAGCGGAGGAAGAGGCTTTCTCTTGAAGAATCACCCTCGTTGGAGGTTTCCCCGGGAGGGAAGCACGTGGTGGGTGAAGCTCTGTGAGCCGCTGCCTCTCTGGGCACGGCTGGTGGCCGGGCAGCCCCGGAGGGACACGGCACACCCCGCCGCTATCACCCGAACCGTGCGACACCCTCGAGGCTCTCCAGGAGAGAGAACCTTACCCGAGGCACACATGCAGCACTCCTGCCGCACATGGCTCTGACCAGGCGCAGACGACGCTTTTGAGGGTGTAAAGTTTCTGTTCGAGGCGCGTTATCCCGTCCCTCCCCTCTCTGTCCCCGGGCACTGACATGAAGGGAAAAGCGGCCGCACATGCCTAGCAGACAATGAGTCCTCGCCGCGACGCGGGGACTGGAGTGTCCCCTGTCCCGGGGGTCAGTGGGCGCGGGGAGCTCTGCCCGGTGCCGCTGTCACCTCCTGGGCGCGGGGGAGCTCTGCCCTGCCCGGCGCCGCTGTCACCTCCCGGGCACGGAGACCTCTGCCCTGTCACCTCCCGGCCCGGCCGTGCCACCCGCGTCCCCTCACTGCCCCTCCCCGCTGTCACCCCGCGGGCAGCGCCGCCCGGGCCTGTCACCCCCCGGGCCCGCGCCCCATCCCCGGGAGGCGGCCGGGACTCCCCCGCGGGCCGGGCCCGGCAGGGAGGGGACGGAGGGCCCGGCCCGGCCCGGCCGCGCTCCGGGAGGGGAAGAGCGAGCGGCAAAATGGCGACGCGGCGGCGGGCGGAGCGGAGCGGAGCGGGGCGCGGGGGTCCCCGCCGCGGGGCCGGGCGGGCCGGGGGCCGCTCGGTGCTTACCTCGGCGGGCCGGGCCGCGGTGCGGGGCGCGCAGGGCCGGCACCCCCCGGCCGGCCAGGCGGTGCCGCCCGCCGCCCCCGGGCCGCCGTGCGGGGCTCCCGGCGCGCCCACACCCGCGGCGGCGCCGCGCTCCGCTGCCGCGCTCCCGCCCGCCCCTCGCCGCCGCCGCCGCCGCCGCCGCGGCTCATGCGCGCTCCCCGCCCCGCCCGGCCCGGCCCGGCCCGGCCCGCCCCGCGCCCCTCACCGCCGCCACCGGGCCGCTCCGGCCTCGCCTGGCTCCGGGACCGGCACCGGGATCGGCACCGGGAGGACGGGCGGGGGCGCCGCCCCGGGAGGGCGGGACAGGGCAGCGCCCCCCGGACCGGGCTGACCCGGGCAGGTGCGGCCGGACCCCGGGGCGGGCAGGGCTGCGCTGCGCTGCCTCTGCGGGATGCGGGCAGGCTGCCGAGCTGCCATCCGCACCTCCAGGGTGTTTGGCCTCCGTCACACCCTCCGGGGTGCGCGCAGTGTGTCCTGCCAGTCGTTCTGCCCTCCAAGGTGTAGGCGTTGAGTGTCCTGCCTGTCATCATCCCCTCCAGGGTGTCCTCCCTGTTGTCCTGCCTTCCAGGTCGTAGGCAGGACACCTTTCCCCTTACCCCCTTCTCCAAGGTGCAGACAGGATGATCTGCTTGTTGTTCTGCCTGACAAGGTACCCTGCCCGTTATCCTTTCCTCCAGGGTGTCCTGCCCATCATCCTGCCTTCCAAGGTGTTGGCAGTGTCCTGCATGTCACTGTTCTCTCCAGGGCATCCTGCTCATCGTCATGCCCACAAAGGTGCAGGTAGGATGCCCTCCCCATCCATCCATCCATCCATCCATCCATCCATCCATCCATCCGTCTAAACCCAGGGTGCTCCAGGTCCCCTTGTAAAGTCACCCCAACCCCCGGGAATGGTGCTGGGTGTGAGCCTGTTACAATGTCCATGGGGCACTTTCCCAGCTCCCAGGCTTGGGATGTCACCCCTGCAGAGCTGGTGGCACCTGGGAAGGTGCTGCTGGGCAGAGCCAGCCTTGGTTACCAGCTGCGGGAATGCATAGCCACCAGGATCCAGCAGTAGCCCAGAAATTAGGGAAAATCACATTAATTTTGCCAGGTGAGAACAGAACCCAGAACAGCCACTGCTGTCAGGGCCACCCTGCCTGCCATTACCGGCGTGTGGCTCCTTCGGTGCTGCTGTGAACTGGGAGGCCCTGTGGCACAGTTGTGCAAAAAAAAAAAAAAAAAAAAAAAAAAAAAAAGCCCAACCCAAGCCGGGAGTTTCCCCGCGGTTTTCCCCTCTTTGTCTCCATTGCGGGGAAAAGAGCTTAATTAACGTCTGCAGAGAGCAGGGAAAGCTCGGTGTAATTGCTAGGTATGATTATCGGTGGAGCGGAGGGTGCTCAGCAGGGTGGGAGGGACAGGCACAACCCACCTTCTTTGTATAAAACGAGGCAGATCCGAGGCGGCCTCGCTTCCCAGCCCGGGAGCTGCCTCCCGGGAGAGCTCGGCTGCCTGGCGGCGGCTATCGGGCAGCTCCACGTGCTGGCTGAGACCGGGCAGCCCCTTCAGCACCTTCGAGGCTCCCTCCTCGCTGCTCACGGTGCCCATCGCTCATCCTGACAGCTGCTCCACGTCTGCAGAAGTGCCACCATGTCCGTTTTCTGCGTCCACAGAGCACAGTCCTGCATCTCCGGGAACGGGATGAGGGTGAGGGGAGGTAGGGGAGCTTGGCCACCTTGGGGTTAGGCAGGGAGAGCAGGCAGCTGCAGGCTGGGTGAGGTACAAACCTCTGAAATCATGCAACATCAAGGCACCCATATTGTTATTTTCAGGCTGCACTGAGCAGAGAGGGCCACGGAATGGACTTGAGCAGCAAATGTTAAGCAGATGCTGAGGAGTGCTTTGTTTCATAGGCAGAGCTGTGCTGGGAAAGGCAGGAGGAGGAGGAGGAAGAAGAGCAGCAGGGGCAGTGGTGCTGCCTTCCTCCATGTGCTCACAGGGAACCATCACATCTCCTCTTGCACCGTGGCTTTGTTGCAGAGGCAGGTTGTGGAGAGAGCTCATCCTTGCAAGCCAGCACGATGCTGTGGAGGGGCCAGGTGGGGATTCCCCAGTGCTCCCTGGTCACTGCTCCCACTGTCCCCACCATTTCTGCCACACGAGGCAAGAGGAGGCCAAGGAGCAACACCCGGACACACACTGCAACTGTAAATGCTGGAGAAGGTGCTTGGCAGCAGGGACGAAGCAGTCCAACCCATTGAGCATGTAAATTAAATTGATACGGACCCAGGAAGAGGAGATGAGGGAAAAAACAATTATATAGCCTGTATCAGCGAGGTGCTGCCACCCCACATGCAGTCCTGACATTGCTTCTCCAGTCTCTCGTGCTGGTGCTGAGCAGATCTCCCTGGAGCTGCCCTGTGCCTACCAGGATGCAGCCAACACAGTGACTTCCACCCCAACCCAGCAGCAATTTGGGTATCCCTGACAAGGGTCAGTTCCGGCTTGTAAAGACACCTGGCCAAAAGTTTAAAACTCCATAAATGTAAAAACCACCCTTTAAGGAAAGGCAGGAAGTAATCTGGTTTTCTGGATGCAGATCCTCTTGGGATGTTGGGATCTGGAGGCAGGGTAATGCTCCTTGCCCAGAATGGGGCTGCCTGATGGGGCATTTGTACTTTAAAAAGTAACTTTAAAGCACATTTTAGAATCACAGTTAGACACCTTCCACTACACCAGGCTGCTCCAAGCCCTGTCTAACCTCACCTTGAACACTTCCAGGGATGGAGCAGCCGCAGCTTCTCTGGGCAACCTATGCCAGTGTCTGATAAATGGGCTGCAGCAGCACCCTTCAGACACTTAAGTCTTACAATAAAATGTGTATTGTGTCAGCACAGCCTCTTCCCCATGTCACTGCTCTGGAGCAATCCCAAAAACTCCCGCTAACTGCTGTGCGTATGGGGCTGTGCAGGGCCAGCATCTCCACTGGTGGGATGGTGAGATGCTTAATGGGTGGGACTGGGAGCACTGGGAGCACTGGGAGCACTGGGAGCCCAGACTTCAGTCCATGTCTGCTGAGCCTTGTGCACCAGGCACAGAGACAGGTGAGGGAAAGGGCATGACTGATGCCCAGATCCAGGATGGGAGGCTCGGCATTCC
Source organism: Phylloscopus collybita (assembly GCA_027886175.1). Classification (NCBI taxonomy): domain Eukaryota; kingdom Metazoa; phylum Chordata; class Aves; order Passeriformes; family Phylloscopidae; genus Phylloscopus; species Phylloscopus collybita. Next base: position 6,908,471 of record JAJNNQ010000027.1, on the reverse strand, counting down.
CCGTCTCCCAAGGCTTTATCCTGGGATAAAGGATTGCAGCCAGCAGCTGCATCCCCTTTTATCCTTGGAGTGGCAGGGGGACAAAGCTCCTTGGAGCTCACAGGCTCACACAGCCGCAGGACGGGCTGTGCAGAGGCTGGTCCGGCTGAAGGAGAGCGATTCCCGAACAAAGAGGGATTTGCAGCTGGTTTGTGCGGCAGCATCCGGGGCAGCCCCAGCCTCCTCCCGCACGCTGCTCCGCAGCCCGGGCCGCTGATTGGAAACCAGAGCCTGCTATCACTCCGACAGCCAGGAATTATGCTGATGGATCTTTTTATTATTTCCCCCCTCCTCCCCGTGCTTGAATGCACTCAGAAAACATAAGCAAAAGGGAGGGAAAAAAAAAAAAAAAAAAAAAAAAAAAAGAGCGAGAGAAAATCCAAACAGATTCAATTTTAGATATGGCGACAAAGCAAACCGGTTGCAGTGCAAAGAGGGAAGGCTAAGGGGGGAAAAGCTCCTGCCCCAAGGAGGAGCTGGAGCTGTAAAGCTCCCAGCAGCTCTGAGGCTGCTGTTTATGATTTACAGGGTTGTGGGGGCATGTCCCATGGGGACCCATCCCAAGCTGGGGGCACCAACAACCCCGTGGAGGGCAGTGGGAGCTGCAGAGATGCAGGACAGGACTGGTGATGAAGTTATGTGGCTTCATCAAACCCTTCCCAGTTTTAGAAAAGGCATCCTCTGATGGGAAGTGAAGAGAATCATTTTCTGTGGGGGGTGTGAAGGATTTTCCTGGAGGCCCCAGTAAGAGCCTGTGCAAATGTGCTGCTCGGGAATGTTGTGTCAAAACTGAACCCCAAAATTTGCCTTTCCAAAAAAGGCCCAAATGAAATGCTGTGGATGTTCAACTTGGCTTTGCAGCAAAGCTACAGGTGCATCCAGGCTGGGGAACACCTCTGGTCATCCCAAATGATGCTTGTTTTGGATCAATTATTTATCTCAGTCCTGTTGCCTTCCCTGGGATGCCTGACTCTCACCATTTGCTGCCTTCCCTCTGGTGGATTCCAGCCTGTGGATGCTGCCTCCCACTTACTCCAGCCTTGCCAGGCAGTCCCATGTGCCACCAACACCAGTGCAAACAGCCAGGTACCTGCTCTGACCCTGCCCAGGTGCTGCCAGCACCTGGCACTGCTTCAAACCTGGCACCACCCTGGTGAGAGCAGCAGCATTGTAGCTGCCTCTGCACCCACCCCTCTCCATCCTCGTCCCAATGAAAGCACCACAGCCATACCCCCACTCACTTCTGTCCATCTTTCCTGTCTCTGTGACATGCCCACTGTCCCTGGGAGTGTTTCTGGCTCTGGAGAGGCAGGGCATTCAGAGGGCATCCAGTAGCTGAGAATGAGGACCAAAAATGAAGGAAGTAATACAGGAGAACAAAATGAAATGAAGCAATTATCCCTGCTCTGATACTTTCTAATTAAGGAAAGTGTCACCCTTATTAAGAGGCCATTAATTCATTGTCACAAGTCACCACCAGAGTGCAAGTACCAAAAACGTGCCTGTGCCATGGGGAGTGGAGCAGCTTCCCCTCCTCCTCGCTCCAAAGGCTCCAGCCCTGGTGAGAGCTGCTGCTCGAGGCCATGGGGCTGCTCTTGGATTCCTGCAGGAAATGCCCTGTCCCCACACCCTGGGCTGTGCTTTGGTGTGCTCTGCCATGCTGCTCAGCCTATCCCAAACAGGGATGAGCCCATCCACCTCCACCTCCATCCCTGTGACTGCACGTTCTGCCCTGTGGGCTCCAAACGGATCTGAGCAAAGCCTGTGGTGAGTTCTCAGCAGAGATCAGCTCTTGGCTGCTCTGGGGAACCAAGCCACCAAAGAGCTGCCCAAATGTCTCCAGCCCTGAGTCAAGGCCAGCATTTCCCCCTGCATCACCTCCCATTAACAGCCAGCTCTGACTTGGCAGCCTCTCATTACGTATTCTGCATGGAGGGCCCCACATCAGCTTAATTAACAAGGTAAGAAAAATGGGACCTTTGAGGAAATCTTAATTATATTATCCATCTCACCCTGAGTGGCACCTGATCCATCCCAACACTGTTTTCAAGTTCATTAGCAATAAATCAAGATTGATTAGTCCTGGATGTGTAACAAGAACATACTGGAGCAGAAGACTTCTGCTGCCATCACTGCAAAACTCTCTGTGTGTGTTCCTGTCTTGTCCTCCAGCACCAGGCAGTGGGATGGGGACCAGGGCTATGGGATGAGGCACAGGGAGGCGTGCCAGAGCTGGGATGTGGCTGTTGGAGCATCCCAGGAGTGGCTGTTCCACTGTGCCCTGGCACCTCACTCTTCCCTGGGATGTTCTGACTTGGAGCAGCACCCAGGCAGCCCTTCCAGGCTGCTGCACCCTTCCGGGGATGAGGCAGCCACAGCCACTCTGGGCAGCCTGTGCCAGTGCCTCACCACTCTCACAGGAAAGAATTTCTTCCTCATATCCAACCTAACCCTGTCTTCTGTCAGCTTAAAGCCCTTGTCCTGTCACTTCATGCCAGTTCAAAGTCACTCGGCTCTTTCAGGCACTGAAAGGGGCTCTAAGGTCTCACCAGAACCTTCTGTTTTCCAGGTTTACCAACCCCAGATTTCTCAGCCTGTCTTCATCGCAGCAGTGCTCCAGCCCTTGGAGCATCTTCAGGTTTGTACTCTGGACTCACTCCAGTAGCTCCACAACCTTCTGATGTTGGGATCTCCAGAATTCGAGGCAGCATTGCAGGTGGGGTCCCTCCTGAGCAGAGCAGAGGGGGACAGACCCCCTCCCTGTTGCCATGCTGCAGGGGATGCAGGACAGGGTTGGCTTACTGGGCTGCCAGCACGTGTTGCTCATGTCAAGTTTCCCATCCAACGACTTGGGGTGGTTTGTAATCCTCCCTGTGCACCTGACGGGATGACAGGGTCCTAATTAGACCGAGCGTGCAATCCACTGGGGACAGGCATTCCCATTTAAACTGGCTCCAACCCAGCAGAGGCAGTGGCAGGGGCTGCCACCCCTGTGCCCAGCACAGCCTGTCCTCCCACCCCACTCAGCCAGGGACAGCACAGGCTGCCTTCAGCACCCGGCGTGAATTTCAGGGTCAGAGGAACGGGGAGCATTCCCTGCATCAGAGCCACAATCAGCACTGCTTCGGAGCTGGAGGTGTTTACATCATCAAGCCAGGCTCAGTAATTACTCAGACAAATTTGCATGCATTTTCTATGGGCATCTCTGCTGGCTTTTTTTATTTTCTGCTTGAAAACCTTGCTGGAATCTGCAAACTGCCTCTGCCACTGGGAAGGGATTGCTGAATTGTTCCTTTCTAAGAAGATGTTGAACATAACTCCTGATGCCAGTGACACATTGTCCCTCTTATTAAAAACAATTTCCACCAAATAAAGCAGCAAAAAAATTGTCAGAGACAGGAGTTGTGTGGCCATTGCCTGCCCCTGTGCCCTGGTGCTGCTGCCTGCATCCTCCTGCCTGCTGCAGGGGACTGACTGATGCTTGCTGGTGTTTTCTGTTTACTTTAGTTGTTGTCTGGTTTTAATATTGCATGAATTGATTCATCTGTGTTTCATTGTCGGCACTGTTTGTTTTGGGGCAGTGCCTGCAATATCACTGGCAGATAAGTGCTGGACAAGCAGAAGGTATTTTTCTTGCTCAGCAAAAGATGAGGAGTGACCAAGCTGTGCCTTAGTCTGAGAGGATCCCAAGCAGCATCGGCCTCCAGCTCCCAGAGTCCTGTTTCAATACTCACCACCCCAAGTTCTCCCCCATGAGGAGAAGTGTCCTTCCTTGGATCCACCCTGCAGATGCATTTCACTGTGTGCCCAGGGCTACTCAAGTCAAAACCATGTCAGGGCTGCTCTGGATGCATCCCTGCTGCCTTGGGCAGAGTCCTGGGTGCCCCTTGGACAAGCCATGGGCATTAGGTGGCACCAGACACTGCCAGAGCAGTAGTTCAGAGCCAGCCTGGAAAGATGCTCTGCTTTCACCATCACCATCCTCAACAGGACAAAGACACAGAAAAGGGGGCTGGGGGTGGGACAGAATCCTCCTGCCAGCCCTGGGAGTATTTTTTCACCCTGTTCCTTCACCTCATCCTGTGCTGGTGGGTCTCAGAAAGATATCCAAACAGGGGCCATGATTGGGGCTCTGGCTGAGCGCAATTAGTCGGGTTTCTGCTTTCTTCTGTGCCTCCTTTCTTCCATGCTGAGGAGCTGGAGGGAGCCAGAGCACTCTCAGGAGCACAGCAAGGGGCAGCCGGGCTTTGGGGCAGGATCTGGGGGGAACTCTGCCTTTTCCAGAGGGTCCGGGGCAGCCCCAGCACTGCTTTGTGCACCCCAGCTGCATTCCAAGCCAGATCTCCCCCAACTTACTGCAGGAGCCCAGCTGGAGCCTGGAGAAGACATTGCTCCCTGTGCAGCTCCCAGGCTCTGGAGAGAAGCTCAGCGTCTCCCTCTAACGATGTCAAGACACCTGCAGCCGTGGTTTGCTGCTTGGGCTTCCGGCCCCCTCGCCACCCCGCAGCTCCCTCTGCCTCCCCACTGCTCCCACTGCCCCCCCGGCTCCCCACGGGACAGAAACAAACCCCACCGTGGGGAAGATGGGCTTTGTCCTGGCTTCTTTTCCCTCTTCTTAAAACTCAGGAAATTCTCCCAGCTCTGTTGTTCGTGAGTCTCCAGTGAGGTGAGAAGAGCAAATTTTGTTGCATATTTGAAAAGGTCAGTATGGAAACAGGAGGAAATTCTAATTCCTGTGTCCTGGGGTACCACGGGCTACACACAGCAAAGCCCTGGAGCTGCTTCCCTGCAGATGGAGCTAAGGGTCACAGACCCCTGTCCCACAGGCAGAGAGGGAAGATGTTCAGCCTAGCAAGGAGGGATTTAGGGCTGTAGACATCTCCTGAGCATACCCAGGAGGGACTGGAGGGACCAAACTCACAGGGCAGGTTCAGGCGTGGGAAGAGTCAGAAGATCAGTGAGTTAAAATAACAGTCTAATTTATTACCAGCAGAGAAGTGATGCCTTAAGTTCTAGCTTTCATATTTTCCAGATTCTGTACTGCATTGGTATATAACTCTGAAGTTCATATAAAGTGTTAGCAAGTTCTCTTCACAGTGTAGTCAGACAAAACAATCCTTTTCCAGCCCAAGAACCAAGGACACTGTTGCAGCTTAGGGCTCAAAATAAAAGCAAATTTAGGGGAGCAATCTGGGAGGATGGAACTTCATAACCTGAAGCTGTAATTGGACAATTAACCCAAATATGTAAATGGACCAAAACTTATAAAAGTGTGAAAACCTGTGACCCATCATCCATCTTGGGTGGAGCGTTGGCTGGGCTCTTCTGCTGCCCAAAGTGCATCCTCTGAAGGCCTTTTTAAATAAACACCTACTTTATTCCTTTCACATTGTCTGTCTTCTGTTCTAAGTAGCCTCTCAAGGTATCAGAAGCAGGCAAGAAGGTGCCTGGCTGGGGGGCACTGTGACCTGCCTCTACACCCCAGTGCCCCAGGGGTTTTGGGGTGCTGCTGTTTTTGGACCCCCATGACCCACAGCCCTACCCTCATCGCTTGAGGTGGAATGTGGGGAGGTGACAGCATCCATCCATCCTGGCCAAAAATCCTGATTTACACATGGATTTTCCTTATCTGCCCACAAGGGCAGTCTGTAGCTCTTTGTGGGGGAGTTTGGGTGGTGGGGGTCTAACAGCAAACACATTCACAGTAATGATGGTGAAGGTCATCAGGAAGGTGCCTGGTTTTGGTGGCACCATCACCAGCTCTTGGGCAGGAGGTCAGGACAAGAACCTGCCAATGCCTGGATGAGCAGAACTCTGCAGAGCTGGTGGGAGCATGAAGCAGAGCAGGATCAGGCATGGAGGCTGGGGAGGATCACTGGCACCCAGTGATTCCCCCAGCCCCACCCTGGGCAGCACCCATCACCACCCAGCAGCACCTCTGCCTGCTCCCCTCAGCCCCTGCATGGGCTCCCCCATCTGCCTCAGGATGAAAGATGAGCTCCTGGCACAGCTTCCTCCAGGCCATGGCACCTTCCTGGTGCATCCACCCTGCTTTTACTCCCAGATTTTCCAGCCCTGATGACTCAGCTCCCTTTTTAACTGACCAAGTGGAGCTGGGTGCTTGGGTCTTGGCCCCGCTTTGAATTTTTTGGCTGGTTGTATCATCTTATTTGCTACCGATAACGTCACCTCCCCGGATGCTGGAAGACAGCCCAGTCTGATGAGGAAACCAAAGCTCCCTAAATAAGCTCTGAGGCATGGACATGAGTTGCTGGGTGCTGGGATGTTGCCCAAGTGCATAATGCTCCAGTGTCCTGCACACGGCTCCAAGCTGTCCCTGGAATCACTGCGCTCCCGTTCTCCACAGTGCTGAGCCCTGCCTTTTGCCATCTCCTTTTTTCCATCTCTTTCCCCGTGAATTGTCAGGCTCAGGTGGATGGAAGTTCACCATCTGTCCCAGCAGCTGGTTTGCTGATTTTCCTCCAGCCAAGAGACATGTCTGCTGGAAGAAACCTTCCATCCCTGCACAGGAAGGTATTCCTTTAAAAGAAAGAGAAGGAAGAAGCAGAAGAGGAGCCCTGGAGTGTCTGGGAAGCTTGGAGTGCTTCTTCTTATTCCAGGCGTGTGGCTCAGGTCTCATATCGGCGGTGCACAGCCCGTCCCAGAGGAGCTCGGTTCACAGTGTTGGTGCAATCTGCCAAACAGACGGATCAGCTAGGAGACATTCCCAAAAGAAGCTGGAACAAGGTGGGAGAGGAAGGAATAAACAACCTGCGGGGTGGCACGAGACAGCTCACCCACTGCCAGCCCCGGAGAAGCTCTTCCCTTCCGTGCAAAAGGCCGCTGATGGATTTTGGGCTGTGTATGGCTGCCCAGCCCTGTGCATCACAACTGACCCCTGTGCTCCCTGAACGGCCCCACAACCCATCCCAGTGTGCCACAGCCCTGCCCTGGGCATCACAACTGACCCCTGTGCTCCCTGAACGGCCCCATAACCCATCCCAGTGTGCCACAGCCCTGCCCTGTGCATCACAATTTATCCCTGTGCTCCCTGAATGGCCCCACAACCCATCCCAATGTGCCACAGCCCGGCCCTGTGCATCACAACTGACCCCTGTGCTCCCTGAATGGCCCCACAACCCATCCCAGTGTGCCACAGCCCGGCCCTGTGCATCACAACTGACCCCTGTGCTCCCTGAACGGCCCCATAACCCATCCCAATGTGCCACAGCCCAGCCCTGGGCATCACAATTTATCCCTGTGCTCCCTGAACGGCCCCATAACCCATCCCAGTGTGCCACAGCCCAGCCCCGGAGCCTCCCCCTGCCCGGCTGCCCCCTTGGCCCTACCTTGGCTGAGCAGCTGCAGGTTCCGGACCTCCTCGCGCACCTGGAGCTGCAGGACCTGCTGCAGCACCTCCTGGCGCTGCGCCTCCAGCGCGATCCCCATGCGCTGCAGCTTCTCCCCGTTCAGCCGCAGCAGCGCCCGCCCTGCAAAGACGGGATGGTTCGGTGCCTGACCAGCCCCGAGGAGCGGGGGCGTGACACAAAGGGGAGCCCAGCAGCACGGAGGAATGAGGAGGGAGTGCTCTTTCCCTGCCTGGAGTAGAGCGTGGAGTGACGGGATGAGGAGGAGTGACTGGCAGAGGATAGGGTTAAACTGGATATTGGGGAGAAATTCATCCCTGTCAGGGTGGGGAGGCCCTGGCACAGGTTATTCAGAGAAGTTGTGGCTGCCCCATGCCTGCAAATGTTCAAGGCCAGGCTGGGCAAGGCTTAGAGAAACCTGGTCTAGCAGAAGGTGTCCCTGCCCACGGCAAGGGGGTGGAAGGGGATGAGCTTTAAGATCCTTTCCAACCCCAACCGTTCTGGTTCGTGACCTCACTTCCAGAGAGCGCCGGGTGGCAGCTCATGTCCCCAGCCTCTGACAGGTACCGGCACGGCAGCCGTGTAACCCATCCCCGCAGGCAGCCGCTTTCCATTTCTCCGCTCCACCTCCCACATGAGGAGATGCTTTCCGAGCGCAGGGTCCCCGCGCGGGCTGGTCATCCCGGGGGAATGGGGGTGCCCATCACAACGCATTAGCGCTCCTGTCCCCAGCCAGCCACTTCCCTCCCGTCTGGGGCTATTACAGGAGGGATTTTAAACCTGCTTTTGTCCTTGCTTCCCAGCGTACACTCACTAATGCTGCCTTTGTTGCCTGAGCAAGGGCTGGCTGAGCTCTTGCATTAGGATTTTGCATCCCCCCCAGGCAGCTCCTGCCCTCACTTCCCTGCCACCATCCTCCGGCCCTGGCAGAGCTCAGTCTGGCCTTGCACATATTGAAGTTAGACTGGAATGATGCTCTCACACAGAGGTCAAAGCCACTCTCCCCAGGGAGCAAAGGGGAGGGAGCAGATCCTAGAGGTGAGTCTCCTTGAAGGACTTGATTGGGAGCTGGATTTGGACCTGGACAAAGACCTTTGAATCTTGGGCTCCAACTGAGCAGAGATTTTTATCCTCTGCAAAAAAATTCAGTCTTTAAAAAACTTTAAAAATATTATTATTGTTATATTAAGCTAGGTGATGAGAAGACTCTTCCCTGTCTTATAAACCCATTTAATCATTTTAAAGAACCTCCAGCCTGTCCTGGAACTCACCCTGATGGCAGATGCCTCCTGCCCAGCCTGGGCCAGTGTTGTGTCTCCTGCTCTCACCCTGGCTGCATTTCACAGGGAGAGGGGACAGAAGTGGGGGGCACGTCCATCTTCTGAACCACCAATGTCCAAACAGAATTCCCAGGAACGCGTGGGAAATAGTCCCGAGGCACACTGTACCTGTGATGGCGTGGTGGGAGAATGCCTCGACGTAGATGAGATAGTTGTGTGGGCAGTGCTTCTTCAGCCATTTGCACACATCCTGCTGGGTCCACAGCACCACTGGCTTGACCAGGCTGCCCAGCGTGGGGCTGGTGTGGTAGATGCCATAGTGGTCACAGCCACGGACCTGAGGGGAGTGGGAGGGGAGATGAGTTAGTTAGATTAGGGAGTTAGTGGGATTCAGCCCTCTGAGGGTGAAAATGGAAATCAGTCTGTGGGGACTGGGGAGGTGCTGGTTGGCTGCATAGGATTGTAGTGATGCTGGCAGATTTTGGCTCCACGCCCTCTGGCATCTCTGGGCTCACCCTGAAATCAGAGGAACCAGTAAGGGAGGCAGGGAGAATGGGGATGGGGATGGGAGGTCAAGCTGGTAGTCCTGCTGTATATAGATCCAATACTTTGAACTTCCCAACCCTCCTGCTGCAGACAAGAGACCCATCTCCCCTCCCCTACACATCTCCCAGCCCAGCAGAGCATTGCACAGGCTCAAAAGATGTCCTGGGGGGGGTCCTCAGGGTCTCCACCTCACCAGGCAGAGATGGGCATTTGATGGAAGCTCTCAGTGGGCCTGAAGCCAATGAGATCCTGGAGGACAGTGGGAACTGGTGCAAACTCCATCCCCACCAGAAGTCCCCAGGAGAGCAGCCAGCAGCCAGCTGGTACCCTGGAGTAGGAAGGACTCTCCCTTTCTCTCCCTCTCAACTCCCTTCAACCCTGAGCTGATTGGTCACAACAAGGTCCTGCAGCCTTGCAGATGTCAAAGGCCACCTCTGAATCCTACAGCCAGTTCCTGGGGTGCTGCTGTGCCCAGAGACACCCAGGATAAAGCAGGGTCACAGTCCCCAGCACCCGAGTGTGCCCTGGCCACCCTCCACACCTGCTGAGCTATGCCATGCACAGTACTGAGTGATGCCCACAGGGAGACAGGGCTTATCTGACAACATCCCTCCACCCCTCCCTCCCTCCCTCCAGATGCCTGCTGCAGTGGCCAGTCTCACTCTGAGCCACCAGGTCTCACCCTGAGCTGCTTGGCAGCTCCATTTTCTCTCCCCCATCACAGCTACTCTGGCCTCACAGGGTTGTTGCAGCCTGGACTCCTCTTGTACAGAGCAAACCACACATCTTGAGCTGTGACTGCACAGGGGAGCAAGCCTGCTTCTCCTAGGGAACCCTCCAGGTTGGCTGGGAAATGAGGCTGGAGGATGCAGGAATCTCCCTTTCCCTGCATTTAGCACCCAGGAGAGACTGGTGAGCTCTCCACTGCTGGTGATGCTGAGACTTCATCCTTGAGCTGCAGCAGCCAACATCCACTTGTGCCCAAGCTGCTGGCACTGTCCTGGGCTGGATCACAGGCAAATAGGGGTGGAAAAGGCATCCCTGCTTCCCACAAGACAAGGGGACTGGACTGCCAGGGCTCACCCATGCCCTGGACACAGCAGGGACAGAGCAGGAATAGCAGCTGATGCACCTCACACCAGCACGGGAAAGGTCGGCAGTGCGTGGCCCGCGGTGTGCCAACATCGACCTCTGCGTGTGAACGCTGGCTAATTAAGCATGTCTAATAGAGGAGCAGGGACAATTAGTGTAAGAGGGACTCCAGACATCCCGCAGTTACTGAAACTAATGACGCATTCCTGAGAGATGCTGCAGAGCAGGCAGTGGAGGGCAGCTGGGCTGGGATGTGCTCCCTGCCCCGTGGCAGGCATTGCCGTGGAGCCCGGCCAGCCTGGTGGGGCTGCTGCCTGTGCCCAGGGGAGCGTCTGAGCTTGGAAAGGAACTGTTCCTCAAGCAGAGCTCCTTGGGAACCTTCAAACAAGAGGGAAGAAGGCGAAGTTGGGAGGCTGTACATTCGTAAGTAAGGAGCCCACCTCCAAAGCAGATGGAAAATCCAATAGACAATGCACAGGATCAACCAAACCCTCACCTTTGAGGGAGACCCCGGCAGCCGCCCGGCTCCACCAGACGCATCCCGGGAGCCGCCTGCCTGCGGGAGCAGCCCCAGCCCACGCCGGCTGCGGCTCCTTCACACTTGGCTGAGCGCGCCGGAGAGTGTGCCGTGGGGAGGAGGAGGAGGCGGCGATTTGCTCTCTGGATTCACTAACGAGTGATGATGAGAAGCGGAGGGGCTGGGGGGGAATAACAACCAGCTTCCCGGGAGCTTCCCGCGAGCTTCCCACAGCTATTATCCAAATAACCCTCCGAGGCACGGGGGAAGAGGTGACAAACAACTGGCAATTTCCCTGGGCACGCACACGGCTGCACGCACATCACTCACCAGACACAGCCCTGCACCGGGACCATCCCAGCATCCCTAAACCCCGCGCTGCCTGCTCGGCGTGCACTCCCCGCTCCCCACCGAGGGTCCCCAAGTGAGTCCCGGCGCTCCCCCAGAGGGGCAGGGGAGGTGTAAGAGATCATGGGTTTGTTTTCCAGCCGGCTGAGCCGCGCTGTCTCTCTGATAAACTCTCAGCCGTGAATATCGAGCGCCGGTGTGGAGGAGAGCAGGCAGGAAGGCTGGGAGGCTGCTCTGGCAGCAAGGCAGGAGGTGGCTGGGGGAGCTGGGGGGTGGGAGCCATCCCTGGGCACTGCAAGGAACAACTTGCATCACCTCCCTTCACTCTGGTATTTTTCTTTGCTTATGGCAAATTAAGAACCTTTCACTAAATCCTTCTGGGCAGCATGTAGAGGTGGAGGAGGGAGAACCACAATACAGCTGGCAGCTGGAGAGCAGCTGGTGTGTCCCCACGCAGGAACCATCTGGAGGTGATGGGACAGTGCCACCAGCACATGGGACATTGTCTCTCCTGGAGCTGCTGCTCCTGAGAGCATCACGACCATACCCACCCCTGTGGGGTCCCTGCTCCCTTCTAAAGCCAAAGCAGACAGGCCCTGTGATACAAAAGCATCTCAATGTTAGCAGCTGGAAGCCAGGCAGCAGGATTTCCCCTGTTTTCTTTCCAGCATTCTCTGTCTGGATGTGCCACCTCTGAACCTGACTCCCAAGGTGTTGAAGAGGGGCTGGGAAGCACCAGGAGCCACCTGCAGGGTTGATATTCCTTCCTGTGTCTGCAACAGTGAATGGGTGGAAATCTTTGGCTCACAGCCTCCATAGCACAATAAAGTTTCAAGTTTTAGGAAGACACTGGTCCAAACCTGGCTAAGGGACACACACAAGCACCCAGCGATTTTAAGGCATTATAAGGAATTTAGTCCTGGCACACTTAATGCAAAATGGTATTGAGTGCCAGCCCCAGGTGGGAGGGCAGGTGAGGCACAGAGGGGAGGTGACACAGACAACTCACCCCAGCACAGCCCCAGGCCCGATGAAAACACTGACATTAAGGTGTTGACATATGTTACTATAACTAAATACCCAGTAATCACGAGGACTTTCGGCAAAACAAGATCTGAAGGCCTGATCCTGCAGGGAAAGAGGAGACGCTCCTGCAGGGGTCTGGCAGACACCAGGAGCTGTGTTCCCCTTGGCACGCCCGGGCTGGGGTGGGGTGGGGGGTACCTGCGAGCCCTCGGTGCCCGGCTGCCGCAGGAGCTTGACGGGGCGGCCGCCGTCGGGGCGCTGGCTGCGGCCGTCGTGCCAGGTGAGGCTGCTGCCCGGGTTGCGCTGCAGGCGGTAGCTGAGGTTCTCGGCCGACACCGTGTGCTCCAGGAGGCTGCGGCAGAAGCTGAAGTGAGCAGAGGCGGCAGCGGCGGCTGCAGAGGGAAGGGGGGTGAGAGATGGCCTCGGTGCCCATCCACCCCGTGCCTGGGCACCCAAAGGTGCCTTTTCTCCCCCCACAGGACCTGCTGAACTCAAGCTGTGGGCCCCCGTCTCCAGAAACTCCCCGTTCCTGCCTTTCTTTCCCATTGCCAAGAAGAAAATCCACCAGCCCAGGAACCGCCAGCTGGCGCTGGGATCCAGCAGGCGATGTTTGCCCACACAAACCCCTCACGAGCGACGTTTGTTTTGACACCCGCCAGCCGAGCAGGCGCAGGGCCCGCAGCTGATCCCCGACACGTGGTGAGAACCTCCTGCTTGTCACCGCCACTCTGCTGGGACAGGAACCGGGAGGAGGCCCAGGGAAGCCCAGGCTGACAGCAAACTGCCACCACCGAGAGAAGAGGAACAGAGAAACTCTCCCTGGGCAGCCTGGTGGAGAAGGGAATGCAGGCTGGTCCCCCAGCACAGACCGTGGGTGCCTGGGGACAGCTACTGTGCACTCCAGTGCATGGCTGAACACACACACCAGCCCTTCAATAATGACCAGGAAGAGACATTTACCCACAAAGAGTCCCTTATTCATAGAATCATAGGATATCCTGAGTTGGAAGGGACCCACAAAGTCCAACTCCTTGTGTTTTAACAAGCTGGGGGTGTTGGGGTTGCAACGAGGTTGCAAAGCTTCCCTTTGAGGGGGGCTGAAGGGACCCAGCTGCCATAGGAGGGTGAGTGGGTATTAGGGGCTCACGCTCTGTCTGCTCCGGATAAAAGCCAGACAGCTTGACATAAGCAGCTCTGATCCGTGGAAGCAAAGGCCAGAGCATCCCCCAGCTCACCTGCTCCCACCACAGGGAGCCAGGAAAGTCAGAAACCACCTCCAAGAGCAGAGCAGCACCCAAAAGAGACCCACTTCTAGGACAGACCACCCTGGGAGAGCAGGAGGGCTGGAGAAATCCTGATGCAGCTCGTTTTCCTAATTCGTGGGTTTTAAGAGGGAAGAGGTTTCAGAGAGACCACTCAAGTACACCTCTATGCAACAGGAGAGCAACTGGCCAAAAAAAGTGGAAGTAGAGCAGAAAAGGGTTGTCCCAGGATACCCAGACCACATCACACAGTGTTGTTTCTTAAACACACCCAGCAGGAAGCATTGCCGTGGGGAAACTGAGGCGGGGGACCTGTCTGATGACTGGGAAAGTGATTTTAGAGAAAACCAGGTGGAGGGAGATCCCTGGAGAGGCTCAGTGGGGAGCAGAGGCAGGACTGATAGGGGTGATCTCGGCACATAACCCAGGAGATAGGGATATCTCTGATGACTTCCAACAGTCTCAGACACCCTGAGTCTGTCAGGTGAGGACCAGAGTGGGCTGTGCTCCCTCCAGCCAAGGATGTCTGAAATGCCACTGTCCTGTCCCTGGCACCCTGAGCACTGGAGCTGTGCTGGGACACCTCTGAGCTGGAAACTGCCCATCCCACTGGGTGCTGCAGCAGATATAAACCTGGCAGCTCTGGAGGGGCTGGTGCCAGAGCTGTGCCCTTCAATTGTGCCAGGGCTTCCCCAGGGCTTGCTACAGGGAGCTGAGGGAAGGGGACTCTGGCCGTCAGCAGGACCCATATCCACAGGGAGCTATGGAGCATCTGCCTCCAGCAGCAGGACATGGGCATCTCTGCTCCTGCAGCAAACACTGCTGGAGACAACATCAGGAGTGGGAGAAGATGGGAAAGAGGGGTGAAAGTCAAAGGCAAGCAAGAACAAGCCAGGAACAAAGGCAGGTCCAGGAGCTTTTGGGGGCATGGCTCCCCACTGGAGCAGGCAGTGGCTGCCCTGCAGCCCAGAGGCCCTGGCTCCAGCAGCTCCTCCACAGCCTCAGTTTCCCCAGCCCAGCCCTTGGATCCCAACTTCCCAACCACCTGGCAGCACTCGACATGGGACGGTAGGGAGGGTGCTGAGCAGGGCATGTGGGAGCATTTTGGAGAAAGGACAGGATGGGGACAGAGGAGCTCTGTGTCAGGACAGCCCTGGGCTGGCTCCACGCAGGGACACGGGGTGACATCCAACACGGGCTCTCCTCTCCTTTCCATGCCCTGCACAGGGAGCAGCCACAGCATCCCCAGGAGCAACCAGCCGCCCTCCACCCCCTCCGCCCCTCTCTGCTAAGCCGGAGGCTGTGCCCTCCGGCCAGGAATGCACATGCAGCATCTCTCCCCAGCCCCGCTGGCCCCACAGCCCCCCGGCCATGCCCTGAAGACCCCTCACCTGGCTCGGGTGGTCCCTGCGAGCTGCGGATGGTGGAGACGCAGCAGAGGGATGGCCGGCCCTGCTGCATCTCGGCGGGAGGAGGGATGCGCGTGAGCGCTCGGCACCGCTGTCACGAGTGCGGCTCCATCCCTGCCTCCCCTCATACCTCGTCCACACCTGACTGATTCCTCCGAACGCCTCCCTCCCACTGCCTCCGAGCACCGGCTGCACGCCCATCCCAGCTCCGGGCGGCCCCGAGCCGGTCTCACACGGAGAGGGGGGTGAATTACACCCCCTCCCCGCTGCCCCGTGGGCGTTTGATCCGGAGAGATGCTCGGTGCTTTCCTCTCGTGCTCCCGCCTAATCCCGCGGCAGGGCCAGCTGGCGCTGGGGTGGACAGGAAGCCAAGGGGGGCTGCTGCGGGGGGCATTGGACCCACCGGGCATCGAAGTGCCCTGGGGCCAAACGGGGCCATGGCACGAGTGTGGCAGCGCCCGGGTCACCGGTGGCTTAGGGCAGTCGGGTGCAGGAGGAAAAGCGAAGGAGGATGAACAACCTTAACAGGGAGGGGCCGCAGGGCTCCGTGTGGGCTGCACCCGCTGCCGGCTAAAGCTCTCATGGCTACGGTCGTGTTGGGGTCCGGGCAGAAGTGGGGTTCCTACAGAGCACAGGCTGTGCTGAATCCTGAAACGGGAATGCAGGAACCTCCAGGCTGGCTGAGCCCGAGCTGGAGTGGGGAGGGGAGAGCTCAGCTCGGATTCCCCAAACAGCCACTGTGATCCCACTATTCCAAGTCTAGGGTCCCTTTGGCACGTCTGCCTGCCTCCTGTGAGTGACACCCCACTGCCTGCTTGCCGCGGGGGCATCGCTGCCGGCTTGTTTCCATGGCTCTTTGATCCATTTTGGGCATCTCTCCAGCCAGGCAGGAGGGGGAGGCCAGGTCCGGGTCACGGCAGGGAGACCAGCAGCGGTGGGACAGGGTGTGCTGCAGTGACAGGGACAGACGCAGCTCCCTCCCCTCACCAGGCACAACGCTGCTCCCGCTCCCATTCCCTCTCCAGACACTTCCATGGCTGGTGAAACGTGAGCGCTGGAGAGAGGCTCAGAGCAGCAGCAGCTGCTGCTGGGGAGAGGGAAACCTCCCGGGGCCGGGCACCCCGGGGCAGGATGTGGCAGCATTCCCCGGCAAAAGCATTTCCATGTGGGTGCTGAGTTGGCCCGGGCTGATCACTACCAGCAAACCGGCTGCCTGGGGACTTTCCGCGGATGCTTCCTGCTGGCAGGTGACCGGGACCTGCCCGGGGGACACGGTGGCAGGCAGCCAAGCTGCAGGAGGAGCAGGCAGGGGCACAGCGAGGGGAGCCAAATGCCTGGACGGGCAAAGACTCCTGCTCTGTCCTCTGCCACCGCTTCTCAGCACGGCCTCAGGAACAGCCCCGTGCCTTTGATGCCATCGCGCCTGTGGCTGTCCCACAGACCTGCCCTCCAGATGGGGCCACGCCTGCAGGCAGCTGCAGTGGGGGCAGTCAGGCTCCCCGGGGTCAGACAGGCTTCTCGGGATTAATGGGAGAAGCCTGAAACGAGCTTCAGAAGGAATGAATTCCCTTTGCTGGTTTGCCTGGCTGCCCGTGTGTGACGACCCCGAAGGGTGGGTCATCACACCGCATTTGGGAGGGAAAGAGACATTTAGCACCAAAGATAACGAGGGATTTGCTTATAATTGGAGGTGGATTTGGGGAGCTGGTTGTCTCTCTTGTGTTCCTGCAGGCAGGTGAAGGGTGGACTGGACCAGAAGTCTCTGAGAACTCCTAGGAGGGGAATTTGCTCAGTTCAGGGAGTAGCTCTGTGAAGAACTCATCCTGCTTCTAGTGGCATCTGCATGAGCCATGAGCTCAGCTGGCATTGCCATTGCCTGGGTCCCCTCTGTCCCTTGGCCTCACCCAGGTGCAGGGCAGAGCTGTTGCCTGTGCTAGTGGTGCCTCCAGGGATGATCATTCCAGGGATGATCTCTGGGATCCCCCAACACATCCCATCTTTGAAGCTGTGCCTATAGGATGGACCAGGTCCTGCCCTGAGATATTCCCTAAGATCTGAGGAAGATGAAACCAGACTCAAAGTGCTGACACCCCCTCCAGCATCTCCAGATTCCCCTGGAGTGTACTTGGCTCAGGCCCTGGGTGCGATGAGTGTCACCTCTGTGCTTCCCTCTGGATTCTCTGCTTGCAGAGATGAGAGGGGAGCCTGCACAGGGAAGGAGATCAGGCTGGTGGCTGCCCACTGCTGGTGCCTCCTGAGGACGGAGGAGGAAGGGAACAAAAGGCAGATGTCCTTCCCGTCCTCCCTGCACAGCACAAGAGGTGCCCCGGGCACATGCCAAGGGAGTGGGCACAGTGTTTGGGGGGAATGTGCATGCCTTTGGAATATCTGTGCTCCTGAGACTCCTGTGGATACTGCCAGGAGGTCACTGAGCACCCCATGACAGAAGACTTCTGTAGTTTTGGACAGTGTGAGAGTGTGGGGTGAGGGCAGTGGACAGGACAGGTGGCTCTGGGCAGGTGCTCCTGGCAGGAGACAGGTGTGGGAGCCCACAGGCACAGACACCCCTGCCTGCATTGAGCCCCCTTCCACCTTGACATGCTCTTGCCAGGGGTCATGCCCTGCTCCAGCATCCCCAGGCCTGCCTGCCCTGTCCTCACACCTGCATTCCTTTGATCTAGCCAAATTTTCCAGCCCATTTCATTGGTACACCACAATACCGAGGGTAGGGCACGGGGAGAGACTCTCCCCGGAATGGGGGTGTAAAGGGGAATGTGGAGGGACTGACTCCCGGGATGGAGAGGACAGCGCTGGGGACCGAGGGCAGGCAGTCCTCTAGAAAGGAGGGGGCAGCACCGGGGGAGGGAGGAAGAGCAGACCCCCGGAATGGAGGGGGCAGCACCGGGGGATGGAGGACGGACAGACCCCCAGGACAGAGGGGACAGCATCGGGGAGATATGGAGGGCAGCCCCTGGGATGGAGTGGATCCCCAGGTCCGTGCCCACCGCGGTCGCGGCTGGAAGAAGCGCGTCCCGCCGCGCACCTGAGCCCTCCCGCCCGCGCCCGGTACCTTCCATGTCCTTGGGCCGGCCGCAGCTCATCCTCCGGCAGCGGCGCCGCGCTCGGGCGGGGACGGAGCCCCGCGCCCCCCGCGCCGCCGCCGGCACCGGGCGCTCCCGCCCGCCCCGCCCCGGTGTCCGCGCCGGGGGCGGCGCCGCCATCCGCCACCCCCGGGGGCTCCGCCCGCCGCCGGCCCCGCGCTGCCGCCCGCCCCGAGGATCCCCGAGCATCCCCCGATCCCTGCCGGGGCTGCGGGTATCACTCCCCGATCCCTGCCCGGGGCATCGTCCCCGTTGTGTCTCTCCAGCTGGGGGAACAGGTCCTTGGGGACACCAGGGTGCAGTGGGAACCATGGACAGGTTTTTGGTCAGGTTTGCAGTGGGAACAGAGCGGAAAACACCTGATTGTTCCCTCCACCCCAAATGCCTCTCCTCTCCCCGACCTCCAGCTCCCCGGATGGGGAAGGCAGAGGAGGGTGCTCACCCCCGTGGGTGCTGCATGGGCTCTGGTGGGTGGTCTCAGTATGAGTGGGTAACTACCAAACCTCACTGGTGCTCGGCACACCAGCATGGAGTAGAACAGTGTCACCAGCACCTGTCACTACCCCAAGGTGACAATCCCACAGGTATTTTTGTAGGTGCCTGCATTCAGCTGTCACACCTGACCCAGACAGGGACTGTCACTTCCAGCCCCTGCAGCCACCAAGGGATCAGGATCTGGCTGTGCACCCTGTGTTCATCCTGCACGGGGCTGGGAGAGGGCTGGGGAACAAGGACAAGCAGGTGCCTGTGCTGTGATACTCCATCTTTCCAATAGTTCCTTGTCCCAGACCCACTGCAGCGCAGGGCAGCACCCTCACCCTTGTTTTAAGAGGAAGAACCCTCAGCTTAAGCACATTGTGTGATGATCACTGCCCTGTGGGCTGGGAAAGTGCAGCAGGTGGCAATGACCTTGCACAGCCTCGTGCAGGGTTTGTGTGGCTGCTCATCAGCCTTGCACAGCCACGGCATAAAACCCTCTTGGATCCTGGCTGTGCAGCTGTGTGTGTGAGAGCGAAGCACTTGCCAAAACTAAATTCAGCTCCCCAAATCAATAGGAGCTTTCCAAAATTTTGGACGCTCAATCAGGAGCTGCTCTGGACGAGGCTCAAGCCCCTGACAAAGCTGGATGCTGGCTCAGCTCTGCGCTGGGAGCTGGCCAGGGCTGACACATTCAACGAGCCAACCACGCTGCCAGGCAGGGAGCGGGGACATCGAGTCACAAACCATGTGAGTAGTGGGAACATCAGGCCCCAAACCCTGGATGTAGACTGCAAAGAGTCCACTGCTAAAAGATCCCTTGAGAATTCCTGGGGATTCCTCCTCCTGCTTCAAGAGAGTGGACAGGGCAGTGTTGCTTGTTGCAGGCAGATAAAGAAAGAACGTGTTCTCCATCCCTTTGAATTTCCCATTTCTCCCTCAGCCTTTGTCTACACACAGAGATTTTGAGCCATGGCAGAAATTTTCCAAGAGAAATATGGTTAAAGAGGGGCCTTGGCAGGAAAAGGCTGATGCTGCTTGAGAAATGTGTGCAGATTACACCAAGCTGTTATTAAAAATAAGTGCCGTGCTGTTCCCAGCCTTTGCTTTCTGTGTTTTTTTCTGGTAGTAATTGCACTTCTCCAGTAAAGGCTTCACATGTCCAGGGGATGGAATTTGTTTCCTCCTCATCTGCAAATAAGCCTGGTGCCAGCCCAGCATCCCAGTGGCCTGGGGATACTGTGGTGGGTTTTGGGTGCCTGGGGCACCAGTTCAGACTGCTTGTCCATTTGAAATTTCAAAGAATTTTCAGAAAAACCTTGAGCCTGGGGCTACGTGGGGAGGGCTGAGGAGGTGGTGTGGTCCCCACACCTGCTCCATGCTCCAGCCATCCCTGGTTTTACAGCATCCAGCATCACTCTTGGGCTGTCACTTAATCCCTCCCATAGTGCAGCGTCTTTTAAACAGCCCCAGCAACTCTGTCTTGGGTCTTTTAATGTCTGGTTGAGGACTTTACACAGTTAAACTGGAGTTAAATAGCAGGGAGGGAAAGCCCTAAACTGAGACACAGCTCAGGACACTCAAAGCACGAGCCAGGGCTGCTTTTCCCAAGGCAGTGATGGTGTGGGAAGGGGACAAGCCTGTGACGGTGGCTCCAGTGAGCTCTACACCACCAGGCTTCCCCTCCACATGCATATGGATTTGGGTAGGGAGAGCACCCGTGGGTCCCACCCCTCCCCAACACCGGGCTCTGGAGAGGGTGCCAGGCTGGGATGATTCAGCACGTTCGTTTTTCAGAGAATAAAGGAAGTAATTAAACATCAGCTTTCCTCCCGCCGCGCCCCGCGAGGATGAGAGGGAGGAGATGAAAAGCCTTCAGACGGAAGTTATTTGTCCAAGGAGAAAAGTGGCTAATTTCTCTGGTGCTTTGCTTGTCTGCTCGTTAATGAAAACCGCTCGTCAGCAGGAAAAGAGTGCACCCAGCAAGGGGGAGGAACCAGAATCACACATCCAGCAGTGGCTGGGCACGTGGCCGTGGTGGCCTTGGGACATCCTGCCCTGTTGGGATGTCACCTCCACAAAGCCCCCCATGGCACTCAACCACGGGTCTATTTGGGGACCCCCCCCTCACTGCATCCCCATGGGTCAGGAACAGACACTCGCAAGCTAAATACCATGGAAGGGTGTCACTCCCAAGCTAAAACACCATGGAAGGGTTTTCCCAAATCCCCTCCCCTTCCCCACACCCCTCCACCCCGATTTTTTTTTGCGCAAAGACTTCAAAATGAATTTGTTGAGGCACTTGCAGGGAGATAGAATCGAAAACAGCTTCGTGCTGAAGCCTCCTGCCTGGTGCAGGCTGATGGATGGTGCTTATCTCAACCAGGCATGGAAATATTTAGTGTTATAAAAATCTCTCCCTGAAAAGCATTTATTTTCATGCTGATAATAAAAGACCCAAAGCTCAGGGCTGCAGGTCACGCCGGAGCTCTGGCTTACGGAGCCCAGGAGGTACCTGTGCTGTCCTCAGGCCCCTGGCTGGGCAGGTGACTCTCTTGTCACTCACAGCGTGACATCTGCACCTTCCCAAGGTTCATGATTGTCTGGCAGAGGACATCCAAGGCATTGCTCCCTCTTTGCTGCTCTCTGGGACACAGAGAGGGGTTGAAACGATGGATGGTTTTTCATTTGGAGGTTTATGTAGATATATTTCTAATTGGATTTTGGCACGTCACGGTTATTTTCAAGGCAATTATTTGAGAGCCTGATCACCTCCCTCCCCTCAGAACAGAGGGCTGGCTTTTTTCTTTTTAATATTGTTTCACCAAATGAAATTGTGAATTTGCAACTTAATCCAATGAGAAGACACACATGATGTAATTGCAAGGACATGACGGGATGGCAGGATCCACCTCTGCCAGATTCCTAATCAATGCCCAGTAAGGGCAAAAAATATAAGAAGAGTATTTTAATTATTTTTTGTATTAAAAAAAAAAAAAGTATTTAAAAAAGGTGTTCACAGGTACTTGGTGAGCTGGGGAGGTTTTGCTGGTCCTGCAGTAGCTCAGCCCAGCCTGTGCTAAGACTGCCCCTGGTCTAGCTGCAACTCTGCAGCAGCTGAACCCTGCTCTCTGGCTTTTTCTGTCCCAACTGAAACCTGATCAAATTCCCACTAATTACAGGGTTTTATTCTTACATGTGTTGTAATTTTTTGGGGCCAAAATAATTTCATCCAGCTCCATCTGCTCTCCATTCCATTCAGGGAACTGAAGCTCGAGCAGGACGGACCCTGCCATCCTCACCAGGGTTCTCCCCAGGCTGGGCATTGCCACCATCCCAGTGCTGCAATTGTGATTCCAGTGCCCAGAATGGACACAAATGAAAACCATTATCCAAGCAGAGTTTTCCAGCATCTCACAGCTAATGACCATACACCACCCTGCTGCATCTTAACAGCCTCAAGTTCTTATTTTCTCCAAGCCCAATTTCAGGGCTCCGGGCTGCATTCAGTTGCTACTGAATCCGATTTATTATTTACATTGCAAGGTACAGCCTGGCATGAATTGATTTGCTGTGCTCTGATTGCCACTGCACGCTGCTCTGGGATCTGGGAGCTGGTTGCTCACACAAGCCAGGCTGCAAAATCAGAAGTTAGGAAATGCCAGAGTGCAAACTGCCCAAATGTCCCAGTGCTCTGTGCTCTGCTCTCACCTTTGGCTGCATCTCTCAGGATGCAGGGAGTGCTGGTCCCAGTGGGGGCAGTGGGATGGATTAATTGGTGTCCCTCAAGGGTTATCACTCTAGTGTTGCAAAGATCAGATGATTTTAATGTCACCTCATACTGAAAAAGAGAGGTTTGGGGAATTGGAGAGGGCAAGTGATACTGGGTTTTAGGATGGGGCCATGGATGGGAATGCAGAACAGATGGAGAGAGCAGAAAGGATGGGGAATAACAGAATTGGGAAGCAAATGGGAGACCTGGTGTTTTGGGGGCTCTAGCAGGCCTTTACCTTCATCACCACTTCACCTCTACTTTCATCATCACCTTCATCTTCATTTTTGCTTTCACCTTCACCTTCACTCCTTACCCTGCCCATGCTTGGAGCTTGCGCTACCTTGGGTGGCAGGAACAAGTGAGAATCCCCCAAACCCAAGCCTGTCACTCCAGGGCAACGATGACCAGAGGCAGCAGCTTTGCTGACGGCTCAGCTGTTGTAGATGAACCTGGAACAGCGGGCTGGAGGGCAGGACCATGCAACTGCTGCCCTTGGCACAGGGACTCTCCTCCCCCAGTTCATCCAGCAGCCCAGGGAAACATCACCAGGCACCTTGGGAAACATTGGTCCATCTGCCAGAGCTCTTGACTTTGGACATCCTGGGATGAAAAGACAATTTTAAGGAATGCCATTTGGGCAGCATCATTAGCATTCTGCTGGCAAGACTCTGTGCCCTTGAGCTCTCTCCCACGTGGGGATTCTTCCCAGCAAACCTGCGGCTGATGCCAGCTCCGCTCTCTGGATTGCTGAGGGTGCGAGCCTCCTGTTGAAGACCCTTTAGGAATCTCTGCTAATTGTCACTGAGACCTCCAATGGCTTTGGAGCTCGCTCCCCCCCAGCTGCTGTGGGATCTTGGCACCTGCTGCTGCCGGCTCTGGCAAAATTCCCAACTCACACCAGAGCTCGGCTTGGGGTGCAGAGGGGAGCAGATGCTGCAGATGAGTCCTCAGGGCACCTCTGTATTGTAGCATGGGACTAATTAAAACTTCAGAATGTATATTTACCTAATACGGAGTTGATTTGTTAAGTAGGACATCCTGTCTTCAGAGGATTTCACGGCATCGGGTGATAATCAAGTGAGAACAGGCTCCAAAAGTGTTAATTTAGGAACTGAGGCAACAGGGATTAAAAATAAGCCCCTGTTTTAGTCTTCTCTCGCACTTCACATCTGAAATCCAAGTAATCATCCCATTTGGAAGTGCAAAGCAATGGCACCACCACCCAGCAAGCACCACACCGGCTGAGGGTGCCAATGTGGGGCTTCAGTGGCCGAATTTGGGTTCTTTGCCCTCTCAGGGCTCAGCTGAGGAGCTCACACTGTACCAGGTATTCCTGGCACCTCTGGGATGTCCTGTCCCTTTGTCTGGCACTGGCACACAAGAAGGGGCTGGATTTCTGCTCAGGGCTTGCAGGCAGGTGTTTTGCAACAGGGCTTTTCATAGAATCGTGGAATAATTTGGGTTGTAATTAACCTTTAAAGTCCATTCCATCTCATTCCAGCCTTCTGGCTTTTGCAGGGACACTTTCCACCAGATCAGGTTGATCCAAACCCTGTCCAGCCTAACCTTGAACACTCGCAGGGATGAGGCATCCACAGCTTCCTGAGCAAGTGTTTTACCACCCCTGCCGTAAAAATGTTTTCCTTATACTTAACCTAAATCTCCCCTCTTTTAGTTTCAAGCCATTTCCCCTTCTCCTGTTGCCACAGGCAGGCAGCAGGAAACTGCTTGGGATGAGCCCAGCGCTGATCCTGCCCCGCGGATGCATTCTTGCAGTGCTATGTGATATTTAAAAACACGAATTCCCAGCCTCGGGAGAGCCCCGGGGTTTGTTTTCCCGTTGTCCCGGGAGAAGCTGCCGCCGCCGCCCCTGCTCTCCCCGGGGACACAGAGGCGGCTTTGTGTCAGCAAGGGGCCGCAGTGACCCGGCCGTGGGCTGGGCTGCTCCTTGCTGGGCTTGGGGCCGGACCCTCATCCCAGTCCCTGGCAGGATCTGCCTTGGTGAGCTCGTCCTTGTGTTCATCCAAGTGATTTTTTTCCCTTTTCAAACCTTTCTGAGCGATTCTGGATGTTGATGTGCCCAGCATCCCCTCCCACCTCGCTTTCCTCAGCTGCACACACTCACAGACTGAGCTTGGGAAGGCCCAAACCAGAAGTGGGATGACTCTGTGCACCCAGGAGAGAGGAGTGACCCTGTGGGTGGTCTCATCCCTCTGGGATGTATGGGGTGACATTTATTCCCACCCCCAAAAACACCATTGAGGGTGGTAAGAAGCACTGTGCCAACATGCAGACCCAGCAGCAGCTCCCTGCAGGTAAAAGTGCAGCATATTTGCAACTTTAACAAGTGCTGCTGCCCCTTCACCCCTTCAGATTTTGTTGCACCAGAGAGAAAACATCTTCTCCTGCTTCAGCCTGCTTTAAGGTGTTTTGGGAGGGCAGAACAATGCACAGGGCAGATGCCCCACTCCTTCCCACCACGGGGATGGGCCACCTCCTGATCCTGATGATCCCAGAAGCAGCTCAGGGATTTCTCCCCACCTCATCTCCCACCCCATGGCCCCCCAGTTGCATTAATCAGAACAATTGCTGATTAACTACCCCATTGGGCTTTTGGCCATGTTCCTGCAGCAGCCCAGTGCCAGGCTTGGCTAGCAAAAGGAGACCCAAGGAGAAACCTGTGTGATGCCCAAAAGGTAGAGCTGGGCTGGACACGGTGCCTGAAGGCTGGATCCTGAACAGCTCATCCCTGCTGTGCCCCAGCACTGTGGGGAAGATCAGCCCAGAGCTCCCAGTGCCTCTGCTGCCCAGGCTCAGTGGGACACACAGCCAGTGCTCTTCCCTGACATACCAAACACGGGGTCCATCCCCAGAGATGATTAAAACTCATTTATGGTTGATTTTACTTATAAAGTATTCCGAGTTTTCTTGGTATGTAAGAGTTGTTGTGTAAAGAGAGAAGTTTTAGAGCCCTAACACAACCCCCATTCTGGGGTCACCCTGCTGCCATTCCTCATCTCAGCTCTGTTTTTCAGGAGATCACCCCAAAAGTGAAATTCCTGCAGCTTTCAGGGCCTCAGCAGAGATTGGGCACTTCCCTGCTGTCCCCATCCATCCATGGATCAGGGAGGCTCCTGATGGGTTCCCCTTAGTCCTTCATCCTCTGGCAGGATGGGGGAACCCAATTCACCTCCAAACCCCCTCAAATTTACTACATCCAGCCCACAGGGGAGACCCACTGGCGCTCCATGATGCTGCATGTGCTCGAACGTGGATGCAGTGCTGGGTGTTCACAGGGGGTCCAGGCTCACTGGGACAGGCTGGGCAGTCAGGGGGTCCCACACCCCTCCCTGCTGCTGAGGATGCTCCCATGGGCTCTGCCCTCACCCCAGGGTGGGCAGGAGAGCTGGGATACTGCAGCCTCCCTCCCTCTCTGCCACCCCAACTGTTTGGCAAAAGGGATTTTTTTTTTTTTTTTTTTTTTTTTTTTTCTCCAGCGAAACCCAAAAATAGATTGATGGGAAGCGGCTGGGGGTTGGGATGCCATTAGCATGCAAAATGGGGCTATTTATCTTCCCCGCAGCTGGGTTCTGCTCCCAGACCTGGCAGGGACTGGCAGCGGCAGGCGGGGCTGCTGCTGGGAGGGGGCTGCGGGACAGGGCCCGTCCCCAGGGCAGCCCCATCCCCTCCTCGGCCCTCGGGCTGCCCCTGTCCTTGTCTTCTGTGACCCTGAGCCTCTCCCGAGGGACGAGGAACCGTCCGGTTCTCTGGTACAGCTGGGCACCGTGTCAGGGTCACCTGGAGACTTGGCAGGTGGCAGCTGAGCCACCTAATCCTGAGCCCGGGTGTGGGTGGGCAAGAGAAGCCTGCCCAGGGCTCCGGCTGGGGAAACTGAGGCAGGAGCTCCTGGGACACCCGCGGGAAGGGTGGATGAGCACAGGGGCTCTCTCCATGCACTCTGGGGGACGCCTTGGTCCCTTGGCATGTGCTCTCACCACACAGCAGAGTTGGAAGTGAGAGACCCTCGGAAGGCAGGAGCAGGAAACCAGCTTCTGCTCCCAGAGATAATTCGTCTGGGAAATTTTTGGGAGGAGGGAAGCAGAGGGGAGGGGGGAAGCGAGGCTCACACCCCGCAGCTCTGCAAGCAAGGGCTGGGGGAAATGGCACCGAGGCTTTGTCCCGCTCCAGGCCCTCCAGGGATGATCCTGGCGCTTTCTCCCCCTTTCCAAACCCATTCTGGCTGGGGGCTGTCAAACGCAGGGCGTCAGCTTTGCTCCCTGCAGGGCCGCTCACCGCCTGGGAGGCTCCTTAGCACTTACTCGTTTCCTAATAACAACAGAAATAATAAATTGCTACAAATGTTAAATTTCATGACAGCACAGCTCAATACCGCCAGCCCCATGACCTTCATCCCCACCACCCTCATTCCCATTTTCCCCATCCCTGTCATCCTCACTATGCCTCAGAACCTCCGCCTCGCCAGGGGGCGCGCTGCTCCCCGGCGGGAGCGGAAGTGCCGCTCTGCCCTCGCGGGCAGCTCCGCCTGCTCCCGCCCCAGCTTCCGCCACCGCCGTCGCTTTCCCGGCCGCCGCTCCCGGCTCTGCTCCGGTCCCGCTTCGGTCTCGCCTCGCCGCCACCGCCATCATGAACAAGAAGAAGAAGCCGTTCCTGGGCATGCCCGCGCCCCTGGGCTACGTGCCGGGGCTGGGCCGAGGGTGAGACTCCGCAGGCCTGGCCTGGCCCCCCCACCCCGGTCCCTTCACGGCCCGGTCGCTCCGCCGGGCCCCGCGGCTCTCCTGAGCCCTTTCGCTGCCCGGCTGGGCTCACACCTTCCTGCCCCGCTCATCCCCGTCCCCTCGGGGTGGCCCCGCGCGATTTTTCAATGCTGTCCCTTCCCAATGGTTCGCGTTCGGTGTTTAGTTGGGCGGGTTTGTGTTCAAAGTAGAACCTGGCTCCAAGGATGAGGTCCCGAGGTCTTCAGACCGGCAAAGGGTTGTGTCCCTCCTGATTCTGTGACTGTGTGTGTGGAACCGTCTGAAAAATGATCAAACAGGGGGCTTTTGTTGAGGGAACAGTGAGAGGGTTTGGTGGCAGCTGAGACTATTTTTAGGGTGGCCTTTGCTGGCTGCGAACTGTGTTCGTCCCCCACTGATTTGCTGCAATCTTCCCTGGGGAGATCCTGCTGGCTGTGCCCCATGAGGTGCTGCCAGGCCAGTGTGGGGGATCAGAAAAGCTCCAGATTCCCCATCCCTTTGCCCAGACCCCCAGCCCCTGGTGCCCCACAGCCTGCAGGGTCAGCTGAGACACCCAGAGGCAGAGTTTAGAAAGGAGCCCATGCACGGGATGGGTGACAGAGCCATGAGCTGGGTGGCTGCAGTGTATTTGTGGAAGAAGTTCTCTCTATAAAAGGTTGCCCAGAGAAGCTGTGGCTGCCCAGTCCCTGGAAGTGTCTGAGACCAGATTGGATGGGGCTTGGAGCAACCTGGGATAGTGGAAGGTGTCCCTGCCCATGGCAGGAGGCTGGAATGGGGTGAGCTCAGAGGTCCCTTGCAACCCAAACTATTCCATGATTCTAAGGCCATTTCCCCCCCTGGGCTTTATGAGTGCTGGTCATGGGGAGTGCCTGATGCCATTCTACCACGGGAATGCTACTTCCCCTGCCTTGTCCTGAGCAGTGACTGTGCCAGGCTGGGGTGGCAGTGAGCTGAGCAGCCCCTGGTCTGTCCCTGCAGAGCCACGGGCTTCACCACCCGCTCTGACATCGGCCCTGCCCGCGATGCCAACGACCCCGTGGACGACCGGCACGCCCCGCCGGGCAAGAGAACCGTGGGGGACCAGATGAAGAAGAACCAGACAGCAGATGATGACGATGAGGATTTGAACGACACCAACTACGATGAGGTGAGGAGGTTTTCATCGTCCTGCAGGCGTTTTCCCCCAGGTGGAACAAGAATCCCTGAGCTCCCTGCTCTTGCTATGAGCCCTGCTCTTAGCTGAGGCTTCAAACCCAGAATTTCCTGTAGTTTGCAGGCAGCTTTTCCTTTTTGATTTGTTGATTGAGACCTCAGTACGCACCATGGCATGGTGCTTACAGATTTTTGTTGTGGTTTAATTACAGATACAGAGCCCTGAGAATCTTGGGAAAATACCTACAAATAAAAATTAGTTGAAGTATTTCAGGGCTTGTATTTTTATTTTTTTTAATTATCCACAAATGAAAGCTTGTGTGCTTTGACAAGACGGGACTTGATGATCTTAGAGGTTCTTTTACATCCCAAATGACTCTGTGATTCTGTGCCATGTGTTGTCCTTAAGTGTCCTGTGTAGTCTCTTGTGTTTAAGTCCCACTTTGGTTGGTTGAATATTATGATATTCTTTCTGCTTGCTTTCACTGGTGTAAAAAGAAAAAGTGGTTAATGGAAGAGAATGGCTTTTCTACCCTGGGATCTCATTTATTGCTGAGTAGAAGTGGTTTAGAGAGAGAAGCAATTTTGTAAGAAGCAATTTTGTAGCAGTTTTGCTTGAAATGGTGTGGGAGAATTCCACCATGGGGTGGTAGAAGCAGGATGTTTTTATTTAGGGACGTGTTAGTCTGATGCAATGTTGTCAGAAACAGCCTCTGAATGTGTTTTCAGGTGATTGCTGGCTGTAGCAGAAGTATAACAGAAACTTTAAAAACTGCCTTTTTTTCCTTCTCTCTCTCCAATTTCCCAGTTCAATGGCTATGCTGGGAGCCTGTTCTCCAGTGGCCCCTATGAAAAAGATGATGAAGAAGCAGATGCTATTTATGCAGCTTTGGATAAGAGGATGGATGAACGCAGGAAAGAAAGGAGGTAGGATAAGCTACAGCACAGGCAGGGGGTGTTTTCTGGTTAATTGAGCATGACAGGTATTTGCACCACTTGCTTTGATAGTGGATGTGGTTAAATTGCTTCACTGTAGTTAATTAAGAGTCCCTGTAGTTCATTAAGGTGGTGTGGGGAGATGCTGAGCAGCTGATATTGACAGACTGCACAGTAGACTGGAAATGGTTAGGAAAGTCACCTCATGCTTGTAAACAGTATGTGTGACTTGTTAAATTCACTACTCATTAACAGGAGCTTAAAGACTGAAGTTCACTTGGAGATGTCTGTTTTTACACTATAACACTGTCTTACTTGATAAAGGATCTCTTGTTATAATGTTGATAATCTAAGCTTGGGAAAAATGCCTTTTTTATGCCCTAACTCTTATGAAACACATTTTTCTGTTGTGTCAACACTTTAATCCAAGACTTGCCAAGTATTACTTTGAGCATAACCTCAGTATTCCTTTTCCTAAGGGAACAACGAGAAAAAGAGGAGATAGAAAAGTACCGTATGGAACGGCCCAAAATTCAACAGCAGTTCTCAGACTTGAAAGTAAGGGAAAAAATGTCTGAAATGTGACTTTTTATGAGATACAAGAAGTGGCTGTGTGCTCTTTTGCGTGTGTTTGTTTCTTTGCTCAGATTTTGTCTGTTGGCAGATGAGTACTTGATATTCTCCAGATTAGAATTACTTTCTGTTGGAAGAATAAACATTCTTCATGTGGATACACAAGGCAGTGAAATTTCTGCAAATTTTGATATTGGTCATTTTTGTTTTGTTCTTTATGGAAGGTGCTACACTTCTGTCTTTGAGGGAAACTGATAACCTCTTGGCATTGCAGGAGTAGCTGAGCAGAATCTCCTGACTCTAAATCTTCTTTTAAATAAAATGTATTGTTTAAGCTGTTGTCTAATGATTAGTAACAAGCCACTCAATGCTCCAGGCACTAGGATTAATCTGAATGTTTGTAGCACTGAATCTAATAACAAAATTGATTTGGAATCTTAGGCAGGGCTAAAACCAAATTCTCATTAAACGCATCTAATTCTTTTGTACATTAGATTAGGAAAAAAGTCTGACCCTTAAGCGTTTAATTGATCTTGGATTATTTCAAGAAAATAAATCTAATAAGGAGTTAGAGCATTTAAAAAGCCATTTCTGCAGCAAATATTGATGACAACTCCTGTCTGAACAGCGGAAATTAGCCGAGGTGACCGAGGAGGAGTGGCTGAGCATTCCCGAGGTTGGGGATGCCAGGAACAAGCGGCAGAGGAATCCTCGCTACGAGAAGCTGACTCCTGTCCCCGACAGCTTCTTTGCAAAGCATTTGCAGTCAGGGGAGAATCACACTTCTGTGGATCCACGCCAGACAGTGAGTACACAGCAAACCTGGGCAAGCTGTGGCCAGGCTGGATTAGAGATGCGTGTGAAACTGGGATTTGGGGGAAAAAGATACTTGACCAAAAAACTTGGAGTGGTTTGTGGGTTTGCCAGAGGAATTCTGGGTGTTGAACTCGTGTGCTTGCTGGAGACTTTTAGTGCACAGCCACTACCAGAGAAAACATGGGGATAAGCAGAGAAAACCTGGGTCTTGTTTTAAAGATGGAAGAAAGTGTTTCTTTTCCTATTTGCTGAATGCATGGTGGTGAAGGTTTTGGTGAGCATAGCCATTTCTGTTACAAAAACATCTTGCAAAGAGGGAACATAAAATATAATTTGCTTTCACCTAATGGCTTACCTAGTTCTGGGGTGATTGTGTTAAGAATTGTTTGCCTTACAGTCAACTATAAATGAACTAATTTAGCTTGTTGCTCGGTGGCCAGAGTCTATTGTGGTCATAGAATTATAGGAGCAACTGACTGGCTCTAGCCTGGCTCCAGGTGTCCATGGGACTTCTTTGCAGATATTCGTGTTTAAATGTGCCAGGTTCAGATACCTGTGCTTGAATTTTTCACTTTCTTATTGCTTATTTCACTGACTTGACTAAACTTTAGTAATTATCTATAGATTTACAAATCCTATATGAGAAATGTTTTAGGATCCAGAGAAGCCATAACAGAAGTACCTGTAGGGGTTCAGTATCTGTGTCCTTCAACTTCTGGGGAAGTGCAAATCAGCCAATAGTCTGAAGTTTTGAAGCCTCAGAAGAGGTTTAAGGAATGACTTTCTGACTTTTCTTTTTTTTTTTAGCAATTTGGTGGACTGAATACTCCGTATCCAGGGGGTTTGAATACTCCATACCCAGGAGGAATGACACCAGGCTTGATGACACCTGGGACAGGTGAATTGGATATGAGGAAGATTGGCCAAGCCAGGAACACCTTGATGGATATGAGGCTAAGCCAGGTAAGGTTGTGGGAAGGCAGGATGTGTCACAGGTATACCTGGGGTTGATGTTGTGCTGCTGTTTAAGTCCTGGTTTTAGAAAAGTGTTCAATTCTCTTGGATGTTAGAAGATCCAAGAGCAGCTGAACTGTGAAATAATTTTGCAGTCTCTCTCCCCAAATCTCATGCCCTCAAAATGAATAGAATTTCCTGAGAAATGCCAGTTTGTCCCTGGAGTTCTTGGTCATTATGGGAGAGCAGACTGCCTGGTTATAGCAGAGGTGCCCTTGGGGCAAACAGCACAGGTAGTGCTACCAAGGGAAGCATCTGTCCTATGTAAGGATGCAGGACAAAGTGCTGAAAAATACTGATTTTTGACTTCTTTTTCATTGGTTTTCTCATCTAAATCTGGTTTATTCTAAAAAGAATGCCTTTAGCTGGCAGGGCTGCGAGACCTTTGGGTGACTGCATATCACCAAGCTGCTTCTTGTCTGGATTTTAATGTTAAAGCTGTGTATTTTAGAAATAGAAAAAGCTAATAACCACGGCTTTGTGTTTTTCTCCTTCCTTGCTTTTGGGAACAGATGAATATCTATGATTTTTGTAGAGCCACAGTGTCTTTTTAGGCTTTCAGGGGCTGTGAGTGGTCATTTCAGTAACTTCGACTTGACTTCCTCAGGTGTCAGACTCTGTGAGTGGCCAGACTGTAGTGGACCCGAAAGGATATTTGACAGACTTGAATTCCATGATTCCCACACACGGAGGAGATATCAAGTAAGTTTAAGAAGGATTAACAGATTTATCCTCTTAGCAGCAGCACTGATCCTACATGTAAATGGAAAATCTGTCTGAGTGGGTGCTTTCAGCTGGCATTTAGTTTGTAAGAAATGCCAGGTGAGTTTTTGAGGATGAATTCTTTTAACGTGAGATCTGGTCTAGTCTTTCAGCTGAGGTGTTAGCATCTGACCTGGATGCATCAATTGTGGAGACTGTTTCCATTCCATCCCTATTTCCACACCAGAGTGATGGCAGTGTGTGGCTGCCTGCCAGCCAGGAAATAACCTGGTTAATTGTAGCTGTGTGCTGCTAAGTTAGGCTTGATTGATGACCTCTGAGAACCTCTTTAGCCTGGAGTTTGACATCTGTTTCATAAAGAATTGCCCTTTAAGTCTGAGCAATACGTGCAAATATTGATGCTAATTCTTGATTTTCATCGGTGCTTGGGCTTATCAGCTTCTGGGTGCAGGTGCCCAGCTGTAATTCCCAAAAATCTTGCTTAAATACTTAACTGGTTTCCACTGTGATCTCCCTGTGTTGGTGTGTATTTGTAAGCTTGTTTTGGTAGAATGTAGTTCGTGTCTCCAGTATGGGAAGTTTTGAGGTCACAGTTACTGTGCATCTGAGCACATCCTGGTTCAGGAGAATTGTTTCCCACTGTGCTGAAAATTTTCCTTCCTGTTTTTCCTCCTCCTTTAGTGATATCAAAAAAGCCCGTTTGCTCCTGAAATCTGTCCGAGAGACCAATCCTCATCATCCACCAGCCTGGATAGCATCAGCCCGACTGGAGGAGGTCACTGGCAAACTCCAGGTGGCTCGAAACCTCATCATGAAAGGAACAGAGATGTGCCCTAAGGTCAGAATTGCTTTGCTTCCCTGCTGATCTTGTGGGATAGTAGGAAAAAGTTGTGGTTCGTGAGCAGCAGAGTCTCTGTTAGGTTTGATTGAGGCTCTGCCTGGTACAGCTTCACTATCTTCTGTATTACAAAACAGCTGCTTACCCTGAAGCTGTGGCTTTATATTCTTGTTGTGATGTAAAGGAGGATGGGTTGTTTTTCCTGACAGAGTGAAGATGTTTGGTTGGAAGCTGCTCGGCTTCAGCCTGGAGATACAGCCAAGGCTGTTGTGGCCCAGGCTGTGCGGCACCTGCCGCAGTCTGTGCGGATCTACATCAGAGCAGCAGAGCTGGAGACAGACATCCGGGCCAAGAAACGTGTCCTTAGGAAAGGTGAGAGCTCCTGTGGGCTCAGGGGAGGAAGGCACTGCACTCTTTGTTCTGTGTTGTGAATTGTTCAAGATGTGGCCAGAAGTTCAGGTTATGCTTTTTTTGCTTCCTTGTTGAAATGACCGTTGTCAATTTGTGTACTAATGGTGGAACTTGTTGCTGTTGAGCCAAAGAGCAAAGGTGTTGAAGGGTTTGTAAAACATCTTTCAGCAGAAAGCTGCTGGTACCAAACAGTTCCAAAATGGTATTTCACTTACCTAAGCCAATTCCAGCTTGATCACAATTAGATAAGTAGATGAAAGCAATTAAAAAAATGATGTTCTAAGGATAAAAAGGTGCTCTAGATGTCACCTTGTGGTACTTTTTGGCAAAGGTACAGGAATTGATTGTTCCTACTGGCTTTTGTGGCCTGTTAGACACCACAGTGGCTGCTGCTGGAGGAGCTTTAGAGGTCTTGGGGTTCTCATATCATTGAGTCTGTTGAGCTGCAGGATTTGCCATAGTGTAGCAAGTTTTGTCCTTGACAAACAGCCTCTCTCTGTGGCGCTTACCTGAAACTTTACATCTTCTTGGATTGCATTGCACTTGGAGATTTTCCTCTTTCATGGAATTATTGTCTTTTCCAAACAATTATCTCTTCAACAGCAGTTTGTTGTGTTGTTCTGAACCCAGGTCTTCCTCAGATGTTCAAAATATGAAAAGTTGGATATGGATGCTAGATCAATATCCATTCTTTTAATAAATCATGATTACTTTAAGTAGCTGGGCCTGTATCAATAGCGATTAGTTTCTTCATGACTACTGAATTTACTGCATCTCCTGACTTTAATCTAGACAGAGAAAAGGGTCTGGGTTTAATACATTTACTGAATCATTGTGAAGCAGTCTGCAGTATTGAATGGTTTAGGTTCAAAGGAATTAATTGCCTTCCACCTCTTACCTCTTGCATATAAAATTGCAGATCTCTAGTGAAATTACCTCTTACTACATCTGGATGAAAAGCACTTCAGAGTTGCTGGATTTGAAGTTCTAAAGAGTTCAGATGTTAACTATTCAGTAGCTTTTTAAATTTCCATTGGCTCTGCAGTGCAACATGGTGTCAAGTGCTGCTCTGTGACACTGTGTGTCCTTCTCAGGAACAGTCACAGATGTTGAACAGAAAAACACTTTAAAAGGAGCAGAAATAGATCTGTGAGTCAAGCTTGGGCAGGGGAGGGTCTTGTGTGAGAGCAGTGGCTTACCCACTAAGTACTGAGCTTTGCTTCAAACACTCTATTTATGAAGAGAAAAACATTCAATTTTTGGAACCACCTACCTAATCTCTTGACACAAAGCTGTTAGTGGAATGGAACTAGATTTATCATTCTCTTCCCAGTTTCTGCCTGTTAACAGCTTCACAGTGCTCCTCTGCTGCCTAGGGAGTATCAGTAATATGGAGCTTGGAGCCTTAAATGTCAGCATAACCCCTTATTTCTCCCAAAATAAAAAAGCCTGAGTGCCAGGTAATGTCACAGAAGTGTGACCTTTCATGATGTGTTTCTCCTCTCTGCTTGCTGTGTGCATTCCTACCACCCAGCAGAACCTCTGGAGTTTTTAAAGCCTCTGTCTGACTGGAGACCCAGCAAGCTGAGTGGCTGAAAAACAGCTTGAGGTCTTAAAATCAAATTCTGTATTTATGAAAACACATTCTGTCCTGCAGTGATGCTTTCAGCTCTTGGAGGCTGACATTATTCACTTAAATTCTTCAGGAAAATCTCCTGCAGCTGCAGACTTGGAGACAAATGGTTAATGTCTGTTGTAAATCTCAGTGTTTGTGTCTGGGATATGCTCTGAGTTGAGGCTCAGCACTGTGCCTCTGCCTCTGCAGCAGTGCCTCAAGGAACAGCCTTGTCTGGAAGCCCAGCTAATTCCAAAGTGGGTTTAGATGCCTTTTCCCACTTATTTTTGTGTCCCTGTGATTGTGCTTGCTTTATTGAAGAGGGATGTGCTCAGTCCTCTGTTACTATGGCACATTTGTGTATAGTCACCATGGAAGCAGTGGAAGTAATGCTGCACTGCAGCTGATTCCAGCAGTCTGGGGTGCAAATTGGACTGACAGAAGGCTAAAAAACCCCTTTGGTTTCTCAATCTCTTAATGAGATGGGCTGAGGAAAGTTGTTGTTCAGCATTTAATGTTTCAGACAGCACATGTAGGACAGGCTGCAGAGAATGCAGTTCTACCAGCAGCAGCTAACTCTTGGACAAGATCAAGGAAGCCTTGGAGAATCCTAATTAGATGGAGTCCATATTGGATTGCTGGAAACACACTTGGTACTCTTGGCTTAGTGTCAGTGAGACCTTTAAGTTTTTATGCATCCCTGTTTTATATTTGCATGGCAGGACAACAGCTTTTTGGGAAGTTAAGCTGGGGTCCTTTGTGCTGTCAGGAGAGGCTTACAGAAAAACTGCATTGTGAGGGGGCAGTTCCAACATGTAAGGAGCAAGGCTGTATTATTAGTTAGTGTTGAAGATGCTCCTTTTCTATAAAGGCAGGCCCAGCCTGATTTAAGCTGCCCAGTTTGAAGATCTTCACCTGCTCATTTGCTGAGACTGGAGGCTTTGTTCAGCCAGGTGTTTTACTGAGGAGGATGCCATTACAGCTTGTACAGCAAAAAAGCCCTTGGCTCTCCAAAACCTGTTTCCAATTAAAATGATTAAGTGTTTTATTTTCTGATTTTAAATTCTCATTGTTGAAGCAAGAGCCCAAATAAGTAAATTCCTTCCTCCATGACATTTCCTTGGAATAGCACAAATCCTTTATTATATCATGTTTTAAAAATACAGATCTCATTGGTAAACTACTTTACCATTATTGACATAATTGTTTTGCCTCTGTAGCCCTTGAGCATGTTCCAAACTCGGTGCGTTTGTGGAAAGCAGCCGTGGAGCTGGAGGAACCTGAGGATGCCAGGATCATGCTGAGCCGGGCTGTGGAATGCTGTCCAACCAGTGTTGAAGTGAGTTTAAAATTAAAAAAAAAAAAAAAAAAAAAGTGGATTAAAAAACCCCCTACACCCCACTTCAGGCTGGCAGTAGAGCTTTACAGGCAAAAGGCAGGGTGAGCAGTGTTTCTCCACACAAGGTTTTCTCCCCCATGTTTCATGCCACAGTGGGGGGGATGTAATGAGTAGTGGAATGTGTTTTTTGTCTTTGGAGTTAATTGTCTGGTGGTCATTACACGCCTCATTTTGGTGTGTAATTGTTAGGTTAGTCATGGCACAGTGCACAGCTGTGCCTGCTGTAGCCACTGAGCCACGTTTTGCATCCTTCTGTGGTGCCTTGACAGTTTGGGAAAACAAGTGAACATTTAACCTGGTGAATCTAAGAGTTACTTGTTCCTGAAACACCAAACCAGAGTGTTCCATGCAGCTATTTGAGGGGTGATGTGAACAGAAAATAGGAGTATAACAGCCCAGCAGATGGGGATGATACCCAGAGATGATCAAGACTGTGCTTCATGTGCAGTAGCAGCCTTTTTCTGCTCTCCTCCTTTGGTGTTCCACAGCCTGCTTGCAGTGCTTGAGGACAGTTGCCAAGCAGTAGCAAGCAGCGTGAAGCTGCTTATCTCTGTGGGCTGACACTGCCATACAGCAGCCTTGTCATCTCCTTGTTCTCATCTCAGATGCATCTCTTGTTGCTCTGCAGCTGTGGCTGGCGCTGGCAAGGCTGGAGACGTACGAGAACGCTCGTAAAGTCCTTAACAAAGCCCGGGAGAACATCCCGACGGATCGTCACATCTGGATTACTGCTGCCAAACTGGAGGAAGCCAATGGAAACACCCAGATGGTGGAGAAAATCATTGACAGAGCCATCACATCTCTTAGGGCTAACGGTGTGGAAATCAACAGGGAGCAGTGGATACAGGTAGGAGCTCTGTCTTGAAGGCCCAGGGGGACTCCTCAGGTTCTGTTCTGAAGGCTGCTGGTGGTGGGTGTTATGGGGCAGAGGAATTTTGCACCTGGCTTATCAGTGGAGATCCCTGTGAAGAGACGAGATGAGACTGAAAAGCTCGGTAGGGTCAAGGTCGTAAGTGATACCCTAGGGTAATGTCACATGTATTTTGCTGAGAAGTGTCTAGTTTGCTTCTGTCATGGAAGATAAGTTTCAAAAGAAAACTTGAAGATAAGCTTCAAATTGAAGCAGCTGCTGCCTTAAGTAGGACAGAGGCTTAAAGCCTTCAGTGAAGGATTTCCGTGTTTTTTGCATATGCCTCTTTTGGGTTGACAGGTATTTGTTTGCCTCACAAGTCTTTGTCAAATGGCATTATGAGAAATCAATACAAATACTGCATTTGCTCCATGTAGGAAATATTCTGTTAGTCCTGTACTAAAGCTCATTGCTCCTGAATATGTTCTGTGCTTTGTTTGATCAGAAGACTTTAATGCAGTTTCCTACTAAAATAATTTACAGTGGGTCAAGGCAGCAAAATCTTACACTGCTTAAGAGCATTGATAATGAATGAAGTATTTAATATTAAATGGATGTCCTTGTTGACATCTAAAAGAATTCTGACTTTCTTTACAGCAGTGAAACAATTAAAGGTTAATTTCAACTTCTCTTTTAAAAACCCACGAGCACAGCCTCTGTATTGTTGTGTTCTCGAGTTCCTTCTCAGTCCTAGAACTGCTCCATTTCTGATATCTGATCAGAGGGCTTTTCAACAAGTTTAAGCAAGACATGCTTGGCTTTCTGAAAGCTTTGTGTGTCAGGAAACTCCACTTTTCCATACATGTTCTGGTGAGAGAGTCTTTGCACCTTTGGCTTTACACTGCTTGTACACTTGCAGTACTCTTAAATTTAGTTATTGCTAAGCCCTTACTGAGACTTAATCATCTCAAAGCTGAAAGAAGGTCAGTAGTTTTGATGTTACAGTTCTTCCTTGTAAAATTTTTGCATTTTTTATTGGCCAGGTCCCTGCTTGGGTCAGCCCAGGGTT
Organism: Phylloscopus collybita; assembly: GCA_027886175.1. Lineage (NCBI taxonomy): Eukaryota > Metazoa > Chordata > Aves > Passeriformes > Phylloscopidae > Phylloscopus > Phylloscopus collybita. The sequence continues at coordinate 6,870,082 of JAJNNQ010000027.1, read as the reverse complement.
GTGGAGCTGTAGGAAAAGACTTCTGGATCTGGAAAGATCATACATTGTCACCTTTTCAGTGGATGGAATTGATGTGATCTGTTTCTTAAACAACTTTTGAATGATTCTGTGTACAGCTCTAGCACCTTTCTCGTGGGTGCAGGCTCCTGCTCAGTGTCAGGGTGTGTTTGAGCAGTGAGATGTTTGTGGCAGTGACCACAATGTCTCTGTGTTTGTGCATGAGGAGTTGTCATTGCAGACTTTAACCTCTTGTGCTGAGCTCTCAAAATGAGCAGGGCTTTCCTCTTGTTTCTAGGATGCCGAGGAATGTGATAAAGCTGGAAGTGTGGCCACGTGCCAGGCAATCATGAGAGCTGTGATTGGGATTGGGATCGAGGAGGAAGATCGGAAACACACCTGGATGGAAGATGCAGACAGTGTATGTCCAGCTGTGATGCTGCTTTTTGTTGGTTTTGTTTTATTGTGAGTTTATGTTTTTTTAACTAGAGGAAATTGAACTGGTGCCTGGGAAATGGCTTTCTCAGTGAAAGTGGATGTGATTCCCACACCACCTGCCTGCCTTTGGCCAGTCACTGCATCAGGAGGTTATTACAGAGCTTTATTCAGATTTGAATTTTTACTGAACAAAAAGTTGACATGGGTATAGCACGTCTGCTAGTTTGGTGTGGATTTTTTTGTGAGTGTGAGACATCAACAGAGATTGAGTTATGAGTAAAGGAGCTGGGAGTTGACTTTCAAGGCATAACCATTGTAGCTCAGGAGTTAATGTAAGACTGGACAAGGGAGTGGGTAAAAGTTTCACCAGGCTTTTTTTGCTTTAGGGGAATAGTTTGAACATGTGCTAAGAGCTAAATCATATTTCAGCATGAGAAATGTCCAACTTCACTGGCCTTGAATTGGGCTCAGAGCAGTGGGGGGCACATGCTGTGGTGCTTGGGGTTTTGCCTGTGAAATAACAAAATGAAGTGCTAACATGAGAGCCTTTCCAATGCCTTACTGATGTTTCAAGCTGGCCTGTGAGTGTCAGTCCCACTGAAAGACCAGGGATACTTGTGCTCTATAGAGGCATACTTGGAAATTCTTTCCCTGCTTCCTTTTCAAAAGCTGATTGTAAGTGTTCTGTTCTCCATTAATGCCTCAATTCATGGATTACACCGAGTTACTGAGTTCTGGGTTGAACTGTGCATGTGTAATTCCTGCTTGCTCTCGATTCCAGTGCTCCCCTAAGCTGACTTAGTCCTGATCTGTTTTCCCTCAGTGTGTTGCTCATAATGCCCTGGAGTGTGCCCGAGCCATTTATGCCTATGCCTTGCAAGTCTTCCCGAGCAAGAAGAGCGTGTGGCTGCGAGCAGCCTACTTTGAAAAGAACCACGGAACCAGGTACGTGTGCTGCACCATCCCTGCCTGGAGGGGTTCATCCCTGTCACAGGGGGAAGGCTGGGGAGGAAGGAAAACTACAGGATGGTCCCTGGTGTGGTGCAAGTGCAGCATTAGTGCAGCTGGATGAAACTCACTGGCACTTTTTGCAGGTCTGACCTTCTTTGTTATTGTTGTGCTCAGAACATCCTTAAGTTTTATGAAGCCATAAAATGGTTTATGGCAGTAGGGGTTACATGGTAAAAATAGCTGTGAAGAGACAAGGTAGGAACAATTGTCTTTGAGAAGGCATCTTTGGAAAAATATGGCAATACAAATCACCTAAAATGTGTTTTATTTAGTTTTCATAGATAAACTACTTCATAGCTGAATGTGTCCAAACATCTCTGGTATTTTCTGATTAAACACTGTGAATGTGTATCACATTCTGAATTAAGATTGGTATTATACTGTTACAGCTCAGGCTCTTTTTAAAGTTTATTCACAAAGCTTTACATGTCAAAAACTTTCTGCCACAGCTTACACTAAAGCAAACAATCTCTGCAGCAGGGCACTTATCCACATGGAATCATCCTTATTAAAGCCAACAAGGCTATCCTGTGGAAGTGACTGCAGATGCTGAGTTCTTCCTCGTTCAAGCCTTTTTTATTGGGAACAAGTATATCTGCTTTTGATGTTGTTTTCCTGTGTTTCCCAGTGGTGGCTGGCTTTTAAGCTCCATGTTCTACCTGAAAAGTATGTTTGCCAGAGGAGAAGAAAATAAATTGCATAAGATCAAGCCAACCTCATCTAATCATTTTGAAAACCTTCCTGTCTCAGTTTCTATTTAGGTTTGTTAAGCAGAATGACTCTTTCCAAGAGAAAGGAGCTGTTTGTGTGAGGGCTCTTTCCACAGAGGCTATCAAAGGTATCTGAACAATGAGCCGTTTGTGGAGTGCTGATTTCAGAACCCTTGTGAAAAAGGACCCCACCCTTTCCTTGTTATGAAACAACTTATCAAGGTTTACAACGCTGGACTTTGCAACAATATTTATAACACTGAGTGATAGTGGAAGTGGCGTGAGAGAGCTCGCCTTTGGCAGTACCTTGAGGGTTTGTAACTTGCTGTTTCTTGTCTTCAGAGAATCCTTGGAGGCTCTTTTGCAGAGAGCTGTTGCTCACTGTCCCAAAGCAGAGGTGCTGTGGCTCATGGGAGCCAAATCCAAGTGGCTGGCAGGAGATGTGCCAGCAGCCAGAAGCATCTTGGCCCTTGCGTTCCAGGTGGGTCTGGTACACTTGTCAAAGGGTGTTAAATGTGACAGGTAAAGAACACAGAGCAGGCTTTGTCTGTCAACACCTGATTCCTGCTGACTTTCAGAGTGATGGAGACTTCCTCTGTTCTTTGATTACTTTGTGTGGCAAAACATTCTCCTGTAAAATAGCAGCAAGCTGGAAGCAAAGCTGTGGGACTGCTCTTTTAGTAGTTCTACATCAGATTCTGACCTGGAACAAGTTGTCCAGAGAGGCTGTGGCTGCCCCATCCCTGGAAGTGTTGAAAGCCAGGTTGGATGGGGCTCTGAGCAACCTCATCTGGTGCATGGCATCCCTACCCATGGCACTGGGATGAGATGATCTTTAATGTCCCTTCCAAACCAAACCAGCTTGTGATTCTGTGAGTTTACAAACCATCAGTTTTACTAGCATGGCTCCCATCAACCCCAGTCATGGATCAAAATCCTGTTGTCTTGGGTCACCTCAGGAAAAGGGTTGTGGTCTGCCCTAATGAGGTCACTGCATTACCTACGTCTTGGATCAAACCCACTAATGAAGGGAATTGCCTGCTGGATGCTGTACCAAAGATAGGTAGAGTGTTTCTAACACTGGGAATTAGGCTTAAAAGCTAAGTGAAAAGAAAGAAAGACAGATCCTGAAATGGAAGGTAAAAGATACTTCCTTAATCTGTTCTCGGTGCTCTTTGTTACTATGCCGAAAAGTTCTTGACGTGGTTGCCACTGAAATGACTTTTATTGGAAGAGTTTTCACAGACCTCAGTGGGGAGTTCAAGCTGCAGCTTTTTTGCTTGAGGGTAATAAAATGAGGGTCTCATTGTGGCAGACCCTGTGATGTTTTCAGTATTTAAACTGGAAGTTCAGAGGATCAAGCATTACTGCTTTTCAACAATTGCGAAGCATCCAACTTCTAAACTGGCAAATATCTTTGTGTTGCCCATCTGTTTTGGAGAATTCCTATAAACTTCAAAGGTCAAAGAAGACTGGGAGGAGCTTGCACTGAAAAAAATCCTACTGTGGATTGACAAAGCTCTGATTTCAATTTTAATCTGGATCAAACAGAGGATTAAATCTGCTGTTGATTCACTGTATGCATTTGTCTGTCACTTTGTGTTCTTGCAGGCCAACCCCAACAGCGAGGAGATCTGGCTGGCTGCCGTGAAGCTCGAGTCGGAGAACAATGAGTATGAAAGAGCGAGGAGGCTGCTGGCAAAGGCTCGCAGCAGTGCCCCCACAGCAAGGGTGAGGATGTGTGGAGGGTGGAGAGGCTCAGGCCTCCTGGTCACGGGGGATTTGGGACGGAAGGAGGAGTTCCTTCAGTTCTGTGGCCGTAGGGATTGACCATATGGCTCCCTGCCATCGCCTTCCAGGCCGTGTGGCCGCTTTGCCGAGCGCTTCTCCAGCGCGTTGCGACACAAAGTCGTGGCACGATGGGAAAAAAAGGGCTAGGATCAAGTGAAGGGTTTCAATTGGTTTTTTACACAAATGGCAAAAGTCAGGAAATTCCCAGTTTACAGCTGTTTGGGTAATGTTTGTTTTGCATAAAAGCACGTCTTGGAAAAAAGAGAAAATACTTTCACAGAAGACTCACTTATGCTTCTACTAAAGACAGCTCTGGGGTGGTTTGGTGCTTAAAGTTGCACTTTAAACTGCACTCCTGTGTTTATCTCCAGTTACCTCTGGTATGATAAACTGTCGATTTTCAGCTCATCATATAAAAGCATTTCAACTTGTCCAAGTAAACAAAAAGTCAGTTTGATCTCTGTCTTGTGTTCCTCCCCCTCAGTTGTTGTTACATCCTACATCTTTTTAACTGTCCTCTTCCTCCCTGAGCCAGGGAGCTTCTGCAGCTGGGGCTGAAGCTCTGCTCTCAGACTTGATGCCTCTCTTTTGAGGTCACAGTGGGGGGAGGTTGGGAATGGGGAGGATGGGGATCAAAGAGCAGTGGGAGAGCCTTTGGTCTATAATATATTTCTCATAGCTGTGACTTCCCTGTGTAGCCAGAAGGAAGGATTTGAGGGGCAGAAAAGTACATGTTTGTAATGAGCAGAACAACAGAGCCTGAAGCCATAAGTAAGAAAAGGTGATCTTGGTAGCTTGGATCTGAGGAGATCAGATTGTGCTGGTGAAGGAGGCTCAGGTTTGTTAATGGGTTGTGCTGTTAAAGCTGTGCTCGTTATACAAACACCACTTTTCCAGCCCAAGCCATTCAATGATTCTGTGATAATGCAAATGCCAGCTCTGTTACTAATTATGTAAATAGGTGAGATGCAGGTTGATGATGCTGTTCTAACTCCTTTAGTATTTGCATTTACCTTTGTCATTGTTACTTGCTCCTGCTATTATTTAACTCTGATATTTTAATTTTTATTTTACTTCAAACTGTAGCTAAGCAATAACATGCTAATGGATGCATGAAAGTGGGAACCTGCTGCTTTGGCAGATTAATGGTTTTCCAGTGGCTGCTGGTGGTAAACAGCTCTGGTTTGTTCCCAGGTCTTCATGAAGTCTGTGAAGTTGGAATGGGTGCTTGGGAACATTGCTGCAGCCCAGGAGCTCTGTGAGGAAGCCCTGAAGCACTATGAGGACTTCCCCAAACTGTGGATGATGAAAGGGCAAATTGAGGAACAAAAAGAGCTGGTAGAGAAAGCACGAGAGGCTTATAATCAAGGGGTAAGATGGATGTTACTGCAGTTTGCTGTGTGCTGCTGGCATGGAGAGATGTCTGTTTTTGATTCAAAATGGAGAGCCAAAGACAGGATTTCTGCCATTGGTTAAAACAGCAAAAGAAAAAGAGATTAAATAAGCAAGAGTTTCTCTTACCCATTACCTATATGCAAGATTGACTTTCTTGCTTGAGAGAGTTCTCTGTATGCCCGACTCCTCACAGGCAGGAAAAAAGGCTTTGCACAGTAATTCTCTAAGACCTGTAAAGATTAAAACCAGAACTCTTAAAAGAAAACCTTTCTCAGCAGCTCTTAGATACACACTGTGAAAGGAGATGGCCTACAGAGCAGTCCTCTCTCTTTTAAATGGTAATTGGTGTCCTTGGGTGTGAATGCTCAAAGTCGACAGCCATCAAAGTAATTTGGACACAGGTTTCTGCCAGTGTCCAGATGCTAATGACTCCCTGCACACTCTGCTGTGGTTTGGGGATGTGAGAGAGCCCTGCAGAAGGAACACAAATTGTAGCTGTGTTAAGGGAAGTGTGTTCTTTCTCTTGCTGCTGGGATAGCTCAGTCATACCTGATGTACCTGACTGTTTTGGATACAGGAAAAAAAAAATCACTTCTGTGCTGTAAGACGTAATTGAAAAAAAATTGAGAGACATAATCAACTTGGTCTCTCTTGTTCTAAACTCTCCAGGAGGATATAGGGAGGGAAGTTCTTTTCTATGGGAGTTACAAGATTTTTTTTTTTTTTGCAAATTTACCTATGAGCATACTTTCTTTAAAAAACAGTTGAAGAAGTGCCCCCATTCCATACCCTTGTGGCTTTTGCTGTCCAGGCTGGAGGAGAAAGTTGGGCAGCTGACTAGAGCAAGAGCCATCTTGGAAAAGTCTCGCCTGAAGAATCCAAAGAATCCAGATCTCTGGTGAGTTGTGTGGAGTTGAACTGAATTTGGGCTACAAATTCAATCAGTTCTACAGGCCAGCTAGTTGACATCATCTCAGCCATTTGAGCCTGGGACTTAGGACCATGCCCATCCTGGAGTTTCTTCTGACTAGTAACTTCCCTGAATAGCAGAAATGCTGTGGTGATCCTGGCTAGCTACTCTAAGGATCTGGGAACTTGTTATTTCTTTACTGATAGCTGTAGTGCACAGAGCATGCAGAGTGCATGGGGCTTTCTCCTTTCTGTTTCAGTCCTGTTTTCAGACTGTTTTTTATCTGGACCATTATGGAATAAAAGTCACATTTATTTTTAGATGGAGGGGAATGGGAAGATGTCAGTCACCTACCCATATTCAGAATATGGTCAGATGTTTGCAGTTTCCAGTGACCCTCATGTGACTCACTGTTTGTTTTAACCTAGTGAGTGTTGTCATAAATATCATCAGAGTCTCTTCCTTACCAGGTTGGAGTCTGTGCGCTTGGAGTACCGAGCTGGGCTGAAGAACATTGCAAACACACTGATGGCCAAGGCACTGCAAGAGTGCCCCAATTCAGGTGAGCTGGATCTCAGTTCTATCTTAAACACCATTGTTTTGCCCAGTTGATAGAAACACATTTTTCCCAAGATGTCCTTTCTGGCCAGGTCTCAGAATATGGTGTTTTGGAGAGGTGTCAGTCATTCTTCTGCAGAGGAAATGCTGAGGGTCTTTGAGAACAATCCCAGTTACTTTGTGTTCTCTCACACCTGAGGAGTTGGTGGTGTTCCATTTTTCTGCAGTACCCAGTATATTATTGGATCCGTGGTCCACAATTTGTCCTCAAGCTTCCTGCAAAAACATCTTGGATATGGGTGGGCTTTTCTCGGAGGCTGGTAGAAGTCTGCCAAGGTTTCAAATGAAAGAGGGACACTTCAGTGTTTGTAGTTAGGAAGTTTAGTGGAAAAAGATTGGTGCTTTTCCTGTCCCTCAGGAGTACAGCTGGCCTTAGGAGATTCCCAATTGCTGATTTGCCTGCATTGGTTGCACCACTATGAGTTTAATAACTTGTGCTGGCAGCAAATTTCTACCACAGTCATGGTATGGGGGTCATGAACCATCAGTGTTCAGTCCTGGTTTTTGATTATTTTAGCTCATGTAAGAAAAGGCTAAGAGGTCCTATGATGTAAGTTAGTTCTAACCAGCAGTGGAAACATTTGCCTCTTGGGATGGGAGGATAAAATATCTAACACATCACTATTTTGGGGTAGAATTGCAGGAAAACTTAATTATTTAAATATGTTGACATCTTCGGGGAGAAGATGTCACATAACTACAAATTGTAGTAACTTACTGTAGGGCAAGGCTTGGCTTGCCTTCAGGCTAGGTTTTGAAAGGTGTTTAATTGGTGGCTGCTTAAGTCTCAGTAAAATAATTGGGAAATAAGTGACTTTTATGACATGATAAACTCATTGCAAGGTACTCTCCATGCGAGTGGGTCACCAAAGCAGCACCACCCAAAATCCTGCTTTGTTTTTGTGAATGACCTAATGAGTGTTTGCCACCACAGGCTGTTTTACGGATCTGTCTGTTGCTATGGAAATGGGCAGCAGGAGCTCAGTTTTTGTTTAAACAATTGCTTCCAACTTTTATCTTAGACCTCAACAAACCATAATCAAAGCCCGCAGGACTTGGCTCGTTGGCCACCTGCGGTCATGTAAACCAGAGGTTTGGATCCATTGATTGCTGAATTGATTCCTGATGGGTGGCAGGCTGCACAGAGAATAAAATAGAAATATTATGTTGTTTATGATCCTAAATATAAAGAGCAAGAAGAGGAGAGTCTCTCTCCTGTCTGTCACTGCAGTTATCAAAGCTCGTGTGTGTTCCCATGGTGTTTATGGGAAGCGAGAGTGCTTTGATGGAGTCCTGGCAGACACCAGCTCTCAGGCTTTGCTTTGAAGTGATCAGGTGTGCCTGGCTGACATGAGAAACTGCAGATTTCATGCTCCCCTGAGGATATTTCCTTCCTTGCTTTTGGCAGTGAGAGGAGCTAGGGATTAAACCCAGCTTTCCTGGATCTACTCTGTCCTTCATCAATGTGTGTGGAGCCAGCATCAGTAAGACTGTGGTGCTCTCCAGCACCCTTAAAACTGCTCCAAGACTGTACTTTGCACTTCTTGAGACTTTTGCCACTGCAGTTGCCTGTTCAAACAGCCAGATAACTTTCCCTTTGCAAACTCTCTGTCCCAGAGTTTCCAATGTCTCATGTGAAAAGCCTGAGCTCTGGGTTAGGCAGTGCTGGAGCTGCAGCAATTTTGGTACAGAAACCCCCAGAGCTGAAACTCCAGCATGGTGCACACAGTAGCTAAAAATTCAGAGTACTGAATAAAGTATCCGTGTGGAAAGAGTGATCTGGGAAGAGGCTGGGGGTGAATAACCACCAGGGTGGGAGCTGTACTGCTGCTTGTGTTGCAGAGCACTGGCCTGATGTCAGGGTGGGGAGGTTTAATCTCACAATAACACTAAACAATCTTCCTACTTGGTTTGATTAAGGAATCCTGTGGTCAGAAGCAATTTTCCTTGAAGCACGACCGCAACGAAAGACCAAGAGTGTGGATGCTCTCAAGAAGTGTGAACATGACCCACATGTCCTGCTGGCTGTGGCCAAGTGAGTTCCTGTGCCTAATGCAGTAAAAATATCCCTGTCTGTGTGTGGCTGCTTCCAGGATGGAACACTGCACTCCAGCACAGCCATGTGATTCTGGCTGCAGCAGCTCTAATGAGTCCCAAAGCAAGGAGCAGCTCTCCAGCTGTCTCCTAGTAACTGTGCAAATCTCTCCCTTGATTCCAAGTGGGGAGTGTCAGCCTGCCCTCGAGCTGTGCTGGTGGGTCTGGGACTGGCACGGGCACCAATACACTCACACAAAGCCCTTTGCCAGTGCTGGGTATTGGCACCCTGCAAGATGCTTTCTTTCTGTCCCTTGGAGAGGATTTCGCTGTGCTGTCAGGTGAACTCTGCTTTATTAAGTGGTTCAGGATATGTTTTAAGTATCTGTGAAAATAGGGACTTTTTTGTTGGTTATTTTTCAAGTTTTATGTGGCTGACTGTGTAGTTTTCATCTTTTCTCTCTATGCTAGATTCTGTCAGGTGTTTTTTTAAATTCTAAGCTAGGTATTCTGCTGAATGTTTCCTATGTCAGGTGTGCCCTTTCCCAGAATGCAAACCACCAGCCATTCTGTAGTTTGCTTCTCTGAAATGGGAAGATAATCTGTTAGGATTTATTTTCCTGTCCAGGTTGAGTTGTGAGGATTTGAGTGCTGAAAACCTGCTATTGACTTGTGACACATCTTGCTCTGATGTGTGAGCAGCCTTACAGCAGCTGTGATGGAAACAAGCTCACTTTTCTCCCTTTGTGACTAGTAGAAGAGGTTAATACAGGAGACATTTCGTTCGAAGTTGCCCAATTCTTTCACAACTCTGCTTTATAAGCCAAAGAAAACTGTAGGATACACTCCAGTGACTGCAACACTGGGTTCTGCCAGATCCTGACAGCTGACTTGTTCAGCTTAGCAGCAAGTGAGAAAAATGTTAACTTTTGCTTTATGGCAACTGCTCCCAGGCCCCTTCTGGTGCAACCTCAGGCTGCTTAACAGCTAATCCTAACATAAACAGCTTCCACCACCCATCAGGACTTGCCTCTCTAGGTACAGAGTGTCACACATCTGTGACAAACTTTTGTTAAATGTGTTGCTGAGGCACTGCTTGCAGGTGTTAAACCTCTGCTATCATTGTTTGTGCTCTTGTAAATCACAGTTTATTTAACACAGAACAATCAAGGGTATTATAGGGCTTAAAACCAATCACATAAGCTGTATAATTTTATGACAGGCTAAGCTCTTTATGGAGGGTGGCTGATTTGATAAAGACCTTACAGCTCAAATAAACTCTCTAATGCAAAGGAGTGAAACCAAGAGACTCTTGACTCAGCTGGTTCATTACTGGGGAAAAATTTCAGCATTGACCAGTGCCTGGACAAAATGGCTGCTGTGGGGCTGTGCCAAGCTGGGGTTTGAGTGCAGAAGCTTCCATGCTTGTTTTTGCTTGGAAAATGGGGCTGACAAGGCAGGTCTGCTCCACTCTACTCCAGCAGGCTTTGTAGGTGTGAGCATGCGACCACACAGCAGCCAGTTACCAGCTTTTAGAAGTTATTTAATTGTTAGATGCTAAAATTGACTTGAAATATAAGGAAATTGAAGGAGTGGGAATAGATGTAGGCATGTAATCCTGTCTCTTCCACACCAAATCCAGAGCAGCAGAATTAAAGCAATTGAGACAGCAAAAGTTGAGCTCAGTAATGCTTCCCCTCTCAGCAGAGTCTGTCTGTGCCTGAGGCTAACTTAGAGGATAAGTTATCCTGCCTCACTGTGGGGCAGTGAAGAGGGAGTGCTGGATGTTCTTTTCAGGCCTCTCACTCCCTTCCCTTCCCAGGGGCAGGATGGTCTGCAAGTTGCCTAAAAATCTGCTGCTTACTTCCTGGGAGAGCAAAGAATTGGAACACCTGCAGAGCCTTTAAGTGCTGGAGCTCTTGTGGGTTGGCATCTTCCTCTAAAGTGAGGCTGTTTGTCAGCTCCCCTCTGCTTTTCCCAACAGGCTGTTCTGGAGCGAGCGGAAAATCACCAAGGCCAGAGAGTGGTTCCACCGCACAGTGAAGATTGACTCTGACCTGGGGGATGCCTGGGCCTTCTTCTACAAATTTGAGCTCCAGCACGGCACAGAGGTGAGCATGTGCCTGGGAACAGGGGAGGCAGCAGCAATCCCTGGCTGGCAGGGGTTGCTTGGGATCGCTGCAGTGCTCCTGCCTGTGTGGTCACAGGGGAGGCTGGCTGTCACGCCTGGTCACGAACGAGCATGAACAGGCCTGTGTGGTGGCTTTGAAAAGGTGCTGTCATTAGCTGAGCTGTGTTTCAGGCTGCTTTGCTGTCCAGAGTCCTGCTGGTTCATGCAAAAATCTCTGAAATCAATCTTCCTCCTGTAAAAGTCAAGCTTGCTCAGAGGGGATTGTGCTGGAATTGTGGTGCTGGGTTTGTGTAAGTGGGGCTGTTTCATCCCAAGTGTTGAGTACAGGCTGCACGTGAACACAGCCAGAGGAACAGCCAGCTCTAATCTCTTACAGCAGTTTTTACTGCTGATACCACTGAAATGATGGGGGTGTTTATCTTCTGACTTCAGAGAGACCTTTCAATTGACACAGCTCCTGCAGGTGGTAATGCACAGGAAGTTCCTGCTGCAGTTTCTCTGCAGTAGTCAAAACTTGCTTACCTGCACCTCAGCCAGTTTGTTCAGCCAGGCAGGAGACTTGCTGCTTCTGAATTTTTACTTGGACTTCCTTTGAAAATAACAGACCCCAAACCCCACCATAATCTTTGGAAGAATGTTTGAATCAGGGAGGGTTTAATTTTTGGCTGTGTTCTGGAACAAACCAGGACAAACTGTCATTTCTCTTCCCTGCAGGAGCAACAAGAAGAGGTGAGGAAGCGCTGTGAGAATGCTGAACCTCGCCACGGAGAGCTCTGGTGTGATGTCTCCAAGGACATAGAGAACTGGCAGAAAAAGATTGGAGAGATTCTCGTGCTTGTGGCAGCCAAGCTGAAAAATACCTTCTAGAGTGTGCTGGCCTCAGCTGCCTTAGAGATCCCTGTAGGACTTAAACTGCTCGTGGTGCATTTGCCCTTTCAGTGGCACAGATTTCGAAAGACAGGACATGGATGATGATAGGAAAGAGCTTTCTCCCAAAAGGAGAAGCTGCTTCCTTCTTTCCCCAGCATGGCCATCAGCTTCTGCAGCACATGGGAACATTGTAGCTGCTATCACATAGGAGACAGGAGCAGTCTTGTGAGGCTCGGTTGGCATTTCCATGTTGATTCCTGATCCCCCCCTGCAAACACAAGCTTTAGTTAGTGCTTGTATGGATTCTGACATGTGGCAGTCCCTCTGTTCTTGGCCCTGGCATGTGTTCCCTGTCCCCCTTTAGTGTTTGGCCCATCTGATGTTGGTTCCTTGTTCACAGATCTGGGTTGTTGCTGTTGGAATGCACTGAGTGTCCTTGAAGGAGATGGGTGGAGTTTTGGGAGCAGCCTAGCAGCACAGGAAAAGGTCTGGGCTGGTTCCTCTTTAGGTGCTTTAGTTTGGTCTCTGCTAATAAGCTTCTGCACAGCTTGGAGGTGTTCCTCCAACCTGAGCAGCTGGAGCATTTTGTCAAATTCAAAAGCATATTTTTAGAGAACTTTTCCTCAATTTTTAAATGTATATAGTAAAGCTTATTCTTTTAGGTGTCTGAGTTCATTAAGCACCGTGGAGGTTTAAAGTAACAAGGCAAAACTCAGCAATCCCTGAAAGCCCTTTTGAAGGAAGAACATTCATTTAGAGTTTTTGGGAGACTTGTGCTGTGACTGCCTGTGGCTGGGAGGTTTGATTTCTATCTGTAAGTGCAGATAGAAAAAAGCAAACTCAAGGGAGGGAAAGTTTTGTGTTTGGGACCCTTTGTACACTGTCTTCAATTTTTGACACTTGTGATGTGTACTATTTTTACCCCAACCTCCTGACTTTCTTGTGATCATAGAATGAGAAGCTGTACTGTCTTACACCTGAGGCTATAGCAGCTGTATCCAGGTCTGTGGGTGTGCATTATCACATGTATTTAGTTGGAAGAGAAACTCCCTTATTACTTGTTGGAGAATATGTATAAAATACAGCTTCTTCTTTTTTTTTTGTTTCCTTCTGTTGTCTTCAAGTGTGGTCTTGCCCTTTGATTCTGACTGGGAAGAGTGGGTCTGATAGCAGAAACCTTTGGACTTATCAGGCTCCCACCACTCTGGGAAGGTGCCTGCCAGTGGTGGCTGCACCAAGCTGGGCTACGGCCTCTTGCCAGAATGGATGAGGAGCCTGAAACGGATCTTTTAACGCTGGAGCAGAAACGGTTGGTCTGGAAGCAAAAGCCTTTTTTCCTTTGGGTTCATAACGGAAACTCCTGTGCATTCTCTGGAACAGCTGATGAAAGGGTGTAAATCAGAGATGTCCTGTGGAATTGTAGTTTCCCTAAGGTGAGTGAGAGGCACTGGGAGTTGAGAGGGTCTAGCTCAGGGATTTTGTGCCATTGCTGGCGTCCTTCAGGTGGGTGGGCTCAGAGAGAGTGGAAGAGTTTGGGAAGGGGAGTGGAGGTAATGTGAGAAGGAGAGGGTAGACATGGCAAGGGCACCTGGCTGGACAAGGATTCAAGACTGAGGCAGAAGCTGTAGGATAAAATTTAAAAGTAGTTTTCAATGTGTGCTGTCCTTCAGCCTCTTGTGCTCACATGGGGGCTATATCCTGCTTTTCTGGGCAGGGAATGTGGCATTCCTGGTGTAGTGATGGGCTGGGGAAAGCTGGGTGCCTGTGGTGCATAAATCCCTCTGCCTAGCAGTGCTGTGGTGTTGGTGGCTGCAGAATTGGGATGGGAAAGGGAAGTGGGAATTGCAGTGGTGGGGCTTTTCCTGCTGGAGAGATTCCTGACTTGTGTAGGGAGCATTTCCCTTGAGCCAGATAACATGGGTGCGACCCACTGATGGGATGCTTGTGCTAGCCCTGCCCTTTGCTTAGGTGGCAGCAACACAGCTTGCAAAGAATTTTTGGGATGTGGAAGCCCCAAGGAAGGGGCCCTGTGCTGGACACTGCGCCACCTTCTCACAGCATCAGGCTCCTTTGGCCACCTGCTCCTGGTACCTGCAGCTTCCCTTTCCTTTGGGCTACATTCCTTAGCTTGGGGATTATTTTTTCTTACTTAAAAGGGATCATCAATTTTAGAGCCTTTTAATGTTTGTGGATGTCTTGGTGGTTTTTAAATAGATTATGGCACCCATGAATTTTGGCTATATATAGAGCTCACTAAAGAAGTTATATGGGTCCTGTCCCAGTGGAATGTTGCAGTGTGCTGTGGGTCCCACTTCCTGGGCAGGAACGTTCTCACTAAGCTGAGCAGAGCTGGATTATTCACCATTTGTTCTATTTCTTACTCAATCACCCACATTCAGTTCCTCAGCGGAGCCTTGTTGCTGTCAGTTCAGTTTTTCCCAAAATTGATAACAAATTGAGTCAGGGCAATTTCTGTGCCTGGGCTGGGGGTGAGGTACAAAATGCAGAGGGGAAGGAGGAGGGGGCTTTGGTTGGGAGCACGAGGACAGTCCTCGTGTTGATATTCCGGGGGTCTCACCCTGGACAGCCACTTTTGCCATGGGTTGGTGCCGCTGTCAGTGTTCAGGCGCTGCCGTCTGTGAATCCAGAGTGAAACAACCGCCCCAGGCCAACAGAAATCGAAACTGCGGGGGGTTGCAGCACAAGCGTGCAGCTCCAGGGTAGGGACACGCGTGGGTTGGGATCCCCGGGTGGGTGCGAGCAGGGGGTACTGCCCCGCCGGCCCCTCCTGGGCAGGGGGACCTTGTCCCAGCCTGGCCCGCCGCCCCCCGGGAGCGGGAGCGGCCCCGCAGCCCGGGCACGCTGCGCTCCTCGCTGCGCTCCGCCGGGGCCGGGGGGGCCGGGGCGGCCTCCCCCGCGGGGGCCGGGGCTGGGCCGGCGGCGGTGCCGTGTCCCGTCCCCCCCGCGGCCGCCGGGCCCGTCCCCTCCCACCGTGGAGCCAAGTTCAAACCGCGGGCCCCGGCGCAGCGGGACGGGGCCGGACCGGGCTCCCCGGGGCCGCTGCAGGGGCCGCGCCCGCGGGGCTCCATGGTGAGTGAGCCGGGACAATCCCTTCTCCCCGGGAGCCCTTTCCTCTCCTCCGGGACACCCCTCCCTGGAGCCCACCGCACTGCCGGGATGGGGTCGGCTTGGCCGGGGTGGGACTTGCGGCACCCGCGGTGGGCTTGGGACCTGTCGGGAGGTGACCGGTTCTGAAATGAGGCTTGGAGCGACCGGGAGAGGGGCCGGTCCGTCCGGGAAGGGGTTCGGACTGGCCGAGATGAGGCCGGGCCACTTGGGAAAGAGCTTGGAGCCGCTGGAATGGGGTTGGGCTGGCTCCAAATGGGACTTGGATCCTTAGAAGGGTCGCGATGGGACAGAGCTGGGAGTCCGTGAGGAAGGGGCTCTGGTCTGGTCGGGGAAGCTGGTCCAGCTGGGATCAGGCTGCTGTGTCTGGGATGAGGCTCAGACCTCTCTGGGATGAGGTTTGGATGTGGCTGGTCCTGGGGGAGAGAACGGAGGGTCTGTCCTTCCCTTGGGGCTCTGGGTGGTGACAGGGTCCCACTGGGTAGGAGGGAGTGAGGGACAGAGCCTGTCTGGCTGGAAGGACCTGGTGACCCCGATGGGGTTCCCAGGCTGGCGGCAGGAATTGCCTCTTGCTGCCCTGCTGGCTGGGACTGGCAGGAGTGCCAGCAGGAGCTGCTCTATCAACAATGGTGATTCCCCTTATCTCCTCGTATTTGCTGGAGG
Organism: Phylloscopus collybita; assembly: GCA_027886175.1. Taxonomy (NCBI): domain Eukaryota; kingdom Metazoa; phylum Chordata; class Aves; order Passeriformes; family Phylloscopidae; genus Phylloscopus; species Phylloscopus collybita. The sequence continues at coordinate 6,854,388 of JAJNNQ010000027.1, read as the reverse complement.
ATTAGAGAGAGGATGAGATTAGCTGTGCCTCTCCTGCACCCGTGCTTCCCAAGGCTGCTCCTTCACTGTCAGCTCTCCCCTGGGAAGGGATTTGCCACCTGCCTGTAGCTTGTTGCTGTGGGGTGGGGGTGAGGGCAGAAGGAATAACCCTAAATCAGCTGCTGAACTTGTTCTCCATCCTGAAGGGGGAGAAGTCAGGAGCAGGATTTGTCACCTCAGTCTCCTTGCATCCTTCTGTCACTGCTGCTTCCCTGCTTTCCATGGTGGGGGGGAAGAACCTCCAGCATCTGCTGACCTCCTGCCCTGGCTGCTCTCTGAACTACTCTGCACTTCCTTCCAGGCTGAGCACTGAGCCCAGGCTTGGCTGTCTTGGAATACTGGAAATTGTGTGCTTTCTCCTGAAACTGGGTCTCAACTGTTTAATAAAGCACTTCAGGGAAGTCATTCCCATTTTCATGGTACAATTGCACAGCCTTGCCCTCCTGGCAGAGGAGACTTCTGGAGAGTAACCCTTAGACTTTGGTCAGGGTGTCCCAATGGAAGCAGTGCTCTCCTTTGATGTCCCTGGGGATTATACCCTCGGCTCTCTGCTCGATCACCTCTGGGGCAAGATCTCTCAGTGGTTTGCAGGGAGCAAAGCCAGCAGCACAAGGAGGCTCTTCCCTGCCCTTCCCAGCTCCCAGATGGAGCTCAGCACAGCTCTGCTGGAAGGTGTGTGATGAGGGATGCTGAAGAGCCGGGTGGGATTTCTGCTGGTTATACCTGGATTTGCTCCTCTCTTTGCATGTGCCTGTGCTCTGAGGTGACAGTTGTGCCCATGTGTTCCCAGAACTGTGCTGTGTTGAATTTTGCCTCATGTTAAGCCTTCATCCCTCTCATTGAGCTGCAAGAGGGTGGGAAAAAGTTTCCTCACCCTTTTGGAGCCGGGTGCAGCTCAGGATTGAGTAGGGAGCACGGAGCAGGTGCAGATTTTAGGAGCATCTCACCAAAGAGGACAGATGGAGTGTGCCTGGGCTTGGAAATCAGTGAGGAAAACTCTTCCTTCTGGCTTCTTGGAGCAGAAGAGCAAGTGCAGGTGCTAGAGAAGGCAGTGCCCCCTGAGCTGAGGCGGGGAGCAGCAGGCAGAGCTGTGGCCCCTTCCCCCTCGCTCCTGCTTTGGCTGCAGTGCAGGGATTGCATAGTTGGAAGGAGCTGAGCTGCTTTCTGCCTGCCCAGACCTGACACCTGCGGCACGAGGGTTGTTTGGGAGGGTGTTGTGTTTGGGGGGGACTTTTCCTGAAAACGTGAAATGATAGAAATGCCAGGATGGGGCCCCAGGGCTGTGCCATCGCTCAGCAATGTGGAGACCTGTTGAGCTGTTGGGCTCTTTTCCTGGCACAAATTTTGAGCTCCCCATCCCTACTCTGCTGCTGCTGAGCTGCTCAAATATCCCCAGTCCTGGTCACTTGAGCTTGTGCTGGCTTTTCTTCAAAGCTGTGGGATTGATCCCTGCCTCGGAGGGTCCATCCACCCCTCCCTGTGCCCCTCTGCCAGCTCAGGTGTCAGCACTCGGGGTTCCCCGCTCTGCAGGGGCCAGCGTGGGGCTGTTGGGAGCCAGGAGGCTCAGCAGCAGCTGGGATGTGCTGGTGAGAGCAGATGCTTGAGCTGCTTCTGTCTGGCTTGTGGTGAGGGCCCCTGAGCCTGGGATGAGCATGAGCTGCAGGGAAGCTGGGAAAATGCTGTATTAGTTCCATCCATGCAGCAGAGGGGTGGGAGCATCCTTTTGAGGGTGTTTGGATCTGTTTGGGCTGAGGTGTGGATGTTGCTGGTGGGGACCAGGCAGCTTCTGCCTCCAGCTCCTGTCCAAGGAGCCCAGCACCTCCCTGTCTGCTCCCCTTGGGTTTTGGCACTTGAGATTCTCCAGCCTTGAAATGACACAAAGTGGGGATCTAGTAGAACCACACTGGGGCAAAGAGCTCAGGAATGAGCTCCATAGACTGACACAGGTCCCTGGCATAGCTCTGTGCCACAAACCCACCTGCTGGCATGAGAGAGAGCTCTGTGTGTGCCATGGGCAGCGCTGCTGGGCTGAAGCTGGAGCAGTTTCCCAAGGGCTTTGCTCCAAGGGGAGATGGCTCATCTGGGAGGATGTTCTTTGGGAGAGGAGGCAGCTGAGGCTCCTCCATCACAAGTTGCATCTTCAGGTACAGGTCCAATGAGCTCCTGACTAGGGGTTGAAGGCAGAGCCCAAAACATTCCTTAATCCCCAGCTGACTCTGAGCCCTTCCCTGGCAGATTTTCCCCCGGGCGCTCTCCTGTACTGTTCTGCTGCTCCTGCTGGTGGCCGTGCTGAGCAGAGGCAGGAGGTGCAGCATCGCCAAAATCCTCCGGCAGTACCGTGCTGTCATCTTCCATGAGCTCCAGAACCTGGTGAGCCGAGGCAGGGCTCTGCCTGGGGGCCCAGCCCTGGCTCTGGGGGTGCTGCTGGGCTGGGTGCAGCCCTGCTGTGGGATGTGGGGAGGGAAGCTTAATATGGAGCTGGCTGCTTTGCCAGCAGTGTTGAGGAGGGGGTTGTGTTTAAATGGGGGATGCTTGCTCCAATCCAGCGAGGTGCTGGATCTTCTTGCTTTATTTCTCCAGAGAAACCTGACTGGGTCGGTGCACAGGAGCGGGAGGGCTGGGCCCGCTTGTCGTTCGGACAAGGTGAGCACGGAGGGACCCGGGGCTGGGGCATGGCCTGGGCTGAGCCCCCAGGGAGCCACGGAGCCTCCCTCCCTGCCCGGGGCCCTGTGCTTCTCCTCTGCAGGAGCAGAAGATCCTGCTGTCCATCCACAACCTCAGCATGTCCCTGTGGGAGGTGGGGGCCGGCACCCTGCAGGGCCCTGAGGAGCTGGCGGTCTGGAGGGTGGCCAGGAACACCAACTTTGTGCTTCGGGAGAACTGCAGGAAGATCAGCAAGGTAGGAAGCCCTCTACTTCCCAGCCTCGTCAGTGGCTCCCAGGGCTGTGGGCAGACCTTGCCTTGCTTTGTGCTCTCCTGGCTGCCTGTGAGGAGTCTCCAGGAGCCTACTTCCTTCTGTCAGCTGGGGAATGCTGATGGCACATCCATCCCTGGGAGCTTCAGGATAACCAAGGGAGGGAAGCTCAGTTGGGGCAGTGTGGGCCAGGCTGGTGGGGTTTTCCCACTGGCTTCCAAGTGGGTTTTTCCACATGTGCCACGATGCCATGGCTGAGGGGAGCACAGGGCCTTGTCCTGGTGGGATGCTCACCCTGTGGGTGCATTTATCCTGTCCTGCTCTTGCTCCTGAGTGCTCCAAGGCAAGAATTGGGATTTTTCCCCTAAAGGCTAGTCTGGGTTCCTCCAGCACCTCCGTGCCTCTGCTGGGGAAACCCCATCCAGGGATCCAGGAGGATCCCTATGGCATCACCAGCAATTCATCAACCAGCAGGGAAAAGCAAGGGCAGTGCAGCACCAGCTCCCAGCTCTGCCTGACCCTGGCACAGTGCTGGGACTGTCCTCCCTGCCACTGCTGGGGACATTGGCTGGGGACAACCCTGCCTGGGGTCTGCTCGTGTGGGATGGAGCTGCTCCTGCCCTGGAGATCTGACCTGGTGTCTGTGAGTGTGCTGTGGGGTGCACACCGCCAGCTCAGACAGGGACAGCCACCTCTGGGGCCTCCTGGGGACCTGAGACCATGTCCTTGCCGTGGCCATAGGCAGTTTGGCCACCTCAGCCGTGCAGAGCCTGTGTGTGGTGGCATTTGTCCCCTGACTAATGTCTCTGTGATGTGGGGGGGGATTTCTGCTCCCTCCCCCGGCCCCCGGCCCGCAGAGCCCGCTGCCCGCCACCCCGGCACAGCCCCGGCAGAGCCCCGGCCGCAGGAGGAAGCAGCTGCGGGAGATCGGCAGGAAGGCGGAGAGGCTGGCGACCTGCTGGGAGAAGCTCAATGCCCTGCACGCACCCCGCCAGGCGCCCTGGGACTCGTAGGGACGCCCTCGCCGCACGCCCGGGGGATGCGCTGCTCCGGCACCGGGGCTGCCCGTGGCTTCTTTGGGAACCTGGGACAGACTCAGCCTTGAGGGCAGGGGCGTTGCTGCCGGCAGATGCCCGAGCTGAATTCATCCTCCTGCTCCCAGCGGTGCCCAGGGGCCAGATCCACCACCCGTGGCTGGGGCTGGCAGGTTGGTTGGCTGTGGGATGGCTGTGGCAGAAACCTGGAACACCAGAAGCGCTGGGAAGAAGAAGGGAAAGAACCAAAAATAGAAGGTGAGGTGTGGATTCTCAGTTGCTCCTGGCCCTGCAGCACCTGCTGCTCTCTTGAGGACAAAGGGTGTGTTTTGGGGCAGAAGGAGCACCTGTGGGGCCAGGGCTCCGGGGGCTCTGCTGGAAGTGAGGGCACAGTGCATCTGCAAGGCTCTGAGGTTTTTAGGGCTGTGGATGGGACAGGTGTCCCTGGGGCACTGCTGGGATATGCAGAGCAGCCGGACACCCACAGTGGACAGGGAAGTAGAGGTGCATCACTGGGCACCTGGGGAAGCCTGGGGAGTTCTGATATCCAAAAATGCCAGGCAGCTGTGGGGGCTTGAGGCCAAGGCTCAGACAGGCAGCACTGTGGAGGGACCCACAGGCCTGGCACTGTGGGTGCCCCAGCAGGGAGGAAAGGGGGAGGTGTGGGGTGAGGTGAAGTGAAGGACATCCTCCCTTGTCCCTGTGCTCTGCCAGCACCCCATCTGTGGCCTCCACTGCTCTGCTGGGTGGCAAACAGCCCCTGGGAAGCCAGAAATAAAACCTCTCCTTCCCTGGAAGTACTTTGGGTGCTTTATCTGGTGATCCAGGGGCCCTTGTGCTGTGGATGGAGCTGGCACAGTGCAGGGTCTGGCCATGGTGCTGGGCCTGTGGAAGCCCAGGCAGAAGCCCCCAGCAGTGGAGGGCACAGTGGCCTCTGCTCACTTTATCTGCATCCCTGGTGCGTGGGCGATGGAAACCAGGAGCTGCTTTTTTGGAAGGACGTTTTCCCTGGAGCAACAGCCAGGAGGGGCCTGTAGTGTGCCTGCCTCAGTTTCCCCAGCCCATCTGCGCCCGTGTGGATGCTGTCCCAGCCCTGGGCGGGGATGGCTGTGGAGGACACGAGATGGCAGCAGCGGGCTGTGTGCGCGGAGCGAGCCGGGCACTGCCCCCGCCGCCTGTTCCCATGGCCACACCAGCATCGCCGGCCCTCGCCCCCACTGAGCCTCGGCCACCGACCCCTGCGGGCTGTGGGCGGGGGGCAATGAGCGCTGCCAGTGGGTGCGATACCCCGCTACGCCCTGGAGGAGGTGGGGGGCTCAGACTGGGAAGGGGCGATTCAGGGAGAGGACGGCAAGGGATGCTGAGGGGTCCTTGCCCAGACCCTGCCTCTGGGAATTGGGCTGGGAGGAGCTGGAAGGGCTTCATAACCAGGGGTGGGTGGGAGAGAGCCCTCCCTGCCCCGGGCACATCGCTGGGGTGTAGCAGGGTGCAGGCAGGGCCGGTTGATTCCATGGGGCAGGACAGGGACCCTGGTTCTGGGGTCAGAGCAGGGGGTGCAGCCTGGGAATGCTGCTCTTGTGGGCTCCCTGGAAGGTGCTGTCTGCCTGGCACGGGGCAGGCTGGCACCAGGGGCCATCCAGGGGGCCACAGCTCAGCACATCCCAGTGCCAGAGGCCTCCTGGTGCCGTGCTCCTCCCTGGCTGGCCTGGGCTTCTTCCTCTCAGCTCCATCCTCCTCCTCGGGAGTGAGCACTGCCCTTTCTGCTGCCCCCACAGGAGGTTTTGCACTGATTTAGTTCCTAGGATTTCTCCTTATTCCTCTTCCCTTATCCCAACCACCGTCCCTCCAGAAACCACCAGCATCCCAAAACAGCCTTATTTGGTGCTTGATATCCCATGGATGAGGTGGGGGGGCCACGGCAGCACCTGACAGCTCAAGCACCAACGGGATCAGGATCAGGCTGGGGACAGGGTGACTCACAGCCTTTTTCTTTATCAAGGCTGGAACAAAGTCCCCCCTTCCAGTGACCAGTCAGCACCTTCCCAGATAAAACAGAGTAAAAACCACCTCCCCTTTACTGCCCTTCCCTCACAGGCAGCTGCTGTTGAGCAGGGAACCTGGGAATGAGTGCATGGAAAGGAAGGGAAGAGTGAAGGAAAAGGCAATGGGGAGGGAGGGGAAAAAACGAGGTCGAAGCGATGGTGGAATCACAGCGAAAACAGCCGGAAAAAGGAAACAGGCCCTGAAAAGTCAAATAAAAATAGCAGGGAGGCGAATCCAAGTGTGCAGCACATGGGAGTGAGCGCATTTCCTTCGAGGGCAGCACCGCACGCTCCCGGCTGCTCCAGGGGGGTCGCTCTGATGTGGCTCCAGCTGCTGCCACGGCCCCCCCCGGTCCCCCCCGTGCTGTGCCAGGCACTTGGCAGCAGCTCAGTGCCCAGCCAGCCCCTGCCTGGCCAGGGGTCCCCGTGTGCCCTTGTGCAAGCCCCTCGGCGCTGGGGCCGCAGGATGTGCAAAGCTGCACACGGCTGTTGGAGCTGAGGGGGCGCAGGGGCCGGGGGCTGCCGGCCGTGCCCGCATCCCCGCCTGTGCCCTGCGCCGCCGGCGCCGCGCTGCCAGATGCATCCGAGCACTGTGTGAACAGAACAATCTCAGCTTCCTCCCCTCCCCGCTTGTTTTGCAATCACAGCAGGGTCCCGCTGGGAGACCGAGGTTGGTGGAGGGGCCGCGGGGACAGGGATAGGGGCGAGGATGGGGGCTGGTGCTCCTTGCCAGGACCAGTGGGCTGCATCCCAACCCAGCTCGCTGCTAAGCTCGGAGGCAGCAGCAGAACCCAGCGTGGGGCACTGTTCTGGGGGACAGTGATGGGGGATCAGAGTGGGACACTGGGGGCCCACACAGGGGTGCAATGCCCAGGTGCTGTGCTGTGGGTGCACATCGGGGTACTGTGCCCAGGAACTGTGCATGGGGAGTTTTGCTGGGGTCCACTCTGGAGGACAGGGGCTGCTGTGGTTCCACAGAGGCAGAGCTTTCCTCACCACCACTGCTCCACCAAAATGCAGCCGTCCTGAGCCATCACCATCTTGGGGGCCAGCAGCCCCTCCTGGCTCCGGGGACCCTTGCCCACATAAACCCTCTGCTTTAATCCTCACTCCCCTTGCAGTGGGGCTGGGGGCACAACTCCTGGCAGCCCTGGCACCCACTGGCTGGGTCTGATGGAGCAGAGCAGCGTTTTGTTCTCTCCCATCTCTCCTCAGCTTCGTGAAGCTGCTGAAAGCCAAGATTTACAGTGTGATAAACGCTGGAGGCTCTGCAAAATATCTGACTGCTCCATCCTTTGGAGAGTGACTGGTTTGGAGGAGCAGGGAGCTCTGGGCAGCACACCCAGAGGCAGAACAGCGGGTCTCAGGGAGGAGGGATGGCCGGGACCGAGGCTGATGGAGCCGTGCCATGACCCAGGTGGGGGCCAGCACCCCTGGCCGTGGGTCACCGGGTGCCTAAGCCCCTCTGGGCAAGCGGGAAAGCGCCGACCCCCTCCCATCATTTCTTGGGCCTCTCGCTGGTTTTTGGAGCATCTGCCGACCAGATTGCTCCGCGGCGTGCCGGGGTGCCCGTGCCAGGACATGCCAGCCGGGAGGCGGGGTGTGCCCGGGCCCAGCTCCGGGTGTGCTCCCTCCCTGCGCCCTCATCGCTCGCTCCCCCACTGGGTGCCGCGGGCTGCTCCGCGGGAGCCTGCGCCCTCATGCTCGCTGGGAAAGGCCGGGAGATGCTGGAAGGCGGCTGCTCCTCTGTCTCCAGCAGCAAGAGGTTGGCAGCCCCGGGGCTGTGCCTGCATGTGGGTGTGAGTGAGTGCTGGGCTGTGTGTGCACGGGGGTGTCTGTGCATGTGTGTGTGTGTGTACACGTGTGTCTGGGCACAGGCCTGGGACGCTGTGAGTGTGTGCAGGGCTGTGCACACACCCGTGTGTGATCACAGGTGTGCACAGGCCCCTGTGTGTGCTCACAGGTGTGCACACACCCGTGTGTGATCACAGGTGTGCACAGGCCCCTGTGTGTGCTCACAGGTGTGCACACACCCGTGTGTGTGATCACAGGTGTGCACAGGCCCGTGTGTGTGCTCACAGGTGTGCACACACCCGTGTGTGATCACAGGTGTGCACAGGCCCGTGTGTGTGCTCACAGGTGTGCACAGGCCCGTGTGTGTGCTCACAGGTGTGCACACACCCGTGTGTGCTCACAGGTGTGCACACACCCGTGTGTGTGATCACAGGTGTGCACAGGCCCGTGCGTGCGGCTCCTCTCCCCAGCTGCTCCCCGGCAGGGTGTCTGTCTGCAGTCCCGCCGGAGCTGCCGCTGGAACCGGCAGGCCTGGGGTGCCGGGCTGAGCGGGAGCTCTCACGGAGGCCGGGTGCTGCCGATCGGGCCCCGGTGGTATCGCGGCTCCCCGGGCGGGTGCCGGTCCCGGCGGCTCCCGGCGCCCAGCGGGAGCCGGGCAGTGCTGAGGGGCCGGGCCGGCCCCCGCTCCGATGGCCCCACACTCATGGGGCACAGCCATACCGAGCCGCCAAGAAGATGAGGGGCTTCTGGGGCTCGTCTGAGGAAGGGGGAAGCGAGCTGCCTCCCGCCCCCAAGGCCCCTGGCCCCACTGCTCAGCCCGCAGCATCCTGCGCCGGGGCCCATTGTTCGGCCGCGCCGGGCTGCGGGGCAGGATTTCTTTGTCAGAGCTCGGCAATATTTTATTCTAACAATTAACCAAACACGCCCGGGCCCCCAAGCCTGTTAGTGATTATTGGAGGGCGAATTCCCCAGCCTCTCTCCCTCTTGGTGTTGGCTCCGCCTGGGGCTGCACCGGGTGGAAGGGATCCAGCCCCTCTCCCACCCGCTCAGGGCTGGGGACCCCCAGCCGCGCCGGCAGCCCCCCACTCCTGCAGCCAGCGCTGGGGGCTTCGGTGGCCTCGACCCCCTCGGGAGCCCGCGAGCATCGCCCGCATTGTCTCGGCAGCAGCGGGATCCGTGGGGGCGCAGGGGCAGCGGTGATTCATGGCAGGGGGGATGTGAATCACAGCCCTCGCTCTCCGGGCAGGATGCGGCCCCGCGCTCCCAGCTTGCCGCATGCCAGCCATGGACCGCAGGCTTTGTCCTCCGCAGGGTGGAAGCGGCTCGCTGCCCGTGGTGGGATGGGATGGGGCCACTGCTCTTCCTGGGATGCTGGCGCAGCTTTCCCAGCTCCAGCTTCGGGGTGGGATGAGGGTGCTGCGGGTGCCTCCTGCATCCTGGCTCTCTCCGAGGCTGCTCGCCGTGCTTGGGCTGCATCCTCACCGCTGCACCAGTGGTAAAAACAGTTGGCGTTTCCCTGTGCAGCCTCTCCTGGAGGGTGAATTGCCCAGCTCAGGTTATCAGATCCCTGTAAAGTCCTTTGCTTGGGGCCATCTCCCTGCTGCTGCAGCTCCACGGGCAGTGGATAGAGAGTTCCTTTCCTGTAGCTGTGGCCTGAGCTGGCAGCCTCCTCCAGGTGCTGCCCGTCGTGGGCAGGGGAATCTGGAGCTGAGGGTCGGGGTGAGCCCTGAGGGTGATGCCGCTGGCTGAGAGCGAAGCCAGTGCCCTGCAGAGCGGCCGTCTGGCTGGGTCAGGGACTGTTAACCATCCTGGGGGAGACACCCTGAGCAGGTCTTTTCTCTGGCTGCTGCCGGGAATGAACGAATGCTGGGAACCACTGGGACACGGGAGCGGGGTTGCAGCTGCAGGGCGGGAGGACGGAGAGGTGCCCAGCTATGCCGGCATCCTCGACAGCCCGAACCAGGCGTGGGGGCAGGAGCGAGTGCAGGCAGCATCTCCTGCCTGCCGATCCTGCCGGTAGCATCCCCTGGCCGCTGCTGCATGCACGCTACTGCCTAAACCTGCTCCTTCAGAGCCAGGGCTCCTTCCTCAGCGCTGCTGTCCGGCCCCGGGCTCTCAGCCTGATCCCGGATCTTAAAATACAGCGAGTCCTCGAAGCAGAGCCGCTCGGGCGGCCGGGCTAGGCAGGGCAGCCGGAGGGCGGCACCGGTGAGCAGCCCGGCCAGCAGCGAGGCACCGACGGCCACCGCCAGCCCCGCAGCCTGGCACAGCGCCTGCCCGCCCCGCCACTGTCCCTCCAGCACCTCGCTGGCATTGCCCCCAGCGGAGGACAGCTGAGAGGGCTGCGACCCGGAGGTGTCCTTGGATGCCACCAGGACGGCCACGACGCTGGCTGCGGCGCCGAGGATGCCGGGCAAGCCGTGGAGGTTGTGGATGCCGCACTGGTCGTGGAGCGTGAGCTTCCTCGCCAGGAGCGGGGTGAGGAACCCGAAGCCGAGGACACAGACCACGGCTGAGAGGCTGCCCAGGGCAAGCGCAGCCACCGGCGGCACGGCCATGTCGGCCACCACGCCGACAGCCACCCCGCCGGCCAGGCTGCCGTTCTGCAGGTGGCCGGGGCTGAGTTTGCCGTCCCTCTCCAGCAGGCTGGAGGCCACCAGGGTGGTTATGGCACTGGCACTCATGGCCAGGAGGGTGTTCAGGATGGCGCGGTGCTGGGCATCGCCTGCTTGGCAAAGGACAGCCACGAAGCTGGGCCAGAAAACCCAGAGGATGAGCGTCCCCACCAGGGACATGAGGTCAGAGCTGGGTGTTGGGGTCTCCTTGGGGTGCAGTGGCGGCTGTGTTGCCCTGAACAGAGCCTTGGACACGCCAAGGCCGAAATAGCAGGAGAAGAGGTGGATTGTGATGGTGCCACCCACATCCAGAACGCCCAGACAGGTGACAATGACCCACTCGCTGGCGAGGTAGATGGGGATTTCACAGGTGGCCATGACGAGCAGCTGGCAGGGGCTGGCCCTCCCCAGGATGGCCCCCACAGAGATGAGCACTGTCACAGCAGCGAACTCAGAGATGAGGAGTTTGTGGAGGTCCAGGTGGATCTGGCCATGGTGGAAGTGGTGGAGCAGGCCCTGCAGCACCAGCGCCCACTGCATGGAGAAGTTGAGCAGGAGGAAGTTGTGGGTGAGGGAGCTGAAGCCATAGCGGGGCAGGAAGGTCAGCAGGAGTCCCAGCCCCACCACCAGCATCACCTGGATGTCCTGGAAGAAGGGGAAGGTGCTGTAGACCTGGTTGGCCACCAAGCTGGTATTCTCCGCCTGTGCTGAGGGCTCATCATAGGTGACGAAGAGGGCAAAGAAGAGGAGCAGGGCAGCCTGGAAAAGCCCCAGGAAGAGGGGCAGGAGGTGACGGGGATAGGTGGAGGGTGGCACAGCCATCCTGGAGTGGACAGGAGGGGATGGTGGTCAGTGGTCAGCAGGGCACTGGTGTGAGGTGACAGTCCAGCAGCGCTTCTAGGTTGAGCTCTGCTTGCTCCCACATCAGGGGTTTTATGGCCACAGTTAATTATTAACCAAAGATCTAAGTTTATGTTCCAGAAGAGGAGGGGTTTGCCCCTATTTTCTTTAAATATAACACCCATAAAACAACCACATGTTCTTGTTTGGCCTCCATAAAAGTGGACATGAGGGGCATTATGATTTTGAAGGGAAACAAGAAAAACCTGCGGTGGGGCAGATGAGGGAAATGGAGTTTGGTGAGGAGCTGGCCAGGGGTGGGGATACCATGGAGGCACTCACCCCCGCTGAACTTATCCCCATCCCAGGAATGGGGGCCTCCCTGCTGCAACCCTGGAGTGATGCTGGCAGCTCAGACAACCCCAGCTCCTGCTCTGGCTCTGCCACACTGCACTCCAGGTTGGCTCTGGCACCGCTGCCACCCCACTCTGTGGGATGATGCACATTTTCCTTATCCACCACTTGGACTTTGCAAAGCGCCATAAAGCTCCGAAGTCAGGGTTGAAAAGATCATTTTCTCACAGGTTTGCATTGGCTTTAATGGCTGGAAATTCATTAACAATTAGCGCGCGAGAAAAACAAAGCCCAGAACAGCCAAGCAGCTACCCCGAAGTTTCTGGGTTGCTGCTTAGTGTGACATTTTGCCAGTGAATGTCTGGAAAAAAAAAATTTAAAAAAAAATATATGAGAACCACAAGAACAAAAGGCAGAAGGGTTGGTAAATATTTGTTCCAGAGAGGAGATATTTTTGTGCTGTCCCTGATCTCAACACCCCTGCCGCGGGCGCTGGCTCCGCGCCGCTCTTCGTCATTGTTACTGGAGGATGAGGCAGGCGAGGGCGCAAAATGGGAAACAATTGTTGAATAATCTGCACGAGGGTCCTCTGCCAAACCCTCCCCAGCCATTTTTCAACCCAAAGATGCTGGAAATGGGGGCAAGAGAGAGGAGGAGGTGGTGCTTTGAAGGCAGTGGCTTTGACGGGTGAAGAGGGGTTGTGTTGTGCCCAAGCCACGGCCAACAGCAACAGAGGGGTGGTGGGAGCAGTGGGGATTTTGGGATGAGAGTTGGGATGCTTTGTCTGCCCCTAACACGTCCCTGCTGCATGGCTGGTGGTGCTAATGGCAGTGGATGCTCCTATGGGGATCTCTCAGCCAAGGAAATGTGGGGCTGGGGTCTTCATGGTGCCATTTGGCTCCTCACTGTCCCTGAGGTGGCTGGGGATGGGATGAGATGGGATGGGATGGGATGGGATGGGATGGGATGGGATGGGATGGGTAGGCAGGATGCTCCCATTGCTCCTGCCTCTGCCTGCACAGGGGCACAGCCTGACCCACCTCTCTGGCTCCCAGCTCCACCAGGCAGTGGCATGAAGGACAAAGGGATACAGGCAAAGCCTCTCCCACCCATTGCTGGTATAAAAAAGGCAAAGAAAGGAGATTTCAGCCCCAACTCCTCACCTGTGACCTTTCACACACCACACCAGCCCATCAAGGGGATTTTTGAAGAGCCAGCCTGGCACAGTGAAACCTCTTTGGTTGATGGTGGGTGAGCTACAAACCCAGGGAGATGCTTGGAGCAGGTTGTGTTCCTGTGATGGAGGAGATGGGCTGCTCTTACAGAGTTGAGGAAGCATTTTAGCTCTGGGTCAGCTGGGGTTGGGCTCCTCTCAGTGTGGCTAGAGGTGGGTGCTGCCCACTTGCTCCTCTCCTGCTCCCCACAACATCTCAGCGTGCCTCTTCCTGCTTTGGTTTGGGGCTTTTTTTAAGGTGTGGTTAAATCAAATGCTAAAAAGAAAAGCTATGGATCAGGTCTTTTAAGAAACAGAGTGCTTGGAAGGCTTCAAGGTTATGGCTCAGTGCCTCTTGCAAGGAGGAGGAGGAACATGCCGGAGGGATGCATCCTTCTGGAGCATCCCAGCACTGCCAGATCTGCTGGAGAGGACAAATAGCACATTGGGAAGTTTGGGATGTGAATTCTCTCCTGGATCTGGCCATCAGCTCTGGTAGGGGTGGAGGTGTGGGGCACCAGGAGGTTGGGGTTCGTTGCTGGACTCTGCTGGGTCAGGAGATGCTGGGGACACACGGGGAAATTCCTGTGCAGGGCTGGGCTGCTGGATTCAGTGCCTGGGGACGGGGTGTTTGAGGGGGTGGCACAGCTCGGTCAGTGGGCAACAGGGAGTTGCAAGGTCAGCAGGACACACAGTCTTTTTCCACTTGGAAATCTTGCTCTGGCAGCACTTGGGGGTTTGGGATGTTTCTTTGGGCTCCTGGGATTCCCTGTGACCCACAGCCCCCTCACATCCCTACCAGCAGCACCCTCAGCTCTGCCACATCCATGGGGCCAACCAACACCACATTCCTTTGACGAGCTATTGGGTACCACAATCCCCTTCCCTTGGGAAAAGGCCATCCTGTGGCCTTTCCACTTCCCAAACCAGATGAGGCACAAAAAGCAGTGATGCCCAAGTGCTCCCCAGACCAAAGACCCCACAGCCGAGAGAGGGGAAGCCCTGCCAGGTTGCAGATTAAAAAATAACCTTTATGGCACCCATAAAAGAAGGTCGAAATTCCAAGAGGTCGCTGGGAAGGTGAAAGTCCCCCCCAGCCCTGGGGCACCCCTGAAGGCAGCAAATGATTAACCCCACAGGGCAGGGTGCACCACTGGGATGCCACCGTCCCTGTGGGGAGAAGGTCCAATCCCTCCAATAACATTTTCCAGGCACACCGAGTTTTCTCTTGGCACCAAAGGAGAAGGGATGGAGGAAGCATCTGGCGAGGGCCTGGGCAGCAGGGAGGGAGGGGAGCATTGAATTCCACCCCCCACATCCCCTTTCACTGGGGGGGGGGGCAGTTGTTTTATGGCAGGAGGACTGGGGAACCATTTTAGCAGGATCCACGCTGGGACTGCTGGAGGAGTTCCCCGCTGAGGGCTGGATACAAAGAAAAGCTGAATTAACCGAGGGTCATATAAGGCAACAGGATCTGACAGATCCGAGCCAATATATGCTGGCAGCAGCCAGTCCATGGCACTGTGAGAAACACTCCTGCAAATTTAACAAATCCCCACGGTCTAGAAAGTCATGTACAAGAAATTAATAATGAAGGGATCTAGTCATATCTGGATTTCCAGACGTTGGTCATGCTCCCACCGCGTTCTGCAGGCCATATAAGTACATGGATCTGAATCCCGGGTGCTGGGGACCGGCAGGGTTGTTACCGTCGTCTTGCCTGACCCTCCTGCGTCAGACGAGGGCTCCCGGCGAGGAGGGGATACCGGGCGGTGGCGGCTGGATCCTGCGGCCGTGCCGGGCTGGGGATGGAGGGAGAGAGAAGCCTGAAGGGGAGCGAGGTTTGGGAATGCTGCTGCGGCAATGGAGCGGGTGCTCCCACCGCCCAGCGGTGATGCACCGGCACCCAGATGGGTGCTGGGCTCCCGCTGCTGGGCGGGAGGGAGCGGCAGCTCCAAACTCATCCCTGCAGGGCAGCACCGTGTGATGGGAAGAAACTGCTGATAACACCCCCGGCCTGGACATCACTCTTTAACCCGCCGCTCCCTCCAGCCTGGAGCACCCCAAAATTCCCCATTCCCTAAAGACCCTGCCAGAAAGCCGGGCTACCTGCGCAGCTCCGGCTCTGCTCCATCCCCTCCTCAGGTCCTACAACAACCACCCTCCTGCTGCCTTAACGAGCCGGGAGTGAGCACCGGGGATGTTTTCAGAGCTCCGGGCCAGCTGTGACCCCGCGAGCCCCGGTGCCGGCTGTCAGGCGGCGGGCAGGGGGCCAGCCCCCTCCTCCCCAGCCCCTCGCAGCCGGGTCCTGCCGGGTGGGGGGGGACACAAAGCCCAACAGACGTCACCCCGGCATCACGCGGTCCGAGTGGCCTTCTCCATCTTGTTAGCACATTGTGTAACACAACATGTGGAGGCGCTGGGACCGCACACGCATGCACTCCCCGACAGCCCAACCGGGGGGAGGGGGGGGGGGGGAAAGAGGGAGGGAGAAAAAAAAAAAGAAAAAAAGAAAAAAAGAAAAGGAAAAAAAAAAAGAAAAACCCAAGAAAAAGAAAAAAAAAAAAAAAGGAAGCAATTTAAGCTTTGAATCTTTCTCTTTAAAATGTTCTCATGGCTTCATTAGAATTTGCAGCCACAGAGGCTTTGAAGAACATGGTATAAGGAGTGAAACATCTGGAAAAATTAGGATTAATGAAAACATAATTCCCAAGACTAAAGGAAAGATTAATCCTGCGTTACCACTTGTGTGTTCCACAGCTTTTCCCCAGCTCGTAACGCTGAACTTATTAAATTGCCCTGAGCTGAGTTTTCCTTTTCTCTCTCCCTCCCCTATGGAGCCCAATGGAAGCAGCTGATGCCAAATGTAAGGATAACCAACTGTGCTGGCCAGCGCTGGTGTGAGCACACCCAGCCCCTGCCCAGGTGGGCACCCACTGCCCAGCAGACCTGCGGGGGGTCCCTGGGTGGTGGTGGGGGTCCAGAGGGTTTTAGGGTGGTCTGTACTGGGCTGGTGGGTGCTGCACCCCATTGGGGCTGCACCTGCTCCTGCCTGGGGTTCTGAGCAGGGTGGGGGCTGACCAGCTCGTGGGATGCTGGGGAATTAAAGATAAATTAATTAGGCCCCTTGGATGCTTGGGCAGGGTGAGACTGAAGTGGCTCTGAGGTGCTGGTGTCTCTGGGTGGTGTTTCTGTGAGAGCAAGGGTAACCCTGGTGATGCCCCACACTGTGCCATGCTGTGTCATGCTGTGCCATGCTGTGTCATGCTGCCATACCACACCAATACATTCCATGCTGTGTTGTGCCATGCCAAGCAGTGCCACACCATGCCAAGCTGTGCCACACCATGCCAAGCTGTGCCACGCCATTCCATGCTGTGCCACACCACTCCATGCCGTGCCATGCCATGCTCTGGCACCACCCCTGCTCCAGGATCTGGGCTGTGACCAGGGGGTTGGGACACGCCAGCCCTGTGCCAGCTGACGGTGTTCAGCTTTGCCACTGCGGTGCTGGAGGGTACAGAGGGGTCGCATTGGCTGTGCCAGCCCCTGTTCAAGCCCCCTGGACAGAGCTGCTCTGAGGTCTTGGGTAGTTCCCAGGGGAGCTCAGCCATGCTGAGGGACCCTCTGGGGAAGATGCTCTGGGGTGACAGACCCTTCTCCCTGTAAAATCCTGCAGCAATTCCTTTGCCACCAGCAAGTACTGCTGGTGGATGCCAGCACTGGTTTAGGGTCACATCAGATGTTTGTCCCTGCAGCTTTATCACCACAGACACTGATCTGCACAAATGGGTGGGGCCGGGGTCGGAGTGTGTCCCTCCCCAGACCAGGGCTGTGGAATCGTGGCGCTTCTTGGGAAGAAGGAAAAACAGGAGAGCTCACTCCATTATGTCTTCATCCATCCCACCCTGGGCACGGGGAGGCCGGGCACTGCCAGCTCCACAGCTGGGCTGGCTCTGCTGATCAGCCCAGCCCAGCGATCCCGGCAGCTGGAGCCTGCAAGGATCGGGATGCTCCGAACGATGGGGACAGAGAGCAACACCCGCTCTGCCAGTCTCCGCTGGGATTTGGGTGGGCTCTTGCCTGCTGGGTGCGCCACGACGTCAGGGTGAGGAAAGCAGATGTTTGCTGCATCCCCCCCTTGCCTGCTGCCCCGGATTATGCCAGGACTGCATCCGGATGGGGCCAAAGGTGTGCTCGACCCATGCACGGGAGAACAGAGCTCATTTGCCCCAGGCCTGGTCGGAAAAAGGCTGCTTCGCCTCACACATGGAGTGAAGGAGGAGGCAGCGCTCCCAGACCACTCCCCAAGAAGGGGAGGCTCCCAAGGGACTCAAGAGGACCCCTCTCTCCCTCCTTCCCACGCTGCTATCCCACTCAGCTCCGACTTGTTTTCCAGAGAGGAAACCGGCAACCTTGCTATTATTATTTTTATTTTTTTTTTCTATTTTCCTTTTTCTCCCCGTGTGAGCGGCGGGGCCCAGCTGGGGGGCAGCGGTGCCGGGTGCCGGCGGGCGCCAGGTGCCGGCGGGGCGGCGCGGGAGGTGCCCGCCGGCCGCGGGGGGACAAAGCCGGCCCGCGGCGCTCGCGGCCGCATTGTGTGAGCGAGGAGGAGATGGATGAAGGTCACATCCTGCCACTCTTCCGATGCCCGGCACCAGGAAAAAGCTGTGCTTTGTAAATATAAAAATAAACAACAAACTCTTCCCCCCCATTTACCACCTTCCCCCCGCCCCAAGGAAAACAACAACAGCCCCCGCGGTATCGCAGCCACCTGCTCGGGGAAGTGATTTTTCATATAGGCAGGAAGTGGGGGTCTAATTAAATCTGGGGTCAAGAACATAAAGGGAGAACCAAGTTCATTTAGGAGTCCTGGAGGAGGGTGGGAGGGGGATGCTCAGCAGGGCTGTGGGGGAACCATAGGGTGGTGTTTTGGTGGGGCTGGAGTGGGGGGAATCTGGGGGTGTGTTGGCTCCAGGATGGGTGCCAGGGTATCACCTTCCTGCTGCCAGCGGGTCCAGCGTGCCACAGCGGACAGAGGTGGCAGTTCGGTCCTCACCAGGGCAGGGATGCTCTGGGGGACTCCCCACTCTCCCTGTCCCCCGGTGGGTAAGAGAAAGGAGCCCGAGGAGCATCATGCTCAGACCTACAAGAGTGTCCCCAAGCCTTCAGCGAGATCATATGAGGTTCCTGTTTCACAAGACGGAGGATGGCATTTCCATTGTGCTCGCCGGGGATGTGTTGCAACGGGGCAGCCGCTTCCATCCTTTGTCCTCCTCCCCGCAGAGGAGGAGTCTCAGCCTCTGCCAGGGTGACCCGTCACACCCTGTCCCCCCCGCCCCCCCCCCCAGCCACCAAATTTGGCTCCACTGGCCGCGGCAGCCCTCCTCGGCGGGTCCCGTCCGCAGGCATCGCCCCACCGCCAGCGCTCTCCAGCTCCAAAGGCGGCTCCTTGCACTGGGTGCCCTCGGCCGGGGGTCCCCGCCGGGTTAGGGACACTCCAGGAAGGTGATGCCCACCTCGAGCCGCTCCCAGCGCTGCCCCTGGGTGCTCCAGCTGCCTTCCCCTGCCCGCTGCGGGGCTCCTGCCTCATTTTCACCACCAATTAATAAACGAGGGACTGACCCCACCAAAGCTCAACTGGGGAGCCCTAGGTGCTGGCAGCAGCCCCAGCTCCCCGGGATGATGCCACCACCCCGGCCCCTCTCCCATGCCCACAGCAGGCAGCTTCCAGCTTTTAGGAAGCACCGCAGAGACCTTTGCCTTTGGGTCGGGTGCTCCCAGCCCGGACCCGCTTTCTATTCCCCAGCTGGGGTGTGCCGAATATAAAGTATCACAGCATTGTTATGAAAAATAATTCAAACCCACCAAAAAGGCCAGCAGCAGATGGAAGGGTGAAATGGGAGCAATCCAGGCTGGCTGTAACCCTTCGTGGGCAGGGAAGGCAGGGCAGGCAAGGGATCAGCATCCCCATCCCAGCCCTGCCGCTGGTGCTTGCGGGTATGGAAGGGAAGGTGACGGGCTCAAAGTGTCCCAGTGCAGACTGTGGGCAGGACAGGGAATGGTTTCCCATGGGAAAGGGGGAACTCGTGCCCGGGGGCTCATAAAGCAGCCGGGTTTTTTGGACAGGCTTTCGGATGCTGGAGAGTGCCCTCATCCCCGAATTCCTGCTGAAGGACGGGACGTGCAACCTGGGCACCACTCAGCCCGGGAGCTGCCCATCCCCACAGTGCAGCGGGGCGTCAGGTCCCTTCTGTGACCCCTGGTGGGACTCAGGTGCCACCCACCACACGGGATGCGTGTCCCCTCCCTGCCACCAGCATCGCGCCGCCGAGCCGGGTACCAGGGGTGGCGCTGGGGACGAGGACGCGTCCCCAGCCGCGGGCCTCGCTCCAGCTGGGCGCTGTTTTGTAAGGACTCCTGGGCCTCTGCGGCGCAGAGATAAGCCCAAGAATTCGCCGTCAGTTCCAAATATCCCGTCCGCTTCCTCCCGCCGTCCTCGCCGCCGCTCCAGCCCGCTTGTCTCATTTCCGCAGCAGCGTGCTGGGGAGCGCTTCCTGTTTTCCCCCCGGCCCCGGGGCGGCGGCGGGGGGCTGAGGGGCGCGGGGAGGAAGGGGAGGACAATGGGCGCAGGTCGGGACGGGCAGCTGCCCATCGCCCGGGACGGGGGTTCCTCGGTGGCCCGGGATGGGGCTGGGAGGGCGGGGGAAGGCGGATGGCAGGTGGCAGCAGCGGGGACGTGGGTACTGGGCTGAGCTGAGATTGCGGATGGGGTTTCTTTCCTTTCCTGATTTTTTTTTTCTTTTTTCTTTTTTTTTTTTTTTTTTTTCAAGGGCTTTGCTGTAAATCCACCCAAGCTCCCTAGAGAGCATCGTCTCCGCGCCGCAGTGGGAGCCCCTGCTCCAGCTGGGCATGAGGACAGGAATGAAGCCGGCTGGAGCCCCGGGTGGGGGGACCCTGCCCTCTATGGGACAATGCATTGCCCCCCCGCAAATCGCATTTTAGGGTCCCGGCAGTCAAACCATCCACCACAACCCTCTCCTCCCCAGCCACAGCAAGGGAAAGCAGCATCCCCACGGGGCTGCCACCTCCCAGGAGCCGTGTCACAGGGCAGGGGGTCAGGATGTGGCTGCCCCATCCCAAAATGCAGCTTCGAGACAAAAGGGATCCATTTCGGAGCTCTGCTCACTCGGAGCTCAGCAACCTCCTGCCACAGGTGGGGCCAGCCGGTGGGCAGCCCCGTGTCCCCCTGTTTTGGGGGCTCCTGCCCCGCTGTCCCGGGCTGAGTGTGAGTGTTTACTCGGTGCCTTTCTCACCGCTCGCAGCGTGGCAGGAGTTATTCAAAGGCGGGCGGAAGCGAGCGCAGCAACTGAAACAACAATGAAAAGGAAACGGAGCTCGAAAAATTCTCCGTTCATAAATCAACTGAACTGCAGGTGATCCCTGGGCAGGAGCGAGCTGAGGAAGAGACACGGCTCGGCTCGGCATGGCCAGCAGCCAGGCAGGCTCCGGCCCCCCAGGCAGGGGTGGGGGAGGCCGGGATTTCCCAGGGTGGTCCTGAGTGATGCTGGGCTCGGTGTCCATGTCCCCGGGGCTGCACACCAGGGACTTTGAGGCAGGTGAGGTGCAAGCGTTGCTGGGTTTGTTTTTATTACAAATTTTTATTATACGTCTGGGTGAGGGAGGTGAAGCTGTGCTGGGTGGGGTGGGTTTGTGGGGTCAGCATTGCATGCATGCACAGGCACACACCTCCTTTCCAGGCCAGAGGAATGCAAAAAGCCCAAGGATGTGAGGGAGTGCAGGGACCGTGCCACGGCCCCTTGTAGCCAGTAGAGTGGGGGGATATGGTAATTTTGATGCTTGAGGGGTTGCAGAGCAGCCCCACGCTTTTTATTCATCTCCATGCCTGCCTTTTTGGCTTGAAATTCATCACTTTGGAAGCAGAGAAGCCCAAAAGTTGTGGGTGAGCATGGCTCCAGTCTGTGGCTGTGCCATGGGAGATGTTGGGGTTAACGGGAGATGATCCAGGGTTCGCGGCAGCATCAGGCCATGGCTCCTTGCTGGGATCTCATAAAGGCTTTTTCCTCCTTAGGAAATAGAGCTGCTGGATTGGGTCAGGCTCCTCAGTGCTGGCAGCATCTCTGCACGGGCAGGGGATGGGCATGGTTGGAAAAAATCTCCCCCTCCTGCCTCCAGTTGTGTCCTGCAGCATCTTGCTGCAGGCAGGGTGGGGGCCAGTTTGGACAAACCTAGCTGTCCCCTCTGCCAGCTCCTGCAAGATGAGACCCAGTCCTGAGGACACCAAAAGGAGCTTGTGCTTTTGGAGCCTATGGATGGCCCCAAGGACCAGGCTGGTGGCACTGGGCTGACCTTACAGCAGAGGAAATGATCCAGTCGTGTTCCCCGCACTGGGAAAGCCAGGAGAGATTGCATGTCCCCCTCTGCTGCTATCTGTCCTCTCTCCTGTGAATTCCCTGTCATCTTGTCTTTTGGCAGAGCTGGAAAACTGGGAGACCACCGTAAATAAATCCTGTGTCTTTAAGCTGTTTTGTACAGTACAAGAAAATGCACTCGTTGAATTACAGCTTTTTAATCAAATACATGTAACCATGTCACTTAAAGTGCTCGCGAAAAGCAAGGAAAAAAAAAACCCAACACAATTGGAAGAGCACGATATTAAAACCAGCTGCCTGCTTACCCCCACCACAGTTAATAGTTTTTGAATGTTCTGAATGAGAGAGAAACCAGAGCCAAGCTCCACTTTCATGTCCATCTTTCTGATCAAGCCCTGTCAGACGGGGGGAGCCGGGCAGCCTGGCACAGAGGCAGGGGATGCGGGAGGGCTGCACTCCCTTGTCCTGCTGCTTTGCCCATCCCTCTGGCCTTTCTGGGATGTGGGAGCCCATGGTCTTCCTGCAGGCAAAGCAGTGCTTCCTGGCTGGGACCCAGCCTGGAGATGGGAGCACAGGTTGCCCAAGCCATGCAGAGGTGAGGGATGCTGCTCTGGGACATCACCGCCATGTTGTGTGTCCTCTCTTGACCAAATTTAACCCAATTCTACCTCTTGATGTTTATTCCTGCACGTTGGCATCACCGCTCGTCCCCCTGAGGCACTGCGCTACCCACAGCATCCCTTCCCCCGAGCATCCTGTGGTGTCACATCCCCGTGCCCCATTCCCTTGGGACACACATGCCGGGACCACCTCAACGCCTGCCTCCGGCCTCGCTGGCCACCGACCCCCCGCCCAGCACAGCCTGCCAACCACCCGAGCTGTGCAGTTCCCCCGCAACGTGGACCAATGCTCATTAAGCATGAGGCAGAGACCACCAAATATGTCAAAACACACTTAAAATTTATTGTTTCATACCATACGTTTGAGTCTCTTGAACGCCGGCCAGTGTTTCTCCCTCTCCGCGATGGGGCCTATCTGCTGTCACCGACGCTTCGCGTATATGTATAGCCCGCTTGCTTGCTGGCTTTTTTTTTTTTTTTTCTTCCCTCCCCCTTCTTTCTTTAAATGCAAAATACAAACAATTGATGGAAAATGTACATTTGTTCCATATGGGACGGTCGGAGTGTGGAGGGGAGCCAGCAGAGGCATTTTTAGGCAGACTCCTCTCTCCAGCGGATGGCTGGATGGCTTCCCAGAACGGCCCCGCGCGGCCTGGCCTGACTCTCCTGACGAGCTTCAGACGCTCAGTGACGCTCCCACGATGGTGGGGGGGACATGATTCAGTTCCCTGAAGGGATCAACCTCCCCGGGCTGCCGAGCACAGAAGGAGGGAGAGGCTTCCACCAAACCACTGCAACATCCCAGAAGGGTTGATCTTGGCTGTGCGGGAGGTGATGGGTTGCTTTAGGACTTGCATAGGAAGTTGAGTTGGGCTAGTTGGGTTGTGTTGGGTTAGGTAGGCTCAGCTGGGTTGGTTGGGTTGTGTTGGGTTATGTTGGGATAGGCTGATTGGGTCCTTGGGATAGGTTACATTGGATTGAGATTGGTTAGGATGGGTTGGGTTGGGTTGGGTTGGTTTGGGTTGGGTTGGTTTGGGTTGGGTTTTGTTGGGTTGTGCTGGGCTGGGTTGGGTGCTGCATTAGGTGGTTTGGGTGGGTTGGGTTAGGTCATGCTGTGTGAGGTGGGTTGTGTTGGGTTAGACTGGACTAGGTGACCTCTGGAGAACACTCCCAACCCTTCCATAACCCTTTGGCCTCCTGGTACATCCCAGCATTGCTGAATCAACTCAGAAAAAACCCACAAAGTGCTTCTGAGAGATGTTATGGGGCTCAGTTGGCTCAGAGCCAGTGAGGAGAAGAAGCCCCCAAAATCCCTCGTGGTTCACACAATGAGGCCCAAACCTACCTCCTTCACCTGTCCTGCACACGGGGACCCCAGCACGATGCTGGCTGAACAGATGTTGGTGTGGGGCTGGGGAGGGTGTCCAGGGGCTTGTGGTGGCCCTAAGACAAGGGAAGGACTGTGAGGGCTGGTGGGGGCAATGCTGGGAGCTGGGTGGGAACAACCAAAGCTCCACGAGGGATGTAGAGGCTGAACTTCACAGCAAGAAAAGTGCTAAAGCATTTCAGGCTGCACAGATTTCCCAGGGCACGTTAAGGACTCCTTGCTGGCTTCTTTTCTTTTCTTTTGCAAGACCTGCAATATTTATGACACCTCAACTCCCATTCCCTGCAGGCAGCTGCCCTCCCCTGCCTACAGAGAATTCCTGCTGCCAGGAGCAGAGCTGGGGGGGCACCCAGCGTCACCCGAGTGTTCCCGCTGCCCGGCAGCGCTGGGCATGGCGCAGAGGAAACGGGGCCTTTCCTGTCTGCAAAGAGCATTGAGATTTCCAAACATTTCCTTTCCCAAACTGAGCTGCAAAGAAGAAAGTTGGGGAAGGCTTGGGAACTTTGCTTCTGCTTGACCAGGAAAGGTTGTTCTGGGAACATTTGAAATCTTTCTTTGCATTTCAACCTTTTCCCTTTGGTTAACCTCTCACCACAGAATGCTATTACCTCTCCAAAGGTTTTGCTTTCCGTCTAAAAAAACCTGGAAACTTTTTTTTTTTTTCCAGTGCACTTTTTTCTCGAGTCAGGAAATGTTTTGGAGCTGTTTCCCACAAACAGGTTTGGTTTTGATAAATCTTTTTTTTTTTTTTTTTTTTTCCTGGAAGAAGGGGAAAATATAAATCCCATCACTTGGTCTAGAGCAGCTGCCTGGTACCACAGTGGGGAACCAGCACCAGCAGCATATTCCTTTTCCCAGAGATGCCCCAATGCCAAACACCCAGAATACAAGGATCAAGAGGCTCTAATTCCCTGTTCATCCCAGCCAGGATGACTTCATCAAAGGCTGTTGTGTCGGTGTTCCTGCCCCCACGGTGAGCTCTGGGCTGGGATGGCTGGGGCTGCCCTGGAGCTGCCACTTGCCACCCTGTGCATCCCGCTTGCCCCCAGCTTTGCCATGGCCTCAGCCTTGGGAACAGCGAGCCCGGAGCCGAACGCTGCCGGGCCGGGCTGGCTGGCACATGAGGTTTTAATATTTGGGTGGGTGATGTCATCGAGCGCGCCGTAACACTGTAAAAAATCCAGAACCTCTATAAAGCTGGTCTGTGAACCTCCAGCAGAACACACACACACACACACACACACACACACACACAGGGGTGTGTGCACATGGATATGCACATGGACACATGGACAAACACACGAGCACATGGAGGGATGTGTACATGGAAGGTGCACACATGGATGCACACACACAAACACATGGATGCACCTCCATGTGTGTGCACGGGCATATCCACAGAGAGGTGCACGCATGGATACACGTGGAGGAACACGTGGGTGCATGTGCAGGCTCTGACACACAAAGGGACAAGAAAAAGGGTGCACAAAAAAGAGCAGAGGTGCACACAGGTGCATGCACACAACCCACCCGGATTTGGGCTCACGGATATCCAGGGGTGTGCACACACACACACACACACACACACAAATGCCTGCACACAGGGATGGATGTGAGCATGGATACATGCAGTGATGCAGGCACACACGGGTGCTTGCACACCCATTCACACAGCTCACACCAATGCTTGCACACATGCAGTTTTTTACACGGGTGTGTTAGGATGCACGCACAGCTGCACACGGGTAGGATCCACTCCCCTGCACCCCCAGGGGACACCAAGCAGATGCCACCTGCTCATAAAGCCCAGGTTGGACCTGGCATCACCTCCCCCTCTCCCTGCATCCTGGGAAAGCCGGCAGGATGGGCTGTCACGTTTTCCATTTACCTGTCAAGTTCCTTCTCCATATTTCTGCCGTAACGACCTGCTAAAAGCCCCTCGCTCCTCCTCCCCAGCCCAAAACCATCCGGCCTTGAGCTTTGGAGAGATTAAGTCATAAAAATCGGAAGGGGCTGTGCAGTAACAGCCCCAGCCTGAGCCATAACGGCAGTGAAATCATCCCCAAACTATGTCAGCTCCAGCCATTTCCAGTCCCACGTCACACCTGAGCCACCGGCACGCAGTGAAAGAAAACACTGGGGGATGGTTTCCTGGCCCCAGAGCAGCTGTACAGGGACAGGGGCAGGGGAAAGATAAAAATAATGTACATGTTAAAAATATATAAAAGTAACACATAAAATGTTGAAAAAAAAGAAAAATACTAAATATACAAAAATATAGAAATAAAATTTCAGTGTATAAAAATAATACAGATAAACATAGAACTAACATATAAGATATGAAACAAGATATAAAATTATAAAAATAATACGTAAAATCAGTGGTGTGGTTAAAGCCCATCAAGGAGCCAGCACCCTTCCCAAGGACCCAGCACCTCTCCCAGGTTCAGCTGAGCCCTCTGCCCTCCTTATGGAGCTGAATCAGCCCCTGTGCCACCAGCCTCACCAAACCCTGGATTTGGAGGGGGACGAGTCCTGTCCTGGCCATGGCTGAACCATGAGGCTGCAGCTGTGACACTGTGGAGAGCTGCCTGCCCAAACCACCTCTGTACCAGCACAAATCAGGTTGGCTTGTGACACTTCTTGATAAAGTTGATGTCGAAGCAGTGAGTTTAGGTGAAAAAAGCTGTGTGGAACACTGAGTGATGGCAGAAGGTGGCATCTTCTGGAGTCTGGCATGGGTCTTTCTGCCTGCTGATATCTGCTCTGGGTTTTTTTCCTCTCTCCTTTCCTGTCTCTTTCATTTCCCTGTGACCTGGGGCAGGGCTGGCCAGTGAGGTGGGGCTTTCACAGTGGCTGTGGTGTATCCTTGGTGCAGTTATGGATGGGAATGACCATCCATTGCTGTTCCAGTACTTGCTGTAGCCCCACAGCAGCATCCTGGGGAATAAATCACAGAGTGGTTTGGGTTGGAATGGACCTTAAGGGTCATCAAGTTCTAACCCCCTGCCATGGGCAGGGACACTTTCCATTAGACCAGGTTGCTCCAAGCCCAATCCAACCTAGCCTTGAACTCTTCCAGGAATGGGGCATCCACAGCTTCTCCAGGAACCTGTGCCCATGCATCACCACCCTCATTCTAAAGACCTCTCATATCTAACCTAAATTGACCCTCCTTCAATTTAAAAACCCTGGTGAGCTGGCACAGCCTGAAGCATTTGGAAGGAAGGGAAATTCTGCTGCAGAAAGGTGACTTCACTTTTTCTCCACGATGTGATGGACAGCGGCTCTCCCCAGCACGGCTGGGCGAGGACCGGCCTGCTCACCGCTGCTCTGAACCGCAGGAAGTGACCGCATCCATGCCTGGAAGGTACCTGGAAGCTGGGGGCTGGAAAATAACTCAGGGCTTTCTTCTTCTCCCCCCTCCCTCACCTCCTTCCTCCCAGGCCACTTCGGGGAGCGGAGCGGGATGGAGCCCATAGCCGGCTGCTTCCTTTCATAGTCATCGGCGGCAGCACAGGATGCTTCTCATTTGGTGTTGTGTTTGTTTGCTGCAGCGCGGGTTCTGGCACCCGCCGGGCGCCCGCCAGCCCTCCCGTGTAGGTAGTGAGGTCATTTTTCCATGTATTCCCCCTTTTTACATACTGTATATGGAAAGACAATGAAGCGCCTTTGTGGCGTTCCATGGGAACGCGTCGCCAGCCCCCGGAGTGGTCCCGTTTATTAGCGCTTCACATTCAACAACAACAAAAAAAAAAGTGAGTCAGGATTGAGTCCTGTTAACACTAATGTGAATTTAATTTGGGAGAAGCTTGAAAATTAATGTCATTTGTTAAATATCCATTTCCCCTAAAAGGCAATTCTTTGCCAACAACAACAACAAAAACCTTCTTCTTCTATTCAATTTTTTCAAATTTTTTTTTTTTTTTTTTTTTAAACAGCCTTTTTTGGCGATATCAGCCTGGTTTAAATCACTTGGTGCTCAAGGAACGGATGCCACCGGGTTTTAAGCAACAGATTGTTGTTCCTCCTTTTCAAATTGAACAAAAAAGCTCCCTGTAAATCATACAGTGATTCACAGGAGGGGGATGAAGCTCCGGCAAAGCACCAGCAGCTCCGAGCAGGATCCGGCTGGGCATGGTGACGGCTCGGCAAGACCCGCCGCTGCTGGAGCCGGGAAGCAGCCAATGAAGGCCAGGAGGAGGAAAAGCTCCAGTACATGGAGTTTTCTTCCAGCTCTGAGGACTGGAGAGAAAGCATTGGAGCCGCCTGGCTCTATTTTTGGGGGGGGTTTCATGGGAAAACAGGGTGAGCCATGGGGACCTCGCATCGATGCGCTGCCAGCCTGCCAAAACAATGACCACACCAAAGCTTGTTTCGGAGGAGGATATCACATGTTTTATTATATTTTAATCTGAGAACAGCTGCTTTTCCTGCTGGGAGCATCTCTGGGCAGCACGGCACGGTGCTGTGGGGCTGCCATCAGGATCCCATCCCATCCCATCCCATCCCATCCCATCCCATCCCATCCCATCCCATCCCATCCCATCCCACCATCCTGTGCCGAGCCGAGCAGAGCCGTGCTTGTGGAGCCCGAGGCGGCTGACGGGGCGGGCGGGCGGCAGCTTGGAAATTAATACATTTGCCAGGTTGTCAAAACATTAATCAACGGATACAAAAATCTGGAAATGGTTGGGACAACATGTATTTGCGGAAAATATGTGTTCACACAACAAGCACACAAGATGGGAACAATTATATGAAGATGTTTTAATAATTAACCAGAATAAAACAGTTTGCTCTCCATACAGTTCTAGACAATAAAAGTGTTTGCAGTCATATTTTTCTTTTGTACAAAATTCCAGTCAGTTGTTCCTCAATATTTACATTATCATTCCCTTTTCACAAAATATCTCCTTTTTTCCCCCCATTCCTTTTTTTTTTCTTTAAATCCAGCTTTGCTACATAAATGCTTTAGATCTCATGGATATCCCTTGATTTATTTTTAAAAAGTCTAATAAAAAAACCCAAAAGACATTAAATACCATTTTATATATAAAAATGCTTAGTAAAAATATAGTTTTGTTGCCCAATTAAAATATATTGCTGAGAATACAGTAAAAACTGTCCTAAAGCCCACCCCTAATGGGCGCCGACTCTTTAACAGCCCCGGCAAAGTCTTTCTAAAAGCTTTTTCCCCCCTAAAAGTTCGCCTGTACTTGGGTTAAATACTGGGGACAGGTCACACTTTGGCTCATCCTGGTGTGATTGTTTCAGGCAGGATTTACTGGAATTGGCTTGAAAATGCCCCTTGGAGCTGGCGGGAGCTGGAGATGTGCCCTGCCGAGGGCTGGAGCGGGGAGCACGGCGGGGAGAGGCGTCTATCTGTGTTATATAGTTATACGGTATATCAGTGAGTTCAGCATGGTCTGTCTCTAAAAAAAAAAAAAAATTAAAAAAAATTTCAAAATAAAAAAAAAGAACAAACAAGAAAAAGCGATGCATTTAATGAGATACTCTAAATATGATGGAGCTCGTGGTTAAAGGAGGATGGCTTTTTGTTTTTAGAGGAGAGTCGGGGCTCTCCTGGTGCGCGCATTGGATGGTGGGGTCAACCTAACCGGTGATGCAGGGGCTATAGTAAACAGCACTGCTGGCATCGGACAGGGCGGATATCAAACTGCTCTCCTCGCAGGAGATGCTTCTAGGAGTCACTTTGGACAGGGAGACATGGTAAGGGAGGCCCGAGGCTTCGGGACGAGTCCTGCTCATGTTCAAATACTGGTCAAACTCGTTGCGGTCAACGTCTGTCCAGAGCTCGGTTTGGTTCAAGTGATCCACGCTCTCCATGTGGTGGGCTTCGGGCGGGGGCGACAGCTGCCCCAGGTGGGCGGAAAGCCCGTTCTGAGTTCCCGAGCACATCTGGTTGTAGTAAAGGCTGGAGGGATGGGGAGTCCTCATGGCGTCGGCCAAGTGTGAGGGGGTCTGAGTGTAGGGCACGGCCACGTCCCGCCCCATGCACTTCTCCTGGGGAAACTCCATCTGGTGATGGTGGTGGTAGCCGCGAAAGGGCATCATGTTGCAGTCATCCTGCATGTGCGGAGGGAAAAACGCCGGCTCGGTCTGTTCCAAGACATCCAAGGGAGACATCTCAGGAGTTGGCAAGCCATAGTTTTCAATATCCGACCCCATGGAGTGGAGTTCTCTGAAGTGGTTAAGTGGGGGAGGCTGGGGGTGGCCCGGCTGGCTGCCGCCATGGTGACTCATGCTGAAGTTGTCACTGCAAGGCTGGGAAAGGTTATGCAGGAGGATATTGGGTTCCATCCTCTTGATTTTCTTGGCTTGCTTCTTTCTCCTTGGGCGGTATTTGTAGTTGGGGTGATCCTGGAGATGCTGGATTCGCAGTCGCTCTGCCTCTTCCACGAAGGGACGCTTGTCGCTGGCGCTCAGCGCTTTCCACGATTGGCCTGGAAGAGGAAGGAGAAGCTCTATGAGAGTGGCTCAGCCACCTGGCACTGGCCAGGGCATGGGGACACCCAGGGAGAGGCGGCCCAGGGGTGAAGGGCTCCTGCAGATGGCTTGGCACCTGAGTGGCATCTCACTGCTGGCACCAGGAAGGGCTGGGGAATGGGTTCCCAAGCCAGGCTGTTCCCTTGTCCCAGAAGAAGGCTGGGGCAGTGCCCACCACTTCAGTGCTGAGAGAGAATGGGGGTACATGGAATGGGAACCCCTCTGCAAGGGCTGGCCATTCTGCCTCCCACTGCCCCTTGGTACAGTCCACAATCCCTGCTTCCCTGCATGTTGCGTCCATAGCCTGCACCTCTGAAGAACAAGTCAGCCATCCCAAAAACTCACAGCACCATATCCTGAATCCCACATCCCCACACCCCGCAGCCCCGTGTCTCTGCATCCTGCTGCTCTGTCTGGCCATATCCTGCTTCCCGTAGTCCCGCATCCTGCAGCTCCATTTACCCATATCCTGCTTCCCGTGTTCCCACATCCCGCATCCTATAGTCGTGCATCCCGCATCCTGCAGCCTGTATTCCCATATCCTGCATCCCTGCAGCTGTGCACCCCTCAGCCCTGTATCTCTGCATCCCGCAGACCTGTTTCCCTGCATCTTGTGTACATGCACCTCTGTATCTTCACATCCTCACATCCCACAGCCCCATATTTCCACATCCTGTAACACCACATCCCACAGCCCTTGATGCAACAGTCCTGCATCCTTACAGCTCGCATCCCTGCAGCCCTCCATCCTTGCAACCTGCAGCTGGTAGCCCTTCACCCCATATCGCCAAAGCTTGTGTCCCGCAGCTTTTTAACCTTGCAGCCCATAGCCCTGCATCCCCCAGCTCTGCACCCCACAGCACCCCATCCTTGTACCCCAGCTCCTGCACCCCCCTATTCTTGCAGTCTGCATCCCGCAGTCCTGTGCTCTTGCAGCCTGGCTAGCAGAGCCCCATATCCCTGCATCCTACAGCCCAGTGCCTTGTATCTGTGCAGTCTGCACCCCACAGCCCTGGACTCTCACAGAGAGAGAGGTACAAATTGCTGTACCACTTCGTCCCACACTCCCAGCCCTGAATCCTGTACCCCAGTAG
The DNA here is from genome assembly GCA_027886175.1 of Phylloscopus collybita. Classification (NCBI taxonomy): domain Eukaryota; kingdom Metazoa; phylum Chordata; class Aves; order Passeriformes; family Phylloscopidae; genus Phylloscopus; species Phylloscopus collybita. The sequence continues at coordinate 6,823,539 of JAJNNQ010000027.1, read as the reverse complement.
TTCACATCTCCAGCTCTTTATCCCTGCATCTCACTGCCTTGGACTGTCAGAACCAAACCCGCCTATCCCTACACCCCCAGCCCCGTATCCCAAGATTCTGAGCTCTGTACCTCTTCATCCTGCAGCCCTGCACTCTTGCAGCCCACATCCCCAGACCCGTACCTCTGCATTCCCAGCCCTGTATGCCCACATCCCTGCCTCCCCAGCTCGATATCCCCCACATCCCACAGCCCTGTACTCTGGCAGCCTGGATCCCCCAACCCCACATCCCCATGTCCCTAGCTCTGTAAGCCCGCATCCCACAGCCCTGTACTCTTGCAGCCCGCATCCCCAGCCCCGTAACGCAGCATTCCCGCATCCTTAGCTCCACACTCCTGCATCCCCAGCCCCTCACCGCGCATCCCCGCGCCCCCAGCCCTCCTCCCGCTCCGCTCCCGCTCACCCAGCATCTTGCTGAGCACGGCGTTGTGCAGGTCGGGGTTCTGCTGCGCCAGCCGCTTGCGCTCATCCTTCGCCCAGACCATGAAGGCGTTCATGGGCCGGCGGATGCGGGAATCCTCGGCGGCCTTGCCCTCGGGGCGGCCGGCCGGGGGGCTGTATCCATAGCCCGGCTCGGGGCTGGGCGTGCGGCTGGGGGCCGCGCCGGGGGCCGCGCCGCCGGGGCCGGGGCCGAAGGCGAAGCCGGGCTCGGGGCTGGGCGTGCGGCTGGCGGGGGAGGCGGCTCCCGGGGGGCGCGGGAAGGCGAGCCCGGGCTCAGCGGCCGGCACGGCGGCGGTGACCCATGAACAGTCGCCCCGGGGTTGCGATATCTCCTCTCGGCAGTAGTTAGACTCAGATATATTCATTCCAGCTGGACAGCACTTTGTGTCCGACCCGACCGGGTGCCGGAGAGAGAATCGGGATTCCTGCCGCGTCCCACCGGGTCCAGCACCGCCGAGCAGCCGCCCGCAGTTCGCCTCCCTCGCCTGCCTTCGGGGGACTCGGGCTCGCCTGCGTTTGTTTTGGTTTCTTTTCCTTTTTTTTTTTTTTTTTTCTATCTTTTTTATTTTTTTCCCCCCTTTCCCCCCAAAAAAAAACTTTTGGGATGATGCTGGGCTGGAAGGGGCAAAATATAGCCGGGCTGGACCAATCAGCGGGGCGAGGGGAGGAGGAGGAGGAGGAGAGGGAGCGGAGGAGGAGATGAGGGGGAGGAGGAGAAGGAGGAGTTGAGGGGGAGGAGGAGGAGGAGGGAAGGGGGGCGTCCCCAGGCACCAGCAGGAAGAGCCACCCGCGGAGGGCCGAGCTGGGACCGGTGTGGAAGCTGCTGCCCCGTTCCCTTCTGTCCAAGGAGAAGGGTTGTTAATCTTTTTCTTTTTCTTTTTCTTTTTCTTTTTCTTTTTCTTTTTCTTTTTCTTTTTCTTTTTCTTTTTCTTTTTCTTTTTCTTTTTCTTTTTCTTTTTCTTTTTCTTTTTCTTTTTCTTTTTCTTTCTCTTCTCTTCTCTTCTCTTCTCTTCTCTTCTCTTCTCTTCTCTTCTCTTCTCTTCTCTTCTCTTCTCTTTCTCTCTTTCTTTCTTTCTCTCTCTCTCTCTCTCTCTCTTTCTCTTTCTCTCTCTCTTTCTCTCTCTCTCTCTTTCTCCCTTCTCTGCTCCCTGTGCCCTGCCTTCGCCCCCCACCACCCGCGGTACCGAGGCAGGGAAGCGTTCAGCTTTGCCTGCCAGGCTCTGTGCAGGAGCACAGGGATGTTCAGGGCTCAGCGTTTATTTTTCTTACGACTGACTCGGTGTGTGTGTTTTGGCCAGCGTTCCCCATCCGGGGCTGGGAGCAGCCCCGGGATGAAGGCAGGGGTGAGCCCTCTCCCCCCGGCAATTTTCTGTGGGAATTTCAGTGTCAGGCAAAGGAACCGCTCCTGGTTCAGCACCAGCCGCTGACATGAAAAGCGTTGTGTTTTCTAGGCATTGTTGAGGACTGGGGGGGTTCAGTGTCGGCCAGGTGACGGTGGCTAAAGCCAGCCTGCAGGGCTGCTGGGGCTGGCACAGCTGTGCCATCGCTGCACGCCTTGGGTACCCACAGCACGCTGCCGTCGGCAGCCACAGCAGAGCAGCACCTCCCCTGCCACCAGGTCACTGCTCCACTCGCTTGGCTGCCATCCAGCAGGGATTTGCAGTGCCAAGGGTCAGCCTAGGTGGTCTGAAGGTCCTTCCTGCCCTTGGCACCGGGAGTTATGGGTTCTGTGGGACTCATTTGCAATCAAGTAGATTGGCCAGTGCACTGTGCCTGCCCCCTGGAATCCCCGGGGCAAGCGGGCTGACTTGAAAGAGATGTCCCAGCTCCGGGTCCCTGCCCCCAGGGCCTCTGTGGCTGCGGACATGCCCTAGACCCCAGGCTGAAATGTGAACCTCAGCCTTAGGAAGGCTTGGGGCACTGGGTTGCGCAAGAGCCCAGCCCCAGCCTCTCACAGCCGTGGGGTATTGCATGCCATGGTTTCTGTGTGTCTGGAAGTGATTTGGACAAGCCAATCTGCTGTTAACCCTAAACAAAACAAAGGCCTCTAAAAAAATTTTTTTAAAAAAAATCGTGTCTCACTTGTTCTTCAATCATCAACCAGGAGCAACAGAGGTTTCGGGCGAGATTTCCTTCACGTTTCTGGAGCTTCTCATTAAAATTTTGAAAGTGCAAATCAGCACCAGTCCACAGGAGAGCCCACACAGCTGCAAGGAGTCTCCTCTTCTCTCTCCCCCATCCAGAGGGAGCTGCAGCACTGCTTTGCCAGAGCAGCAGCCCCTGCTGCCATCCTCAGCAGAGCCCCTGGAAGCTTTGGCTCTTTGCCCCTGGGGGAAGCAAGGTGTGTGCTGGGGGATCTGGGGGCTCTCAAGCTGGGCCCTGTGGCTGCCTGTGGAGTGAACTGAGCAGACTTCAGGGCACTCAGTCCAGGCAGCTGGTGGGGACATCCCCCTTCTCCCAGGCTTCAGCCAAGCATGTGGTGCATTCTCTGATCACATCCTCTCTGTGGCCTCCTCCACGGCCCTGGCAGAATCCTTGGCCTCCAGGTGTGCTCAGAGCTGCCCTGGAGCAGGGGTTGGACCTGATGGCACCAGCTGGCATTTGGGATGTGGTGGGGATGAGCTGCAGCAGGGTGGGAGTGGGGGCAGCTCTGATTTTCCTAGCCCTGGAGTGATGTTAAGAGCTGGGGCAAACCCTCCCCAGGGGAGGCAGAGCCTCATTTCCTCTACACTTGCTCTCCACAGCCACTCCAGGCCTGAGTTTCTTCCACATGGGATGGCCAGGGGCTCAGAATGCTCTCCCTATTGCAGGGGGCAGAGATCAGGCTGGTGCTGCTGTCCCTGGGACAATGGAATAGTTTGAGAACTCCTGACCATGGAGCAAAGCCAGGCACTTCTACCCTCAAGATCACATGAAACCCAGCCTGGCACTGGGTCTGTAAACCTGGTCCTACAGTGCATTTGTTGTTGGTTCTGCATCATTAGGAAATCATTAAGAAAAAAAAAAAAAAAAGAAAAAAATGATAAAAAAATTGCAGAAAAGGAAACAAATAGAGAGGAAAAAAAGGAATGGGATGAAGAGTCATGGAGTGTGGCATGGTTTTGGAGGAGGCAAAGCACAGAGAAGGAGGAAGGAGAGCTGCCAGGGGGATGGAGCAGTATGCAAAGCACACAAAAATGCCTGGATGCAGAAATGCCTGGATGCAGAAATGCCTGGGTGCAAAGCACCCAAAATATTCTGGGCCAGCCCGGGAGGAGCCTACCTTCAAGGGCAATGACACCCCACTTTGCTCCCCTCCCTCTCCCCACAGCCAGCACCACAGAGCTTCACTCCAGGGAGTGAAAGCCTCCTCAGCCAGGTGTGGCCAGGCTGTGCCTGGCTCAGCTTTCCTGGGAGGGGGATAAAGCCTTCCTTTCTCCCTGCTGCCCACAGGGCTGGACCGTGGGGTGCTGGTGAGCCACTGGCTCCTCACCTCACATCTGCAGCCACACCCAGGGAGGAAGCTCCGGGCACCCCTGGGCAGAGGCAGGATCGGTGCGTGCCAGCCGATGGAGATGTCCTGTGCTGCTGGATCAGCCATCCCTGTGAGAGAGAGGATGGGTGACCCTTCTGCTGCCAGCTGGGGGGTCCATACCCACAGTGGTGCCACCACCCACTCTCTCACGTGGGCACAGGGGTTGGGAACACACAGAGCAGGGCCCTGTGAGAAAGGTGTACTCGAAGGGGAGACTGACTTTTCCTGGGGATCACATCATCTTCTCCCCATGCCCTCCTCGCTGGCCTTGGAATCAGGCAAGCTGGACCCCAGCCCAGTACTCAGGAGTCGTGTATTTTTTAATTTCTTTTTTTTTTTTCATTCCCTCCCCAGTTTTATTGAGCTGGCAGCTGGCTGACCCCACCCCGGCCCCTGGCTTCCCTTCCTAGCCTCCCGCGCAGCCCAGCACCACACCTAGCAGAGGAAGCGTGGCGGGACGGCCGCCTCTGCTCCCCGGCACAAAGGCATTTGCCCTCCCCGCCCCCAGCCCGCCCGCTCCCCATTATTTCTCCCAGCCGGGTCCAACGCTGAGCTCCCACCCGGCTAAAAATAGATGCGGCACCACCTGGATCATCCCACGGGGCCTCGGGGATGTGAGGGCTCAAAGAGGGGCTGGTGGGGATGGCAAGAAGGGAAGAGCCTGTTGCCAGCTGAGCCCGAAGGTTATTTCTGCTGCTGCTGCCTGTGGGTTGGTGCAGGAGCCCCAGGCTGAGGCTGTGCAGCCAAATCCTAGGGATTTGTCCCCAAAATTTGCATCCAGGTGGCAGGTGGATGCTGGCAGGATCCTGTGGCTTAGCAGTAGCCAGGCTCCAAGCTGTGGTGGGAAAATGGCTTTTTATCCTCATTCTGCAGAGGGTGCAGGGCAGGGGCAGGGGCAGGATGGGTCCTTGGGCCTGGGTGCAAGTGCTGCACCCTGCTCTGGTGCCTTCCCTTGCACTGCCTTCCCTTGCTCACACAGACCAGCCTTGCCTCTAGACGTGTTCACACCACTAATTGATTAATCACCACGCAATTGCCAGCAGTGTGTGGCTGGTGCCGTTGTATGTCCAATTGGATGAAGGAGATATTTCACAGGAAGATATTTGTTAATTAATTACAGCGGATAATTATCATTAGGCCACACCGGACACGTGCTCGGAGCAGTGCAGCCAGGTGGGATGGACGTGACCTATACCCACACCTGCCAAAGGAGATGGGGATCCTCGGGGTGGCCCCAGGGAATTCCTCACACAGTTTGGGGGAACGTGTGCAGCATGGCCCAGGCTGGCAGCTCCCCCAGTGCCCTGAGAGGTGCCCCCGTGCCAGCAGGTCCTGTGGGCTCCCCCGGGGCTGGGGCTGCTCCAGCCTTGCTGGAACAAAGGCTTCCCAAAGAAAGGCACTTCCTGGAGAGCAAAGGACTCAGGGCTGGGGCTGTCTGTGAGCCCTGCTGGGAGGCTGAAGTCATCCGCTGGGAAATGCTGCGTTCACCGGAGCCTCCCTTTCTGCAGGGCCCAGCTCAGCGCCCCGTTTCCTCAGGCACAAAGAGTTCAGTGGGTCAGGCGGAGCTGGAAAGGGCCGAGCAAGGCAGCTGGGGTTCAGCATCCATGTCAGGAGCATCCTGGCTGCAGCCATGTGCCTGTACAAGGGTGACAAATCCCCCGTGTCTCCAGCCAGGGATCAGACTCCCACCCAAGTGGGGGAGAGTGGGCGGTTGTGCCACTCCCAGTCCAGGGAATGCCCAGCTCAGCTGTTTTCTGCTCATGTGCTCTTTTTTTTTTTTTTTGCTGCCAGCTCCCTCTGACAAGTGAAGGGCATCAGGGACAGCGGGAAGGTGTCCTGGGCCACAGTGGCTCTGTGCCTGGGCGCTCATTTCCACTCTGCCCTGCTGCCAACCTCACCACAGGTCCCCAGCAGCTGCAGGAGCTGAGCTGGGAGCACAGTGTGGGCTGTGCTGGCCAAGCCTGGCAATCAGACACCGCATCTGAGGAAGCAGAGAAAGTTGTCTTTATTTTCAGCTCTTTTCAATAACCAGAGGTCAGCCTTGTTTATACAGGATTATAACTGGAACGACAACAGCGATATCCATTGTGCGAGCAGCAAAACCCACAGCTAACCTGAAAAAGATGCTTGCTCCGCATGGGTGCAGCCACTGCACCTCCTGGGTGATGGCCAGGGACCTCGGGCCTCCCCAGGGCTGTTCTGCCTCCCCTTCCCCTGTTTTTCTCTGCCACAGTCCCTTCTGGCCCTCTGGTCCCACCATCAGCTCGGGGGGCTGCACTTCCAGCCACATCTCCCTGTGTTTGCTCCCCAGGCTGCTCTCTGTGAAACCTGGGGTGAGATCCCCACACCCCAAGCATGAGCAGAACTGTTGCAAATCCCACCCGTGGTGCTTATGGACACTGAATCCCAGGAAAGGCTTCAGCACAAGGAGATCAGAGCATGCCAGAATGCGCAGGGCACATGCTGCCTGGAGTCGCCTCCCTGGCAGCTGATTGCAGCAGCACTCGTCGCTTTAATACCCAGTTCCCATCACAGAGAGAGCCCAGGCTTTTAGGAAGGAAAGTCTTACACTTCTACCAACTATTTCGAGACTTCCATAAACACATTTTTGGTTGAGCATTAATGAATTACCTCAATGCAGAGCTGCTCATGCCAAATACATGAACACAGAGTGTAGAAAAGCCGCCGAGAAGCAGATTTGGCTGCCATTCAGCTGCTCCGATCCGCACAATTTCTTTTCTTGATTATAGCAAGAAAATGCTCCCTGCCTGTGGCACTGCATCCTCCCAGGAACAGGCAGCTGGCCGACAGTTGGGCTGTGCAGAGCCTGGGCATGCCGGGGTTATTCGCTGCTTCCATCGCTTGAGTTGGCAGAGAACGCTGCTTGCTGGTGTCTGTGCAGGAGATGCAGCCAAGAACTGGGATCCTGCTCCCTCTGCATGCCCAGGCTGGCTGCCTCGGGATGCCTGACCTCCTTTCGGGTGCTGAGGAAAGGAAAACTGCAATTAGAAGGATTTCTGAGCCTGGGTTTTTTGGGAGGTAGGTTGGTGCTGCCCGTCTGTGGCCCTGCAGCCACACACGCCCATGAGAACCACAGCCATTCACAGCTCCAGCATGGCCCCTCTCCATGGCCTTAGCCTTGGGGACTGCCAGGGGATGATGTGATCCCCAGGAAAAGTCTGTCTCCCCTTCAAGTACACCTTTCTCACAGGGCTCTCCCCCTGTGCCCACGTGAGAGAGTGGATGGTGGCACCACTGTGGGCATGGAGCCCCCCAGCTGGCAGCAGAAGGGTCACCCATCCTCTCTCTCACAGGGATGGCTGATCCAGCAGCACAGGACATCTCCATCTAGGAAAGGTTTGCTGTTCTCAGGAACTGATGTGGCTCCTGACATGGTTTAACTTAGCATGAGGCATGCCCTCAGCAGCAGCAGCAGATGGCAGATGGCTGCTGGCTGTGCCATGCTCCCCTCTTCCCTTTCCCCTCTTTCCTCTCCCTTCCCTTCTCTCTCCACTTCTCCTGCAGACCCCAACCCAGTGCTTTCTGCTCAGGTTTTCCATGCACTGGCTGGTTTTTGCTCACAGGAAAGTGTCTGCCTGGTTTCTGAGCATCACCACAACCAGGCCTGGAGGAGGAGGAGACCTTTGCAGCATCCCTGGAAGTGACAACCTTTGCCAAAGCTTGCAGCCCACCCCGCTGCACACATGATCTCGTGGCCACCTCTGTGCTTCAGCAAGGCTTTGGCTGCTCAGCAGAAAGAATGAGGACATTGCTGAGAGAACCTCACTTCACACAGACAGGGAAATGCATGTGGAAGAGAGGAATTTTGGCTCAGAGTGGGGTAGATGCTGCTGTGGCTCCGTGCCTCAGTTTCTCCACATCTTGTACAGGGCATGGGGCAACCCAGCCTCTCCTCAGGCCCTTTAGAGACAACAATCTCCTCAGCAAATGGCAGGATGTATGTCTGACAGAGTGCTTCTATCCTCAGAGAGAATAATAATAATAATAATAATAATAATAATAATAATAATAACAACAACAACAAATAATAATAATAACAATAATAACACTAAGAATAAAGAGAATGACCTCAGAGCATTCCCTCCTTGCCAGCAGAGGAACAACTGCTTTCAGGTGTTGCATCGGGGATATTAAGGGAAGGGAAAGTGGATGTGCTGCATTTGCAATTCCAAACCCCAAGAACTGTGACATTCCTCCCGTAAGCTGGCCTAAAAGTGAGACTTGAAGGCTTGCCACAGGCAGCATCGTTTTCTTTCTTTTCCTGATTTCAGAGCATCCTTTGTGCAGCAGCTCGGAAAGCGGCAGTGAAACCCCCCAGCAGCAGAGCTGGAGCTGGGGGACGCTGGGAGCAGCGGTGGAGGGCTCTGGCCCGGGGATGCAGGGTGGGCTGAGGAGGACGCTGCGGACCCCCGCGGCTGTGCCGATGCCGGGGATCCCCGTGGCTGGCGGAGCGCAGGGGGCCGGGGCAGGAGGGAGGCGGCGGGGAAGGGCTCCAAGGGAAAGGCTTTGTTCGCGGGCCAGCCGGGAGCGTGCGAGGGCCTCCGGGCTCCAGCGTTTCTCCTCCACTTCGCTCCTGCTGTGTGCGGGAGCCGAGCCAAGGTGCAGCACGGCGGGGTGGAGCGGGTCCCTGAGGAAGGCAGGGGACAAGGGACGGCCGTGCATTTGGCCCTTAAATTGCCTGGGAAAGCAGCTCTGTCTTTCCATCTCCCCGCAAGGCTCTTCCCTCACCCAAGCTGAGGCTGTTTCCCAGGCTGCTTGCCCCGAACACCTCCACCTCTGCCCTTTGCCAGCCACCCCTCTTTCTTGGCCCATGGAGCCCGTGGATCTGCAAGCTCAGGGGAAGGATAAGGAAAGGCTCACGACAGAATGGCCCTCCGTGGAGCACTGGAGCTGGAGAAATAAGGTTAAAGGCTCTTATCTGATGGAGCTGCAGCCTTGCCAAAGCCTGTTGCTATCAGCTCGGGACACATGTGCTATTGGCAAAGCTTCGGGGACACAATAATACAAACAGTTTTCATTGTCGAGTCAACAATGATGGGAGAAGGAGCCTGGTGCTATTACCGGTATAAAAGGCACTGTAGGAAAGCTCAGGACAGGAGGATGCAGTCAGGATCAACAGCAGGGTTTAGCAGATTACAGTTATATTTGTATTCGGGAAGGAGAAACCTTCCATCCCCAGTGGGCTGGAGCCAGAAGGATGGAGCCAGCGGTGGGGGTTTAGGCTGCAAGGAAAAACTCTTAGAGCAGCACTGGAAGCAGCTGCAGCAAAGTGCTGATGGCAGCGGGTTTGGACAAGGGCAGGTTTGCAGCACGTCAGCCCAAGGTTGTGCTTCGCTCACAAGGAGTCACTCAGGGAAAAACTCACGGCTGCAGGGCAAGGGAGGCTGTGCAGCAACAGCCCCAGGCTTGCACAATCCTCCACATTTTCACTAAAAACTCTGTTTGTTTGGGAAAGCCAGTGCTTGCATGGAGGATGTGGCACACACTGTACCCAGACCCTGCTGTCACTTGGGCAGGTTTGAGGATGATGGGGAGGAGGTGGGTGGCTCCACAGGGCTGGTGCACAGAGGCCAGGCAGTACCTGTGTGTTTCACAGGCATCCTTCCAACACCATGTTGCTTACCCCCACATTCCTTCTCCTCAGCCTTCCTGGCCCCTGTCAGTCTGAACGGGGCATTTCTGGAGAATACACAGTCCCATGCCATCCCATAAACTCAGATGTGGATGGTCAGGTGATGGATCACCTCTACTGTGCCCATGGTAGTGAGGAAGAGGGTTCAGGTTTGCCAGCTGTTGTGCCGTGGTGGCAGGAGTCAAACATCCATCTATCTATCTATCTATCTATCTATCTATCTATTATCTATCTATCTATCTATCTATCTATCTATCTATCTCTGTCTATCTCTGTCTATCATCTTTCTATCATCTCAGGCACAAAAGCCTCCCCACCATGGGGGGCCGTGGGAGGCTGAAAAGCCGGACAGGAGGTCAGGAAATTGTTGGCTAATGTCAGGGACCGAGTGGGGCCAGGGTGGCCATTCCCACCGGGAGCGATGATGTCAGGCTGCAGCCGGGGCCAGAAGGCAGGAAGCCCAACGCAGCCAGCGAGTCTGTCCTCCTTGGACTTCCCCATGTGTTTTCATGAACAATGCACCTCGTGTCAGGGACACTGGGAGGCAGGTCCTCCTTCACTTGGGATGCTGCAAGGCTCATCCTCCTGCGCTGGGAACACCGTTGTGCCGTTCCAGGTGCTGCTCTTTGCTCATGTGGGCTCTGGGATGGTGCTGGCATTGCACCTTTTGCATGAGGATTTGGCGTCTGCTGCATTGCTGTGAGGTCTGGAAGTGGCAGCTCTGCTGCTGTGCGGTGCTGCTTCCCTGAGTGCGAGGAGGCCTGGTGAGAGGAGAAGACAGGTTGGTGAGCTCCAGAGGAAGTGCTTGGAGAAAGAATGGCCATGCTAGCTGCTGGCCCTCTCCCACTTCCAGCTTGGGCAGGGACACAGTAAATACATGCTTCAAGCATCCAGCCATGCCTACTTCAGTGTGCAGATATTCCATCTGGAAGTGGAAACAGCAATTACTCAAACATGACAGGAGAGGCTCTAGTGGACTGAGACACTTAGGGAAGCTGTGAGATGTGGAAAAGCCTCTCCAGGCTGCAGGTCCCCAGTAAGGTGAGGAGTGTCCATGGCCCTGCCTCCATCCTCCCAGCCCAGGCAGCTGGGGCTAGGTTTTGCATCTTGGCCCCTTTGTGAGCTTGAGCAGGCATTCAGAGCGGGCAGGGGCTGAAAACAGGGTGGCTGGGACAGGGCAAGACACCTGGTCACAAACAGCAAGAGGCAGAGGGATTTCCTGAGGCCAACGAGCTCTTGGGTGGCCCCAAAGACTCTCGAGCTCGGCCTCTCCCTCCACCCCAGCCAGCACAGCCTTGTTTTCGCAGGGGTGCCTCCGAGCTGGGGCCGCCGCGGGCTGCGTTTGCCAGCGGCTGGCAGCGCTGGCTGTGCTGGTGCCGACAGGCCGGCTGGCATGCTTTCCCCCAGGGAGGCTTTAGCAGGAGGCTGTGCATTTCTGGGAATTGTGTTGGTTATTGTTCGAGCTGCAAGTGTGCGGCGCGCTGATGAGATCAGGGCTCGGTGCTCGGTGCTGGGGCAGCGGAGCCGCTGCCGAGCCGCTGATGGGGCGATAAGCGGGACAGGGTTCTTATCTGTGCTGCCATCGCTGCGGGGAGCAGAGGGCACGGCACAGCCGCGGTGACCTGGCTCTGTTCAATGAGGGTAGTGAGGAGGGAACACGCTGCCTTCGACCTCCGGCGAACCACTGCAGAACTGCTGAGATTATTTCAGAGATAAAGCCCCAGCCCTCCTCGCTGAGCCTCTCCTTCCTCCCTCTCTGCCACTCAGTCCCTGTCTCCAGCCCCTCTGAGGTCTCGACCCCAATCCTGTCTGCTCTGCCACATGCTTGCTCCTCTGCTGACAGGACACAGGTCTGGCTGATCCCAAACTCTGTGGGAGACAGTATAAGAGCTCTGCTTGCAACAACACTGGGGTGTTTGAGCCCTATGCAATCCTTTGCTGTGGCTGAACCCAGAGGTGCCATGTTACCCCAGGAGAAGTCATTTTCCTGCTCCTCCTCAGGAGGATGCCTCCTTCCACACACTGTGGCTTTTGACACAGAGCAAGTCACGAGATCCTGAGGTCAGACCTGCTGCCAGGGAGGGGCACTGCCATCCAGAGAGCTTCCCGCTGCCCGGGTCTGGAGATCGCACGGGTGAGCAGGGACAGCATAGGAAATGCTACATGGGAAAGCCCTGTGTGGGAGCCCAGGAGCCCCTGCCTTCCCACAGCAGACTTATCAAGGCACTAGTTCAGAGTGGTGCTTTCCATGGGCCAAAAGGGAAGTGCATACACACCAGACTTCTCAGGGTCAAGGATGCTGGGCAAGCAGTGAGAGGAGAGGCTGCAGGGGGCAAGGGAGGGAACCAGGGCGTGGGGAAGGAGACACAAATAGCAAAATGAATGGCTTGAACTTCCTATGTTTTATGGAGGTGAATAAAAGGAGACAGAGAGGGGGAGAGAAAGGAGACCTTAGTGTCTGCACAGGCTCTCACGCTCACACAGGCCAGCCCAGACCCCAGAAACTGCTGGTGGCAGATGTAGGGTGGCAGCCTGCACCCACTTGGCTGGCATGGCTCTGGGCTGGCTGCCTGTCTAGCCCAGTGTCCCCTGGGGGCATTTCACGAAGCGTGACAGGCTGCTGCTTAGCATTTATTCCTCTCACTGTCATTATTATTTTGAACAGCAGCCAGTACAATTAAAATCGTTAGGAGGAAGAGATTTAGGGAAAATCCAAAGTGTCTCAGAAGAGCATCTGCAGAGCTGGAGGTCCAAAATCCACCCTGGCACTCATGATGAGCAGGGCCCATGGGAGCCATCATCTCCTCAGCATCCTCCCTTCCATACTCCCCATTCCTCAGAGTGGCAGAGGCTGGGCTAGCACACAGGGTGGTCCTGGCCACATTCCCCTCGCAGCAGCTGCCCACTGTAGCCAAATCCTGCAGCTTTTCCTGGTGTAGGACTTGTCCCAGGAGGTCCAGATGGCTGTGTCCCCAGGCACGGGTGCTCACCTGCAGCTCCAGGACAGATGCAGTGGGGGGATGTAGGGAGCGGAGGACACAGAGCCTCTGTGGGCTGCTCTTCCAGAATGGCATGGATGGATCCTAAAATATCTTGTGGGAACCATAATGCTTTCTGTCGTGTTCGGAGGGCCTGTGCCGCAAGAAGAGGTGTGGAGAGGTCCCTTGGCTCCTCAAAGGAGAAAAGAGGATGGTCTCTTACAGACAGACATGGAAGTAACCATTCATGCCACATTCTCCAGGTACCCTAAGTGTTTGAATGGAGGATTTGACTGCTCCAGGGCCAAATGTCCCCAGTGCCAGGACCAGGAGATTAAGGACATCAGACAGCAGCAGCAAGGAGAGGAAGAAAAGGCAGATCCTTGCCTCCATTCCAGGGCTGGCACGAGTGCATTGTTAGAGGATCAGAGTCAGGAGCCCTCCAGCCGAGGCAGGCTCATGAAGGTGAAAAGGAGGGGAGACACATCAAAACCCCTCCCCAAAATAAGTGCTGCTCTGGCAAAGCCTACAGAAGCTGCTCCCGTCTCCTGCCTCAGCATCTACCAGCTACTGATTGTCTGTTGTTCTCTGCATGAGGTCACTCATTACCAGCTCAGAGCCCAGTGTGTCACCTGGGACAGCCAGTCCTCCAAGCAGTGACTCAAGGCTGAGGTCCTGGAGACCTGAGCACCTCTGAAGTTAGGGGGTGTCTCAGGACAGAGCTTCCCTGTGGGTTTTGTGGTGGGTGGATGGACAAGGCAGGCTCAGGAGTGCCTCTCATCTCTGCTTTTTCCAAAAGTGGACCAGACCAAGCCTCTGGTGGTTGGGAGCAGAGAAAGGGTGGGGTTTGATGGCTGATCTCCAAATGACTTGAACTTACTGAGGATAGTGGAAGCAGGGAAAGCTCATCCAACTTGATCCAGCCCATTCGCTGTGTTCAAATCTGCTGAGAGCTGCTTGGGAAATACAGTAGCCCAGTGGAAAAAACAGGTGAGATTTTGTGGGGTTTTATTTTGCAGGAAACTTCTCCTGGCTCTCCCAGATCTGCCTGCCAAGGGCAGCTGCCAGCGAGGCACCACACACACAGACTTTCAGGGAGTCTCTTGGTGTGCAGGGGTAAGCAAAAGCCCCCTCCCAGCCTCTCCCTGGCGGACTCGCCCCTGCTCTGTTTTTAGCACATTCAAGTAGCTGCTTTCACAAGAGGTAAAAGAAAGTTCATGGATCCGTTGACAGATCACCCCAAGCGGGAATTTCTCTGGGAATTCCTGCAATAGCAGGTTGGCTCCCGCGGAGGTGGAGTTTCCTCTGGATCTACCTCCACCCAGGCTTGCGGAGCGCTCTGGCCACCGGCTCCACGCTTGGGGGGCTGGGCTGAGCGACGCCACCGCTGCTTCCCAGCCAAGGTCAGCCAGAAACCCTCCCGGCTCTGCCTGGCCTGTTGTGTCCTGTTAACCCTTGGGAAGAGCGGAGCCGCAGGCCAGCGGGGTTGGGCTGCAGAGCTGGCCCGTGCCCACGGGCACACAGGGGCAGGGGACATGCCCCGCAGGCACTCAGGGCTGCAGGCATGAGGATTTCGTGCCATTCTGTCCCTTAGGGACCTGCTGCCCAGCAGGCAATGGTGGGCCCTGGGTAAGGCTGGTTGCCACCGCAGGAGGCCAGCGCTGGCAGGGCGATGGCTCCTGCCCGAGGCAGGGAGCGACACGGGGTGATGGCACTCGGCATCAGTGACTGCCTGCTCTGGAATCTGAGACACGTCCCCGGCCATACTTGTGGTCAGGAACCATCTCTGCGCTGCAGCGACACAAACCACACTCGCAGTGGCAGCGGTGCCGCTCGAGCGTGTCTCTGACGCCAAGGACCGGCGTGACCCGACCCCACACACGGGACAGGCAGCTGCCCATTTCCAAGGACCTACAGAAGGTCCCTTGTTGGGGCCCTAACAGAGGTGGGCTTCTCTAAAATGGCACCCCCTGAGTCCACAGCCAGACTCTGCCAAGGGTTGGAGGATTTCCAGGTGCTGCACAGGCTCCAGACTGTGGGGTGGAGGGAACTCATTTTCACAAACACGGGGCCAAGCCAAGAAGTTTCAAGGTATCATGCCAGGGAGAGGGTCTGGGGCTCACATTTAGTCTGGGGCCACCTTTGCTGATTTTGAGATGAACTGACATGTGTCTCACACATCCAGAGAGCAGCTCTTGCTCAAGGGGATCCCAGAGCTCCTTGTTATTGCTATAAATCTCCGTGGTATTGCTATAAAGGACAGCAAGCTGGAAGCTTGCTAGTGGGCAGATTTGGGGGTCAGCCACCTATCAGAGCTTTAGTACTGATCTGTCCAATACTTCTCTCTCTGGAGGTATTCAAAACCCATCTGGACAAGTTCCTGTGTCACCTGCTTTAGGTGACCCTGACTTTGAAGGGGGGTTGGATGATCTCCAAGCCCTTGAACCCTACCCTGTGCCTGTGATTCTGTGATTATGCCCTCAGTGACTCAGCTGGCTCAGGACAGAGTGCAGTTGGAGATGAGTGCTGGGAATTCTGGTTCCTGAGACCTGACTGTGCATCCCGAGGCCACACCAGGCAACATCCCTGTGCTTCCACATGATCTGCAGCTCCATCGGGGCAGGACACGGCCGCTCTTCACCAGCACAGTCAGAGCTCTCTCTGAAACATCGGAGCTTGGCGAGGGCTGTGCATGGAAGTTCTTCCTCTGCCAGGAACCAGCTGGAGGGAGCGACAGCGCTCAGCGGCAGCTCCCGGGGGATGCGCTGCCCTCGCACAGTGTGCGAGTGCCATCTACAGGGGGTCCAGCCTGGCCCCCCCAAAACACCCGTCCCCTCGCCACTGGGAACTGCTGTCCAGTCCCCAAGGCCGTGTGAGGGGCACAGCCTCGGTTTATCCAGGGAGCGGGGTCAGCACTGCTCCGAGGGCTCAGCACAGACATGGACAATAGTCACAGCCACAGAATGGTTTGGGGTGGAAGGGGCCTGTAAAGCTCTTCTTGTTCCAACCCTCTGCCATGGGCAGGGACACCTGCCACTATCCCGCGCTGCCCAAGAGCCATCCAACCTGGCCATGAACCCTTCCAGGGATCGAGGGGCAGCCACAGCTTCTCTGGCAGTGCTGTCACCACCCTCACCGGGAAGAATTTCTTTCCAATACGCCATCTAACCCTGCCCTTCAGTCAGCGTGAAGCCGTTCCCCCTCGCTCTGTCACTTCAGGCCCTTGTCCAAAGCCTCCCTCCGTCTCTCTACGAGTGCCTTTAGGCACGGGAAGGGGCTTTAAAGGTCTGCCCGGAGCCTTCTCCCGGCTGAACCCCGCAGCTCTCAGCCTGTCTCCACTGCAGAGGTGCTCATTATCTCCGTGGCCTCCTCTGGACCCGCTGCAGCACTTTGGGACACGGCTGTTCCTGCCTTGTCACGGCACAGCCCCCGGGCGGGGACCGGGGGTCCCTCAGCCCCGGCCCCGCTCCGCGCCCCCTCCGCGGGACGAACCGCAGCCCCCACAGCGCCCCCGGCGGCCGGGCGGCACCGTGCGGCATGGGCCACGGGGAACGCTGGGAGATGAAGTCCCGGCCGTGGGCTGCGCTCCGGCAGGCGGCGGGTGGAGCTGGCGTTCCGAGGACTACGACTCCCGTCGTGCCCCGCGTACGCCCGCCCTGACTGCGGCACCGGGGGCTGAGGTGGGCACCGGGCACCGACCGCAGCTCCCCCCGCCCGGACCCCCGTCCGGCCCCGGCACCGACCCCGGGGAGCGGCGCGATGGGCGGGGAGGACGAGATCGTGCGCATTGCCAGGCGCCTGGACAAGATGGTGGCCAAGAAGAACGCGGTGAGTGGCGGCGGCAGGGCCCCCGCAGCCCGGTTGGGGTGGGGGGCTGCTCCCTGCCCCGGGCTCTTGTCTGGCGGAGGCGCCGCCCCACCGCCCCTTTCCGCAGCATCCCCTCCTCGCTGCCGCGCTGGCGGACCCCCACCTCTCCCTCGGTGCCCATTGAGAGGGACCTCCCCCTCCCCAGACCCCATTTTGGGGGGCTCTCTTTCAGTGCCACCCCGGCCATTACATCGTGCCGGAGCAGAGGCTCTCCCCATTAAAATGGGGTTCCTTCCCACCAGGCCCCGTTGCCCTCTCCCTTCCCCATCCTTTGCGGAGGTGTGGGATTCACCCACTGCCAGTTATTGGGCGGGCAGCCCTCTGTGCCCCCTTGGGTGCTGTGGGAGCCCCCAGTCCCCGTACTGAGCCCCCCACTCCAGGCCTCAGGCATCCCCAGACCTCATCTCAGCACTCGGGGGCTCAACCTGTGCTGCCTGCCCGGTGTTCTCCTCCTGGAGAGCATCCTCAGCCCTTCTCCCCTGTCCCATTGGGAGGCCTTTGGAAGGGGAGTCCCCACCAGCACCGGCATGGGCTCCAGTTTGCCCTCGGCGAAACCGCGGTGCTGATGGATTTGCTTCCCGCATCTCCATCCCACACCGGCACTACTGCTCGTTCCCGTGGCCTCTGGAGGGCTGGCCGAGCTGCTGTCTGCGCTTGGGGAGTCTGGCAGGGTGTGCTGTGACCCGTGTGACAGCCTGGGCGGACAGCAGCCGGTATTTTCCAGCCTAATGGGATGTATCAGTGCTTGTAGGAACACAGTGACATGCAAGTGCTGAGGCAGAAAGCTGACAAGGGTTTGTGACGGAGGTAGGCTGTACATCTGTGTTTGGGGTGAAGGATTTTGGGGCTGGGAAGGGCTCTGAGGAGTGGGAGATGATGGGCGAGGAGGGGAAAGGATTAGAGGATTGTGATATTTGTGTGGTGGGATGCTGGGTGCTGTTATCACGTGAACTTTTGGATGTTGGACTGACCATGCCAGCCGTGGCTAGGGCGAGCACTGTCACTTGTGTCGCTGTTGGAACTACCCAGGGAAGTGTGTTTGGGCTAAAGCACAGCCTGTGATGTCTCTTCTCGCTGGTGGCAGGTTTTCAACATCAATGTTGAAATAGGAAAGGAGCAACTTTGTAGAATTTGCTTCCAGCTTCATTGGGAAAGAGGCAGCTTCTTACAGGAGGGGTATGCAACATTTCCTCTTGGCTGGTGTTTGAGATAGTGCTGAACTCCAGCATGTGTTGGCTAATCTTAGAACTCTTCCTGCAGGACAGTTTGCTGGAGTATCTGTTTGTTGCTGTAATTTTTTCGTGGATCCTCATTTGCTGCCATTGTGCTGAGTGGCTCCATTTGGAGTCAGGAGTCACTGGGTCACTCTGGGTGTTTGGGGCTGGAGGAATAGGAAGGTGTGGAACTGCCAGAGGGGGGAAGTCAGTCGTTCTGAGTACAGTAAATGTGTGTGGTTTATGCTGCTGTGAGTTGCTTGTGTGCACACTGAAAGCTTTGACTCTGCTTTGATTCTGGCATCTGTTCTGTAGGGTGGATTGCAGCTGGATTGCTTCCTGGGATGGGTTGGAAGCAGCCCTTCTGCACAGGGATGTGAGGACAGGGCTGGCAGTGCAGGCGGCTTCGCTTCCCCACAATGGTGGCTGTGCAGGCCTTGTGCTGCAACTGGGTTTGGAGTGGTCGGTGTTGAAAATGAGCTGCTAAATGTGAACACTGCAAGCCTTGTTTGAGGGAAGGGGGTTGGGAGGAAAGAGCCAGCTGAATGGAGACAGGCCTACGCCAGGCTGGGATGTGCTAGAGGCAGACAAGTGATTTCCAGTTCTCTGAGCGACTGCCAGCTTTAGGTGTCTACAGATTCCTAGTCAGATTTTTTCTGGTCCTGGGTTCCGGGATGTAGAGATGATGATGTAAGGAGACTTCACAGAGCAAGTTCCAAGTGACCAACTCTTCAGCATCACAGCTTGTGCCAGCTCCTGGTCTCAGCTTTTGTCCTGAGCAGAGTGGAGGCTCTGGAATATGAAAACTAGGAAAACAGCTACATGGAGTCACTGACAATTGTAATTCAGAGTGTATTTTTCAGGTGTTAAAAATGTTCAGTGTGCCAGGTAAGAATAATAAACTAATGCTGCACTTGCACCATACACGAGCAAGGACCTGTAGCACTCCAGTGGTCTTCTGTTTTGCTTATTCCAATAATTCAGGTGCCTTCAGGTTGCAGGATCTACTGTCTGTCTGGAACAGCAACCCCAGCAGTGAGCTTGCTGTTGTTTCAGGGAATGCTTATTGGTGTTTTTCCCTTTGAATTCAACTTTCTGTGTCTATTCCCAAGCTGTTGAATTTTTTTAATAAAAACGGAGGCACTCATTCTCTTTCTCTTTTCCTCTCCAGGAAGGTGCAATGGATTTACTGAAAGAACTGAAAACTATGCCTATGACTTTGGATTTACTGCAGGTGAGTTGCACAGTTACGGTAAAAAGCTGAAGTTTGCATCTGGATGAGTCCAAAATGTTCTCTAAATAAACTTAAGAGGTTTCCTCATGCTTCTCGCCTCATGCAAAGAATCAAAATAAACATTAAATCCAATAAAATAGTGCAGAAGTTGGGTTTTGGACTGGCAATTAAAGAGCTCTGGGCTGCAAAAACAGGAAAGACTGGGTTTAAAGTAGCAAACACAGAGGGCAGTCGTGGGAGAAGTTCTTTGTAATGTTGATATTTAGGACTCAGGGGAGGAGTGAGCAGAATTACAATTTGGAGGTTGTGATGCGTCTTGGAGTTTTTCACTCTAAGCTTGAATGTCACAAGTGTGTAGGGAAGGGATTTGTGGGAGATTGGATGTGTCTTCTGTTCAGCTGTGCAAGCTGGAGAGTGTCACCTCACTCTTCCAAAGCTGTAAGGGTCATAAAATCATTCTGCAAGCCTTTGGATACTCCTCTCTTGGTCATGGCTTTGACTTTGTTGTGGTTATTTGAGATTTCAGTTAGTAACTAATAATGAATCTGTTCTGGAGTCATTCACGGGGGTGTTCCCTTGCAGTCCACCCGCATTGGGATGTCGGTGAATGCACTGAGAAAGCAGAGCACAGATGAAGAAGTGATATCACTTGCCAAATCCCTCATCAAATCTTGGAAGAAACTTCTAGGTAAGGAAATCAGCGTGTTACTGTCAGATTCAGCTTGTGAACAAGCTGGCTTCAGTGGGAGGTTGAGCTTTTTGGGAGAGCTTATCTCTTGATCTGAATAAACATTTTAGCAAATCAGCCTTTACAATTCCACCCTCTCTGTCTTTCGAGCTTTGTATCCTATCATGCATCCCCCTAGATTTAGCTCCTGTTTAGTCAGCTCATCATTGGAAGAGCATTGAAAGCTTCAGGACTATTAACTTATACCTCATCACATAATACTTAGCAAAGATATTTGTAGAAACAATATCTGTGCTCTGAACCCTCTGCTCCTACTTGTGCTCTGTGTGGCATTAGCACCATGTCTGCTGTCAGCCTCAGGAAGGGAAGTGCTGGAAGGCATTTTGGGTGGTGAGTTGGAGAAGGATCTTAGTTCACCATCTTGTAGATAAACTCACATGGACCATTTCTAGCTGGGGAGGCTTTCCTGGTTACGGGCTCCCATTTCTTGCTAGGCTGGATGAGTGTTAAAAGGGCTCTTTTCCTGCCCTGCCTGGATTGTTACCTTCTCATTAGACTGGGTGTGTTTTGGCTAGACTCAGACAATTTACCTCTGGGTCAAACTTTTTCTACAGTGTCAGGAAAGTCCTCTCCAGGGTTGTGCTGTTGGCTTTCAGCAGCACTTGGGAATCAGAAGAAGTACTTGTACTCCCACAAGGACCAGCCTGTCCTGGCCCTTCAGCTGATGTTGGCTGCTTTTAGTTGTGCTTGAGAGAACTTGATCTAATCCCTGCTCAGCAGCCTCTGAAAGAAACTTCTGTGAAGAGGCATGTCTTGTGAGGAAGCTTATCTCCAGGCAGGCTGATTGCTCTCTAGTTTGGTGAAGAAAGCTTTTGCTTGAATTAGTTTCTACTTGGAGGCAGGGAAAAGGTCTGATGGAAAGCAGGAAGGCCATAAAGGCATTTTCTCCTGATTCTCTTTGGGAGAATAAAAACTTGCTTTAGGCCAACAGTGGGTAGTGTGAAAACATTGGGGAGTTCAGGCAGGGCTGTAGCATAAAGACCGGTTCTGAGCTGATTTCTCTTTTGAACATAGATGCTTCAGAGGAAAAAAATGAGGAGAAAAAGAAAAGCCTGTCTTTGCCGACATCTTCCTCCAGGGAGACTGGTAACTCAAGAGACCAAAGGTAATCCTTTCCTTTTACAAAAGAGGACACTGTTAGAAAATTTAAATTTTCTTAGGGCACCATACTTACTTTAATTTTTATTTTTAAGTGTCTGAGTCAGAAATTTTGTGTAGTCAAATCTCTGGTCAGGGACACTGGAAGTGTTTCTTCTTCAAGGTTGATCTGTGTGGTGTTATTAATTAACTGTAATGCAGAAATACACATCTAAAATACAGTGGCTTTAGTGAGTATTTAGATTTTATTCATATTTTATTTAATTTTTTTACTCTTGGTTATGTGTTGTTTTTTCTAGTAGTGGAACATTCCCCTATTCTTTTTTATGTTGCATTTTTATGCATTTTTGTTTATTTCTAACTTCAAACTCCTTAGAATGAAGATTATTTTTGGCCTTTTCAGTGTCAAGTGATGGATGGGATTGATTGATACATTACTAAAGTAAAACTTCCATTTCTTTGTCCTTGACAAATCCCAGCAGAAGTCCCCTTTTCCCTGTGGCTGATGTCCCCCAGCTGGCAGGTCAGCTGCATGCTTGCTCCTTGCCATGCCTTGAATGCTGCATCCTGTTTCCACTGCCTGTGACTGCAGTTGTTGAGTGCAGACAGTGATCAAAGGGGAGGGAAAAAACGGGATTTAAAGCTTTGTTTTAGAAATTTCTCCCAGCCTCAGATCCCAAGAGGGTGTGTGCTTCCTAGATTTGGCTCTTAAGTGATTTAGCCAATTTCCCAAATTTGACAGAAGATTTAGAGTGTTCAGCCTGTAGTCCTGCCGGCTTGCAGGATTTTCCATGTTTGCAGCCTTTGTTGGTCACTTTCTTGTCACTTCTTTGTTTTTGCTCAGCTCTCTCAAGGCTTGGCACTTCAGGGTGAGCCTTTGCAGCTCGATACAGAGCTGCTGGTGGAGAGAAGGCTGCTGATGCTGAGCTCCATGACTTCAAATGATTGGTGTCTTTGGTTATCTTGCTTCCATAGAATGGGAAAAAGGATTTGCTAAGTATTGCAATGAAAGGACTTGGGAGACTTCACAGCCAGGATGGAGTCCAGTAATGCAGTGCAGGATGGGAGCCAGGGCTGTCCAGATCTGTGTGTATCTGTGTGGGGTTTGACTTGGAACTGGATCTTGGCTCTGGGCATGGAGGCAAAATCCCTCCTTGCTGCCTCCGTGCTTTGTCACTTACCATGGAGTATGTGGAGTGGAGCTGTCTGCCTTGTGCTGCTGATGTTTCCTTGTGCCTTAATATGCTGCAGATACTGCAGTTTTATGGTTTTTTTAATCCTTGCTGTTTTTAATGTGTATTCAGCCACCATCTTCTAGCAAAGCATCCCCTTGGCTGTGAAGGATGAACAGAAGCCAATGGATTAGTGTAGCCTAGACCAGAAGCAGGGGCCAGCTCCTGGTGTCAGTCTGTTGAGCCAGGCTCTCTTCCAGAAACAGGAATGTTTTTTCTCCAGTCCTGCAAAATAAACTTCTAATCTGCCTTAAAAAAAAAATGTTGGCAGAGGAGACTCTCTGTTTTTTGAGGCAGAGACTGCAGTGGAGTCAGACTGGTTGCTCAGTGTGTGATAGCTGGTTCAGATGAGGCTGCTGTCAAGACACCAAAGAGATCAGTTTGTATTCAGATATTTCAGCCTCTTAGTCTGTTAGATTTTGGCTATGCCTTCCATTTTTGTTGGAGAAAAATATTTGACTAACTCTTAGCCTGAAACTCATCTTACTTTCTGGAGCACAGATGTAGAAATCCCTGTGTAGTGACTGGAGCTATCACTGCAAAACCTGAAGGCTCTGAGCCAGCCAGTGTGGAGCTGACACCTGTGAATTTAGATGCTGCATTTCTCTAATCCAAAGCATATTCTTTTGTGCTGTGGAGTTTCAGATCCATAGTGTAGTACATTTTAATGGGCTGTGTCTAATGTTTCTGTCTCTGGCAGCATGAGTTTTTCTTTTCCAGGATTCTCTAAACTGCCTTTATTAGGAGGTTTTGTATCTGTGGCCTGAATTTAGCCCTTCTGTGGGATATTCTTCCAGGGCAGCCCTGAGTTTTGCTTGCAGTCCCTGGCTGCTGCTTTGTCACCATTTTGTTCCAGCACAGCCTTGTTTTATGTATAAACTTTTGCTGCCTGGATAGATTTACAAGTTCTTTCTCCTGTTTAACAGGAACAGTGTGAACCACAAGGATTTCCTGAAATAAGTCTTCTAGGTGTGTTTGAGCTCTATTTCCCAACTATTCTATTTATAAACTAACCTCTAAACCTTAATAAATAATTTTCTGTCTTTGGAATGGCTGAGAAGTCTGTTTCATCTAATTCTTGAGGGATCAGCTCCCATCTCAGTGCATGGATGATGTGTGTGTTTGCAGGCAAATGTATCTTTCCTCATCAGCTAACAGAAGTGGGACTACCATGCATCTTGTTGAGCTTTTTTCCACCCCCAAGGAATAAACACCTAAATGTTCAAGTTGATAGCATTTGCAGCTAGAACCTTCCTGAAAATCAGGTATTACCTCTGCAAGTACAGGTTTGAGGACTCATTAGTGAAGGTCGGTGTTCTGAGTTCACACTGAGGTCACTGAGCTCATACACAGGGTTTTGCTCTGGGAAACCTTTGCTTGTTTCTTGCAAAATGCTACAAAATTTAAATCTGGAAGAGCTCTCAGGGAAAATCCTCCTGCAGCCCCTTCTCAGCACAGCACCACCTCTTCCCAAAATGTCCCTGACAGGCTTTTTTCAAGCTCTTTGACAACCCTAGAAAACTTCAGGGCAAGGCATTTCCACAGCAGCCCTTGGCAGTATTTTCAATTCATAACTCACCTTTACAGTTTAAAACTTACTCTCAATCAAAACCTGTCTTACTATACCCATTTCTACATCTTTCTGTGGATTTTTTCCTACAATCTTCCTTTGTAAGGAATTTCAGGACTTGTCTCCTTTAAGTTTCCCTTGCCACAAACCACCCATATTCCTTCGGTCCTTTTTTTTACTGTAAGTATGTTTTGCCTTTGTCCTTTGGGGAAGTCTAATTTTTCCAAACTGTTTTATGTAACATGAGAAGCTGTGATTTTTTTAGATGGGTTGTTCCTGAATTATGGGTTATTCCTTAGTGTATGCTCTGGTATATACACCCCCATGAGTACTGCCTGTGATTTGTGTGTAGCTTATTAAGCACAAAAGTACCTGATGGCAGTTTCTGCATTCCAGATGGGAGAAAATCATCATCTAATGGATTATTTACAGGCTAAGTTGTTTCTTCTTTTTGTAAAATATGCAGTGTAAATCCTATTGAATGTTTTGAGCTGTTTGGACACAAATCTGTTCTTTAATAAGCTCCTGCAGTGCCGACCAGTAAAACCAGCTGGTAAAAAGGGGTTTTATTCAGCTACTGGTCAAAGAGAAACACAGTGAGCTCACAGTATAATCTCCCTCACAGTGTGCATCGTCTCCTTCATATTAAGAAATCAGAGTTCTGCTTTGGTTTGACCTGAACAATTTGCTAAAGGTTTACTGGTGGATGCTTCTGAAAAGGGCTTGGTGAGGCTGTGAACTGCAGAAATCCAGGAGCCTCAGTGGTGGTCTGTGGGATTTGAGCCAGACTGGATATGACCTTAGTCACAGGAGCTTCCAGGATAAGTCCCTAAAGTCGTCTGGCTCAGTTGGTGTGGCAGCAGATTCGGAAGGTTTCCAGCTTAGTGCTGTTTTTTTGTGGGCTGACTAATCCCTTCCAGGACACTGTAGTGGAAGTGCTTGTTCATAACAAATTTATTTTTAATGGCAAAGAACTGGCAGTAGTGACCCAGCTTAATAAAAATTGTCAAGCCACTTGGATCTTCAAGAAGATATTGCCAGCATGGCATGGTGAAATACTGAGGTTTCTTTTTTTTCCTTTCTGTCTCTTTGTGCAATAATGGTACCAGGCATTGGCCATAAATACAGGGAATTTTACAGCCAAATCACCAAAGCCAGAGCAATCTCTGCTGAAAGAAAAAAATTGCTATTCTGCTGCCTAGATTTAGGGGGGAGAACAAAGCTCTAGAAAATCATCTGTGAATCATACTAACCCAGATCTTTTACCAGCAGTATTTGCAGGGCTGACTAACGCCATGTGCAGATGTTAGGCTTTCTGGGTGCACAGCCAGCTGAGCTGCTCATTGAGGTTCCTTCTCTGCATGCAGAGCCTGCAGCAGTGACTCAGCCTGCCCATATCGTGTGCTGATTGTGCAGGCAGGTCTCCATCCAGCTCCCCTGGCAGGTGACCCGATGAGTCAGCCACAGCAGGCAGGTGTTTGCATTCCCTTGTCTGTGCCTGTGATTGCTCGCAGGTGGAAATGGAGTTACTTTGGAGAGCAAAGCAGCATTTCTTAGTCCTGTGCTAGCCTGGCACCTGTATGAGCTGTGTGTGCTGTGTAGGGGTGCTCTTCTCTGAGATGAGTAATCAGTGTCTTGCTCAGATTACAGGAAAAAGGAAGAACCTTTTATGTGCTGCACTTTGTTGGTGGTGTTTTTTAAATATCAAAGCTGAAGGAGCCATTTTCTTTCTTTTTCTTTGTTTTCCTTAGCACAGCTCCTTCTTCTGGAGCTTTCTGCTGAGAGCAGTTGTGGGCCTGGTGTCCTGCAAAGTTAAAGAGCAAAGAAGTACCATGAATCTGCACTGCACTGCCAGACTGAGAGAGTGCTGATGGTCTCAGATGTCCTGAGTGTATTTGGGTTACTGGTGGTGTCTAACAGAAATGTTTTCCCTTGATGCCCAGTGGTGCAGCAGCTGATACGTGTTGAATAACACAAGATGGTTGGCAGGGTTGTTCATGGATTAGACCTCTGCTGGTAGCCAGCAGTGTCCACAGGAGAGCTGGTGTCTGGGCTGAGGGCGTTGGCTGCTGTGTTGTGCTCTGTGCTGCTTTGGGACAATGACTTTGCACTGTGTTCTGACTGGTTCTGTATTATGATTAACAGGATGCTTGGCCACATACCTGCTGCTCCCTTCTCTGCTCTCAGTGGCCCAAACTGAGACATTCTGACAGGTGAAGTTTTTCTTTTAGCTCCAACAAAAGGCAGGAGCCTCCAAAGACTCCGACCACCCCCAAAATCACCACCTTCCCTCCGGCCCCCATCACCTGTGACGCTGTGCGCAACAAATGCAGGGAGATGCTGACAGCAGCTCTGCAGGCTGATGGTAAGTGCTGGGGGAAGCCCTGCATTGCCTTAAGTGCTTCACAGCTCCTGGACCATTCTGATGGACTGTCAGTGCCAGCTCATCTTAGACACACTCTTCTGGAGCAGCCTTGTCAAAGGATTGTTGCCAGCATCTCAGTCTAGCCACTGGTCACCCCTTTGATGAACTGCCTGCTGTTGCAGCATTTTCAGACACTTACACAGGGACCTGGCTTGAGCTGGAGGCACGACAATGTGTTAAGCAATGGCTGCTAAGAGCACAGGGTTTGTCACACAGGGTTACGTGGGGTCTTCTGCTCTGCAACATGGGGTGGTCTGTGCAGAAGTTTCATCTTTCAGGTCTGCAGGGATTTGCGTCACTTTTTAGATCTTTCCTGATTGCTGTAAAGTGAAGCTGTCTTCATGTCACCCTTGGGGCACAAAGTGAAGCTGTAACTCGGTACATGGACTTTGTAGGAATGGTGCTTATGCCAGTCAGCATCTGCTGTCAGGCTCTGCTGCCTTTGCAGACAGCAGCTCCTTAAATATTGTGGTGCTCTGGATCTGGGGTGGAACAGATCCCTCTTGCATTCAGACTGTGCCATCTCAACTGAGAGGCAACTGCAGGTGCTCAGCGTGTCTGGAAGTTTGAGCATCTGGTTGTGTCCACATTGCAGTTCCCTTTTAAAAACTGGGGTCTAAGCACTGCAGAGTCTTATTTATTTGGAGCCAAGGGGTGTAGATGACAGATGGAGAAGTTCATGAGGTCTTTGTTTCTAGCCTTCCTGTGCATGTGTTTATATGCTGCATTAAATGCTTTGCACAGCTCTTAGAAAAACCCTTTCCGTATGAAATCTTGGAGAGAGTTCCCTTGAGCCTTTCCCTAAGCTCAGCTGTGCTCTACTTTCCCTGCTTTATGGTGTTGGTTATCATTCTGGCTGTCCAAGTCCATGCCAGTTATGCACTCTGTATCATACTGTTTAACTGGTGTGTGGGAGAAGAGGGGAGGAGAGACAGTCCTGAGGTGAGATGAGAAAGGAGTGCTTGACCCTGACGCTGCACATCTCCAGGCCCTCCCAGATGGTTGGTCTGAGTAGAGTTACCTCTCATTGAGGTGAATATCTGATGAAACTCAATTCTTTTGAGAGCAAAGCAGCATTTCTTAGTCCTGTGCTAGCCTGGCACCTGTATGAGCTGTGTGTGCTGTGTAGGGGTGCCCTTCTCTGAGATGAGTAATCAGTGTCTTGCCTATATATGTTTGATTTCAATGATATGAAAAACATATTGGAAAACTAAGCTTTTGGGCCAAGGCTGTTGTTATCTCATGCAGTCCATATCCTAGAGAGGCACTGGGCACAAACTGACTAGATTAATCTATTTTCATCACTGTCCTTTTCCAAAGGGTCAGAGAGTAGCAAGAGCAAAGGCCAAGATGCCATTTGATGGGAAGAGCACGTGAATCAAACCAGCAAACTGTTCAGATTTGTAGCTCAGAAATGCTGAGCCCTGGCTTGGTTGGAAGCCACTGAGCTCCTGTTTCTGCTGTCTTACAGATGATTACATCGCCATCGGTGCCGACTGCGAGCACATAGCAGCCCAGATTGAAGAGTATATCCTTGCTGTACAGTGCTGCCTCGAGGGCCTGCGTGGCTCCAGCAGTGAAATCCGTGTGCTCAGAGGCAAAACGGGACTGCCTGTGCATAAATGTGCTGCAGCTTGTCAGGGTTCTGGGTCTGGTTCCAGCTCTGCTCAGCGGAGTCCTGGGTCACTAAGGAGCTACCAGTGAGGAGTTGGGAGCTCAGAGAGTGTAATCCCTATTTGTCCTTGCCATCAGAGTGCTGTTTCCTGCTTTTGATTCTACTTCCAAACACATGCAACTTCCCTGTGCTCCCTGTTGAGTCGAGTGTGCTGATCTAGACAAAAGCAATGGAAAGGATGGAGCAATGAGGATCAAGTTCCATGTTGATGTGAGATAACCCTGATGTGAGGAGTTTACTTGGTTTGGGAACTGAGGGGTTGGAGGTGCAGCTGGGCTCTCTCAGTGAAGGGGTTTGTGGCTGCCTTGCTGAGAGAAAGGGGAGGTTATAGAACCTGAGCATAGCTGAGTATTTCCAGCACAGTGGAAAAGCCCAAGCTGGAAGCCCCTGGACTTTGGGATTGTATAAAGCTGCTCTCAAATCCAGCACTGACTTCCCAGAGCAGATGCTGCTGTTGGGTCCCAGCACCTCCATCCTGGCAGTGGGTGACTGTCCCTGCTCTTCACGGGTCTCTGGGAAGTGCTTGATGCCTCTGGGTTGGTTGCAGGCTCCTTGACTGCCCTTACGCATCTACCAGGATGTCAAGAACACCGACATGAAATACAAAAACCGCGTGAGGAGCCGCATCTCCAACCTGAAGGACTCCAAAAACCCTGAGCTGAAAAAGAACGTGCTGTGTGGGGCCATCACCCCCGAGCAGATCGCGGTGATGACCTCGGAGGTGAGGGAGCCTGAGGAGCAGGGTTTGCCTCTTACAGGGCATGTGTCCTGAGGCTTGGCTGGGCTGCTGCCAGGGTTGCAGTTTTCTTGAGTAGCTGCTGCCAGAGTGCATGGAGTGAGCTTGCAGTGGGGTTTTTGCAGTGTGGAGAGTGGTTTGTTGGGCCTTCACATCATCCCAGGGCCCCTGGGTATGAACCAGAAACCAGAATTGGAACAGGCTTTCTGTCTTAATGCCCATCTGTCAGGCTGCCTTGTCCTCCTGTTGGCTGTTTCCACTGTAGTGGGTGTGGTGGTAAAACTGGGCAGATGTGATTTTATTGCCTTTTTTTTCTTTGAAAAGGAAATGGCCAGTAATGAGCTGAAAGAGATCAGGAAAGCCATGACAAAAGAAGCAATCCGGGAGCATCAGATGGCCAAGACAGGGGGGACACAGACTGACCTCTTCACCTGTGGGAAATGCAAGAAGAAGAACTGCACCTACACCCAGGTTGGTTTTCCTGCTCCTGCCCTGGCCTCTGTACAGGACATGATCTGTCACAGTCACAAGCTCTCACTGCTCCATGACAGGCCCTGCAGCACAGCACAAATTTTGCTAGTGGTGGACAGAAAACACTCAAGGCTGTCTAAAATGTACTTTTGCAAGTGTTTCTGTGAGCTTGTGTAACTTTTTGGCTCACTCGTACAAGAACAAGAGTTGTGCAGCACTGAGGAAGCTTTCAAAAGTTCAGCAGTGCTCTACACTGAAAGCAGGTGCTGGGAATGCCAGGATTCAGACAATAAAGGAGTGGGCAGTGTAGAGGAGAGGCTGCAGAAACTGAGTCAGACATGTTGATGGTATTAAAAGTACAAATTAAGAATATAGATAACCTGCAGCTGGATAAATCCCAACTTACTTAATATCAAATAGCATGAAATGGCTGAAACAAAAGGAATAAATGAAACTGTAATGTGAGCAGAAAGGATTTTTCTTCCCCATGACCAGCTGCTGGAAGCCTTGTGCATTACCAGTACTTTTTAGCTCCCATGTTCGTGCCAGGCATCTGGAGATAAATGTGCCTGTGCTGTGAGTCAGTGGTTTAGAATGTGCAGATACCCAAAAATGCACCAGCAGCCACCAGATTGCTGCTGAGTGACTGCGCACAAAGTGCGTGTGCAAGTGCCGGCTGAGACTCCTGCGTCTGCTTGGACTTGACATCCAAACACATGGAAAGAGAAGGAGATCCAGGAATCTGACCAGGGAGTTTCCTTTGGCTCAGCAGCAGCCTTGCATCCCACAGGCTGGCTCAGGCAAGAGGCCTCACTCTGCCAGTGCTCCCAGTAAGCATTCCTGGGCTGCCCCAGCACATGGCACTGTCTCCACCTGTGGAGGGCTGGAGTTTGCCTGGAATTTGAGCAGGAAACAGCAGGGTCTTCTGAATAGAAATATCAGGAGGTTTTCTGTATTTTGATTTGTTTTCTAGTGAAATCACTAGTGGGTGATGAGATGTAAGTTTCAAGCAGATGAACTGGCATTTGTGAGCATGTTGGAAGCAGACAGTAAAGGGGGAGAATTACAGAATTTAGCTATCCAGCGTTCTTGCAGAAATGGTTAATTTGCATAACGCAAATGTGACTCTTGCACGTTGGGTAATTACACACATAGATCACCATAATCACCCCTCAGCACAGTTCTGCCTGACTAGTGTGGGGAGTACCAGTGTTTTCAGTCTAGATCTGCCTTGTGGTGTTCAAATGCTATGAAAATCTGGTTTTTAGTAAAGTATGTGTTTCTGGCAAGAGCCAGTCAGAGGCAGCAATCACATCTGGGTTAAATATCAGAGTTCCTTAATGGCTCAAACACAAACCAGACTGGAACTGTGCAGAACCTGGTAACCCAGAGTGTGTTCCTGTGAGGCCAGGGTGTAGGACTGCTCTGTAAATGGGAATGGCTTGAGTGCTTTTTTATGCTCTTGTGCTTGGGACTGAGGGGTTTGTCACGGCAGTGCTGGCCACATCCCTTCCTGGGGGACAGTTTGGGGAGGGATTGGCTGTGGGCATGTCCACTTCCAGAGTCACCTGCAAGAAATGGGCAGCAGATTGGGTGAGGAGGGAAAGATGCTGTCCCAAAACCTGTCACTGAGGTAATGTCAGCCTGAAACGGGTCATGGTGTGTGTATGTGTGTACTGTGTGTAACAGCCACCAGACTTACTGTACTGGAAAGCTCCTTCTGCCATCCCAAGCCTCTCATTGGTTTTGTGAGCCCAGCACGAATCCCTGGAGGCTGGAGGGACAGGGCCATGTGTGATGCTCAGCTCTCACCTCCCTTCTGTCTCCCGCAGGTGCAGACCCGCAGCTCCGATGAGCCCATGACCACCTTTGTCGTGTGCAATGAGTGTGGGAATCGCTGGAAGGTACCACACCAGGGCTGTTACTGGCACTGAGGGGTGTGGGGGTGGCTGCACCCACCATGCTGCAGGCACTTGGCTCTAGAGACTGATCTTCCCCCCCAGCACAGAGGAGAGAGCTTCTGGGTTCATCCCTGCAGATGAGCTGGGGTCAAGTTTCACTTCCACATTCCCACATTCCCTGCTCTCTCCTCATATCCTTTCTTCCATAACCTGCTTTACAGTGCTTTCCATGCTGCCTCTGCCCTCTGAGGGATAGTGGTGATGATATCCAGGATTTCAAAACTGCTCTTTCATGCTGTGCAGAGCTCAGGGGTGAGCAGAAATCTGCTGGTCAGTGGCAAGCAGACGTGATGCCACTACAAAGTGCCAAAGAGCCACGGCGAGACATTCACATGGGAGCTCCCTTTGGCCCCTGCATCTGAGAACCCCCAAGCCCTTGCCAGCTTCTGAAACACCTACACCTAGATCCTTACCTTCTTCTGCAGCTCCCCTTGGCAGTGAGGTTTCTAACTGGGGTTTAACTTCTCTTGCAGTTCTGCTGACACGTGCCATGGCCTGAGAGCGGCAGCCAAGCGCAGACCTGAGCGCAGCCTGCAGACGCGGCTCCCACGGCAGTTGTGTTTTGTGTCCCAGTGAGTTTGCATCGTCACACGCCGAGAGCAGCAGCGGGGGGGCCTGGGCCTCGCAGAGAGTCACAGCCCTGGGCTGACAGGTTGGCAGGAGAGCTCACTAAACACACTCAGTCATTACTTTCTCATCTAAGCCAGTACGGTCACTTTCTCTTCAAAACTAATATTAAACATTTTTGTCAGTTTCTGACTTTTATTTCAACTGTGTGTGCAGCACTTTGTTTTTCCAGCATGGGAACTTGACAGGCAGTCCATGTCCAGGTGGCTGAGGACTGAATAATGCCTGGAGCAGCAGAAAGTGACATGTGACTTGCAGGCACACCCTCGGTGTGTGTGAAGGCTTGTTTCTGTCACCTCATGGAATCTCAACCACTGGACCAAGGCCTGGGGCAGCTGAGTGGGCAGTACTGGTGACAGGACACAGCTTTTGGGACAGAGATCAGATGTTGCTTTCCATCTTGGCGGCATTCACTGGATTTTGTACTGATTCCTTGGCATCTTGAGCCTTTAAATGCCAAGGCTGCTGCAAAGATAAGAATGTACTGCCCAGGTTGTAACAGAGAAAGCAGGGTGACACAGAAAATCCCACCCCAAACTGTTCAGAGGGAGTCCCAGGCACTTTCCTGTTTGTGCTGTGCTTGTAGCTTGACAGCTGAAAAACAGCCTGGAGTTTCAGAGGGGCTTGCTGGAGAGGCTCAGACGGGAAAATGCTGCAAATACAGGAAATTTTTCAGAGGCTTGGATCTGGACAAGGTAAAGGCTAGACAGATGGGTGGGAGCACTTAGCTGTAGAAGTGGAGGAGGTCTGAAGTGAGCTGGTTCTTGGAAGGGGTCAGATAAGGAAAGGATCCTGTAGCAAAGCCAGCCCCAGATGTGCAGATGTGACCCTGTGGAGGAGACCTGCAGAATCAGGCTCCTTCTGGGAGCTAACTAAAACCTGGTGGGGAAATTCCATCTGAGCTCACAACAGCTTTCAGCCGGACTTAAAATCCCTCCTCTTCCCCTTTCCTAGCCTTTAACTGGGGTGATGCAGCATTTGGGGGACTCCAGCAAGGTCTGTGGGTCTGAGGCTGCCCAGGAGCAGCGCTGTGCCCTCCAGCTCTTGTGCTGACAGGCAGGGCACGAGCATTTGCAGTCACATCTCTCACGGCATCGCTTCCCTCCTCCAGAGTGAAAAACAAGTATTTCCACTGCCTTTCCAGCATGCCAGACAGCAGACATTGAGCAGAGACCTCGGAGATGTTTGGAGAGGAGTGAGCAGCCACATGAAAGCAGCGGAAAACGTGCTCCCAGCCCCTTTGAGGGCTGTGCTGCTCCGGAGGCAGGGATCCCACCAGCATCCTTCGCTCAGGGCTTTCACTTTACAGGGTGCAGCCAAGTCTCCCAAGAAGGAAAATATTCAAAGACGCTGACAACTCCTTGAAGCCTCACGAGTCTTGTGGTGAATGGGATTATTCAAGCCAGGCTTGGGAGGGAGCAGTGTCCTCGCAGTGATGCCGAAAAAAAAAAAAAAAGCTTCAGGATCTGAAACCCACGCTGACCACAGCACTGGCTCGTGCACTGGGAAAGGGAGCCAGCTCTTTACCAGTGCCTCTTGCCTTTCTTGTGTTCCTGAGCTTGTGTACAGCCTTCTGACAATCCTGAATTAGGTACCAAGAGTCCCAGGCAGGAGTTTGGGAAAAGAACCATGGCATTTTACAGTGCCATTTTCTGGGATAACACCAAGGGAGAGCCAGGGAGGGGAAGTACACGGGATAAAGAGGTGTTTCAGAAGTAAAGATTTACTTGTAAGGTGTCTAAAAGGGATTGGGAGCAAGAGAAAAACTAGATTATCTCGTGGCAGGGGGGAGTCTTCCCTGTGCTGAGTCCTCTGTGGTGTGTGGAGGGGCTCTGACCCCCTGCCATGCTCTTGAACAGCTTCAGGGATGTTCAACCTCCAACCCTCAGGCTGGGGCCACATTTGAGAATATTTTCCTTACTCACAGAATAAACCCAGAACTAAAACTTCTCCTGTGAAGGGTGGGGATGCTGTAAGGGTCCAGACTAGGAGAAAACCTGCCAGTAATAACAATACCAACATTCCTAATAAACCATTACTGGTCTCTCTCAAAAATACATTTTCTTGAACTGTATTTCCAGCTTGGCAAAGAAAACTAAATTTACTGACATGAATTTCCACACAGTCATGCCATGAGGAAGGAAGGAAACAAAAACAAAACCAAAAAAAGCTGAAAGAATTGGTTTGTTTAAAAAATATGTTCAATAAAAAGCACTTTTTTTTTTTTCTTTTGGAAGGGCTGAAGAGAGGAGGGGAAGGGGTGGATAAATAAGAAACTGCTGTGGTGGATCAGGAAAAGCAAAGACTGGCAGCAAAACCCCTGTGTTGGCTTTGTTTCAGTGTGAAG
Organism: Phylloscopus collybita; assembly: GCA_027886175.1. NCBI lineage: Eukaryota > Metazoa > Chordata > Aves > Passeriformes > Phylloscopidae > Phylloscopus > Phylloscopus collybita. Next base: position 6,789,709 of record JAJNNQ010000027.1, on the reverse strand, counting down.
GGCAGGGACAGACATGTTTTAATCCTGGATACTGAGCCTTTAGTAAATCATTCCTTGCGCTGTGCAAAAACATGGGAATTCTGCATCCTCCTTGTGGCACTTCCCATCCCAGGCGGAGCCCAGGTCCCTGCTCAGTGAGGGACCAGGGCAGCCCCCTGAGCTGCCCCTGGCAGGGCAGGGCTGGGCCAGCTGGGAGCTCTCATGCAGGTGTCCTGGTGCCTGTGGGTTCTGCAGGAGGGCAGACAACACCTGCACAGGTGTTCATGAACCAAGGATGGAAGATGGGTTTGGGGTGACACTGTGTGGTGTCCTGGGGCTGAAGCAGTGCTGATGTGTCACAGGGGCTGGCAGGGGAGGCAGCTGTAGGACACCCCCTGCCCACCCCCCGAGCACATCCCTGTGATCCCTTCTGGCACCTCAGAGCTCTGCCCTCTGCTCCATCCGGATCCACTGGGAATACAAACAGGCTCCAGCACCACCCCCCCTGCCCTTTGGGCCACCTCAAACAGCTGGAGCGAGGTAAACCTGACAAGTTTTTATATGTACAGAGATGCTCGTCAACCCCCCTCCCGCACCTCCAGTCCCCCAGTAAAAGCCAACCAAAAGAGCATTTAAAATTAAAAAAGGAACAAACCCAAACCCAACAACAATCGACCTCCCCCCCACCTCAAAAACCCCCCAACCCAGTCCCCAACTGGGTCTCAGGTGGCAAATGGGGACGTGCTGTGTCCCCAGGTGTGGTGGAGACGGGATAAAGTGACCTCTTCCAAACGGGGTGTGGGGGGAGCCAGGCCCCAGGCGCTGCCCCAGGCTCCCCCTGCTCGCTCTGGCCAGCACTGGGGACGGGGCAGGGGAATCAGTAGTATGAGCTGGCCCAAGCTGTGTCCTGGGGACAGTCCTGGAGTGTCCTGGCCCAGACACCGGGGTGACAGTTCATAGGTAAAAAGCTAAAAACTTGGTGAGGTCTGGCAAGGAGGGCGGCAGAGGGGAGGAGGCACTGACCGCCCCTCGCCACCATGTCCCCACTGCTGTCCCCACAGCTAGTGAGTGCCCTTAGGACTCCGAGGAGGAGTGGGAGACGGTCTGGAGCAGCGATTTGTAAATGGCAGAGTTCAGGAAGCGGGGGTAGGAGTCTCTGTGCATCAGCGTGTAGATCTGGAGCTGTGCGTCGTCGAAGGTGTGCGAGGACGGCTCCTGCATCTTCCGGTTGATGACCTCCCGCACCCGCGAGTCCAGGCTCACCTGGGAGGCACGGAGAGAAAGTGCGGGCTGGGGGACACCCAAGGACAAGCCCCCGGCCCAGCACCCATCCCTGCACCCACGCCTGCACCCCCTCTCGCGGGAAATTGGGTAACAATGCGGCACCAGATGTGGGGAGACCACAGTGTGCTCCGTCCCAGAAGATGCTGGCACTGGAGCCCTGGTGGTTGGTGAAGGTTGCAGGGAGGAGTGGGGATCTCTCAGAGTCCCCTCTGTGTCCCCCAGCTGGGCACAGAGAGGTAGGTTGGGGCGGTCCCGCCCCGGGTACCCCCACTCCGGGGATGCTGCAGGCCGGGATGCAGCATTTTCTCGGCCCGCTGGTGCCCTCGTGAGGTCTCGGCTCCGCAGCACAACCCGGCCCGCGGTCCCACTGCCAGCAGGGTCCCGGGGGTTTGGGGGGGCTGGATATCCCCTTCCCACCGCTGTTACCCTGCCAAACTCATCTCCAAACTGTCACAGGGCTCTGGCGACAGCTGGAGCTGAGCCCTCTCCCCAAGAGTCCTCCCCTCAAAGGCTCTGCCTCCTACCTCCTTGGGAGACAGGATGGAGATGTAATCCTCGTAGATCATCCTGGCCTTCTCGTCGATGGTATGCTTGTTGCACTCAGTTTTGAGCTCCTCACATGCCAGCCAGAAGAGCATGTTCTCCTCACTGTACTCAGTCCGCAAAAACTCCCGGAAGACGTTGCGCCCCGCCGGGCTCTTCATCAGCTTGTCGAAGGACTGTGCCCAGCCCTGCACCTCCTCTGGCGTGGGTTTGGCACTGACAGGTCCATGGGAAGGCAAGGGGATGGTGTTATAGCCGGCCAGGGATCCCACTGTGTCCCTCCTGCTCATCCCTGGTTCCATCCCAGAGGAACTGTGCCCAACCACGTCCCTGTGCTCATGACGAGGCTGTTCCTGCTCAGGCTCCGGTGGTACGGAGCTCTCGGAGGTCACTCATGGGGTCTGTCCTGGCTCTGCTCAGCCAGGCTGGAGCATGGCCTTGTTTTGGGCTAGATTTCCCAAACTGGGTTGTATTTTGGTGCTGGCTCTGCACAAATCCCAACAGGGAAAAGCCCTTTGGTGGAGAGGCAGCTCTGAGCCAAGAGAGACTGACATGGGTCCATCACCCCTCTCAGCTGGGGAGGGAGAGAAGGGGGTGGAGAGGGAGGCAGGGAGGCTGTTTCCCAGCAAATGCTCAGCACCTGCTCAAGCAGGCCAGGTACACTCATTATCCATGGCTAATTAGCACATCTAACTCTAACCTGGCTGTGCCAGGCACTGCACAGAGCCCCCATGGCTGGGTGTCACACTTGTCACTCAGGGAACGGGTGCTTGGTGCCAAGCATTCCTGGAGTGGGGTGTTGGCCCATCCCACTCCTCCCTGAGTGGATATGGACACTGCTGCTGCTTCCACTTCAGTGCTGAAACCCCCTGGGAATGGCCTGTCCCCTCCTCTCCCTGTGGCTGCAAGATGCTCTTGGCAGTGGTTCTAAATGGCAGAATGAGGTGTAAAATCTACTGAGGTTCTTCCATGCCTCAGTTTCCCTTTGCAATGGGCCCAAGGGCAGAATCACAGCAGGATTCAGCCTGTGGCTCCAGGCTCCTTGTTTCTTGCTGAGAATTGGGGATAAGCTGCTGGACACATCACCAAGAGCCCCTGAGCCCTGGTGTCCTGATCCTCTGCCTGCTGTGTACCCCAAGGGCAGAACACAGTCCTGGCTGCCATGGAGGGTGGCAGAAGGGACAGTGCCATGCTGTGCTTGTCCCCCACCCCACTGCACTGCCCCTGCACTCACCACGCTTCACAGTTTGGGATGGTCTCCAGTTTGGTCTCCCGGGATGCCCTCCATGCTCGCTCTCGGTTCTCGTTCCTAACGGGGAGACAGAAGGGTAGTCAGGGGCACTGGGGACACGTGCAGATCCCACCTTGACCTCTGGCCACTGAATCTCCCCCATGGGCACCAGCACCCCCACCCATGCATTCCTCTCACCCACTGCCCTGGTGGCACCCTGGCTCCCTCATGCCTTTTGCTGTCCCCATGTGAGGGTGTCCCTGTGGTGTCCCTGTGCTCAGGCACTGCTGTGGCCCTGGTCCTGCTCCACCACTCCGGCCGTGTGCCAGGGCCACGTGCCAGGGATGTGTGCCAGGACTGAGCTGAGCTGGAGTGGCCACAGCAGCCGGCAGAGGTCAGTGCTGGATCGGCCCAAGGCGAAGCTGTTGTGTTCACAACTGTGAGCTGTTGTGTCATGAATGACCAGCAATAAACAAACAAGTGTTTATCGGTGATGTGCCAGCACCGCTCCGGCCCGGAGGCAGACACTGGGATAGAGGTGTTGGGGCTCGGGGATGCGGTGTTCCCTGTCCCTGTGTCCCCCTGTCCCTGGGGGTGCTGGTGGCACAAGTGGAGAGCAGCCATCCACCAGCTTCCCCTGGGCCCTTGAATTTCCGTGCCCAGTAGTGACCGCAGCCCTTCCTGCTTGCGACACTGCCCCTCGCTGCTGGCGCAGGACTGGCTGTACAAACCTCTGCCCCAGCGTGGGCAGCTGGGCTGGGTGAAGCTGTGGGCACGTCCCTGCCCGTGCCACCCCCAGGGCTCACTGCCTGCCATGCCTGAGCCCCACTCAGCAACCAGCACCGCTTGCTCCAGGAACACGACACAGGAGGGATAGCTGTCCCATCTCTGGGATTTCTGCTCCATCCCTGCCCGCAGGCTCTTGCAGAGATGGAGAGACACAGGGAATGCCACCAAGCCCAGGGCAGTGTCTAGGAGGGAGATGCACAGGGCTCAGCTCCAGGGTTTTTTGCTCCTCCAAGCTTGCTGCTCTTGGTGGCTGTAAAGACCAAAGCTGCTGCAAAGGCAGAGGCATCAGCAATCTCTGAATGAGCAGATGCTGAGGAAGAGCAGATGGGCTCTCCAGAATCTGGGCTATCCAGAGAATAAGGAGCTGGAGGATCTCAGTAAGGAGATGCAGATGGAGGCAAGCAGCTGGTTCCATCCTAGGCTTTGGGCAGTGGTGGGAGGGCAGGGCTGGACTCTGTGCCCACTGCTCCGAGGCAGAGCTTCCCAGAGGGCTCGTATGGACCAGGGCCATCCTTCCCTGGAGACCATCAGGGCAGCACTGGGGAGCCTCAGCGCTGCTTTTTGCTCTGTGTATTCTAAGAGATTCGGCTCACGAACAGGAGTCACAGCGCACCCCGCATTCCACGGCCTGTCCTGCCTACGGGATGCGGAGGAGGGTGGGTGCCGCCCACTGACCCTGCAGGAGGCAGGGCCGGCTGGGCAGAGGGACGTACCAGGAGCAGCTGCAGCAGCAGCACCAGCAGAAGCAGCAGGCGTTGGGGCGGTGGTTGCTGGCGGGTTGCACCGTGGTCGGAGAAGTCTCATGCCGGGACATCGGAAGGGGTGACTCTGTGGACGCGGGTCCTGCGTACTGCAAGGCAGGAGGGTGGAGAGGGTCAGGGGGCTGCCAGGGGTCACCCCCCACCTTGTGCAAGCGCACAGAGACAGAGGAGCAGCCCCCGTGCAGTCACTTGCTGTGATTTAGCTTTGGCTCCTGCGTCCCACCCTGGCCAGTCACCCCTCACCTGCGTCCCAGCCTCATACACGGTGGGCGGGGTTGGGTCGTGCTTCAGGGGCTGCTCTGCCGCTCTCAGCTCCTCCCAGCCCGCGGGTGAGCTGCGAGACCCCCCGGCTAAAGTGCCTGCCGCCTCCTGGATGGAGCCTGTGGGGAGGGAGAGGAGTGGCACCACGTTACTGCACAGAGCCCCCGGCCTCGAGTGGCTCCGGGGGCTGCTCCGTGCTGGGGAAAGCCCTGGGCAGGTGGCAAGCGAGGGCAGGGCAGCAGACAGAAAGTGCAAGAAAAGGAAGTGAGAAGGAAAGTAGAAGAGGAAATGCATTGGGACATGCTCTGCCAGCCCCCTGCATTGCCTGGGATCCCATCCCACACTTTGGGGATGCTGTGGGGCTCACTGCAGGCAGCAGAGGGGCTTGGCAGGGTGAGGGGCTCAGTGCTGGCCCTGCACACCCCTGGCCATGCCATGTGCCATGAACAAGAGGGGCTGAAGTCCCTGGTGTCTTCAGGGATGGGATGGGGAAGTTGGAGCTGTTCCACAGCATCATGTGGGTGGAAGGAAACAGGGTGGTGGTGGTGACTTTTCACAGCTCCTGGTGCTAAACCAAACCTTGTCCCACGCCACCTGCCTGTCCCTGCCTGCACCACTGGCTCGGCCTGGAGCAGGGATGCTCCTGGGTAGGAGAGAAGCTGGGTGCTGGGCTCAGCATGGGCAGTGGTTATGTCACTAGCCACGGCTCTACCTCCCTGTGCCTTGCCAAGGGTGATGGACAGCAATCACAGTCCTTCTGCTGCCAGAAGGAAGGAATGGGAGCAGAGGCAGCAGGCAGGGAGAGCCCATGGAGATCTCAGCCTCAGCAACCCCACCTTGAGCAGCCCCAGGTCTCACAGTCTTGGGTCTGAGTCTTGCTGTGGACTCAGCAAGGGAACAGAGCAAGGGTGTGGGATGCAGCTGGGGACAGAGTTATCCCCAGAGCCCTCCATGAGCCCTGGGGTTAGAGCCCCCCTGTTCCCAGCACAGCCATCACCCAGCAGCGCGTTCCTGGGCCCTCACAAACCCTCCCACAGTCCCAGTGCTCCCACAGGAACGAAAAAGGAGAGAGTCAGTGTTTCACTCCCAATTGTCCCTATTTATAGCCCCAAGTGATGGCAGGACAGCTGTGACCTTGTCACCTGGTTCAGCAGCAGCTCTGCTCCCTCTCACACCATGCTGCCTTCGGGTCCACTTAACCCCACACTTTTCCCCTTTCCTTTGCTTCCCCTGGCCCAACCATCTTCCACTCCCAGCACCTTTCTTCCCCCTGCCCACTCACATCCCACTGCTCATCCCATGGCACCCAGCACTGCCAGGGACTGGGGCACCAACAGGAACTGGGGCTGAGGTTGTGGGAATGGGGTGAGCAGGAGGACAACCTGGCTGGGAAAACCCTGCTCCCTCCCAGCTCAGCTCGGCTCTGCCACAGCCCTGGGCTATGGAATGGTTGGACTGGGGGTGACTGAGGGGCTGGGAAATGGGGAGAGTGTGTGGCTTTGCTCTGTGGGGATGCCCAGGTGCTTTGCTTTGCTTCTTGGCCAGAGCTGACCTGCAAGTGGCTGAGCCAACACACCCTGGAGAGGCAGCAGGAGGGGGTGGCACCCCTGGCAGGAGCATCCCCTTCCCACGCTAAGGGGTGCACTCAGCACCCAGCCAGGAGCAGGATCAGGTCACTGCCCACCCTGGGTGCTGCGGGACACACCCAGGGCCATTCTGGAGCAGTGTGCTGTGCCATGGGCAACAGGGAGAAAGGAACTGTGGGCCTGCACAGGGACCACAGGGATCTCATCTGACGGCACCGAGAGGTGATGCTGGTGTGATCCTTGCTGGCACCAAAAAGCAAGCTAAGCACATCTGGATTGGCACTAAAAGGCGATGCCAGCACACTCTGATGGGCACTGAAGGGCACTGCCATCACGGCCTGGATTTGCAGGGAAGATTTCCCAGCACTATGCACCCCTTAATGCCCCTGCCACCCCCAGCTCCCCAGGCTGCTGGGGCTGGGTCCTGTGGGGCTGTCACCAGCTGCCCCAGGGCCAGGCCCTGTCACAGGGCTGCTGGGGCTGGGTCCCGTGGGGCTGTCACCAGCTGCCCCAGGGCCAGGCCCTGCCACAGGGCTGCTGGGGCTGGCGGATAGGGAAGTGCCGGAGGGAAGGCGAGGGCGTGCGCTCGAGGCTGCAGAAAGAGGAAGGACGACAAAAAGGGGACATTTCCCCACAGAGAGAAGAGACGCCTCAAAAGCCACCCACCCTGAGCTCCCCAAGCTCCCTGTGAGTCTGGAAGTCCCCACGTGCCCAGTGTCCCTGGGCTGTGCTAGGTGGCATCACATTCCCGTGATGTCCCCGTGATGTCTGGCACCACACTGTCCTCTTGCCAAATGGAGTGGGGACAACCAGACAAGATGAGCCCTCCCCAAAATCTCTTTCAGAGGGGAACCTCTCCTTCTGCCAGGCCTTGCTGAGATGTCAGCCCCATCCCATACACCTGCAGGTGAAGCTCCTGCTCACGCTGGGCAAAGCAGCTCCCCCAGTTCTGCAGCACGGGGCACGAATCAGCACCCACCTCAGCGCAGGGGCACTCCCAGCACAACCTGTGCCGCCCCATGACGTGCCCACCGACCCTGTGCCGTGGCTGCTGGGAGGGCTGGGGGGTGTGGGGGCAGCTGCTGTGGTGTGTCCGTACCTGCAGCCTGGCCATCGTGCCAGCCAGGGCGGCCCCGGCCGGCTCAGGGGGCGCGCGGCATCGCCAGGACCGCCGGCTCTGCGGGCAGGGACGTGGGGGAGAAAAGAAGAGAGAAAGAGAAAAGAAAAGCGGCTGAACACATCCTCTCACAGGAAAGGGAGTGGTAAGGGAAGTGGCAAACCCAACCGAAGAGTTCAGGCCTTTTTTGGGAAAGCCCCAGCCCGGCCCAGACGCTCTCCTTGCTGCTCCATCACGGGGCCAGCTGCCCCACCGAGGGGCACAGCGGGTCCCGCCAGGGGCTGAGCCGAGTCAGCCTCCTGCTCCCAGGAGGGTTGGATCCAGCAGCAGCTGCCACCAAGATGGGGCTCCCCAGGCAGGACTGGCACTGATGGCAGCTCCTCACAAACAGCCCGGGCACGCTGGTGCTGGAGCAACCACATGGGCAAGAGACTGGCTCTGCCGAGAGTGACAGGCAGGGCATGTCCCCAGGGTGCCTGCAGGCTGCACCGAGGTCCTCGGTGACCGGCCGAGGCCACTTCAAAGCGACAATGCTTTCTGCCACGCTGTGCTTCCGACGTCCCCTGGCTTCCAGCACTGCCCGCAGGGCACAGACACCGGCAGCGAGGCGGGCAGTGCGGGAAAGGGGCTGTGCTGAGGGTGGGCTGAGTCAGAGCCGCCGGCGGTGCCTCCCGGCAGCATCGCCCGTTCGAGGTGGGATGTGCCAGCCTGATGCACAGAGCGCAGCCCTGCTCCCTCGGCCAAGAGTAACTCACAAACAAAGTTGTTTGGTTTTTTTTTCCTCTTCAGGAAAAAAAAAAAAAAAAAGACACAGGAGAGAGAGAGAGAGAGAGAGAAATCAGCCGCCAACCTCCGTTTTCTTGATTAAATTCACCCTCGGCACTGCTGTGGGCGAAGGAGGCTCCAGCCCACAAGCGACCAACACCGCCTGTGGTCTCTGCTGGCGGCTGCCCCTCAGTGGCACGGTCTCACCGCAGGTGAAAAAGGGCAGCAAGGGGAGAAAGAGGGAGGAGGGATGCTGGCAGCCACCCCCGCTCCCCTGGGGCAGCGCCATGTGCCTGTTATCAGCTCATCCCAGCGCCCGGCGCAGCGCAGCCGCTGCCCTCGCCTTCCCCGGGACACGAGGTGTTATCTCCTCTCCTCCCGGCACCCAAACCCCAACGCGCTTGTGCTGCTGCCGTCCCCAGCGCCACTCCATCCGGATGGAAACCCTCCCGTCACCCAAAAGTCACCACCGGCTCCGGCAGCTCCTTCCTCCGCCGTCACCTCCTGGCGCTCCAGGGGCTCAGCTGGGCTCCGCTTCTCCGGGCACCTGAACCTCCTTTATTTCCCAGATGGGGTTTCCAGGATTCCCTTTGCTGCTACAAGGCAGGGAGAGAGCTGGGGCTGTCAGGATACAGCCGCGCTCCCACGGCCTCTGGCACCCCCAGCTCACAGGCACCGAGAGTATTTTTATTCTCTTGCCACTCTCCACCCCAGGAGGGACCTTCCTTTCGTATTTTATGGGTCAAAACCGGGACGGCAGCTTTGCAGCTCATCACAGAATCCTGCAGGGATCATTTGGGTGAGGGCAATGAACCCCCGGTGGCAACGGAGACGCCATCCCTGGCCAAGTCCCTCTCACAGCCCCGTGATGTCTCAGGCAGGGGCAGCACCGGGTCTGACCCCTCTCCATGCCTTGGAGGAGCTGCAAACACCCATCACCTGCCAGACCAGCCACGCTGGATCAGCACAAGGAGGGCTTGGCAGCCCTGGCTCTCCGCGTGCTGCTGGATTCTCCAGTGTCTAATAAGGGCTCAGCACAGCCTGCAGCTTCCCCACCCCCTCCCTGGCATTCTCCCAGGAGGTCCCAGCACCTCTGATCTCTGCCAAATTTGGCTGGAACCAGCCACTGAGTGCAACCAGGGGCGAGGCAGCCCAGCAGGCAGCTGGGGTGGGTGGCAGGGGGCTGGCACCCCCCGGGACCCCTCTGCCGGGGCTACCCCATGGTAACAGCCCAGGCAGGGCTGCTGAGCCCCACAGCTGCCTCCCGCCCCCGCAGCCTGTCCCAGCCACCTGCCAGCAGCACAGGAAGTTTTAGGAATTATTTTTAGACTCGGTTTTCAACCCCCCCCCCCCGCCCCCCCCCCCCCAGCAACCTTTTCGAAAAAGATTAAAGGGGTTGGGGCTTGAGCCCCCTGGCTCTGCGGGATGGGGCTGGGCTGAGCCCAGTCCTACCAGCACGGAGGTGCCAATGAGCCCTGACAGTGGCTGGGTGGGCTCTCCGGGTCCTGCTGGGACGAGGGCGTGGTTCTGCCCGTGTGGCTGCACCCGGCCGTGTCCTGGCCGCCCTGCCAGCCCGTGGTGGCACTGATAACTCTGCAGATGTGCCTGCACATGTGGCTGAGGCAGCCGTGGCCAGGGTACCTTTGGGGAGATCCTCTGCCCTGCAGTGATTTCTCTGTCATTCCCAGAGGCTGGAAAGGCAAATGCTGCTGATGGGAACTGTGAGATGCTTCAGTGTGTTCAAACACCTCCCCAGCCCTTTACACCACCAGAGCCCCTCTCCTGCCAGGATGAGGATGATGCCGGGATCCTTTTCCAGGCTCCTCTGCTCCCAGTGTATTTCTGCTTGAGCATCCTCCAAGCTAAATCCCACCATAAGCCCCCCCAAAAGGACCACGTGAACCTCTCCAGCACCTGCTGGGAAGGGAAGAACAGACCCATGGCTCTCTCCTGGCACCACAGCTGCTGGGCAGCACGACAGCTGCCAGCACCCACTGCCCTGACCCCAGCTTTTGCACCGAAACAGAGTTAATTATTTTACAGCATAAAAACAGCCCCATGCCAGTCAGCTGGGGGATTTAGTAAGGCAAGCCCTGACAATCATGTTTGTACCACCAGAGGTATCGTGGTGTTAGGGCAGGCGCCTGTTCTGCCTTCAGTAATGATCCATGGGGAAGGAGAAGACAGATCAGTGATCAATACTCAGCAGGGGCTAAATGGATGGAGGAGCCTGGTGCTTGATGGGAGGGAAGATCAGAGGAAAGGGAGGGATATGGCACCGGCATGGCCAGGGTGAGAGCTGAGCTGGGCAGGTGGGAGGGTGCTCCTTGTTCACAGCAAGCTGCCAGGCCCCTGGGACCACAGGACAGTGGTAATTTGAGGGATGAAAAATGGCATCTTTCAAGGAAACGAGGAACCAGACAGAGAAACAAGGCAGGATTGGGATGAAAAGGAAGGGCAAGCATCACAGGGCAATGCTGGATCAAAGGGCTGGCTTAGCACAGCTCTGGGAGCTCCCAGCACAGCTGAGGGAGGATTCTTTCCCCAGCACAAGACCAAACCCCACTGGCTGCAGCCAGAGCCCTGCATGGGAGGCACCAGGAGGTGCATGAGGAGCTTTGGGAGCCTGTGCTGGCACGGGCAGGAGGTGAGCCTGGCCATGCCAAGGACAGGTCTGGCCCTGCTCTCCAGCCACACTTCCTGCCCAAAGCATGGCCCCATGTGGCATTGATGTGGTCAGGACAGGGCTGAGCCCAGCTCAACCAGTGGTGGGACCAGCCAGGCCAGGGCCACACCAGCAGGACAGCTGGGGACAAGGGGAGCACGTCCCAAATGCTGCACCCAGGGGCATTTGCCCACCGTGGTTTATTCAGCTGTGGGTGCTGCTGCCTGCACACTGCCAGCCCTGACAGATGCCTTGGGAGGCCTGGCTTCAGGCAGATGTCACTTTGTGCTGATGGGGACATGTACCAGGGTTGGGACATGCCCCCAGCATCAGGTCCCCGGACTACAGCTTTTCAGAGCTGGGCTGTCACTTGTTACCAGCAAAACTTCCTCCCATATCAGACTCTGGTCCTGCATTACAACTGAGGGACTGAGGTCCCCTCCCAGGGGACCATCCTGCAGGCAAACACCCAGGGAAAGGGGGATCTGGTGACTCAATGCCCTTCCCAAGTTCTGAAGAATCCCAAGGGTCACAGGTGGTGTGGTCATGGTGCCAGGGCAGCAGTGAGGCCTGGGGCTGCCCCAGCCACCAGGAGGGATCAGGGTGAGCAATTCCTGTCTGAATCCAGCTGCCCTGGTGAGTTAAACCCCAACCAAAGGGGAAGACTGATGGCAGGCTTCAGCTCCATCACCCCAGGGAGGAGCTGGCAGTGTGGGGAGGAAGGAAGCACTGTCACCCTGTGTGGCCCCATGCTACAGAGGTGGCCCTGGCTCTGGGGCAGTGCCTGGCAGTGCAGCTGCCACATCCCACTGCTGCCAGTCACGGCCAGGGTATAGGACCCTGGCCATAATGGGTGCCCATTGCAGGCATTCTGGGCTCAGATGGTGGGAGTGGGCCTTGCAGGGGATCCCAGTGAGACCTCTGATTTGACAGGCCATGGTGATGCTCTTTGCTGAGCCCCCAGGGTGCTGCAGGGTGCAGATCCCATCTGAGGACACGAGCTGCTGTCACAGCAGCCCCAAATCTGCTTTGCCAGCTCTCTCCTCCTGGTGAAACCCACACCAGGCTCTCAGGCAGCATCTTCCCTTGGGTTTGTTTTTTTGTTTTTTTTTTTTTTTTCTCCCAGTCTAGCTTGAAGCTTTCTGTTGCTTTTTTAGAGCTCCTGCCCACTAATGCCAATATGTACCTGTTTGTTCTCCTCCTGCCCTTTGCCCTGGAGTGCTGCTTGGGCATTCGCCTTCTGTCGAGGAAGCTGCAGCCCTGCTTGGGTTCAAACCTGCAGGAGGGGGAGCCATTGGAAAACCCAAACCCTTGCCCCAAACCCTTTTGCTGACCCCCTTTAGGCTGAACCAGCAGTGCTTCCAGCACTGGGAGTGGGCTGCCAGCACACCCCCACAGCCTGCCCCCTGCACCCAGAGGCACAGCCACAGGAATGCCGCGAGCCCCGCTCCCGCCGTGCCCATCCCGCTGCTGCCCTGGAGGCTTTGCAGCATTTCTGCCTCCAGAGTGGGCAAGTGCTGACAAGCGAGCCTGGAGCGTGGCAAACCTGGGCCCCCGAGCCCAGCATGTCTCCACAGCTGGAGCAAAGAGCCCTCAAAAGGTCAACCAAGGCTGGTTCCAAGTGGTTGGAGAACTGGAAGGGCGGCTTGTTCTAAAACTCTCAACCATACATTTCCCTGCTGTCAGGAAACCCCCTTTTTTCCATGCCTAAGATGAATGGTGAACCTGAACCCCAAAAGACTTTGTTGTTGTTTTCATTGCTGCTCCACCCTTCTCCTGGTTAAATTTTGCTTCCATGAAATGGCCAAGGGCAGGAGGATTTGCAGGATGGGTGAGTGGCAGAGCAGTCCTTGCCTCTCCTGGTACACTCACCCAGAATGACTGAGGAGGAGATGATGGGATGGGCTGAGGCATCAGCCTCCATGCATGGTGTCTGGGGAGGGGGAAAATCACAGGCAGGAGGTTTCTGTTACTGGTCCACTCTGAAGAAGGAACCCAGTGGATTTCCAGCCAAAAATAACAGAAATAAAATAATTCTCCATGCTCCCAGGGAGCGCTTTTGCAGAAGGGTGAAAGGTCGACCAAAACTCTGGGGTTGCTGCCTTGTTTTACACGGTGCCCAGGATGTGGACGGGGCCAGAATTCTGCCTTCACTGGTTTTACCCCAAAGCCACCAGCTCCTGTGTCCCCAGGTCCTGAGGAAGGCTGGGGAGCTGCACAGGGAACTCACCCCAGGGCTTGTGAACCAGCACAGCCAACGGCTCCTGCAGAGAATGCACAGCTGGATTTAAGATGTTTGATCCCTGTGAAAATGTCTGGATGTCCTGAAACCCCTGGGAACAGAGGGGAGAGCTGGCCAGTGGTGTTACCAGAGTTACCATCACACCCATTGGATGGCCAAGGCAGTGAGGATTCAGGATTTTCTGCAGGTCACCCTCCCTGTGCTGCATGGGGCAACCCATGGAGAGGCAGCTGGGAAAGGAACTGGGCTGGCTGAGCCCCAGCAGTGATGGGAATGAGCTGGAGGAGGCTCCAGTGGTGCAGGTGCAGGATGGGCAGGGAATAGGGAGGTGCCTGGGGCTGGATGCTCGTTCCCTGAGCTGCCAGAGCTGGGGCAGTGATGGCACCAGAGAGCTGCTTCCCAGTCTGTGACAGGGTGTTTGGAGTCCCTGAGAGTTCAGTTCCTTCCCCTCTCACACCATGGAAGATGTCAGACACTTCCCCTGTCCTGTCCTCCCCACAGGTGAAACCCAGGCTGGAACACATGGGGGGGACACAAAAAAAAAAATCACTGATAAGATCCAGCATCTTTTCTTCTCCCCCACATAAGAGACAACTATGAAATAATGTATATAAACAGATGGATATAGATCCCCCCACCTCTGAACAGCTTCTGCAATGGAAATGCAGAGAGAGATGTGCAGATGAATAAGGAACTGAGCAATAGGAAGCCTCGGGCACCAGATCACTCGGAAGCTGCTGTTATTCCAGGCAAGAGCCCACACTGCTGAACCCTGAGATGTGGCACGGCAGGGGGCCCTGCTGGCCTTGCTGTGCCCTGCCTGTTCTTTTTTGGGGTGCTCAGGCAGGGCCAGGGGTAGGTGCACAGACTGATCCGAGGAGCAGGAGGACCTGGGGGGGAAAGGCAGAGTGGCTCTTACCTCCTCCTGAGCTTTCCAAAATTATTTTATCCAGAGGATAAAAATTTGGGGAAAAAAAAAAAGAAAAAAAAAAAGGAAAAGCCCCAGCAGCTCCAGCTCATGCTCTGCAGAGGTTGAGGAGTGACACAGTGGCTGCTTTGCTACTCCTGACCTGTTGCTCACAGCGAAGAGCTCTGAGCACTGAGCTCACCCACTCACTTTGCATCAGCCCAGCTGAAACCCAAGATGCTGGAGCCCCGGTCCAGCCTAAAAGCAAAGACAAGAACCAAAGCTCAGTCAAGATGGGAGAGGATGCACTTCAGGAGGTGGCTGAGATTGGCTGCTCCAGCACCTTGGGCAGACTCAGAACCAACTACCCTGCCAAGGTATTTTTCTCCCTTACCTTTTGTGGGTTTCATTTGAATTATCTGCTTTCAGTTCCTTCTTTTTTTTTTTTTTTTTTAATAATAATATCAAAACGGGTGCCTGCACCCTGACTGAGATATATTCGTGTCACTAAACTCCTGCTTCTCCACTACAACCCTGCGAGGTGGAGGCTGTTTAATTGCTGAAGAACACGACTGTATTTTGATTAGTGGCTTGAGTCATTTGTGGGGAAGGGCTGACGCGGAGCAGCTAAAATCCTTGTAGGGAAATCTGATGTGGCGCTTTCCCTTGGGAGATACTCTGAAATATGTGCCCACTGGGGCGACCCGTTTTCCCAAAGAAAACGACGTGCACCGGGCCAGCAAACGCCGCGGCTCTGCTCACCCGGCGTGACACAGGAGGAGCATCTCCATTGACGGGGATGGAGATGCATCCAGAGGGGAATGAACTCCCCTCGCAGCAGGGGAATCCCTCCCACTCGCTTAACACTTTTTTTTTTTGTTGTTGTTTAGTTCCTTAAATAAGGCCATGGATCCGTGCCAGAGCAGCCTCGTGGAAGCGGCGGGGAGAGGGAGCTTCCCGGGGAACCTCTCGGTGCCCGGGGACGCGCGGTGACCCGCGCCTGGCCCTCTCCATCCCTTGGTGCGGCCGCACCCCGCGACGCCGCTCACGTGATGGGCTCGTGTTGGGCCACCGTGGCGTGTCACCTCCCTTCGGGGGACAGCCGCGTCCCCGACACCGCCGAGGCTGGTCCCTCAGCCAGCCCCCGCTGCTGGAGAGCCCCGCGGGGAGCGGAGCTTGAGGCTGCCCTGACCTCAGGCAACCTTCCCGAGCCCCGGTGCTCCCCGAGCCCCGGCCGGCCGGGTCAGGGCTGCCCCTCGCCCAGGCGAGGCTCGGCGCCCTTTGCACGGTGCTCGGGGAGCCGCACGGGCAGGGAGCTCTGCCCGGCCGAGCCGCTGCGCGGATGCTCCGCCGCCGCCCCGGCACCCACCTGTGGGTGCGGAAGAGCCGGGGAGGCCTCCGGGGGTGGGAATCCTCGCTTCAACCCCCGCCCCGGGCTGGGCAAACCCCGGTGCAGCCGGCCCTGCGGCTGGAGGGTGCCCCCCTCCTTCCCCCTCTCCATCCTCCTCCTCCTGGCAGGAGCCCTGCCCTCCCCTGGGGGGATGCGGCGGGGAGTTCCCCCTCCCCGCTCGGTGCTCGGGGTCCCCCCGCCCCGCCGGCCGGTCCCCACGGAGCATCTCCCCGCCCTAGCCGCTCGCACATGGGGCCGGTGACAGGCAGCAGCCGGACACACGGACGCACGGACAGACAAGACAGGCACGGGCAGGGCTCTCCATCCTCCGCGGGGCTCGGCGCGGCTGCGGGGGAGCCGCGCAGGAGGGAGGAGGATGCCCGGGGTCCAGGCAGGGGGAGCGCGCAAAGGGGCCGGGGGACGGAGAGGGGGTGGGCAGAGAGGGGTCCGCAGGGGGAGCGAGGCTGGGCTGGGCACCGGGCGAGGGAGGGGGCGATGGGCGCGCGTTCCCCCCCATCCGCGGCAGCCCCTGGCCGGGGCGCGGGGTACTCACGGGCCGGGCATCCGCGCCGCCGCCGCCGCCCCCGGCCGCCGCCGCTGCGCTGCCGCCGGGCTGGGCACCGGAGGGAGAGGGAGCGGCAGCGGGAGCCGAGCGGCGGCGGCGGCACTGCGCAGGCTCCGGCCCGGCCCCGCCGGCCACTTCCGAAAGCGATTGCAGCCCTGGCACTTCCTCACGGCACACACACGCACACACACACGCACACACAGACACACACACAGACACACACCCGCACCACCCACGGCCCCAGCCCCCGGCCCCAGCGCCGGCAGCAGGCAGCCGCTGCTGTGCCGCAGCACCAGCATCGCCGAACCGGTACCGGTACCCGCTGCCAGCACCCTGTAGCCAGGGCTTCGCACCCTGCGCCGGCACCCAGCGTCAAATATTGGCACACGGGACAAGCACCATGCACCCGCGGCTGATAACCAGTGCCAGCACCGTGCTCCCACTGGTGGCACCCGGCACCGGCATCGCATTCCCAGTACTGGCTCCCAGTAGCAGCATCCTGCACCCAGTACTTACACCCAGCACCAGCATCCTGCTGGCACCTTGCACCAACACTGGGGATCCCCTCTGCCCCTCTGGAGTGTTCTCCCATCCCCAGGGGCTGGGGAAGGGCTGTCTGTGAAGCTTCCCCCCAGACTGCTTCCCACTCCCTGCTCAGGAGTGGCTTTCCCTATGCCAGTGATTTCTCTGATTTTTTTTTTCTTTTTTTCTCAAAAGCAGGGACTATACATCACTAAAAATAAAGGGTGATAAAACTTTGGGAGAGAAAGGAGGCATAAAAATTTCATGATCTTGCCAGCCAGGGAAATTATCCCACTTTATTATTTAAAACCTCATTAAAAACCATTTCCCTGGGAGAGACAATGATCAAACCGCCGTCTATTTCAATCCTCGAGACGTGCACTCGGCGACGTGGGGGACGTGTTTAAAATAGGCCCCAAATGGGATTCCTGCAGTGCAAACTCCACCCCGACCCCCCGCCCATGTGAGCAGCATCCCTGAGCTGAATCGCTCTGCCTCTGCACTGGGCGATCAGACAGACCCCACGTGCCTCCCACATTTCCGACCTGCCCTGTCCAGCACCCTGGGTTCTCCTCTTCCCGCCCATCCAGCTCAGGACAGTGGGATCTGCGCAGCTCTCCCCCAGGCAGGACCTGCCCCAGGAGCTCTGCGGACTAAGCGGGGTCCTTCCTCTGGCTGCAGCTTTTGCAAAGCTCCGGAGCAGCTCCAGCGTGGAGTTGTGACTGCCAGTCTGCTCCCTCCTGCTGTGTGACCGGGCCACCAGCCCTCACCATTTGCTTTAGCAATTCATTTAACTGGAAGCTCAAAAATGCCCACACAGGCTCCCACGTCTTCAGGAACTGCTTTTTAGTATGTATTCGGGACTTTTAGAAATTCCCAGGGACATTTGCCCCTCCCTGGAATTGTTCAAGGCCAGGTTGGATGGGACTTGGAGCAACCTGGTCTAGTGGAAAGTGTCTCTGCCCGTGGCAGGAGGTTGGAATGAGATGAGCTTTAAGGTCTCTTCCAACCCACGCCATTCTAGGATTCTGTGATATGTGCTTGTGATTTCTTGTGATTCTCCATCCAGTCTGTACTTTCAGATGATGAGGAGAAATCACGTTTCTGGTTGATTTTTAAATTTTTTTAAAATTTATTTTATTTATTTTTATTTTAAGTGTGGACTGGGAGGAAGTGCTTGGAGCTTCCAACCCCCCTGCACAATGGGTCTGTCAGTGAACAGCCAGACCCGCAGCACTGGGTGCTCAGGGTGCAGCAGCTCGGCCTCTCATCTTTTCCAGCAATTGGAAAAGCTGCCATCAATAGCCGGGAACACCGCTGCGGGTCTGGAAAGCTGCTTTCCCCACCGTGCCAGCCTGCGGAGCTCCCGGGGAAGGACCGGCAGCATCCTGCCGCCCCCGGAGGCACCGGCGGAGAGAGCGGCAGCCTCGGTCGAGCCGTGTCGGTGCTGAACGGCGACAGCCGGGGGCGGAGGCGCTGCCCGGAGCCCCCCGTGCCGGTGCCCCGGAGCCGCTCCCGCGGCCGCTCGGCAGCGGAGCCGCTGCAGTAGCGGGAGCTGCCCGCAGATGCCGCCCGACTCCGCCGGGAGCGCGGCCGCCGGGCTCGGGGGGCCCCGGAGCTCGGGAGGTGCCGGCGGTCCGGGCATCCCCGGCGGCTTGGGGGGGTCCCGGCGATGCAGGGGTCCCCGGTGGCTCGGGGGTCCCCGTGGCTTGAGGACGCACCGGCGGTGCGGGGGTCCCCGGCGGGGCTCTGGCGGCTCCCTGCCCCCGCCGATCGCCGGGAGAAGGAGCCTGTGCGGAGGGGGGAGCGGGGAGCAGACCCACTGCAGTGCGGGGCAGCCGCGCACCGTCCCGGGAGCCCGATGGACACATCGGAAGAAGTCCTGCTAGCAAGAGCTGGGCACTCCATCGGTATTTTCCCTAATTTTCCTCCCAGGCTCTCAGGCTCAGACCTGGCCAGCAGGACCAGGACAGCGACTGCCCTCCCTGTTGCTGGGAGCTGCTGGGGTCACGCCTCAAAGCCGTGTTTGGTTGACAAGAATGACATTGAGGTGCTGGATTGTGCCCAGAGAAGGCAACGGAGCTGAGGAAGGGTCTGGAACACCAGGAGCTGTTGAGGGAGCTGAGGGGGCTCTGTCTGGAGAAAAGGAGGCTCAGGAGGGACCTTCTCACTCTCTGCATCTCCCTGGAAGGAGATTGTAGCCAGGTGGGAGTAGATCCCTTCCCCCAGGGGACAAGCAACAGGACAAGAGGAAATAGCCTCAATTGCACCTTGGGAGGTTTAGGTTGGATATAAAGGAAAATTCCTTCACAGAAAAGTTTGTCCAGCATTGGACAAGCTGCCCAGAGCAGTGGTGGAGTCACCCATCCTCAAAGGAATTTAAAAGCCATGTGGATGTGGCATTTGGTGACATGGTTTAATGGTGGGTTTGGCAGTCATTGGCTTTTCCAACCCAAACAGTTCTGTTTCATTCTGATTCTGTGATCCTAGGAAGGTGCTAGGTGAGCAGAGGTGAGCTCTGCCATAGGCTGCAGGGAGCTGTGAGTACAGCACACCACCAGCACCTGCAGAGCTGGTTTCCCTCTTCAGAGAGAACTCCAGTAACTCCAGGCAGGATGCTCAGAAGCAGGAGGCCTCTTTTGATGACTGTCTGAGATGAGCCAGCCTGTGCCAGGACTGAGATACAGCAAGGTTCCCAATGGGTCTGCAAAGCACAATTTGCTGGAGAAATCCTGTCATCATTGCTCAATCCAATCTCCAAGGTGCTCGGCAGTATCAGCCTGGTTGCAGCAGCAGAATGGGCTGATCCCTTCCAGGGTGTTTCCAGCTTGTGTGCTCCTGGAGAGGTTGGCAGGTGATGAAGCTGGATGGATGAAGGCTTCAGGGGTGTTTTGCTTTAGGAAAGCTTTCCCCCCACCAGCTACCTGGGCTTTTTAAAGCTTTCCAAGCAGCAGAGCATATTCAGACTGGAGTGACCAAAAGAGATGCTCCTGGCACTGAGGAAGCAACAATCCTTGGGCTTCTACAGCCCAAGTGAGAGGCAGAGGAGAAGCAACTCCGTGCTGTCCCCCTGCAGGAAGTGCTTTTCAGAGCTGAGATTGTCCCTGAGCGTGCAGCTTCCCTGCTGAGGGCAGCTGGGGACACGCTGAGGTGATGCTCCTGTGTGTACACAGAGCTGGCATGTGAGGGTGCAGGAGGCAGAGCTGCTCTGGAGACCAGCCCTGCTCCAGGACATGAATCCACCCTGTGTGTCTCAGTGGTGGAGCTGTCTTTGCAGAACACCTGGTTTGAGCCGTGCAGTCTCATCACAACTAAATTATTCCCTCGTGAGAAGTACCTGTGCATCCTTTATGGCCTTTTTTACTCTTTTAAGGCCTCAAAGGTTCCTGTGGAACGTCAGAGACACGTTTCCAATCCCAGTCTCTGCCTTATCTATCAGGTGTGCTGCAAACCTGCATATCTCCGTGGCTCCCCAGGGCTGCTCACAGGCTGACTCAAGAGTTGTTCTGGCCGGGGTCACGTTTCTTCCACAGGGACCTGAAGTGCAAAGATTGCCTCTCCTGTACTCAAGCTTGATGATAAAGCAGCAACTTGAAGTTCTGGAGTGTGTCTGGAGGTCGTGGAGCAAAGTTTAAAAGAGGATTTTGCGCTACCAGGCTCAGCATTCAGTATTTAAATTCTATCCCATTTAGAGGGAAAAGGCTTGATTATTTTGATTTCCTAATGCAACAGAGCTTATACAATCATACTGTATATCAGCCCACTCATGTTCTTCCCAATTATTCTCTTCAAAAACTTCTTAACCCTTTGGCCAGTTCTGAGAGTGGTTAGAGCTGACTTCCTGCCATGACAAACAGCTGGGCAAAGAATGACCCTGCCAGGGCTGCAGCTGTGAGAAAAACCAACACATGCTGTCAGACCTTATTAGACACTGCAGATTCCACTGGAGCTGACATTTGATTGATGCCCAAGCCGTGGGAAAAGCTGGAGTCAGGGTTTGTGCCCTCACAGGCACCCAGGTCGGTCCCCCAAGAGGCGCCAGCCTGCTGAAAGCCAGACTCTGCAGATTCTGCAGCTCCCAGAGCTGCTTGTTTGCTTCCCAGTGCCAGGGTGGGAGGGGGTGGGCAGGGAGAAGGAGCTTAGCAGGAATCTTGGCCAAAAGGGCCAGTGCTGGTGCTCCAGGATGGGGCTAAAGGTCCCAAAGCCTGCCTGTGGTGGTGTAAAGATGCTGCCCTTGAAGGAGTCACTGCAAGTTCTCAGCTCTGCTGCTGGGTGGCACAAACTGGTAGTGCCTTGGAGGGCACTAAAGTCCAGATTGCCCCTGCAGTTGTAACCCGAGCCTCTCAGTGACCTACAGACTTTCTCTCAGACTCTCATCACTGTTTGAGAGGTGTCTGAGCACTCATTATGAGGTGTGTCAGAGAGAAGTGGTGACAATAAGGACAAAGCTGAGGTGGCTGGACTCCTCTGATTACTTTTGGCCGAAATCGAGTCAGGCAGGGGAGATCTGGGCAGATGTGCCCTTTCCTTGACTACAAGTGGAAAAACCTTGACCAGGTTTAAAAAGACACAAGATGTTTGGAACTATCACAGCAGATTGGACCAGACTGGAATTGAGAGACAATTTGGAGATCTTCCAGCTGTAAAAACGAGCATGGTTTGCTCTGGTCCCTGTACAAAAGTTCCCAGGCAGGTGGAACAGCTCCTGCAGATGTATGCACAGCCCGTGGGAAGTCTCCACTCTTTGGCTGCAGCAGAAAGGTGATGCTGATGCTTAGAGATGAGAAGAGTGTATTTGAGAGGAAGGTTTGAGAAGTCAAGTGCCTATCATGAAAAGAAAATACTTTGCCCAAAAGGGGAAGATACTCTCAGCTGTATAATCTACATTCTCCCTTTTTTATTCTACTTGCATGAAGAGAATCTCTCCTTTGCTTCCTCATCTCTAAATCATTTGGTACACAGAGTTCATGACCTGCTGACTACAAGATGGCAGACAAAGCAAATGATGGTTGTGAGTGCGTGAACAAATATCACCCTGATATTTCCTTTTTAACACAGCAGCGTCCAGGAGTCGTTGTCAGGAAAAGCTGGTCATGATTTTGAGGTTTCTCACTTGTATGCTAAGCTGAGAACAACTCTGACATGCAGAACAATGGTGCTTCTATGTGGTTTTTGGTTTAACACCATACAATCCTTATTTCTCATTGATAGCATTGACACTGAAGTGGGTGAAGCTTTGATTACAGCCTGATTATTCACATTGCCTGCAGTGGCAGAGCAAACACAGTCGAGCTGCAGGATTTATATTGGCACCTTACATCACTAAGACCTGGTGAAATGATGGAGTAACGGAGAGCAGGGTGCTGTGCCCTGAGAAAATAAGTGAGTTCCCAAGTTATGATAGGAAATTTCCCTCAATCCAGGGGAAGAAAGACAGTGAGAAGGTAGATACTTTCTCACTTTTCCCTCTTCTCCTGTAGTGGACGTGGGGCAGAGGCCAGGTATTATTTGACATCCCTGCACCCTTAAGGTATTTTCACTGCAGAATTAAGTGTCAGCAGTAAGAGCCTTCCCCCTGCCTCACAAAGCCTGGTTCAGTGTGGGAAGCACCGTTTCTGAAGGGAAAAGGTTTATTTTTGCTCAATCTTGAATCAGTCTTGGCTTTCCCTGCTGTGAGAGCTGGAGGAGGAGGGCAGGCCAGGCAGGCTTGTGTGTGAGGATTCATTTCCTCCAGGTCACTAACACCCCTCAGATAAGGTGGCACTGGGGTTCAGCTGCCCTCAGCCCAAACTGAACTTCAACCAGAGTCCCCACTTGAAATTCCCGGGGTGTTTTGGGGAGACACCCCTGCCTTGCTGCTTGTACCAACCCTCCACTCTGCTTCTCCTGCTGGAAATGGGTGTGAGGAGAGGTCTGAGCCTGTCTGGTCTGAGCTCTGGAATCTTCCACTGCCTTTTTTTTTTATTTTATTTTTTTTTTTTTTTTTTTTTTTTTTTTTTTTTTTTAAGACCTGTCCTGGGGACAGACTTAAAAATACCGCAGGAACAAATTGACTGATGCATCCTCTTTCTGACACGCTCCGGGATAAGAGGAAGGGAGCTGTTTGCTCCTTCCTCCGCCCCTTTTCTCGGTGAGACAGATGCAAGCCATGCAGCTCTCCCTCTGCTTTGGCGAAGGGAGGGGCAGTTTCCTGTTTTTATACAGAAATTAGATCGATCCAGGATGCCTTTGTGCGGCAGCCGGTCCCGATGCGCACGGAGGGGCTCTGCAGGTTTTATTTCATCTCTCCTGCCCGTGCCTGTGATCCTCCTGGCCGTACCGCAAGGACGGCCCCTCGGCTTTGAGGATGGAGGGACATCCTTCCCAGCAGCCGGTGCAGGAGCTTCCCAAGCACGGCAGGAAAGCCTTTCCTGCACAAACAGAGCCTGCTTTCCCAGAGCCTGTTTCTCCGGTGGCTCATTCCTGGGAGTTTGCAGGTCCCTGGAGCAGCAGCAGCAGCAGCAGCACCGCTCCATCCTGCCCCAACCATGCGGGGCTGTGTCTGGCATCAGCATCCCAGGAATCTGCTGCAGGCGGGCAGGGACAGAGCGGGGAGAAGTGTTTACAGCTGCTGGGGAGGGGGAAAGCACAGGCAGGGCAGCAGAAACTGCCCAGCGTGGCAGTCTCACGGCCCGGCTGTCAAGGAATTGGTCTCGCATGAGGAGAAACGGAGAGAGCGAGCAGCAAATTGGCCTCGCTGAGCGCTTTGGCCACAATTAATGAGGAGGGAGCCGGGCAAAGGTGCTGGATAATTAAGTTGGCTGATAGCAGAGCTCTGTCCGGAGCAGGAATGTGTTGTGCGCTGTCACGCTAAAATTAGCAACATTTTGTTGTAGTGCTTTTCCTTCAGAAAATGCACTCGGTTAAAGTTGCCAGCTCCCCCTCGGGGAGGGAGGCACCACGGCCTGATCCTGCCTGGTGGAGGAGTCTGGGGCTGGCAGGGGGGTAGGATGGGACTTCTCCTGCAAAACCCCCCGTCTGGAAGGCACAGGGTCCCTCTGCCCCGGGTGACCTGTGGGATGGGTGGGTTTGCCTGTGAGAAAGCTGGAGAATGGAGGGGTGAAGTGGCTTTCTGAGGTCACCAACTGAGTCATGGGTAAAGCCAGGAATAGCAGCCAGCAGTCAGGCTCCCAGCTGCTGTACCTATGGTTATTTCTGTTTGTGCTCTTCACTTCTCTTGCCCATGGTTTACTGAGTGCATTCCAAGAGTAACTTGCCTGCCAAACTTCCTCCCCTTTAAAACCAGAAATGGACAGATAAGATAGTAAAAGAAATAAGTTTAACTGCTGGTATGTGCACAAACATACCTGAACCCCATCCAAGTTATCAGCCAGTTGTTTTTTTTTTAATGCTCTTTTGGGGCAGGAGAAACTCCTCCAGTCTCAAAGTGCCTATGGCAGTTTGCTGGCACGATGTCAGATGATTTATTTGCTTTGCCTGTGGTCAAAAGGAGAAAAAATTTGAAAAGGAAAAAATAAAGAAACATGTTAGACATAGCAAAACCCGGTCAAGTGACTCCACTATAAATCCCATGAAGGCAGTGGGAGAATTGTGGCTCTGGGAATTGGAAGTTTAGACTGTAAACCAAAATAAAACTGAAACCTCAAATAAATGCTACATTCTCACCCAATAAATTTTCCCAGAATGCCTTATCTACTCCTCAGTGAAGGCTCTGAGACTTTCTTCCACCAGCTTGTAAATCAGGTTGGGCCCAAGGCCAGAGTATCTGGAAAGTCCTAAACTGGGGGGTAATGACTTGGATCCTCCTTATTCTTGGCATAAGCAGAATTAGACTGCTCTGTTAAGTGCTGTTCAAGGCAGCATAAAAAGGTTAATCCAGGTAGCAGAGCTGACATGGAGTCAGACTCTTTCATCAAATGGTAGTGGCACAAGTGTCCAAAGTGCTGTGCTGCATCTGTACCTCAGGCTGCTGTCCCAGAGCAGGCACTGAGGATGGGTTCTTGCCTACACTGTGACCTGAGCTTAATTCACTCAGACTGCCTCTAGTTGTGGGTCAGAGGATGGGCTGCCTTTGCATCCCAGAGCAGAATCACATCTCGTGATACTTGGTTGTGTCTCTCCTTTCTTCTCAGTTTTTTTTCTTTTTTTTTTTTTTTTTTTTTTTTTTCTCTTTTGCATTTTGCCCTCTCTATTTCTATTTCAGTGCTTTTACTGCAGTTTTGTTTCGTGGTTCTCTTCATTCCCTGACTGAGAGGTGATGCACTGTGTCAGGCATGCAGAAGCTACTGCTGCTGGCACAAGTCCCCTCCAAGAGCAGAGAGAGGTGCCTGGGTCCCCAGGCTGTCCTCTGACCCTCAGGACACGGCTGTGAGTGTTCCTGACAGGGATCTGCACTGTGGAAGCAGGGAACTGCCTGATCTTTGACCAGTATTGTGTGGTTTTCTGTGTTTCCTCTGTTCTACTTTGCTGGATTCTCCCCAACTTCCTCTGGGATTTCTTTGGAGAAGGGATCAGGCTGGAATAATGTTGGTTTGGTCCCCAGATATCTTGAATACACAGGCTATCCGTTTCCAGGAGGTGACTTCCAGAGTGTCCCAGACATAAGAGCTGACCTCTCCTCTTTGCCCTCGTGGTGATTCCCTGCTGCTGCTGGAGCTGATGAGCAGTGTCCAACCAAGTTCTCCCTCCTCCTGCCAGCCCTGGCTCTGCACACTGGAGTTCCAGGTCCTTTCACAGAAATTAACATTTACTTTAAGAACTAAAACAAACAAAACCCAAATAAATCTCCTCACAAAGTAAGATCAATAAAAACATAGCCAAGTGCTTTGTTTTGCTTAGAGGACGCATCTTTGTACATATCCACTTGCCTGTTGCCAAGTTTTGGAAATCAGCAAAGGCTGACATTGTTTACTGCAAATTAAAGACCCTTTGGAGACACTTTGTCTTGCTTTCCAGTGTAGCCTCGGGCTGGGGGAGGGCAGCACTTGGACAGTAGCATAGAAGAAACCCTGTTCCAGTGTTGCTAACTATAGCATTAATTTCAGAGTCATAAATAACTGCAGTACCATGGTTACAGCACTAGCCAAGTATGATATCACTTAGTTTAGGATTAGGGGAAAATATCTTCCTTGAGGCCGTGGGTTCTAAAATAAGCAACTTTTCCAGTGTAAGTTTTCTTCCAAAGACTACACAAACACCAGCCTGTAGCCGTAAATTAGGGGGATTACTCTGGTAAAACTGACTTGGATGAGAAGTGTCAGCAAGGTAAAACAGCTCAGAGAGCAGATTCTTCCAAGTTCCTCAGGGAATGAGAGCCTGGCACTCGGTCAGCTTTCTTAGAAAACAGCACCTTCCGGGAACGAGAGCAAGCACAGCCCTTCCAACCCGGGTTCTGCAGAGGAGGAGAAGGTCCCTTCAGAAATCAGATGCCACTAATGCCCATTAGAGAGATGGGCTGAGAGGCCAGCACAGCCCTGGCAGCATTAGAGGAGCTGCACAAACCAGGGACAGCTCGTGGGGATCCCTTGGCCCCGTGGAGCAAACAGCTGGGATGTTTGTTTTACAAACTTTACACACAATTACACGCACACACAAATCTGCAGGAGAGCAACTGGGAAAGGCTGTTGTGAGGGAGATCCTGTGTACCTGTTACAGAGAGTACAGCACCACCATGGATTACAGCAAGGACTCAAACAGGAGAAGGGTCTCTCATAAATAAAGAGAAAATTTTGTGGAGAAACACAAGCGCAGCGAAAAATGGTCACAGTTTGATGGAACTGGAAACCTGGCTTTAGGGCTCCTGGGTACAAAATCCTAGACCACACAACCCACAGCCCTGATCCCATTCAAAATCGTTCAAGAAGTTATGACATGAGGTCTGTATTGGTAGGCTTTATGCCAGACTAGATATTGTCTTTCTTCCTGCTGCCGGCGTCCAGCCAGCACAAACGCCGTGTTGTGAGCTCTGGCTAAGCCAACAGAAACGTCATTGTGTGCCCAGGCACGATCTGGATTGAATTTGTCCTGCTAAATGATCCACTCGTGCTCAAACCTGGCATAAGGGACCACGGAACTGCGGTACAAAATACATTTTGAGTTTCTTTCTCGTCTCTAGCGCCAGGCAAGAGGATTTTTGCCCCATGCAAATGTCTGTGATAATCATTGGAATGTTTTCCCTCTGGTGGGTTGGATTAGAGGGTGTCCCCCCAAGGAAAGCAGTGGATAAACTTCAACACACTGTGAAAAATGAAATATCTTTTTAATTTCTGCTCTTCCTGGTTCTAATCATGCAGACAACTTCTGAAAATTGACATTTTGGGATGGGCTGAACCAGTCTGATGCATACACTGCGTGCATTAGCCTTGCCTCTCACTGCTGCAGCCGGATCCCTGGTGAGAGATCCTCTGATGGTTAACTTAGTCTCAGATCCTGAGAGCAGAACCTCAGCTTTCAAGGGGATTTTGGGCTTCTGCAGTTCTGAGCAGCCTGACAACCCCAGCCTCTTTCTTTTGCTCTTTACCTGTGCTAGGCTTGACTTGGGAAGTAACTGCTCTCCACCACAAAGGTGTGGGAGGCCAGCATGGTTTTAATTTTCTCAGCAGACCTGCTCTGCAAACACCACACACCTTGCCCTCTTTTGGTTTATGTTAGAGAGAGGGATGCTTTTGGTTTAGCAACAGTCCTCTGTGTGTGTGAGTTTCTCTGTCTTGGAGTGAGCTTTATTGCAGTTGTGTGTTGCAAAGCAGCCTAAAGGGGGAAAAGAGAGGAAGAAGGTGGGAGAATGATATTTGTGCATGAAGACAGAGTTTTTTTGAATTACCTAGTATGAGTTACATGGTAAAATACAAAGGTGACCTGGCCAAGGGAGTGGATAGAAGAGGTCAACTGACATGAGTGCTAATTTAGGGTGTCAATAGCTTCTTTAGTACAGCCAGTGAATAAAGGCATTGCTGTCAGGCTCAGAGGATGGACAGCTTGCTTTTAGCTTTGATGCTGATCTGTCCTTTAACCCTCACAAACTCAAATCTTTGTCATTTCTTCTGCTATGCCCATTTTCTCTGCAAGGACTACAGGATATCCATTCACTGCCAAATAATACAGGACCCTGATCTACACTGGGATTTCTAACAGCACACAGGGCATCACTTTTACAGTGACCCAGTCTTATTTTACCAGGGTTTTTTAGAGCTTTGCTGTTGTCTTCAAATCCTCTGCTGTCAGGGAATAGAGTCAGGTCTGGCCCACTTGGGATATTTAGTTGAGCTGCAATATGCCAGACAGCCTAGTCTGTATTTGGGATGGGGATTGAAGAGTCTGAGGAGCCCTCTCTCCTGCAAGGAGGAACCATCTGTCAGAGCTGTGTGTGGATCTCTACTTGGAAGCTGCTGGAAGCTGCTCTCAAGTGTAGTTCAGAAATATGCAGGCAATTACATATCACTGCTGTTGTATTGAGGCTGCCAGCTGTGGGGTCAGGTTGTCCCCTTTGTTTCCCAGTAATTACTATTTTTAGTTCAGGTTTCATGAGCCCAAAGGTCCTCTGGCTGTGCTCTGTGCAGCCTCAGAGAAGACAGATGGGGCATTACAGGCACAGTGTACTTAGTACCTGCCACTCATGAGAGTCAAAATCCAATTTGGTTGATTGAAGAACAATATTTTCAAATTCTGAGAAAAGCTCTCTGGGTGGAAGCAGAGTATCTGCAGCAGAAGCACAATTAATGGGGAATAATTTCACTGCAGAGGAAAACAAGAAGATTGGAAATGTTCAGGGACCACAGAGAAAGTCTGCTGGGGCTGGGGTTTGGCTGGCTTGGACCATGTCAGCTTGTCAAGTGCATCCTGAGTGATCCACATCCCTCCTCAGTTCCAAGGCAGGGATTGAAACCAACCCAAAATCGAGGGAAGGAACCGGGTGTGCAGGTGCTGGGCAGAGCAAGTCAGCACAGCTCCCCAGTTCAGAGCAGTGGGGAAGCTGGGCCAGGCAGCATTCCTGGAGCTGTGGTTCAATCCCAGGCTGGGTGCTGAGGTGGCCAGTGGCCATCCCAGCTGCAGTGTGAGCTGAGGGCACGACTCAAAGCCACGAGGGGCTGCCAAGGTCTTGCCAAGTGTAAAAAGCACAGAGATGCTGCCTTGTGTGTGCTTTGCTTCAGTCTGAGAACAACAGAGAAGGTACGAGCCACTGGGTATCTGTGGCTCAGGAGATCAAGAAATCCCAATGCTGCTTTGATACATATATGGTGCTCAAAAAGTACCATACATATTCTAACCTTCCACAACATTAACCAAGGGATCTTTGTAAGAGGCCTGGGAAGATCCCAAACAGCACAATCTTCATTTCACTGAGGCCACAGGCAGTAATTAGCTGGGTGAGGACTGCAAACTCAGCACCCACATTAAATCTGGGAGTTGTGCTCATGCCTTGCTGCTGCTGACACGCACCTGCAGCAGGCACAGCAGCTGGGGAGCCCTGCCCAGGATCCCAGCACTGGGAAACCACAGCTCTCAGCACAGCTCTGTGACACACAGGGGTCTCACAGGCAGGGTGTCCTCACAGCAGAGAGGCCCAGGCAGGCAGGGTGAGGTCAACAGCCCCTGAAAACAGCCTGTGTGAAACAGAGGCTGCTGCTGAATTCACCTTGCTGCTCCTGACACAGGTTCCTTGGAGTCTCAGCAGTATTCCAGAATAAACCCTGCAGTTCAACTCCTGGTTCCAGCCCTCAGGGTAAAACATTGCTGACTGCAGCTTAAAACAAGGTGGCCACAGGTGAAAATTATCCACTCAGGGTGGATTAAACACAGATATTATGGCTTAAATGTGGCGAGGTGGATGACACAGGGAGAGTCAGTGCAAACCCATGGATGAACTCTGGGGGCTGAGGTTGTTTTCAGCACGTCATGTGAACCAAACCTGCTGAGTTTCACACGGAGGGCAGCCCGAGGCACACTCCTTTTGTTCTCAGAAACTCGTAATGTTCTCAGAATTCGTAATAAATATGTGGCAGCCCGTGGTAACCAGAAACTATTATTATCACAGGAAGTGCTGCTGGTCAGGAGGAACAAACGTGTTTGATCCCCGTGGTGTGAACAAGCCTTGAATTTGTCTGTGCTGCACAGACCCTCGGGATTATTACATGGGCAATGTTCTTAATAACAAGAGGGACTGGGTAAATGGGTTTGACTCTGAACAGAGAAGCCAACAAGCCAACATGTTCTGAGCAGAGGAATATTGTGGAGTGTAAACAGTCTGCCTTTGCCTCAGCTGGGCTCTCCTTAGAGCTGTACCCTGATGAACATGACTAGCAGGAAGAGAAATTGATTTCATTCATAGATTAATAGAAAAGAAGAAAGTTTTGGGTGTTTGGAGGGTTTCTAACACACAATGGAAGGCGGACAGTGGTTTAACTAAGATTGAAATGATCTATTTGAGTGTATAGGAGGTTAAATTTCTGCCAAAACTGCCAGAAAATTCCAACTTATCTCAACTTAGGATCCATCAAAGCAGTGTTAAAGCTGGATCTTTGAGTCAGCAGTTTAGGTTCCTGTGGGAGGGAGTGGCATCACAACCACAGTGGGAGTGGTGCACGGTGCCTGCAAATGACTCTGAATACATTAGCTTTTCACAGTGGATTTTGGGATGAAGATGGAAAGGAAATTAATTTCTGTTTGAAATAAAACCAACAATGTTTGTGGCTGTTAAGATCAATAAGTGATTTCAGTGAAAAATTTGTTCCTGTGCATGACCTAAAAGCTTTGCTGTGCTGTAAACAAGTTTTGTAACAGAAATTGTGCATCTTGGGGCTTCTATGTTAACGGTAATTATGGTGGGTTTTTTTTAAAAAAAAATAAAACAGAAAAAAGTGAAGAAAAGGATTTTGATTGTAGAGAAAAAATACTCTGAGTTCCAGGGGAAAAGAAAGAAAAGGGGGAAAAAAAAGGAAGAAAAGAAACAAGAAAACCTGGTAGAAAAACGCTTTAGAGGGATTTTGTAAGTAGATTTGAAAGAAAAGCTGCTAAAGACAGAGAAAGGCTCTCTATAAATGAGGAATCCTTTCATTAGCGCCGCTCTTACAAAACAACACAGGAAATCACACAGGATGTGCTGACGGGGAGGAGGAAGTGGTTTTGAGGATGACATTGAGCGCTGCAAGGGGGATGCCAGGCGGGCTGGGCCGGGCCTCGGGGCGGGGATGGGTGCTCAGCCCGGGGATGGGTGCTCAGCCCGGGGATGGATGCTCAACCCGGGGATGGATGCTCAGCCCGGGGATGGGTGCTCAGCCCGGGGATGGGTGCTCAACCCGGGGATGGATGCTCAGCCCGGGGATGGGTGCTCAGCCCGGGGATGGATGCTCAACCCGGGGATGGATGCTCAGCCTGGGGATGGGTGCTCAGCCCTGGGATGGATGCTCAGCCCAGGCAGCTCCGTGCGCTCCTCCCGGGCCAAAGAAAACCCCGAACTGCCCCGTCCCCTCCGGCTCCAGCCTGGTGGTGTTGCAAAACCTGCTCAGGAACTGAAACTTTTGAAGGCTTCCCGAGCTGTCTGGTTAGGAATGAAGAGTTAGGAGTTACTGATGGCTGTGCCTGTTAGAATAAAGAGTTAAGAGTTACTAATGGTCATGCTTATTGTTGCACAGTTAATGTTTGTTGTGTTAATAGTTGTTATGACTGTTAAATAATTGATAAAAATCTCTTTCCTTGTACCCCTACTGTACCCCTATCCCAAGTTGCTGTATCCTGTTCCTTGTTCCTGTTCGGGCCCCGGCTCCACTGCTCCCCCATAGTTACACTTGGCAGCTGATGGCCCCACCCGGTATGGGAATCCCCATGGATCTGAGTGACTACGGGAAGTGAGACCACAGCATAGAGACCCCTGAAGCTTGGAAGCTGGTGCACAAATGCCTCACCAAACCACACCAGAAGACAAAGCAAAACAACAGGCTGTCTGTAAAGCCACTTGTTCAACTCGCCATAACTTAAACAGAACTTGCTCAGAGTCACCCCCTAGACCTCAAACAAGCCAAAATGAGTAAGTCTCCTATAGGGCTCCTGTGAGGTCAGAGACCCCAGCTCTGCCTCTGGGCAAAGCTGCTTGCACCTCCTCCTCCTCCTCGTTGTCCCCAGGGAGCAGTGGCGGTGAGTGTGACCCCTCGGGCCCCCACCCAGGCTGATCTAATAAACGCTTTAAAAGGGGAGCAGAAGGTTTCCTGGCCCTTTTATTCCTGTCAGTCTGACCGAGGCCCCAGCTCCTGAGAGTCCCGCTGGACTCGGGGCGCATGGGTGCGGGCAGCGCTCGGGGAGGTGTCATTGCAGAAACAGGGCCAAGCACTTGGCTCCTGGGGAACTGGGGGCTGCCTCGGCCATTTCGAGGTGATTACAGCAAGCAAGATAACCCGTGCTTGTGGAGGTCCTCGGCCGTGTTGTTTTCCTTTCCCTCTTGCAGGCTCCAAGGCAGCAGTGCAGCCCTGTGCTGCCGGGGAGGTGCGGGGGGTGGGTTCTCAGCAGACAGCCCTGCTGCCAGCGCCTGTGCTGCTGAAAATGAAAACAGTTTCTGCTCCAGACACTCGTTTGCCGCAGATTTGAATGCCTTTAAAAATAGCTGTGCACATATAGTACCCAAGGGTGCACCTACACACCCTGTGTGTGTGTATATATATCAATATCTATATATCTTTATCTATTTGGCATGTTTTCAATGAAGGTGCCCGTGTGTTTCTGCACAGAGTCCAAGCCTTCGCTTCTTTTCCTGTGTAGCTAATGTAGCTCAAGATTCTTTTCAGCTAATCTACACAGCTTTTAAGCAGTTGAGTTCAGGTCAGTAGCTGCATGAAGCTGAAAAATCTTAAATTTCTCTCAGAGCCTTAAATCCAAACCCCAAGTAAAACAGTTATTCATAGGGCTTGCTCATAAGTGGTTCATTACAGTGTTATATTGGTGAGTCTATAACAAAATGCAGGTCCCCACCTCCACTCTGTTTGTTACTTGTGAACAGAAATTCAGGAGACTGACTCCACAGTATTTAATTTGATCAGAGCCAGTGCAGATCTCGCAGTGCCTATTCGTGTGTATTAAATCTCCGAGTGCAGTAATGCATCAATTCTGTCAGCTCCTGCTACAAAACTGAAATAAATTTTCCTGCTCTCACCTAAGCATCAGAGGGATGAATGTCAGAAAGAAAAACCCCAGCTCTCAGCTCTGTGGCTCAAAGGGTCCCTGCTTCAGTGGCACCTGTCCTGCCTCTCCTCATGAATGTGCAATGTGAAATGTGGAATGTGAAATGTGTGCCTCTGTCTTCCAGGCAAAACATGGCTTCAGTCCCTGACTTCTGTAGCAAAGCAAGGAACAGGTTCTTATCAGTGAGAAAATATTCTGGACAAGACAAGGAGGAATTAATGTAGTCACATTCCAAGTTTGCAATTTGTAAAAAACAACTGAATTCCAAAGATTCTGGAGAAAGAAGCATCCTTGCCTAATGAACAAGGTCCACCTGCTCTTTGTCTCTTTTAGTTTCAAGGTTTCTCTTTTCTGCTGGAGCTGGCCTTTGTGAGGATTAAATTCCATAAATGGTTGCACACTGAGGTTTAGTGTTTGTCCAGATTCCCAAGTGGAGATCAGCTCCAGGTATTCCTGTGGTCCAAGGCGAAACAACTTGGGTTTTCATGGTGGTAAAAATGAGACAAGTGAGATCCTTGCTCTCATTCTTACACCACCTTTACACCACTCCAGAGGTGATCAAAGAGCCCTGGGGCTGAGGCCATCCCCAGGTGCTTTCCTTGGGCACAAGAGCAGAGAGCAGGGATTGCTTCAGTGCAGTGCTCTGCTCTCCCGGATGGAAAACACCTTTGCAAAGGAAGGAAAGATGGATTTCCCCCACAGCACTGTTTCCTAGGCTAGTGGAAGATGCTCACCAGGGCAGTCTGGATTGCTGCTGCTCCAGTGTGGCTGCAGCCACACACGTTTGGCCTGCACACAGGCTCCCTGCCTGAGCACCAGGCTGCCTTGGCTCCCAGAGCTGCCTTCCCACCCCGGGGAAGTCTCGGCAGGGAGCTCCTTGCGGGCAGCCTGTGAGGCCCTGGCTGTTGTCTGGGTGGCTGCAAGAGCCGTGGGCTCCCAGCCTGGCCCTGCACAAGGGTGGATGGCCAGCAGAGCTCAGCTGCTGTCTGAGTGCTCCCTTTGGCAGCCGGGCTTTGAGAACAGCTCAGCTCTTCAGAGACTGAACTGTCGAAAATCTGCTCGGCTGTGTAACAAAAGGAGCTGCCACACACTAATTCGTGGTGATTCTATCTCTAAGAAAAACCACTTAGCAGACCTGGACAAGGGCTGAAGCTGATAAGGAAAGAACTCATTAAACTGATAGAATTAGAGATCTCTTTTAGCCTTCTCCCCATCTGTCTTTTGCCACCTGTCACTCACTGTTGTTTCTGTAACTCAGAACTGTAGGTTTGGGGAACAGAGATTATTTCTTCCTACATCTTCTTCATAAGGTTCTTTCAACATTACATAATTACCAATAATACAAAGGGAATAAGGTATGAGAGCTGCAGAAAACCAACCTTTGTGATGCTGCTCTTGACAGCAAAAAGCCCCTTCTAGCCCACAAATCTCTTTATAGTAAGTACATCTCCTAAATAAAACATGATAAGACTCAAGAAAATGAAAACCCAGCAAAGCTCTCTGGAAAACCTCTGTAACTAATATGTTGCTGGAGCCAGCAGAGAAATCCTCACCTGCCCAGCTGTTGATTCAGGCTGAGAACAGCTCCAGGAGCAGGTGACTGTGTTCAAACAACACATTTCTCATGGATGCTGAAGAAACAGACCTTAAATATATTTGTATAGATATAGATGTTTTAAATGAGCTTTCCCCCCGCTTTTTTTTTTCTTTTTTTTTTCTTTTTTTTTTTTCTTTTTGTTCCCCAGGAAGGCTTGGGAGAAATCACAGATCAAGGAACACAGGACTAACACCTCCTGGCCAACCCAGCACAGCGCAAGGTGGAGCAGGGCTGCCCCAGCCCCAGAGGGGTATTTTCTGTCAGAGTTCTCTCTCTGCTCCCATCCTCACTCCCCCACTCCCCTCCATTGCTTCAGGGCAGTGCAGGGAGCCCTCAGGGCCTCAGTGCTGTTCACAGACATCATGTTTTCCCTTTTCATGTCACAGCTTGTCTAACAGAATAATTCCTTTTTTTTTTTTTTTTTTTTTTTTTTTTTTAATGTTTAAATGCCTTTTTATATAAGGGAAAGGTGTACAGTGAAATCTCAGTAAATGGGTACTGGAGCATGCATCATAAACCTGCTTTTGTTTAGTTTTTAATTTTTTTTTAATTCATTATGAAGACAAACACTTTCAGGAACTCCACTTCTATTTCCCAGCATCTTTCATTTCTTTTGGCTGGGCACAATCAGCCAAATAGGTGTAATAAAACCATGGAAGAAAAGCAAATGTACAACAAGGCGCTTTACCTGGGCAGATGTAAAATTGCACTCATTAAAGAAGCACATTTAGGCATAAAATGCAGCTCAAAAACCTCCATTAAGAGCTTCCACTAGGGAAAAAGATTGCTTTGACCTTCAGAGATTGACGCAATGTGTGATGTTTATTAATCGTTTTAGTAAGAAAATATCTATACAGGGGCTTGTCTTGCCTTTTATTTGGCTGATTTTGAGAGCCCTTGCTGTTTCTTGGCTTGCCTACTGAATAGGGTTGATGGAAAACTCCTTGCTCTTAGGTTAATGTCCATCAAAAGATTTCTCTGCTCCTCTGATGATAAAAGTAGCGCTGTGAATGCTGCAGGACAACCCTGGGCTTAATCCCATCCACCAGCTTTCCAGAAAGGGAAGGCTGCTCCAAGGCTCCCAATAGCAGTTCTGTGTGTGAGAAACGCTCTCTGAAGCATGAGGGGCTTGGGACAGCTCCTCGTGGAAGCATCTCCATGTTTCTCCTCAGGAGATGCTTCCTGCCCTTCAGGAGGTTTGGTTTCCAAGAGCTGCTTTCACGTTTTTGCTCAGGATTTGTGCTGGGTGCAATTACTCGTGCTGAGGGGCTTTGCACACCATGGCTCTAAACCAACAGCAGCACAAAGCTGTCTCTTTGCTGACGTGAGAGCTTCTCCATCCTTGACAAAGATCAGCTGAACTTTATCAAGCCACCCATTTCTCTTTGCTGACCACACTCTGCTTACCCAGGCCATAAGGAGTAAAGCTGACACGGGAATGCCACTTTCAGGTCTTAACACTCACATTTAATGAGTCAGGGCCTGGGAAGGCTTTGTGATGTCACTTTTCACAGAGAGTTAGAGCAGG
This sequence comes from Phylloscopus collybita, assembly GCA_027886175.1. NCBI lineage: Eukaryota > Metazoa > Chordata > Aves > Passeriformes > Phylloscopidae > Phylloscopus > Phylloscopus collybita. The sequence goes on along the minus strand of JAJNNQ010000027.1, from coordinate 6,753,813 downwards.
GCTTTGTTTTTTTTTGCTGGAAGTTTTCAAGGCTGGGTTGGATGGGGCTTGGAACATTCTGGTCTAGTGGAATTTGTCTTTGCCCATGGCAAGGGGCTGGAAGGAGTTGAGCAGTGAGGTCCCTTCCAACCCAAACCATCCTGGGAGTCTCAGATTCCGTGATTCCTTCCCCGGAGTCTCTCCCCAGCCCGAGTGAGGCAGCCAGCAGAGGGAGCGCAGCACATGGACTCACAAAAACAGGAGCCGGCTAAAAAAAACCGCCCCAAACAAACCCAAACAGCAGAATGATTACGGTCTTTAGCAGAATAAACAGAATAGTCAGGAGGCAGAAGCTTTTCCCCCGGCAATGCGATCCAGCTGCAGGCGGGATGGGGAGCAGGCGCCGCATCTGGCAGCGAGCGCCTTCCCCCGGTGAGGAAATCCCCACGGTGAGGGGTGAGGGTGTTCCCGTGTGCCACCCCTGCTCCGGGGTGGATTCCATCCCTTTTCCACCCTCCTGTGGCACAGCCTACTCCACAGTTTCCCCTCAGAGCACCACGGTTCTGGAGGAGCCAGGATGGAGAGGCAGAGGCAGCGGAGGGCGCGGGGCAGGGTGGCAGCAGGGTGACAGGGCAGGGGGACAGCAGGGTGACAGGGCAGGGTGGCAGCAGGGTGATGGGGCAGGGTGGCAGCAGGGTGACAGGGCAGGGTGGCAGCAGGGTGACAGGGCATGGTGGCAGCAGGGTGACAGGGCAGGGTGGCAGCAGGGTGACAGGGCAGGGGGACAGCAGGGTGACAGGGCAGGGTGGCAGCAGTGTGACAGGGCATGGTGGCAGCAGGGTGACAGGGCAGGGGGACAGTAGTGTGACAGGGCAGGGTGGCAGCAGGGTGACAGGGCAGGGTGGCAGCAGTGTGACAGGGCATGGTGGCAGCAGGGTGACAGGGCAGGGGGACAGTAGTGTGACAGGGCAGGGTGGCAGCAGGGTGACGGGGCAGGGGGACAGCAGGGTGACAGGGCAGGGTGGCAGCAGTGTGACAGGGCATGGTGGCAGCAGGGTGACAGGGCAGGGGGACAGTAGTGTGACAGGGCAGGGTGGCAGCAGAGTGACAGGGCAGGGTGGCAGCAGGGTGACAGGGCAGGGTGGCAGCAGGGTGACAGCTGCTGTGCTGCAGGGCCTGCTGGTGCTCTGGCCGTGCTGCAGATTTGGGCTGGAAGCTGGGAGGTTTGGGGCTTGCCTGCGAGCAGTGCAGTTCTGCAGGCAGGGGATGTGATCAGCACGGGAGGGTGGAAGTTCCCCCGCCTGTCTGTCTCAAAGAGGATGATAAATAAAGACTAACAGGAACTGGAGGCGTTCTCTGGGACTTTACCATCTACAAAAGGGCTTCTCCAAAGGTTTGGGAACCTGCATCACCTGACACATCCTCCTTGTGGGGCAGCAGGGCTCATAGGATGTGTGGCTGGCTTGCTTGGGGGGGCTGCAGCAGCCGGTCCTGTTGCAAACATTTAACTCTGGAACTTGCTGCTCTCTCCCTGGGCTCCCCAGGGTGAGAGGCAGCTGGATGATTTCTCCCCTAACCCTGCCAACATCTGGGTCCTCAATATCTCATTTACTGCTTGTGAGGTGTCTCAAACAAGGACAAACCGGACATCCAATATCTGAGCGTTCAAAACTGAGGAATTTTAGTGGACTCACTCCAGCCAGGATCTGTATCTGACACCAGACCTTTCCTGTAGCAGGCTGGCCATTGGTTGGAGCTCAGTGTTTGCAGGGCAAGCTCTGCAGCCCTTCAAATCAATTGCACTGCTTTCATTGTGGATTAAGAGTGCAGTGTGCAGCCAAGCTTTGTTAGTTTAGTTTTTAACAAGGATTTAAGCATTTTTAATTCTTTCAAAGCTGTAAGTAAGGCTCATAATTCAAACCCTCACAGACAGATATCACAAAAATATGAAGACTATTTAAAGACAGTCAGCCTGCCTGCCTGCCTGCCCATCTATTTGTCACCTTCTAATCTGCCTGACACGCGCCATCGCCTTTCCCTTTCCAAACACAGCGGGGCCAGGTCTGCACAGGCACGGGTGGAGTGACCTGAGCTTCCCCTGCGTCCTGCAGGCGGCCGGCCAGCTGCAGCCTGGCAGTGGGAATGGGAGTGGGAGTGGGAGTGGGAATGGGAATGGGAGTGGGAATGGGAGTGGGAGTGGGAGTGGGAATGGGAGTGGGAATGGGAATGGGAGTGGGAATGGGAGTGGGAATGGGAGTGGGAGTGGGAGTGGGAATGGGAATGGGAGTGGGAATAGGAATGGGAGTGGGAATGGGAATGGGAGTGGGAATGGGAGTGGGAATGGGAGTGGGAATGGGAATGGGAGTGGGAATGGGAATGGGAATGGGAGTGGGAATGGAATGGGAATGGGAATGGGAATGGGAGTGGGAATGGGAATGGGAATGGGAGTGGGAATGGAATGGGAATAGGAATAGGAATGGGAATGGGAATGGGAGTGGGAATGGGAACAGGAACTGGAATGGGAATGGGGATGGAGTGGGAATGGGAACAGGAATGTGAATGGGAATGTGAATGTGAATGGGAATGGGAATGGGAACGGGAATGGGAATGTGAATGTGAATGGGAATGGGAATGGGAATGGGTACAGGAATGGGCTGATGCTGATCATGGAATCACAGAATCACACACTGGTTTGTGTTGAACTTGTTCCACCCCCTGCCATGGGCAGGGACACCTTCCACTATCCCAGGTTGCTCCAAGCCCTGTCCAATCTGGACTTGAACATTTCCAGGGATGGGGCAGCCACAGCTTCTCTGGGCAGGTGCTGATGCTCAGCCTCGCTGCAGAGCAGCCTGGACCTGCCTAGGTTGGAGGTTCAGGTTTGCTACATGGGGTGGGTACCTGCAGGTTTGGTGGAGGAGTTTGTCCATCCAAGGCATTCTTCCCTCTGAAGTCAGTGGGAGGAGGAAGGCATTCAGCTCACCACCAGATCCAGTTTCTTCTTTACTTGTTTGGGAACAAGCATGACACAGAAACCACGTCACTCTTTGGAAATAAGTGAGACACGATATTTCACTTTTTTAGGTGACCTGAGTATATTTTGTCCCCCCTGTAGAGAATTAAATGATGCTCAGCCAAGTCAATCTCTTACTTGGTCAGGCCTTTCCAGCTGCCCTGCATTGGCCAGGGACCAGTTGCCTTGTATGGGAGCCACGGCTTCCAGAGAACCCAGTCAGAGACCTGCAGACGTTTTTTGGGGAGGCAGGAGGGATCAGCAGCTTGGGCTGACACATACACATGTCTAATTCTGGCAGTACAGAGGAGGGTAAAGGTGACAAACGACTCAGGGATGGCACATCTCACTTCTGAGGCTTTGGATTTAAAGAGTGGAAAAAATGCTGTCTGGTTACTTGTCTGAAAAGGTTTGGGAATATTATTTTTAAGATTTTTTTAAATCAAAGAACTGAGCCTAATTCTGTCTCAAGAAAACCATTTTGGGTCTGACTGAAATGCCCTTTGTGTCAGTGGTGGTTGGAAAGATAATCTGAGTTTATTTGCTGAATTTATATGAGGGGCTGAGGCATCTGAGCAAGAAGGTTCATTGCAGAAATTCTTAAGGCTCCATCCTCATGGCTGAAGGAGCGTTTCCAGGAACTGTTCTGGTGTCTTTCTCAGAGATCAAAGTGCCCTTTGCCTTTAGCTTATCAAAAGGATTTGATTGTGGTGCTTGAGTTGTGCAGCAGTAGGCAGCTCTGTGAGGCTTAACAAGGATCAACATCTGGATGCAAAATGCAGATGAGCTCAAATTACAAACCAGGAAAACCTTTTCAACAGCGTGAGACTGAAACAGCAGAGCACTCTGCCAAGGGGAGCTTCTTTATCTCTGAATAATTTTGAGCCGTGGCTGATGACCTTTCTGCAGGTGCTTTTATCCATCACAAGTTCCTGGGCTCAGCACAAAAATAGCTCTGAAGGGGAAGAAAATGTAGCAGCTTCTTTTGCCCTTAAGGTCTCAGAAAGGTTGAGAAGGACAAGGCACACGAAACTTGCCTTGTGTTACTGAGATTTTCAGAGAAGACAGAGAGGTTGTTACGGTCCAGGCGTTGCTGCTGACTCCCTGACACGCTCTTTTGCTGGCTGAGCTCTGTGCCTTAGTCTCTGCAGCCCATCCTCGGGTTTTGGGAGGGTTAACAGGTTTTTGCAGAGTGCTCAGGGTGAGGGGAGAGGGCATCATTTATTTCTGCAGAGATTGGAGACTCCCTGATGTGATTATAACGTGTAGTGATGGAGGCTATTTTTGTTGTATGTTGCGAATATTTCCTTGTATGGAATCACAAGGAGCCTACTTGTGACTTGCAGTTCTGTTGAAAGCTCCAGCCACGAAGTTCCCGAAGTCTTTGGCATTCCCAAGTCAGTGCTGCATGCAGCAGTGTTAATTAGCCGCGGGGGCAATGCATAACACTGATGAGGTGATGATAATGGAAATGCCTCTGGCCTCTGCTGTTTGCAGAGGGATTGGACAGAGCAGCACAGTCTCCCCTGCACCTTAGGACCTGGCATCTTGCACCTGGAGCGAGTAATCCCCACGGAAGTGGGAGGAAACTCTTAATTCTTCTTAGGGATCCAGACTGCTGCTCAGCAAATCCCCTCACCACTGGAGCTGCAGATCTGAAATGGCATTAAAGAGGAAATCAACCTTTTGCACAGTTTCCTCTTGGAAAGTGAGTGTTACTTCTAATTATAGCGATTGCAATGTTTCAAATGCTCTCCCAGGGACCCGGGGTGCTGGGGGTGGGGAGGGACAGCTGGAAATGCGGATATGTTCCCCCTCTCCATTGATTCCTGTGTGGTATCTGTAACAGGAGGGGAGGGAAACACTCCTGGATATTGTCCCCACCCTAGTCCCGGTGCTGATCACGACTGTGTCCCTGACAGGCATCAGCCTTGGTGGCAGAAACATCTCTCCCAAGTTGGGGTTGCTTTTCAAAGAAGGGCAAGCTGTCTCTTTTCTCCCCCTTTTTCCTCCAGAGCTTGAGTTCTCCGGCTTCGAGAAGCACACGAGGAGCTATTTTGTCCTCCTGCACAAGAGCCACCATCCATGGACGAGTTGAGCCTGCCACCTCCTGGTCACACTCTCCGGGACTGACCACAGCTTGGAGCTTTGCAGCAGCTCCTTTTGGCACTTCTCAGAGGTCCCTTGTGCCCCCTCACACTGACCTCAGAGGTCTCTTCACTGCTGTGGGAGTTGCCCTTGTGGCTCTCCTGTGGGGTGTGAGCATGTGGTTCCCCCTCTTTTGCAGAGGTGAGGCTCAGAAGCTCAGTTCTGTCCCCTTTGAAGTGCTGGAGTTTGGTGCCTGATGGTTTGAGGACCTGGATTTCCTGCGTGGAGAGCACACAGAAAAGAGACAGACTTCTGAGGAGGAGGCTCCAAGTCATCCTCCGGAGGTGAGGCAGGGCTGTGGCTGTTTGGCTCTGAGCCTTGCCTGGAGCACATCCCAGTTTTGGCCACCTGTTGGCCCTCAGTGGCTGGTGCTGGGCTGCTGTGGGAGCCTGGTTTGCCCTGGGAGTTCACAGAGCCGTGCCCGTGCTCTGTGCTGTGCCTCTGGCTAATCTCCTTGCAGCTGCACTCAAATACCATCTCTATGGTGATGACTCAGGCATGCAGCCCCTCTCTGGGCTCTCCTCTCCTTGTCCAAATTCATATCTCAGAGGAGCTCTCTGACATCTTGTGAATGTCTCACCACCCTTTCAAGCACAACACAGAGCCAGATCAGAGCTTTTAACCTCTCCTGCTCAGCTCAGGGATTCCCTGAGCTCAGCAATACCAGGATGCTGCTTTGCTGCCAGACCCTGAGTGCTGTCTTCATCTCCTGCCTCCTCCCATGTCTTCACATCCTGAGCACCTCAACAGCTTGCATAACCTTGCTAAACCTTTCCTAAAGCTAAAACTCTCACCTTCTCTTTCATCACATCCCTCTCCACTTGCTGCAATATCCCTTTTTGGCCTCAACAAACTCACTGGGGGCCAGCTTGCATCCACTGGGATGCTGTTCCAGGCACTGCTTCCCACCTTTCCTGCCCCTCCTCCCTCACCCCTCTGGGCTGCCCTCCTGTCCACAGCCACCCTCTGCCTCTCCTTGATCCCAGCCATGTCCCTGCCAGCTGCCAGGGCTGTATCCTCCTGTTAGTTCCTCATTTTATCTCTTAATTGTAAGCTTTTGGCTCACAGGCAGTTTTCTTTGCTCCTCTTCCCACCATTGCAGGCTGCTGCATTTCAGTCAAGCTCCTATTGACTGGCACAAATGGGAAAACTCCTCGCTTGTCAGCAGGGAGGGGGTCACTAGATGGACAGGGCAAAGTATTTCCCCAGGCTCCTGTCAGGGAGGTGGCTCAAAGGCTGCCCATCCGTCCCTGGGAGCGCTGGGTGGGCAGGCTGGGGGACACGGGGCTGTCCAGGGCTGCACTGAGCTGCACCCCTGCCACAGCTGCCCAGGCTGGGGTGGGCCAGCAAAGGGAGGGGATTTCAAGTGCCAATAAACATCCCTGCCTCCAGGCATGGAGCATTCAGCTTTTTCTTGCAGCTGCAGGAGTGCAGCCACCCCAGAGGCTAAATAAGCCTAACCAGGCCCCACTAAATAGGGACTGGGAATGGGAGGCTGCTGCAGGGCAGTGAGCAGGGGTGAAGCCTTCACCTGTGAACAGAGTGAGGCTGGGAGGAAGAATTCTGCCTCAGGGTCTGAGCTGTCAGCTGCACTGGCATGGATGGCATGAAGGAATTCCAGGAGCTTGCTGGACTCCAGGGTCTGGTCCCTTGGTGGCAGAGGAGGTTGTCCCTACAAACATGCTGCAGGAGAGCTCTGGACCAGCTTGTTGCATAGGGGACACCACAGAATTGGGGCAGAGCTGCTGCTGTGTCTCAGAAAGGTGTTGGCAGAGCCTGTACTTGCAGTTTCCCTGCCAGCTGAATATTCATTTAGGCAGGAGCAGAAAGCTGTGATGTGCCTGCTGAGATCTGCAGTGCCTCTGCTCGAAAGCAAAGGCTTTCCATTAATTTATCAGTGCTGGGCTCCAGCCTCATCTCTGCTCCTGCAGAAGGATGAAAGCAGCTCCTTGCTCTCCTCTGGCAGGAGCGAGGCAGGTGTGTGTCAACAGGAGTTTTATGCTGACACGCGAGGAGCTGTTTCTAAAGCAGCTCGTCCCTGGATTCCTCCTGCTGGTGCCGATGTGCATCCCTGTGCTCTGACATCCTGCAGCCCTCTGAGCCCCCGGGCCATGCCCTGACCTCTCTGCAGCTCTCACAAGAGCTGCCCTTCTCAGATGAGCCATCTGGATGAGCCATCCAGCTGAGGGATGGTTTAATGTGGCTGCAGAAGAGGCACACTTACAGCCCTTGCTGTGATCCTTTCTTATGGGGAAAGGTTCTGTTCAGGAGGATTTTATTGATTTCTTTAAGAATAGAAATAGCGAGAGAACCTCACCACTGCCTAGCTGTGCTCTTCCTTCATTCCCCAAATCTCCCAGCCGGGATTTCTTCACTTTTGCTCTGTCTTCACTGGGTTCCATCTATGGCATGACAAAAGTGGTCTCAGGTGTTTTCTTTTTCCTGTGAATTCATCCAATGGCCATGGCCTGCCTGGGGTTAAGAGCACTTGCTGGGCTCTGGGCAGTTTGCTTTGCAGTAGAGAGCACAGCTGCTGGGAGACAAAAATTGGTGATGCAATCCCAGTTTTGAAGAACTTGACTTCGGATCACATGATGCCACCCCAGAAGTCAGTAAAAGCACTGAGTGGGAAATCCCCTGAATGTTCCCAAATCCCCATAACGTTCCCACAGAGCTGGCCTGGAGGGATGCTGTGGGTCTGCTCCACCTCTGTACAGGGAAGGGCACCACAGTGTGGGCAGGCAGTGCTGTGCTCCTCAGGTCAGTTCTGCCTGCCTGGAATCACCCAATTCCCCGGGATGCCCTGGCTGAGCAGTGCCACACTGACTCAAACAAGCCCCAGGCAGTTTGGATGTGTGACAATTTTGGCTTGCTTTTTTTTTTTTTTTTTTTTTTTTTTTTTTTTTTTTTTTTTTTTAATGCTAAGGTTGGGATAAAGATATGGGAAATGAAGGATTGAGTTTGGACTTGGTTGTTTATCATATGTTTATTATATATAAATTTATACAATATATTTCATTTATTAGAAAATCTACCTTTTGGATCAAAAGATATAGGAAATAACTGTTATGTTTACTCTTGTGTCTAGCATGCTTGTGATTGTGATTGTTTTGTTCCAAGAGGATGGAGCTTCCTTGGCTCTGTGCTTGAAGCATCTGTAGCTATTATCTGAACCAGCAAGGTCTTCTGGTGGTGTCTTGACACATTTACCTTTTCTCTACTAAAAAAATCAAAGGAGGGTCCACAGGTGCTCAGCACAGAAAGCAGCTTTGCTTTGCTGTGCTGGGTGATGCAGGGCTCAGCCCTTGCTGTGTTCACCCTGCCAAAGAAACGAAGGCCTTGCTGTTTTCCACTGAAATTAATCCTTATGGGAATCTGCTCTCTGATGCAATGCTCAGCAGGAGATTTCTTTTTTCCCATCACTCCGCTTATTCCAGCTTGAAAAATAAACAGAGGCAAAAAAGCAATAGACAGTAAAAAATATCTGGGGGAGCTGCTGGAAGAGTTAAGGGTCTGGCAGTAAAAATATCTGGGGGAGCTGCTGGAAGAGTTAAGGGTTTGCCATCTGCCCGTGGGGAAGGCGGCGCGATGGGGAGCCCCGGGTGCTGGCTCAGCTGCCATTCTTCAGCAGTGAGAGCCGAGGGAAAGACTAAACACCCTGCCTCCTATTTTGGCTTGGGATTACATTAGAAATAATAAACATCTGAGCTCTGATTCTCAACTGACAATATCTCTAAATGGAAGGGAATGCACGGGATGGGAATCAGCGGCCAGTGGCCAAAAGGAGTGAACAGCTACTGCTGGGGGTGGAGAGTGTGTGCAGAGGCAGGGGAGGGGGCTGCAGTGGGGCTGGGGGTGCCTCGGGGTGTGGGATGGGGACCAAAGGAGCCTGCTTGAACATGCATTCCTCTGAGGACAATGATGAGGTGGAGGAGGAAGAGGAGGAAGGCTCTTGTGTTTCTTCACTGCTCTTGTGTTTCTTCACTGCTTCATATCTGGAGCATATCTGTATCCTGGGCTCGAGCTTCATGCCCAGAGTGCTTGGCCCGAGGCTTCTGTTTGTGCTGGTCCATTGCCCACACACAGCAGGAGAGGGCTGGTGTCCTGGGGACTTGGGACCAGCCCTTTGAAGCCCATGGCTGTGGCAGTCTCCTGGGTTTGCACTGCATCTCCAGGGCTGCTCCGCTTTGCTGTTCTTCTCCTGCCACTGTACTTTGCTGCTTCACTGCTGGGTCCATCTCTCCCTGCCTTTGCCAACCTAATACAGATCCCCTCAGTGATGGAGTCTGAATTCCAGAGGGTTTTTTTGAACTCTTCATCAGCAGAGCAGAGTGAAGAGAAGTTTTCCTTGTTCAGTGGCTGAGCTAAAAACACTGGGGGAAAAAATCATGTGGAGTTGAGCTGAGATCCATGGGAAAGGCTCCCTTTGGATGTGCTCAAGGAGACACATGAGCTGCTGAACACCTCCAGGAGCTGGGGGCTGGTGGCCTGCCAGGCCTGGGTGACCTTGTGCCTGTCCCCAGCCCCATGACAGCACTGTGCTGCCTCACAGACCCAGGAGGAAGAGCTGCTCATGGCCGTGGGAGCTGACTCAGCCTCTCTGTTTGCTTTTTCTTCCAGGGCTTGTTCCTCTGAAAGTTGTTTGTGGCTCTTTTTCTCCACTTCCCTCTAGAAGAGAGGGTTCATCTCTCATCCCCTGCAGACTATCCCCAGTCCTGCTTCCACGAGGAACCCACTGAGGTTTGATGTGTGAGACCAGAGAAGGCAGAGTCAAATGTCACCTCCATGTGAGACCTGATTTCCCAGGGAGGGAGGAAGGGAGAAGCTCTCTGGGTGTTTGTTGGTTTCAGGATGGTAAAAGCACAGACCCACACTCCTGGTGTGCTCAGGGTGGGCATCTGTGGGTCCCCATGGTGTGCTGGGCAGTGTGACCTGCAATCTGACAGCCCTAAGTGCTGGGGCAGGGCAGGCTCACCTCCACCTCCTCCTCTTTCCTGGCTGTAATTTCCTGCAGTGAACCAAATCATCGTTTCACTGGAAATAGATGAGCAGCAGGAACACCGAGAACAGGTCCTTGGGGCATCTGTCTTGTCAAGGGGCTGGGTCAATAGAACTATTCAGACTCAAACACTGGCCATGTATTGCCTCCTAAATATGGCTCCATTCACCAAGAGGTGGATTCCTAATGAGATGAGCTCAAGGCAGGCAGCAGAGCACACTGCAGATAATAGCCTGAGTGAAAGAACCAGCTGAGTATAGGAATTTTAATTAAACCTGACAAACCCTGAGAGGAAAGGGGGTGAGATGGAGACCAGCTGGCATAAAGATGCTGAGTAATCTGAGTTTGGTGAGTGCTGTTGACCCGCTGCAGTTTAGGAGAATGTTCATGTCCCTGGGTGCAGAGGCCAGCCACAGGTCCTTCCATGATGCTGGGTCAGGAGAGAAGCCAAAAGGAGCTCTGCACAAATACATTCAACTTTCCCTGGCAGTAAATTGGCACCAGGATGCTCTGCCCTGTTTCTGACAGCACTGAGAGGATGGGGTATGAAGGGAGGATGGACTGTGCTGCTGGGGGATTTTGTGCCACCTCCTCGTGCTGCAGATGGGGCTGATCCATCCACTGCAGCTGGTCCTGTGCTGCCAGGCACATTTTGAGACACTTTGCCCTTCGCCACGTGCCCGTCCCATGCTCCTGAGGGAAGGCAGGGCCATGCAGGAGCTGGGAGAAGTCCTGATACCTGGAGCCTTATCAGAGACTCACAGAACGCTTTGGGTTGGAAGGGACCTTAAAACTCCTCCTGTTCCACACCCCCTGCCATGGGCAGGGACACCTTCCACTCTCCCAGGGTGCTCCAAGCCCTGTCCAACCTGGCCTTGGACACTTCCAGGGATGGGGCAGCCACAGCCTCTCTGGACAGCCTGTGCCAGGGCCTCCCCACCCTCACAGGGAAGAATTCCTTCCTTATATCAAACCTAACCCTGCCCAGTTTGATGCCATAACCCCTCATCCTGTCACTCTATGTCCTTGTCAGAAACCCTCTCCAGCTCCATCCTCAGTGTGGGCAGCACCCCTGGGCCAGGAGTGGTGCTGGGTGGGTGGCACAGGCTCTGCAGCTGGGCACAGTGTCTGTGCCATGGGGATAAACCAGGGGAGGGCTGTGGGAGCTCCCAGCTGTGCACAGAGCCTGGCTGCCCCTGCTGAGCTCTCTGGGGCATTTGACACAGTCTGAGCCAGCTTGAAGTCCCCTTGGGCTATTAATGCAAACAGCAAGGCGTCGGTGATACATTTTGGTTTAGCTGGAAAAGCCTTCAGAGCAATGCTGAATAAGGATTAAAAGTCCATTTAATCTATTTTTTTTTGCCTTTGCAAACACAAGGAAAATTCAAACCAGCTGACAGGGCTGGTGGTTTTGAGCCAGTTGCAGCAGCCTCTGGGATTTCCTTGGCACGCTGGAACTGCCTGTGGGGAAAAGCTGGAATGAACCAGGTAATTTGGGCTGTGTCTTGGTGGTGTTGCAAGCAGGGCTGGCTGATGGGCTGCTCTGCTTCTCCTTGCCCTGTAATGGAGCCCTGCCCCATGTGCAGTGAGCACTGTGCCAGGTGTTTTACCTGCCTGGGGTAGGATGGATTCCTGCCCAAAGAGGAGAGCCACGGAAACAGAGCTGAAGAAGGCAGCAGGGATGCTGGAAAGATGTGTTTTACTGTTGGATCCTGCTGGCAGCCAGGCACATCCCCAGGCATCCCTCTCCTTGCCTGCATGCCCAGCATCTTTGCTTGGCTCTGCCCTGGCAGATCCAAACCCTCCATCTGTCTCCTGAGCTGGAGATGGTATCAAACCCATGTTGATACTCTGTCCCTGTTCTTATTTCCCAGCCCTTTATGTGTGGCTCTGGGGGTCTTTTCCTGCCTGTTTAACTCAACTGGGAAGGTTCTTCAGGTGCTGTTCACATCTGCTCTGTCTGACAGAGCCCTGCCTGGACATGAGTCTGACCACACCATACTTCTCCTGGTTTTTCAGCCCCACTCTGTGCTCCATGTCCATCCACAGATGTGTTTCACCAGTCCTGAATAGAGTTTTATCCTGAGTGCAAGTTCCATCTGGAGTAATTGCATCTTTATTGCAGCCATTGTATTACACAAAATAATAAAACTCCATTAATTTGGCATGAAATGGGAGCAGCGGGGGCTGGAGGGAGGATGCACAAGGGGCACAACTGCAGTATCCCATGTCAGATCCCACTTTGTGCTGCCTGCAGGAGGGCTCAAGCTTTCCACAAGCCACCCCTGGGGCTCTCCTGGTGTCCGCCTGCCCTGCCCATGTTCCTGCCTGGAGCTGAGCTGCACATGTGAGTGAGGGCACGTCCCCAGCTCGTGTGCCAGAGCCCATCTTCATGTGCCTGCAATGTCCTGAGATAATTGTGCCCAAACATTTTTATACTGAGCCCTTTGCTGTCCCCTCCCTGCCAGCATCCCAGCTCTGTGGTATCCCTGGAAAATGCTGGCTCTTGCTGTGGGACAGGCTCTCCTGGCTGCTCTGCCAGCTGCCGGTTGCTTCAAATTAACTTTGCAAGCAAAGCTCTGCCTCGTTTTCTTCTGACTCCAACAAGCTCCGGGCTGCTCAGCGCCTGTGTGGCCTGTCCCCCTCCGTGCCTTGGGGACAGAGTTAATGAAAATCATTCTGGGTTGAAAATCACAGCCTGGGAGAACGGGTTTCTCCTCTTCTCACCAGGAACCCGGCTGGAGAGCCCGGGCGGCTGAGCAGAGGAGACTGGTTTTGGGGACCGGGCAGGGATGTGGAGCAGGGCTGGGTGCTGGCATTTGGGAAGTCTGGTGGCTGGGAAGGGGAGACTCTCTGTAAAGCAAAGCCTGAGCTTTGCTTTAATGCAAACCATGAGCATAGGCTGGATATACCATCCAGAGAGGCCAGGGTGCCATAAAGGCTTCAAATCCCCTGTGCACCCGAGCAGGCTGCAACCCCCTTCAGAAAGCACCTGGTGAACTGGCTGCCTAGGACAGACTGTGTAAAGGGAGGGGTCCCCATGCATCTCAGGTGCCTGCAAGGATCTTAGGAAGAGCCTGGTGCATTCTTGGGAAGGCTTGACCCATGTGTGCCACACACTCAGCCCGTTGGGCCTGGAGCACGTGGGCCTGGGTGCTGCCCACACTGAGCCTGCTAATTACCCATCCCTGCATCCCCACTGCCTCATCCCTTGCTTGCCCCTGTGACAGCAGGTTCACTAAGTCTGGGATTTCCAGAAAAATCCTCAGTCTGCAGGGGCATGGAGAACCCTTGGGAGGCCAGGAAGGCTCCAGAGGGTCTACCTGGGCTGCTCTGTTGGGATCATCCCTGCCTCTACAGCACTGCAGGCAGGAGTGGACACAGGACTGTGGTTAATGACATTGCACAATGCTTTGCACACACAGTGAAATTAGCAATGCTAAAAACGAGGGGCAGTTTCCCAGGGGAAGAGCTGAATCTCAGCCCAGCAGGGCCTGGTCTCCTCTCCCTGGCCTGGTGGAGGAAGCAGCATGGTAGGGCTGGCAGAGCTGGAATGCTCCATGCTCCAGCTCATTGAGGACCAACCAGTGAAGCTGGGCCAGCTCTGAAGGATGTGCTTGGCCTCTGCTCAGCCCCATGTGTGCACAGGGTGCCACGTGGCCTCGGCCAGCTCTGCCATGGGACACCTCCCACTGCCCCTCTGGGTTCTGCAGCCCCCCCAGCACAGTTCCCTGTGGCTTTAGGAGGAAAAGAGTGTCCGTGGGGAGCACAGCAATTCTCCTGGTTAACTCAGAGAGTGGAAATACAGAAAAGCTGGGGCTGATGTGCTCAGTGCTTTGGCAGTGCCCAGTGTTACCCGATGTGCTCAGCCTGCTGTGGGCATCTGGCTGCTGCTCCCAGGGGAGTGGGTGGAACCCTGCTCCAGGCTGAGGAAGGAAAGCAGGAGTGCAGGAGGATGCTGCTCTCTCCAAAGCTGGCTCCGGAGCTGGCTGGAAGGATTTCTTTTGGAAACATTGGCACAAGTTGCAGGGGAAATCACTCACAGAGGAAAGGCTGGCTTCTTCTGAGGTTTCTCCTGGGTTTAGGTAGCTCAGGAGCGTGTGCTTGTAACAACTGCACTCTGTGAGGAGCAGAGGGAGAGAATTAACCTCTGAGCGTGTCTCTCAGGGGGAAGAAATCCACTGTCAAGCTCAGCCCAAAGCTCAGAGGAGCAAATTAATTTCAGCCCTGCATTTTTCTCTTCTTTCTATCAGCACCCATGGAAGCACCCGTGAAGAACCCGTCAGCCATGAGCTTCGGGAGCTGTTCTCTTTCTGCACACTTTTCTTTCCCAAAGAAAGAAAGAAAGAAAGAAAAAAAAAAAAGCTTCTCTTTGAATTGCTGGGTCAGCTCTTTGGCTGCTGCTGGTGATTCCAGTGGATGCTTTTCCCCTCGTTAAACCCTGCCCTGCGCGGAAATGCGTGAGCTGGGGAACTTTGACACCCTGGTCCCTGCCAGGGCCCTGCCACCACGTCTGCCGTGATTGATGGCTGTGCACAGGGGGCTGCAGATGCTGTGGTTGCACAGAACAACAGGGAGCTGGTTCCTGCGGTTGGGGGAGATGCTATCTGCCTGGGATTTGCCTCAGGAAAAGCACCCACCCCCCCCCTCCTCAAGGCCCTCCCTTCAAGTTGCAAAACCAGTTGAGGCCACCCCAGATTTGGCTGTTTCTTTGCATAAGCACTAAATGGAAGGGAGGGTTTTAGCAAGCCCCTTCAGATGTGCTGCTCAGTGGGAAACCGGGCAGGAAAGCCAAAATTCCCGATGGCTGCTGCGAGGACACAGGCTTTGGTCAGACCTCTCCTGGCTCAGTAACGATGGGATTGATGGAGCCATGGAAAAAACTGAGCTGCAGGGTTGTGATCTCTGGACCCGTGACAAGGGGAGCTCTGGATGAGTGAAGATGTGACACTGGATCTTTAAAGCCTAGGGGTGAGTGTCCCCAGACCTGGGGCAGTGGTCACTCCTGGGATGAACTGGATGACTTTGCCACTTGCCCTCACAAGGGAGAATTGATCCTCTTGACCTCCATGGGGCTAGCCCCATGGAGATTCTCCATTTTGATCTCTTTTCCTCTTCATGACATGTGGCTGAGATACAGATTTCCTGGGGCCTCTTTTTTATGTACAGATTATTTGGGTGGGAGCTCCCCAGAAGGGTGGAGCCCACCTAAACACAAATACACATAAAACCTCTTGCTGCTTCAGAGTGTGAAAGAGCCCTGCTCAAATGTGCTGTAAAACCAGGCAGATCAAGTCTCCCCTGCTGCAAACAGCTGCTGTCAGCTGCAAAATGCCTCCTTTTTCAATTTGCAGTACCTGGACAAAGCAATCTGCCAGGATTTGGTGAGACACCGTGCCCATCTATCAGCTGCTGTCACCCTCCTACCCTGAGTCTTGCTTGATCCCAGAGAATCAATCCTGCCTGATGCATAAATACTCGATCTGGAGGCTCAGCTGTGGAGGAGAACACAGAGCTGTCAGATAAGCTGCAATTAGTACATTTATCTACTTTATTTTCCTGTCGTTTCCCAAACACCATTTGCCTGCCTGCTTTTAATACACGTTATTAAGCCTGCAGTAAATGTTGATTAAAGAAGCCTTAATCCCAGGTGTTTGTTTTCTAACACTGCTGTGAGATGCACTCTTCAACCGCCTTCGGTAAATTTTATTTTTTAGGGGTTTTTCCCACCTTCCAAGCACTGTTATGCCAGGAAATAAGTTTTTAAGAGCGGATTAGTGCATTGTCCTTCTGATTTGCTTTGATGTGCTTGGCTCCACTGGAGAGGGAGATGGGTCACAGCTTTGCAGGCAGCTCTGCTGCCTTGGAGAAGCCCTTTCCCCCTTCACCAAGTGCTCCACAACCACTTTAAACAAAACACTGCAGAAGAGATGGATACATTCTTATTAGTCTTGCAAGAGAAACTACAGCAATCAATCCCAGCGCTAGACTAACTCCTTCCCTTTGCAATTTGGATTGTTTAGAAGTAATTTGGGGAGTAATGTCTGCAAATGGCAGCATGGAAGTAACTGCCTGCAATAAAACATTGCGGGGGTGACTGTTATCCTAATGATATTTCCAACAAACATTACTGAAATATGTTTTCCTCTCTAAAAATGGCAACGGAATTTAAGCGTTGGTAGTGGTAACGTGGAAATGGAGTAAAAATTAGCTGGGCTGGTTCTGTGATGATGATGGTTTCTTTATTATTGCCCTGGTGGGTGGGTTCCCCCCTTCCTACTGGCCTGTCTATCCAGGGGTACAGCATTATTCCCTGTTCATTATTCTCCACTTCACGACCTGCTCTTGTGTTATTTCATGTGACAAAGCCCCTTTCCATTAAACCAATATAAATAATTGCTATATTCTTTCCCAGAGGAAGCAGGAATATTGCATGTGGCAATAGCATTACAGGAAAAAGCTGCTGGCCTGATCCCAATGGCCTGTTCTCCTTTCTTTTTTTTTTTTTTTCTTTTTTTTTTTTCCAGATGGGTTAATCCCTTATTCTTTGTGAATAATTCATCTAGGCATGCTTGGAGAAATATCTAAAGAAATTACAACTGTCTTAACACATCTATACCAACGCTCCCTGTTGGGAAGGTTCTCCAGTGATGCCTAAAGAACCCTCCTTTTATCCTTTCAGCAAAGTGGTTTCCCCTGTATGTGAGAGCAAGCCAGGGGTGTTGGGCTGTGCTGGGATTTTGGGAGAGGAGCTGGGGAGGGTCAGAAGCTGGAGGTGGGCAGTGGTGGGCAAGGTGTGTGGACCATCCAGCCATTATCTAACTGTGAGGTTGGAGGGTGGCTGAGATGTTCAAGGATACAATTAAGAGTTGGGCAAATCCTCTGGGACCTGTGACAGAATCACAGAATTTTTAGAGCTGGAAAAAACCCTCCAAGATTTTTCAGTACAACCATCACCACAGCTCTGACAAAGCCAACACTAAACCGTGACCCCAAGTGTCACATCTACACATCTTCTAAATCCCTCCAGGGATGGTGACTTCACCACAGCCCTGGGCAGCCCATTCCAGTCCTGGACAATCCTTTCAGGGAAGAAGTTTTCCCTTCTAAACAATCTAAACCTTCCCTTAGCTCAGTGAGGCCGCTGGCTGCAGTTGGGTTGGGTTTATAGAGCAGGGTAGCTGAGGGTGGGGGCTCGAGGGGGAGCTGCCCACGCCTTCCTTGGGTGTGTGGGTGCATGTTGGGTGCCTCTGGTTGCAGATGGAGCCTGTAGTGGCCAAATCTCTCCAGCCAATTGCTTCCTGTTTTTCAGCACTTCCAAACCAAAGTGGGATGGATGGAGAAGCACTGCCAACCCTCGCTCCTGTCTCCATCTGGCCAAACCTGCTGAGAAGGCTTGGAGGCCAGAAGGAAAAACTGACCAGGATCATCACCGAGGCATCTGAAATCCCAGGATATCGTGAGCTACAGGAAACAAAAGAGGGAAAAATTTGGGGGCAGGCATTTGCTGTGCCTCAGAATGCAGCCAAGCATCATCCTTCCCCCGGAGGCACAGCAGAGCCCTGCATGGCCAATTAAATCCTGTGTGAAGTGAAGGCCGGGGGGTTGTTCAGCCCCGGCTGTCCCTGTGGAAGGGAGGGGGGCTGCTGTCCTTAGCAGGGCTCTGTGCTCCCTGGGAGGGGGAGCCGGCTCTTTGCCGCAGGTGATGAAACGCGATGCCTCTCCATTGATCCTCCGCTGCTTGCCCGAGCCGGGGCTGACGTTATCCTCTGTGGATGCTGGCAGAGCTGCTGCTGAGAGCCCGCTCAGAAATCCTGCTGGACAAAGGTGTCAGCAGCCGCCTGCCGCCCTCTGCAGCGCCTGCGGCTGCCGGGAGCTCCTGGGCACAGGGGGACACGGCCTTGTGAGCATCAGCCCGTGTGAGCATCAGCCCGTGTGAGCATCAGCCCGTGTGAGCATCAGCCCGTGAACCACCGCGGTGGGACCCCCGCCGGCTCTGAGGGTCCGTGGCCAGGAGGGGAGGGGGGAGGAGGAGGAGGAGGAGGAGGAGGAGGAGGAGGAGGAGGAGGAGGAGACGTCCTGGCGCATCCGCCCGTTCCTGCAGCTCAGGCTCTCTCGGGCTCCTCACTGATGGGATGCTGATGTCCTCTCTCGGGCTCCTCACTGATGGGATGCTGATGTCCTTTCTCCTCTGGATGTTGGGCAAGCCAGGCTGTACCTCTGGGGATCATTTCTTCCTTCCCACCGGTTGTGAGCACCATTTTCCCATCGGTTCATGCAGTTTTGGTTTCTTCTCTCCTATTTGCCTAATTCTCAATGGAAGCACTCCCCCCCCATGAGCAGATGCTGAGGGAGCCCGAGTCACACCACCCTCTTGTTTGGATGGGGAAGTCAAGAACAGAAGGGAAGGCCTAAGAGCAGGCAGGCTGTTCTCCAACGCACAAGAAAAAAAAAAATAAACCAACAAAAAAAAATTTTGGTTTTAAGGCATTTTTACTAGGTGTTTGGTTTGCAGCCAACAGCCTAATACATCGCTGAGTTTAGCTCCATCCATTCTGTGGTGCAGTTGCCCAAGAAATCAATGCCCTGACATACTTTCCTTTGCTAGAAAATACACTTTTGCTTGAGTGGGTGTGAAAACTGAGCTCTTGCCAAAACCTTGTGAGTGCTGAGGAAGGCTGTCCTGCTGAGCCCAGCTTCCAAAGGAGCCACAGGACAAAGGCTTCGCTCTCCAACTCCTGTTCTACCCACAGGGGCTTTGAATACTGACCAGAGAGCAATTTAACTGTCTTCCAGTTTCTGGCCCAAAAATAACCCTTTTCTAGTGCCTGCCCAGGTGGTTTGTAGTCTAGGCTGATTTTCTGGCTTCCTTTATTCCTAAGGCATACAAACCCCAACCCTGCATCCCCTGGGCTGGGCTCTACTTCTGCACAGGCACAGCTTCACTGGGTGTGTTCGGTGTGGGTGCCTGCTGAGGTGATGGTGAGGGGCTCCCCCCAAAAAGGCTGGGTTTGTTTTTTTTTGAAGCTGTTCTGCAGGGTCAGGTGCCTCTGCATGATTGCCCACTGTGAGCATGGATTTTTGGAAATGCTGGTTTCCTGCAGGGAGAATCCCCATGGGTTTGGGTCTGGGGGTTGCTCTGCTTTTGTCAGCCCTCTGCCATCCCAGACCTTGGCTCGCAGGATCTCTGTTTCAGTGCTGGCATTGTCCGTCCCCCTGCCTCCCTCCTGAGAGGTCTCTGACTCAGCCTGTCTCCTTCTGACAAGTTTATAGGTTTTCCAGAGCCTTGCCAGTGCTACCAAGGCAGTGCCTTTCATTTTAAAGGCAAGGCAAGGAGCAGTTAATGCCTTCAGGAGCGGGTGAGCTGTGTGCTGGGCTGGCTTGTGCAAGATCCCTGTCCCTTCATGTCCCACAGCCCTGCTCCTGATGCAGCAGGGAAAAGCATAGGAATGCCCTGATGTCATTCCTGGAGGGTATTGGAGGGGCTTGCTTGTGTTTCCAGCTCTGCTGGGGAGATGCTGGGTGGTTTTGTTCACATCAGAGCCCTTTGCTGCCTGCTGGGACCTGCCTGGAGCAGGGGCATGAACAGGGTGTGCAGTGCCCAGGGTGAGGGGGGTAGGAAAGCCCCAGGGAAGTTTTACAGGTGTCCTTACAGCCTCCTGGGCACAGGGTGCCATCAAGCCATCAGAGGGACACACAGGCTCCTGGATGCTCATTTTCTGGATGGACTGACAGCTCCCAGCTCCAGAGCCGCCAGGAGAAGGAGAGGTGAGCTCCCTGCTGCCCTTCCACCCCCACTGTGCTCAATGGCACAATTTCCTGTGGCCTGGGAAAAGCACACACTCCACCTTGAGATTCACTCTGCCACCTTTAAGAGGTGCTTGATGTCCTATTTCCTGCCCAGCTGCCAGCTGGTTTTGCTGCTGTG
This sequence comes from Phylloscopus collybita, assembly GCA_027886175.1. NCBI lineage: Eukaryota > Metazoa > Chordata > Aves > Passeriformes > Phylloscopidae > Phylloscopus > Phylloscopus collybita. Next base: position 6,733,746 of record JAJNNQ010000027.1, on the reverse strand, counting down.
GGTCTGGCCAGCTCCTGGGCAGAGCTGTTTGCTCTCCCCAGCCCTGGCATCCATACCCTCTGATGGCAGCACACCCTGTGGACCCTCTTCTCACCTTGGAGGATACCAAGGTTGCTAATCCACTTTGTGGATTGAAAACCTGAAAATATTTGGAGCAGGGGGAGCTGTGTCCCAAACCCCTGCTGCCCCAGCACCCAGCACTGTGCCTTTGAAGGCATTGTCAATTTGCAGCATCAGGCCAAAAATGAGCCTTTTTCAGTGGAAAAAAAAAAAAAAAAAAAAAAAGGTGCAGCTGGGAAAGAGCAAAATAAAGGTGTTTACTCCTTTACCACATTATAATGGGATTGTGATGGGGAAGAGTGAAGTGATGCAATGAGCAGAGTGCTCGTGAGTGAGTCCTGCATTTGTGGAAGAGGAGGCTGATGACAGGACCCACAAATTTGAAACCAGGGATCATCTGTGTCAACAGCGGGGTGGAGTAGACAGTGGGGCTCTGGGGAGGAGCAAATAAAATCCCAGAAGAAAGGAAAGCCAGTAGCAAAACCTTCAGAATGATCCCCTTCTTCTGTGCCCAGAGCCTTTGAACCAAACCTTTAATCGTTCTGGGTGGGATGTGCCTGCACGGTGGCAGGAGGAGAGTGGCTTCCCTGCTCGAGACAGGGGTTTGCACAGAGGCTGGGATCTCAGCTGGGACAGAAATGCACTCAGCAGAGTGCAGGGGAAGGAGCAGGGAGAGGCACTTAGGAGGTGCTGTGTGACACCTGTGCGCTCTGTGTGAGCTCTGTGTGAGCTCTGTGTGAGCTCTGTGTCCTGCTGTGGCCGTGTGCGGAGGAAGCCGCTCTCAATTTGAGCTGAGTATTCTCCAAGTGTCCAAAGGTTCTGGGGAGTTGATTTTCATTACCTGCTCACTGCAGGTCACTCCTCTCCAGGGGCTGGGAAGATGCTCTCTGAAATTTAACTGCAGAAGAGGAGTCAGTCAGAAGTGCTCCGAGTAGTTTCCACTCCTGGAGGCCCACAGGGCTTTTGGAGGATGCTTATCCCTTTCAGGGGAAGAAGTCCCTCCCAGTGCTATAGAAATGGAGTGAGGTTGGGCTCAGCCCCTTGCCTGGAGCAGTGAAGTCCAAGGGAGATGCTCTTTGAGCCAGCACACTGTGCCCAAAAGATCCCAGCTCCTTTTTCCTGCAGGGTGGCAGGGAGAGAAGCTGAGGGAGAGACAACCCCAAACCTCTGCCCTGAGTTACAACAATTGAATGAGAGTGAGGGTTGCCCTGTGTGAGGCACTTTGGGAAAGCAACCGGGGTGCAGTGTTCAGGGCAGGACAGTCTGGGGAGCAGCTTTGGAGCTTAGCACAGACATTCCCCAATCAGCACAGCTGCTGTAGGTTTCCTAAACTCTGCTCTAAGTGCAGAGTCAAGCAGTTTGTGCTCAGCCCTGGGCTCACAGGCAGCCAGCTGTGAGTGTAAATCCTGGGTCAGCTCTGCTTCCCTCCCATCAGTCCAGGTGGCTGTGACCTGGAGAAGCTGGAGCTCCTCTCCTCCCCCAATACATGCTGGATCTAAATGCCTTTGCAGAAGCTGAGCTAGTACAAAAGAGTGTTTTTGCTTTACTCTTCACATGCCTCCCCTTGCCCTTGTCCCTCTGGTCCCATCCTGTCCCTGTGCTGCTGCTGCCCCATCACTCCCTCTCTGCTGCCCTGCAGGGGAAGCTGTGACCTGCTCCTGGTGTGAAGGAGAGAACGCTGGAAGAAATGCTCTGCCAGAATGGTGAATTCAGCTCATTACAGAGTGTTCCCACAAATTTCTGCTGCCCTCTTATCAGCCCATCAGCTTAACCAGATCAACCTTCAGCTCCCACCAGACACCTCTGCGCCTCCGCAGTCCGAGCCTTGGGAGCTGCAGCCTGACTCACACTGTGTGGGAGAAAGTAATTGTTCCATCCACAGCAAATTGGACCTGTAATAACCTCTCTCTCTGTAACAGCAATGATGCTCCCTCAAAAATATTTTTTAATTGATTTTGGATAATGAATTCGGCTTAGCAGGGAGCGGGCAGTGGAGGGATGAGGAATGGCTGGGCTGGGGGAAGAGCAGGTGGAAGGGAGAGGTGGCTGTTGTGTCCCATGGAGAAGGTGCAGGAGGCTTGGTGCTGCAGGCAGGGCAGGGCATGGGCAGCCAGACTCTGGGACACGAGCAGAGGGTGAGCAACACCACTGGATTTGTCAGCCTTGCCCGGGGCTGCTTCGTGGCGCTGTGCAAGGGCTGTGTGCACACAGAGCCTTGGTGAGCATTGCTTGGGCATGAAAGGGCTTCCCTTCCTTCCTCCTCCTCCCTCTGCCAGCCACTGCAGAGGCTTCCCCAGGGCTCTCTGCCCAGGCCTGGGGTGCTGAGGAGCTGCTTCACATCTTTGAGAAAGGATAGTTGCCCCTTCCTCAGCAGTTCTGCTGTGAGGCAGCAAAGAGCACCCGATGGAAGGCAGGCTGGATCCAAAACTCCAGTGCCCTCCCCTGCAAGGCTTTGTTCATCCTCACAGCTCACAGCAGAGATATTCAGGGGGTTAATGTGGAATTGCCATGTACCACTGCAGCAGTTTCAAGTTCTCTGCTTGGAGATGCTTCTGTTCCTGTCTCTTGCTGGGAAGAAAATGCAACAATGCTCTCTAGAGGCAGAAGAAGTCAAGGAGAGCTTTGCTTTGCCTGGCTCTGCCTTTCATCATGACCTCATTGCTCTTCCCAGCTGTTTATTTCCCACAGAAACAGCCGTTTCTGGGCATTTTGGCCCCCTGGGATGCAGCTTGGGTAGTTTGCTTCTCCCTCCCTCCTCACTGGACAATCTGATGCAATTATTGCGGCTGATCAGAGGAGGGCTGGCAGAAGTGGGGAGTATTTTGGGTCAGGATGGAGCTCTGGCAGGATGGAGCTGGCTGTGCAGGGTGATGGAGGAAAGCAGAAAGGGCTGGAGGAAATGTGCTGCAGCATGGTCCAGCATCACTCTGGGGCAGGGAAAGTGGGGCTCATGGAGGGATGCTGGAAGGGGAAGGTCTTCTAAGGACTAATCCACCTCAGGAAAGATTTTTCTCTTCATGTGGGCAGCTCTCTGAGTAGAACTCAGCCTCTGTGTGGAATAGTGCTCAGTGGGGTCCTTTTGCTTGTGCTGAGCCACAGAATCCCAGAATGGTTTGGATTGGAAAGGACCTTAAATCTCATCTTTTCCACCCTTCTGCCATGGGCAGGGGCACCTTCCACTCTCCCAGGTTGCTCTAAGCCCTGTCCAACCTGCCCTGGAACACTTCCAGGGATGGGGCAGCCACAGATTTTCTGGACAGCCTGTGCCAGGGCCTCAGTACCCTCACAGGGGAAGAATTTGTCTCTAATGTCTAATTTAATCCTGCCCTTTATCATGTTTAGTGCCATTCCCCTTGTCAGCTGAGCTCGCTGTGCTCTCAAAGTAAGTGGGGATTGTCCCTTATCTTATACCTGGAGCTAGTTGGATACAAAGCCCAGACTACCCCTGGTCATCAAAAGAAAATAGAATAATTAATTTTACTATCCTGGCCAGTTTCCAGTCCACTCAATTACATTCTGCTGATCCACCCTGCAATCCCATATGTTGTTGTTTATTTTATTAGCTCATATTGCAAATCTTTCAGTAAGAGCTGCCCTACGAATAGCCTCGCCTGCTGAATTAATTGTGCTGCTGAAAGTTTCAGGTTAATGTATAAAATGTACTTGCAGGCCCTGGATAAAGCCAACAAAGGAAATTATTTTACTGAGCTAGACTGGGCAAATCTTGTGTCCCCAAGTGACTGGGAGGATACATGAAGAATTAACTGGACAAATCACCACCTTCACAGGAAAGAATTTCTTCCCAATATCCCATCTAACCCTGCCCTCTGGCAGTGGGAAGGGATTCCCTCTTGTCCTGTCACTTAAGGCCCTTGTCCAAAGTCCCTCTGCAGCTCTCTTGGAACCTCTTTGGGCACTGGAAGGTGCTCCAAGATCTGCCAGTTCTGAAGAGTGCTGAGTTGGGCTTCATCAGCCCAGACAGCTGTACCTGCCCTCCCAGGCAGCTGACCTGAGGTCCTTGTGTGCTTCTTTATATTCCTGCTAACTTTCCTGTTGGAAAGCAAGTCCCATATAGTATGTCTGCCTTTATTCAGGATGCTGGATGCATCTGGCCACACCTTTTAGCTTTTATTATGTGCAGTCTGCAAGCCAAGGTGGGCTGTGTGGGGCTTTGTGCTTCCTCTGCTGTGCTCTGATCCATCAAGGGTGGCAAATCAGCACCAGGGGTTACACCTGCAGGCTGCAGATATACATGGACGGGCAGTTTGTGTTAAATTGCACCAGATTAAAGCACTTCTGTTTGGGAACCCTTGCTCTTGGTTTAATTTCATGGAGTTCTGTGCTCTGAGAGACTTGGTTGCTATGGGGAGCTCACTGCCTCTGAGCTGGAAGGGATCACTTTGGTTATTTACTCTGACCTCCAATGAGGTGTAAAGCATTCCCCATCATTCTGCAAGCCCACAGTTCTGCCTGAGCTCCTGCATATGCTGCATCTTAACTTCAAGACTGAGAAATGTATGATGGCATAGACCCCTAAAAGACCTTGTTAAATTTGGAAGTTACCCTGGCAATTAAAAGCTGTCTTGTTTCTAGCTCCTACTTTACTTCACTTCAGTTTCCAGTGCCAGGGGTTGGTTATGGATTTCCCTGCTGCTTTAGATGTTATTGGGCAGCACCAGGACTGGCTGTCCCAGGGAGACTGGAAAGGAGATGGCTGGGTGGCCTGGGTGAGTCACTGGGATTCACAGCTGCTTTGGGAAGGGGACAGGCAAGAAGAGATGATAAGGGAGTGTAAGAAATAACAAAGGCTTGAGGCAGGAGCTTTCTTCTTATTTCACAGACCTCAGTTCATCAGGTTGATGCTGGACTTTGCAACCATCCTGGATTTGTGCAAAGGCTCAGGCAGCTCTTCCTCTCTCAAGACTGCTTTGCTTTTCCATCTGCATTTTCCCCACCTGGTTAGTGTTGCTGCATGGGTGGATAAGCAGTGCCTTGGTTTATCCCTGGCCTTTGGTTCCTGTGAGGAGCTGAGGCTGCTGCTGTCTGTCACAGCCCAGCCTGGTCCTTTCCCACCCCCTCGTTTGCTTCCCAAGGGCAGAGCAGCGTGGCTGGGATGCTGGGGAGCCTCAGGGGTGGGGGATTGCTGAGATCAGGGGTGATGCTCTGCTTTCTCCCACCTGGAGTACAAGGAGCCGTGAGGAGCACAGATTCATCTCCAGGGAGGTGCCTGAGGTATGGGGAGGGCGTGGGGCTAAAATTGTGGGGAAATTTCAGCCCATGGGGGACCTTTATCAAATGTTTTCACTCCCTGCTCTCTTGCCCCTCCTTTCCACGGCTGTGCTTGCAGGGCACAAGCTCTGGCCCTGGCAGCACTGCAGACCCCTCCTGTCGCTCAAGGCTGACCTGTGTTTGCTGCCAGCTCATGCTTTGGTGTTGACTCTTATTTACCCCAACTCTCCTGGACCTGTGCAGGAATTTGTGGTGCTGCTGAGGGGAATTTGCATTTGGGTGGTGAGAAAACTGTGTAGCCAGAGGAATGCTGGTGCTTTCCATCAGGCAGTGAGTGCCATCCATTACTCTCTGCTCTAACTTGATTTGAGGCACTGTGCTGTCAGCTCTTTAAATCTGATTAGCACAAGTGTTTCTTCTTCTCCTCAGTGATCTGCTGTGGTCTTAATGTGATGCCCACTAATGACAGGGGAAGAAGCTAAACCAACTTATTTTCCCACCAAATAAATGGCAACTTTCATTGCTCCTAAAAACAGTGAATGGAGGAGGAAAGCTCCTTTGTGGAGGCTGCTTGATGGAGTCAATTAATTCTGACTGCTAGGAGCAGGACAGATTGGGAAAAGGGAGTTGGAGATGCACTCACACTGCCCTGAGAGGTGGGGATGATCTGCTCTGGCTGCTCTTAGGCCTGGCCAGGGAACCTTGGAGCTCAGAAGACATGTAGTTTGGGACAAGCCAACTCTGGGAGTCACCAGTGACCCACCAACTTCCCAGATTTCTTGTTGGCACCATCCACCTTTGTAGCCCAGCTTGCAGGGGCAGGGTGTATCCCTGGGGATGTTTTCTGTTATTCCCCTGGTGTGGTGCTGGTTCCTCTCCCTGTTTGTCATGGCAGAGCCAGAGCCAAGGCCACGGGGCTCAGGACCTCTCACTACCAAGCAAGGCTTTATCTTGGGACACACAAAAGTTCCTGTAACCACTGGAGTGGTTCCAGAGTGTGTCTGTGCAGCAAAAGGTGAAGCCCTGAGCCTCCCCCCAGCTGCAGAGTGCATCATCAGCTCTGTCTCTGCAAACAGGGGTGGGAGATGCAAGGCAGATCCCTCTGCCAGAGGCACTGCTCCTGCTTTGCATGCAGAGTGCAGTTGCAGACAAGGGGAAATGTGGCAGAGGCTTCAAGGGGATGCACAAAAACCCACTTGGGTTTGGTTTTTTTTTTTTTTTTTCCCCAAGTGCCTGTCCTTTTGGTTCAGAAAAAGGAGGCTGAAACAGGTTTTTTCTTTCTTGATCTTATTTTTCATTCTTGCTGTGTCTGTTTTGCTGCAGGATTTACTACACAGAGGCCTTCATGCTGTTTCCACAGGTTTATTTAGTATCTGGGGTCTGTGGCAGTTCTTCCCTGGCCTATGGGCTTTGCTGGGTGTTTTTCTCCACACTGCAACTTGCTATTAAATTTCACTGTGCGCCCTTGAGTGCTTTTGTGGAAGGTTCCCACTGATGTGTTCGCTGTGATAATCACAACCCTGTGCTAATTACTTCCATCACAGGTAACTGTGCTCAGCTTTGAAGCATTTCTCCTTCCCTTTATTCCTTTCTATCTCCCCCTGTTCCTCCTCCCTCCTGGGCAGCAGCCTGATTCTGTGTTCCAAATGCCACTGAGGAATTGCTCCTTACTAGAATATCCCAAATAAATTGTTTGCAAAGCAGTGCTGTGTATCACACATCCCACAGTGATCCCTGCTCAAAATCTCCAATGGCCCCTTGCTGAGGTTTGTGCTGGGGGATCTCTGCAGACTCTGGGATGGCATTTTCCATAACTGATGTCCTGCTGAAGGAGGTGATTTAATTCTGCTGAAGTCACATTTGTTTTCTACAAATCTCCCAAAGTTCATGAGGCCAATTAATCCAAGGAGATGAGACTTTAATGGCACTGATGTATCATCCTGTGTTGAGCTCATCCCCATGTGCCAGGGTGAGGCATGGGATGATGATGATGATGATGAAGGCTTTGAGCAGACCCTTGGAGCCCTGCTCTCAGGCAAGGTGAGATGCTTTGCTCCAAATGGCCACAGAGCAAGGCCAGGACTGCCCCCCTTTGAGGGAATTTGCAGTCCTAAAGTACAACTCTGACACAACCCAGGACAGATTTGCTGTACAGCCTGACTCAAAAATCATCCCATTATAAGTAAATGTAAAAGGCTTCTGAAGAGCAAAGCCTCTAGAAGTGCAGTAACATCATGTTACATGTTCCTCTGCTCCCATCTGCTCTAGAGCACTTTTCCCTCTGTATTTTCCAGCTTGGATGATGCTGGCTGGCTGGGGATCCAGGGCTGCTGTCAGCTGGGTGCTGCTGTAGTTTTCTTCATGGAAGAGGCTGAAGATTAGAGACGTGCAACCTTTACATCCAAACCCTCCCTGGGGCTCCTTCATACTCAAATCCTCCTGTTTGCCCTGTTCCTATAAGCTGGTTTCTGTGAGCTGCAACTTAATCAGGATGTTAATTTTAACCTTTTCTTGAAGGATTGTGTTCCACCCTGCTTAACTCCCAGAAATGCTGACACCCCATGGGCATTCCCTGGAATCGAATGGTTTTTTTTTCTGCCTTCAAACTTTCCCGTCTCTTTGCAGTTCTGCCTTGTTACTTCTTCCTAACGGCGCCAACACAAATCCTGGGGCTCACTGAGTAACTTTGCTGTGTGCTGCAATTAATAATTAATAATAGGCATCTGTCAGCTGGAAGCTGCGTTATTCAAAGAGGGATGATGTGGGTGGGCAGCTGCTCCCGCTGGTGGAACATCTCTCCCATAGCATCATGTCACAGCGTCAGGGGAAGGCTGGGTGATGTGCTGGGTATCAGGGGGTGTGTGGGAAGGATGCAGGTAGTGATTCAGCCCTGTGAAAGCACGCCTTGCCTGCTGCCAGCACCCATTTCTGGGGAGAAGGGTAGGAGGGATGGGTGTGAATCTCCCAGGGCTTTGTCAGGATGTTGGGAAGTCAATGGGACAGAAGGGAGGAGCTGCCGAGGCAGAGCCTGCTCTGCTTTCCAGGCTCTGCTGCTGTGACTCAAGGGATTGGATCACAGGTTTGCCTAAGTGACAGCTTTTGCAGGTTTTGTTTCCCTAATTTAGGTAGCTCATAGCTCGTTTGTTTCCCAGAGGGTTTTTCTGTGACTTTGTCTCCTGCTGTTTCCCTCGAGGGGGGGTTTCAGTGACACCTCCATGGTATTGTGCAGTGCTGGAGCAGCCTGGGGTGACCCACGGCGAGGGAAGAGCATGAGTTTTTCCTGCTGTTCTGTGTGGTGAGGACAAGACCCCCTGAAAAGAGGATGCTCATGTGTTTGCTTCAAGAAATGCCTGGGAAAGAGATTCTGATGGATGGCGGTCTTTTGGAATTATTTTCCCCTCTCAGAGGCTTGTTATAAAGTCAGAACAGGATAAGCATCATCTCCTGGTGCCAAGGGTGGCTTCTCTTTAGCAAGGAGCACTGCCACTGCCATGGGGTGACATTTCAGCATGGCAACAGCCTTGTTCAAAATAGTAATGAGGGTACAACTGTTGTTTGCACAGATGAATGTAGAAAGTGATGTGAAATGGCAAGAAACCCATTTGTCTGGAAACACAGGTTTCTTAGCACCCACTTAAGCCCTCTGACACATGACATTTCCTGCTCTGAGCTTCAAAGGAAGTGAAGGCTGTGAAAAGCAGGTTGTCTACCATGGGAAGAAGAAATGTGTCTCTAGATTAGAGATGTCAGTCCACGTTTGCTTTTTGCAGTGGAAAGGATGAGTCTGCCCAGGGGACTGTGGGAACTTCCCTCTCTGTCCCTGCCTGTCCTCACTGGGCAGGAGGATGCTGAGGATGGGCATGGATGGAAGGCCAAAATTTTGGCATTTTCCTTGCCACAACTGCAGTTAGTAAACACCATCTGCCTGCCAGTTTCTCTGGTGAAAACTGTTCAGGAAAAATGCTCTAAAAAAAAAAATAAATGCAGTTGCACATAAGTGATGCTTTCAAATGGGTGCTTTCTACTTTTTTCATCAGCTGTTGCTGTCTTGTGAAGTACCAGTTACTAATTAGCCCTCGTGTCTCATTAAAATCATAGTGGCTTTTTTTTACCTACTGAAATTTTGTAAATAGCCTTTATTCTGGTCTTTAATGCACGGTGATTGAAGTATTTATTGGATGTCACTTATGCAGCTCTGTGCCTGTGTTCATTTTCTTCTTAAGACATTTACTAAACCACTGCTTAGAATTACTCCAGCCCATCTGGCATATTAAGTGTTTGCTCAGAGTGTACCCGACTTTCCCATCCACTTCCTCAATTAATATTAAATATTCAGGGGAATTGAATTTTTCCCCCCCCCCTCCTTGCCATCTGATCTTCAATGGCTGTAATGGCACATTTGGGTGGAAATGTGGCAGTGGCAGTGGAGTGTGAGCTCAGAGGTCAGGAGGGGGTGTTGGAGGTGAGGTCGAGGTGTCCAGTTCTGCACAGCAACAGAGATTGCAGCAGGCAGATGGCTCTGGTAAATGGGGATCCTCAAAGCCAAGGATATCAAAGTCAAAAGATATTATTCCACCTGATCCTGGCATAGCAGGGAAGGGGCTCCTGGAGGCAGGGATTTAATTCCACCCTGCCAGCCGTGTCAGCTCTGAAAGCTGCCCTGCACCCCCAGGGAGCAGCGAGGATGGGAAGCAGTGGAAATGAGCTGCCCTGGCAGGGCTCTGTGGGGAAGCTCTTGCAGGAAACCTCTCTGCATCAGGCATGACAGCGACAGGGTTTCACTGCTGTAGCCAGCCTCACAAACAAAAGGGAGAACAGAACACGTCACTTGCCTGGTGATTACCCAGAGCTGGCTACACCCTGTGCCAGCAACAAAATCAGGGCTAAGAAAGGATTTAAGTGGCAGTAAAATATCCACCGTGGGGTTGAAGGCAGAAGGCATTTATTAGCTCTGAGGAGGATCTCAGAGCTGCCATAAAGAGGGCTCAGGATTTATGGCTCTTCCCATTAGATGGGAAAAGGTACTGCATGGGCTATGCCAGCCCTAAACCTGTCCAGCTGCAGAGAGAAATAAGAGATACCGAAGAGGAAGGTTTACAGAATTCTTACTCCAGGATGTTGTACACCCTTTACAGCAGTTTTGTGGCTGGCTTGGAATGTTGATAAGAAAATCCTTCCATATCTGTTTTCCATTATCTATTATTTTTCTTTCTGTCCTTTCCACAAGACGAGAAGTAGTGAGCATTGATGGAAGGTGAAAGCACATGGGATCTTTCCCCTTGGAGGTGGCTGTGGCCCTGTGTGTGTGCTGCTGTGCAGGACACCAGGACCTGGTGAAGAAGTAAGTGGCTCTTCAGCCACTGTGGTGACCCCTGAGGTCCCTCACCAGGCACTGGGAGACCTTGACCCCTGCCATTCAATTCCATGGCAGGGGCTTTCCCTACCCCCTAACAAAGTGGACTCTGCAACTGCTGGAGGTCACTGGGAGCTTGACTTTGTGTCTCAGCCAGCTGGACTGAGGGAGTCTGAGAGGAGACAGCATTGCAGAGCCATGGAAGTGCAGGCACACACTTATCAGCATAAACTCAGTGTATGTAATTTATGTTGATCCAAACAAGGCTGTAGAGATGCAGATCAGCTGTCTCATGCCTCATTAACATGCTCCAAACCTGCCTGTGCTGCTCTGAGCAGCAGCAGCACAGCCCCTGGGTCCCATGGGGGATGTGTGGTGCTGCCATCCTGGCAGGAGAGGAGGCCCCAGGGCTTGTTTTGGGGTGAAGCTCAGATTCTGGCCAGTGTTTTACTTGGCAATGGAGCTGTGCTGGGTGTGAATTTAGAAAAGGTGTAACTGTGTGCTTGTGGAATTCCTGCCCCAAAAAAGACCTTCTTTGGTCTCCAGCAATGCCCTGAGGTGGATCTCCTTGGGAGGGCAGAGCTGACCCATTTAGTGCTGTGCTCCTCTGTGCTTGCTTCCTGTGCATTCTTTCTTTTGGCATTTTTTTCCCCTGAAAATAATACGGAAAAGGAGGAAAATACACCTTCAAGCTCTCTTCTCTCCACATGGAATCTGTGTGTTTTGATCTCTCTTTGGGGCATCTGCATCTCCCTTCCCACTGCTTCCCCTTCCAAGCCCCAGGGGACCCAAGGTCCCGGTTTTTGGAGACCCTAAGCAGCACTGCCTGGTGCAAACCACATCCACACTGCCCAAGCCAGCCCCAGTTTGCTGATATTCCTAAAGAAAGCAGTGAAGAGCTATGGTGCAACTGCAGAGTCCTGTGGCAATCCTGGCTTTTCTTCCCAAAATAGCAAAGAGAGTGTTTAGCAATAACAATTTCTTCTGCAATGGGAGTGACTGACAACAGCATCTCCTGGTGGGAGAGACAAATGCGGTGTTTCAGACAAAAGGAGACATTTCCTTTCCTTCCAGAACTGCAGCCTGTTTTTTTTTGCAAGTTAAATTGCTGTGATTCGATTGGAATCCACCTGGTGACGAGCTGGGTACTTAGTGACACACTGCTCCAAACTGCACACCCCCTACTTCTGGTATTTCCAAATTACTTGCCTATTAGAAATTAATCCTAAAGAAGGGCAAACACTCAGCGTGCTGACAGCCTGAGGGTTTGCTGCCACCCCTTCAGTAATTATGAATTTGGCAGGTTTGTGGGGAGTGCAGGAAAGCCTCGAGTGAGGTGTTGCCCTCCCTGATGCTGTGAAGGGCCAGGGGAGCGTGCACAGGGTAAAAAACCACTTTTTTGATCATCTGGACGTGGTGATTCCTGCGGTGTGGGTGGCAGGTGGGCACAGAGGTGCTGCAGAGCCCTCCTCCATCTGTGCTGGATGGGAGCCGGGGGGGTCTCTTCCCAGGTTTTGCTGACAATGTGTCTCCCCAAACTTGCCAAGGCAACAGAAGGGAAAATTAATCACAGGGAAGGCTGCTTGGAGCCGTGCTGGAAAGCAGGCAGAAGTGACTCGCTGTGTTGGTTTCATTGGTACAATGTTCTAAATTGAATTTTAACCGCTTCCATTACTTTTCTCCCTCAAGAGGCAGATCTACCCCGAGGCAGGGATGGCAGCCTCTCCCGTGTCCCCACCTCAGCTGAGCAGGATCCTTGCTGGAAGCAGCTGGAAGGTTCTAATTCCCACCTTCTCCCCTCCTTAGCTGCTGGTTTCTCTGCAACCAGCCCTCCTGTGGGAATCACCTCTGAGAGCTGCTGTGGGTATTTGCAAAGGGATATTTGTCTTTGTTCCCTGCTTGTGAAAAGTGCCTTTGCTTCCAGGCACTTCTGTGTCCCCCTGGAACTCCCCTGCTGCCCTCCTGGCCAGGGAAGCACCTGATGCAGAGGGAAAAGCTCCTGATGAGGGGGGCGATGAGCCTGTCCTCATCCACACTGCCATTGTGTAAGACATGGCAGCCCGAATTGCTGGCGGATTTTTTGGGTCTAAAGGAAGTTACCTCCTTTACTGCTCCCATGTGGGAAATTGCATATGGTGATAGTTCCAGCTTGCAGCTCCCTGCACCCTGTGGTAACTCTCATGCAGGCTGGGTGCAGCCAGATTTCCTCCTGACATACTTTGTCACCTCCTCAAGCTGCTCCTCACAAGCTCAGCAGCTTAAATGTGCCTTTCAGTGAAAAATGCCAGGAGGAAATTGAAGTGTTTTTCCTCTTTTCCTATCAAAGTTGAGGGGTTTCCACCCAAACATGTGCCTGTCATCTGGAGTTATGAGGAGCTACAGAATGACTCTGTGCTCAGCAGATGCTGCAGAGTGCCTGGTGCAGTGATCCACCTTGCTGGAACTGCTGAAACCTCATGACATCAACTGAAAACAGGCCAAGAAAGCTAAACTTCCTTTATTTAACTTACTTATTTGCACGGTACTATTTTTTTTTTTTTTTTTTTTTTTTTTTTTTTTTTTTTTTTTTTTGTCTCATCACTTTCTGACTTAGTGCTCCAGAGTTTGGCTGTTCAGTGCCATCAATGGGGAAACATCTGGAGGCTGAAATCCTGCTCATGGCAGTGCAACAAAAAACCTCATCTGGACAAGCCCAAGACCTTGATTTCAGCAGGAACAGCACCAGGAGAGACCTGCAAGAGAAAGGAACATGCTGGAGAGGAGCTGCAGTTGCATGTGGTGAACCAAACCTGAAGGTTGGATGATCAGAGGCACAGGATGTGCTGAGCTTTCCACACCTACCCGTCTCAGCCATTGCTATTAAAATGAGATTTAGTGTTTTTCTTGCCCTGTGTAGCTTTATTTGGGATGCACAAGCCAAATCTGGAACTGTTTCCAGCTGTCTCAAGAGAGCCTGCCTCTGAGAAAACCCAGTTTGGAGCAAGATGTGCACATGACAGCTGCCTCTGGGTGTGAGACAGCTGCTCATCAACTTAATGGCAATAAATGAACTCCCAGGTGGTCTTAATGGTGTCCTTGGGTGTGCCTGTGCTTAGGATCTGCTTGGGTAGCCGTGTTTCTCTCTATTTTTGGTGATCAGACTTTTAAAATAGCCTGTTTGCCCTGCAGCTCTGAGGGTGGCTGGGTTGGGAGTCGTCTTGCACGTCCCTGAACTTTGCTGTGCAGGTGGCTCAGCCATGAAGGCAGGGAAAACATAGAGAATGGGAGAATAGAACCATTAAAGACCGGCAAGAGCATCAAGTCCAACCTGTGGCTGTACAGCACCCCTAACCCATGACTAACCAGTAAGGGCACCAGCCACAGCTGTTTATTAAAACCTCTGCATCAGCCCTGCCCTGCTTTAAACACACAGGAACTCCCTGCAGCCCCATCCCACTGGCCTGCAGCTACATCCTGTGGCATCATCAGTGACACAGACTGGTGACAGGAGCAGGGAGAGCCTCGCACGGGGCAGAAACCCCCAGCTTGGTGGGGTTTTGAGGGAAGCATCTCCTGGTGGAGAAAGGTCTTCTGCCTTGCTCTTCAAAGACTTTGTGCTTAAATCTTCTTGCACTGGAATTTTGACTGGAATTATTCCTCTCTGAGAGCACTTAGCAGCAAGAGCTGCTCTCACATGGAGGCATTAATTGCCTCAACCCACTGGCTGCTCAGATCAGATGGGATTGGGAGGCTGAAATACTCCCCCGCCTGCCCTCCTGGGCTTTCTATGGCCAGTTCAGCCTCCTTGAGGGGCTTTGGAGGAGTATCTCAGGGGACAGGGTAAAAGATTCCAAAAGAGGCTCTTACCCCAGGATCAGTCCAAGGCTTTATTCTCAAAGGGTTCCAGGGAAGAGAGTGAATAAAGAAGCAGCATGGGTTTATCTAGTCTTTGGTTCAGGATAGATAACTGGCCCTGGAGCCAATAGGTTAAAGATAAGAAAGAAGGGTCAAACTACATGGCCACAGGCTTTAGGGGGTTCTGGGAGAAAAAACCCATTCCCAGAGGAATACAACAGGGGGCTGGGGCCTGGTCCTGTTGCTGTGGCTCCTGGCAGTGCCTGCTGGGAGGAGCAGACAGCAGCTGGAGCGCTGAGCACAAACACAGCCAGGGTGGGCTGACTCACGCCTGGTTGGTGTTACTTGCCATGTGTTATAATCACCGAGAAATGCTTTGCCTGTGGTATCATTTTCTTTAAATATATCATTAGGGAAAATGACAGCCCAAATTGTGGGAGGATGTTAATGGCTCTCGGAGTGGCAGACAGATTGCAGAAAATAGTTCCCTGCAAACACGGCGCAGGTGGGAGCTGGGGGAGGAGGAAGGGAGACGGGACGGGCACGTGTGAGCTGGGGCAGGGATGGGGTGGGACACCCCTGTTCCCCCCAGCCTTTGGAAAACCTTCTGTGCCTCTCTGCTGCTCTTCCTTGGGAGACTGTAGAGGGCGTGGGGGAAGGGTTGGGCCGTGCAGGGTCACTGGAAGGAAACCATGTTTGTCTAAGCACTGTGTGATGGAGAAGTGCCTTTGCAAAGTACCCGGCACCTCTGCCCTGCTGCTCCAGGCTGGGTGCTTGGCATGGGGTCTGTGGTCCTGCCCCTCTGCTGGCCCTTACAGGAGCTCTGGGTCTCCTCCTCCTGCTCTGTGAGAAAGTTCAGGGTTGCTGAGATGAAGCTCCTGGTGTACAGCACCAGGACTCTTTCCATCCTTTGCATGAGCTCTCCTTTTTTACCTCCTATTTTTTATTTTATTGTGTGAAGAATAGCAAGGAACAAAATGAGGTTTGAACCTTGCAGCTCTCAAAGTTTGTTGTTTTTAATCAGCCCTATGTCCTCAAATTTTTTTTATGTCTTCTGAGCCTTTGTAGGAGACAATAAAAAAGAATGACATTTAATTTCCATGCGGCAGCCTGCAGTTCCTGGAGATGCTGCACAAACACTCTGTATCCTGGTGGAGAAAGGTCTTCTGCCTTGCCCTTCAAAGGTTTTGTGCTTAAATCTTCTTGCACTGGAATTTTGACTGGAATTATTCCTCTCTGAGAGCACTTAGCAGCGAGAGTTGCTCTCACATGGAAGCATTAATTGCCTCAACCCACCGGCTGCTCAGATCAGATGCTGAGGGCTGTGGGGAGCCCAGCAGTGCCCTTTGCATCAGAGGAGTGGTGTGGAGATGGAAGGAGGCTCTTCTGAGGGAAGAACCCCGTGGAAATGGTGCTGCTTCAGCTAAACCTGCAGTCCTGAGCCTGCCCAGAGGCAAGGACAGCAGGGTCCATGTTACTGGGAGTGTCAAAGCCATTTCTGCTGGTGGCACAGCCACCCCATGCCCTTGTGCAAAGTCCCTCCCCAAGTAGGAGTACAAAGTAGGAGCACCTTTAGGTCCTGGAAGGTGCTCTAAGGTCTTCCCAGAATGTTTTTTACTCCAGGATACCCAGGGTTTCCCCTCAGGGAGGTGGGAATGACTGCCCTGTCCCTGGCTTCTCCAATTATTTCTTTGTATATTTGCATTTCTAAGGCTGTCACATTGCTCCTGGAAACGCTCTGGGGTGAAGGGCAGATTTATGGCTCCACTGAGGGGGATGTGGTGAGCTTTCCTCTAATGTGTCTGGTCCTGGGGTAGGAATATTTATAACCCACAGCCAGCCTGAATCATGTCCTTGCTTTTGATGGTGTTTCAGGGGTTTCCAGCTCTCCAGGGAAGAGGGGGACCCACTCCCAGCATGGCAGATGGAGAGAAAAGGGATTTATTTACTATGAACAAGCTGGAAACACCCCCAAATGCTCCCCTCTGCCAGCAGCAGCAGTTGGGAATGGAAAACACGTAAAAATGATGGAATTTGTTGACTGTCATTAATGTTTTATCTCCTCCATGACTGCTGTGTGGAAATGTTGTTTCAGGCTAGCGGTGCTCCCAGGCAGGGAGCTTCCAATGGGATAAATCAATGGGACAAATCAGATCCTGTTCATGATGCTGGGCCCTGAGGAGATGATGTGGCTGTTTTCTTAGCTTTCAGTTATTTCTTCTTCAAATTGAAGGAAGAATTAATTAATGGAATTTACTTAAAAAAGGATTTTCTTCTAAAGCCAGTGAGAATTTAGGTGAAATGGCACTGGGTTGTCCTGGCTGATATGGGAAGGATGGATTCAACATAAGAAAAGTGTTTTCTTCACATGGGCTGATAAACAGCCTGCAATGTGAATATTTTCACACATTCAAGTGAGGTCTGACCCTCTGAGAGGTTTTTCTTAACATGGATCTGTGAGTAAAATAACATTTCTGTAAAGCTACAAAAATAAATAACAACCCAACGTGAATCTCATGCTCCTACTCAGACAGTAAGAAAGTCTCAGGGTATTTCTCAAACAGAATTTGAAACACCTGAAATGTTAAGGAAAAAAGGGACTTAAAAAACCGTTCAGTTGTGTGAAACCATTTGGCAAATCAAGAGGGAGGAAGGCTCAGTCAGTCCCACCTGCGCCAGATTCTTGTTGCTCTTCTGAGCTGGTGAAGCTGGAAATAATTGTAATAAATGTGAAAAGCTGGTGCTGAGGGGGAGATGGGCCAGGTGGCCTGAGGGAGTGCTCCATCCCTGGAGACACTGCTCACCACACAGGTATGAAGTGTGAGAAGGGTGAGCGTGGAAAAGCCGCCCTTGCCTCAGCCGTTTCCGTGCGCCTTGGTCTGCGGCCCTAATTCCCCCTTAATTTTCCTTTGGCAATTCTTGGTGTTTGATGCAGCAGCCGTGAGATGCTCTTTGATGCAATTACAGCTCCAGAGCTGGAGCGGGCTGGAACACCTGATTTAAATTCCAAACCCACTGTGAGACAGATGAAAGCAGTCACTTGGATAGCTGCCGGCTCCGGGGCTTTGCCTCTGCTATCAGTGCAGGATCTCGGATTTGCTCCTTGGCTGGATGATATCACCACCATCCCAGCTCAAGGCTGCCTCCTGGGGTTTTTAGTGCTTTTTTTTTTTTTCCCCCCAGTCTTTCTGCTACTTAACTGCAGTTAAAAAGCATCAAGTGCTGCCTCTGGGTGAGGGAAAGCCTGGTTGATGAAGTGTGTTTTCTTTTACTCTTGGGCAAATGTCCATTGTGACAGCCAACAAAGGTACATGGAGTTCAGTTCCTCAGGTACTCAAGGGCAGGAGAGACACAGAAAAATGGATGGAATGTGAAGCTGGTTAGTTCTGAAGCAGAAAGGAAAATCCTCATCAGGAGATGTTTTGTGAACAATTAGTCCCATGTCCAGTGCTCATCCTGGAAGAAATAACTTAGAGTTGAAGCATGATTTGTAGATAAATTAGTGATAAACTGATTATCATGTTCTGTTTGGCTTTTTCTGCTTATTTCATCCTTCACCTCTTTAAAAGGGCATTTGTTGATTTGGGTGGTTTGCCCATGCTCCAGCTGTGCACACCAGCTCTGTGTTTGCTCCCCAACCTCTCATTTCCTCCTCCAGCTGCTGCAAGAGGGACTCAGCTCCTGGCAGGAGCTCCAGCATGTGCAGATGTGCTTCATCATCTCAGCTGCTGCTACATGAATATATTTATTTATTGCTGCTTTCACTAAATAAATAGCCAGAGCTTATCCATGTGGTTCTTGAGGAAACTGGAGATTGAAAAGATAGATAACAATAGGAAAAGCCTCTTGTGGCTGGTTTGTGCCAGTTCTGTCTGAAGTTCAGCAGTCTGACCTGCATTAACCATATCTCCCATTAGTGCTGGACATTGCTGTGGGATGCTGCAGGGACAATGTGGAACAGCTGCTGTTTAAAGCAGTGCCAGAACCCGTGTCTGAGATGGAAATAAGGATGTCACAAGTCAGTAGAGAGACTTGAGAAAAAAGAGATTTTTCTCAGCTCTTGCTTGTTTCTCCAAAGTCACAAACTCAAACTCCCTCATTAGTGTTTAGGGCAGCACCAAGTGTATTTTGCTGCAATCAGCAGGACCCTGGGAGCCCCTGACAGTCCTTGAGGTGCCCCACACCTCGAGTTGGAGGTGCTGCCCTATTGGGGAATCCCCTCCTTGAAGGGAATGTGCCTCCTGTTTGTCTCCAACCAGTTCTTACTCAATATTATCCTGAAAAACCAATCAATTAATCCACAAAATGACTCATTGAAGTGAGGGCAGGTCAAATTGCATGTTATCGTGTGCCTTGCTGAGATGCTTTAAATTAGCAGAATTAGCTAATTAGGCAAGCTCTCTGCTCTGTCCTGCAATTTGCAGCCCCAGGCAGTGGTGGGAGGGAGCATCCTGCAGGATCTGCCCTGCTCCGTGTCTGGAGGTGTCTTGGGAGTGACAAGAGAAGCTCAGCAGACTTGAATATCAGTCAGATCATGAGGAGCCCTGATTTAAAAAAGGCAAAACAACCCCAACCCCCCCGCCCCCCCGCTCTGGTTTACACCTGTGTGGAGAAGAGCAGATATTCAATTAAGGTTCTGATCCCTCTGAGCAATTACTGTGGTGAAAAGAAGCTGCCTGGCTATCTGTGAGTGCTGATAACTCGTCCTGCACCTCGCAGGCAAATTGCCAGAAGCTGGGAGATTGTAAAAGCCAACGTGTTGGGCTCCTGGCTGTGAGCTGAAGACAGACTCCAGCCCTGCTGTGCTGATGCTGGGGCTTTGCCTGGGGACTCCTCTGGGTGGGGTGGATGCCAGTGAAAGGCCGTGGCTGCTGTGTGGAGGAAGGCAGAGCTGTCCAGCACGGACACAGCACAGAGGGATGAGCCTGGAGGAGCCCCCTGGGCCTGCTCCCTCTCCCTGTGTGTCACTGACTTCGGTCAGGCTGTGCCTCAGGGTGAATTGATGACAGAGAAGCGTTTTGGGATGTTTAGTGACTGGCAGGAAGAAACAGAAGGCATCAGTTGTGTGTCTGTAGGAGCCACGTCTGAGACACAGCCTGGCTTGAGCTGCAGGCTTCACTCCAGAGGGCATCTCCCGTCACATCCAAACGTGAAATTGCTTTCTTGGATGGCTGTGTCTGCTCTAAGGGGAGCCCTGAGCCTTGTCTGAGTCTGGGGACAGGGCTGAGGGGAAGGAGGAGGGTGGAAAAGTGGAGCAGGAGGGTGGTGCACAGCAGGCTCCTGGATGTGCTGCTGGGGCTCGCCCAGCACTGCAGAGGGAGGGGGCTGTGCAGGTAATCCAGTGGCTCACCTTCCCTGCAGTGCTTTCCTCTGCACCATCCTTTGGCTCTGGGGTGTAACTCATCCCAGTTTGGCTTTCTGCTGGCAGCTCCTGGCCTCTAATGAGAGCCCCAGGCTGCAGAGGTTCCAGTTAGGGGCTGTTTATAGGAAGCCATTCCCCTGCTCCGATCCGTGGGGAGTTGGGGCAGGCTGGTGTTTCTGAGGAGGGTGGAAAGAAGGCTCAAGGGGAACACAAAAAGCTGGGACTCACAGAAGTTCTTTTCTTTCATGGAGGCAGTTTCTCCACGAGTCCATCAAGGGACAGAGGAAAGTCCACTGAGGTGACTTTCTGCAAGGACCAGAAAAGCCCTCAAATCTCAGAGATTAAAGGAGCAACTCCTCCTGATTCCTGCATATTCACAAACAGGACGTGAAACCTCCTTTGTCCCCAAATGAGCAAGGCTGTGCTGCAGCCTGGCTGGGGCTTGTGGAGCTCCCTGCAAACCTCATCCAGCCCAGGCAATTTATCATTATCATTTTTATAACAACTGGAAAACAAGCTGGTGAAACTCCCCAGAAAGGAGATTTGCTTCCTCAGCAACAGGCAGGGAAGGGATTATCCTCGTGTTTGTTCTGCTCTCCTCTGGTGCAGGAGACAGTGTTGGGAGCACTGTTGTCTGTGTGGGGTGGCTCTGTGAGGAAAGATGGCTGGAAAAATTTCCTGTGGACAAATGAGGTGCTGCTCTGGACTCTCAGGACTTATTCCTAGCTCAGAAATGTGTGTGAGATGGATCCTGACTGAACAGGACTGCATCCCTTGGTGTGGTGCTGGACCATGGGGCAGCCCTGGGAGTTGGGCTGGTGCTGGTAAAAATGGGTCTGTGCTGTCTTCTTCCCTAAACCCAGCTGGTGATGGGGATTTTCTGCTGTTCCTGGTTGTACAGAACAACATTTTCTGGTTGTAATAGAGATGCTTTCTTTCCAATTCCTTTTCACTGAAGAGAGTGGTATCCTCCCTCTCCAGGGTGACTATAACACACACCGTAAAAACAAGTTATGTTCTGTGGAAAATCAGTTTTCCTCTGTCCTTTTCCCATCTGCAGAGGCTCTGGGGAGGAAAGCAAGACATCATCCAACGGTCTCATGAGGGGAGAGGTGCAAAGCCAGAGCAGACTGAAGGAAATAGGAACCATTTTTCATGAGATGTCCCCGTGTGCACACAGTGCTGAGGAGCTGACAAAGTGGGCAGAGTGGGAAACAGGGACAGGGGAGGCTCCTCTGCTCAGCATCTCCAGCAGCCTGGCCTGGGGGGAGATATTCCTGACATATTTCTGGGCTTTCATTCAATTTGCAAATTAATTTTACCGTTCTCAGTTGGCGTGAAGGGACTCCGACATGTGTCTGTGACTGAGACAGGGGTAATGTCCAGATTCTAAGGGAATTGCAAGGAAATGGTGAAATCCCTTAAGCTTATTAGTGAATAATGGTGTTGGAGTAGCAATAGCATTTTAATTTTCCTAAAAGGTCCATGTAACACGGTGCCTGGTTCTCTCAGTGAGAACCACAGATAACTCCTTGCCAAGGAAAGCTTAAAGTTGTTCTCCCACAAATTGACTTTTTCTTCATTATTCCTCAGACTCTTATCTCTGATTCCAGGCTAAGTGATGATAAACTTGAAATATTTGAAACATTAAAAATTGCAAGATGCAGGCAGAAGTGGTCCCAGGACGTGGGGTGTGGACAGTTGTGTGGGTCTGCAGGAGTTTCATGGTAATCAGGGGAGAAATCATCTGAAATAAACTTTATTGGTGCATTGCTGCATGGCCTTCCCATGGAAGCTGTGCTATGAATCAAAGGAGCAATGAAAATTTCAATGTTCTCTCCAGGCTCCATAAAATGACAGCAAAGCCTTTGGGTCTGGCTGTCCTGGGCTGCAAAGAGCCTTGCTCCTGCTGAGCTATTGTGGCTGTAGCAATGCTCCTGCCACAAGGTTTGGGGCATTTTGGAGTTGGGTTGGAGCCCCTGTGCTGGGAATCACCCCTGTCCCAGTGGTTCTCTTCCAGTTCTGGGCAATTTCATTTTTTTGGGGGGCAGCAGGGGTTGCTGGAAACATCTCAGTCTACCACAGCTCTGTCCTTGCTTGATGTGGTTGTGAGCTGAGTCTGCACAGGTCAAGCTCCAAATTTCACCATATGGGAAAGATCAGGATTTTCCTTTGGCAAAATCTCAGGAGCTTGAGCTCAGCCTTCTTTTTCTGTGAAGGCTCCTGTCAGGAACAGGAAGGCCAAATGGGAATTGTGGGATAGGAGGGATCGACTTTCCCAGGTGCTTTCACCTGAGTTTTGTGAGGCAGGGGCTGCGCTGCAACCACAATAATAACCAAACACAGCAAATACAGGTGGTTAAGGAGCATTAGGATTTGGCAGCTACCAGCAAGCACCACATTTTTCTGGTTTTCAGGAGCAAGGCTCTTTGGTTTTCTGGTTTATTAGGCTACAGAGAGTGTAATTGGGAGTGCTGCTCCTGCCTCTCCCCTTCGGTGCTTTTCACTCAGTGGATTATTAAACAATTCCAGGAGAACCACGCACAAGCCATTTGTTTTGCTCTGGTTTTGGTGTTTTTTTTTTTTTTTTTTTTTTTTTTTTTTTTTTTTTTTCCCACTCTTTTTATTTTGTTTAATTTTTGCCTGTTACGTGAGCCTTTGGGAACATAATGCTAAAAATGTTATTAAGAAGCCATTGACCATACATGCCCTGCAGATTCCTCTGATAAAAGCCACTGCCTCCTGCTTTGGAGAAAGGAAGATGAAATACAAGGAAATGCTGCAAACACGTTCCTGGGAAGGAGTGGGTGAAGCTGCAAAAGCAAAGACCTTCAGACATCAGTGACGTACGTCCTCGGTGGCTGAGAGGATGGCTCGGGGTCTGTGAGGACAGCAGGCTCCTGTGGAGAGCTGTGGGTTTATAGATGGCTCTTATCTACAGAAAGTGGAATTAGATGAGAACACTGTGACCTTAAAGCTTCCTGAGCAGCTAAACGCATGTGCTGAGCTGGGAGATGGAGGGTGGGGAGTGTGGAGGGGTCCTGTTGGGTTTGGGTGGGGAAAAGGGTGAGAAATGGGAGAGCTGCTGTGGAGGAGGGGGTTGAGGCAGGGTGACCAGGGTGACCAGGGTGATGAAAGTGACTGTGGCTGGATTAGGGGTGAAAGAGTGCCTCCCTCTCACCTGAATATTTCCTTCTGTCATCTTAAGAGGAGAGAAGGTGTGATGTTGTGGCCTGGGAAGAAGGAATCTGCAGAGCTGTCCCATTTCCACCTCTTTGCTGGCTCTCAGGCAGCTTCTCTTTCCTCCTGGAACATGCCCAGCCCAAGGTCTGTGATGGTTCTGGGCAGCTGAATCAGTTGCTACTCGATGCTGTGCTGCCCTGGGAGGAGGTGCTGGACCACTGCTGAGCAGGAGACAAGCTTGGCCCACACCTCCCCACCTCTGCAGGGTGGAGCTGCTGTGCACAGGTGCCCTCTCTGTGTCTCTGAGCTCTGTGGATGGAGCCCATAGCACGTTGGTGAGCACCCCCAGCAGTTTTCTAATCAAACACAGAGCCCTTGTCAGCCCAGAGCTGGGTGTTTAGCCCCTGCATTTGAAACAAGCTGCTGCCAGCTTTACTTCCAGAGTATCACCATTGGCACGGTTTAACAGGGAGGAATCCTACCTCATCTGGGAGCTGAGTTTCTGTGGATGGAGTGATCTGCGCAGCCACAGGGCTGAGATGCATTACCCAGCTACGGCAAAAATGTAACAAGGGCTGGATAAAAAGCTCTGCTGCTCTTCCAGAGGGCTGCTGGATGCAATTCACCCAAGCCTGAAGTTGTTATTTTCCTCTCTGGCTGTAAATTGTTCTGATCAACAACGTATGAAAGACACTACATCAAAAGAAGTGGAATCAGATAGATAACAGGTCTTCCTGGGGAGCTGGAATTACTTGGCTTTTGACTCTGTGGCTCTTGAAATGAGCCACCATGAGACCTCTGTGTGTCCTGGGTATCAGCTCACCTGCTCTGCCTCAGTGCTCATCTACCTTGCTCTGGATGTTCCCTGGGTCAGCACAACTGAAATGCTGTTATTTTGGGGTGCTGCTGCTCCCTCAGTGCTGCAGCTGGGTGTGGGGTGCCCTTTTGCAGCCTCCTGTGCCTGGGCTGGTGCTGGTGATGGAGAATACAACATTTTGGGGGAGAAAAAGCCCAGATGCTGCTCTGATAAGCACCCCTGTGAAAAGTGATGCCAATTCCAGCCCTGGAGTCCTGCGCTGCGGTGGGAGGGAGGTCGTTAGCTCTGATTAGAACACTTGCAATTCCAACAAGGCCTTTCATTTCCACCCTGGCTCCCGTTCTGCATATTTGATGCTGTTCTCTGGTGACAGAGAGCAAATGTTAAGATGTTAGAGTAAGATTGCCCCAAGGTTCAGACACTAATGACAAGAATTATCACAGTCTGAGTAGCTCAGGACTTGACAAAAGGTACGAAACAATTAAGCCGTGATTAACAGTCGTTTCCGTAATTACAGAGTGAGGGTTTGTGGTGCTGTTTACTGCCTTTTATAGAACAAAAGGACTCCAGTTGCAGAGACTGGTTTACTAAGAAAAGCCCACTGGTGATGTTGGGTAAGCAGGGAAGACCCAAGTGAAGCCCAGCCCTGTGTTGTGATGTGGAAACTGGGGGGTCTCAGCAGGGTGTGGAGCCTCATTAATGCACAATGATGGAACAGTTCTCTACCTTTAGGTGACAGATTCTGTTGCACTGCCAGGGACTACTAAATACAAGCATTAAAAATGACTTTCTGGACACCCTTGTCATCTCCCAGCCTTTCTTGAGGCAGTGCCCCTCAGCCCCTTTAAATATAAAGGGATTTATTATTTTTGCATGGGGAAACATCTCACTGAACAGAAGAGAATTTAACTTCACTTTTTAACATACAAAGACTTCCAAAAGCAGTTTTTCAGAATTAAATGAGGGAATTAAATCAAGGTGTGGGATAGAGGAATTAAAAAGGTTTTGACAACAAGCCTAATTATCTGTGAAGAAGGAGGAAGTGGTGTGGGAGGTCAGTCCTGGGTGATGCTGGTTTGCCCTTTGCTGCCCACCCGGGAGGTGCCACGATGTAAATGTGGCAGAGCACTGGATCTGTTACATCCATTTAACTTGTCAGCCTATGAAAAACTGTCAAATGTATGGAAGAGGAAGCTGGGATAAATCATAAATAGTTTAATTATTAGGTAGTGCCATAAATATTCCTGCCAGCCTCCTGAGGATTAAAAAGGTCTTGTTTTCTCTCTTGCCAGCAGCAAGCGAGTTGTTGCTGGTTGAGATCCAGCCTGACTGGGTTGTGTCCAGGGACCAGCGAGTCCCATGGGGCAAAGGGGAATTCAGCAGCTTGCTGGGGCTCCTGAGTCTTGTCTGAAAGCTCCTGAGGTCACTGGTAGGTTATTTATAAGCAATCAGAAATCAGGAGTGATTTGCCATTACCGAGAGATGCTAATTCAGATTCTAGAGGGGACTCATTAGCTGAAATGGCTTTGCTGTGTGTGAGCTGATGACAGCCCTCTGGGTGCAATGCCTCTGGCTCCAGGGGGGACTCTGACGCCTGTGGGAGCAGCAGGAGCCCCAAATAGAAGCAATCTGGCACCAAGGGTTATCTGAGTCCAATGGGTGATTCTTTCCCCCTGGAGATCTCACTGTGGGGTGAACAATCCCCGCTCATCCTGGGATCTCCCAGATGCCCCTTGAGGAGTGGATCCTCCTCATCCTAGAGGACTTTTCAACCTTAACATTACCACGTTTCTCTCCCCAGAGGGAATGTTTCCTTTCCATATTTTTCCCCAGTGTCACAGCAGGGCCGTGGATCGCTTCCTGCAGGAGACAGCACCACTGGCTAGGAACAGCTCTGATTTAGTTCTTATTTGCTTGGGACAGCCTAAGACAAGGACTGAAAACCACATGAACCAAGGAAATACACGGGCAGCGTGGCTGCAAATCATTCTGTTCCTCTTGGCAAGGGAGTTAACTGTTGAAGAAAATTGGGCAATTGGTGGTGCTGCCAGCTGTACAGTGCTGCTGGATGGCCAAGGTGGCGGAGCTAATTCTCAACCCTGCTGGGATGGAGAAAGCTGTGAATTACAGAGGGTGGAAAATGCCACAATAAAGAGATGAATAGAGGGGAAAAATTGTTTTCCTCCCTTGAAATATTTCTTGATATGAAAGAGCTCTAGTTCTGAACTAGAAGAGGACCGAGCATCTTGTATTTTGTGAGGGTTTTGTTACTGTTGACACGAAGTAGGCATCACTTATCATTTATATGCATGTGAGAAAGGAGGAAAAACCCCTTTGCCTTTATTTTCATGCTTCCAGTTCCTTCCTGGTGTAGGTGTTTTTCTTGACTCTGTAGGATCAGCTCATTAATCAGCCACTGCTGCCCTTCCTGTAGGTTATTCACAGGAAGCCCCAAGGAGAACCAAGGTGGGTATAAAAGAGGGGACATCATCTGCCATGGAGCTGGGACCTGCCAGGGACTCCCAGCTTTTCCTGCCATGTCTGGGGTGTTTGCAGCACTTCCCTTGTCTGATACAGGGTAGAGCTTCCATTTGGAGGTGGATCTTAGTGGGGGCTCTGGTTCTTGGGGCCAGACTGGGGAGATGCCTTTGCCCCCATGGCTGGACCAGGGAAGTGCCTTTGTAGCTGAGGCTGTGGCTTGGCAGTCAGCCACTGCTCACTGGTGTCTCTGTGCCTCCCCAGCACCAGCCTGGCTCGCTGTGGCTGGCAGGGAGTCAGAAACGCTCCTGCCTGCAAATAAAACCCTGCTCCATTTGGCACTTTGAAACAGAAAGGAAGGAGAAAACACCTGGGAAGCAGAGAGTGAGGCTGTCAGCACAGCTTTGTGTTAGTGTGAGCCCTCTCAATGCACTGAGGGGACAGAGCTGGGTTGCCTTTATTTAATGTTTGCCAGGCTCTTTAGGAGAGGAATTAGCTCAGCACAGATATAATTATTGCAGCAGGAGGATTGCTCCTGCAAGGCTGGAATTTCCCTGGTGCAGGCTGTGGGGAGAGGGGAAGGGGCAAGAGTGGGAAGGTGAGGGACAGCCCATTGTATTAATGAGCCTCAAAACACTGAAGGAATGAGATTTCCAGCTGGGCTGGTGAAGTGAGGTCTGATCTGTTCCAAGAACAGCCTCTGATGGAAGCCCAGCTGGAAAGATGGATACCTGAGCACTTTCTGCAGCAGAAATATCCCATTGGGATGCTGTGAGGGTGGAGGCAGTGTTTGGCCCTCTGAAGCCTTTCCTGCCCCAATTCCAGGTGAGATTATTCCCAGGCTTGTGACAACCCTGAGTTATGGTTTTGGGGAGGAAAAAGCATTGGAAGGGAGTGGATGAAGCTTGGTCATCACTGACAGAAAAGTTCCCTTGCTTTGGTAGATGCAGGATATTTGTTTTGTAATCTGGTCTCAGGAACATCCAATATTCATGACTGTGCCATCTCTCTCCACGCCCTGTTTTGCTGCTCAGTTACCTGGAGTGTGAGTTAAACCTTGGTGCATGTCCAGTCTGGCTGTGCCAGTGTTCACGTTGCAGCTCTCAAAAGGCTGCTCTTCCCCATGCATGGAAAGAAAAAGCATTGCAGAAAGGGTCCTTACTCTTCCTTCCTGCAGGAATTGCACAGTTGTGGCTGATGTGGCTTGCCATTTCCAGCCTCTCAGTCCCAAGTTGTCCCTGGGGGCTGGTGATCCCCTCTTGGGGCAGCAAAACCTCAGCAGAGATGGGAAACACAGGGATGATCTGTCCCACAGGGACCCTTTCCTCCCAAAACATCAGGAAGGAGGGGTCAGGAGGGAAAGGAAAGTTCTTAAAACACTAAAAAAAAAAAAAGCTCACCCCAGCAGTCAGTCCATCAGTCACCATCCACCAGCTCAGGAGGATGCTCTGCCTCACCCCAGTGCTCCAGCACCAAGGGCATTTTTATTTAACTCCCCAACACTTTGCTTTTGCTTTCTGCAGTGAGACGAGTTGTTTACTAAGAAAATAAACGTGATGTTTAAAAATACAGCAGGATGGATGTGCTTTAAAGGAGGTGGGGGGAAATATGAGTGGCAGCTCTGAAGTGCCCTTCCCTGAGTGTGTGCCTGCAGCCCATTTCCCTCTGGGGCAGTGCCTGCCTGCTGCTGGCTCCCAGCTGCTCAGGACAGGCTGTGGTTAGTGCTGGAGCAGGGTAAAAGGTTTCTGTTTATCTTGGGTTTGTTATTTCAAAAGGAAGACAGAACAAATAGCAGGCAACAAAGCTTTTACCTCTTTGCCCGTTGTGTAATGCAGAGACCACTTGTGATTAATAGAGGGTGACCTCAGCTGCAGAGAAGTTGGAATTAAAACCAGGTGAATAATGGATGGTTTTTCTGCCTTTGTGGGTGGCTCCAGGAGAATCAAGCACTAATTTAATTTGGACTTAATTTACAAAGATATTTTTTGTTAAGTTAAGGGTGTTTTTTCCTGATGGCTTCCAAAAGCCACAACCTTGTGTCCATTATGAACCCCATGGATGGAGAAATGTACACCTGATTTTGGCAGGGTGCTTGGGACACTTGCTGGGAGTATGTGGTCTTCTTGTAGTATTTATTTTCTTGAAGGGGAGTTTAATGGAGGGATCATGGAATCCTGGAATGGTTTGGGTTGGGAGGGAAAGCTCATCTCATTCCACCCCCTGCCATGGGCAGGGACAACTTCCACTGGACCAGATCACTCCAAGCCACATCCAATGTGATCCTGAACACTTCCAGGGATGGAGCAGCCTCAGCTTCTCTGAACAGCTGTGCCAGGGCCTCACCATCCTCACAGGGAATAATTTCTCCCTAATATCTAATCTAAACCTACCTTTTCTCAATTCCTGCACAGGCTGGGGCTTTGCAAGGCTCTGCTCTCCTCCCCTTTGGGGTAACCACCAGCATCCCCCAGCTGGCTCAACACCTTTTCCTCCAAAATGCTGGGAAGCCAAGCCCTGCACTCACAGAATCCTTTGGCAGCAGCACAACCTACAAGTTTTGTGTCATCATCTCCTCACTGAAGGTAAAAGCCAGAAGACAGAATGTGGTTTGGGATTTTTGCTCCATATTTATGTTCAATTTCCTCTGGAGCATGATAAACCTTTCTGCTGAATTTCTAGGTCCAAACTTTCTACCATTAGTGTCAGTTTTTAGTACCTGGCCCCAAAAGTCTTGCTGCAGGATTTTAAAGTATATTGGAAACAATTTTGTTGCTGTCCAGTTATTAAAGGTTGAATGATGTCAGACAATGTGCTGAAAGCAGTGTGAGTAGTTTAATATAGGTATAAATATTAAACTGTCAGGGGCAAGTATACAAGAAAAACATTCCCTGAATGGTATAAGGAGGAATAGGTAAACATCACCTTTCAATAAACTCACATAAAAGGATTCTGCCAAATTGAATTCAGACCTCACATTTAGGAATATGGGGAAATCATTGCTACCAGTCATCATAAAGAAAACTGTTGTTTTTCCCCTTTTTGCTACTGAGTTTTCAGAAGTGACTTGGGAGTTGCTTTTATCCAGTTTGCTTTACTGGATGCTGATCACAAGGGAGAGGCAGGTGGGTTTGAGGGTGTGGTGGTGCTGCTGGGGCTGTGCTGCTGCACCAAGCACACAAATTTCCCCTCCCTCTACAGTCAGACTCGGTCTGGCTGCTCTGGAGCACAAAGCCCTGCCTATTAAAAAGTTAAATTGTGCAGTGTCCTGTACCTTGGAGCAGCTGATGGAGGTCAAGGATCTTGAAGTGGAAGAAGAGGGTCTCAGGAGGGGATGGGAGTCAGGGGAGTTTGTTGCATGCAAGCCCTACATTTGGGAAGAGCTTCACTGTAGGAACATCACCTCCCAAAGAAGCACTTGAGCCTCAGATCCCTGAAGTTAAGGGCAGGCACTTAAAAACCAGTGAACTGTGGAATTCCTGAGTTCTCCTATAAGGGTTATTTCTGCCATCAGTTTTAAAAGCAAATCTCAGGGATGTCAGAGAAATAAAACACCCAGAGATGGGCAATAGCTCTGTGGATCAGACAGCATTATCCTGAGCATCTCCTGTGCAGCCCCACCACCACAGCAGCTCAAGCTGCCCAGGTATGACACAAGCTCAGCTGAAGCTCCTTCTTTACTGATGGAGGCTTTGTTTGGCCATTTGGGTCATTGCAGTGGGGTTTGCTTCATGTTTAGCATTCTGAGATTTTCCCTGTCTCCTGCAAAGAGCTGCAAACATTTATTCATTCCCAGGCTTTGACCTAATTCCTGGCCATAAATATTAAATTTCTGCAAAGGACCAGAGAAGAGATGATAAAGCAGAAGCCCCAGTCAAATGGCACAGATGTGACACAGCCTTTAATTGACTTGCTTTTGTCAAACATAATTAAGTCCTACATTTCATTGCAGTCCTTGGCTCACAGTCAGATCTCGAGAAGTCTTTGGTGATAAAGGAGTATTCTTGCTTCAAATGAGACTGATGAATTCTTGCAATCACTTACACAGAAGGCACAACATTTTCTGTTGTATTGGCTGAAAGTAAAGCCGAGAGGCTCTGCCAAAACCCGGGTTTCTGATTACAATGAAGTGCCAAGATGTCACTCCTCCTTCTGTGCATTTTGCCTGTGTATTCCTTCCACTCGTGTGAGCATCAGTTGCTTCACAGTTTGTCAGCTCTGGGTGGGCTCAGCTGCCCACCCTTCCTGTCAGAGTTTGCCTCTACATGCTTAAGCACATGCTTAAATCTCCAATATATATACAATTCCTAATTTTTTAATTTAAAATATATTTTTTTTTCCTGGGTGAGGATGGGCTTCACCACCTATCCAAGTGTTTCAATGAGCTGAGGGCCCAGTGCTGTGTCTGCAAAGCCCCTGCCAGCTCGCCCGACATGGGAACAAAAGTATCAGGAGTTTAGATTCCTTGGTACTGCTCATTGTCCTCCAGAATCAAGCAGCACCTTTTCCCTGTGAAAGAAAAAGACAATCTGTGAGGAGATGAAGGAGCTGGGTCAATGGTTTGAGTGGCAAGCCCCAAGCCTGTCCACACTAAACTCTGTTAGCTGGGAAGTCAGATCCTTCTGCAGCCACCCAGGAAAGCTTGTGCTGAGTCTGCACGGGGAGTATTTGAGGCACCTTGGTGAAGAGGCTGAAGGTAAGCAGGGAGATGCAGATGTGAAGGCTCCTGTAAGGTTTTCATGCCTCTTTGCAGAGGAAAAGCACTTGAAAACCTTCCCCTGCCTTGCTCTCTTTCTGTCTGCTGCATTATTGAATCTCACCTTCACTCACTGGATTTCTTATGTGCTGAAAGGAAATGAAATCTCTGCTGTGCTATTGTTGCTCCCTGCTCAGATAAATAATGTTCTGCTGAATTCAGGGAATTGCATCCTGGCTTTTGCCTGCCAGAGGCACCGCTCTGGGGAAGCATAGCTCTAACAGGTGGGAAGAACTCAGAAGTGTTGCGGAGAAATCTTTAAATCCATACTTTTGAAGCTGGAACCTTTAATATCTAAGCAAAGCTATTGGGTGTTTTGGATAAGAGTGAACTCCAGGAATTGTCACCTACCTGGAATACAAGAGCAAAAGCTGAGTTTTGATTCAGTTTTAACAGAGATGCTTTGTCTTGTTTCTTGCCTGCTGGGCTGAAAAAAACCCCTCCTTTTCTGAAGGAGATATGTGTTCAACCTTTGATTCACTGGACACACAGAGTCTTGGTGTTTCACTCAGCTCAAAGCACAGCACAGCTGCTCTGAAAGCACAGGTATCCCTGTGGTATGAAAGGTCCCCATAGGACAGATTTCCTTGTCCCCAAAATGAAGACAACAGAGAGAGGCAAACGCGAGCTGAGCTCCCCAAGGTGCTGCTCACTGGGAATGGCACTCACAGCCCAGCAGTTCTGGGAGACACCTGCTGCACGAGAGGGTGGGTGGGAGGAAGGACAGGGAGATCTGAGGGGAGCATTAGAGGTGCTGAAGGTCAGGAGGGAGCTCAGACTGCAGAGGGGGTGGCTGCCCTGCAGCTGAGCCTGCGAGGATGGAGGGAGAGGGGGGCTGGTTTGGTTTGGTTGCTGTGGTCCCTGCTTGCTGGTGACCTGCACTGCAGTGGCCACCTGCCCTCTGGGGAGGGCAAGGAGGACACTTGGCACAGTGGCTCTCAGCAGTTCTTCCTTTGCCCTGTGTCTGCAGCATTTCTATTTTTGGACATTTTGGGACATCTTCCTGCCAGGGCCCTGCTAAGATGTGAGAGCAGGTCCAGGTGACCAAATCTCCTTGTGATCTCTGTTTCCACCCTGCCCTCCTGATGGCTGGCTGCAGACACTCAGGTCCTTTGAAGGGTGCAAAGAAGTTGGGTTTTTCTTGTCTTGACTCTTTCATCTCCTGCTGCAAAGGGCTGTTTCATGCTCTTTTGAGATGTCTTTGCTACTTCTCAGTTGCCCACAACCTCCAGACACTCAAGAAACTTTGGAAAAGGATGAGTCTAATTCACTTTTTAATTAACTGAAAAAAAAATAATATATCCTTTGGAGAGAGGATTTATTTTCTTTTATTTTCCATCAAGATTTTCCTGATTCAGATTTAATTTTTGCCCAGAGGGAAATCTGAAGTGGCTTAATAGAAGCAGATAGGAGCAGAAACCTGGAGAGATTCAGCTCTGGCAAATAACTCCTTACTCAGAAATGTGATCAGAAATGCTGGGAAGCTGAAAATTTGGGCATCACTTGGCTGGGAAGGGAGATTTCCATCTTCAGGAGCAGGGAGTGCTTTTATCTGTAGCTCTGTAAGAGCTCTTGCTTCACCCTGGAGGAGTGAAAATTTGTGTGGATGTGTTTCCAAATGAACCCCAGGGATGTGGGAGAGGGATCCTTTTCCCAAGGAGATGCTGCACCTTGGAGCAGGGTGGGCTCTGCTGCTCCTGCTGACAACCTGTGGGAAGGAAGCTGTTATCATTCCCAAGGGGGACTTTTGCTGGAAGTCCTGTGCAGCCAGCAATTAAAGCACCGCAAGGCTTTCTCATAATGAGCTAATAATTTCCTAACACAGAAGATGTTTTGACCAAAACAAACCTGGAGCCTGTTCTGGACTTGGTTGCTGGACAGGAATTTTGTGGTTGCTTAGGAACTGGTGATCAGCTCCTGATTACATCCAGTAAGGGCTGACAAAGGGCATTTTCATCAATATCATCATTATTTATGGCCATACGGTCCTACAGCAGCTTCCACAGAGCTGCCACTCCAGCCCTGTTGTTGGAATTGCTGGAAAGCTAAAATATGAACAGAAAAGGGTGAACAAATTTGGAAATTTTTATTTAGAGATCATCATGTGGACAAGGCCCTGGAATTCATTATAAAGAGACCTTGGCTTTGCCTTGAGGGGCATCCAGATCCAGGAGCCAGGTCAGAGGAGATATTCCAAAAAAACCCCAAAAGCAGTAGTTTGTAGAAGAAGCTGAATAGCAAATGATGTGTATCAGGAATTTCGAAGCTCAGCCTGCTGATGAGGGACAAGAGCTTGAAATCTCTGGCTATCAAGAGTAAGCACAAAAATTTTAAATATCATTAAACAGAAAAAAAAAAAAGTAGTGCCAGCTGGTGTGTTCATCACTGGGTGACACGGTTCAATCAGCGCAGTGGGATCTGGTCAGTGCTTCTTCGTGGCATTTAGAAAGACAGAAAGATGTGCTTTATCTCTGTGATGGGAGATCAAATCATTCCTGTCCCATCTCTAATCAACAGCGTAGTAAATGATATCTGCGCTGTCAGGGGGTGCACTTAGAAATCAGTGTCCGTGTAACTCGTGTCTGAGTGTCTCAGAAGATTGAGGTCTGCAGATGTTCATTTTAAATCAATGCCAGAAAAGTTGGGAAAGAGCTGGTTTGTGTTTTCAAAAGGCTGTCATTATGTCCCAGATAACTACAAGCCAACAATCCTGGACAAAATAATGGTATAGGTGAAAGGGAATTCAAACGAGGAAGAATTAAAGGCTGGGGATAAAACTAATGGATTTATGAAACACAGATCCTTAGACGTCTGAATTCATTAGCTTAGTCATGGTTATTAGGTAACTCTAATATTCCTGGGGTTTTGTAAAGTGTCTGACATTGTTTCACATGGAATTTGGATTAAGGCACCCAAGGGGGTGCAGAGAAACACTGGTGGGAGCAGGGAGCTGCAGGGATGGGGGATCCTTACCCCACGGTGGGAGTGGCACTGATGAGGGCTCAGCCTCCATCAGCTCCAGCACTGGCCTTTTCAGGACAGAAAACCTCTTGCTGTGCTATTTCCTAGAGAACTAAGATATTTTTTTTTTCATTGCAATGTAATAATTAATGGTGAGGATGCAAGCCAATAGAAAAGAACATTTTTTAAAATGAAAAAAAAAGAGGTAATTTAAAAATAGTGATAGAATCTACCCAAGTAGCTGTACTCCAGCCAAGAGAGCACTTGGATGAGTTCTCAGCTTTTGACTTAGCCCTGCTACAAACACCCAGATGTCACAGGGTCTGTGCCCAGAAATACTTTCTTACAGTGCTTAGAGCAACAGTGTCTTCCAAAGGCAAGACACGGGATCTTTTTGCCTTCCCCAGGATGCTGAGGGCTCCCCATGCACAAGAGGATCCTGGTTTGGAGCTGTGCCTCCCTGTGCCATCCCACCTCCTCAGGGGCTGCTCCCAGCTGTGGGTGATGGAAGCAGGGAGCGACGCTGCCCAAACCTGGCTCTTCCTCCCAACATCACCCCGTAGGCAATGGCCCCTGAGCAAGCCATGACACCCCAGGAGAAACACAAATTCACCCCCAGGCAGGACCCAAGCTGTCCATTCCTCTGCTGCTTCAGGTTTCTGTGAGAATCAGCCAGGAGCTGCTGAGTGACCTTGGGGCACAGCCTTTCCATGCCACCCTCCCAGGATGAGGGATGCATCTCCATCTCCATCCAGTGCTGCCACTTGGGTCCCCCAGGCTGAGTCCCTCCTGCTGGGAGCCATGGGCTGTGTGGGTGGCTTCTGTCCTGCTGAAGGTGCTCAGCCCCTGGAGCACACCTCTCCCCCTGGGCTGTGATTGCCCATCCCAGTGATGGACAACCAGGGAGCATCCCAGGCCTCCACCACACCAACATCCCACGGCTCCAGGGCAATAAAAGTGTGCCTGCTGGCTTTGGTGACAGTCAAAGGCCTTGTCTGGATTTGTTTTTCTTTTTTCTTTTTTCTTTTTTTTATTTTCTTATTGACTGTCCCTAGAGGGATCTCAAGTGGAGAGATGGGGAGAACAAGATGTAGGGAGAAAGGTCACACCAGGACTGGGGTGAAGGCTTTGACACCTCTGGGTGTGCAAACAAATACTTGTGACCTTTCTGTGGACTTCCAAGGTGGGGTTTTTTTTTTTGTGTGTGTGTGATTTTTTTTTTTTGTTTAATTTCTCAGGTTAAAGGCAGTTCTAGGCTAACACAAAAATTGTTGTTTGCTTTTTCTTCCCCCCGGTTTCACATGTGAGATGTGGTTTCTGGTTAAAAGCTGTTTTGGCAGTGGCCTGGTGATGTTAGGGGTGAATTGATGCACAAGTGTTTTAAGGTCACCTCTTCCAGGAGGACAAACAAGAGATATTTTAATCCATGGAAGCCAATGTTTTTAATGCCTCAGTGCTCTCTCTTAAGAGCATAATGCAAAGTAAAAGGAAACTCGGTTTAGTGAATTTCCCTGCCCAAGTGGAAAAAATTATAAATCGTTGTGTTTTCAAGCTGTTCCCCCTCAGTTTTGGCATTGGAGGAGTGGAGTGGTTGCAACCAAAGCGTGAGGACACAGCTCCCAGCACTTTCAGAGCAGCAGCACCCAGAAGCCCATTCCTAGGCCATGGCAGAGGCTCCACAGGCACAAACTGAACATCAGGACATGCCTCAGAGCTTGCAGTTAAAGGGAGAGGAGTGGGAGAGTGTGAGGGACCAGGGGCCAAATAAGAGCCATTGTTTTCATCAGTGCTGTTGAGCATGCTCTCATCCATTGGGTTTGGGAAGCTTTTATGTAGAATGTGGAGTAAACACAGATTAGGAGGTTATTTTTTTTTTCCCACTAGGGTTTTGGTGTTGGAAAAAGCTGCTGCAAATGAGCTGGGGATTGTGGTTTGAGAGCATGATACAGGAAGTCCTGTTTGGGGCTCAGGGTTTCTTCCACAAAATATCAGGAGGTTTTGGAAGCCCTGGGTGAGCTGTTGATGTGATCTGCACAGAGAGCACAGCCTCACACAGCTAAGGAGCTCCAGGGCAGCTCTCCTGCCTTTGGTTTGAGGCTTTTCTCCAAGCAGGGATGGCAAACTGTAGGCAGAAATAACTCCTGTCAAGGATCTAATGATGCTTCAAGTTCCTGCAACCTTTCAGATAAACAGGGTGGAACAGTACAGCAAATTTTATAAGGAATCTCTAAAAATGTGCAGTGAACATAATGAAGCAAAATTGATCTGTTGTTTTCTCTCAGGAAACAAATACTGCACAAAAAAAAAAAAAAAAATCAAAAAGAAGACGGGCCAGAAAAATACAGCTGTACTCTCAAAATGGGTCAGCCCTTGCACAGCAGCTGACCTCAGACATTACTGTTTCCACACTAAAAAAAAAAAAAAAAGAAGAATATTTAGGAGCTGTATTTAAGCAGCTGCATCTCAACATCCAAGGATGAAATCAGCAAACAACTCTTTTAAGTATTCAGCCCAAAGCCACATAAATTCAGGATCTGAAGTGCAACCTTAAGGCACGTGTGCTGGCCTTGCTGAGAGACAGGGATTGGGGAAGGGGAGCTGATCTGGGCGAGATTCACTTTGCACATGAAGGACAGAACCAGGAGTTAGCCTGGAAAAAAGCCATGAGCAGATTTCCAGTGCGTGGTGCCCTTGAGGAGATGGATGGCAAACGGAGCAGGAGCAGCCACTGCTCGGCTGGGCTGGGAAAAGCTCAGACATGACCCTCAGCAGGGCTCAGAGTAAAATGTGATCCCAGGAGAAATGGTTTGGAAACCTTCACCCCTGTCTGAGTCCCCTGGTGGAGCCCCAGGTAAATCAGTGCAACAGCTCTGCTCTTATCCAGGTGCAAGTGGGCTCCCAGGAGAGCAAGTCCTCAGGGATGGGGCCAGAGCCACCAGTGGGGGCATTCTGGGGTCCCAAACTGCACCTGGGACAATCCCAGAACCCCAGAATGGTTTGGGTTGGAAGGGACACGCTGTGTGTGGACCCTGACACCCCTGAGGTTTTTCCTATTCCTGCAGATTTGTTTGACTGGTTGTGTCTCATCCCAGTAGCAGGGAACAGGTTTCCTTTGGCATCTGCAGGGAGCTGCACCTTCTGAGGATGCTGCTCAGAGCAGGGGAGGACACAGCTCCTGCTCCTGGCATTGAGCCACAGCCTGAGGAATGACCTGGGAACTGATAAATAGAATTTCCTAAGTGACCTCCTAAAAGCTTTCCCAATCTTTTAAGACATTCCCCATCCCCTGGGGCTGTGATGAAGCAGAGATCTGGCTGGTGCTTTAATGTACCCACTGTGTGGGCTCAGCAGTGGCAAAGCGATTCCTGGGGATGGAAAAGGTCCCTGTGCCATTCCTGGGATGGGAGGAAGAGGATGGTGCTGGCAGACCTGCACAGAGGGAGGGGGGGAACGTTCCTGCCCAAAGCAGATGATGAACTGCAAGCAGGTTTGGAGAAGTGGACAGTCTGGCAAGGGACAGAAGCTGGAATTCACTGCTGTGGATGTTTATGGCAGTGCCAAAGGGGCTCACATTTACAGCAGTACAAATTTACTGCTGGATCCTGATGCTGCCATAAACATTTTCAGCTCTCCCAAATTTGGGCTGGCTCTGCAGAGCCCTCTTCCATGGCATGGGCAGAGATGTGCTCCAAGTGCAGGCACCTGTGTCCCAGGGATTGGAGGAACAGGGGGCTGCACACGCTTCATCCTCCTCCTTCATTAGGTTTGGCCAGGTCTCCTTGTTAAGGAACAAAAAACCCAACAGCCCCTGGCTAACCAGGAAATTATTTTTCAATCTTTTCCTTGAGGACAGCAGCTGCACATGATGTTTCTCAGAATAAAAGCGAATCTTTTTTCTTCCTTTCTTCCCTTTTCCTAGAAATTTTCATCCACGTCATCTGGTTGCCAGAGGTGATATTTTCTGTAGCTGAGGTGCCTGATGTCATGGGAGGAGGCTGTGGAGGACTCTTGAGTGTTTCTGTTTCACGTTTCTTCTGTTTGTTTTCCATCAAGGTCACCCTGTCTCTTAGCCAGCGTTTGGCTTTTACTTTAGCTGGAGCTTTCAAGAAAATGTTATTGCATCTTTTCTTTCTGGGAAAAATTGCTGTACAAAGTCAACTGAAACTGCCTGAAAATTTGGATGAAATTCATCTAGGATTGAGCTAGGAATTAAAAAGGGATATGAAAGTTTGCTCTGAACTTGTGATCTTTGTTTGTTCTGTTTGGATCCTTGTGCTGTGTGTGCCTTCAGGGAAATCAGTGCATGTAACTGAACTAAATCCTCTGGGGAGGGAAAGGAAAAGAAATGAAAAGCTTTTTTTGCAAAAATATTCATCAAGCAAAACTTTTAAGCCAAGTACATTTCCATCCTGGAAATAAATGCCTCCTACAGACCCCCAAACCACCAGGGTTTACTGCAGTTTTATGTGAAAGGCACCTGGGTACAGTGGCAAACTTCCTTAGAAAATATGTAAAGGATTTGTGCAGGCAAAACCTGTACCGGGTGGGGCCTCCCCACCCTCACAGGGAAGAATTTCTTCCCAATATCCAACCTAACCCTGCCCCCTGGCAGTGTGAACCCTTTTCCCTTTGTCCTGTCACCCCATGCCCCTGCCCAAAGCCCCTCTCCAGCTCTCTCAGAGCCCTTTAGGCCCTGGAAGGGGCTCCAAGGTCTCTTCAGAGCCTTCTCTTCCCCAGGCTGAGCACCCCCAGCTCCCAGCCTGTCTCCAGAGCAGAGGGGCTCCAGCACTCTGAGCACCTTTCTGGCTTCCTCTGGACTCTTTCCAGCAGGTCCAATCAGCCAAAGAGAATATTTGGGTCCTGGTCCCTGTGGTGAGTGGGGAAGGACTGAAGGTATCAAACTCTTCCCTTGACATACTGAAGATTATTGTTTTCCCCTGGCAGCACTTGCACTTGTCAGTGCCTGTCAGAAAGATCTTTTGCATTTCTCATCCCCTGGAGTGGAGGCTGCCTATCAAGTGTCTCTTCTCCACAGTTTAATGTTTCTGGTAGAGCTACTAATTTGATTTTTAGATTTTGTCTGAGCAGAATTAGCACATATCACACATTGGAGCTGCCAGTTAAGGGGAAAGCCAAGGAATGGTCAAGGGAATGAAAGAAGTTATCCCTCCTGGGGCTACATCAGCAGACAAAGCCCAGATGGTAGAAGTCCATGTGATCCCTCTTTGCACATCACAGAGGTGACAGTGACAGAAGGTGATGATGAGCAGGACATTGGGATGGGTTCTGCCCCAATCAGGAGTGAATGTTTGCAGGGTAAGGCTGTCACTGCATGGGCTGGGCTGTCCCTGCCCTTGGTGGCAGCTGGAGAGCATCAGCTGCTGTGGAAATGGGGCAGGTGAGGTGGTGGTTGCACTTCTGGGTGGGTCTGACCCTCTGTGTGCCATGGCTGGGGGAGAGGGGGGTGAACAGGGGCTCCTGCAGGCACCTGGTGCCCTCCTGCCATGCTGGTGCTGGGGGAGGCTGGTGGGAGTTTATATCTCGCAGGGAACACTGCACCAGAAAGGGATTCTTTTCTGCTGGTATTTACTGATGACATACCCATTTCTCCTTCTTCTTTTTATCTAATAAATGCCATCTCTCCCACAGGCAGATGTCTCAGCCAAAACATTAAGATGCAGAATTAAGTCGAGGACTAAAAGCAAAACAGCAGCCCGGAGAGGCACATCTGTGGCACTGCTAACCCTTGCAATGTTCCAGCTTCAAGGGAAGACCATCAGGAGGAGGATTTGCCAGGGAGATTCACAGCTGAGCCTGACCCCCAGAACCTGCTGATGATGCAGGGAGGAGTCCTTGGAAAAGGAAAAGCCAAGTCCTTGCTCTGGACAGGGTCACTGACCACACACAGGGTGCTGAGCACGAGTCTCCTCTCCCAGCACAGCTGCTTCTCACTCCAGCACCTGCAGAGTGGCAAGGGGACACGAGGTGTCTGCCACAGCCTGGCAATGTCACAGAGAGTCACTGCAGAGCAGCTCTGGGGCTTGGCAAGTGCTGTGGGAAGAGCCACTCAAGGAGAGCTCAGACCCCACCAACCTCCCACTAGAGAGTAGTTCCCATGGATTCAGGTGTCCTCGCTCTGTCCTAGGTGTGAAAAAGCCCAGAGTGTTTTCCCTGGGATTGAAGAGCTGAGTAGACAGTGAGAACAAAGCCATATGCTGCATGTCACCATTTCTATCTTATGTTTCTAAATACCCCACCAGGATCTCAGGATTTTTCTCACTTATGAATTTTTTTTTGGGAGGAAAATAAAAGCCTAATAGAAGGCAGAATGAACTCCATGTTTTCTGCTTCAGCATCACCTGCTGGCTCCAATGGGAATTTACAAACTCGTGGAAGAGCTGGGGAGGTGTTGGGCAGGAGGTGTCAACCAGCCCATTTTGCAGTCTTTGGGATTTTGGAGAGGGATTTGAAGTGGCTGCTTCTCTGGAATGGTTCAAAACCTGAAAGCTTCAGTGAAGAAAACAAGGGCAGAGAGGGCAGTAATAAGGCAGCTTGTTAAATCATTAAATTTTACTGTCATATTCTGAGCTTCACAAGGAGGAGACAATAAAAGGCATCCTTGGGCAAAATTTACCAACCACCCTCGGTGACTGTGGCCCTGAACTGCTTTAATATCTACTTCAAAGTTAGTAGAAGCAACTCCAAACATATTGCAAAATGTAATTCACCTTGTCTGAAAGATCAAAGCCTGCAGGAAAGAACAAATCTAAACCTCCGAAAGTATAATTGTCCCTCACCATTATTAAAGATGCCATTTCCCTTCTTCTTCTTTCTCTTCAGCCCTCATTCAGATGTTCTTGAGGCCAATGGATAGCATGAGGTGATGCCCCAGCTCGTAGGGTGACCTCATACACAGATAAGGTCTCAAGGGAGGTTTATAATTTTTGAACTTTTAAAATTCTTATTTCAAGAACAGAGTTTTTGAAAGCTCTGGGAGAGGGGTTTTTTGTGCTCCTGGGTCTGTTTTCTCACCTGGATTGACCCTCAGTGCAGAATAGGGACCTAATCCACCTGCACCAAACTTCAGCCACAGGGAAACCTCGGGAAGAACTTGTAGAAACCTGTGATCCAGAGGTCATGAGACAGAGGGGAGTCAGGACAGGGAGGAAAAAAATTGTTTCCAGGATTTTCCCTGACCTCTGGAGATTTTTATTGTGTGAGAACTAGAAAGCTTCAGTCACACACAAAGATGGTAACTGGAAGCCTTCAGCACATATAATAATAACTAAAAGTAGAGACACATGGCAATGGTCTCCCAAAGTTTCCTCAGAAATGAATTCACTGAAATCCTAATGGAATAACTTGTCTGAGGCTGTTTATGCATTCTCCAAGGCAGCTCTGCCACTATTTTCTCAGCCCAAAATATGGAGGTTAGGTGCTCAGATGTCAAAAGGAGGCCTGGGGAAGAGATAGGTTTCCTGTCCTACATAGTGTGTAATAAAGCATTCCTTAACTGCTGGATTGAATCTGAGACGCTTCTAGTGGGAAAAAAACCAACAAAAACCAAACAAAAAACCAAACCCAACCTGAATTAACAAAAAAATTTCACAAAAGTGAATGTCAGTTCCCAGTTTCATCTGTCCCAGCTGTTCCTCCCTTTGATGCTGCTGAGATCTGAGCTCCGCGGTGCCTGGGCATGTCCACGGGCTCAGCACTTGTGGCTGCCACCAGAACTCCTCAGCAATCTGGGATGCTTTCCAGGGGAAAGCCACTCTGGCTTTCACTGTAGATGGACTGTTTGGAGCAGAGCAAAGAAAAGTGCTCTGTGAGAGGTTGTGATGTGAACTGAGCTGGGCCGTGGTCAGTGGGAAGGGGCTGGGGCTGGGTTGGAAGCCATCGGGGTGGGTGGAACCCCCCACTCCCTCAGGGGGCCCAGCTCCCTGGTGGGATGTTTCTGTCAGATGATGGTGCCCTCAGCCTGGACGTCCCTCCCAGCTGCAGCTCCTCTGGCACGGAGCAGCACTCTGCGAGGCTGAGGCATTTCCACCTCTCCGGATGCCCCTGTTCTGCCCCCAGGCTCCTGCTGCCTCTCCCCCTGCATCCACCTCGCAGATGAGTTTGCAGCAGTGTCCGGGTGCCTGCAGGAGAAGCAGGGTGTAAGAAGTCAATCCTTGTTCCTGTGATGAGTGCAGCTGGCAGATCCTGCCTGCAGCACCGAGCTCGGCCCGGCGCTGCCTCCGAGGGGGTGATGGAGAGTGCCAGCCTGGAAGAAGCAGAAGACATGAAGCAAAATGGTCTTGAGGGCAATTTGAGGGAGGTAATGAGAGGTTCAGAAACTGGCACAGAGCTGGGGTCAGGCTTGGAGGAGCACGTCCCTGTGTCTGAAGGAGAGGGCGAGGTGACAAAGTGCAGCTGTGCCCTGCTTTGTGCTCCTGCCTGGAAAACAAATAACAGCCCTGGATGTGTTCCCTTGGTGTTTCTGAGGGAGTGAGAGTTGTGGTAGGGGATCTATTTCCTAAAGACTTTTAACAGAATTTTTCACTCAAGATGAGGAAATTGTAATGGGATATATGCTGCTCACGGCCTTTTCACAGAATTTTTTCACATTCAAAAGCCTGGCTCAATCATAAACCCTCAGTCTCAGCATCAGTGGCTTTCCTGAATTGAGACTGAACAGCTCTTCCATTTCTCAGGCTGCCACTGCAGCATTTGTGCCACAAGCTTTGCTGAGGCTGGAAGAGCCCATAGAGAGGAGCCTTGAGTGACACAGTTTCATTCCACGGCGAATGCAGGTGATGTGGGATGGGTGGCTGAAGGACAAAAGGGCTGTGTGGAGGTGGGGAAGGAGATTTGATTGTGTGGAGGGTGAGGGATATGTGGAAATGGATCAGCTTGTGGGACGAAGCACCTCCTTAGGTAAGGCTGTGGCTTTAGGCAAGGACAGAAAGGCTTCTGATGAAGGTTAAATGTCACTTTTGTAGGGGAATAATACACTTTCCTCAGCTGGGAGTGAGCTGTGAGCAGCCCAGGGTGCTGGATAGCCCCTCTCATGGCCACCAGTGCTTGGGCAGGCATGGCTGTGTGCAGCTACTGGCATCTGTGACATACATCTAGAAGCATTTTTTTCATCCTGTCAAACATTCAGGCCCAGATTTTTGGCTTCTGTGACTCAGCACAGCTTTGCTGGAACCAGCTTGTCCCAGC
Source organism: Phylloscopus collybita (assembly GCA_027886175.1). Classification (NCBI taxonomy): domain Eukaryota; kingdom Metazoa; phylum Chordata; class Aves; order Passeriformes; family Phylloscopidae; genus Phylloscopus; species Phylloscopus collybita. The sequence continues at coordinate 6,690,512 of JAJNNQ010000027.1, read as the reverse complement.
AAGGCTGTTGACTCTCAATCCCACATAAAATTGTGGGGAGCTGGAGTGTGTGTATGGTGCTGCTGCCACGGCTCTTTGTGTGCCATCTCCAGAGCATGACAGCCACATAAATAGCATATGTGAGGAGACAGCACATATCTGCTGCTTGGTGCATATTATTTACATACATCTCCTCTACCTAACTGGTGGTTCTCCCCACTTAGAGATTTGCTGAAGGCTGGAGCCTTTTCAAGGCAGATATTCAAGCCTTTGAGAAACTGATGGGAATACATTTCCCTCTATGGTGGCTTGAAATTTTCAGTAAACATCTATTGTTTCCTCTTGCTGACAAATAGAATGGAGAGGGCTTCTGGGGCTGACTTCAGGTGGATTAAAGCTGTGAAAACATCTTGCTTTGGGGTGGTTTATCAGGCATCAGCTGCTATTGATCCACACAACAGCGAGAACTTGAGTGGCATCTCTTTGGGGAGAGCAAGTTCAGGGGGAAGCAAACAGCAAATGGTTTCTGGGTATCTTGGTGTCAGACTTTTTTTGCAGTGATTTTGTTGCTCTCCAAGCTGTTGGCTGTGCAAAAGGACTGCAGCACAAAGGTGATAAGCAGATCTTTACTTTGAAAGGCTCCTGTGAAATTCACCATCTGAGCACAGAGATGTTTTCCTCCCTAAGGAATAAGAGGTTAAAATGCTGGGATGGTGTTCAGAGGATCTAAATTCATCATCTGCTGCTGTTTCTTAGTGAGTACCTGTGTAAATCCTGCAACCATCATTGCCTTTCTTGAAACCAGAGACTCTCTCAGCATCTGGGACACCCAACAGTGAGCCTTGGATGATGGCTGCCGTGAAAAAAATCAGTGTCCTGGGCAAGGAATAACGGGGGTGAGGGGAGGTTTCTGTCTTGTAAGAGTAGAGGGACTTGCTTGTTTCCAGGTTCATGAGTTTGAGATGCAAAAAGAGGAGGAAGACAGTAAAATACAATTTAATGTTGCAGTGAGGATTTATGGCCTCATCTGCAGTCACCTAAGATGATCAGTCCCTTGAAAATTGCAAATAGTGATGGCAGACAATAAAATATCAGTGAAGTCAGTAGCTTTGTGAGCTCTTTCTCCTGCTGGGGCTTGGGGGATTTTGCTCTAAATGAATTTTTGGTGAAAGCAAGATCTGCTCTAATTATTTATAAGTAATGAGGATCAGGCCTAGCAGCACACAGAGTGTTCTTAAAATGCAGGTGACTGCTGGCTCTAATCCTGGTTATTCCTCTTATCACGGACCCTGTAGATGGGTGGAAGAGAAATGGGGAGATTTCCTCAGCATTTGTGCTTGGAATGGGCATGAACTACATTTGTTCTGCTGTCCTGCTGTTTTAGAAAGAGGAACCCATTGACTCCAGCTTTGTTAGCCTGGTGGCCCTGGGAATCAGCTGGCTCTTCAGGAAATTGTTTTATTCTATAATATGCCTGTTCCTATGAATCAGTTCCTTGCAGCCTCAGGAACTGGCAGGGAGGTGCCCAGCCAGCATTCAGGTGGATTGTAAGGGTACAGAAGTGTCAAGACTGGGCAGGTGAAGCTGCCCTTCAGGAATGTGGGGGTGGATGAGCTCAGCTGCCTCTCTCTGCTGGGCTGGACCTAAAGTCTGTGAGTGAATGTCTTGGCTTGTGTTTGTGACTGGGTCTGAGAGTGATTGGGATGTACTGGGATCAGCCACCTCTGACGTGGGCTGGACCACCACCCTGCCATTTGCATCTTGAGATCTTGTCCCAGATCTGCTCTTCCTGGGAAGTTCAATGATCCTGGAAGGGAGATGGGGACTTTTGAACAAGGTGGGACATGGCCTGTGACATCCCACTGACCCCATTCCCCTTGCTGGGACTGGGGCTTAGGTAACACCCCAACATACTCTGCAGTCAGTGGGATTCCTTTTCCCACAGTGTGTTTGTCCCTCTTTACTCCTTGGGAGCACTTTTTCTGGTTTTCTTTTTGTTCTGATGCTCGGCAGTGCAGAAAAGAGTCTGGAGAGGTTTCTGTCATCCCTAAAATGAGTCTGACTTGAGGAAGTACAAAAGCTACAATGAATATGTATTGCTGGAAATATTGAAGAAGCCAATGTCCTCTTCTTTTTAATAGATGTTATTTCTCATTCTTTGAATGAGTCTGCTGGCCATGGAGGGCAGATAATCCACTTGTGGAATCTTTCTTGTCTTGTGCTGTTTTGTGATTTATAGCACCATGCATGGAAAAGAATTTGTCACCACTGTCTCAGTGAAGTACCACTGAATCCCCTTGTAGAGGCTGCTCTGGAAAAATGGGTTTTAGGGTTCAAGAAAAAACATTTTCATATTTTTATGTCTTTTTATTTATATTTTTTCTTGTTTCCCTGATGCTCTGTTGGCCATAAATCTGTAAAGATCATCCAGTTCTATCTCCCTTGCCTTAGGAAGGGATACATCATTGCTAAATTTTTGTCATCATTAATGTCCTAAGAGCAGTATCACCCATTACCAGTGGTTGTGGTCCAAATTTAGCTAATTAGCCTTTGGCAAGCCATTAATCTGGTGCCATTCATCCCAGGAGTGACAGTTGCATTTCTGAACCTTTGCTTTCCAGCACATTCCACATCCCCCCAGCCTTTCTCCCAGTCCTCTCCAGCCCAGGTGCTCATTCCCTGCATGAAAAAATGATTTCACATCTTGAAAAATTAATTCTCTGCTCATGATGGCCCTGATTAAAGACTGACAAAGCATGCTAAAGGTGGCAAAACAGCTCTGACAGGCAGACATCTTCACCTCCTGAAAGGAAAGGCAAAAAAAAAAAAAAAAAAAAATCCCTGTGGGCTGTTGCTATTATGAGATGCAGGTGGCTGAGGGCTGTTCTCTGCAGAATCAGCAGAAGTTCTCCACATTTAATAACAATGTCTGTAAAGTTAAACTGGTTGAAATGGCAGAAGATGCAATTATTGGCACTTGGACTGGATTGTCTTGAAATAATTAAGGATTTCTCATCCACAACTGATGTAGACTGATCCAGGAGTTTGGAGGTAGAAATGGTAAAGGTGTGTGTGGCTGCTCCACCCCGGGAGTGTTCAGTGCCAGGTTGGATGGGAGGCCAGGTTGGAGCAATCTGCTGTAGTGGAAGGTGTTTTCACTTGCATGTTGATGCTCTGGAGTCTCTGCTGTAAATGCAGCATCTCCTAATGGTGTGTGAGATCTGCTGCCTTCCCAAAGGCTCCCTGGGCATCACCTGGAAGGAGGGTGGCTTCTTGTCTTGCTCTTTTCTTGGCTGTTGTTACCTTGCTCTCTGCTGAGAAACCTTCCAGCTGAAGGGCTGATCTGTTTTTTCAAAGAAATAGGCTGGAGAAATCCTTTTTGGGTAATGTTGATAAAATTGAGGTTGTCTTCCTTTCCCAGGCTTGGTGCATAGACCCCAATGGACAGGAGACTTCTGATGAAGGAGAAATCAGGCAATCATGGCCTTGAGATGATTGTCCTTCTCTCACCCTGAGAGTGAGGACCCTGAGAAGAACATGTGTTAAGATACCATGGGACATTCTGGAGGGACAGATCTCACCATTATTGAATGATAATTGGAGTGAAATCATGTGAAGCTGCAAAATTGGGGCTGAAGGTGCAGCATGAACATCCTGGGCTTTTTCTCCCCATGCAAAGAGGGCAGGGATGAACACCAAGGAACAGCTAGAGGGATGGACGAGGGGGATTTTTGGGAGGATGTTTGTCCCAGACACACGTATTGGCTGTCAGCAGCTCAAAGTGCATTCCTGATCCCTCTTCCAGCAGCCTTTTGGAAACACATCTCTCAGGCCAGGTAGAAAACCACAGGATAAATAGGTGAACCTGCTGTATTTGCTGCACTGCATTAACATAAAGGAGTGTGGGAAGGGCTGAGAGCATTTGTTGGGGTGAGAGCCAGCAGAGAGGAGCAGAGCTGAATTTGCAAACACTCTTCCCGTCAGCTCCTGGGCTGTCCAGCTGGGAGCTCTTGCACTGATTTACTGCTGTCCTTGCTTCAGCCTTTGGAAATCAATCCACTGACAATTAAGGTAATGTCTGGTCTAATATTTATTTCACACTCTGGTTAATGGGCTGACAAACCCCCCACTTTTTGAAGCAGTGAGACTGTTCTGTTCTGCAGGAGGGCTGGAACTCTGGGTCATGCTTTTTTTTTCTCTTGTCCCTGTTAAAGCTGAGATCTCTTGTTGAAGCTTTCAAGAAAATTGCCAAGCAGCACTAGACCTCAGCATTTTGCTCCTGGTGAAGAAGGTGCAGCTTTTGTGCTAAATATCCCCAAATATCCATTAAAGGAGAGCTGGAGCACAAAGGGGTAGCCCTGGCTGCCTGCTGGGGCCCAGGAGCTCTGTGCTGGGCTGGCTGTGGGTTGGGAAAAGAAAAAAACCTTTGATGCCCAGGAGCTCATGTTCCTTTTCTCCACCTCTTGGGAAAGTGTGCCCTGACTTTGCTCTGACCTGTGTGTGCCTCTGCTTGTGTCCCCAACACTGAGAAATTCCCCCCAAATGCCAGGAAATGGCTCCCTTGGGGAGACACTGCAGATGGTACCAGCCCAGGGGGCTCTGGTTCTCAGCACTCAAATCATCTCTGATCTGGGATCAAACTGGGGCCCCAAAGTCCTCTGTGCACCCTATTGGGGGGCTGCCTTCCCTGGGGGACTCTGCAGCTCCTGGGAAATGAGTTTATCAGGGTCAATGTCCCACAGCCAGACTGGGAACTGCAGGTACCTGTGGGGTCTGTGTGGATCGCCCCACCTGGAGGTGGGGAATTTACCACTGCAGCTGCTGAAATACCTAACTCAGATGAGAAGTGCAGGATGGTTTGGGTTACCAAAACGACCTTTGGTTAACGCTGTTAGAAGAATACTAAATAATAACAATTTTCTCCCCGTAGTTGCCATTCCTCCTTGTATTTTTTTTTTTTTTTTTTTGCCAGTTTCTAGGTCAGATTCCCCATTCCGCTGCTCCTGCGCTAGAACAGCGCTCAGGTTGCACAATTGCAGAGGAGGGAGGAATCTGCTTCCCGAATCCCCATCTCCCCGGTAGCCTTGCCCGATTCTTCCCTTCTTCCCAGCATCTCCGGCTGGGAGCCCACCCCAGGTAGGCTGCGGGCCGGGGGCTGCGGCAGGGTGGCTTGGGGGAGCTTGGGGGATGCTGGTCCCCCCTCGTCGCGCCGGGGGTGGGACGGGGAGGCCACCGCAGCTCCCCCGGGGCGGGGGGAGGACGCTGCCCGTGTCTCGCAGGTGCGGGCTCGCCTTCCTTTTGCCGCGTTCGGTTATTTATCATCCCCCCCCCCCCCCCCCCCCCCCCCCGCCTCTTTTCCTCCTTCCCCCTCCCGCTTTTCTCTTACGCAGTGGGAGCAGCCCGGCAGCCTGGCTCTGCCCAGCCGCCCTCCGTCCTCCCTCCCTCTCCCTCATCCCTCCCGTTTCCTTAAAAACGTGGGCTCCGGGGTGCAGCCCCCTGCGCTGGCAGCATCCCTGCCTGCGAGAGCAGCCCTTTCCCCTCCTCCACCTGCGGAGTCCCCGGCTTTGTCCCGCGTCCCCCCCATCCCCCGGCCCGGGGCTGCTGGATGCGGCCGCGGGGAGCGGAGTCCGGTCCGGAGCTGCGCTAGAGGGGACCTGCCGCAGGTGAGCAGCCGCCTGGGGTTTATCGCCAACTTCGGGCTTTCCCTGCTGTTTTCTGGGGGATACGGAGCGCTGGGGTCGTGCCGGAGTCCCGGCGGCTCTCGGGGTCCACGGGCGGCAGCGGAAGGTCTGGGGGTACCAAAGCGCGTGTGGGGGCACTCACCGAGCCGCAGGGATGGGGACATGCAGCCCCAGGGAGAAGAAGGGATGATGTGTGCAGCCCGCCCGTCCCCTGCGCCGGCGGTGTGGCGATCTGCGTGCTCCCTGTGTGCTCGGGATGCGCCAGGCTCTCGGGGTTGCATCCCACTGAAATGCTCCTGGGGAGGAGGGCTGCGTTCCGTGGCAGTAAGTCACCCTTCCCCCCCGGTAATAAATCACCCCTCCCCAGCGTTTTTGATGCACTTGCCTCGCCACAGCCTCCCGCCACCCGTTTGATCAGCAGATTCTAAAGCTGCCTCTTGCTGCCCCAGGTCCTTGGCGCAGGCTGCTGCTTCAGGATGGACCCGCTCTTCCCTGCCCATATTTTTGAAGACCCCGACCTGAGGAAGCTGCTGAACGACTCCTCCATGCTCAACCTGAGCTTTCTGCCCAGCAACTGGTTCAACAACAGCACCGGGGACGGTTTCCTGCCGCTCAGCATCAAGATCACCATCGTGGTGGTCTACTCCATCGTGTGCATTGTGGGGCTGGTGGGCAACTGCTCCGTCATGTATGTGATCGTCAGGTAGGACACCAGGGAGGCTCCAGGGAGAGCCGGGAGCGGGGCAGACCTTCCCTCCCCCAATCCCTGCCGCGGGGAAAGCAGGCAGGCGCTTCCCTGGAGTTAGAGACGTGCTTTAGAGGTAATGAGGTGGCATTTGTTTTATTGTTTTGGTTTTATTTTTTTTTTCCCCCCCCTTTCCTAGGCTGTGATGAAGGTTTCTGCCAGTTTTCAGCTGCCCTCTGGTGCCTCCTAAAGTTTAACCCAGAGAATGGAACAGAGTGAGCAAATCTGCTAAAAAAAATTAGGCTTTATTATTTTTTCTTCTTCTTTTTTTTTTTTTTTTCTTTTTTTTTTTTTTTTTTTTTTTTCTTTTTTTTTTTTCTTTTTAGGGAGCTGGATGTCTCTGGGGAGGGCAATGTGCTGGGAGCATTCCACTGCCAGGGTGTGCTGGCTCCTTGATGGGACCTGTCCTTGCTGTGCTGTGTCCGGCACCCCAGCTGTGTTTGCAGGTGCTGCTCCATCTGGGAGCTGGCTCTTTCCAAAGCTGAACCTTGTTGCAAAGGAAAGAGCCTGCCGGGAGAGCTTCCTTTTACTTTTACACGAGAGGAAAAAAAAAAAAAAAAATCACAAATGTAACTCTTCCAAGCCTTTGGAGCCTGAAGACCTAACTAAGATGTGAGAGGATGCTGCAGAGTTGAGGGCAACTTCTCTGGCTCCTTGTGCTGATGTCAGGAGAGTGAGGGGGGGACCTTTGCAGAGGGACAGCACAGAGCATGCACCACTCCATCCTCCCTGCCCATTGTTGGCATTTTGAGTGTCCCTGTCTGCTTCTGCCGTGGTTCAAACCCTCCTGGTGCAGGGAATGAGAAACCTTGTTCGCCCTGTAAGTACAGAGTAAGTTTGTGCAGCTCTTAGGGCTGTGATTATGCTAAACCCCAGCATCCCCTTTCTGATCTCTGCACCCTGCATGTCAAGGAGGGAGCTTCCATTTTATCCACATCTTGGAGCAGATTCCTGGTGCAGATAGATGCTACCAGCACAAAAAAGACAGGCTGAATCCTCCAACAGAAGATGAAAGTATTTAGCAGGTATTCAGACACTGATGAGATTCTGTTCCTGCCAGGAGCCCAACTGCTTCCAAAGCACCTTTCCCCTGACAAGCTGGCTGGGGGAGAGGCTGCAAAATTAGGTCTTTGGTACCAGAGGTCAGTGAAGGACAGTCAAATCTCTGCTCCAAGGACAAAGTGATGTGACTGTCCATCAGGCTGCCTGTCTGTTCTCTTAGCTGAGCAGTTTATGGCACTGAGAGGGGATCCCATTAGCCCCGGGGAGTCTGCAGATGCAGAGAGGAGGTTTGCAGCACACTGGTGCCATGTCTGGAGAGCTCGTGTTCCTGCTCAGTGTAGTAGCAATGATTGGAGTAGTTTGTGGGTGTGTGTAAGTGTGTGAGTAGTGAGGCTCTGGGAGCTGGAAGCCCTTGTCTGATGTTGGTGATGTGTCTGCCTGGGAATGCCAGCCTGTGTGCACCAGAGGAGGGGAGTCCTGACCCCTGCATGAGCCTTAGTGTGTGCAAGGAGAAGCCTTTGCAGGAATCTTTTCCCTGTCTGCAGAGGTCTGGTGGGATGTGCACAGCAGGATCCTGCTGGGTCTGAAGGATCACCAGCAATATGAGTGACCCAAACTGGGTTCTGGACAGGGTGGGCCTGTGCCACGGCTAACCATGAAAAATAATGGCTTCTGCTCCACACCTTTTTGACTTTAATACCTTCCAGTTGGATAAATGGCACTCAGAAAAAGGAAGTGGGATTTAGCACTAGAATTTCCCATGGAGTGTAACCCTTTCTCTGTGTGTCCTCCCATTTTACAGTTTCTAAGCAATTGAAAACTGACGACAGGTGCCAGCCCAATCTCCCTCAGGTTTTTCCATTTCTCTATTTCCCTTTACTCAGAAATGAAAAGCGTGTCCTGGGGAGGTTATAACTGAGCTGGAGCATGTGTAGGAGCTGCTGTTCCACACCCATGGCTCCCTGGGACCTCAGTACTGAGCTGAGACAAGCACTGAGTTAGATAGAGCCAAGGCAATGACGCTTCTTGAGTTGATGAGTAACAACTTCTGGTTAGAAGTTTAGAATCTGCCTGGGATTCTTCTCTCCTTGCCCTGTCTGTTCAGGTCAGGAGCAGGTGTGAGGATGAACTGGACTCAATATCAAACTCTTGCCCCTGGCCATGTACAGAGATTGATGAAGAGCTGCCAAATTGTGGCTGCACAAGGAGGATGCTGATGAACTTCCCAAACACAAGGCTTTTCTCCTCACATTACAACTTCCATGCTTCATGCCTTCAATAGCACCTGGTTTTCAGTAGGTTGGAAGCTGGTTGATGGTAAGTCAACACAGGGTTTAGGAGCTCTTAATGATAAATTAATGGGAAAATGGCCAGCAAACCCTCTGTGCTGCACTGTAGGTAATGTGCACCCCAACAAGCTTTTTTTCTTTCCATGCTCCAGCAATAATAATCAGGCTTCAACATACTACACAGCCCCTAGGAAAATGGTGTACTACCTTCCAGAAAAAGACTGGTAGTGTTATAAACAGTAATTGTTTCCTGTTTTTGAAGGAGTTGGGAAATAAAAACTCTAATACCAGCACTCCAGGAAGTTGGAGGCATCAGGAAAGCTCATTTTTTTCATTCCTCCTGAATGAGTTTTCTACAGCACCAAGGGAAAAGTTTTAAAATCTCCCGGTATTTCACACAAAAGTACAAATTCAAAGCCTCCTCTAGGCTTTCCCCTCTGTTGTAGAACCCAGCCTACATCTCTATTGTATTTGGAGTGATTTAACATTTGGAACGATTAATTAATAGAGACAGTCATCATGTGACTGTCAATCCCTTCCAGTGCTGAGCAGCACTAATTGGGTAAGATGGAGAAGGGCTCTTGTTAGGAGCACAATTTCCTGGACAGTAAAGGGCCTATTGTGGGAACCTGCCTCCTCTGTGGCTTTGTTCTGCTGGCTCATCGTGGAGCTCCTTGCCAGCAGAGACGATGCCTCCCCTCCCTCCTCCTTCGGCTGTTCGCTCTCTTCTGCATATATTTCCTGTTCTGCTTCTTAATGAACGTGAAACAAGGAGCTGAACAGAGGGTTTGGGGGGAGAGTGGGGGAAGCCAGGCTGCTGAAATCCCTCCTAGCTACTAACCAAAGTCTGCAAGGCTGCTTGCCCAAGATCTTTGTATTTAGGAAGGAAAGCAAAGGGGAAGGAGGGTAGATTTTTGGCCCTGGGGGTGGGGCTGACCCAGGAGTTCTTATAGCAGTGTGACATCTCTGCCAGCCATTGGTGATCCAGGGAAGGGACAAGGTGCAGCTTGCTGTCCCTAGCTCCACCATGCTGCTGTGGGGGTCTGGAGGACTCTGTTCCTCCAGTTCAAACCCCCATGAGAATGCTGCCTCATTTCTTGGGCACTCCCCATAGCTGTGGCAGCTCTCTGTTGGGAGCCTGGCAAAATGCTGGGGATGCTCAGCTCTCTCTATGGCAGAGCACCTTTCAGAGCATTTTAAGCCATGTTTTAGGCAGTTTAGGGCTATCAAGCCCCTGCATTTCCATCTGCTGCTGCCAGGTGAAGCTTTAGGAGGAAAAATGTGATGGGGAGGTGCCTGAACCATGAGCCTGCCTGGGGATGATGTGCCAGCTGTTGTTCTGCTTGAAAACTGCCTCAGTCCCTGAGAATAGGGGTGAGGGCAGCTGGCTGTGATGAGACAAGGGAAATGAAGTTAATTATGACATTTCAGAGATGCTGATTTCTTAATAGAAAGTTTTCTAAGGGAAAAGCCTGGGCCAGCTGTGTGTCTCAGAGCTGAAATGAAGTGAGTGCTTCATGCAGTGGGAACCCAGCAGACACGAGTGAGGTCATCTGAGACCTCTTGTCTCCAGATCTGCCTCTTAGTTTTTCTTTGAAAAATAAAATAAATTGACATAAATGATTACAATTTATAGAGAAATGAAACCCACACCAAGGGTTCTTTGCCCTGGTGAGTGAGTGGAGCTGGGTGAGGATGGTGAGGTGAGCAGGAGAGGATCCTGCTGTGATCCTGCTGCAAAGGACAGGTCTGCAGCTCCCCGATTTCTGGGTCCCCATGAACCCAGGTGAGCTGGGCTCAGCCACACGACCCCAGGCAGGCACACCTGGCCCCTGCCAACACAGGTCTTGTAGCTCCAGTGTGTGTTGGAGGGTTCTTTGTTTCACCTGGCTGTGGTGAGATGGGTGAAGGGGAGTTGCCCATGTGCAGCAGTAACTCTGTGATGTTTAACACACACAGACACACACAGACACACACACACAGAGATGTTTAAGGGACTTGGTTCCCAGTGTTTGTCAGAGGGTGGGCAGTTCCCAGATGCATTCTGGTTGTCAGCAGAGGCAGATCTGGCCCATGAGCAGGGATAAGAGCGTCCTGCTGCAGGGTGGGTGCTGATGATTGCCCTCCTTAGACCAGAGCACTATTCCTGGTGACCAAGCACCTGATGTGGGAGCATCCCTGAGAGCCCCTGGGTGAGCTGCTGAAGCCTTTGCAGCAGCAGCAGCAGCCACAGAGCCTCCTCCCTTGGCATGGCAGCACCATCCCCAGCAATCCCCAGAGAGCACCTGGGGGGCAGGGCAGGGCTGGCTTTTCACAGCTGTCCCCCAGACACAGAGGTGAGACTCAAGGACAAGAAGATCATCTGTCCCAAGGTGTGTGCTCGTCCTGGCTGGCTGCAGATCCCATTACTAGCCCCTGCTAGTCAGTCCCTGTCTAGCTGGGTAATTTATAGGCTTTTAGGTGCTGTGCTGGTGGCTGCTTTTGCTGTAGTGTCTGGCCTCAGAGTCCAGACTAATTTAAATTTGTCCTTCTCAAATTCTGTGCGGTTTTTTCAGGGCCTGTTGAACCATTAAGGATAAATCATCTTGCACTGGTCAGGAGTTTCAGGCTGAGGGGGCTCTGGGATGGTGATCAGAGCAGCAGGGATGCAGAGAGTGTGGTGTGGGCGGATGGCTGAGGGGACACAAATCATGACAGAACGTGCCAATATCAGCTTCACACAACCTGAGGGCTGGGAGCAGAGATGGGAGAGAACTGGGGCTGATTTCCACCATCACAGGGTGGGAGCAGCTCAGTAAAAATCCTCTTTGAGCCTTTTCTGATCTGTTTTTCTTCCTGGAGCATGTCCAGGGATGGGGGCAAAGGCTGTCACTGCTGCTGGGGTGTGAGGTGGGGATGGAGGGAGCTGCTCAAGGTGAACAACACTGTCTGCATCCTGATTAGCTGGAGCTACACATATCAAAATCAAGAGGCTCCAAGAGGCAGAGAGCTCCTGGAAACAATGCTCAATGTTTTGCAGGGCTGCAGGCTGCTCTGCTCCCTCTGCCCCTGGTGTCTGCAGCTCCATTTCGGGTTGTGGATTTGCTGCAGCCAGCTGGTCCTTAGCCCCAGCTCTTGCCCTTTGCTGTGGCTGGGTGGAAAAGGGAAAGATGCAAAAACAACAGGTCTGCAGCTCATCCTGAGGCTCAGCCAGGAGCAGAATCTGTTCTTGTGAGGAACAGGTCCTCAAAGCCCTGAGGGCGTGTCTACACCCTCTACCTGCCCACCCTTAATCTCCTCCTCCAGACCATGCATTCCCCTTACCAGAGGGTCCACGTACCAAAAAGGAGGGGGAAGAAAAATGCTGAGCTGATATCCAGGTGTTTTTCCTCTCAGGCTTCAGCATCCGAGAGAACAGGAGAGCAGAGCAGAGCAATTACTGTTGTGACAAAGAGGGAACTGGATGGAGAGCTGAGCACCACCCTGTGGGAGATGCTCCATTAGGAAATTACCTCCGTGGCAGAGTGCAAGAAAGTGGCCCAGCAGGGAGCTAATGTCCTCCACGGAATCCACAGGCTTATCTGCAGCAGATTTGTGCTGTGGGGGAGGAGACAGAGTGCCTCCTAATGCCTGAGAGTTTAATTTTTCTCTTTTTTTTTGTGCAGAGTAAGAGAAAGAACACTCTCAGTTCTGGAGGAAAAGAAATAGAGGTTAATCCACAGAGAAGTGGTTGATTGATTTTTGTGTGTACTGAACATTCTAGAGATGTTTGGGAACATTGGCTGGTTGGGACAATGGCTGTTGGCTCTCAGCATGTAGAGAAAGTGGTGTGTAAGTAATTAAATAGGTGTAAATTAATTTCACCCCCTTTCAAGGGCGCAAAATCAGCTTCAAGTTCTATTGGAAGATGGGTTGAAGGAAGTGGTGGGACAGCCACCTCAGTGTGTCCTGTGTTGGAGCAGGGGAAGGTGGCTCTGCCATCACCTCAAGGAGGTGCTGAGCAAGGAGGCAGAGGAGAGAGATCACTGAGGGATTTTGCAGGGCCAGGCAGAGCAATTGTACTTGGACTCTGAATTCATGCTGAGAAGTGTCTGGGAGGAGTGGGGCCAGTGGGGCTGGAGGGGGTGGCAAGGAGTTGAAGATTTGCTCTGCACACCCTGAGTTAAGGGCTGGCTGAGATGCCCCAAACTTCCCAGTGCTGGGGACACAGGAGTGTGCAGGGGGACAGCTTTGTCCCCCATGGGTGCTGGATGGGGATTGGAGGTGGGTGAATTGTTGCTTTGTTTCTCCCACTGGTCAATGACAAAAAGTGAAACAGGAACAACCTTTAATTTTTACTGCTTTGCAGTGAAGTTGCTCACCACTGCTCAAAATCGTTATTCCCTTGAGTAATAATGTCAGTAACAGCAGCCAGGGTTAGAGGCATGTTGATGAATTGCCTCCAGCTCCAGCCCTCCTGGAAGGACAGACTGCAACAAACTTGACCTTTGGGAAGCTTGAGCCAGCCCAGGCAGGTTTGTGGTGTTCAGGGGAAACTGCAGCTCCCAGGAGACCTCTGCCAGCACAATCCTGGGTGACTGAATAATTTCCCAAAGCCTGAGCTGACAATGCATATTTTTGTGAGAGCTGATAAAACAGAGATTTCGCTTCTTCATTTTAATCCCCCGCTGCTGACCTGGAGGGGAAAATTAATCCACTCACAGACCCACCTCATCCCCCTGTGCTTTGCCACGATTATGCCAAGTGCAAGAACTGAAGAACAGAAAACTTGGTCAGTCTGAGATGCTCCTCTGGAGTTCAGGGCACTGGAGGCTGCTGTAATTCTCCTTAGGAAATCCCAAAGCTTTAAGCCCTGGCAGCTGCCTGGTTGTGCTGGATTTGCAAAGTGCTTTTGCTCATTCATCCCATCACAAAAGGAAAGGCACCAGTATTTTCCTTCTACTGCTTTTGGTTATGTAAGGTTGTCTGGGCTGGCTTTCTAAGAACCTGTGATTGATTTCTGGGCCAGGAAAAGCCTCACTCAGGCTTGTGTGGGGACGTCAAAGTATTTCCAATGTTTCCATCAGTGTTCACCTCCAAAAGCTTCCCTTGGCTTTCAGGGTCAAAAAGAGGATCATTCAGTTTTGCTTTCTGAAGCTGCTTTCAGACTTCTGACACAAGCCCAGCTTAGAGCTCCAAGGCAGGTAAAAAAATAGACTTTACAGTCTGGATCGTGGCTCCCCTGTCTGCTTCTCTTGCAAACCTGGCCAGGTCACCGTTTGTCCCAGCAGAGTTCAGAATATGCCAGTGATAATGTTCTGCCAAGCATTCAAATCATTTACCATGAGCTGAAGAAGTTCAGACCCTCAGGGGAGGGCACAGCACTGAGAAGGGCGGTTGTGGGTTTGCTGTTCTGAATCCAATTGGCAAAATGAGCTTTTTAGGTCAAATCAGACCCTGTAATATTTTAACACATTTCAGGCTGAAAATAGTGCAGCAGTTTACGGGTAGAAGTGTTACCCTCAAATGAACTTGCACTCTGTTAATAACATCATTGTCTGCCATTTTTGGCCGTGTTTCTGCTAAGGCCATTAGCAGAGTAAATGATGGATGAGCTGTAGTTTTAAAATTATACCTATTTGAGCTCTTACTCTGCCCATGAGAGGAATATCCTGGAGCTGAAATGTTAGATTCAGTGACAGAGTCACTGTTGAGCTTCCATTTCTGCAGACACTGCACGTCCCCCTGGATAGGTGATCACAGGTGGCTCTGCATCATTACCCAAGTGTGAAAAGGAGATGATTGCCATTAGAGCAAGATGACTCTTGCTTCGGAGCAGTCAGTTCATGTGGTAAAAGTAATATTGAAATGACAAAAAAATCCTTAAAGTAGAGTTTGACTTGTGACTTTACTCCTTTCTCTAGAAAGATCCATTGTGATGTTTTGATTTCTGATTCAAACCTAGTTCCTCACCAGTTTTTGGCCAGCCAGGGCTGGCCATTTTGCCTGCTCTGACTTGACAGCCCACATTAGCCATGCTCTCTGGCCATGAGCCCATATCAAATGGTTGATCAACTCACCCCTGCACCTTTCTAATCAGCTTACTGGCTAAAGCTCTCACCAATACCTATAACAATAGGTAGAGGAATCCTAAGGTGGCCTTATTGAAGTAATGTTTCAAGAAACACCATCTGAGCTGACAGCCTCAGGCTTTCATGGTGCTCACTGGCAGTCTGAGGGAACGATTCTCCTGCCCATGGAACTGATTGTGAAGGAACCATTTGTGGTGTTGTAGGAGATGGGCCGAACTGTTGTGTTGATAAACCTGTGGGAGGTTGAAAGGTGAGGATGGCCAATGTCATTACAGAAGAAAATACAGCATCTCCTTTCGAAAGCAGCAGAATCTGCTTCAGTAAGGTTCAGTGTCTGACCCATCCTGGTCAGGTGGGAGCTCTAACCATTGCTCATTCCTGCGTTCCAGATTCACCAAGATGAAGACAGCCACCAACATTTACATCTTTAACCTCGCCCTGGCTGACACCCTGTGCCTGATGACCTTGCCCTTCCAGGGAACAGACACGTTCCTGGGCTTCTGGCCCTTTGGCAATGTCCTGTGCAAGATTGCCATCTCCATTGACTACTACAACATGTTCACCAGCACCTTCACGCTGACGATGATGAGCGTGGACCGCTACATCGCCATCTGCCACCCCATCAAAGCCCTGGACATCCGCACGCCCCACAAGGCCAAGGTGGTCAATGTTTGCATCTGGGCACTGGCTTCTGTCTTCGGCATCCCCGCCATGGTGATGGGATCTGCGGAGAACGAGAACAACGGTCAGTGAAACTGCATCCAGCAGGAGGGAGGTGCTGCTGGGCAGGAGAGCCCAGGGGGAGGGGTGACAGTTTCATCAGTGGGGTGAGGTCTCTGCTGTAAAATCATCTTAACTCTGCCCCTGCCTCTCTGTATCACTGCTGCCACTTTTCCAGTGTTAAATGTAGAATTGTCATGTGAGGAATTGAACATTAAACATAGAATTGCTATGTTAGGCTGGGAAAGCCCTCTAAGATCATCAAGTCCAACCATTAGCCTAACTAACCTAAACTAATCTGAACGTGCAGATGCTTTTCTACTTGATCTGCATTTGCTGATCTTCCTTCCCATTTCATTTTGCTCTTGCAGAAATTGATTGCCTAATTAAGCTCCCTTCTCCTGTGGACTACTGGGATCCAGTGTTTGGCATCTGCGTCTTCCTCTTCTCCTTTATGATCCCTGTGTTGATCATCACCATTTGCTACAGCCTCATGATCAGGAGGCTCAAGAACGTCCGTGTCCTCTCGGGCTCCAAGGAGAAGGACCGGAACCTGAGGCGCATCACCCGCATGGTCCTGGTGGTGGTGGCCGTCTTCATCGTTTGCTGGACTCCCATCCAGATCTTTGTGCTGGTGCAGTGCTTGGGTGCCAAGGCAGAGAGCGAGCTGGAGCTGGCCATCTCCTGCTTCTGCACCGCGCTGGGATACGCCAACAGCAGCCTGAACCCCGTGCTCTACGCCTTCTTGGATGAGAACTTCAAGGCGTGCTTCAAGAAGTTCTGCTTCCCCACCGCCTTCAGGACCGAGCTCCAGATGTCCAACAGGATGTGCAGCATCGCCAAGGATGTGGCCTACGCCTGCAAGAACTCGGAGGGGACTAACAATCCGGCCTGACTAGGCATGGAAATCCCCATGGTGGCTGTCGCCCAGCAGAGTCCGACCACCCCCACGTCAGAACTAACTCAGATAACGGCCCTTTAGCAGGACCTCAGAACTGAGAGGTGAGAAACCAAGCAAACCATTTTGGGGGTTGGGAAAACCGGATCCTGCGAGAGCACGCAGAGAAAGTCAGCCCATTTGATGCATTTTTAATTCCTGTGCATCCTGCACTAAGGAACGTGTTTGAAATCAGCCCATTGATTCCTGCAAAACCCTGGGAGTCTGCAGCACTATTGAGAGTTTGGGAATCAAGGGTTTAAAATAGGCATTGCTCCTGGGGCTTACACTTCTGCTGCTGGGAGACAGACAGAATGTGAACTCTTGCATTGCTTTTTTCCTCCCTGGGTGGAGATGTTAACAGCTTGCCTGGCTCACCAGGCGCTCGTGTGCGGGTTTTCCTCCTGTGCCATCGCTCTGAAATCAGGCTTTGCTGCAGCCAAAGTGGGCAGGAGCCATCAGACAAAACCCAAGATCATCTCCAGGATGAGTCATCGTGCAGGGAAGGATGCAGGGAGGGAGAGGAGGGAGCTGACGGGAAGAGAAATTCAAACTGCTTTGGGAGGACAGAGCCAGCTCCCTGCAGATGGGATCTGCAGTGAAACCCCCTCTCAGAGGGGAGCAGGGCACGGAGAAGGGACTGCCAGAACTGATGATGTAGCTCCAAAGAGGAGGAAGAAAAAAAAAACTGAGGAAATGAACACAAATTTCTCATTTACATGCTGCTACTACTTTTCTTTTTTAACTCTGTATTTGCAGTGTAATAATGGACAGAATGTGTCTGTATATACGTCTGTAGTGGAATAGGTGCAGATACATGGTATCACCTTACCAAGCATGCCTTGGGCATCTTCCTCGGTGAGAGGAGGAAGGAATGAAGTGGCCTATAGACACATGTATTTATGTATAGGGAAAGCCATTTTGGGGAAGTCAGAATGGCAGCTCTTCCAGAAGACGTGGACATTCCCGGTGGGAGGAGGCAGCCTAAAACCGACCCATCCACTCTATATGGGATAAGCAGGACACAAACCACACAAACCTGGGGTTCTGGGGCTTGTTTTATGTTTTTAATTGAAATGGCACCCACAATGCTGAAAGCATATGGGAAATGCTGCCCTGGTACCACCCCTCCTGCCAGCCATGGATTGATTTTCCTCTCTGGAGCAGGCCAGAGCTTTGTGGAAAATAAAATGTCCTGTCATTTCACTTGATGACAAAAGCTTCCCCAAAGAGTTTCACCACTTGAGTGCCCCCTGTGCTGGGGAGAGCAGCAGGCTGGGGTTGTTTCTGTAGCACAACAGCCCAGGGAAATCTGGGCAGTGGTGGCCAGTGGTGCTGATGGGGGAGCAAAGCACCAGCCTCCACCTGGAGATGGGAGGTCACTTCCCACATGAGAACCAGCAGTGTCATCTGGACTGTACAGATTCCAATGTGAATATATTTCTTGTGCTCTGATCGATGAGATTCTGTATTTTTAATGTATTGATTTGCCAATATTTTAATGCTGTCATGTTCTTTATATATGCTGTACAAAGGAATTGAATGTTATATTTCTATGTAGAGTGTTTCCCTCATGGTTGAGCTTAAAATATAGATGCAATTCCAGTGTCCCAAGTGTAGTAGGACCCAGATCCCTTGTAAACTGCTCAAGCTGGGAGGATTTTGATGCTGATTCATGTTTGATTGGGAATCTGGATGTATACCAGAGCAAGCTTTGCAATTAGCACTTCCCCATACTGATCTGGAGGGAGGAGGAAATCTGGGCACTTTAAGCACTTTGTAGTGGATGTTAATCCCCGAGCCCTCACCAGGAAATCCCATATAAACCCCAGGCATGTGAAGAACAGCCCCGTGAGAGTTGTGCTGCTGGCAAGCTGCATCCATGCCTCTGGAACACTGGGTTAGGTGGGATGTTTGTGGGTGCAGTACCAGCATTGGGTGACTTTGGGTCTGCTCAGCCCTCAGCTGTGGGATGGGATCTGGGAATGTTTGGGGCTGAAGCTGGGAACTGACTGCCAGGCTGCTCTTACCCTTAGGGAGCAGGAGAACATCCATTAGTGGCTGGCTAAGGAACCAGCCACACCCCCTTTGTTGTTCTTGGCTGGGTTTTTAAATAGATTTATGTCCTTCTGAAGAAAAAAAAAAAAATATATATATATATATACCCGTGTTTGGCGTTTTTAAAATATGGATTTTGTTATAATGACTATGCTGCAACGATCTTACATAATCAAGTACTCAATAAATGTGTGTTTACCAAGCTTTTGGGCATTTCCACAGCCCTTGCAGTGAATGTGTTTAGGCATTCTGTTTAATGCTCAGTGAAGTTTGCTGTAAGAAGAGCAGCAAACACCTGGAAGCAAAACTTTAGTGTAACTGTGCCTTTGGAGTTACAGGCTCATGGTCAGCTGGATGGCTTTAGTGCTGGCTCTGTAATTCTCTTTGGAAGTGGTTGTGTTGGTGTGATTTTTACAACTGTCGCAGTGTAAATGACATTTAGGTGGCTACTTGTGTGCTTTAATAAAGGAAAATAAAACCCCCTGTGCTTTGGAAGAGTTCACTGGGTGGATTTGGAGGGTCTCAGCCCATCCCTTTTAACTGAGATCTGTGGGAACTTTTGTTACACAGACAACTTGGTCTGTAGTTAAGACAGGAACAGAAGATGAGAAAATGCTGGAAAATTGGGCCCCTGGGTCTTGCAAAGGGCAGATATGATGTGTAGGCAGGACAGCACTGCAGGCAGCTGCCTGCTTTTAGAGGTGAAGTCTGCTGAAGGATGAAAAAAAACCTCTTCCCACCTCCTCTCCCCACAATTCCCAGGAGTTATGGGGTTGGGTGTGACCTGGGAGAACAATAAATGGCAGAACTGCTCTCAAAATAAGGCCAAGGCCATATTCTGTAGGAAAGATGGATCAGCCAGTGAGATGTGCAATAAGCAAAGGGCTTTCTCTCTGCACAGAGATCAATATTCCTACCCAAGCAGGTAAATATCAGGAGAGGGTTTTTTATTAGCAGTGGTGATTTCCTTCCTAAAAAAGAAAAAGTAAATTGGTGAGAAATAAAAATGAAAATCTTTATTTTTCTTCTAGTTCAGTTAATTATAAGTATCCAGGGGTGAATTCTTACAGCAAAACCATAAACCTAAGTGCTTAATTCAGTATTACGGGATTTATTAATGTACCAAGTATTCTCTCTGCTCCTGTTGGCTGAAATCAAGTTCTGGAAAAGGCTGAGGAATGGATGAGCTGGAGACTGAGCTCTCCCCCAAGCAGCTCCTTGACTCTTGGTAAATCTGGGCAGATCTCTGGCTTTGCAAGAATCAGATCTCCCTTCCTCTCCCTCAGCCAACAACACTGCCCCTTCCATCAATTACAACTTCTAACAGCAAAAGTAAGGAGCAGGATTTACACTTTCACTGAGGTTTGCATGGACAACACCCCCAGGCACATGGTGGGGTTCTTGGTGTTGTTCTCTGCAAGGCCAGGAGTTCGTCTCTGATCGTTGTGGGTCCCTTCCAGCTCTGGGTGTTCTGTGGTTTATGGTTTTATGCCGTGGGAAGAGCTGATCTGGAGACATGCTGGGTTACCCTTTACTGAGCTGCAGGTCGGGGCGGGGGGGGTTGTTTTGGGTGAAATTCAGCTGAAATCCCTCTCCCCAAGCCCAGTGCCCACAGCAGCCACAGTGCCTTTCCCCTGCTCCAAACACCTCTGGCCCCCAGGGCTGGAGACAACTTCAGCAGGTGGGAGAAACCCCAACTGCAGAAAGACCAAAGCTGTGTTGGACCCTTGTGATGCTCCTGCTCCAAAGCTCCAGGCTTGCCCTGATGAAGGCACTGTCTGATGCTGAGCAAGTTGCCATGTCTGTTTTCCCAAGATTTTCATGAGAAGCCAGACTGTAAATAGGTCTTTCTTTTTAAAAAATATATTTTTCCTTTTTTTTTTTTTTTTTTTTTTCTCCAGGGAGGTTTGTTAACTATTTAAAGAGCTGTCACTGGGTTCCAATCTCTCTCAGGATACTCTGGAATATCACTGCTGGATACATGTCCAGAGAAGGATGCCTCTCACCCTGCAATGCTTTATAGGGAAGGTGGCTACTCTCCATAGTTAGATTTTCTTTTTTTTAAATGAAAAGAATCTCCACCAGCAGCTGGTGTGGGTGCAGCCTTTGATATCCTCTCAGAAGAGACACTCAGACTGGCAGCAAGGCAGGCTCTGCCAGAAAAACTCCAGCTTGCTTTCCCACTCATTTTGCTGTGCTTCCCCTCAGCTATTTTTGTGGATATTTATGCAAAAGCCAATTTCTGCTTCCTTCAACAGGAGAATCTCCTTCGGACACATCCCAGGCTGCAGCCCTGATTGTGCATTCATGGCTTCACGCCGTGTTTGCCCTGTGGATCTCTGTGGCAGCAGAGCTGCCTCGCTGTGACTCTGCAGAATCAGTTGGTAATTGATCTTCACCCCTGATCTTCACCTCCCAGCCCCTGCCCAGGGCTGTCTGAAGGACCAGATCTTATTCACCAGCCTTCTCCTTTGCTGAGGAGAGTCACGGAGCTGAGATGGGAGGGATGGAGGGCAAAATCCAGCAGCAACAGATGTAGGAAGGAAAGCTGTCCCATCTCCGTGGTGAGGACTACTTGTGAGGTGGGGAGGCTGAAGAAGGGAGAGAAGGAGACAAAGGGAACCTGTTGGAACAAGTCCAGAGGAAGCCACAAAGATCCTCTGAGGGCTGGAGCATCTCAGCTACAGAGACAGGCTGAGAGAGCTGGGAGTGTTCAGCCTGGAGAAGGCTCTGGGGAGACCTCAGAGCTCCTTCCAGTGCCTAAAGGGGCTCCAGAGGGCTGGAGAGGGGCTTTGGACAAGTGTCTGGAGAGACAGGACAAGGGGGAATGGCTTCAACCTGCCAGAGGTCAGGTTAGATTGGATAGTGGGAAGAAATTCTTCCCTGTGAGGGTGGTGAGGCCCTGGCACAGTTTGCCCAGAGAAGCTGTGGCTACCCCATCCCTGGAAATGCTCAAGGCCAGGTTGAAAAAACCTGGTCTAGAAGAAGGTGTCCCTGCCCATGGCAGGGGGTTGGAATGAAGCATCCTTTAACATTCTTTCCCACCCAAACCAATCTATGATTCTGTGGTTCTGTGAAATGGAAGGTGGGAAGAGTATCCCATAAGCCAAAAGTCCTGGTGCTGAGTGAGAAACAGAGATGAGCTATAAGAAAGTAGAGCATGTGCTGTATGAGGCTGATGGATGTTTGGCACAGGGTTTTTTGGACCCCTTCTTGTCATGTTTGAGCTGCTGCATGTCTATTTTGAGTGGCCCACAGTGGTGCACCTGCCCTATTGCCCATTTCGACAGGATTCATGACACCTTTGCTCAAAATGTGGTAGCAGAAGTACCAAGGCCATAGCTCCTTTTGGAAGAGGGAGTTTTAGGATTTTTCCAAGCAAGGGGATTGCTATTAGACTGGGTGCTGTTAAATCAAAGAGTCCCACGACTCACAAACTCCCTTTGTTCCTGCTTTCAGCACTCTGAAGCCTGGATAGATTGCATGACAGAATGAAATAATCAATAAATAGAGCAACATGGCTCTGTATCTTGGCAACGATGATGCTGCTGAACCATGTAAACTGACTTTGCTCTCTCTCCCTTAGTGCAGAGATCCTGTCTGGCTGCAGGGAAGGAGTGATGCTGGCTCTCCACAGTGCTGGGGGCAGCCCCTTCTCCAGGTTTGCACTTCAGCAACCCCAAAACTCCCTAAACTGTCCCTGGGTCAGAAAGTGCACAATAATATCCTGCCCCAGCTGGGATCACCCTCACCCCACAATACAATGTGTGCCATGTTTGGATTCACAGAATCTCCCAATCCTTGAATGGTTTGGGTTGGGAGGAACTTCCAAGATCATCTAGTTCCAGCCCCTTGCCATAAGTAAGATTCTCAGGAATTCACCCTTCCTGTGGCTGAACAGCTAGAAGGGCCTCTGAGAGGAAATCATATCCTGCTCAACCAGCCCACTCTTGAAGAAAAAGGGGTTTTTCCTCCAGTCTGTGTTATTTCTGAGAGAGGATGTAGCTCCAGTGCTGATGGAGTCTCCTGCTGCCAGCAGTGGTCAGGGAGAGCATCGCTGCCTCCCTCTCCCCTCTGGCTCTGAAGCCAGACAGGAAGGGCTGGAGCCTGGAGCAGCAACAGCAGCAGCACTGCCAAACAGCACATTTTCAGTGTAGTGAGATGAAGAATGATCCTTCAAGAAACCAAGCAGGAAACTTGATTTTTCCAAGGAAACCATTGAAAGAGTCAGCATCTTCCCCTAGACTGGTTTTGGCTGCATTAGATCACCATTTTCCTGACCACAGAGAGGAGCCCAGGCAGAGCCTGAGCTGGCTCTGTCCATTCAGTAAACATCAGTTTCTCTGTGTGTTTCCAGCCTGGCATGTGCAGTGAATGCTCCAGGAAAAGCTCATGCCATGCTGATTTCATTCAGTGACGAGGAATAAAAACAGAAGCTCTGTAGTCAACATGAAATTAAGATTAATGGCTTTTCAGGTTGATTTCCTCTGTGTGAAGCAAACCCCGTATTGCAATTTGGCTATTTAATGTTTGCTCAGTGTTAGGCATTAATAGCAATTTCTCCACATGCACTTGCTCACATATTTTGGAGTTTACCCCATCTCAGCCTTGCACTGCTCTTGCTTTGCTTAACCACAGAGGAAATCATAGAATCACAGGATGGATTGTGCTGGAAGGGACCTCAAATGTCATCTATCCAACCTTCATGACATTGAAATTTCTGGAGATAATCACCTGCCTCCAGGGACCTGGCGTAAAGGGGCAGAAAACGAGCCCAGCCCCTGGTGCTGGTGTTTACCCTTGTCCCTGTGTTCCAGAGGTGACTGGGAGGTGGCAATGGAAATCCAACCAGGGCTCTCCCTGTGGTTTGCTTTGGCATCTGCACTGGGGTTTAATTTGCATGTGCTTGGCTGGAAAATTGTTTCATCTTCTGGTGAGTGCCAGAGATGCCACAGAGCCCTTCTGCCTGGGGCTGTGCACCAGGATTGTGGAGGATGAGTTCAAGACCAGGCTGGGTGGGGCTCTGGTTAGTGGGAGGTATCCCTGCAGGTTGAGTTGAAACTGGATGATCTTTAAGGTCTCTTCTAACCCAAACCATCCTGGGAGTCTGTGATTCTGTCATTCTGTCATTCTGTGACTGTGATTCTGTGATTCTGTGAGCTGACCAGCCCCATCCATCCTGAAATAATGGCCATCAGCTTCACATCCCAGCTCCTGGGCAGCGTGGATGAAGGAGCTCAGCTGGGTGTGGCCACGGCATGAAGGATCCTGTTGAATCCATCACAGGGATAAGGGGAATTTAATTACATCCATAAGATTTCCATCAATGCTAAGCAGCAGCAGGCTGGGTCTCAGGGGAGATTTTTCATTGCATTGAAATCTGACTTTGTTAATTACCAGTCTCTGATCTCATTTGAGGGTTAAGTTTATGAAACTGAATCCTTATTTCTCTGATTTCCTTATTCAGCTGGTTTATTGAGTCTTGTACAGGGAATGGTTTGGACCTTAGAAACTCCCCAGGCATCTTAGACTTCTGGCATGAGCTGTGCAGGAGAAGCATTGGAGCAAGGGGAGGTGATAGAGATGTGCAGAAGTCCTGGTGAAAGACAGAGAAAGAAAACACATCTCAGGAAAACTGAAAATGGGGACCAAGGTCTTGCTGCCACGCTACAGCTTATTTTACCCCCAAAGGGAACTCCCCCTTCCCACATGGGATGCTGGTGGCAGCACCCAGAGCCCCTATTCCACCCAGCCAGGGAACATTGTGGTGGGGGGCTTTAGCAGAGCAAGATCAGCCTTTGGTGCACCCCAGGCTGTTCACTTCCTCTTGGGGAAAGCTTCCCATCCTCTGTTTACCCAGGAAGCACCAGACTTGGCTGCAGGCAGTAAGTAGAGCGCCTGGTTTTTATCTACACATCAAATTTACTTTTTTTTTTTTTTAAAGAGAAAATAGCCTCTGAACAGCCCTTGAAGCTTGGGGCTAGTGTCTAATTCCACTTGAAGAGCTTTGTTAGATAATTGCAGTATTTTTCTGAGAGAAAATAGAACAATCGAGGCTTGTAATTAAAAGCCATTCAGGCAGCTTTGATCCTTCTCTCTGCATCTTCACTTACCAAACACAAATGCCAACAAGGACTCATGGCAATATTTACAGCCACTGTTCTTGGCCTTTGCCTTTAAATTAACTCCTCTTCCTCATTTCCAGTCAAAAGGAGGAGGAGGAAGGGAAATGTGGCTTGTGGCTTTTCAACAGGTGTTTTTTTTGGAAAGATTTTTTTTTTTGGAGGATGCCTGATATCATAGAATCATGGAATCATTAAGTTTAGAGAAGCTCAACCAGTCCAACCATCAATTTGGCCACACGATCACGTTCACCACTAAACCATGAAATGCCACATCCACAGGTTTTTTGAACACTCCCAGGGATGGTGACTCCACCACTTCCCTGGGAAGCCTCTTCCAGGGCTTGACCACCCTTTTGGTGAAAAAATATGTCCTAATATCTAATGAAACCTCCCCTGGCATAACTTGAGTCCATTTCCTCTCGTCCTGTCACTTTGTGATGACAAGCCTGGAGATCCTCTGGAGGCCTCGAAGCTGCCACAGAGCAAGAGTTTATCACCCCAAAACTGCCTCCAGGCACAACCTCAGCTGCAGTGGTGGTGTGGATGGGGCAAGACCCACACGCTCTGCCGTGGGCAGGGAGCTGCCAGGGCCATGTCCCACAGCCCACAGAGGATCCTCAGGTGACCTCCTGACTCACTGTGAGAGGAAATCCCACCTGTGAAGTCCCCTTCCCTTCAGCAGCAGTGGGAATGTCAAACCTTGATGTGCTGAGACCCTCTGAAGGCACCTAACTGGGCTTGTTTCTCCCAGAATTGACAGTGAAGCCAGAGGATCACCATTTCCTTGGGTTTCTGGTGGGAGCATCAGTGGCTCCTCAGCACCCAGGGGCTCCCAGCAGTCCCGAGGAAACAAGGTGAGTGCTACAGATATCAGGCTGTAAAGAGAAGGGACAAATTCTCTTTCTTGGATTGATTTGAACAGTGTCTTTTGGAGACCCACCCTTCTGCTTCTCATCTTCTATAGTCCAAGTTTTTGCTTATCCACGTTTAATTTTTATTTTCATCTTTTTCTCACATAAAGATGCTTCTGAGAGCCAGGCCTTCAACTCTCAGTGGGGGATTATTTCTTTTCTCACCCGAAAGTCGTGACCAGCCTTAGGGAGGCAGTGTGAGACTGTCTAAAACCCAGGGGATTAGACCTTCCCGGGAGAGCAAGCTGCAGCACAGCTCGGATGAGGACAATTGATCCAAGCAGCCAATATTGCTGCAGCACGAAGACTTAAAACAGCAACAACTGCTTCCGACCCCCCGCTTTAGCTCCGAGAAAGCCTGCAGTGGGAATGTGAGCCCTAATTCCTCCTCTGGGGTAGGAAATGGCTCCCAGGGATGACGGAGCAGAGTCCTCCAGGGCTGTGTCCTCACGGGTGTGACAGAATGAGGGAGGCGGTTCCTTCCCGGAGCAGGAACCTGCTGCTGCTGTGGGCAGGGGCAAGAGGAGAGGCTTCAGCTCCTGCCGTGCCCGGGGAGCTGTGTGGCTGTGCTGCACCTTTGCACCCATTAGCACACCCCAGACTGTCCCAGGAGGAAATTTCCCCGGCTTTGAGGCTGAGCTGGCTTCCCTGCTCGGTGCATGTCTGGCTGGGAAGGGGTTAGGAGGAGGAGGGAGCCCTGAGGGTTCCTAATTCAGCCTCAAGCGACCCTGCAGACCCCAGAAGTGATGCTTGCTTTAGGAGGGGATTTGTTCCATGCATTGTTAAGGGGGTTTCTTTCCCCGCTTCCAGTCTTCAAGATGCAGCTGATGTGGGCTGGTGTGACAAGCCAGCCCCAGCAGTGGGCGGAAATTCAAAGGAACGAGCTGGCGTGCGGGGTTTCCCTGGGGGGATCTTGTGCTGGGAGCGGGCAAGCGTCTCCTTGGAGGTGTTTCCTGCTCTCCCAGAAGGAGCCGAAGCAGCTGGGCTTCGGATGCTGTGCCCCGAGGGTCTGCCCAGGCACGGGAAGCCCGAATATGCTGGCTCCCCTCAGGAGCAGGCTGCCGGGCTGTGTGTGAGGCTGAAGAGGCTGCGGGGATGCAGCGATGCTGAGCCGAAAGCAGAGAGTGCCGCTCAGCGCCGCCGGGCTGAACCGCAGCGCCCACCTCGGGGCTCTCCGGAGCGCCTCGGCCAGCGCAAACCCGGCTCTCCTCGGAGCCTGGCACCCACACCAGGGGCCAACACTCCTGCTGGGTGTTTGACATGCAGAGAATCCTGGATGCAGCACGATGCTGCCGTAAGGAGATGCTGAGATGGGGCTGCTCGTGCTCGGAAAGGGAAGCCCCAGGGGATAGAAGCAATGTCTGTAAGTGCCTGCGGAGGGTTCTGAGAAGAGGCAACCAGACTCTCCTCGGCGATGTCCGGTGACAGGACAGGAGGCAAACCCCAAAATATGGGAAATTCCATTAGAACATAAGAAGGAAATTCACTGTTAGAGTGCTGAAGTACAGGAACAGGCTGTCCACAGTAGCTGTGGCAGCTCCATCCTTGGAGACCTTCAAACCCAAGTGGACACGGTGCTGGGAGGTTTGACCCTGTTTGAGCCATGCTGTGGTTCTGTGACTCTCACGTCTTGTGATTTAATAGCAAAAGCTCCAGCAATATCATTGTCATGTCTGAAAGTGGGTAACTCTCACTGAAAAGATCCTTTCCATCTAAAAAAATACGGTAGTTTTTCTATGTAATAAAATATATCGCTTTTCCTAGAGCCCCAATGCCAATGAGCAGGGATGTTTCAGCTGATGAGGCAGCTTGTGTGAGAGGTGACATAATTTGAATCAGTTTTCTCACTCAGACAGGTTTTTCCACCCGGGAAAAGCAGTGCCAGCAGGTGGCAACCATGCTGAAGCAGAATTCCTGGAGAAGTTTTGCCTGGAAGAATGTGTTCTCCTTCGTTGTTCTCCCACAGTTAGCACCTTAATATGGAGAAGGCAGCAGAGTGGTCTTGTATCCACACATCTGTTTTTAGTTTTCTATAAATGAAATTGCCATCCTGTATGGTATCGAGGGATGCCAATTTTGGTGTTGGGATGCTCGGGGCAATTCAGTGCCCAGAGCTGTCTCTCCTGGGGTCTCCACACACACTCACCCATTGCTCTGAGAGCCCTTTTAAGCTGAGCACTGCAGTCTCTTCTTCTTTTGTGTTACCTGTCCTGCACTTTCCTGGGGGAATTTGGACAGATAAGAGTGGAGCTTGGTACCTGGGATTGGGGGAAATCTTGAAAGAAATATTTTAGTTAAGACAGCCTTCCTAAAGCCAGTACCATACAAACTTGGCATGGCTAAAGGGTGTGAGAATGAGCTTTCCAAGCTTTCAGTATGGAGTTTCTGATCTCCAGACTCTCCCAGTCAAGTCCTGGTTCTGTTCAAGTATTTTGACTATTTATCTGTGAAAGAAGGAACTTTATATCTGCAGTGCTCGGTAGAGTTCTTCTTATGGCTTACAAAACATGTTAATTTTGTTACAAACCTACTGTGGTTTATTTTATAATAGGCAAAAGGCAATATGTATAGCAAAGGCATGGCACAAGTAGCATAAATTTTCTCTTGTGAAAGAAGAACCAGTCTCTTTTTTCCCCCATGAGGTTTATTTCATTACTCACTCTTAAATAAATATGTATTTGACACTTAACAGGAACAACTAATTCAAAATAATTTCTAACACAAATTCTCACAGTTGTCATAGTATTTGTATGGTGTGCTGTTTAGCAGTATTTTTGAGACTCAAATCTTACTTTTGGTCTAAATTTAACAAGTCAGAAAAGAGGAAATTTGTGGTGGGGTGGAAAATGGACATCCTTCAAGATCAAAAGAAACCATAAACACACAGGAACGTACATGAACATGAAAATAGTTTCTTTTTTCTTCCAAATACTCATCTTCTGTTTTATTGATGTTTCACTGGAAGTGCTCATTAGCTCTGCTCCATTAAACAATCCTCCCTAATAACACAGTGATAAAGAACTGAGCTTTGCACTCCTCTGTAAATTGGTCTCCAGCCTGTCTGTGCTGTACAGCAGATGGCAATAAAGGACCACTCTGTGGCAGGAGCACACCCCTGAAAAGGAAACGTTCTATCCTTAATAATTCAGAGGGTGAAATTAAAAATCAGGGTATATAAATGCAACTCTGGGAAGCTGGTAGGACCAAAGAGAGGAAACACAGGAGTTTCAAGTGAGCAGGACAAACCCTGTTGCTGATGAGGATTACAAACAGACCACACATTACATGTAAACGAAAGAAAGGATCTTGTGCATTCATTGGCCGCCCCTTCAGCCTGCAAAGTTGCCCCTGAAAAGCTCCAGAAGGGCAGGGACCTGCCAGCCCCAGCCCCCTGTTCAAGAAGTTCTGCATTCCAGCAACTTCCGGAAACTTTTCCGAAAACTGTCATCCAGGAAAGCGTACAGGAAAGGATTCAAGCATGAATTGGCATAGCTTAGGCTGGTGATGAAGTAGGATATCCCAATGACCATGGAAGTCTGGGGTAAGTCAGTGGTCAAAGCCACGATGGTGGCCAAGTGGAAGGGGGTCCAACAGAAGAGGAACACAGCGAGAACTATGAAGACCATAATGGTGACTTTCTTCTTGGCTTTGTCCAGGGCTCTGGCATTGGAGTTCAAGTGCATGTTCCTCAGCTTGTAGAGCATCATGGTGTAGAGGATGCAGATGGTGGATACCGGAATGGCAAAGCCAAGGATGAGGGTGTAGATCCTGCTGGCTTTGAACCAAAACCTCTCAGGCTTGGGGAAATTGAGACCACAACTCTTGATCTCCAGGTCGTCGGTGTAGACGTTGGCAAAGATGATGAAAGGGAGGACTATGATGGTGACCAGGATCCAGATGCACAGGCTGACAATCCTGGCTGCTCGGTACGTGCGGTGGGGCATCCTCTTGGACCTGACGGTAGCCAGTACCACCAGGTACCTGTCTATGCTCATCACTGTCAGGAAATAAATGCTGGAGAAGATATTGTAGTGGTCGATGGACAAGATGACCTTGCAGAGGATTTCTCCAAAGGGCCAGTAGCGGAGGAGGTGCTCCACAATATTGATGGGCAGGACAAGGGTGAACAAGTCATCAGCGATAGCGAGGTTCAGGATGAACATGTTGGTCACAGTCTTCATCTTGGGGGCCTTGAGGATCACATAGATGACAGCAGTGTTGCCTGTGAGTCCCACAGCACAGATCACAGAGTAGATCACGGGCAGGACAACATAGAAATCAGCTGCCTGCTCTTGGAGGGTGAAGTTGAACCTCATGCTGTTTTCCAGGTAGCAGCTGTTGCCTGCATTGCTGCAGGAGCTGTTCAGATCATCCCAAAAGGAGATGTTTCCCATGCCTATTGATCACAGACCACCCTCAGATGCCAATGAAAGCCTTGATAGCCCAGAAGTGACAGGTTTTTTGTTTGGTTGGGTTTTTCCCCCCCTCCTGTGAGAAGCAGCTGTTACCTCATTTAGATGCAGCTTATTTTCAAATGTGAGTTGTGTGGCTTCATGGACCACCTAACTTACCTCTCCCCCCTGTTGGAGAAGTTAGATTTTGAAGTGATGAGGGGAGAAAAAAATGTTTTGAAGACATAAGGCTCCATGAACCAAGCAAAGAAGAGAATCATGACTTTCTAAATAAGTCAAAGAACTCTTCTTTCCGAGAGCATTCCGGTGAGCTTTGGCTTTTCTTTGCTGGGGGAGTTGAGTGGCTCCCGTTCAGCTGTCTGCAGTGACAGTTCTTCTGGGGCTGGCAGGAACAAGGTGGCAGAAGAGGGAATTTTGTGCCTGGCTGGCTGTTCACAGCCCTTGGAGGACCTGAGGGATGGCTGCTGTTTCACCGGCACAGCGCTGGCTTTCAGTGCCGGAGCAGAAGCGTTCCGGTGGTTAATTAGCGCCTGCCTTTGTGTCGGAGTTCAGGCTCTTCATGGACTGACATTTCACAAACAATGAAGAAGTTTCTGACACTGCTACTCCCCATTCCCTGGGTCCCCTAGTAAAAGAAGGAGGGGGGGGAAATAGTTCAGGGAATATTTCTGAAATTAACGGTTAAAGGGGATTACCCTGCAATCAAAGTAGACCTTTAAGCAAGGGTGGGCTATGAACTTAATCACTATGAAAACCATCCCCAGTACAAACAACTGGCAGCACCCCATATTTGGCACAGATGGACAGACAAACCTGTAAATCTCAGAAGTTCAGGATTAATCAAGGAAGAGGGAGAAAAGTACCCTAAAAGCTAATCCACTTTAGAGACACAGCAAGAATCATCCCATCTGTAGCAGTTACCACATCCATCACTATTTTCTGACCCATACTTCCAAGAATTCCTCCACAAGGAAAGAACAAACAACCGACCCCTACCCCCACCGGGAAGATCAAAGGTTTGGCAACCGGTCCCAGGCTCTGCAAAGAGAAGTGCCTCACTTCTCTTGCCTTTTGTTGCTGCACTGCAATAAAGTGAGCGGGACCGCCGGCGTTGGGGATGGAGGGCTGAATTGCCCCTTACCTGGGAAGCGTCTCTGCTACCTCCTCCAGCACCTGCTGCTTGCACTGGTGAGCCTCTTCCCTCTAATCCAAATTGGAGGAGGGTCTCTGGGTTGCTGACGTACCGGGATTTGCAATCAGATCAACATGATGCTTCTGTGTGTGCGCGTTGCGTGTCTGAGCAATTAGCACTTGCTCAGACCAGGGAAGGCGGGGGAAACAAAGATTTTTCTCTCTGCAGGATTATTAAAATAGTAAATACGGTGGATATTCCCTTCAGGAGTGAGGGAGATGTCGAGGGACACAGGCAGCACCCAGGACTGGCTGAAGGAGGGATGCATGAAGCGGTGGGAAGTAGGGGGTTAAACTGCTTCCATAGGGAACAGTGGCTGGTTTTAACAAGGGGAGTAGGAGGAGGGTGAGCAACATCACAGCGTGCAAAATAAACAAATAAACAGACATACCTTGCCAGATCTGTGCTGCTTTTGGCTGCTCTGGGGGAGTTTGGCCGGGTTTCTCCAGCTGGGTCTTTGATCCAGCTTTGGAAATGCAATGAAATCCTTCAGCTGTGCATCAGGAGATGCAGGAGTCCCGCGAAGCTTGTCGGAAATGCACCCCAGGTTGTAGAGCAAGAATGTAAGATCAGTTTACCAGCATGCCCCTAAAGAAAAAAAAAAGAAAGAAAAAAAAAAAAAAAAGAAAAAAAAAAAAATAAAAAGGAAATCAAAAGTCTTTTGATTCTCCTTTAGTCTTTTAAATGTTGCCTGACCTTTGTTTCAAGACAAGGCAGGGGAAAACACAGGCATCCATCACTCCCATGCCTGCCTGTGCGCATTTAACCAGGAGGGCAGGCTCATAGATCTGAACCATGGAGCCAAGAACTGTGTTTGACTTTGCTCCTCTTCTTTGGATGTTTTTATATTCTTCTGGCAAGATTATTGTGCACCAGTAGTTGGGTGGGAGTAAAACATTTCATTGCACTTAAGGCCATGGCTATAACTGACTTTTCAGCAGATGGGATTTTTTTTTATGCCCAATGTATAACTCTTCAAGATATTTTCTGTATCTTGGCCAAAATCTAAGCAGACCTTAGGTTTAAGGAAAATGAAACAGGAATTATTGTCCAATTATAATGCCTAGGAACGATAGGGATGATACTTCAGATGAAACACCCCTGGAGCTTTCCTCTTGCCTGTTTTGGAAAAGCTGGTGTGGTTTATAAGGAGTTGCAAATGAAGCAAGGCAATGATAGGTCTGCAGGGGAAAGGCAGTTTCCAGGAATTGCTGTTGTCTTTTTCAGAGAAGAACATACAGAAAGGCAGAAAAATTCAGGAGAATGTGATGTTACGTTTGCTGATCTGTAACTATTCCCTGGGACAAAAGGGTTTGAAAGTATTTTTCATCCATAATCCTTTGAGGCTGTCTGTTTTTCAGCATAAAGTAGTTCTCTGGTCTCTGGGACAGCTTAAAAGCTGTTCTTTCTCTTCTCAAACTCTATTATCTTAGAATTGGCATCATGCTGCCATGGCCAGGGGTCTGTGCCTGGGTGCTGTGTGTTTTAGGGGCTGTGGTGAGGGGCTGGGAACTGAGAGGGGCTGCAGGGGCTGTGGTGCTGGTGATGCTCCTTTGTGCTTTACCCTCTGCCTTGTGCCTTACTCCTCATTATCCGTAGTGAGCATGCTCTCCGTGCCTTGGTTAGGATGTGCTTGATTAAAATAACCCGTCAGAGATGAGAGGGAGACTAATTAAATCTTATTGCCTGGTGTGGGTAGAGGGGCTTTTGCTTATATGCCCCAAACAAATTACTGGCACCTGCTTTCAGAGCTCCTTGCCTGGTTCTCCAATAAAACTTGTTTGCTTTGGGGAGAACAATTGCCAACAGATCTAAATTCATGTAGGAAATTGCTTTGCAGTAGGAACTGTTCCACCAACAGAGAAAATATTTCCTCTGTGCCTCTGGGGCCAACCAGGGCCAGAGGCTGTGCACAGAGGAAACAGATCCATGTATATTGGTGTGATGGGGAGTGCTTGGAGACAAGGCTGAGAGAATGTTTTATTCTTCTTGTCTTCTCTGACTGGGCATCCCTTGATTATAAATGTTACAGTGGCATGAAGCCCTGAAAATCAGGCACTGATTTGAAAATGCTGCTACAAAGCACAAGAGCTGTGTTTTCCCTCAGAGCTGCTTGGATCTAGTTTTGTGCCAACAGCTCCATCATCAGCACAGTGCAACAAGGACAAAGGTTTTATTCCTGGCAAATCCACGCCATGGAGATGGACTTTGCCTCTTGAAGCCCATGTTCACACTGTGCAGCTTGGGTCAGCTGTGCAAACAAAAAAAAGGCACAGGGAGGGAGCAATCCCTGCCAATGCGAAATCAGTGGTGCATTATTGCCTTCATAAAGCTGATGTGCTGCTGGCTCCAGACAAAGCCCATCCACCATTTTGGAGTCATGGAGAACCTGTTTTGTTGGGCTCCTGCTGTCAAGGAGTCAAGTTCATCTCAAGGACACAGATATACAATCAATAGTCTGTTTACCAAAACAAAATGTTCTCGGCTGGCTGTCTTGCAGTCGCTGGTTATTAAGGTGATTTATTTGTATGAAGTGTTCAGGCTTTCAAAAGCATTGCAGGTTAATAATAGAATCAAGGAGTAGTTTGGGTTGTAAGTGACCTTTAAAAGTCATCTAGTCCAACCCCCCTGCAATGAGCAAGGACATTATCAAGCAGATCAGATTGCTCAGAACTGAACCATCCAACCTGACCTCGAATGCTCCCAGGGATGGGGCATCTACCACCTCTCTGGGTAACCTGTGGTAGTGCCTCAGCATCCTCACTGTAAAAAACCCTTTCTTACACCTAATTTAAATCCACCCTCCTTCTGTTTAAAGACATCCCCCCTTGTCCTATCACAACAGGACCTGCTGTCCTGAGAAATATCCAGAACTGATTATGTCAAATGGGCTGTAGTTGCTTCTGGCAAGGTAAGTGTGCCTGGTCAGGCTACTTGTAGGATAACATTCACCCACAAGCTGGGATGTCCTCCTGCTTCCCCCCAGAACCTTCCCAGCTTTATTGAGCCAGCCTGGCTTAGACAGGTGATGATGCTCACCTTGTGGGACACCTCAGGGAACCAGTCATGAGCTGCATTTTTTCTGAGGGGTGGATCTAGGGCAAATGTCTCCATCGGTAAACTGGTGAACTGTGAGCAGAGAAAGTGCTTTTGAATGGTGATAATTGTCATGGATCCAGGGGCTGGTGACACATCCTGCTCACCCAAAAGCTGCAGTGAAGGCAAAGGGGTACAGGAAGCGATTTAAGGAAAATTGGAGTAATGAGCCTTTAAACGGCCCGTTTTTGTCAAGGAAAGTACATATCAATAACTGCCCTGTCTGTCTCTGCAGGGGAGCAATCGACACAAAGGCCTGTGTTAGCAATTTCCCCAGACCAGCTGTGATGGGGAATAAAAGCTGTAGCACTGGGAGCTGGTGGGTGGCTGACTGAAGCTGTTTGCTCCCTGCAAGCCAGGAAAGAGGTTGGGAGGCTCCTGCAATAGTTTTGCAGTCGCCCCAGCCTTTATTCCCAGCACTTCTTGGAGACCCTGGCTCTTCTACCACACTTTCCCCAGCCCCGTGGAGGTGGCTGGGGCCACCCAGAGGTGCCACCAGCCATGGAGGGCAAGCGGCATTGTAAGAGGCTGCCTGGCTCCCAGCAGGAGCTGTGCTGTCAGATGTCTTAATTAAAAGAGCTCTGGTAGAGTACTTGTGACAGTGGGAGCAAGGACATGGTGCCAGTCTTGCTGCAATTAATACTTATCTGTGAGAATTTAGAGTGCAAACAGAACCCTGCTTTAAACACCCTCATTTCCTCTCCCACTCCCTGCTGGTCTGGCTTCAAGCAGCCTTGTTCCAGAGAGAAATTAAAATCTGCTTCCATTCCAGGATGCTTTTATTCTCCAGCATTTTCCCCTGCTTTTCTCCAGGGCTGGAAGTGAGTGTGCACTTTGGCTGGTTTGCTGCCCTGAGCCAGCTCAGTCTGTTCAAAGCAGAGCCCTTTGGAAGAGGGAGTTTTCTGCAAGTGGACTGTCTGCTTTTTCAGTGCTGCTCATTGCCTTTGTGGGGTGTGAGGGGCTCAGGGTAGTGGCCTGGGACTTTCCTTGTGTCAGTGCTGCCATGAGGAGTGGGCAAAAACCGTCCCATGGCTCTGACTCTGCCAGAGATGCTGCTGCCTCATCCTCCTTAACTCTGGAAGTAGGAGAAGCTAATCTGCTGCATCAGTCTAAGGATCGATTAGTCCTCTGGACTTGGAGCTTTTGTGCTTCCCTATCTCGGAGTTCTTCCATCAGCCCATGTGAGTGACAGCTTTTGTGTAATTTGCCTGGGGGGCCTGTGAGGAAAAAGCTTTGGATGTGATGGGAGCTGGTGCTGCAGTACTCCGGGGTACAGCTAATTTCCTTCTTTTGGTGTTCCTTTGACCATGGAGATATTAACAGGGTTCTGTTTCCTGCTGGTTGCCTTTATCAGGTGTGCACAGAGTGTGTGCAAGAAGGTTCTTCAGCACAGCTGAAGATTAAGACATAAGGAGGAATCCTAGTTTGAAAGGGTGAGAGCAAAACCAAAATAAAAGGATGTTTTTGCCCAAAGTTAGAGTGAGTCAGCAGGTAGGAATCAGCTTTTCCCTGGATCCATATCCTTCCTGTGCTGCTGGCAGATGAGGGTGTCCTGCAGTGCTGTGATCCATCAGCATTCCTGGCTGGAATATACATTATTTAGCTGCTATTAAGCTGGTTGTAACACAGCTGCTAAGAGCCCTTGGTATCTGCCATGTCCAAGCGAGATGAGTTGTCACTTTGACTTTTTTAATGCCACCTGAACTGTCACTTGTGAAAAGTCACCCTTTCTGTCAATGCTTGACCTGCTTGGAAAAGCTTTGAGTCTTTACAAACAGCAGCACTGCAACAGGGCTATAATGCATCCTTGGAAAAACAGCCGGGAGCCCTTCAGAGATGCTCACCAGGGAGCAGGCTCTGTGCAATATATTCCAATATCTCTAAGCAACAGCTTAATGTGTTGCCTTGTCTGCTTAAGTAGCAGAGCTCCTCTGGCCTAAAAGCCTCGTCAGCAGAGGGTTATGGAGTGCAAATTGCT
Source organism: Phylloscopus collybita (assembly GCA_027886175.1). Taxonomy (NCBI): domain Eukaryota; kingdom Metazoa; phylum Chordata; class Aves; order Passeriformes; family Phylloscopidae; genus Phylloscopus; species Phylloscopus collybita. The sequence goes on along the minus strand of JAJNNQ010000027.1, from coordinate 6,654,337 downwards.
GCTGAATGAATTTGCTGCTTTGTTCACTCTGGTTTCCCCTCCCTCTTGTGTTATGACAGTGAAATGACTCATCTTCACCTTGATATCATGTTTTAGATAAATGGTCTAATATTTTGTGCAATGTTCATTGTAAAAAAACCCCAAACCAACAAAACAAGTGAAATCTGTCTTCTGGTGCAACATTTTCCAGTTTAATTACACAGAGCTGGCAACTTTCTGAATGCTCTTTTGGCCAACAAACATTGTGGAGTACGAGGTTTACAATACCATCAATTTTTGTAAGGAAAAAAAGGGAAAAGCAGAAGGCCTGGTTTGAGCTTAGTGAAACTTGATTCTGGCTTTGGACTGTGATCATTTATTAGATCTCTCTTTTAAAATTAATATCAGCCTGACCTACTTAAATAGAACATCGTAGTTCTTGTGGCCATGTATACGCTCATGAAAATTCAGTTCTAAGAGCTTGAGCCTTGTTGGTTATGTCAGTGTAATGGAGAAATATGTAAGTTGGATAACTAAGGTGAATTGAGTAGGAAATGGTGTGCTGTAAAACTCACAAAAACAATTTAAAATGCAAAAGATAAAAGGAAAAGGGAAGAGGTTACTGCAAGATGAGGCTTATGGCTGGTGCTCTCTGCTCATCTGCACCCCATGGTCATGGCCATAGTGGGGATGTTTGAGCAGGTGAGGGAGGGACTGGATTCAGTGTGGGGCCCAGAAACAGCCAAAAGAGCAGTGACAGTCAGGGACACCTGGTTCTTCTCTCTTTAAAATCCAATTTGAGCCCCAAAGCAAAGCCCCCAAATTTAATTTTCTGGAGATTGAAGCTGCAAGATCCTTGACTGGGCTTTCAGAGTGTGCTGGGTAAATAAGGTCCCCATCAGAAATCATATTGATGCAGATTATAGATAACCACACCAAAAAGAAGTTTTGGATGCTTGTGGAGGAGAAGCAGAAAAAGCAAAGAAATAAAGATGCACCTGTGAGCATCTTTAGATGTATTTTCCACAGGGAATAATTTCTGAAGTGCAGAACTTGCCAGGCCATGCAGGGCGAAGGGGAATGATTTCAGACAAGTGCTGACTGCGTGGGAGAAGGTGTTCTGTGTTGGAGGGCTGAGTTATCACTGAAGTTTTTCACTTTTAATACTTGGTAATATTGTTGTCATTTTATCAGTAAGGAGCACACTCAGGCTCTGAGACATCTCCATCTCCACCTGCTTCAAAACTCCACTTGAGGGCAGAGGAAAATTAATTCTGTGTAAATGACCTGTTTTCACCAAGTTCTTCAAACTCTTTCTGAGGCTCCTTGCCATGAAGTTGATTTTCTATTTATTTTTTTTTTTAAATAAAAAGAATTGCTTTCTTCTTGCAAATGTTAAATAAATTTCTTCCCTGCCTGGGATGTCAGGAAGTGCAGGAGCACATCCTGTACAAAAACACTCCCCAACTGCATCAATAATCTTTTTGTACTGCTCAGCGAGTCCTAGAAAACTGCAGAGTAGTTTTGTGTCTCTGCAGGTTACTTGGCAATCAATTCTCCATATCTGATAAATCCTAATTTACAGGGAGGATGTGACGAACTCCCTCCTCTGCAATCAGGAGTTGGCAGTGCCCATTCTTCTGTGGGTTTGTGGGTTCAGCAGAATAGTATCATAGGAACAGAGGTGTTCTGCAGCATTCCTGCTTGATTTGCTCCTCATTTTGTGGGGCAGACAGCAGCCTTTTCCACCCCTAAAAAGGGCAGGGAATTTTCTGGACTGGGAAGAAAAGCATCCATGAGAGAAACAGAATATGTTACCTATGGTGGCTGTTCCCATCTCTGTTGTGGGATTTCCCTTCCTTGCTGCCCTGGGGCATCTGAGTTAATGCGTGGTTTGTAGTGATATTGTCCATATTGAAATCAGTCAAAGAGTTTGCGGACTTATTTCCAGTATGAAAACAAACCCTGTTTTGCTGGTTGTATAAGGGGAAAATTATTTCAAGCTGAGAGGGGCAAGAAAGGGGTGAGAGACCAGTGAATTTTTTCGTGTGGCTGCAGGGAAGGAGACCAGTTGTGGCACGGGGGATGCGTTGTTAACTAAAAACAACAAAATCAACCTAAATAGTGAGTGAGCATCACTTGAGCTGCACCACTGTCAGTAAGGGCTGGATCTCTCCTGCTGCTTCCCTGGCCAGAGGTGCTTGTGTGGGGCTGGTTGCCCCTGTCATTTACCTTTCGATTGCACAGCCATTTCTTAGAAAATAGTTGGCTTTTCAGACTCTCCTGAGCATTCAAGTGGGTCCAGGAGACGTGGCAGTGGGCTGATAAGTGGGTTTGGATGGTCTTGGCTGTTAGGTGTTGCTATGTTTCCTGGTGCTCCTCTTTGTGATGGAGCGATTAGCTCGTCTCCAAAGCAATCCCGGGCATGCTGCTTTTGTGGAAGGCAGAAAAGCTCAAGAGAAAAATGTGCTTGAAATTACCTGTTCTGGGGAATGCAATCACTGCGAACTTTCTGCTAGAAACCACTTGTTGAACAAAGATGGGGCCTGAATTAGGGATCTGCTCTTGTGGGGGTCCCTTACACTGACACAAATCCCTCTGTGTGTCCCCAGAGCGTTGTTATCCCACGGGAACATGTTACTTCAGGAATCTCCTGGCAGGGCAGGGAAGGGGGATTTGACATCACAGCTGCATGGCTGGGAAAAAACATCAAGGCAAATTCTCCTTTTCTGTCCAGGAAAGCCAATGTGTCTGCCTGCTGTATTCCATGAGTAGGAAATCAATTACTGAGGGATTTCTGCTGGGAGATTTGTGCTTTATGAAATTCATGCCGGGGGCAGAGGAGGACTGGGGAGCTGGAAACGATAGTGCTGTCTTCCTCCCCTCTGCTGCTTTAATTGTTTGTAATGATTTAATAAGCAGCACTATTCTTCCCTGCAGCAAACACAGGCATGTGGCTTTTTATTACCTTTATTAGGGCCTCTGTTTGGAATTTGTTTGCTCTATTTCCTTCTTTGCAAGCTTGGTCCAAAGCTTGGCGAGGTCAGTGTGAAAACTGGACTTTGTGCTGTCAAATTTCTGAATGCTGAGCCAGCACCAAACCTGTGCAACTATATGGGAAGGAAATAATAAGGACAAATGACATAATTTAAACAGGGAAATGCTCTTGGCTTTGGCACTTTATGTGCACAAATGCACACCAGGATGGAAAGAGCAAATCAGGTACAAGCTCCCAGTATTTGCAGAAGAATGAATGGAAATTACTTCCAGTTTAGACTGGAAATTAGGAGAAAATTTGTACCCATCAGAAGGGTGTTGAAGTGGAGCAGTGAAACCCCAATTAAAGGCTTTTAATGTGGAGTTTTTTGGATGTTGGGGTCTTTAGAAGCAGATCTTGTGAATCTTGTGGGTGATGCAGGTGGCTTGCCAAGGGACCGTCCCTGTCCCATTCCAGAGACCTGCTTCCCTGGTCCTGCAGAGTGATTTGGGTTGTACCTGATGGCTCAGCAGAGCTTGGGGAAATGCCTCTATGTTTTTTGGATTTGAATGGCATTTGGGTCAAATCGAGTTTCTCCTCTGAGGGGTGGAGTCTTGAGCTTTAATGGGTTTAGCTTGAACATTTCTTTAATCTGTCCCCCACACCAAAAACCCCAGCACATCCCATGCTCCTCCCACTCTGTGTCTCCCACAGCTATGATCCTCAGAACTTTTCCCTTAAACTAAAAGAACTGGAAATTGTCTGGGTTTTGTTGCCTCTTGGCAACAAAATTGTCTCTTGTTGTGCAGCTCAGGCAGAAAGAAACTTCTTCAGTTTGCTGCAAAAAAAGTGTTTTGCTTCTCTTTGTGAAGGACAGGGAAGAAGCACTTCTTTATAAGCTGAGGGAGCCAAATCAAATCCCCTTATCATTTTGAGCAAAATACCCAAGTTATTTATGTTGAAAGTAACACCAAAATTTTGAAGAGATCTTTTGAGAAAATATTTCTCTTGGTGACTGATTATGAGTCAGTATGGGAAGAAACTCTTTGCCTTGAACCACTCAAAACAGTAATTTCTTCCCAAAGAGTAGATGTAATTACATTTTCTGTGTGACAAAAAAGTAGTAGTGGACCAAAGGAGCTCCAAGCCAATCTCCATTTGATGCCAATGACTGAATTAAATAGACGGGGTTCCTATCAGCTCTGCCAGACAAAACATTGCTTTTGGGTTATTGGGGGTTTTGTCAGAAATCTTTGTAGCATGAATAGTTCATGGACTTATCTCTGCTGGCTTCAGCCATTCCTGCTGTCCATCATATCTTGCTATTATAAGGCAGCTCTTTTCATTATATTGTCCTTTAATTCAGGTATCTGAGCCTTTTTCTACTTCTAGCCCCAGTTTTCAATAGGACAAACATTTTCTTATCTGTGAGTGTATTCAGTGGTGGCCACACAAGTGAAGGCAAGGAGCTGGCAGGTGATAATTTATGAAACTTTCTATAATGGGAAAAACTCAGCATTCAATTTCCATGTCCTTAGAAATTTCTATTTTTATTTCTTTTCCTTGTTTCTTGTGCTTTTTGTGGCCAGTCTGAGTTTAGTGCTTGGAAATGCAATTATATAGATCCCAATTCTTTTGAGACAAAATAATCTTGTACATAAAACCAAATAAATTCAACCTTCCAATATTAGAGTAGTTTGACATCCAGGCTTGGGGACCTGGCAGTCATTAGTGCCTGGCCAATCTCAGAACACAGAGTTTGTCTAATTTAGGTGAAATTTCATTACTTGGAGACAAAGTAAAATTGCCTCCTCTTTGCTCAGCACTAAAATCCATCTAAAGCTGGTTGCCAAGAGTTGCTGCAGCTGCTGAGTGAAGGGTTAAACCCCTGCAATGGCACCATGAAATGGCAGACCAGGAGAGAAATATTAAAAAAATGGCATTTCCAAGCATTGGCAGGCCCTGATGTTCTGCTGTTGGGTTGGTGTTGTCAAAGGGGCTGGCTGATTTTGATGGTTTTAGAGGTAGTAACCTGGGCAGTGAAATGCACCTCAAGCAGCATTTGCATCTCTGATCTCTGCAAGTGCCTTTATCTCCCTTCATGCTCCTCAGCACTGAAATCCTGCAAGGACTGAGTGAATCTGAGGCCTTGGGAAGGCCCAATAGTGACAGATTTTGGTGAGATTTGAGTCAGGAGATAAAAGCAGCAGCAGAAGGTGCTGTAATCTTCATCCTTGTGCTCTCTGGCATGCTGATGCAGCGTGAAGGAGGCAGGGATTCCATAAAGCACCTTCTGTATTGCCTGTGGGAGAAAAACAAGTAGAAAATTCTTTATTTTCTTACAGTTTCTGCTGCACCCCAAGGCAAGGCTCTGCCTCTCTTTGTTCCAGCTGGTGCTTCCAAGCTGTCCTCTGTGATTCTTATTTGCAAACCACCTCTCTGACCAGCTAACACTTTGCTTTAAAAATTCAGAAACATGTTGACGGCCTAGCAGGTCCCAGAGCCGGGGAGGAGGATTTGAGATGCAAATTGCATCACAGAGTTGTTAGAGTGGGGAAAATGTTGCATCCCTCCTGTGCCTGGAGCTGCTAATCTTGTTCCAAACATTGAAAACCTCTTCAGCTTCTCTCATTATACCTAAATTTGATTACTACTCTGATTGCACACCTCTTTCATGCAGGCTTTCCCTCTCTCCTTGGCTGGACTTGTCAGGCCTGAGAAGAGAAATTTTGTCAAGCCTTGGGACAATTCCCATCATCTATCCCTGCTCCTAATGCTGCTTTTAATTATCTTGGGAACCTGAGCATGAGGGAAACTGGGGAGAATTTAGTCAGAGGAAGAGTGAGGCCCAAAGTGTAAAATGCAGAGTCTGGGTTACCACAGCCTGCAGTGTTTGTGGGGATTTGGGCCATGCAAACTGATGTTTTTCTCTGTGAATGGCTGATTCCTTCAGTGTATCTCCTCTGGAAATTCCTGTGCAACAAGGCTGGTGCTGGAGCTGCAGCCACACAAAGTCCCCCAAAGCTGTCTGGGATGCAGTGGGAATAATTTCTTTGCTGCTTTTGATGAAAAGTTGTGACATGGACCTCAGCGTCAGGGAGGTGACACATTAATGCTGCTGCTGCAGGGCCCACTCACTGTGTGTGGAGACAGTTCAGGAGAGGATGAGGAAAAGCCAGGCTGAAATCCCATGTGCTGCTGAGCTCTATCAGAAACTGCTTGGAGTGAAGTCTGTGCAGTGACTGGGAGAGGTGGATAGAAGGGACAGCTCTGAGAATTGTGTGCTACATCAGTGATGTCCTAATAATGATCTTTGCACAGAGATGAAAAAGTATCAGTTTGCATGGCCTGAATGTCTGGGTCTGGAAATTCTGTGTGTTGCACAAGCTGTGCTGAGCTCATCTGGCTCTGAAATATCATCTCTGCACCTTAGGAACAGCATCAGAGTTGTGAAGAGATTAATAAAAATCAGTCATCACCCAGAAGCCAGCCGTGGCAATACACATCTGTGGCAGGCGAGCAGACCAAGAGCTTTCATGATTGTTCATGGAGAATGAATTCAGTACTAAAAATCCTCTCTCTTGGCATTAAAGTACTTTTGTTTCAGCTCTGCCCCAGACTATCAATGCCAAGTATTTCTCTGTGTGATTGGGGGTGGGTTCTGCCCCCGTAGCTCTCGGCAGGTTGGTGCTAATGAAAGATGTTCTGGAGGGTTCCGATGTTTTGGTGCCCAGGCAGGGAGTGCAGAACAGGGATTACAAGTGCTGACATTTGCTGTGCTAGAAAGTCCAAGGGACAAATTTGTGCCAATTAATATCATGCCTTTAGTTGGGAGGATCAATTCTTGTGCTTGTCCCAGAGTCTGGTGACAGAGGGGTTTCCAAAGGAAATCTTGGCCCATGTAGGCCACAGGCCCCTGTGCTGCAGCTCCCTCCAGGCTGGCTCCAGCCCCTGAGGGTGCCCAGGAACAGGGGTGCCACAGAGGGGTGTTCCATGTGCTCCCAGAGCACCCTTCTTAGTCCTAGGGCTCCCCAGGGGAGAGCCATGGATGAGGCTCTGCAGGACCACACAGGCTCAGCCCTGCTCCATCATGGGATACCATGGGACAGGGCACACTGGGATTTGCCCCTTCAGACACCAAGTGTGTCCAGAGAAACTGCAAGGTGAGGGTGACCCCTGTCAGTGGGAGCCCTCTGTGCACAGGTACCCCCACTCCTGGGGTGGCTGTGCCAGATCCCCCAGGGAACTCCAGCCCTGAGAACCTGGAGCAGGTGGAAACCACAACATTGTAAACGCTGTCTGTGCCTAAAGCAAACACAAAGAAAACTGGGATGTGAAAAAGAAAGACTGTTTATTTCCAGAACAACAGCAACAACAATGAACTGCAGAACATTTTTACATTGTAAGAATACTTCTAACCTTAACAATCTATAGAATATGTTTATGTAATAACATCTCTAACAAAACTATATGAAACCTTAAAACCTAACCTCTAACAAAACTATATGAAACCTTAAAATCTAACCTCTAACAAAACTATATGAAACCTTAAAATCTATATCCGAAAAAGAACAACAAACTCTAAAACTTATATACAGAAGGCTGGCATCTCTGTCTGGGATGTCCCTCAGACCTGAAGGAAAAGCAAGTGCCATGGTCACTCCAGTCAGCCACAGAGGCGTGTTCCATGTGCTCCCAGGCTGGCTCAGGCTGGCACAGTAGGTCTCTGCTGTCAGACCTGAGCCAGGCTGGGGCTGGGGGCTGTGCTCTCTTCTTGTCCTCCTTGACATCTACCTTCATGGCTTCCTTCTTGTCCTCCACAACATCCACCTCCATCTCTTCCTCTCCAGTCTCCTCTCCGTCCACTTCCATGTCCTCCTGTGGATCAATCTGTATATCCACCTCCATGGCTTCCTCTTTGTCCTCCTTCACATCCACCTTCACAGCTTCCTTCTTGTCCTTCTTCACATCTACCTTGACAGCTTCCTTCTTGTCCTCCTTGACATCTCCCTCCATGGCCCTCTTCTTGTCCTCCTTGACATCAATCTTCAAGGCTCTCTTCGTGTCCTCCTTGACATCTCCCTTCATGGCCCTCTTCTTGTCCTCCTTGACATCTCCCTTCATGGCCCTCTTCTTGTCCCCCTTAACATCGAGCTTCATGGCTCTCTTCCCGTCATCCTTGACATCGACCTTCATGGCCCTCTTCTTGTCCTCCTTGACATCTACCTTCATGGCTTCCTTCTTGTCCTCCACAACATCCACCTCCATCTCTTCCTCTCCAGTCTCCTCTCCGTCCACTTCCATGTCCTCCTGTGGATCAATCTGTATATCCACCTCCATGGCTTCCTCTTTGTCCTCCTTCACATCCACCTTCACAGCTTCCTTCTTGTCCTTCTTCACATCCACCTTCACAGCTTCCTTCTTGTCCTTCTTCACATCCACCTTGACAGCTTCCTTCTTGTCCTCCTTGACATCTCCCTTCATGGCCCTCTTCTTGTCCTCCTTGACATCAATCTTCATGGCTCTCTTCATGTCCTCCTTGACATCGACCTTCATGGCCCTCTTCTTGTCCCCCTTAACATCGAGCTTCATGGCTCTCTTCTTGTCATCCTTGACATCGACCTTCACGGCTTTCTTCTTGTCCTCCTTGACATCTCCCTTCATGGCCCTCTTCTTGTCCTCCTTGACATCTACCTTCATGGCTTCCTTCTTGTCCTCCATGACATCTACCTCCATCTCTTCCTCTCCAGTCTCCTCTCCGTCCATTTCCATGTCCTCCTGTGGATCAATCTGTATATCCACCTCCATGGCTTCCTCTTTGTCCTCCTTCACATCCACCTTCACAGCTTCCTTCTTGTCCTCCTTCACATCCACCTTCACAGCTTCTTTCTTGTCCTCCTTCACACCAACCTTCATGGCTCTCGTCTTGTCCTCCTTGACATCTACTTTCATGGCCCTCTTCTTGTGCTCCTTGACATCTCCCTTCATGGCTCTTTTTGTGTCCTCCTTGACATCTACTTTCATGGCCCTCTTCTTGTCCTCCTTGACATCTCCCTTCATGGCTTCCTTCTTGTCATCCTTGACATCTACCTTCATGGCTTCCTTCTTGTCCTCCACGACATCCACCTCCATCTCTTCCTCTCCAGTCTCCTCTCTGTCCACTTCCATGTCCTGCTGTGGATTAATCTGTATATCCACCTCCAACTCTTCTGCTACATCTGTGACAAACTGCAGAGGCAGCAAAACCTTAGAGTGGGGTCCCTGTCCCACACCATCCCCACAGAGCTCCAGCCAACCCAGGAAGCTCAGGGGTGTCCACCTGCATGGAATGGCAGCATACCTTCCCCAGGACAAAGGTGAGCCTGCTGCAGAGATGGAGTGCAAAATCCATCCAGTCGGGAGCTCTCAGGGCCACTGCAGCCTGCAGATGTAACAAAACCTCAGAGTGGGCTTTGTGTCCCACACCATTGCCACAGAGCTCCAGCCCACCCAGGAAGTCCAGGGGTGTCCACCTGCATGGAATGGCACCGTACCTTCCTCAAGGCAAGTGTGATGCACATGCTGAAGGGATACATCCTGGCAAAATCCAAGCAATAGACAGCTTTCAGTACTGCTGGGGGTATCAGGGAACAGGTGAGAAGCAGGGTGATAGGAGCAGGGTGAAGGGTGGGCTGACACAACGGCCAAGGGCTGTGTTGTGCTATTTGCTGGACCTTGGGAGTTCCAGTTGAAACATGGGCTGTGACATCACAATGCCCTGAAGTGCACCGTGGAGACCATGGAATGATGGAACCTGTGAACGGCTGGGCTGGCACAACGGCCAATGGTTGTGTTGTGCTCTTTGCTGGAGGTTGGGAGTTCCAGTTGAAACATGGGATGTGATATCACAATGCCCTGAAGTAGACCGTGGAGACCATGGAATGATGGAACCTGTGAACGGCTGGGCTTGGAGAAGCCCATCTAAAGATCATCTTCTTCCAACCTGAGCAATATTCCCACAGGCCATGTTGCTCAGAGCCCTGTTCCCACCTGGCCTTGGATGTTCCCAAGGACAGGGCATCCACAGGCTCTGTGAACAGCCTGGGTCAGTGCCTCACCACACTTGGTGTAAAAGAGCAACTTCCTTAGACCCAACTTAAGTCAACCTCCTGCACTTGAAAGCCATCCCCCTCTCTTCTCTCACCACACGCCCTGTTGAGCACTCTGTCCCCATCTTTCCTGTGGGACCCTTCAAGCTCTGCACAGCTGCAGTGAGGCCTCCCCAGTGCCTTCTCCTTCCAGGCTGAGCATCCCCAGCCGTACATGGAGAGCAGCCAGTCAGATCAGTGGGATCAAGGCTGGAGGATGGCAAAGAGCATCAGGAACTGAGAGATGGGAGCTTTAGGGCCAGGCTTGTCTCTTAATGCACAAAATTAATAATGGTGGAGGGGAAGATGGTGGGACACTGGCTCTGTTCTAACTGGTGAATATTTTCCTTTTTTTCCTTCTTTTCTGTCATGCTGACCCAGGTTTTGCTGTTTGAAGGGAAGCTTGGCAAAATATCCATTGTCTTGTCCATTTGTGGAACACTGAGCAGAGTCTGGGCAGAGCAAAACCTGCAACTATAGTGTTGATCCCGAGCCTGGGGGATGCAGCTAAACCCAGTCAAAAGAAATTTCTGGAAAGTTGAGCCTGGTTTACATTTTCTGGAGTTTGGCTGTGCCAATTTGAACAGTCATTTGTAACAGAGCAAACAAAAAAACTCATACCAAAATAGAAAAAACCCAAACAAACCCAAAGAAACCAATCAAACAAATCGACAAAAAGCGCCAAATAAAACCAAAGGGAATGAGGAGTTAATATTCATTGTGAGGATATCACAGCAGGCGAGTGGCTGCTTCCTACAGGATCACCATAAAAAACCCCATAGAACAGCTGCTCCCAAATGTACCCACCAGGAGAAACATAAAAAGTGATACATGGCAACTTTGGGGGCAGCTCTGCATCAAGGTGAAGGATGAGCAGGCAGTGGTACAGATGCAGCATTCCCCACCCTCCAGGCTGCTGTTTGCTCCTGATGAAAGAGCCTTGCAGGACTGTGGGCCCTCTCAGTGCAATGTAAATCATTCCCACAGCTCTCAGCTGAGGCACTGGCATTTCCAGAGTGAGGTTCAGGCACAATCCTGCTGCCTGCTGAGCTTCTGTGGAAGGTTCTGAGCATCTTCATGCCTGGAACCACAGAAGAGCTCTCCCAGATCTGGGTTTTCAGGGGAGGTTTCCACATCCCTGTGAGATTTGTTCATCCCTCCAGACATCTGATTTATATACAGTCATGCATTTGGGTTCCTTCCTTACTCCCGTGTGCCAGTGAGCAACCATGCACATGGATGGAGGGTATTGTGTACAGGCAAATTTATTCCTGGATTGCCATTTTGCTTCGCTGTCCCTCAGTTCAAACATGGTCCTTATCTAGGAAGGACCTACCAGAAGTGTGTAGGAATTTTGGCTGTGAAGAAAGCAGAAAGCACATTTTCTACACCAAATTCCCAGCTGCTGCAGTTTCCCTGGCAAAACAGTGATTCCCATTGATCTTCCTGGGAAGAATGTGAAGTCCTATGGAGAGATCACAGGTCCAGCTGGCCTTTGGCTTTGTGTACCTCATTTCACATGTCCAGTTCCAAGGGCCATTAAGAGAGGCTCGTGTTTGCCTTACTGCCCAGAGGTGCTGTAGTTATTCCCAGGAGAAAACCAAAAAATGACTGTCCTGTGGTGTGGTAGAAATCTCACCACAATTGTGACTCTGAGCAAAGACAGCCAGTGCTTTTTGGGGCTGTAACAGCTGAGAGTGTGGCAGAGCAGTTTTCATATTATTTTTAGAGTCTTGAAAGCATTGTTCCCAAAACAATCTTTCTCTCCTGTCTTCTGTTATAACCTGTGGAACAGAGAAAATGGAAAGAAGCAAAGGTTTGTTTAAATTGTTTTGGTTTGTTTTTTTTTTTTTTTAAAGTCTTAAAATAGTGTCAGCTTGATGCATGATACTTTAGAAGTTGGATTGGTAGCACTTATTTCATCCCACCAGAGAGGTGGGATTTAAGACTTCCAACAACAGAAACACTGGATGTGCAAGAGCTCAGTTTTCCACCCCTCACACCCTGGTATCTCACTGTACTATTTTAAGCAGCCTCGGCCAGATATATTAAAATAGTGCTCCAAACAACAACAGAATGAGAAGTGTTGCACCAAATAGGGAAAAATAAGAAAAATAGGTGGCAGCCCTTTCTTAAGAGCTTGTGTTGATTTTGCAAAGTCAGATGTAAACAAGGTTTGCCATATTTCTTTCCTAGAAAAATGTAGATATATAATAGAATTCTGTCTCTGAGGCTGCTAAGTGTGGTATGATTTTAGATCTGGGAGGAAGAAAACAGTTGCAGAGAAGCTGTGATAGTCTCACCCTTGGAAGTGTTTAAGGCCAGGTTGGATGGGGCTTGGAGCAACCTGGTCTAGGGGAAGGTGTCCTTAGCATGGCAGGAGTTGGAACAAGAGGAGCTTTAAGGTCCCTTCCAACCCAACACATCCTGTGAGTCCATGAAAAGAAACTTTGGGTTTTCCTGAGATGCTGCCTTTGCAAGGGAAGGTCTCAAATACCCCATGTAGTTTGAAATGCCCTGAGCAGAACCTAGCTGTGCTTTCTCACAGGTGATGAGGGACTTCCACTTTTATTTTATGGGGGATTTTCACAGGGCAGTACAAGAATAGCTGAATGTGTTTGACAGGCAAGGAGGGCCAGTGAGGCAGCAGCCTAATTCAATGGAGCTTTTCCTTCTGTTCTCCTGTAAAACCTGAGGCACTCTGGGGCTGTTGAACCTGGCAGCTGGGCAAGTTAATCATTGTAATAAGTGATAAATTAACCTGTTCCACTCTCCTTAGCAGGGGTGTGATGAGCATTAAGTAAAAAGTGAGCACTTGCCAAGATGGGAACTTGTTCTTTGCCAGGGAGGAGGGAGAAAACACTGCTTGGAGTAAATAAAGCAACTCTGCTTCCCCAGGAAGAGGAAAAGAAGCAATTAAAGGAGTGAGTGCTGCATGGAATAATTTGCACAAGGATATATCTTGTCTGCTATGCAGGAATGTTCCCAATAAACCATGCTTCTCCTGACCTTTATTTTTCTGGATTTCCAACACATGATACAAGAGACTCTTGATTAAAAAAAGCCAAAACACCTTGTGGACAGGGAATGAAAGATGGGGAGGCATTTTTTCCTTTCTTCAGGCTGCCTTTTTCTTTTGTCCCCTCCAGAGATCTCACTTCATTTCTGCTGTTGTTTGGAGCACATGCTTACCTCTTTCCTGATCCCCTGGGCTTGTTTTGGCTCTGGGTGTCATGGACACTATTAATTGTGGGTTGGTTTTGTTTTGTTTTTTCCCTCCATCTACCTCTGTTTCTTCAAGTGGTTTACGTTTCTTCAAGTGGTTTACTTTCATTTACCTGTTGTAGTGATGGATTTTTCTCACCTTTTATTACTTAGTGCTTTTTCTGTATTTTCTTCATTCCCTAAAACCAAATTTCCACTTGCCCTGTGGCTGTTAGATGTCAGTTATGGGAGCATTAATTCTTTCTCTACTGCTTGTGTGAGCTTTAACAGGGAGCTGAGAGGTCTTTTGGGTTGAACTTGACTCACTTCAGTGCCTTCCTTGATGCTGCTGCCTGTGTACTTGGACACTTTAAGGGAATAAAGTCTCGGTGTGGAGATTACAGTTGTGAAATGATGGCTCGTTTGGAGAAGACAAGAATGCTGTTGTCAGTCTTTTCAAGGATAAATTCACCACCTTGTTTTGGGGAGAAGCAGGCTCAGCTCAGCACAGAGGTGGCTGTTGCAGGTACCCAGGTTTGGAGGGAAGGGTGCAGCCCCTTGGGCTGTTTGTGTGGGGCTATAAGGTTTGTGTTGGGTCCCTGGAGCAGCAGGAACACCTCATTGTGAGGTGCACACCAGGAAATGGGTGTACAAAGGGCTTGAATTGTGACCTGCTTTGGTGAAGGTTTCCATAGGACAAAATATTATTGCTGGGATTTTGGACCATTTGAGGCTTCTTCTCATATCCTTTGCCTGATGAACATTTCCCCTTTGCAAGAGCATGGAGAATCCTGAGGTCACATGATGAAAATCTCTGATAAGAATTTTTTCCCTGTTTTTTGATATTGTCATGCCAGCAGGAGTCAGAGTTAAGAGAATATGTGTGACCTGCCTGTCTTTGACTTTGTGACAGGAACGATGCCATGGGGAAGCTGGTCAGAGGAGCATCCCTGCTCTGTCCTTAATTTTCCTGCACAACTGAGGATGATTTAGAAACTGAGGCACAGCCAAGACCTTTCCTCCTCCACTACTCATCAAGCAATCACTGCCTCATCACCTCTCAGCTTAAACACCTCATTCGCATCTGACTGACCTTGACTCCCCTCTGTGGATGGGAAGATGAAGAAGTGGAAATGTAAAAGATTGGGATTTTATGGGTGAGTTGTGAAATAGTGGCTGGTGCAGGCTGGTTTTGTGGAAGTACTCTGTGGTGTGCCATGGAGGATGAGAGTAAATAAAAAAAAAACCCCAGGAGATAAAAAAGGGGGAGGCACCTGGTTAGCTATTGTTGAAGAAAATGTGGAAAGAAAATACATGTAAGAAATATGTCAGAGATGGTCATTAACTACACTGCAGGTTCAGGGCTCTTGTAATAATTGGCCATGTAATGAATACTAGAAATGATTTTAAAAGCTCTTAAGTGACTGGTAGGGCTTTTAGTGAATGGTTGGAGGAAACAAAGGAATATGGATTCTGGCCGAACTTTTATCCTAATTTAAGCATGATCCTCTTTCTGAGATAACAGCTGCTTTGAATAAACTGAAATATCTTCTCCATTAGCTCTGGCAGGAGCTGGATAAAGCTCTCGTTTAGCTAAACTTTAATCCAACATATGTCTGTAGAATAATAAATGTGATGAAAGTCATCAGCCTGTTGTAGGAGTAAGGATGGTGCTTAGGGCAGGAAAAAAGAGTAATTAGGAGTGGATAAACCATGGATTATAGTGAGGAAAATATAATTTATGCTGGTTTAGGGGGAATATTTAACTAAGCTAAACTTAAAGTCTACCTTTTTTTGCAGGCTAAGCTTTATGACAGAATCCCACTAGAGGAAATGCAGTAGTCCTGGGCTCCAGGCAGACCTTTAGATACAAGTTTCCCTCTGGTTTGAGAAAGCTCAGGGTTTGCACAGCATTTTATGGCTTTGGTCTTGACCCTTGGGCTGCAAGTGCTCCTGTAAAATTAATGCCAAAGTTATAGCTTCCACAAATTTCTAAGAGTTCCAATGGAGAAAGGTCCACCTGGGCTTTGGGGACAGTTTCTCAGAGCAGAACGCTTCAAGTGGTATTAAACCGCATTCCAACTCCCTTTTATTGGGGTGTAAATTTCACACTCCGGTCTATCAGTCTGACATGTTCTTTGAGAAGAGACAAACTTTACAAGCCACTTTAAAAATAATTTCACTGACAGGTTTGCAGCTCTGAGAACATTAATAAACTGAAATGGCTTTTCACCCTGCAGTAGCCACTAAGTAATTATGATTGTCTGTAGGCAGACTCATGAAACCAGCTGTTAACAAGCTAATGAGAATTTAAACCAGCCCTCTGCTCCACAGACACATCCCTTTTCTGTCTCTGATTATCCTGCACCCCATGCTTCCCAGAGAAATTTAGTGTTGCTTGATGTTCAGGTAAAAACTGCCTTATTTTGTAGAAGTGGTGATGCACTTCTCTGAGGTGGTGTTTCCAGTGGGCTGCTGCCAAGCTGGGGTCACATCACAAAGTCCAGTTTCTGCAGGAGCTGGGGAGCATGGAGAGGTTTGATAGCACAGTATGGGGAAACTGGAGTGCAGGGATTCTGGTATAGTGTGTCCCTCAGTGGTGGGCAGCATTATTATTGATAAATCTTTAGTTCAAACATAAGATGTTGCTGTTTTGGCTCTAATCTTAGGTTGTTTTCAATACCATTTTCCCTGGCAGTTAAGATATTGTTTTTCTGTTGCTTTCAGTAGTCTGTCATACCAGATGACCTTTAAAGGTCCCTTCCAACCCAAAGTGTCCTATAATTCTGTGGATACATGGTGAATAGCAACATGTATTTTACCCTCATTATGCACAATATTACATCATGTCTGGCCTTTTGGGGTTCTTTCTTCTCCAGGTCCTCGTGACTATGCTCCCTCCTATATGCTCTTAATTTTTTCTGTTGCTTATCAGTGAACACTTTCACTTCTGCTGCCCATGTTTTGAGCAAGTTTTCTGTGACTCACTGCACCAGACATCAGGTCAGTCCAAGGAAGAGCATTAGGAAGTATCCAGCTGTATTTCCTCTTCTTCCCTCTGTGTACTTGCTGCTGTTTTGAGCACTCTGGCTTTCTGAGCTCCCTCACATGGCTTGATCCTTTTCTGGGTAACTAGAGGGATATCAGGATTAAATCCTGTCTCAGCTCTGAGGTCTGGCTTTTGAAGAGCCCCAGGCATCTGCTCCTACTCATCTCATCCCACCTTGATGGGAATATTAGAACTTCATGGATCATTGTTCAACTTTGTGCATCCTGCCACTGCTTTTCAATGAAACCTTTCTAGTCTTTGAGAGGTTTCCTGATGTGGGAATGACAATCCTCCATCCTAATACTTGATGGGGTTTACAGGTGCCTGAGTTGTGAAACCTCCAGAAAAACACTGTTCTTTTCCCCTTGACTTTTCCTTGGCTGTTTTCATCAACAGGGATTGGGATGTCTTTTCAAAGGGAATTTCAATGAATCTCCTGTCTGCCTTCTCAAAGGGGCACAGTGGTCTGGTTTTTTTTCAACAGCACCTGCTTACAATCCAATTAGCTAACTGCCTTTAATTAACCATAATATATTCCAGGAGAGCAGAATAACAACAGAACAAAATCAAGTGGTGACAACTCTGTGACTGAACCTGGACTTTCCCAGGTGCAGGATTCTGGGCAGCCCTGTAACCCTTCTCTTTCCACTTTGAGCTCTGCCATGCAGTGCCGTGGATTTCTGGGCAGGGAAAAGCATCCAATCCCTCAGCTCCAGGTTCACACTTGTGTAGTCACCTGCAAATCCAGAAGCCAGTGGGTATTTCTGCCTGTGGTTCGTGTGCATGGGTTTTGCACACTGGAGTGTTTTTGAAAGTTTGGGCAGCCTGGCTGGCCAGGGAGGGGCCTCTCTGGCTTGAGGGTCTCTGGGCTCCCTCCTCTGTGTGAATTTGTTCTTTGCTCACCCCCTTATCTGCAGCTTTCTCGGTGGAGGTTTTTGCAGACAGGAGAGCATGGCAGAAATGCTGGAATTAAAGAGTTACGTCCAGGGTTTGACTTTAGGTAGTTGATTCATCCCTTAGCTGCTGGGCCTTAAAATTCTTTCAACTCCACAGGTTATCTCCTGTTACCAATATGGGACTGAGACAACACTGAGCTTCTGGGTTTTCTGTGTTAGCAAAACAAACCATTGCACTTCTAAACTGTGCACATCAGCACTAACCCGAGGCTTCCCCCCACTCATTACAAACATGAGGGGATGGCTGCTTATACTGCTCATCTCTGTCATTGGAAGAGAGGCATTGAAAGAATTGAATGCCCCATAGGATTCTGGTTGTGAGCTTCCCTCAAAAATGTGGTTAGATGAGGTGTATAGGACACATTTCTTCAGAAGGGCAGGAGAAACCACTGAAGGCTCCCCCTGAAGAGCCTCCTTACCCAGCAGTCTGACACAGATTTGCTTCTGAAGAGCTTTGTAATTTGTCCTTATTATGTTGTATGTGTGATTTAATGAAAGGCTCTTTCTCTGCTGTAACTGAGCTCTTAATCTCATCTGAAGGGCTTGTGTTCTGCTTTTCAGAGAGGGTGTTTGAGTAACAGTCTTTGTTTCTTCTGCTGTGGTGTTGCTCACAGAGCTGCTCACTCTTTATTTAACAGCAGAAAATAAACAGATTTTTCTGAGTCAAAAATACATCAGTGATTTCACACAGGGCAGATTTTAATAGAAAAATTTTCCACTGCCCAACTGAGCAAGCAAGATCTTCCCTGATTCTGCAAAGAATCTGAAGAAGTGAGTTTTCCTTGGTGAGCAACTGAGGCCTCATGCAGATGATGCTCAGCAAATGGCACACGGGCACGGTGGCTGTCAGCAGAACGAGTGGCTCTGGGCTGGTTAAAGTTGGGAGGAGATAAGAGTGGAAAGTTAAAACAACAGGATGCTGGGAAATTTTTAAGAGGAATAATGACTTCAGTAAAAATCCCTCCATTTTAAAGCTTCAAAAAGCATTTTTACAAAAATCCACAAAAATGTTCTGATTTTGATCAATCTGATCTTCCTAAATAGCATTTTACAACAAGAATTAGAGGCTGAGAGACACTAAAGAAGACTTAGCAGAGGATTTTTCATTGTGACCTTAGTACTTATTTTTTACTGTGCTGTAGTTTGGAGGGAGGCCCCAAGCTCCAGCTGCAGCCTGGGGGAGACCCTGTTGACCTAAACACTCCTCAAACCTGCTGTGGGACTGACCCAGAACCAGAATCTGTAGGGTACTGTGTAAAATACTTCACACTAGAAATCACTTGGAGCTTGATGGTGATCCACGATTCCCAGTTCAGACCACAGGCAATGCCAGTAGAGACCAGTTTGCTGCTTGCTCTGTGCAGAACTGATGGCTGTGAGGGGAGAGCTGTAGGATGAACAGGCTAATGGCTTTTTGAGGCACACAGAACCTTCCATCTCTACTGCTTTGTCCACACTAGAGAGTTGATTTTCCTAGAGAAATACCTAGAGAGTATCTCTCTCCAGTGGGAAGGATGAAGGGGAAAACATTCCCTGCCAGTGGATGTTGTGCTTGTTGCAAACACACAAGTTACGTCTTGTACAAGTCCTTGCTGTCAATCCACAGGGATTCCAGGCTGAGATCAGCTCAGCTCTGTCATTTGCCAGGGGAGTGAGGACCAGACTCTGCACCACACTTCCACAGCTGGGGACGAGTGGGTTCAATCACATACAGGAACAGGATGAGGAACGGGTCGTGTTTTGTCTTGCCATGCACAGCAGATATCCAAATTTAAAGCAGCGCTGTCTTCCCAGATTCTGCTTCTTCCTCTGCCTCCTTCCATGTGAGAAGACTCATCCATTTTGATCCTGTCCCTTCCACCCCTTCCTGTAAAGATCTCCATTAGTGGAGTAATTGGAACTATTGGATCAGCCTTCAATGTGATGAGCAGGGGATTTTTGTAGTCAACATGCCAATTTAAAGTGCTGCAAATAAAAGATCAATTCCTTCTTTCCTGGAGATGAAATTAAGGAAAAATCTTTTCATGTTATGGACTGAGCGTACAAAGCTAAAGAGGTAGAAGATGGAAATGAGATTGTCTCCTGGGAGGAGTAAATTTGTCCATTTAGCAAATTAGAGAGAATATGCTTTCACCTTTGAAGCAGTCAGGTCCCAAAATGATGCCACTTGGAGCAGGCAGGGCTGGGGTGGGAATTGCTCCCATGGGTTTTGAGAGGTCTATTCATTCACACAAGAGCCCATTTGCTGGTGCCAGCCCTGGAAGCAGGGCCTGGAGACACAGCTGGTCAAGGACAATTTCTCTGGCTGATTTCACAGCATGTTTGAGAGAGCTTTTCGTTCTCTTTGCATCCCTGTGGATGGGGTCCTGGATGAGGCCTTCCTGCCACACACTGCCTGCGAGGTGGCACCGAGGTGGCAAGGGCCTGCAAGGGGCCCTGTGCCCTCAGCCAAAGCTGTGGCAGGTTAGGGGGAATTTATTGAGTAAATTCAGGCAGCTTCAGAAGCCCTGTAAGAAAAGAAATAATTAGTGTGGCCACTTGAGGTGAAATCAGAGGGTTTCATGCTTTTGGCACAGGATCAGGTGCTGCTGAAGAAACTCTCATCCAGAGTGTGGCAGCCCAAGGCATCAGGGAGAAGGGTGAGGTCCCATCGGGCTTCTTGTCCAAAATCAGCCCGAAACATATCCCCTCCTCATGCAAATAACTTTATTTTGGTGCCTTCTACCAGACACAAGGCAAAAACTGGGAGGGGGAACACCACCCCTGAAATGCTGAGGAAAAAGAGCTGTGTTCCACAGGGATGCTGTGGAGGGGACTGGAGGCAGTGTGCGCAAACCGGCGAGTCCCTTCTGCAACTGCTAACGTGCTCCTGATTTTATTTAATTAATTAGCAGCAGGGGGAGAATCTGGAATCAGATTTGTGCTGCTCTAGGAACAGGAAACAAGACGTTCTCTCGGTGCTGGAGCTGCTCTCAGGTACTCGAGGCTGTGCTCGCCAAGGTAACGGGGCAATGACTCAGAGGAGGAGCAGGAGCAGCTGGCAGCACTCTGCCAGCTGAACGCTCGGATTTGCTGCTCACAAGAACGGACATCACATCCCTGCAGCACCTTTTCCTCCAGGAATGGTGTGGAAAAGGGTGGCAAGCCCCTGGGGATGTGATGAGATGAATTTTCCACATCAGCCATTTCTTGCTGTGTTATTTCCTCCCACTGTGAGATGATGTGCTGGGATCCCCTTCAGTGGGCTTTGTTAGTAACTGAAATGTTCAGGTTTTTTCTGCTTTGTGTTGCATCCTTCCTGTGCCTGGAGCAGCTAATCTTGTTCCAAACACTGAAAACCTCTTAAGCTTCTCTCATTATGCCTAAATTTGATTAGTACTCTGATTGCACACCGCTTTCATGCAGGCTTTCCCTCTCTCCTTGGCTGGATTTGTCAGGCCTGAGAAGAGAAATTTTGTCAAGCCTTGGGACAATTCCCATCATCTATCCCTGCTCCTAATGCCGCTTTTAATTATCTTGGGAACCTGAGCATGAGGGAAACTGGGGGGACTTTAGTCAGAGGAAGAGTGAGGCCCAAAGTGTAAATGCAGAGTCTGGGTTACCACAGCCTGCAGTGTTTGTGGGGATTTGGGCCGTGCAAACTGATGTTCTTCTCTGAAGGAATGGCCGATTCCTTCAGTGTATCTCCTCTGGAAATTCCTGTGCACCAGGGCTGGTGCTGGAGCTGCAGCCACACAAAGTCCCCCAAAGCTGTCTGGGATGCAGTGGGAATCATTTCTTTGCTGCTTTTGATGAAAAGTTGTGACATGGACCTCAGTGTCAGGGAGGTGACACATTAATGCTGCTGCTGCAGGGCCCACTCACTGTGTGTGGAGACAGTTCAGGAGAGGATGAGGAAAAACCAGACTGAAATCCCATGTGCTGCTGAGCTCTATCAGAAACTGCTTGGAGTGAAGTCTGTGCAGTGACTGGGAGAGGTGGATAGAAGGGACAGCTCTGAGAAGTGTGTGCTACATCAGTGATGTCCTAATAATGATCTTTGCACAGAGATGAAAAAGTATCAGTTTGCATGGCCTGAATGTCTGGGTCTGGAAATTCTGTGTGTTGCACAAGCTGTGCTGAGCTCATCTGGCTCTGAAATATCATCTCTGCACCTTAGGAACAGCATCAGAGTTGTGAAGAGATTAATAAAAATCAGTCATCACCCAGAAGCCAGCCGTGGCAATACACATCTGTGGCAGGCGAGCAGACCAAGAGCTTTCATGATTGTTCATGGAGAATGAATTCAGTACTAAAAATCCTCTCTCTTGGCATTAAAGTACTTTTGTTTCAGCTCTGCCCCAGACTATCAATGCCAAGTATTTCTCTGTGTGATTGGGGGTGGGTTCTGCCCCTGTAGCTCTCGGCAGGTTGGTGCTAATGAAAGATGTTCTGGAGGGTTCCGATGTTTTGGTGCCCAGGCAGGGAGTGCAGAACAGGGATTACAAGTTCTGACATTTGCTGTGCTAGAAAGTCCAAGGGACAAATTTGTGCCAATTAATGTCATGCCTTTAATTGGGAGGATCAATTCTTGTGCTTGTCCCAGAGTCTGGTGACAGAGGGGTTTCCAAAGGAAATCTTGGCCCATGTAGGCCACAGGCCCCTGTGCTGCAGCTCCCTCCAGGCTGGCTCCAGCCCCTGAGGGTGCCCAGGAACAGGGGTGCCACAGAGGGGTGTTCCATGTGCTCCCAGAGCACCCTCCTTAGTCCTAGGGCTCCCCAGGGGAGAGCCATGGATGAGGCTCTGCAGGACCACACAGGCTCAGCCCTGCTCCATCATGGGATACCTTGGGACAGGGCACACTGGGATTTGCCCCTTCAGACACCAAGTGTGTCCAGAGAACCTGCAAGGTGAGGGTGACCCCTGTCAGTGGGAGCCCTCTGTGCACAGGTACCCCCACTCCTGGGGTGGCTGTGCCAGATCCCCCAGGGAACTCCAGCCCTGAGAACCTGGAGCAGGTGGAAACCACAACTTTGTAAATACTGCCTGTGCCTAAAGCAAACACAAAGAAAACTGGGATGTGAAAAAGAAAGACTGTTTATTTTCAGAACAAGAACAACAACAATGAACTGCAGAACATTTTTACATTGTAAGAATACTTCTAACCTTAACAATCTATAGAATATGTTTATGTAATAACATCTCTAACAAAACTATATGAAACCTTAAAATCTAACCTCTAACAAAACTATATGAAACCTTAAAATCTATATCCGAAAGAGAACAACAAACTCTAAAACTTATATACAGAAGGTTGGCGTCTCTGTCTGGGATGCTCCTCAGACCTGGAAGAAAAGCAAGTGCCATGGTCACTCCAGTCAGCCACAGAGGCGTGTTCCATTTGCTCCCAGGCTGGCTCACGCTGGCACAGCAGGTCTCTGCTATCAGACCTGAGCCAGGCTGGGGCTGGGGGCTGTGCCCCTGCTGGGACGGGCCTTGTGTGGCCCAAAGCAAGCAGAGGCCAGGCTGAGGATGGACAGCAGAATCCAGTGCACAGGCTACCATATCCCTGAGCAGGGCCTACCCAGCCCAGCCCAGCCCCAGCCTGGCATCAGGGGACCCACTCTGCCTGTGGGGAGTACATACCAGTCCTGCCTGATGCTGGCATCAGTCTTCAATCCACGACTACAACCTCCTCCTCCTCTTCTTCATCAACATGTGTGATCTTGACGTACTCTTTCACTTTCAGCTCCACGATTTCCCCCTCTTCCTCCTTCACATCCTCATCCCCCTCTTCCTCTCCAGTCTCTTCTCTGTCCACTTCGATGGCCTCCTGTGGACCAATCTGTATCTTCACCTCTATGGCTTCCTTCTTGTCCTCCTTGATATCCACCTCCATCTCTTCCTCCTCCTCCTCCTTGACATCCACCTCCATCTCTTCCTCTCCAGTCTCCTCTCCGTCCACTTCCATGTCCTCTGGTGGATCAACCTGTATATCAACCTCCATCTCTTCCTCGTCCTCCTTCACATCCACCTCCATCTCTTCCTCCTTTTCATCCTCTACATCCACCTCCATCTCTTCCTCCTTTTCCTCTTTCACATCCACCTCCATCTCTTCCTCTCCAGTCTCCTCTCCATCCACTTCCATGTCCTCCTGTGTATCAATCTGTATATCCACCTCCATGGCTTCCTCTTTGTCCTTCTTCACATCCACCTTCACAGCTTCCTTCTTGTCCTCCTTCACATCCTCTTTGTCCTCCTTCACATCCACCTTCACAGCTTCCTTCTTGTCCTCCTTCACACCCACCTCCATCTCTTCCTCTCCAGTCTCCTTTCCATTCACTTCCATGTCCTGCTGTGGATCAATCTGTATATCCACCTCCAACTCTTCTGCTACATCTGTGACAAACTGCAGAGGCAGCAAAACCTTAGAGTGGGGTCCCTGTCCCACACCATCCCCACAGAGCTCCAGCCAACCCAGGAAGCTCAGGGGTGTCCACCTGCATGGAATGGCAGCATACCTTCCCCAGGACAAAGGTGAGCCTGCTGCAGAGATGGAGTGCAAAATCCATCCAGTCGGGAGCTCTCAGGGCCACTGCAGCCTGCAGATGTAACAAAACCTCAGAGTGGGCTTCATGTCCCACACCATTGCCACAGAGCTCCAGCCCACCCAGGAAGTCCAGGGGTGTCCACCTGCATGGAATGGCACCGTACCTTCCTCAAGGCAAGTGTGATGCACATGCTGAAGGGATACATCCTGGCAAAATCCAAGCAATAGACAGCTTTCCGTACTGCTGGGGGTATCAGGGAACAGGTGAGAAGCAGGGTGATAGGAGCAGGGTGAAGGGTGGGCTGACACAACGGCCAATGGTTGTGTTGTGCTCTTTGCTGGACCTTGGGAGTTCCAGTTGAAACATGGGCTGTGACATCACAATGCCCTGAAGTGCACCGTGGAGACCATGGAATGATGGAACCTGTGAACGGCTGGGCTGGCACAACGGCCAATGGTTGTGTTGTGCTCTTTGCTGGAGGTTGGGAGTTCCAGTTGAAACATGGGATGTGACATCACAATGCCCTGAAGTAGACCGTGGAGACCATGGAATGATGGAACCTGTGAACAGCTGGGCTTGGAGAAGCCCATCTAAAGATCATCTTGTTCCAACCTGAGCAATATTCCCACAGGCCATGTTGCTCAGAGCCCTGTTCCCACCTGGCCTTGGATGTTCCCAAGGACAGGGCATCCACAGGCTCTGTGAACAGCCTGGGCCAGTGCCTCACCACACTTGGTGTAAAAGAGCAACTTCCTTAGACCCAACTTAAGTCAACCTCCTACACTTGAAAGCCATCCCCCTCTCTTCTCTCACCACAGGGCCTGTTGAGCACTCTGTCCCCATCTTTCCTGTGGGACCCTTCAAGCCCTGCACAGCTGCAGTGAGGCCTCCCCAGTGCCTTCTCCTTCCAGGCTGAGCATCCCCAGCTGCACATGGAGAGCAGCCAGTCAGATGAGTGGGATCAAGGCTGAAGGATGGCAAAGAGCATCAGGAACTGAGAGATGGGAGCTTTAGGGCCAGGCTTGT
The DNA here is from genome assembly GCA_027886175.1 of Phylloscopus collybita. Classification (NCBI taxonomy): domain Eukaryota; kingdom Metazoa; phylum Chordata; class Aves; order Passeriformes; family Phylloscopidae; genus Phylloscopus; species Phylloscopus collybita. The sequence continues at coordinate 6,629,489 of JAJNNQ010000027.1, read as the reverse complement.
CTCTTAATGCACAAAATTAATAATGGTGGAGGGGAAGATGGTGGGACACTGGCTCTGTTCTAACTGGTGAATATTTTCTTTTTTTTTCCTTCTTTTCTGTCATGCTGACCCAGGTTTTGCTGTTTGAAGGGAAGCTTGGCAAAATATCCATTGTCTTGTCCATTTGTGGAACACTGAGCAGAGTCTGGGCAGAGCAAAACCTGCAACTATAGTGTTGATCCCGAGCCTGGGGGATGCAGCTAAACCCAGTCAAAAGAAATTTCTGGAAAGTTGAGCCTGGTTTACATTTTCTGGAGTTTGGCTGTGCCAATTTGAACAGTCATTTGTAACAGAGCAAACAAAAAAACTCATACCAAAATAGAAAAAACCCAAACAAACCCAAAGAAACCAATCAAACAAATCAACAAAAAGCGCCAAATAAAACCAAAGGGAATGAGGAGTTAATATTCATTGTGAGGATATCACAGCAGGCGAGTGGCTGCTTCCTACAGGATCACCATAAAAAACCCCATAGAACAGCTGCTCCCAAATGTACCCACCAGGAGAAACATAAAAAGTGATACATGGCAACTTTGGGGGCAGCTCTGCATCAAGGTGAAGGATGAGCAGGCAGTGGTACAGATGCAGCATTCCCCACCCTCCAGGCTGCTGTTTGCTCCTGATGAAAGAGCCTTGCAGGACTGTGGGCCCTCTCAGTGCAATGTAAATCATTCCCACAGCTCTCAGCTGAGGCACTGGCATTTCCAGAGTGAGGTTCAGGCACAATCCTGCTGCCTGCTGAGCTTCTGTGGAAGGTTCTGAGCATCTTCATGCCTGGAACCACAGAAGAGCTCTCCCAGATCTGGGTTTTCAGGGGAGGTTTCCACATCCCTGTGAGATTTGTTCATCCCTCCAGACATCTGATTTATATACAGTCATGCATTTGGGTTTCTTCCTTACTCCCGTGTGCCAGTGAGCAACCATGCACATGGATGGAGGGTATTGTGTACAGGCAAATTTATTCCTGGATTGCCATTTTGCTTCGCTGTCCCTCAGTTCAAACATGGTCCTTATCTAGGAAGGACCTACCAGAAGTGTGTAGGAATTTTGGCTGTGAAGAAAGCAGAAAGCACATTTTCTACACCAAATTCCCAGCTGCTGCAGTTTCCCTGGCAAAACAGTGATTCCCATTGATCTTCCTGGGAAGAATGTGAAGTCCCATGGAGAGATCACAGGTCCAGCTGGCCTTTGGCTTTGTGTACCTCATTTCACATGTCCAGTTCCAAGGGCCATTAGAAGAGGCTCATGTTTGCCTTACTGCCCAGAGGTGCTGTAGTTATTCCCAGGAGAAAATCAAAAAAATGATTAAAAAAATGACTGTCCTGTGGTGTGGTAGAAATCTCACCACAACTGTGACTCTGTGAGCAAAGACAGCCAGTGCTTTTTGGAGCTGTAACAGCTGAGAGTGTGGTGGAGCAGTTTTCATATTATTTTTAGAGTCCTGAAAGCATTGTTCCCAAAACAATCTTTCTCTCCTGTCTTCTGTTATAACCTGTGGAACAGAGAAAATGGATAGGAGTAGATGTTTGTTTAATTTTTATTTTTTTTAAAGTCTTAAAATAGTGTCAGCTTGATGCATGATACTTTAGAAATTGGATTAGTAGCACTTATTTCATCCCACTAGAGAGGTGGGATTTAAGACTTCCAACAACAGAAACGCTGGATGTGCAAGAGCTCAGTTTTCCACCCCTCACACCCTGCCAGCTGAACACTCGGATTTGCTGCTCCCAAGCATGGACCTCACATCCCTGCAGCACCTTTCCCTCCAGGAATGGTGTGAAAAGGGTGGCGAGCCCCCCGGGGATGTGATGAGATGAATTTTCCACATCAGCCATTTCTTGCTGTGTTATTTCCTCCCATTGTGAGATGATGTGCTGGGATCCCTTTCAGTGGGCTTTGTTACTAGGTGAATGATTAGTAGAAACGTTCAGGTTTCTTCTGCTTTTCGGCCCTGATTTTGTGACACTAAAGCCTGTGCTTTATTGAAACAATGTGGTCAGTCCTGCCACTTTCTCAGGAGCCGCTCAGGTACCTGAAGTTAAGTAGGTTGATATTTCCCAGGTACCTTCAGCTGTAATTACAATGTAAAATACTTCCTTCCTATTCAGTCTCATGGGAATGATCTATTATTTGATTTCTCAATTGCTCTGAGATTATTTGTAACAAGCAATTATTTGAAACCTCCTTAGTTTGGTTAATTCCTGCTAGTCCCCTTCATGTCCCTTTTAATACTAAAAAAAAAGGCTGATGCTAAATACTTGAAAGAATCAGAAAAAGGTTTGGGGATATTTAAAAGCCATCATGTATTGCTGCCCTCCCTCAATTAAGGTTCTCTTTATTTTTTTTCCAACTATGCTGCTGCTATCTCACTGTCAAGCTCACAAAGGAACCCCAAGAAATCAGCTAGCCAAGCAGATAAGGAATCAGATGTTGTAGACCACAAAGGTTTAATAAATGCAGAGAGCTTGAAAAAAAAAGGGTTTGTAAAATGGTGGGAACCTGCTAAGGTGAAAAGAAAGAGCATTTGGAATGGGATTACAGAGGGGAAACCCTTTTCTGAAGAGAAATAAAATACCTTGGTCTCTAAAAAATATCTAAATTAATTCAGGGCAATTATAGAGAAGGAATAAGAACTTCCATTAGGTAAACGGGAAGCCCTTACAGCCAGTGGACTCTCTGCAGAGCCCATTGCAAAGCTGTGCCCAGTGTATTTAGGCTCCGATTTCTCATTGTTTTCTGGTCTCTGTCATATGAGAAATAACAGGGAAGAGCTCCAACCCAGGAAAGCATTTAATAAACTGGTCGGTGGGTGGTAGGTAGGACTTGCAGGGTCTAGCTGGCTGCTGACCCTCATGGTGGCTTTGCTCCCCACGTCTATGTAATTGAGCTTCTTTCTGGCTGTTAGAAAAGAGACATTCTTTAATTAAAATGCAGTTAACTCCAGCCTCATTAGCCCGGATCATATTTCACTGTTCCCTGGAACACAAGCAGAGGTGGGACTTGTACTTGTTTCATTACAAATGCAAAATGCCACCGGGTGGTCGCTCTCGGGTACAGACAGTGCCTTACGCCTCCAGCGTTTGTCCTCGTGGAATGAGAAACACCATCCCCCAGATCCATCCTAATGACTCCGGCAGCCACCCTGCCACCCCAGACGGGGCTGGTTGCAAAGGAGCAGGGTCTTTCTGTCCACCGTTTGCCCTGGCGGTGCTGCTCCCTCCGGCGATGCCCTCCCCTTCTCCCGTGTGAAAAACCATGTTTCACCTTTTTATATTAATTTGTAAGTTTAATAAAAATAAAATAAAATAGAATAAAAATAGACAATAAGGAGACAAAAGAAGATAGCTTCTCAGCTGAGGGTGCAAAGCAACACACCACCCATTCCAAATTTCTTGGTATTTAAAAGACTTGGTGTTACATATTTCAATAAGCTAATGCACGATTCAAATATTCGTTTTGGTTTCAAGACCCCCCTAAGCATACAGTTTATCTGTGGGATTCCACGCAGTCTAGATGTATGTTGCAAATCTGTCTGCCGAAGATTCAAACTCTCAAAGGCTCAATTGTTCTTTATCAGAAATCTTTAGCTCAGGAATTCCAGATGTCCCTTCTGTCTTCTATCTAGTTGAGGAGTTAAAAAAACCAACCCCCATCTCTACTTTGTTACAATCTGAAAATACACCTTCATTACATTTTTAAATTCCACAAATAAAAGGAAATACAGTACAACCTTCTTACATTATATGGATAACATTCATCTCAATATTTGTGAAAAGCCAACTCTAAAATATGCATTTATAACATCCCGGCAGTGGAAGGGATGCAGAGCTGGTCTCAGTGAACCACAAGGCTTGAGGGCTCCTGTGTCATTTCATTGTGTTGATAAAAATTAAAGAACCATGTAGCTCTTGCCTCTCAATTATTCAACTCTGCCTGCTTTCTGGAAGTGGTGAAGGATGTGGAGCTGCTGGAGCCAGTCCAGGGGAGGGCAAGAAGATATTCCAAGGGCTGGAGCAGCTCTGCTCTGGAGATAGGCTGAGAGAGCTGGGACTGTTCACCTTGGAGAAGAGAAAGCTCCAGGGAGACCTCTGAACTCCTTCCAATGCCTAAAGGTGCTTGAGGAGACCTGGCTTTGGACAAGGGTCTGGAGTGACAGAACAAGGGGGAATGGGCTCAGCCTGACAGAGGGCAGGTTTAGATGGATACTGGGAAGAAATTCTTTTCCCTGAGGGAGGTTAAGGCCCTGGTACAGACTTCCCAGAGAAGCTGTGGCTGCCCCATCCCTGGAGGTGTTCCAGGACACTTGGACAGGAGTTGGAGCCACCTGGGATAGTAGAAGGCAGTGGGGATGGAATGAGATAGTCATCATGTTCCTTTCTAACCCAAACCATTCTCAGATTCTATGACTGGGCTGCTGAACCCAGCCAAAAGAAGAGCTACATTGCCAAGATTAAGTGAAAAAGGGGATTAAAACCACCTGTGTTTGCACTTTAAATCCCTTCAAACATCAATTAAGATTGTTCTGATAAAGACCCGGGCAGCGCTCAAACAGCTGCTGAATGCTGTTCCCCGGGTGTATCTCTGGGTAGATCACAAAGGAGCCTTTGTTCTTCAGTCGTGGCTGAAATCTAAATCTCAGCGAGTGCAGCTCAGAGGGTGACATGTGCTGGCACCGGGGGCCGCAGTCTGGGACTTGTTTTCAAAAAAATGGGAGATGCAGAGGAGAGGTTCCTGAATACAGTAACTCTATCTCCACCCAGAACTGAGGCATCTGCCTGGAGATTTCATATTCACCGACTGGGAGGGAAATCTAATCAGGGCTTGCTAATTTTCATGAAGTCAAACACCAGGGATTCACCTCAGACTCGTATTTTCCTGGAATAATTCAACACAAACACTGTATATTTATACACAGGCACTTGACTTTTCTGTTGTTTGATGAGACTACAATTTGTCTTCCTCTTGTGGTTCCTGCAATCCTTCCTCTCCTGCGGTTTGCAGTTGAATTACCAACCTCTACCCCAGGAATATTCATCTGTTATGTTTTGGATATTGTTGTTCTTCAAAGGAAAGCAAACAATTCTAGTTTAAGCCAGCCCACTTCCCAGGCAGATTTTATTGGAACCAAGTCCTGCCTCAAACCAGAATGCAATCTCATCTCCATTGTTGTGTATCTTTATTATTTTTCTCCTTGTCATTGCTTTCCCATTTCTTATTACTATGCAGCTCTCAATCTTGAGCAACATCAGTCAGAGCTACACAGAAACCACATACTGCTGCTTTCTATTCATATCTGCTTGATACCTAATCCAAATCAGCTCTCTACTGAACATCTGCTTTTACCTGGGCTGACAGGTGTACTTTTTAGCTGTAAATATTGCAAATTAGGGATGCAGATTTTTTTTTACTTTATGAACCTGATCACGGTCCTTTTCTAATGTGTCCCTGAACATCTGAATTCTCCCTTTCTCCCAACAACCTCCAATGCTGGTTTTGGCTAAGATAAACCAGACAGTGCTGTTTGGAGTCACTCCCTGGCTGCTTTTCCATCTCATCCAGTGGCTGGAGTGGCTGGGGTAGGATGGCTGGTTGGGTTGTGCAGACAACCCACTGCACCTTCTCCTGCTGCTCCAGCCTGGATCATGGCAGGCTGGATGCCACATGGGATCCATCCTTTGCCATGCCATGTGATCCTCCCTGCAGTAGGGATAAAAAGCTCAGCACTAGGGAACCCCAGGTGCTGCAGCAGTGATATTTTTGGGAGAAACACCGAGCTGTGCATGGCCAGCTTGATTTCTGCACTGGTGTGAGCACCAGGCCTGACCTGCTGAGCCCAGTGCCACAACCAGTGCTTACCCTGGCTGGGACACTGAGTCAAGGAGCTTTGCAGGGATCTTTTAGCTTGGAAAAACTCTAAGTTCATGGAGTCCAGCCATTCCACCAGCACTGCCAAGCTCACCAGTAAACCATGTCCCCAGGTGCCACATCCACACTTCTTTTAAATCCCTCCAGAGATGGTGACTCCAGTTCCCTGGGCAGCCTATGCCAGTGCTGGACAACCCTTTCGGTGAAGAAATTTTCCTAATATCCAATCTAAGCCTGCACTGGTGCAACTTGAGGCTGTTTCCTCTTGTCCTGTTGGTTGTTACCTGCGAGAAGACACTGTGCACACAGAGGGGCAGATGGGCATGTGGCATTGGAATTCCCTTTGACTCCTCAAGCAGAAACCCATGTGGATGGTCCTTTTCTTTGCACAGCAGGTAAAAACTGAAGCAGTGAGATGTATCTTAACCAGGGAGAAATCTGGAGGTGGGGGGAGAAAGATGCCTTGGAAGGGGGTAAAACTTGCTGCCAGGCTTTCAAGCTTTCCTTGTGAGCAAGTTCAATTTCTTTCTCTTTTTTTTTTTTTTTTTTTTTTTTTTTTTTTTTTTTTTCTTTTGGTGCTGTGTTATTCCTCTGTGGGCAGGAGGCTGCAGGCATTTCAATTTTCTTCAAGTCCTTGTTTCAAAAAGGGCCCAAAATATGTTCTCTTCTCAGAGGCAGTAAACAGCAAGTGCACAATGCAGCTTCTCTAAGCCTCTCTTCTCCTGTCTCAGGGAGAACGGAATTCTCCAAGCCCTAGAGCCTGACTCACTCGCTGTGTGAGCATGAATTAACCAGGAATGTTCGAGAATTATTCCTGAATAATTCATGAACCTGAATTAATCATGCATTTTCATGAATTATTCATGAATAACTCATGGAAATGCAAGGTTTATTCATGCTCCAAAAAACCCAAGGCTTTTTCTCTTCTCTTCTGCTCTCTCTCCCTGTAAGAAACAGACCTGAAACAAGCTAAGGAAAAAAAAAATATATGTATATGGGAAAATAACAGGAATAATAATGCTGAAACAAAACAACCAGGAAAAAAGAAAGGAAAAGCTCTTTTTTTTCCTTTGCAGTGGGGACAGCAGGTGGGAGCTCTCCAAGCCAGACAAAGGAGACTTGACAAGGAACTGTGGTGAAGGAACAAGCCCAAGGCAAGGAAGTGTCCGGTCACCTCCTCACCTGGAACAGGCAACAGAGACCTGGAGAGACAGGAGACATCTTGCAAGACTCAACACCTGGAGCAGTGCTAACCAGGCAAGGAGCAGCTTTGTTGCTATCAGGATTGTGATCTCTCTCTTTTTTTCTCTCTCTCTGTTTGTGTGGGTTGGTGTAGTTTTGTTGCATTCATAAGGGTAAACGAACAACTGGTTTTGGGGAAGGAAGATCAGTGCGGTTTCTTTAAATGTTAAAGGAAAACCCCTCCAGAGAGCTGTTTGGGCAGGGGTTGTTTGCTGTTTGGAATGCAGAGCTCTGTTTCTGAGAGGGAGAGGGCTCAGCTATGCATTTATCCCAGTTTCTGTTCTGTAGCCTTCCCTGTGCTTGGGAGAGGGCTGGGGGCAGCTGCCTGCTGCAGAGAAGGGGATGTGGCGAGACAGGCGCTCAGATAATTTGTATATGGTGCTTCCCGATAAAAATCAATGCCAGGGTGTGTATCAGTCAGGAGAAAAGGGTTGGAGAAAACCAAGTGTGAGACAAACAGCAGGGCAGACTGGCAGGTTTGGGGAGAGTTACGGTTCCTGCAGGGAGCTTTGCTGCAGCTGGTGGTGGTGGAAATGGGGAAAGAGAAAGTTCTCCAGGGTGAACTTGAACCTTCCAAGTGAGAGGAATCAAATCCAGGCAGGACTTTAATGGGGGTGTGGAAACAAAACAAGAAACTGGAATAAACTGGGTCCTAGCTGCCTTTCCTGCCAGTTTGTCTCTGCTCCAACTGTCCTCTGTCTGCCCCAGCTCCCTCCCATCTTCTTTGGACACCATGGCCATTCCCCACCTGGTGCCCAGCACAGCCCTGTCCCCTTCTGCCAAATCCTGCAGATTGCAGAAGAGCAGGCAGGACTGGGGTGATGCTCTGCCCTTTGGAGCTGGAAAGAAGCCCCCCCTGAGCTCAGCAGCCGTCAGCTCCTCAGCTGCTCCTCTGGCATGGGAGGTTTTGGAAATCACCACCAGCCTGGCTGTCTGATTTCTCCAGTGATTGAAATCTGCAGCTTCAGGGGCAGAAAGAGACATCTCAGTGGGCAGAGCAGTGGGCCAGGACTTAGGATCCAGCTCCTTGCAGCTTTGTTGCTTGACTGCCTTAGACATATCTATCACTGCTCTGTGCCTCAGTTTCCCCATGGATGAAATAAAAGGAATTTTCTGTTCTCCTTATCAAAGCATTTTGATGTTTATTTTGGGAAATAATTGTGCAGGCAAAGGCATGATAATTTCCTGGTATACCCCTGGGTCTTTTTGAGTCTCTTTTCTGCACTGCCTTAATATCACACAGACACAGCCCTGCACTGGAGCAAACTGCTGTAGATCCACTGAAGTCATTTGAGCTGTGATGGCTCACAGGGGCAGAGGAACCAGCCTGTGTCTGCTCAGTGGCTTGTTCAGTGTCTGCTCAAAGTGTCTGCTGTGAGGGCTGGCCCTGCCTGATCCCAGGCAAGACCTGGCATGGCTGTCACTACAAGGGACACTTGGATGCATTGAAGGCATGTTCGGCTGTGCTCAGTCAGAACCAAGAGAGCCTCCCAGTGAAGAGCTTTTGGATGAGGCAAGCTCAGAAGGGTGGGAATGGGAACAGAGAAATAACTGGTAGAGAAAATACAGGGCCAAGTATTTTATATCTGCAGGTTGTGCTGCCCCAGGTAAAGCACTGCTTGTGAACTCCCAACCACAGGAGAGCCCAAACCCTTGCAGTTGCATTCCCATACTGCTCCCTCTGCTCCAGGTGGGCAGCCCTGATGTCAGCCAAGCTCTACGTGCTCATCAGCTGGCCCGACGGCAGCCGGGTCATCAACATCGAGAACATCAAGGAGCCCCGCAAGCCCTTCCACCTCTACACGGTGGGGGAGCAGGTCCTGGCCCGCTGCCCCGGCTTCAGTGGGCTGTACTGGGGCGTGGTGGAAGGCATCAGTGGTAAGTGACACCCCCCTGGCCTGGGTTTGCAATCTGGGGCTGCTCAGGAGAAACCTTCCAAGAAAGAGTTTAAGTTGCTGAAAGATCTTCTCTTCCTACAGAGCATAAAGATATTTTGGAGAGGAAGCTGCTGGAAGATCGACAGCTCCTGGAGAAGCTAAGTGAGTATAGGCTTTTGAAGATTTCACCTTTCTACTTCCGTGGGGTTTTTCGGGTAGGGAGGATGCTGGGCATGTTGTTGTCCCATCATAAATTTCACATCACTGCAATCAGTGTATAAAGCACCGAGTGAGAGTGGAAGATACACAACATTGCTGCCCATCCTGAGTATCTCCCTTCCTTTCAGAAGAAGAACCAGCTGTCCACAGCATGATGCCATCTCCACCAAAAAAATCCAGGAAAACCTTTCCAAAGTGGACCCCAGGGAACGCATCCAGGAAATACCCCAGTGACAAGACCTACCCTGCAAAGCCACTGCTGAGGGTGGCTGAGGCCAGCCTGCCCCATGATGCCAGCAGCTCCTCCATCCTCAAGGACAGACGTATCCTGGGAAGTATGGCAGGCAGCCCCTGCTCCCTGGCAGCTCCTCCCCACCCAGCCAGCGCCTTCACACCTCCATCCACCTTCATCACCATGGCCATGCCAGGGACTTCCCAGAGTGAAGAGGACATGGCTGGTCCAGCTGCCAGAGGTAACCTTGGGTTCTGGCTTTTCTGCCTGGTCCTGGTCACTCGACAGGTGGGATGTGGACTTGCAGAGCAGCAGAAAACCTCTGCTTTGCTTTGGGGTTGTATGGGCTTTGTCTCAGGGCTACAGAGGTAGAGATGGCATTTCCTGGTCCTTTCCACCTGGGAGATCTCCTCCAGGAGGACTGTCTCAAGGGACATGCCAGTATGTAGTATATGGTCTCTGCTCTGTCAGGCACCAGTTCTGTCTCCTGGGCTAGCAGTTCTCTCCCCCCAAGCCAAAAGACAATCTGAATAAATGCCTGCTGAATAACTGAAAATCCCAAAAGCCCTGTGTCTCCATTAGTCAAACCTTCTCAGATTTGCCTATTTCCCTATTTTTCCACCCACTACTACACCCATTAAATGCACTTATGAAAATATGCTAGTGTCTTGTTTACCTGCTGACTAACAGCAGCATCCAGAGACATGCTGGCTCTGCTTGCCTTGCCCCCACCACATCTTTTGCACTGGGAACAGAAGCCCTTGAGATGCCACCTTTTTCTAATAACAAATCCTCACTGATCAGTCCTGGTGAGGCTGTCTGGATCACTCTTTATGCAAATGGAATAACGTGTTGCCATGCAATCCAGCAGGGGTGCTTAGATAATCTCTTCTGGAGACAGAGGGATTCAGGGCCTTTTCAACAGCTGATTCTTCAGCTTGTCTCCCACCCCTGCTGCAGATTACGTTGCCCTTCCAATGAAGAGGAAGTCAGATGGCATCTTGTCGCCGTGCCAGCAGCAGATCTGTCTGAACAGGTAATACCTGAAAGCACAGTAAGGGCCCCTAATGTTTCACACCATGCATATTGATTTCTGTCCACCCTGTCTCTGTTCTCTGGCAGTGCTTGCTTTGAGTAGATGCTCATGGAGGTTAAGCCCAAAGCACAGAAGATAATAGGAGTTTGTGTGGGCACATAGAGCAGAGAAATGAGCCTGTGCTCTGAAGCCCTAATTCCTTGGTGGGTCATTGGAAGGTCCCCCATATCTCTGTGCCAGGGGAATGCATGCCAGGAGTTTGTCCACATGAAGAACCCTTCATCTTCCCTCTCAGCTTATTTTATTCTTGTTGCAGATGAAACTAGAATTGACTTTGCTTTGAATTCCAGATAATTCTCCTCAGGAATGAGTATGAATATGAGCACAAAGCTGTTTGTAGCAGTGCTGTTTAGCTTGCTTGTTTCTTCCAGCCATGAAGAGCGAAAGATTGATGCTTTGCAAGAGATGGATGGCTTCGAGAGGGTTCACAAAAATTTTGGTCCTGGTGAGGTGGAAAGGTAATTAGCAAAAGGAGGCACTTGCTCCTAACTGTGTTTCCCTCCTCACTACAAGAGTGAGCAGTGAGATCACAGATGGGTGACAGAGTGGGGCAATTTTAAACTCCAAAGCTGCTGAGTTTCTTTACAATCAAGCCAGGTGTTTCTGATTGTAGGGCTTGGATTTAGAGATGCAAGAAGGCTCTAAAACAGCGCAGAAACTACAGAGCTCTTGCTTGTAACAATGAAAACATGGTTGTATGTTCCTTGGTTTATTGTTCATTACTTTGATGACCAGCATCCAGTGACAAAGTGATGCTAGGGACAGTTTTTGTGCAAAGAAATGGGTGCCAAAAATTCATGTTATGGTTCTTGTATTGTCATTTCCCACAAGTCTGTTGTTTAATACCACAAATATATGTCTGGGACTTGCAAGAGAGACTTTATGTCTTTCCTTACAACTGAGAAGAAAATTGAGCATCAAAGTCTCCATGTATGCAAGCCAAGGGGGAGTTGAGGGTTAAACTGAACATTCCTGAACACTGAAAAGTCCAGACCATGACATTTTTCTCTCCTGCCTTACTCCTCTCCCAGGAACAGCTGGAAGGGCTGATACTCTGTCAGAGAAGTTGTCCTACCTTGCTTGCAGAAGGCATCTAATCACTTCTTGTGTGGAGGAGCAACCTCCACACTGAGGACATGGCGTCTTCTTGCCTTTACATGAGCAACTTTAATTTTTCAGGGCAGAGAAGATAGAGCAGCTGGAGAGGATGGTGTTGGACCTCCAACAGGATGTCCTCTCTCTGAAGAAGAAGGTGCAGAGGCTGGAATCCCTGTCCTTCCAGGAGGAGCCCCACCGACAGCCGTGTGAGGTGGTGGAGCTCTTCAATGGCTACACCAAGGAGCAGCTCAAAGAGACCATCAGGTTTGACCAGAAAATCAGCACAGCCTGCAAGACTCTGCTCTACAAACTCTTCACCTCTGACTACATCCAGAGCCACTCCATCACAGGCCGCAGGGGCAACACCTTCCGGGAGGCAAAGCCCATGATGGACGAACGCTGCATCAAAATCATCAGGGTGCTGCTGAAGCAGAAGTTTGGGGATCACCTCAGTGACACTGTGATCACGGAGAAGATCCAGAACGTGCAGAAAGCCCTGAGGCAGAAGTTCAAGACAGAATGTCTCTGAGGCGTGGGGGATTTGGTGTCTCCTCCTGCCATTCCCGTGTGTGTCCCTGAGCAGCCTTCCCAGGAGAGATGAGCTGAGCAGTTGCTGCTCAGTAGATTTCCCCCCCCTCCCCCCACAGGGAGCCAACCCAAGTGAACCATGTGCCAAACCCAGCTCAAACACTGCCAAACCTCTGCCTGCATTAACCGAGCAGGAATTTGGCCCAGCTTGGCTCGGTTTTTGCACTCCAGAAGTTCTTTCCCATCCAGTCTGTGTGCAAACCTCACTCTGCGTGCATGGAATCACCTCTGTGACTCTGATGATGTGCTCAAAGGCTTCAGGACTCCATTTGAGTCCAAGAACAGGTCAGGAAGGTAGCCTTGTTCCACACTGCAGAAATGCTGGCTTTGGGATGGGGGATCCAGCTGCAGATGAACTATGTCACCCAAAGTGGCTTCTCTCTTGTCTGCCTCTGGTTGCCTCATTCTGCCTGTGAGACAACATTTACTCTTTCCTCACAGTGAATATTATATTTCCAGCAGTAGCAGAAAGGCAGACTCATTAATATGACACCTTAAAACATTCAGAAAAAGATTACTTGATTTTTTTTTTCTGTCTATTTTAATGTAGCCATATGGAAGAGTTGTCTTCCCCAACAAAAGCCTGCTGAACAAGAGAAGGGGCCACCCATGGAAGTTACATTAATTTTCCTTTCAAGATGGGATTATTTCCATACAGGAGAAATCTCCTTCATTTTTATGACACAAAAGTGGGGGATGGAGGACAAAATATGGCCCAACTTTGCTTTGATGATGTACATAGTATGGACACCGTCATTATTATTTAAATACAGTATTTTTATCGTAGATGAGAAATGCCAAGTACAAACAGACACTTTGCTGAGAGGCTATGAAGAAGGTCTAGAAAGACACATCTTTTCCTAAATAATTCAGAGCTGGAGTGTGGGTGGGTTAAAATTGTTCTAAGCATTAAAAGAATGAGATGCTGACACCAGTCCAGCACTTAACAGAAGTGCTACAAAATACCAAACATTCCCTTTTACCGAGGCTTCTCAGATAAGAAATTGGTTTTCTCAGCTTAATTTTTAAATTATTCAGGAAAAGAAATGCCAATGGGTTTGCATTAATCAAAATATTTGGTTTAATTTATATATTTTGTTGTGTTTTCAAGTATTTAATTTCCTCACAGTTACATAAGAAATAATAATGCCAAATAAATGTATTGGAGAAACAAAGAGCTGTTTTGAAAGGAAAAAAAAAAAGAAAGGTGTTATTCTCAGAATTTTCCTCCGCCTTTTTTTTTTTTTTTGAGCTTATCCATTAAAATGGGGTTAATGCTGTGATGTATTTTGGTTTTGGAAGGAGATAGACTTGCCAATGTTTCTGGCACTATTTTCATCAGATGTCTCTAACAGGCGTGTTAAATTGCAGAAGTAACAACTAAAGGTATTCCTTCTGTTTTCCCAGTGCAAATGCTTTTCCTAGCTATTGTGCAAACACCTTGGTGATGATTTCTCCTTCGTAGGGACCTTGACCTGAGTAGCAGCTGGAGCAGGTCTGCTGTGGTCACTTAGAGCCAAGAGTGCAGCCAGTCCTGCAAAATGCATTGAAACTGCACAGAATTGCCCCAAAATTGCCTCAGTGCGGAAACACATCTTGAAATACACCAGCCCTACCAGAAACCTGGGACCTTCCCACCACGGGCCTTAGGTTGAAATCACTGCTCAGGGAAATGCCTCCAGTGGTGTTTTTAATGTTAGGTTGAAATCACTACTCAGGGAAATGGCCCCAGTGGTGTTTTTAATGTTAACTTATCAAAGGGAAGATCAAGGAGGCACAACCAGTCTTATCCTGCAGAGCCTTAAAGCTCATCCAGTGCCATGCTCCTGTCATGGGCAGGGACACCTTCCACTATCCCAGGTTGCTCCAAGCCCTGTCCAACCTGGCCTTGGACACTTCCAGGGATGGGGCAACCACAGCTCCTCTGGGCATCCTGTGCCAGTGTCCCTTCCTGATGTTCATCATGTCCCTCACCAAGCTACAGCCTGCAAAGCCAGCTCCCCAGTGTTATTTATTAAAATAAGTGCTGCTGCTGCTGTCCTCGCCCACTGAGCCCCCTCTGACGAGCTGCAGATCACTCCTGTGAGCAAAGGGAGAAAAAAGAGCCTGGGAATGGATTTGCTGCGGGGTGCCACGGCTCCCAAAACACGCCGGCTCTAATCAGCTCCCTGAGAAGCAGATGAGCTGGATGACCTTTCTGCTTGAAAAGCCCTTTGGTGGCTCCCTCAGAGGTAACTTCCCAGCCTAACACGCTTGCTGGTATTCAGGAGTGCTCCTGGTGAGTGGGCTGATGGATGCTCTGCGGCTCCGTGCGCAGCACAGCCACAGCTCTAATGAGACGGTGCTCAAATGGGCCCTTCTCGGCTATAAAAGTTGTCCTCAGATACTCTCAAAGGCTTTGATATGGCAGAGAGGGTTGAAGAAAGGCAAGGCAGGCGGCTTTTCGTCAAACTTCATTTTTTTTAAAGTATTTGTGATCCGGAGGCAGCGTTTGCAGGCTAATTGGGAGCACTGGCAGCCGCCGGCGATCAAACGTCAGCGCGAGGATGCCGATGCTCTCGCCTCCCTGAACTCTCCAGCTCTGGCTAATCAGCCTCGAGAGGGAGGATCACACAGCACTGGCATGTGGCATTCCCTAGGGGATGCAGGGGTCAGGGCAGATAGAGGAGGAGGAGGAGGAGGAAGGTTTGTGCCAGAAGCACTTCACTCGGGGGTGTTCAAAGCCTGTGTCTCTCTCTAAGCGGTGAAGGGCAGCTCCATTGAATGGAATTAACTTCCCACTTTAAATTGATTACCAGGAAAAAGTGGACGTCACTTGGTGTTGAGATTAATTACTCTGCTGAATCTGCAGCATCTTGTTAAAAATGATGCTCCTGCTCAGCTTCTTGGTGAGGTGGGTGCAGGAGGGTGTGGACAGCCAAAATGAGGGTCAAAACTCAGGGGAGGTCTCCAAGGAGGTTTTGCATTTGTGTCAAAAGCGAGAGAAATGGTGCTTGTCAACCCCTGCAAAGGCAGGACAGGAATGGAACATCCATTCCTCTCTCCCTCCAGGAGGAGCAGGAGCAGCAGGGCTGACCTCAGGTTTGATTCAGCCGGGGTGTGCAGGGATCTCAGTGGGCTGTGGGTCTCACTGAGGGCCCTCGGTCCCCAGCACCCCAAAACACTGCAGTGGGGCCCTGCCACCCCCCCACCACCTGGTTACACCTCTGTTGTTTCCTTAGGAACAGCTGAAAGCTGCATGTTACTCACTGGCAGCCATACACACGTTTTCAGGGAAAGATGGGAACCTTTCCACCCTGCTCTGTATCGTTTACATTTTCAGCTTGGCCAACATGCAGCTTCTGAAATTTCATAAAAAACATAGAATTGCATTGGAAGGGTCCACTAAAGGTCTTCTAGTTTCAACGCCCTGGAATGAGCAGGAACATCATCAACTAGATCAGGCTGTTTAAAGCCCCATCCAACCTGACTGTGACTGTTTCCAGGGTGCATCAACAGTTTCTCTGGACAACTTGTGCAAGTGTTTTTTTGGTTTTGTTTTTTTTTTCAATTCCAGTTGTAGAGTTGCTGCTGACAGCATGATTTCTTGTGGGGAAAAAAAAAAGAAAAAAAAAAGAACCAGCCCAAACAAGAGAGAGATCCTTTGGTGTTTAACCCCATTTATTTAAAATTAATTTCCTTGACTCTGCCAGGGGGATTCCATGTTCAGTACAGGCAGATTTTAATTTTCCCCTTACGTGGTCTGTAGGAAACACTCACTGCTGAGTCTCTCAATGCCTGCACTGTGAGCATCCCCCAGAAACCAAAACACATTCACTTAATGACATGCAGACTGCGAGTATCAGATAAAGGAATGATGTTAAAATGGAGCTGAATCCCTCCCTGGGTTTTAATCGAGGCTTACAAAGCTTGGCTGCCTTTGCATGGGTCTGCCTGGTGTTCCAGTCTGGTTGGATGCACTCGGAAAAATCTTCAGTACAGGAGGACTGGTGCAGTGGGTGATGGAAGTGTCTTTGGTTTGATATCCTCCATCAGGCAGCTGCAGCAACAGGGAGATCTCAGCTGGGATAGGCAAGAAATAACAGAAGGACAAGCCTTGGCCTTTATGAGCTTGAGTTGTGTGTCATTTCCTACTGTCACACACACACAAATACTCAGTGTCACAGGAAGGTTTTTTGTTGTTGTTCTGCTAAATCGTTGTCTTGTTTGGTTTCAAAAAGCCAGTAAAAATAAAACAACCCACACAGAGTGGGAGCTATATGTGTGTGTTGTTTTGCACTTCTGGACTATTTTTTTATCAAAGTAAGTTTTTATATCATTTTACTTTCTTCTTGAAATAATATCTGTGCCTTTTTTTGTGTGTGTGTGTGTGCGCATTCCCATGGCTGGTAAGTATGCAAATACATCAGATTTTATACTTTAAGCAGCCTTTTATATCTCTGCCTCAGTCATCTATTCATTACACTTCACTTTAACCAGTATTTCTCTGTCTGCAGTACATGGTTACATTATTCCAACTCATATCTCTCCATCTCCCCCACCTTTTCAGAGCTGAATGGGACTGGGGAGATCATTATTAAAACACAGAAAGCACAGAAATAAAATTAACCAGAGCACCAGTTCTCTGTGTGCTGAATACACTGAGGAAATAAAAGGGCCTTCCACTTCTAATAAAATCTGGATGTGAATTGCCTCATAAAAGCTTGGATGAATTATATTCAGAGGCCAAAAAGAGACAAGAGAGAGCCTGAAGCCCTCCACCAGCAGGATGCTCTCCCTGCCCTGGTGTGCAGCCCAGCGGAAATGCCAGGAAAGCCTTGGAATCAGGTGAGTTGTTCTGCTCAGAGGATGAGCTTCAGGCCTTGATGAAACACTTGAGTCATAGGGCCACAGGCTGTTAAAGTCTCTCCCAGTGAAATATTAGTCCTGCTGAAGTTGTTGGAGCTCTTCCCGCTGCCTCCTGAGGTCTCAGCCCTCACTTTGGCTCTTGCCCAAGTCCCTGGATGGTGGAGGAAGGACCCTGCAGAGGTGTGCAGGGTTCTCAGCCCTTTCCTTGCCCCATGCTGATCTCCCAGGGTCCCAGGAAGGTATTAGGCTATGGACAAGGCTTCTCAGCTTCATCTGTGTGCTGGAAGATGAAGGTGGTGAGGGACATGCCCCAGGTGTCCTCTTATCACCAGCATGTTCCTGGTGTCCCAGGACAAGGCTGTTCCCAGGAGATGCAGGCTGGTGACATGCTTGCCTTTTAGGATATGTTTGATTGTGTGGGCTTTTCTTTTGGCACATGGATTCAGCTGAAGCCAAGGGGACTGTGCCTAACTGAGTAATGGAGAGATTAACAGCCCAGAAAGCCAGGACTGCATGGTGTTCATTGATTGTTTCTCTTAAATATAAGCAGAGCAGCCCAGAGTGTCAGGCATCCGAGGGGAGAGGAGACTGCAGAACTGATGTACTCCTGCTAATGAATAATCGTTAAACTCCAAAGGAGTTTATTATTATTGCCATTAATTCTGGTTGTACTGTGCCCGGAGACAAGGAAGGTGGAGAAAGATGAGTTCATGACCTACATATTACAGGCTAGATTTTATCCTGGTAATATGAGAAAATCGATCATTTCTTAAGTGAGAGGACTGATAAAATCACTGACTTCAGAGGACCAACATCATTGCTTTTATGTGTTCAACAAGCTCACTGGGATGGTGCTGGAGAAGGGTCAAATCCCTCTTCTGGACACCCTAAGGTCAGGAGTTAGTTTGCCCTCAGTTTCCAGAGGCAGGAGGGAAGCAGGAAGCACCATCAGCATTCACACCCTCACTGATGTTAGGATTTCTCCTCCGTGCTAACCTGAATCTACCTGAGGTTTTACTTACCCTGAATTCAGAATAAATTGCCAAAATTCAAGGAAAGCCATAGGAAGATCCCTCCAGCCATAACAGGGTTGGACCCATGACAGGGGTTTAATGTTGTTCCTTAGAGTGTTTCAGATCAAGAGAAAAATACTGTCATGGTCTGAGAACCCTGCTCTTCTTCACACTCCCCAAATGACTCCAGCACATTCCTTTGTACCTCTGAGCAAGAGGACTCCTTCCTCTCCTGGAAACTAAAACGTGAAGGATACAAACCACCCACAAAAAAATATCTGTTGTCATTTGTGCAGACCAAAAGGGAGGTGCAAACTGCTCTCTGTCTTTTGGGTCTTTGGTCAGTGCATTTCCCAACTCTCTAGATCTGAACCAGGAAGAAGTTGGGTTTGCTTTCTGCAGAGGTGCTGCATTCCCATGTGAAGATGTTTCTGTATTTCTTGGCTCAGAATGGAAGGAGCAAATATGAATGCATTCATGACCCTTCCCATGAGATCTTCAGGGTGAAAAATGGAATCAGTCATCTTAATGGGTTGTCTTGGTAGAGGAGTTTTTCACTTTTCTGTAGTCTTGTCATTAATTCAATAATTCCTATGTATACAATACCCAGTGCTGGTTTAGTCAATGCTCTGAAGAGTGGGTTAGGAATGTTTTTTTGTGGGAGGGAAAGTAATTCCTGAGAAAGCCAGGAGCAGACCTGCTTTCTGGTGAATAATTTGAAAGTTGGAGCTGTCATCCCCATATTTTTCCTGTAACTGCTGCAGACTCTGACCCACTTTTTTGTGCTTGGAGGGCTGCCTTTACCAGGTCACTCGAGAGCCACCAATACAAACCAGGGAAATGTGGGCATTTCCAAAGAGCTGAGAGAGGGTTGGGACCTGCCAGCACTGTTCTTTGGGAAAAATAACCCACTAACCCTGCCCGCCCTGGCAAAACTGTGTCATAAATCTGGACTAATCTTTGATGACAAATGGCCTGGAAAGTGGGAAAAGGAGAAAGCTCATTCTTCTCTTGTGAGAAGAAAGATGAGTTAATTCTTGATTGGGAAGGACAGCAAGTGGAGGCACTTCCAGCTGCATGGACATTGTCTTGACATTGCCTGTTAAATGCCTAATGATGACAGTTAGCATGAATTAGCTACAGAATATGTTTTATTGTGTTTTGTGGTCCCCAGGGCAGACATGCCAGAGACTTTTAAAGAGAATAAAAACAGAGAAAGGGAGGCCTCCATACGGCTCATTTTGAATTTGTAATGTCTGGTTATTAATGGTGTTGTACAGTCAAAAAGCCACACGTGGCTCCCATAAAGTGCTTGTTAAGCCTCAGCATGTTCTGTCTTTATAAATAAAAGCATGGAAAAGCAGATGGATCCCAAAATGACAAGCAGAAATGTACCTGAACACAGGAATTGTTTGTGTTTTTTTCATTTTCCAGGCTGAAAAGTGGGATAATGTTTTTGGTAAGCTGCTGAACTGGCAGCTCTTCCCATCCCTTTCCCAGGATGCCAATGCAGGATCCAATTTTCACTGCTAAAGTCAGTGAGAATTTTTCTCAATTCCCTTTGACCATCAGAAATTCAGATACAAGAAAAAAAAATGTCATCAGAACACAGCAGGATCCAATTTTCCATCCCTGAATTTCAATTTGATAACAGCAGTCCATAGAAAAAATGCAAATATGATTTTTGCTGCAGACAGGAAGGAGAGAGGGTGCTGAGAGCTCTCGTGTGGTTTGATCACTTTAAAACCTTTCCTGTAGAAACTGAAATGGTGAAATTCTGCTTGAAACGTGCTGGGTGCATTTACAGGCAGAGAGATGAGATGAGATGAGTAAATCTTCTTCAGCTTGGAGCAGCCTCCCCCAGACCTTTGTGTTCATCCACTTAAATACAAGACAGGATTTTTTTTTTTTTTTTTTTTTTTTTTTTTTTTTTTTTTTTTTTTTTTTTTTTTTTTTTTGTGGCTTATCTGTGGATTCACCCTGAGTGCCTCTGGTTTAGCCATCCATTTCAGGGAAAGAAGAACCAAAGAGCTTCCAGCTCTTTCCCCCAGCCCAGCCTTTTCTGTCCTGTGATGTTAATGAGTGATAATGCTTCATGAGGGTTTTTCACAGACTATTGCTGCTCAAAATCACTTCGGTGCACTGGGACTCTTATTTTCTGGGTATATCAAGAGCTTTCTGCAAAGCAGAGGAATAAAGACAAATGAAGTGTTGTGGCTACAAATCCCATAATGGCTTGACCTTTATTTGTCTCAGAATCAAGTTTTCAAGAGTGGGTCCCTCACCAGGCACGTTGGGGATGCACAGCACTGCTTTGTCCCTCTCCTCCATAACTCACACTTCCAAAAGGCAACAGCTCCTTTCAAACTGAGGAGTTGTTGCCAACTGGGCAAAGATTTTTCTTTTCCTGGTTAAATCTATAAAATGCAAGACTGATTAGTGTTGTACACGACGCAAAGAAATGGCACTCACATACTGAGATGTCTAAGGCAAAAAAAAAAAGGGGGCAGTTTATTTACAGACTTTAAGATTCATACAATTTTAGCAGTGACTATGGATTGGAGGAAGAAAATCTTCCTCTTCAACCACACTGGTTAACTCAACAGTTCAGCAACAGTTTCTTTCTTATGAGAAGAATGTAAACATGGTTAGACAGTTACAATAACAAGAAAGTTGTTTATGTAAAATCGGGTGAGACTCCATTGCAAAAGGTAAACACAGAAGGCTGAAATAGAACTTTAGAAAAACTTCTTAAAGAGACAGAGAAGAACAGCAAAAATCCAGACAACAAATGAGCTTATTACCTGGGGTGGAATTGGTTGTGAAGAGAGGCTGGGGCAGCTCTGTGGCTCCATCCCTGCAACCTCCTCATTGCCACTGTGAGTGTGTGTTGGGCTCTCAGTAAGGAAGGAGTCACTGGGATTTGGGTAACCAGATTTCTTTGGGAGTGGTGGTAGCTGAGGCATTAATGCAGTCAGGAGGAATGGGAAGGACTCTCTGATGTAACAAATCTTTTTCTGAGTCTGTAACAGAGCCATCCCCTCTCCCCAAGGCTCTAGAGAAGTGGTATGAACACCATCACATGTGGCAGGAAGCTGCTGGATGGAGCCTGGGCAGGGGGATGAAGGGAGATAATTTCTGAAACCCTTTTGTCCCTCAGGACAAAGCCAGCAGGTGCTCCATGCATCCCCTCATTGATCTTTAAGGTCCCTTCCAACCCCTTCCATGGTTGGACCTGCAGCACCTGCTTGTGCATGGATACTGAGATTTCCTTCCCAGAACCTTTGTCTTCTTTCTCCTCAAGCCCACAGTTTTTCAAGTCCCCTGGGAGACTGGAAATAGGAATAGCTGCAAAAGTGATGCTCCACGGCCAGATTCAAACCCATCTGGGCAAGTGGTGCCCTGTCAAAGCAGAGAGAAACCTGAGAGTGGCACAGAGTGCTGCATTTTTTCCTTCTCATTTTGGCACTGAGCAAATGCCTTTGGCCTCTCCTCTCCCAAGAGGGGCTGGAGGCAGGTGTTTGACAGTGCTGTGAACACTGCACAAGAGCCATCGAATCTGAGGTGTAATATCTTCACTGTCCACGTCCAGCTGGAAAGGTGCTCTGAGGCAGCTGCATTCCCAGCTTGCAGAGGCACTGCCAAGGGATTTCTGGGCTCACACTGTACCATTTCTGAAGAGATAACAGCCCTGGATATTAAAGAGCCTCTACGGGAACAGGAGCAGCTGCATGATGTTTTTGTAGACTGAAGGTGCAGCTCTGGCAGCACTAAATCTGGAACATCAACAAGCAGATTAAACAAGATGGTTTAGCTCTTAGAGCCAGCCTCAGGCTTGCCACTGAAATTGGTTATGAGAGGCTGTAATTGAAAGGAGGTCTGATATTTCCAAATCTCAGAAGGTTTGGAAGCTGTGGGCGATGGTGTGCAGGTGTGGGTGGGTGCATCTCCATCCCAGTGAACCACTTAACTTCTCTTGTGAGCATTCACAAATCATCTTGGTTACCATTACATTAGGAATTAGCACTTGCTGGCTTCAAAACCTAGAGTAAGTTTATTAATTATTTGTTAGATCTACTTTCCTTCTGTGGTGTTTTTTTTTGGGGGGGGGCGGGGTGTGTTTGTGGTGTTTTTTTTGGTTTGTTTTTTTTTTTTTTTTTTTTTTTTTTGGTTTTTTTTTTTTTTTTTTTTTTTTTTTTTTTTGTCTCTGTGTGTCTGGCTTGGGTTTTGATCACAATTTTTTTTCTTATCTCATGCAAGGAGTTCTTACAGCTTGCAGGTGACCAGATTTCACAGCCCACACTTGCAGAAGTGAGGCTCTGAAGTGTCTCTCCCCTATAACCACTGACCAGATTTGAAGCCTGGTCTGGGTAAGCACCACCACAGGTTCAGTTTGACTTGTGAATATTAAAATACTGTCATCCAGGTTTAGGGGTTTCTTTAGGAAAAGAGCAGCCATGCTCTCCCTTTCCATCTACCCAGCAGAGAATGAATTTTGCTCAAGTGTCAACTTAAATTTCTGAGAAACAATTTTACTTCTTTCTTTGCTGGACATAAATACATCTGTTTTCTCATTCAGAAAAGAAATGAAACAAATCCTTCACTTATTCTCACTGCTCAACTTTTATGATAAAACTATGGCATAGAAAATTCTATATATTAATAGTGTGAATCACTTAAGTGAGGTAAAAATTTCCATGAAGCTTTTAGTGTAGGCAACTTATCAGGGGCTGCCTTTTAATCTGCTGTAGCAATCTTGAACATTAAAGCCAGGTTATTTCATAAAGGGATGTATTCCTTTCACTGGGGAGGTTAATATCACCCATGATTATATTTGACATTTGGGCATGGCATATTATTTTTCATACTGTGTCTGAGCCTAACTACCCACTCCTCTCATGAGCAGGGTTTGAAGTGGGTACATTTCAAATCTCTGCACACATCCATGAGTGCCATCCTAACAGCCTCATCACTGGAAATAAGAAAAGACAATTTAATGAACAAAACAGGGAGGCTGAATTCAGTAAATTAAATTTCTCTGGAGCAAGCAAAAGGTAAATGTTGTTGTTGTGCATTCCTGCTGAGGAAAGTATGGAAGGGGAGAGGGTGCTGTGCTCCTTGGAGGAGCATCTCCAGAGCATCCTTATGGAAATACCCTGAACAAACACTGCTGAGGTGCAGCTGGTGTGCAGCCAGGCCTCCCAGCTTCTTGCAGAGATTCCTTTCAGAATACAACCCACAGCATGGCTTAGGGGTCTCCTCTCCAGGAGAAACAGGGATGCATTTGGAGGGACAGATCCAGAGGCTGATGTCTCAGTCTGTGAACACCTCATGTCCTGTAAAGCCAACAGGCTCTGGCTGGCTCCCAGTGCAGGGCTGCTGAGTGTGAGCCTGAAAGGATCCTTCAGGGCTGAAGATGGTAAAACTAATCTGGAATTTCAGTGTTGGCCTGCTGAAGATGGCACTTCTCAGGGTAAAAACCTTTTGTTTAGCAGCTGAGGGAGTCCATGGCTCATCCTTGTCTCCACCTGAACTGATCTGCAAATTTGAGCTGTTCACTCTTTGTTGGAGCCCCACTGGCTCCTGTTTGTCTTTGCTAAGAACAGGGAGTTGAAGGTGGAGCTCTGGATGCTGTTCTTGCCCATGAATAACTTGGGGAACTTACTGCCACCAGCAACAACTAGAGCTGAGCCAGTTCTTAAGGAAACCAGGGCCTTTCTACTTCAAGTGTGGGCTCCTGGGTGCTGTTCCTGTCATTAGCCAGCTGTCTGCAGTTTGTTGAAGCCAGCAGGGCCTTGACATGGCCTTTGGGTGTTGCATTTTGTTAAATCACTGTCCTATTTTAGGCTTTGTTTGTTCAGCCTTAGAGCCTTGGTTATGCCCAGTGAGCCCTGGAAACAGAGCAGTGGACTGGGAGGGAAGAAAGAGATCTGAGGAGATGACAGTGCAGGAGAGGGAAAGAGTAAGTGGAATTAAATTGCCACCAATTTCTGAGGCACAACAATGCATTAGGGGATTTCATGGAGGATTCAAACAACTGGGCTTGAAAAAATTCCCTTCCCAAAATTCCATGTCATCAAACGTCATTTCCACAGTCTCATCCTTTGATTTATTTTCAAAGGTAGCTGATAATGCTCCCATTAATCCTCCTGCCTTTGTCTTTTATCTGATCCTGACACTGAGGCTGCAGTGGAGGAAAGGCTCCAAACAGTGAGAGCAGCAGCTCTACCCTTTGTTTCCTGCAGTGCAGGGAATTCCAGACAAAAGGGACTCTGTAGGACTACAAGAGCAAACCTAAGCAGGCAACAAAAGAAAGAATAAGCAGATTCCAGGCTCTCTGAGCACTGCCTGGGAGAAGACACCAATCTATGAGATCAGAGCCAGCTTCCCTTTGCTTCCCACCACAGCCCAGTGCTCCCTGGGGATCTTGGCTCTCAGGGGTTCTCCTGAAGTGGAAGCCCCACTTGACAAATCTAAATACAGCTTGGCAAATATCACTGAAATGAAGGCATTTGGATTAATCACAAAACACCCTGAACTTAACAGGGCCAGGATTTTATCCTGAAATACCCCTATTGCTTTTAGACATTAAGATAGTCCCAGTCATGGAAAATGGGGCTGGGAGGGGGCATCAGGATGTGACAGAAATCTGCTCCTCCATCCACCTTTACCTGATCTCTCATTTCCATTCCTGTTTGCACAAATCTCATAGGCTTGGAGAGTCAGCTTTTCCCCACACCACTGGCTCCAGTGCCCTTATCCCTGGGGAAGCCTTCCCAATGCCTGACTCCCACCCAGTGTGGGTCAGGGAAGTTCCAGAGGTCAGTTCAGCCTTGCCTGTCTTTTGAGAAGTGGTCAAGTGGAATATTATTGTTTGATAAGACACACCTTTGGGCAAGCTGGTGGCTTCTTATGTATCAGCCCCAAATTTTTAAGCCCATCAAAGCAAACTCTTTGAAAGAGTTTGCAGACTGAAGCTTTTATTAAATCAGTTTAAGAGAACCCAGCCCACCTAGTGAAAGACTGGATGCGCTGACGCCCAACTTTCCCTTTCTTCCCAGCAGGAAAAGGAGATAGTTAATTCTAGCAGGGAACTTTTAGTAAGAAATGAGCTGTCATTTGAAGACCTGATGATGCCTCTAAAGCAGCAGCTTGTAAGAGCAGAGATCCAGGCCTGCTCTAATAGAGGAGGAGCAGCAGGCTCAAGAACACCCTTAGGTTCCTGTCTTTTAAAGCTCTGTAGGGCTACCTGAACTGGTGCCAGTCAGGCATAGAGGGAGAAAAAGCAGAAGACCCCAAAACTGCAGTCATTGAAATTAAACTTTCAGCTAACTGAACAGGCAAGTTCATTACATTGCAAGTTTTCCATGCTACTTCTGATCAATACCCTACAAATTTATCTTGATAAAAACAAATTGCTTCCTCTCTTAATTCCTCATCCCCAGTCCTCAGCATCTCACACCAAGTCTGAAGAATGGACTCCTGTGGCACAGCACTGCTTGAACAGAGCTGCTCATGGAGGAGCCCAGGGCTGTTCAGGGGAAATCTCTTGGGAAATGAAGCTCTGGAGCTCCTGTCCCCTTGTTCCCAAACTCTCATGCTCTGCAATCAGACCTGGTTCCAATCAGAACTGTACTCATATTCTGAGGTTTTTTACGACTGCAATTTTGTTTAACATTGTTCCTGAAGAGCTCTGTAGTGTTTTGCAGAGCTCCAAGCACAAGAGCTCCTTAATCTTTCCCCTAAGTATTCCTGCCTCTGTCAGGAAAGAATATTGGAAGAGTGTGGTCCTGCCTTCCCCTCTCTCATTTGGAGGCTGTGATTCATGTTTTACAGCATCCTGCTCCCATTACCCAGCTCTGCTTTCTGGGGGTTTGTTCTGTAGCACCTCACACAGCAGCAGGACTAATGAGTTTTTATGTCCCATGGATTTCTATCCTTTATCTCTCATCTGTTCTCTTTGATGTCAGTAACCCTGATCCCATATCCTGCCCCTTGTCCATCCTGTCCAGATGAGACAGGGCAGAGGGAGGGATGTTTGCCAGCTGCATGGATGCAGACTGCTCCACCAGCATGGCCTGACCAGCCAGCAGCACATTGCCACCAGAAAAAGCAATTTTTGGATGTTTCATTTACTTTACTCAGGCCACGCTTTTCACTAAAATTTCAGACCCTTCCTGCTTTCCTCCCACCCACCCTTCCCCTCATAATGGAGTGATTTTAAACATTGGTGATGAACTGAACATGAGAAACAGCCAGCACAGTTACAGAAACCTCTTCTCCTTTAGAAACCAGGATAAAAATCCAGCTGCAAGGACTTTGAAAATGTAGGGAGAGGATTCTACAAATAATTCCTACCAGGGAATGCTTGTGAATGCCATTTGATACGAGCTTGTCAGGGTGGAACAGCTGAACTTGTTAATGGAAATGCCTTTTCTATCACCATTCAACTATTTTGCAAGGCAGGATTGTCTCAAATAAAATTGTTTTTGTAAAGAAGAAAAGATTTCTCTACTATCACATCTAATTGTGGTATTAGGGAGCAAAATATCATTTTGAATGGACTTTTTGGAAGGGAACTGGTTATTTATAGCCATACTTCGTAAAAATTGGTCAGAGCAATTGTTTTAATTGAAAAGAAGCTCATTAATTTTTTCTCTCCCTTTCTTCTGCCAGGGCAAACAGCTGCTCTTGGGCTGTGCCCAGCATGGAGCTCTCTGCAGACCAGCAGTGCCACTGCACCAGTGTCAGCCTACAGCAAAAAGGTGGCAAAAACATCACCTGGATGATCATTACTTCCTTTCAAACTTTTTTGGTGAGAGGAGGTGTCTTGGGTTGTGGAGCCAGGGGTGTGTATTCTATTTCATTTGTTAAAAGCAGTTGGGGAGAGGTTTTTCTTTATCTCTGGGAGGGAGAGGGGCAGATGCCTTCTGATAATGGGGCAGCTGTTCAAACCAGGTGGGGCAGTGTTTCTTATCTCTTTCACCTCCCATCCTCCCTCCAGGGGGATATTTTCTGCTAATGGACCATTAAGACACCCCTAAAAGCACACATCCCCAAAGCAGTCATCCACATTCCATCATCCCATTGTGAGATGCTCCACCCAGTGGGGGGAGCCAACCATTCCTACCTGGATAAAACTGAGACACAGGAACACCAGGTATCCAGCTTCACCCAATTCCTGGAGGAAGACTGGACCCCTTCTCACCACCACTGGACCCTTGTTCTACAGGATCATCTCTACTCCACCAGAACCACATCTGCCATGCCAGAAGGACTCACTTTTGGACTGCTTCCAACCCCCTGACCAACAGGGTGTCAGGTTGTAGCTCTGACTCTGTCAGGGTTTTCCAAAATTGTTGTTTGTTTGTTTGTTTGCTGGTTTGGTTGGGTGGTTTTGTTTTTCTACTCCATTTGTGTTGTTAATATTCCCAGTAAAGAACTGTTATTCCTATTCCCAAATCTTTGCCTGAAAGCCCTTAATTGCAAAATTATAATTTGGCAGGGGGTGAGGGGTTTACATTCCCCATTCTAAGGGAAACTCCAGCTCTCCCTGGCAGATACCTGTCTTTCCAAACCAAGACAGGAGGAGACGCTTGAGGTGAGGTGAGCAACATCCATTGCTGGTGACTTCCCTGGGTTTGTGTGCTCGAGCACAGGGCTGGGGTTTTCATCTAAGGTGTCCCTCACAGGAGAGTTCCTGGTGGCCCTGGAAAACCCCGCCCTGCTCCATCACTCCTGCTGGAGGGATGAGCTGTGTTCCCCCTGGATCGCTGTCAGAGCTCATCCTCCTCTTCTTCCTTGGGCATCCTGCCCCTCTCCAGCTGCTGCTCTCAAGCAGGTCTCTGGTGAGCTTTGCCTTTGCTGAGCTCCTGAGAGGCTGAGCTCTGCCTGTCCGAGCTTTCCAAGGAGATGAACACTGGCACAGGCCCTGCATTGCTAATTAGCAGACAGCAAACGAGGCCCATCCCCTGCAAAGGGCACTGGTGATGAGCTGACACTGGCTGGCTTTGCACAGTGAGAACTGGGATTAGGGCAGGGATAACAGGGATTGATTTTACTGCACATCCCCCCTGTGAAACCTGGCTGGCATGGAGGGGGTGTGGTGGTGGAGCAGGACATCACCACCTCACCTTTGCTTCTGGAAGGTGCATCCTGAGCTCACTGCCAGGCCAAGACACTGTAGGAACATTATCCCACAGATGTGTGAGAAGAACAGACACTTTCAGGCTCTGATGTGGACTCAGCTCACCCCAAGCTGGCCCCAAACCCACCCCAGAATCCTGAGAGCTTTCCCCTCTACCAGATTTGTTCTGCAGCTGAGCTGCTGGGGCTGGAAAGCGTTCAGCATCATGTCCACAACTCATCTTGCTGCACAATGGAAGCTCAAAAGTCTGGTTAAAATACGAGAGGGGAGGATGGTCCTGACAGTTCAATTAATTCAGGGATTGGGACATAAAAATCCAGCAGGAAATGTTATGTACTTTTGTAAAATGGTACTTGCTTGGTAGGAAAAAAATGTAATGATGGTGCTTTATTTGATAATTAATTGGAGCCCATTTCACTGCCCAGGTAGAGCCAAGGGGAGTGTGTGGCTCTGTGCTTAGATCTTCACAGCAGCTTCTACTTTCAACCATTCAAACCCAGCACCACTTTAAACTTTTTGTACAAATAGGAGTGAAAACAACACTAAGCCCTTCATCCTGAGGTACAGAAACATCATTCTTCTTTGTAAGTCATCGTAAATTACAGCTGCAAAAGCAAACACTGCTCCACCTGTGTGCCCAGTAAATCAAACTAAGCTCCTATAAAATACAATCCTCTCCCCATGGACACAAAGTCCTTGCTGAAAAGCACAAGGATAACATGAACTGACCAAAGAAGTGAAGCACTTTAATCCTTGTTTTGAAATAACCTAAATTGCAGCCCTGCCACTGCTCAGAGCCACCTGGTTCCTCTTCCCACTAACGCAGCCCAGGCTATTTAGCTCCAACCTCCAATTTTGCTCTTCATTATTTGCTGGCTACTCAGAGCTGCTCCACTTGGGAAAATTGCTGTTTCTGTGTGCCAGGCTGGCTGTGATGTGCTTTTCTCTAACTGCTTGGCTGCTGTGTGTGCATGACTGCACCCAGGTGCAAACAGCTGGGAAACCTGTCCTGCAAAACTGCACGTGCTTCCCTTATTCCTTCCCTCTCTCCTGGCTGTTTGGCTGTTCTGGAAAAGTTCTGTTTTAGGGCCTTTGAGCTGTTGAGGGAGGGGGATTTAATGTCCCTGTGAGTGCAGTAGGGTGGGGTGAGGTGTTCCCTGAGATCTGGGGTTGGGTAAAACAAGCAAAGCCCAGGCTGGGCTTTCCCTATGGGAGGAAAGGTGAGAGCAAACCACAGCTCAGGCTTTGTCTTCCAAAATCTGGCAGTGCTGAAAACCTGCTGGTGTCTGGGAAGCAGGTGAGGAAGATGGTGATTCCCAAGGGAGTCTCATTGTCCTACTTCAGGAAACTTAATTACCAGCAGTGCCAGCTCTGTTTTACATGAGGGAACATTTTCTGTATCAGACAAATTCCGGCTGGAGAACCCATGGAGGCACCACACCCAGAGAGAGGGGCAGATGGCATTTTTTAACTCTTGCAGTGTCCTCAATCCCACCAAGTCCCAGGAAGGAATAGGAGCAGACAGAACTTTCTCTGTGTGCAGCAAGAAGGTGTTATCAGAGCAAGCTGGAAGTGGGACCTCCTGGCACATCAATATTTGATGGGGGGAGAGGTGGGGGTGGCATCAATTGTGTGGTGGCTTTGATGAATTGTCACTTCAAAGCACCAAACTCCCCAAATAGTTCAGGATCTGCACAGATCTTGGCAGGTGATGATAAATCCATGCAGAGATGGGAAAACCCAGTCTTTGGGGAGAGCTTCAAAGCTGAAGCTGAGAACATTGCAAATGTTATGAAATATTTCAAAGTCTGTCAAGTGGGAGCTGTGCTTTTAGATTAGGTTAAGAAATGTGTGGGCTAATTTTGTGAGACTCTCCAGCATTTACTGTGGATTATGGAGTCTCTTTTAATCTTTAAATGGCTGCACTTTTCTCTTAGTTTAAAAAAAAAAAAAAAAACCAAAAAAAAAAAAAAACAAAAAAAAAAAACCTCGAAGAAACCTGACAAAAGTGTTTCTTCACGCACTCAGTTTGAAGACAACTCCCAAATGGCTGCAGTTAGTGAATTACACAGAACCTTTTGGTAACAAAAGTGGGCAGATGGGTTCCCAGCTTGGAACCTGCGCCCCTCCTGGCGCAGGGAAGGAAACAGCGTCAGGAGAACAGCTTCAGGAGGGGACCACAGCCTGCTCACAGCTCCTCCTCCCATCACCTCCTGTTTTGCTTCTCCTGCTTATCCATCTTCATCTTTCCAGCTCAGTGTTTCCCCAGCCTCAGAGGAGCAGCACAGACCTGAGAGAGCAGCCTGGACCTCCCTGGCAGCTGCATTTCAGCAGAGCTTCTCCCTTTTACAATCCTGGAAGTGTTTGCTTTGGAAGGGACGCAAAGATCATTTACTTCCAGCTTCGTCAGCGACTTGCCCACCTTCCAACCCTGTCCAGCTTCACCAGAATAAATCCCCAGTGCCGCGTTTCTTGCCGTGAATCACACCTGTTCACGCTGCTTTATTTCATTCAACGCCTCTGCCCTCCAGCCAGATGCGGCACCCGCCTAATTTTAGTCCCATGAGTCAGCGCTGATTTTTTTTTTTAATTTTTTTTTCTTTTTTTTTGGTAAGGGAAATATTTATTATTGCCTGTTGGGCGGTGTGGGAGCCCTCTCCTCCACACACACCAAGGACCAACTCGTGGGCTCCAGCTCCATTAGTGGTGTCACTGTAAACACACGAACAGCTTCGGGCTTGCAGGGACAGACTTTCAGCAGCGTTCGTCACCGCAGCCAACAGCTCTGCTCATTAAAACAAAGTGAAGGACCGGCTGCTAATGGAGTGCCAAGTGGCTTTTTTTTATCCCCCTTTTCTTTTCTGTGTACAGGAAAAAAAAAATAGAGTGAGCTTCTTGAACTTCCTGATTGTAAGCTAATGTGTTACTCGCTCAAAAACCTGTCAAAATCAAGAGGAAAGAATTATAATTTTGATGTTCAATTGCACCATTTCTTTGTCTCTTTAAGTCAAAGCATTGTTTTAAATTATTACATCCATCAAAGCTTATTTAGCAGAGATTAAAATTCAAAATGAGCTTAAGAAAAGATAAAGAACCATTTGGCTTGTTCTAATTCCTGTTGTCTTTGTGGGAGTTAGTGTGAATAAAATAGAAAAATGCATTTGGGTACGAGTGGTGCTGGAGAGCAGAAAACTGGAATTTGAGCCTAAAAATCAATATGTACTTATGTAGGCACAGTATATTTTTTTTCAGGAATTCTTTATTCCAGATACTTAAGGAACCCAAGACATTGCAGAAATGACAAAAGAGGAGAAATATCTTGCTTTATAGCAGCTCTAGAGCTGTGGAGGCAGATATTGCTTCTCTTGAAGGCAATTTGCAGTGTGGGAGCTTTGGTCTGTGGATCAGGCTGTAAACCTGGCATTGTTGTTACCTGCCGTACATTCAGACATCTAAAGGTGATAAGCAGGGGTCACCGAGCAGGAGCGAAGGAAAAAGCTCCTTTGGGATTTCATTCTGCTGTAACTCTCAGATTTCTTTTGGCTTAGAATAAAGCATTTCTCACAGCAGTGAGTCCCGCTCTTTTCCCGGGTTTCCAAAACGAGTTCATGAGCCTTCAATCAGGGAAACCGTGTGTGAATCACTCAAATGCAACGTTTGCTGCTGATATCTAATGCTCTGCTCCGTGGCAGAGCTCGTCCCCGGGCTGCGAGGGGCACAGACATCCCAGAGCCACCTTCCCCCCGATGGCTGGGGCCAAGCAGGGAGGGGATGAGGCTCAGCCTTGCTGCTTGCCCTGCCTGCTGCTTGGAGAGGTGCAATGAGCTCCTGGGAGAGAGCATCTCAAATCCAGTTCACAGCCAGCAGGTCCGGGGGGTCTGTCACACCTTGGTTGGTGCTGGAGCATGAAATGACATTTCCCTGGTGCTGGGGGGGGACTGGAGTGAGAGTGGCTGCAGTGCCAGCTCTGCAGCATCGTGATGTTTTCCAGGGAAGCCTCTCCAGGAGGTTTTTCCAACAACCTCATCCTGACCAAAGACAGGGCCACTGCTTCTATTTCTGTTTAAATTCCCCACCGAGGACACACTTCAGCAATGGGAGGTGGTTTTGCTCCTCTGGGGTCCTGGGGTTAGATACAGAAAACCAGTCCTAGTGCCTTCTGCATCTGTAGAGCAAAGGTGTAACATCTGCTTGTGTCCAGATGTTAGAACACAGGATTTGTGGCAATACAGCATAAATAAAGCATAAATGTGCATGTAGTGGCCTTTATGTGAGCGTGTTAATGAGGATGTGCAGAATGAAGATCTGCAGGGATATGATGAATATATTGGATATTTGTGCTACAGAGAAAACCCCAGCAAGGATTTCCCTCCACTTCAAACCAAAAGCCTCATAAAGGGTGTGAAAAACTCAATTCACTTTTATGTAAAATTTATAAGTTTAATAAAAATAAAATAAAGTAGACAATTAGGAGACAAAAAACCAAAGCTTTTTCGGCCGAGGTGCCGATACCAATGAGATCAGCACCCTGTCTCTTTTCAGATCCTTTGTTTTAAGGACTTCTGTGTTACATATTTAAATGTAACCATATTTAAATTAAACCAAATATTCATTTTTGATTTCAAGACCCCCCCTTAAGTACACAGTTTATTTTTGGGGCTCCGTAGAGTCTGGATGGGGGTGGTATATCAGTCTTCTTCAACAAGGCTCAATTGTTCCTTATCTTCAGGGATTCCAGATGCCCCTCCTGTCTTCTATCTATTTGAGGAGTTACAACAATCCCATCTCTACTTTGTTACAATCTAAGAATATTCATCCATCACATTTTTCAAATTCTATTAATAAAAGAACATGCAATACAACCTTCTCATATTATACATAAAGCAATCAGCTTGTTATATGCAAAAAGCCAACTCCAAAACATGCATTTATAACGTGTAACATCTGCTTGTGTCCAGATGTTAAAACAGAGGATCTGTGGCAATACAGCATAAATAAATCATAAATGTGCATGTAGTGGCCTTTATGTGAGCGTGTTAATGAGGATGTGCAGAATGAAGATCTGCAGGGATAAGATGAATATATTGGATATTTGTGCTACAGAGAAAACCCCAGCAAGGATTTCCCTCCACTTCAAACCAAAAGCCTCATAAAGGGGTAAAGGAAAGGAGATTGATTCCCAAAGTTTGCTGTGCTCAGCCACAGGACAGCTCAGCAGGAGGAGAGGGCTCAGCCTGCCCACAGCAGAGGAAACTCCACTGTTGGAGCTGGGGAAAGAGAGAAGCTCTCATCAGGTACAGGTAATGAATGAATTCACTCTCCTCTCCCTGCCCCTCCTCAGCCTCCTACCCAGCCAGCCCTGGAAAGGAGCAGAGTTCTTCTGGGTGGAGGTGATGGTGAAAGTGGTTATTATGCCAAGATTTTGGCCAAGATTCATTTAAATGAATACAAGTGAGGCTCTAGGGACAGAAAAGTGGGATTTTTATTTTTTTTTTACTGCTTCTTATATATGAATTATTATCATATATATTTTATGCTTCTTATACCTTGAAGTGCTGCCTTTAAGCCATCAGGAAGGTCCCTGGAAGACTCTCTGGGAGAACAGGGGAAGCAAAGCCTCTTCTCTGAGCAGTGGTGGGAAGTCATTGTGCACTCAGGTAAGGTTTTAAAGGATTAATTGGTGTTAAAAATCAATATTCTGTGCAGTTTTCTGCCAAGGATGGAGCATTTGAGAGGCTGTAGCTACAGACTACTACAAAACCCTGTGTTGCTTCCTGAGCTGGGCAGCTTTACCTCTTCTTTTCTTGTCCTGTGTCCTACAACAAGAAAAAGAAAATCAAATGAAGACTGGTCATGCTGGGGGTGAACTGTGAGAGTCCCTGAGAAGACAGAGAGCTGAAGGAGAAGGGAAAGTTAATTAATCCATCAGGCTGAAATCCCCAGAGTAAAATATTCTTTTCCACCAGAGTGTGTTGACAGCTGGAGCCCATGAGCAGCCCGAGGATGACAACCAACAGGAAACTTGGGACCAAAATGAGGGAAGAAAACCTCAGCGGTGTTTTCTTGGTAAAACGTGTGGCAGATGCCACATGGGAGTCAAGAGAAATAACAGAAGCAAATATGAGGTGCCAGGGGAGGGAAGGGAGAAGTGAGCATTTTTCTAATCCCTGAATTTGACAGCCACTTTATATGAAATAAACTCTGAAGGCTCCTGCCTTCCCCAAGGTATTTTCTTTCTAAATAGATCTATAGATGCACTAATTAGTCAATGGAGAAGCACAGGAGTTAATCCCTAATCATGTAAATGTGTTGTTTCAATTAATTAATGCACGTGGCACTTGTGCTCCAGTGATCGGCACCCTAAGGAAAGGCAGAGGAAAATAATCATATTTAACAGTCTGCTCCCATTAATTCCTCCAAACACTGATGGTGTCAAAGCTTCCCACTGTCTTCCTCTATAATTCAATGTTGTTTTGCAGTGGTGTGTTATGAATTAGCCAGAACCACAGGCTGGAAGTGAGAGTTTTGGAAAAAGAGAAAAAACAATTTTTTTTTTGGAGGGAGGGTTTGTTTTTTTTTGGGTTTTTTTTTTGATGACTCCATAATGATGCAGAGAAGGGAAACACTATTTAGTGGGTGCTGATGGGGCTTTGCCAGTTTATAGGATTATTAGGGATTGTTGGAGCAAGCAAAAAGACCTGGAAGAAGAAAACAAATCACCAGAGAGAATATTTTCAGCCATGAAATAACTCTTCCCTGAATTAAGCACCTTACTACTGACCTACCTAAAAGAGCTGCCCAAACCATTTCTACTGCTGTTTTTTTTTGGCCAACTGTTAGCATTTCAGCTCAGACAGCCATGATGAAGGTTAATAAAAAGGACATGTTTATATAAACCTGAGGGGACTGTAATACTCTTTCCGTGCTGGTTCTGAGAACTGGAAGCACCAGAATCAGGAATTAAAAGCTGCTTTATTAGAGGAAAAGAGATGAAAGTAATATATGAAGCAGGGCAAATGAGGGATGGATGAGCCCTTCAGAGCACAGAGCACAGAATGGGGCTCACAGGAAAGTTCTGGCTCCTTGGCAAGATAAAAATACCCACAAATGGGATGCCAGAGGCATCTGTGGAGGCAGTAATTACCTCCTGGGCCTGGCAAAGGCTGCTTTTATGAAAAGGCAGAGCACTGTTTGGTCTGTCTGGGGTCTCTGTGGAGAGGTGTGATGTTTGCAGAGGTTGTTCTGTTTCAGTTTCACTGACCAGAAGCAAACATGCCCTTACTGCAGCCCATCTCTTGGGAGTTGGAGCTCCAGGGGCAGGGGTGATGCTCAGGATGGAGGATGTGCAGGTTGCAGAGGTGCAGGAGCAAAATCCTTCTGGTGCTGGGGGGACCTGCAGAGTTTGTGGTTTGCAAAGCCTTTCCTGCTTGTCCTGACAGCAGCAGCCTCCTCAGCCACCCCCAGACCAATGGCTCTTCTCCAGCATCACTACAATTACTGCAAATAACTGAAGAAGTAATTAAAGGAAAGGCAGGAATCAACTGTATTGCAGGGGCCAGTGCGTGCCACGACTGCAGAAATTGGGATTTTTGTGTCTGTTCTCTCACAGTGTAGCTGGTGGGCAGATCTGAGAGGAGCCCTGGGGCACTGGCAGCCCAGGCAAGCTGAGGTTCATGGCTCTTGGGGTACATTTGGTTTTGGCTGCTTTGCCCCTGCAAAGTCTGATCAATCCTGCTGGAAATGGCATTTTTTTTGAAAACTCCTTGGAAATGCACTGCACAGGGGCTGAGGGCAAATGCACTTGGATTTCTTTGGCCCTTATGGGCCAAATCTATCAATTACAAATTTGATTTTTTGGAAACTTTTTTCTTTCCCTTTCCTGGAGAACTCACACTGCAGCTTCCTCAAAGGCTTCCTCCCTCTCCTGGACAGCAGGCAAAGGAAGCTCTTCACAGATCAGTCAGGGTTTCCCAGCTTTTCTCAGGCTGATGAAGAGGAAGGGTTTGCAACAACAAACTGAGAGCTCTGCCCTGGCTCTGCAGCATCCCAGCACAAACCTCAGCCCACGGGGGCTGAGCCACTGCACATCTGTGTGAGGCTCAGTGCAATTAGAAACTGTTCTTCCTCAGTTTATTGGGGGGTAGGGGAATAGCTGAGTTTCCTGTGGCATTTTTTTTCCCACCTGTTGCTACAGCAACTGTTTTGTCAGGCTGCTGATTTGGGTGCTTGAGTGACAGAAGGTTTAATTTTGCTTTAGCAAATTGTCCCTTTTCTTTAAGAATGATTTCCTCTGGTGAAAAAGTCCTCCTGAAGCTTCCCCTCACTTCAGAGGGCATTCTTTTTCAAGATCACACCTCTCTGATTTCCACTCGGGGCGTGAAACCTCCCATTTGTCCATTGGCTGGAGTGGCTGTGATTCACTTCTCTCCTCTGCAGACCAGGCTCCAGGTTTGTGTCCTGGTGCTTATTTAAAACCTGAGCCAGCTCCAAACCAAGCTGTGATAAGGGAGACTCCAGCCCTACAGAAAGGGAGTGGATTGCAGGGAGGAAAACCACGAGCCTGCTCTGAGTCCAGGGACATGCGCAGGAATGTCCTGCTTCACCCAAACTAAACCAAATGTGCCTCTGCCCAGCCTGGAACAATGGTGACAGCAGGGCTGAAAGTTGTAGTTATTCTATAGTTCTTCCTCAGCTGATCAGGAACTATGACAAGATAATGCTTATTATGTATTTTTCTTGCTGGTTCTTTCTCTTTTAATTTTTTTTTCCTTTGGTTTTTTTTTTTTTTCCTTTTTTTTCCTTTTTTTTTTTTTTCTTTCTCTTCGGTTTTTTTTTTCTTTTTTCTTTTTTCTTTTTTCCCCCCTTTTTTTCCTTTTTTTTTCTTTTTTATCTTTTTTATCTTTTTTTTTTAGTATAATTGTTCTGAAGCTTAGAACCTTAGTGTTAGTCTTCTGCTGAAATGTGTTTATGACCAGTTTATTGCCAGTTGTTAAACTGAGCTGAAGCGAGGCACATACAGAGATGACAGGAAGAAATTTCCCATTTTTGAACAGCTTGTCAAGAAATCTGAAAACCTGAAATCCAGATTATTTCCCCCATTCACTTCTGGAGCACTGTTACCATTTATAAAAGCAACATTTCCCTGCTTGAGAGTTTGCCTTTTCTTTCCCAGTTTACAATTCCCTCGAGTGGGTTGAGAACTTCCTAATAGCTCCCAGCAAAACTCTCTGAGAAACCTCAGTGCAGACAAAACCAAAAACAAACAAAAATCCAACCAACCAATCAAAACCCCAAAACCCCCCCACCACACACACAAAAAACCCCAAAACCCCCCCACCACACACACAAAAAACCCCAAAAAACCCCACAAAAAAACCAAACAAAAACCAAACAAAAACAAACAAACAAACCCACAAAAAACCCCAACAAAACCAAACAAAAAAAAAACACACAAAAAAATTAATTTTTTCTGTTCTGTGCATCTGTGCCCAAACCCCCAAGAACTGTTGCCCCTGTTTTCCGAGCAGATTTACACCTGATTTATCCCCGTTTTAGGGAGGCTGGGGAAGGCTCAGTTCCCCCGGTGTGGAGCATCCCGGTGCTGGTGCATCCCCGCACCCGGGTGATGAGCGATGGAGCTCTGCCACCTTGTGGGGCTGTCGCCGTGTCGCCTCATCCGCCTGGCAGGTTTCACACCCAAAGATCCCTTCTCTCACTTTATACCTCACAGGGAGCTCCCAAAACACATTTGCCAGGCAGTGGAAACTCGGCTGGGAATCCTTTGTGTCTCAAGGGTCAAACCTGATGCTGGAGTTGCAGTTTCAGGGCAACGTCTTGGCAGAAATGTGGCGTTTGCAGCGCCTCCAGTGCTCTGCCCTGGTGGATTTTGGGTGCTCCCCGTGCTCCTGTGCAGGATCCCGATGGATGGATGTGCAGGGTGAGGTCTGCAGGTCAGGGCCAGAGGGGATGTGGTGCCTTGGGGTGTTTGCTGTTTTTGGGAGGTGGCTGCTGCCACTCTGCTGTGCTGCTGTGCCACCTGGGGGTACCGTGTGCTGGCCTGGAGCTCACAGACAAAGTGTCACCTTCCCCTGCCTCGGGAGGCTGATCAAGGGAGTGACCTGGAGCTCCCTGTGTCCACCTCAGACCTTAATTTTTGAAGTCCTCAAATTAATTGAATTGTGGAAGGGCTTGGGTTGGAAGGGCCCTTAAATTCATCTTGTTCCACCCCCTGCCAAGGGGTGGAACACGCTTCCATTATCCCAGGCTGCTCCAAGCCCTGTCCAGCCTGGCCTTGGACACTTCCAGGGATGGAGCAGCCACAGCTTCTCTGGGCACCCTGTGCCAGGGCCTCACCACCCTCACAGGGAAAATTCCTTCCTAACATCTAATTTAAATCTACTCTCTTTCAGTTTGAAGCTATTGCCCCTTGTCCCATCACTACACTTCCAGCAACCCCTCAGAAGTCCCTCAGGTTTTGAAGATTCCTTCATCCCACAGGTAGGATGCTTTTGATGATTAATTGTGGAGCTTTATGAATCTTGATCTATTGGACAGAAAACAAATACTCTAAAGCAGTTATTCTGAAATAAAACTTTATTTTAGGAACATCCTGCCTGTCCCAGGAGTAGCAGAGATATTCTCCCATCTCTTCCAGTTTACACCTGGGAAACTTTTCAGCCACAAATAGTCAAGAGTTGCTATCCTGGATGTTCTGAATTGTTCAAAACAAATAAAAATAACCCTCCAAAGCACAGAGTTCTGATCTCTGCTGCCTTAGACCTGTGGGACTTTGCAGGAGAATAAACTCCCACAGATTTGATTTGCTTTAAAACAATATGGGTGCTGGATTTGGAAGTAAATCTGCTCTGTTTTTTGTTTAAGTGGTTGCTATTGTTTGCTCTGCTCTTTTGGGAAGGAATGACTCACCACCTGAAATCGGTATGTGCTCAGAAAAGGTTTCAATTTAACTAAAAAGTCAACAAAATCCATCTCCAAGCAACTACAGACAATTTATGATGTCAGGTCTCATTTGTGGAAATACAGAATACAAAAACACTTCCCTCCCCCGACCAGAAGGAGTTGTATTTCTTGAAGGAAATAAAGCAAACAAGGGAGCTTGAGCTAACAGCACCAAACTGTAGGATAATCTGCAGGA
The DNA here is from genome assembly GCA_027886175.1 of Phylloscopus collybita. Classification (NCBI taxonomy): domain Eukaryota; kingdom Metazoa; phylum Chordata; class Aves; order Passeriformes; family Phylloscopidae; genus Phylloscopus; species Phylloscopus collybita. Next base: position 6,590,070 of record JAJNNQ010000027.1, on the reverse strand, counting down.
TTATCCTTTAGGTATTGATCTCAAGAAAAAGAGGAGCAGCTGCAGAATCCTCTCAGGGCAAAATAATTGTGTCTGAAAGCTTGTTTGCCAACTGATCTGTATCCAGAGCAAAGGAATTATTTTGGCCTTTGTGGGGGGGGACAGGGGAAATGTCAGACATGATAATTCAGTTTGCTGCTGGGATGATGCTGGGAAAGCCTTGTGACCTGCTGAGGCTCTGCAACATTGAGTTTCCTCTCAAAATACGGCTTTTAAAATTTCTACTCCCTGGAAAAACCATGCTGTCCTGGTGCTCTCTTAGCTGTCTGATGGAGAGAAGTGATTTCACTCTGCAAAATCCTCTTGGCACTGCTGGAAATGAGTGTTCACACCCCTGCTGCCCCCTGATTCCCCATCCTGTCCGTGATGGGAGCAGCAGTGTGACACTGGGGTGGCAGAGTCCCTGTGAAGCACAAAGGGGAGTGTGGGCAGAGCACAGATCTGGGTGCTGCTGGCTGCCAGGCTAAACTGAGCTGACATTTAGGCTGGGACTGTGAGATTGGTGTGTTTATGCTGAGTGTGGCAGAAGTGAGGAGAGGCAGAACAGGGCTGTGGGAGGGGCAGCTGGAGGAGGGATGTGCCACGCATCTGGGGGAGATGCTCTGTGGTCCCTTTGTGCCACCCAACAAACCCGGCTCTGTTGCAGCCCTGAGGCTGGAGGAAGACAGAGCAGGAAGGGATATTGCTGGTCCTGGAAGTGGGAGCACTACAAAGCCTGCATTGAAGGAGGGGAATGAACTGAGAGGGTCCTTTTAGTCCTTGGAAACCTTCCTGAGTGAGTCTGAGGCGCTTTGGAGCTGTCTTTGCTTGCTGAGGGATGCATTGACAGAGCCTGACCTCATTTCCCCTGGAGCACAGACCCCTGTGTATTCCCTCTGCTTTATTAATCCAAAAGCTCTATCACTCCCCTGTTTGTTTGAACAAGACCCCCACACATCTTTCCTGGGTGGGACCTGTCCTGCTCTCTTTCCTTCTGCATCCCCAAGCCAAGCCACCTCAGAATTAACTTCAGAGTCATTTATTACTGTCCTTTTCAACCCTCTCTTGCATGAGGTTGGATCCCTTTGGGCTCTCCAGCATGAACCCTGCTGACAGTTTTATGACAGCTCTCGCCTGGGTGGCATCTCCCTTGGGAAGCCACTGCTTGCTCTGGCTCCTGCTGCAAATCCTTGGTCACCTGAGGTCTGTGTGTCGTTGCTGCTTGGCTGGAACAGCTCTGCCCTGGCCTTTTGGTGTGGTTTGACTTCCTCTCTCCATCCGACCCACCACCCAAATTGCACAGGGAAGGAGAAACAGCTGATTCAAAAGCTGCCTGGGGAGGATGAATGTGCAACTTTAATCATGCAGAGGAAGCCAAAGATGATACAGAATGGGATTTTTTCACTCTCAGCCAGGAAGTTACTCAGCCATTCTCCTCCTCTCTCCTTTCCTCCTGCAAAAGCTCCACATGGAGCCCAGGGAGACGCAGATGTAGGGATTCTTCCATTTGCCATCAGCTACTTCTGGAAGAAGATATGCAGGAGACTAAAAATGTCAGTGCTCCTGGAGGAGGAGCAGGACTGAAACCCCATCTGGAGTTTGCAGAGCAGTTTGCAGAGTTGAGGGGGATGGCACTGGGAGGACATTGCTCCCCCTGTCATCGCATCTGACCAGGAGGCCTGGCAGGGGAGGTGAAGACCAACCTGCTTCAAAAACACTGTGTAAGAGCTTTTAGTTTTGGGTGAGTTTTAGGGAGGAAAGGGCAAGGGCAGGAGTCTTCCTGGACACCCAGACTTGGCTATGCACCTCTTGTTGCCAGTGTTTTGGCGTGGCAGAGCTCTATTCCACCAGGATTTGGGAGAAAATCCCTGGGGACACTAAAAATCACATTGGAGTGGTTCAGTGTGGTGATGGGGACCAGGGGCACTGGGGTTCAGGGTGCTCCTCACAGCAGGGAGGAGCAAACCCTTGTCAGAAAGGAGGTTGGATCAGGGATAAGGAGGGGTGTTCTTGCCAGTCTCCTCTCTGACTTTCTGCTCTGCTGTGCTGATCACACTCAGCTGGGCTCATGTCCCGTGGTTTTCACTGCCTTGTACGTGATTCCATGGTCTGTGACCCCTTCTTGAGCTGGGATAGGTGAGCCTCCAGAAGCTCCCTCCAGGCTGTTTGGCACCTCACAAATAACAGTCAGTGTGCCCCAAGTGTGTCCTTTTTGCAGTGACAAATTAGTGCTGGAAAACCCAGCTCCAGGAAGCCCCAAGGAGGTGCCTGAGGGTGCTGCAGCCGCTGTCCTCTCACTTCAGCCGAGGAGAACCTGCTGAGCAGGACAACGCTGTGCAGCACCTCAGGCCTGAGGCCGGCTTCGGGCCTCTTCTGAGGGAGAAGATTTTTAGAGTGGGAGCTCAATCTCCTGTTCCAGTCTCTGGGGTGTGTGTCACTCATGTGCTATGAAGTTATTCCCGAACTGCCCGCTGATCCCAGTGCCGGCCGCCCTCGCATCAGTAGATGGCAGCAGCTTCCCGGCAGCTGCTGCCTTGGCTGGGAAGAGCTGTGATAGACACTGGAGTTCAGCCTTCCCCTTCCCTGCCTTCCCCCGGCTCTCAGCCCGGCCTCCTGCCACACTCCAAACTGTAGGTGGCAGCAGGAAAAAGATTTTCCAATTTCTCTGTGCCTTCTGCTCTGGGTCTTTTCCTGCTGCTGGCTCTTGGAGCCTGCTAGCTCTGGGGTTTTGGGTCAGCTCAGAGCCCTGGCTGGGCTTAGGTCACTTTGAAGGCTTCGATGAATGGGTTGGGAGAATCTCCTGTGCATGCTCCTGCTTCCAGCAATCTGTGTGGGAAACACCTGCCAGTGTCCATGGGGATGCTCCCAGCAAACCACACATCACAGCAGCCCAGAAGTTGTGGTACAAACTGGTGCCTCCCAGCCAAGAGAGTAAAGTGGCTCCTGGTAAAAGAGACAGGGTTTAATCAAGAGTTGTGCAGGTGGAGAGATTTTGCCATTTGCAACCTTGGAGTTTTTCAAAGCTTGACTGGGCAGGGCTCCGACATCCTGAGTTAACTTCAAACCCTTGTCAGAAAGGAGGTTGGATCAGGGATAAGGAGGGGTGTTCTTGCCAGTCTCCTCTCTGACTTTCTGCTCTGCTGTGCTGATCACACTCAGCTGGGCTCATGTCCCGTGGTTTTCACTGCCTTGTACGTGATTCCATCATCCGTGACCCCTTCTTGAGCTGGGATGGATGAGTCTCCAGAAACTCCCTCCAGGCTGTTTGACACCTCACAAATAACAGTCAGTGTGCCCCAAGTGTGTCTGTAGGACCTTGAGGCCACATCCATCTATCCATCTATCCATCCATCCATCCATCCATTCATCCATCCATCCATCCATCCATCCATCCATCCATCCACCCATCCATCCGTCCACCCATCCATCCATGCATCCATGCATCCATCCATCCATCCATGTCTCCCAGGTACAGCCATAAACCTTCCTGAGGTGCTTTTGAGACTGTTTGGTGACTTTGTTTAAAGTTTCACTCTTGTTCAATGTAACCAGAGTTTAGCAAGCTGATATCCTAAGGAACTTGGATCATTTGAAGGAAATACCACTCATTGGAGGAGGAAATTTTACTGTGGTACTTGCCAGCTGGGAAGAAAAATCTAGATGAAGGTGAATCACAGAAAACGCTGCCTTGAAATGAGAGCTATTAGCTATTAGAGTAACTCATGAGGAGAGAATATTTAGGCTATTTAATGCACCATAAATTACGTAGGAATTCTCATGCTTTAACTCAGTAGTCATTTGATTTAAATCTGCTTCTCTCTCCGGCTTCCTATAATTACAGCATAGCTACCAGCCACATCCCAGCCACCTGCAGTGCCTGTTCCCAGTGAAAGGGCCTCCCAGATGTTCGACACCTCTCAGCACAGGGTCCCACATCTATGGGGTCTCTGTGGTGGAGCTGCTGAGTCCCACTCCCGCCCCGCCAGCGGCTCTTGAACCGCCCGGCTGCTTTTCACTCTGCCTCTCTCTTTGTGGAGCTGGGAAAGCATCCAGAGCAGCTGTGCTAGGACCTGTCAATCTCAAATTGCAAAGTCATAAGGAGGGAAAATAATCATCGTAATAATAATAATAATAAAGTCATCAACTTGTCTTACCCTCTAACAGAAAAAAAAGGTTTTGGTTGGAGGTTTGCATTAGCTATAATTTTCTCCAGGCTGATTTCTCTCTGTGATGCCACTATGCAGCCTCTAAGCGATGCTCAGGCAAAATCTCCTCTGACATTCATCTCTGTTTACAGAGCTCATCCAAAAACAAGAGGCCTTTTCTTCACTTTATTCAGTATTGCTGCCACTCAGTTGCCAAGGCATCAGCCTTTGATTCCTGCAGTTTGTCTCTCACCAGTGATGCCCATCACCGACTGGTGAGTGAGTGCAGCCGCCCCAGCACGGATCCTGCAGCCCATGGCACCGTGTCCCCAAGGTGGGACCTCTGCCTGCACTGCCCAGCCTTCTGGGGCTCCTTCCTGGGCCTGACATCGGGACCTGCCTTCCAGCCTGATTTGTCAAGGGCTAAAATGCAGGTAGAAAAGACTCTGGAAAAATATTTTGTCAGAACTTGTGCATCTATGGCTGTTGAGCCAAAATCAGCTTCATTCTCTGTCTGAATGGAAGGGCTGGTCAAGGAGACCCTGAGGCAGGGCTCATGAGGCCCTTGATGGGTCAGGAGCAAAGATGTGGCTGTTGCAAACTCTCCTGTCTGCTCGCTCTCCCAGCCACACCACCTTCACCCCCTGAAGCACATCTGTCCTCCAACACCCAGGGATTTCTGGAAAAACAGCATCTCATTGCATCACCCCCATCCTGAGTCAATCAGTCGTTCGAAGTCTGAGCTGACCTTGGATGAGAGCTCTCCTAGCAGCCCCTCTAAGCCCCTCATCCCTGCACTGCTGCCAAAGCTGCCATTATTTATTAATAGCTCTGAAACCAAGGGTCATCCATGGAAAAAGATGGAAAAACCTTTTCTGGTTTTCCACCAGAAGAGAAAGAAACATGTTCTAAGCTACACAGCATGCCAAGGGAAAAGAGTGGATGGAATTGAGCTGGGAAGGGACAGAGAGTGAATCTTGATTCCTTTAAGTCACTCAGATGAAGTTCATTTCTCCTTGTCTGTACAAGGTTGGACTCTTTGCATTTTCATGGTAAATTTGTTTACCGAGCCGTTGTTGAAATTCTGGAAGCAGAGAAAATGCATTTGCTCCATAACCTTTCCGGATCTGACAAGTCCTATAAAATCTATTAAAGCCTTTAATGAAATCCCCGCTCGGAGCCAGCTCCCATGAATGAATGTGGAATCGGAATTTAAATTAAAATGTTGTTTTTGTAGTCTGTGGGCTTTAGCCTTGACAGAAATTAAAGGGACAGTTCACATTTTGGGGGCTGTTGCTTTCTCCCTGTAGTTTTTACTGCCACAGAATGCCTCTCCTTGCAGAGGATGGGTGTTTGAAGCTCTTTTTTTCCTGCTGAGCCTGTGGCCAGTTGTGAGCACTCAGCACAGACCCCACTATGCTGAATAATCCTCATTAGAAATGAGTAAATTGCTTAATAGGCAGCACTGTCCTTTAAATGGGATGCAGAATTCTCGTTAGCAAATGGAGGGGTTTTGGGTCCAATCTCCACCCTGAGGAGCATGGAGCTGGCCTTGCTGCAGGGGTAAGCACAGTGCCACTGTGGTCAAGAGCATCCTCTAACACTTCCCTGTCCCCCTGCCATCAGCCCCTCGAGGAGCCTCTGTGACTCAGCCCATGAGCCTTGGCACTGTGGAGACACTTCTGAGCAAGCCTTGGTGAGGAGCCTGATGTAAATCCATTGGATGTGCTCAGCTTTGCCTACCCAAGGATTTAATTTCCATATGTAAATACAGGTCTGCATATGCAGGGAGTGTGCAAGCAGTTCATTATTTTTGATCTCTTCTGCACTGAGCAAAGAGAAGTGTCCCGCAGTGGAACACGTGTCTGAGCCTGGAAAAGAAAAGGCTGCTCGGGGCTTGGATCACTTCTCCTGAGCTTTGACCCTGCTCCAGCCTGGCCCAGCACAGGTCAGTGGCAGGCCAGGGTTGTCTGGATCTCGACCTCCTTCCCCCAGTGAAAATTTGCCAGGGTTTGCTGGGTTTGGCTTCCCATGGAGTGATGCCACCAGCTGTCCTCACTGCCTCTTTGGGTGTGTGTTTTCCAGCAAGGAGTGACAAAAGTCTGCATTTCTCTCCTCATAAAGGTTTACTCTTTTTTGACATATTTTGGATTTATATATTTGCCCACAACTGCATCAGCTCTTGCCATTCCCTGCAAGGAATCAGCTCTTTACCTGTGGAGAGGAAATACCCATCCTCCTTTCCTAGGAGCCCAAACTGCTCCAGCTCTGGAGCTCCCTTACTGCAGCCACCCATCCCTGAGCTGGGACCTCACTGGAGGGGGGCTGCAAAGGTACCCAATTCACTTCATTTTGGTCATCTGAGGTTTTATTTACTCTTTTCACAGCTTGCAATTCCTTCTGTTTATGTTTTTTTTTTTTTTTTTTTTTTTTTTTTATCCAGAGGGGCCCTTTGGCCTGGATTTTTGCCATGTGATGGGCTCCTCTTGCCAGGCTGAAGAGTTCCCACTCAATGCCTCAAAACAAGTGGAGGATGCCTGGTACCTCATGGTCCCGTGGGCTCGAGTGTTACCCAGCTGCTTCTTTATGTGCTTTCCATGCAGGCTGATTCCAGAAACACCTTCCCAATCCCCAGGCCTGCACTGGTCAGTGTTAGACTGCAGGGTCTCAGCACAGGACAGTGATTGTTATGAGCAAGGCATTAGGAGAAGGGCTGCAGGCCACAAATAAGGGCACAATAAACACATGTAAACAGTCATTTGGTTCATGGCTGATAAACTTTCATGGTCCGTTTTATATCGCTGTGTATGCAGAGGAGGGCTCAGGATGCTGCTGGCTGTGGACCAACCCTGTCCCCTCTGTCCTGCAAGAGGTTTGGGTGGGATATCAAATCATGAATCCCAGAAAAGACCATCTCATTCCAATGCCCTGCCATGGGCAGGGGCACCTTCCACTACCCCAGGTTGCTCCAAGCTCCATCCAGCCTGGCTTTGAACACCTCCAGGGATGGGGCAGCCACAGCTGCTCTGGGCACCCTGTGCCAGGGCCTCACCAACCTCACAGGGAAAATTCCTTCCTAATATCCAATCTACTGCTGTTCTCTGTCAGTGTGAAACCATTCCTCCTTGTCTTTCCCATGCCCTTGTCCAAAGCCACTCCTGACCTCTCTTGGAGCCTCTTTAGGCACTGGAAGTAGCTCTAAGGTCTCCCCAAATTCTTCTGTTTTCCAGTCTGAACACCCCCAGCTCCCCCAGCCTGGCTTCAGAGCAGAGCAGCTCCAGCTCTTGTAGCATCTCCATGCTCTCCCCTGGACTTGCTCCAGCAGGTCCACATCCTGCCCATGCTGGGGGTTCCCAGGTTGGACACAGCACTCCAGATGAAGTCATGGACTCATTTGGATCATGCACCAGTTCCTCCAGCCTGGGATCCAGGAAGATCCAAAGTGTGGAGCCAAAGTAAAAGTGATTTCTGGCTTGGGTGATAGTGCAGAGAGGTTTCATCCTGCAGGATGCTCAGCACCTGAACAGCAGAGGAGGAAGCTCATCTTCCAAGGAAGCTGCTTGTGTTGAAACCTCTTTGGGCCAGCAGAGCAGCAGTGGGCAGGAGATCCTCCAGAAGGTGAGAGCCTCTTTCCAGTGCAGAAAAGGAGGGAAACTCATTGGTGCAATGTGAAGTGGAACAGAAAATGCCTAAATTTGTTGGCAAAATGGCAGGAAGAGGGAAGAAAATGCTCTTTCTATGTCAATGTGTTGCTGAAGGATGGTGAAAACTTTTCTCCTCGTTCCTTTTTCTTTAACTCAGGTTATAAAGCAATCCATGATGTTACTAAGAAAAAAAAATCATTAAGTTTCACTTTGAAAATGTCAAAACAAAATGTTTTGGCATTTCTAAAGTGAAACATTTCATTAAAAATGCTGCATCTGAGTGTTTTGACATTTTTAAAATCCGCTCTCCTCCTCCTCCTCCCATTTTCTCAGCCTAAATTTGTTAATATTTTTAGTCCTTCTAAAACTTAATTTCCTAGCAAACACAGTAGTGCTGAAAAAAATAAATTGCAGCTTTGTGTAGACTGAAAGCTGTGAGCAAGGGGCAAGCTGGGCAGCCGAGCTGAGGTTGCCACTGTCTTACAACCTCAGCTGTCATTTCTGTGGTGCAGAAGGGTTGTGTAATCATGGGATTGTGCAGTGAGAGCTTCATTCCCTCTGGATTCCTTGAGAGTCAGAGTGGTAGGAGCACCTGATGTGCAAAAGGAGACCTGGTGGTGGGGGGTGACGCTGGAGCAGGTTGGGAGCTGGGTGACAGTGCTGATGTCCCTTTCCCTTCCTCCTCTCCCTTGTGGCACCGCTGGTTCCAGCAGTGGCTGCCTTGAAACACCAAAACGACTGCAGGGAATCGTCCTGGTGCTTCATCCAGGGGGGTGTGGGGAGGTGCAGGGGGGCAGACAGCCCTGCAATGGGACAGGGTGGGCTGTTTCTGAGTGTGTCCCAGCCACCACCACCCTTCCAACCCCCTGGCACAGCCTGGGCATGCACGGGGGCCCCTCCAGCCAGAGCCAAGCGCTGCTGCTCCGAGGCTGCTCGAAAATGGGCCGAGTCAAACGCCATCAAAAGCTGCCTTTCAAGTGATGCTCTCTGTGCAGGGGAGGGGAGAGCTGGCAGGACGTGTCACTTGTGGCAGAGTGTGATAGTCACCTACAAAGGCTTGAGGTGTTTGTCAAAGGGGCTGGGGAAGCCTCTGAAGACAAGAGATGCTTTCAAGAGGAGAGCGCGCCGTGTGCGCCCCGTCACTGGGAGATGAAAGGATGCAGGCTCTGCTGCATGGCTTGTTGCTGCAGCCCCAGCAATTGCACACCCTTTCCCTGCCAGAGCCACAACACTGCCTAAATTAAAGGGGAAACATGTAAGAGAATGCAGAGTTTTATGTTTGGTTTCAAAGCCCCTGGCTCCAGGGGTGTTGGTGGGCACAGCCAATACAGGCTAGGGTAGCACTGCTGGCTTGGCTGGTGTCGCCGGGTGAGGGGAAATCCAGTCTCTTCACCCCTGATCCTCTTGTCACAGCCTGGCAGGAACCTGCTGGCAGCCAAACCAGAGTCCCACCAGCAGCTCCTGCAGCAGGAGAGGCTCACACCAAGTTCTGGGTGGGAGTGATGGAATATTTTTGCTGCTCAAACACAGAGCACCTGGTCTGGTGGAGAGCGTCCCTGCTCCTGGCAGGGGCTTGGATCCAGACCATCTCTGAGGTCCCTTCCAAGCCAAACCATCCCAGGATTTTTTTGGTGACTAGTTGCCTTCTCAGGGCTGCAGCGCCTTTGTCCTGCATCACTCTGCACTCCACCTCTCCAGGAATGACCTTCAAAGGTCCCTTCCAACCTAAACCACACTTTACTGTGCTCATCCAAGCCCGCCTGTCTGCTCGGAGCCCTCCACTTCTCTTTCCTAAACAAACATTAAGAAAAAAAGGCGGAAGGGAGGTGGTGGTTCAGGAACATAAAGTCCCACAAAGAAAATTATCTCCCTTTCACTTGAGTTTTTTGAAAGCTGCTGGGTTGCAAAGGCGGTTCTGTTGATTGCAGTTTTAGTCCTTGATTATGCAGTAATGGAAGCATCAGAAATCATCAAGCTTCCTTCCTCAATTTGAGTTTGCCCTTCATCCCGTGGTTTCAGACTAAGGATAAAATGGTCATTTGGAAGAGGAAGGAAGGAAAAAAAACCTACCCGACACAATATTGTTTATCTCCCTTAAAGTCACAGCTCTTTATTTGCCATTCCCGTTTTACAGCTTGGCCATTTGACAGATCAATTAGCAACTGCCTCACACACGAGCAATAAAACCTTTCACAGGGAAACTTTTCCCCAGGCTGAAAAGTACTTTTCTGTCCTTCTTAAGCAGGAGGAAAGGCCAGGTGGCTTCTCAAACCAGGTAAGAAGTTCACAGAGGGTTTCAGAGGGGCTGTCACACCCTGCTCAGTGGGCTGCAGGTTGGCATCAGTGAGTGAGAAATGAGATCAGAAAGCAGAAAGAGGAGGAAAGCACCTGCAATGAGAGGGTTTAGTGATGGAGATGAACTTGCCCATCCTCTCCCTTTTAGTGTGTTCCTTCTCTAATGGTTGGGATCACCTGGGCAGGGACTAAACAGTTAAACCACTGCGTTATGGTTTGGTGCAAAAAGAACTTGTATTTTCAAGTTTATACATGTGCACATCTATTTACCCACAGGATTTATAAACATTTGTGTAGATAAGGATGTAGATAAGGATGATCCAAAGTTCACAAAACAGGGCCAAAATTAATGCTAACCTCAATTTTAGGGCACTGCAGCTGAACAAAGCCCTGGATTTTGGGGTACTGGAGCTGCTGAGAGTGACTCTGCCACCTTGGCACCTCATTTCTGGGGAGAAGGTGAAGCTTTGGCCATCCTACCATTCCTGGGAGACTGCTCCTGCTCTCGTGATGCCCTGGGCAGCTGATGAGTCTGCACCTCTCACAAGGGCCGAGCACTTTTCTCTCTCTTGTATTCTTTTTTTTTTTTTAAACTCCAATCTGTTTGCACTTCTCCCCCCTCCCCATCACAATCCCTTAGGCCTTCTGGGGAAAGAAAGAAACAGCCTCTCTGTTTTTAATCAACCTAATTAGTGTATCTTTAATACAATTAGAGGGAAATTTTACCGCTCCCCCCCTCCCCCTGTATCAATTAAAGCCCCACAGTTGCAGGGTAAATTTTTAATCCATTTAGGACCATCTCCCCCAGCCCCTCATCCCCCTCCTCCTCCCGCCTGGCAGAGTGTTGCTTCCTCCTCCGTTTTCTTTGGGAGTCTGTTCAAACAGCACATTGTGAGGAGTAAATAAATTACTCTCTGCCCCCTTGCCCTCTCCTCCACGGCAGCCGGCCCCGTTCCAGGCAGCTGCCCTGATTGTAGGGCAGGCACAGGGGGGAAGGGGCTCGCACAAAGCCGGGGCTGCACGCTCCGGGTCAGGGGGGGTCGCGCTGTTCATCCTCCTTTCTTCCATTCTCCGTCCCCACTTCTGCATCTTGATGGGGTTTATTTCTTTATTTTATTTTATTTTACTTTATTTTTCAGATCTGGGGGGTGGTTGAGGATTAGTGTTTATTCTTTGTGGTGTGTTCCCACATCCCACACCCTTCCCCAAGGGGTTTTTCTCCCCTCGGGGGTCTCAGTGGGGTGGTAGGTTGTGGTCCTGTTTCTGTGGTTGTGGCTCCTGTCCCCGAGATGCTGCACGGGGGAGTTGTGGGGTCCCAGTGTGCCTGGCTGCCTCCCTATCCCACTGCCATTCCCGTGTGGAAAGAGCCTTGGGCTAAGATAAATTTGGAGTGAACAGCCCTGCCCCTTGCCAGACCACCTGGCTCAGCTCCACCCTGCCCTGCACCCAGTGAGGGCAGTTTGGGAAGCATGAGGTGTCTGCAGGTGGAGCAGCACCTAAATAATGAGAGCATTTTCTTGGGTTTAGGATTTTTTTTTTTTTTGTGTAATAAACACAGATGGCTGCTGGCTGTGCAAATTGAAAAGTACCAAATGCAGCATCCTGCAGTTGGAATCACAGAATTTCCCATCTCCGCTCCTCTGAAGCTCTCCAAGATGGTCCTTGCCTGGAATGCTTCACTTCAGTTTCTGCAGGACTTGAGGAACCAGCCCAGAGAGCAGCTTAATTAGTACATGTTCATTTTCAGGTTCCTGAGAGAGATCCAGGGCTCTGGGCTGGGTACCTGGAGCACGGCACCCCGAGGGGATGGAAGCTGGGAGAGAACCAGGAAGGACAAGGTGGGATCCCACCTTCTCCACTCTCTTTTCACATGTGGGTGTAATAGCTCATTCACAGAGGTGCAAGGGAAGCTCTGGGTGCTGTGGGGACGGGGCCTGACCCTACACAGTGCCTGGCTGCTGTCCCAGCACGGGGTGGTGGCCTGGGAACCCAACCACAGCCAGCAACTGAGCTGTCCTCCAGAAAGTCCTGCCAGTGGCTCCTTATCATCAGGCAAGCACAATTAGCAGCTTTGCTGCTGCCTTTTCGAGATAGATGGGTGAGAGAGACTTCCCCTCTCTGAATTTCTCCCCAGCTGGCCCACAACTACAAGGTCCTGCCTTTATGGATCACCGAGCCCCTGCGCTTTCTTAATGAACCTGCGTTTAATGCTTGACTTCTCCGTGTCATGTTTAATTACAGCAGCTGTAACTTCCTCCTTGGTTGGCTCGAAATAATATCTAAGTGCTTCTGAGCTTTAGAGCCTTGTTATTCTTCTATAATTAGAGTTTTAAGGCTGGTGTGAGCCGTCTCTGTAAAACAGGCAGCCATTTGCCAGGCCTGCTTAGTGCCAGGCTTCAGGTTTCCCAAGGATGGGAAAGAGATGCTGCTAATGAAACCTGGCAGGTTTGGGTGGAAGGAGAGGTGTGCCCAGGGTGCAAGAGGTGGCAGCCACGGTCTGTGGCTTGCTGGCACTGGAGCACCTTGCTGAGCATTTCAAAACTCAAATGTCATCAAGGAATAGACACAGAACTGCTCCTCAGGGTGTATCAGACACAGGGGCAGGGGGTTTCTTTTGCTTAAGGTTGATTTTTGCTTCCCTTCATCCTTGAAAATGCTGCATTTCCCCTGGGAAGGCTTGGGGCTGGGGGAGATTTGGTGTCCTCGTTGTCTCTTCATGTCCCCTCTGCTCCAGTGTGTGACTGGTGACCCTCCTGGCAACAGGGATGAGCATCAGCCTGTGTGAATGATCCCCGAGACCTGAGGTGACACCATGGGTGAGACTGCAGCCAACTTGCAGAACAAGTGGCTTTTTAGGACCTGCCAGCTGGGGAGAGAAGGGGGCTTTGAGAGCCCCCCATTTACAGCACATCTGCGCTCCCACCCAGGGCCCCGGCTGTTCCCTCCTCTCAATCTCCCCCTCTATCTTTGCTGCCTTTTAAAGGAAGGGTTTTATTCCAGCAAAAGGGAAGGGATTGATGCCTTTTTCTTAACTTTCTCTTCGGGTACCTGTGTTGCTGAGGCAGCTGCAGTGAGAGGTTGAGGATGCAGACACAGAGCCCAGCTGGAGGGGCTTGTGCTGGCCGTGGTGGGGGACTGAGCCCCAGGGAGCCCCCAGCTCTGTCCTTGCTCTGTCTGGGGGGGTCTGGAGCTACATGGGGGACAGAGGGACATCTTGGCCCAGGAGTGGTTCCTGTCCTGGTGGGCAATGATGTTCCCAAGCATTGCAGAACTGTAGTCACTGCCTGTCATGTTTTGGTTTTCTGAAGTTCTTTCCCAGAGACGAAAACTGGTAAACAAGGGCATGTTTTTCTAAACTCTCTTGTTTTTCACATTTCTCTCCTAAGGAGAGACTTTGCTTGTTTACCCTTAATGTGACCAATGGGTCAAAGGATCCCACTTCTTAGGTGGGCACATTGTAGAAAGGTATAAAAATAGGTCTTGAGAATAAACCAGCCCCTTTTTGGAACATCAGCCTTCTGAACAAGACTTGCATCTTTCTTTCGTGTCCAACAACGACACAGAACCAGTGCAACCCACGGAAACAAGGTGAGAAGAGCTCGAATTCTCTATTCTCAAATAACGTTTCTGGTTTATATTAAACTCACACACTTTTTAAATTCCCGACAACTGGAGGGTCTTGTTGCCCCAGATGAGGCAGAAAAAGCCCCAGCCTGTGATGGATACCATCTCCAGGGTACAGTCTCAGCTGTGGTACATGTGAGGGTTGAGCCCCAGACCCCACAGCCTGGGGCAGAAATGTGGGAATAGACTGAGCTGCAGTGCCAGGGAAGCACTGGGCTGATGGGGGCTGAGGCAGCTGTGGACAGGACACCCCATGGGCCACAGCAACTCCTCGGTGTGGCTTGGGGAGGAGCTATCCCCTCATCCTCTGGAAAGCTGTTCCTTTGCAGAAAAGGACAGCCTGCTGATCCACCCTTAAATTGGGATTAGTTAAAGAAGACTGGGACAATCCACCCTGATACATCAATTTACACTGCTAACTCTTCCCTGCAGCATCTGCATTTGGAGGCAAGATCCCAAATCCACAGGGCTCAGGATGAGGCCACAGCACAGGACTTTGCACTGGCGGCCACTGAGAGCCTCATCTCCTTCCAAGATCCTCACGGAGTACCGGGCATTAAGAGGGCTTTTTCCAGCGAGAAGGGGATGGTGAGGAGTGACAGTCTCTGAATTGCAATTTGAAACGTTTACAGCCCAGTCAATCCTAATTCATTATTAGCTGTAATTGTTTCAAAGAAAGTGTCCACTGTTATGTAAAATGCAGTCCCAGATGCTGCTAATGGTCCAGGCTCTCTGATTGCTGTAATTTGCAAAGCTTTTGCCTTTTTTTTCCCCCCCTCCCTCTGTAGTTATGATGTGCCTTTTATGAGCCAGCGAGGAAGAAAGAGAAAAGCAGCCATTAGAGGAAAATAATAATGTTGTACCTGAAAGGCCATTAGTGAGTCTCATATGGAAGTATGCATCTGCTCTGTGCCCGATGCTCCCTCACACCCGGACACTGCCTGGGGACTCTGGAGCCTGGGATGGGGACAGCTCTGCTTGCAGGGACAGGGGCTGCAACCCGGGCCTGCAGTGGTGCTGCCCTCACCCAGGCATCAGGCTATGCCAATACCAGCGCGCCTCAAAATTAATTTTCACGATTAATTTTCGTGATTAGAGATGGATATGTGGATGGAGAGTCAGCGGAGGTGGAGCAGATTTTGGCTGGCAAATTTGTTGCAGGGCGGGGGGGGAGGCGGTGGTTTCTGCTGAGGGGGGTTTTGTCTCTTTTTGACATGAAGGAAACACCCACTTCCCACTTCCAGTCTCTGATTCTCCTTTGTGCAAAGGCAGAGCCACAGGGATGTCTCTCACCAGGACACCCAAGCTGTGAGCTGGGGGGCATTTCAAAGCTCTCGTGACTCGCTGTCTTTCGCCTGCACCTCTGCTTTCAGCTCAGGTGTTTGTTTTAGCCTGTCTGTGTCGATCCTGTCACCAGGAGCTTCTTAAGTCCATAATATCAACCTAATTTAAGGAAGGCTTTACTTGATGAGACAGGTTTCAGCCCCTGCTGTGTGCAGAGGAAAGCAGTGAAGGTTGATTTGGTGTTTCCATCACACCCCAGCCGAGGCTGGGCTCCCATGGGATGAGGCATGATCCTTGGGCTGAGTTTGTCAGTGCAGTCTGCCTGGGCGAACTGCTTTAGATCTGCAACCGGGATCAGACAAAGAGGCACTTCTAGTTCTTTTGGGGGTTATTTTTAGGCAAAAAAAGGGAGAATGGAATGGAATGGAATGGAATGGAATGGAATGGAATAGAATAGAATAGAATAGAATAGAATAGAATAGAATAGAATAGAATAGAATAGAATAGAATAGAATATTTCAGTTGAAATGGACCTGCTATGATCAGTCCCAGTCCAAGTGCCCGAATAGCAGCCAAATTCTCTGTGAACAAGGCTCGAGGGTGTGAAAGCTGAGTTTAAGTCCAGTGTCCACCCCATGTCCAGCAGATGCCGTGTCCATAAATTATCCAGGAGAGAGATACTCCGTGAATTGTGCTGGGATTTCCCAGCCAATCCCAGTTCCAAGGCCAGGCGGGGGGAGCAGGAAGACGGAGGAGCAAAGGGCAGGGGGAGCGAGCCGAGGCGATGCGGAGGGCGGCTGGTGGGAAGGGAGCGCTGCCCTTTCACCTCTGCTCTCCCACTGCTCCTCCAGGGCTCTCCGCCGTGCGACCCAGTCCTGACACTTCCCACCAGACAGCCCTGCCCTGGCCCCCTCCCCAGGACCCGCTCCCTCCCCCCAGACAGCCTTTGTCCGGGGAAGATTGAGAGGGCTGCCGGGGCGGGTGTCCGCCTGCCCTTCCCCTCCGAGGAGGGTGGTCCTGCGGGGTCATTGCCGGGGGCATCGTCTGCTCGGGAGCCTCGGGACAGACCTTTGGCCGGGAGAAAGGCACGGAGCACCCATTCCAACACTTTCGGTGCGGCAGCGCCCGTCCCAGCCCCTGGCGTCCCCTCCCCTGTCCCGCTGCTGGGGATTTCCCGGCGCTGCCAGTACAGGGATAACTCTTATTCATAGGGAGGGTTTAACACGGGTTAGCACTGGGGCCGTGGGTCTGGCTCCGGCAATTAGCGACATGCGCGGGCTTGGAAGTGTCAATTAGGCTTTTGAGTCATTGTTTACTCATTAACACAAGGTCTCTAATTACCCTGACCCGATGCTATGGGGCTGCCGAAGTTGGCTAATCAAACATGTAGAGCCCTCAAAAGGAAATCAGGACCCAGCGCTGAGTGCAAATATCCCTTTCCACGGCTAAGCCGGTGCTGCTCGGGGATTTATAACCCCGCACTCTCCATCCCTGCGGAGGGCGAGGGGGATGGCCGGGCTCTCCAGGTGTCTCGCTCGCTGCTGGAGCAGCAGGCAGGGCTGGGATCGCTTTAGTGCCTCCCCTGTCTGCGTGGAAAGGGATATTTGCACTCAGCGCTGGGTCCTGATTTCCTTTTGAGGGCTCTACATGTTTGATTAGCCAACTGTCTGCGGCCGTGCAGCCCTGGCTCCTGCGGGAGGTGTTAATGCGGGTCAGGGCACGGCCGGACCGGCCAGCCCCGGCGGGAGTGACAGCAGACAGGCAGCAGTGACATTCCCTGGCCAGCTCCGGGCAGGGCTGCACCGGGAGATGGGCTTCGTGCGGCTGCAGAGCTCAGCTTTGCAGCCCACCGACATGCTGATTTTTGGGGTGAGGTAAAACACTCTGAACGGCCCAAAATCAGAGCTAGAGAATGGCTACCGGGGCCGTGAGCACAATGGTCACACAGGAACCGAAGCAGCCTTTCTTGTTCGATCTTCCCCCCGCCCCCCCCCGTCTCAATTAACTCACTTTATTATTTCATCATGGCAATAGTTTGTGCCTTTAACGAATGGGAGGAACACTTGCAAATGCCTTTTTGTCTGAAAGCAAAGCTGCTTGGTGTTACTGAACTTCAAGGGATCATTCCCTGTTTCCGCTCCTCTCCCTTTCTCTGCTGAGGCAGAATGTAGCGTAACTTAAAAGTCAGTGATTCAGACTGCAATTATAACCTAAAAGCACAAATAAAAGATAAGCTGGCATCCTACTGTTCCCCATTTGCATCTGTGTCGCATGGGATGAAGGGAAAAATAAAATCTGCTTTTATAAAGTGTTGAGCCAGAGAATCTCGTCCAGCAGAAAGAAGAAAATAAACAGATCCCCTGAGGCACCGGCTGTTTGAGTTGCAAATGACAACTGGGGTGGAAGATGCACCAGAGAGGCATGAGGGGTTTGCACACAGGTTGCTCACCCTGGCCACAGATGGAGCCAAACCATAAGCCTGGTGCTGGTAAAAAGCCACCTTTGGGGGGTTTTTTTGTTTGTTTTTGTTTTTTGTTTTTGTTTTTCCTATCCCGTAAACACCACTCATCTTGGTGGGGTGTTCCCCATTGCTCCCCCGATATTTGCTGTCATTTCCAGCTGTGAGGAAGGGGGGTGGTGGCTGTCCAGGTTTGCCCATCCCATCAGTCGCCCCACACAACTCCTCAGGGCCAGCAGCTCAAACCTCCATCTCTGTTTTGGGGAGCAATGACTCATTTTAGCATCAGCTGAGATTTCTAGTGCTCCTGTCTTGGTCGATTGAAAAATCACCTCCCGGAGTGTTTCAGGTTTCTCTGTTTGCAGAGATGGCTGGGAACTCACCAGGGCCCTGTAAACACTTCTTGCTGAAAATAAACAGGTTTTTTTAGACAATAGACATTCTTGGGTTTTTTTTTTCCCCCAGCATGCGATGGGTTTCTAACTGAAAGAAAAAAAAAAAAAAAGTCCAAAGAGAAGGCAGAAGGAGGAGTGGTTTGGCTGAGACACCGAAGAAATCCAAAGGTATCGTGTTTGGGCAGGGGGGAGAGCTGTGCTTTGTGTCTCTGGGGCCGGAGGGAACTGCAGCTCTGCCACCGAGTCTCAGCTGCAAGAAATTGTCTTCCAGCCTGGGAGCAGACTGTTTCCCAGGCAGGCACTGGGCTGGACAGGAGGAGCCACATCAATACAAAAAGTACTCTGGTTAGATCGTCTAACAAACCACTGTCCTTCTTTACCTTCTGCTTTCCCCAAGACCTACCCTGATACTTTATAAAGTATTTTCCCTGTCCCTATCCAAGACCCTTCAACACTTCCATGGCAGAACCTGGCTGTGGAACGGGCAGCACCGGGGGGTGTCTTTGCCCAAATTTGTGCCGTGCTCTGGTTGGCGTGGCCGCATCCCGGGCCCCGCGGTGTGTCTGGCCGGAGGGGCTCGGCCCGGCCCGCCTGGCCCCGGGAAGCGGAGCAGCTGTGCCGGGGATGCTCGGAACAAAGTGCCTCTCCCGGTGCCTCAGCCTGTGATTTGCATACAGATGCGTAGGGAATCCTGTCAGTCCCGGCCTGAGGGGGAAGGGGACCTTGGGTGCGGGCAGAGAGGTGAGGTTACACGAGGTGTGCCCCCCAAAACCTCCATCTTCTTTGGGCAGACTGGGGGCCCATCAGCCGGGCTGGCCCAGCCTCCTGCCCAGCAAGCCTGGCGTGCAGGATGTTCCCCCGGTGCAGCACCATCCTGCCCTGTCTGTTTTTCCTTTCTCCCTCTCCTGCCACTTCCCTTGTTCCTCCTCTTCCCCTCCTCATCAGCCTGCTCTCCTCTATGCCCCTGCTGTTGTCTTATGCCGAAAATCTGGGGTAATACCTCAAAGAGGTGGTTAGATCCTGCTCACCAGCTGTCTGACTGCTCTGGGTGACCTGTGCTGTCTCACCCAGAGCAAACCCCTGCCTGACTGCAAATGGTGTCAAACCCTGTCCCACCACCCTTGTTCCTTGAGTCCCATCCTGTGCTGAAGGGGTTCATTCACCACCAGCAGTGGATTTTGCAAGTTAAGGAGAATTGGGCAAACCCTCCACAACAAGAGGGGATCAACTGCAGGCTGTGATCCCTTCACCTCCACTCAGCAGAGAGACTCCAACTGGAGACTGCCATGGTCCATCAACTCGCTGTACTTGAAAGGAAAGTTATCCATCAAATCTGTTTGAATAGCAAATAAATGCAGGGAAGCTGTGAGTGGCCATGAAGGGTCCTTGGGCAGAAGGGGAGGATGAATTTGTCAAACCCACTGTTTGTACAGCTGAACCTCTGAGTGTTTTGCAGCATCCAGAAGGCCGAGGCTGACTGTGAATGAAACCCTGAATTCATTCCCTGCTTTTTGTGTTCTCTTCCCCAGATGCTGATGGGTCTGTGTTGCCTTTGCTGCTGGACTCCAAATCCCACCTGACATGACACTGGTGACGGAGGGACTGGTGACAGAGGGACACATGGCATTGTGCTGCAGCACACCTTGGCTTCTCAAGCTTTCCAAAGGGCTTGGAGAAGCAAAAAAAAATGGAGACACGAGCATCACATTTCAGTGAAGAGCTCAGAAAACCCCTCTCCTCCCAACAGTGCAATTAAAGAGAACAAAACCCCGACCCCGTGGAGGTGCTGGGAGTGAGGCCGCTCCCTGGCCGTCCTTGTGGCTCCCATTAACAAACACTGTCCGTGGCACCCCAAAAGCACGACCTCGGCAAAGGGCAAATTGAGTCTGTCTGTCACGTGGCTCCTTGAGAGGTGCTTGCCTGGTGAATGGCCTTGGCATACATTAAGTGAATGAACCGCCCCATTGTTCGGCTCCTTCAGCCTGCTCTGCTCAGTTGACCCATTCAATAACTGTTTGTTTGCACAGATTTCCCCATACAAGTGCAACAAGCTGAACCCTGGATCTGAGCAGATGTGTTTGGAGTAGGCTCCCTCTTCCTTCGCTTCCTTCCCATCAAGGTGTATTGTTGCGTCTTTTTGAGAGCTCAAGCTCTCCCCAGCGTGACTCATTCAGGCAAAATTTCTGTGCTGTTCTCAGGCACCCTCAAGGATTTCCAGGCGTGATTCACCTCTTCTGTGGCCTTATCTTGAGGCTCAAACTAACCCAAAACTCCCTTCGAGTTTTCTTTGTCTTTTATCACAGCGTGTCTGCTCAGGAGAAATCAGGGAATGCAATGGGGAATGGGAAAGGTGTGCTACTGCTGTTTAGGATCAGAATGTAATCAGGTGTGTCAGCATCTCCTCTGTCTGGCTCTGGAGCAGGTGCCCTGAATTCCTCTGGGAATGTTTCCTCACAGGCATCCTTAGCCTTTCCCTCACAGCACTGTGAGGTCCAGTCTGTACTTCTGCAGTGCTGGGAGTGCTCTGGGTTGAACTTTTATTGCCAAAAAGAGGAATGATGTTAAACCTTTTGGTTAAACCCCTGTGCTAATGCCAACCCTTGTGCTAGGGCCAAGGTGTGCAAGTGCCTTTGTTTCAGGAAGCTCATTTTCCAGACATGGGATCAAGAGGAGTTTCCCAACTATGGAACTTCTTGGTCTGAAAACCATGGTTTGACCCCTGAATTTCCTGATACACAGAACCCACTGCTCATAGCTGGTGTCTTCTACCCAGAAGTAGCAAAGCCCTGTGTAAATGTCACGAGTTCAGGCTGATCAAGCACAATCTTGCCTTGCTGCAGGGACCCAACAGCTGCAAGATGCGTGAAAAAAAACAGTTTTCAGCAGGAAAAGTGAAGGGGTGCACCCTCGTGTTTTACAAACGTGGGCGACTGGGTTTGCACTAAGGGTACATCCTTTTAAAACAAAGAAAAGCTCTGGAGTGTGGGATGTTGCTGCCTGAAATCAAAGTCAGCTCGAGGTCAGCTAAAAATACAGGAGGCACGTTCAGTGGGACTGTGGGTGCCAAGGCTCTGTAAGCTATTAAAAGTTCTGGAGATTTTAAATCCTTTTTTTTTTTTTCTTTCCATTGATGCATCACATGAATCCCAAATACCCTCAAACGAGCCATTTGTGCGTCTCTCTCCAGACGGAGCTGACAGGGGGATAAACCAAACGCATGCAAATATTATCTCAGGGCAGGCTGATACTGGATGGGGTGAAAGAGAAAAGTTAAACATGGAAGCATATTTATTTCTGCATAATTTTGTCAGCTTTCTGCCGGCAGCGAGAGACTAAACTTCGGAGGAGCCTGACCCCGGGATTATCCCAGGGAAGACATGTGCTCGCTGTTTCGGAGTCACCATCTGCGAGGGAGATTTCGGGGAGCGAAGACGCGTGGCAGGGAGGCGGCTGCATCTGCCCAGCCGGGAGAGGAACCGCCGGGACCCGCAATTCCTGAGCATCCTCCCGGCCCTGCCCCGCGCGTTTATCACCGCAACGAGTTGCTGCTTGTCAGGACGGTTCTTCAGCTTTTCTATTTCTTCCTCACCAACCCTCCAGCCCAGCTCCGGGGGACTTTCCTCCCCCCCTCCCTCAATCAGCCCCGGCGGGTCCATTTGCTTTTGTCTCCCATTAATTGCTTGCTACTTTTCATTGCCTGCTCCTCCCCCTTTTAAAGATAAATTTTAAAGCCCGAGCGGGGTGGAGAATGGCTGAGCCCGCTGTTATTTTTGACATTCGCCCCAGTGACAGCTGGACCTTGCAAGGCTGGGGCTGTTCGCACACAAAGCCTATTAGCTATGCCCACTCACTTAATGAGCCCTGAAGTCTGGAAGGAAAATTTCCTCCCCTAAGTGTGGCAGAGCCCTTTGTCATTGTAAACAGGCGCTGCTTGCCGAGCCCTGCCTTGCCTTTCTCCTTCCTGCCACCGCGGCTTTTCTATTTACTCAGGAAAACAAAAGCGGAGCCGTGTCAGCGCGCAGGGAAGAAAATGTACCCAGCGACTGGGGTTCACACGGGCCCGCCTCTGCCACCCACCGACCGCCGCCGGGGCTCCCCGGTGTCACCGGCACCGAGGGGACGCCCGGGCACGGGCTGCGGGACGGAGGGATGCGCCCGGGTCCGCAGGTCCTGTAAGTGCTCCCTGTAGGGACCGGCTGTACAGCTCAGAACGGCAGTGGGAAATCCTGCACCTAAACTCTTATAAATGTCAAGAGCCAATCTCAAATAAAGTACAGTTTATTGCCAGCCAGAATCACGGACAAAAAAAAAAATTTACAAAGCCAAATGAAGAAATTGACAGAGTCAGTGAAGCAAGAAAATTTGGTGTGCACCGGGTGAGCCTCCTGGTGTGCCCTCTGCAGCGACACGCCAGCCCTGAGGTCTCACGAGTGCTCGAGTCCAGGTCTGCCAGTTTTATTCCCTTCCCGGGTTTGGACTCTCTGTGCATGTCTGGACTTGTTTCCCTGGTCCTGGAATCGAGGGGGATGTTGAAACTTCCAGGGCTGGACTCGCTGCTCAGTACAGAATTTCTTTAGGTTCCTTTGTCTCTTGATGGTGCAGTTGATAGAATCAGGGGGACCATGGCCGTGTTTGAAAAGGTTTCCTGGGTGTGTAGGAAGTTTCTGTACCCTTTAATGTTCCAGATAGGATGTATTCTCCGGGCCACCAGTCCTTATCAGATGCCAATTGCCTTTGCCTCCGTGGCTCTCCACCTCTCATTGGTATTATAATCTGCTGGTCCCCATCTCTGGAGATGAGGGAAATCTCTTGCAAAACTGCCAGCCCTGCACTCCCTTGGGCTCTCAGTGCCTCCAGGACCTATAAACTTTATTCTCAATTTACCTATGACATTGCTATTACAAAGAACATGTTTCACCCTTCACCAATATCACATTATCATAAAAACATGAATTAATCCATCGTTACATAAACAGAGTGATTTGGGGCTCCAGAAAAAATCCAGCGTGAGGCTCACAGTTGGTTTGGAGGGGTGTTTCCCTCCGTGAATTTCTGTAGTTGTTTTCTGGATTCTCGAGCCAAGTGAGCTCCTGTCCCCACTGTAGAAATAATTCAGAAAGGAAATCTTTCCTCCTGCCTCTTTTGAACTTGCAGCCTTGCCCAGGTTTGCTGCCTTTTAAGCCCAAGCATGTCCCATTTTATGCCCGTTTCCAATGCAAGTCACTACCCAGCAGAATAAAACCCTCTAAGTGCCAATAAAGCCTGTTAGAGACGGGAACACTTTGGTGTCACTGGCAGCACGTGCTTATTGAGACTACTGGCAATTGCAAGGAAAGTGGGAAAAACCCCACCCAAGTGCTTGCCCTGAGCAAGGCCGTGTCACAGATGGTCCTTCCTTGGGCTGAGGGTGACCAGCCACTTGACACAGACCCTGTCACCAAGGGCAAGAAAAGTTACTGGGGTGAAAGCTCTGGAGTACAGGTCATGCACGATTTGATTAAGAAGGTGAAATCTCTGGGTCTCACAATTTGTGACATAATCTTCAATATCTGCCAGGTGTGAAAACAAGCTGGGATATTTGGTCTTCATCCAGGCTGGGAAAGAGCTGTCCCTGCTTTGTAGTGCCTCTAAGGGAGCCTAAACAACATTTAAATATCCTGCTCTGAGTGTGTGTGAGGGCAGGCTGGAGCTGCTGCAAACATCACAGCCTGCACAGCCATGATTTGCTTTTGAGGTTCAAGTGTGCTTGAGGAGCTGGACCTTGAGGATGTCCTCATGCCATTGCTTTCCTGGGCTGTCCCTGGTGAGAACTTCCAAGAGGCTTCAGAAAAGCAGCTCCCAGCCTGTGACATCTCTGTATTCACTGGCATCCCTTCCCCCACTTCTTTTTTGTTCCTTCTTCTCCAGGGATTTGCTTGCTAGTTTTTAAATATTTGCATATTTCAGTGCTTTCTTTCTGTTGGTAACCAAGATTGTTTGGTAAAAGCTGAGACATTTCTGAATGTAAGTCAGGCAAAAAATTACCTTTTTTGTGTGCTTTGCAATTATCACAGCAAAATGATTCCTTTCTTCCTCCCGCAGTCAGTAATTTATTTTTTAACAGAAAAACTAAAATGTTACTTCAAGAATGCTGGGTTAATGCTGTTCTTGTTTTGCCTGTGAAGTTAAGCTGGCTTCGTGACTGAAGTGTTTGTCTTCAATTTATAAAATTGCTTGTGGGTATGTCCCACTTTGGGAAGACACAAGAAGCATTCAGAGGCAAGAAAATCTCAGGTTCCAAGCTGGTTGTTTGGTAATGAAGGGAAAAGAAAAATCTTCATCCCATGTTTTAAACTTGCCTTTGCCAGTGTTTCTAAAGCGGCTTTTCCCTGTTTACTGCAAAAATCCTACGGCATAAACCTGACTGTCAGGATATTCACAGGGATCTTTGATCACCTCTTTCAGCATCTCCTGCTCGTTCCTGCTGCTCCCTGTGCTGACGCCAGCCCAGGATGAGGATTCCTGCACCCAGCCTGTGGCAGCCTCTCCTGAGCTGTGTTTCATCAAGATATGATGGAGAGAGACATGGAATAAATAATGTTGGTGAGGAATCACCAAGTCTTTCCCTTCCCAAAACCCACAATTGTCTTTTTGGTTCATTTGAAGTTCTGTTGGAGCAGGAAAAGGGATTTTCTTTTCTTGTTTGTTTTTTATCCACTGCTGGCACTGCTGTGGCTTTTGGGGAGCCCTTTAGTGACCACCCTGACTGCTGCCAGCTTGGGCCAAGACCACCCTTTGCAGCAGCTTAGTCTGTTTGGGGTAGTGAGGTCCTGAGAAGCAATGGTTTGGCAATCCAAGTGTCCCAGTTTAGGGAGTGTCCAGTTTAGGGAAATGTGTGTAAATGCTGATTGCAGGATAGGAATATGAAGGCCGGGGCTAAGATGTAGTTCTCTTTCTGCTTGAGCAAACTTTCCAGGTGCTCTGCTTGAGAGCTCCTGCATGTCCAGGGCACATGAAATCCTCTCAGTCACAGTTCTCCACAAATGCTTGGAAATTTTTCCTGGTGGCAATAGAGAACTGCTTTGCTGCACAGTCACCTTGTTATAGAAAAACAGAATAGTTTGAGTTGAAAGGGACCTTAAAGATCACCTGGTGCTTGTCACCTTGCCTAAGGTGGTGACTGGGGAGCAAGAAGCCTGCTGTAGCTCATTTCTTCTTTTTCTGCATAACTTGGGGGCTGGATTTTGACGTGGAGATTCAATAGAAGCTCCTCTTTCCTCTGGGGTCATTTAATCCCTGTGCAAAGGGATTAAGACATGGCAAAGGAGCTGCAGAAGTCAGGAAGGAGGCTGTGCTACAAACCAAAGTGAGGGCCAGGAGCCTTTCTCCACCGCTGTGTCCCCTCCATCTCAGTATCCTTCTAATATCTGCTAATCGGCTTTTCATTTGTAGGCTCCCTTTTCATTCACCGGGGTCCGTACCTCCGACATTAAGTTGGCAAGCTCGTGTCTGTGTAAAAGCTGTAAGTCAGGACTGGGCAAACGGCTCCAGGAGTGCCGTGAGCTTGGCGTGTGTCGAGGGGATTTGCATTTTGAAGACGGAGCTAATCCCTTTTCTATGGTCTGCACTCGTAGGCAGCTGCCCCGGGAGCGTTTTGCCTGTCCTCTCTTCCACCCTCGCTGTTGGAGGGGATTTCAGAACAAAGAGGGCCGTGGGTCAGGGCTGGGAGCAGCACGGAGCTGGCATGCAGGGCCCTGGCTGCAGGCTCTGCCCGCACACAGCCACTCAAGGTGACCCTGGATCAGTCCTGCAGGCTGCACCTACCGGGCACCAGGGCAGGCTTACGCATGCGGACACCCGAGCCACCCGTGAACCTGGCCCCCAGCCCAGCCCTGCCTCTGGTGGCCAGCCCGGGCCAGGAGACCTGCTGGGGGACACTGCTGGACAGGAATAAATACATAAACACCTTAGCAGCGCTTCCAACCAGCCCGTTACAGCCTGAATTGCCTCTGCTCGGTGCTGCTGGGGTTGTTTTGGGAGCTCTGTGGAAATCTAGGAAGGTTTCTGCTGCTCTGACCTGCAGAGCCTTCTAAAGAGCTGATATCGAGTGGGGGGTTGTATTTCATATCATCCCAGCTTAATGATGCACACGCTGCAGAAGCTGCTCTAGCCAGCAGCTGATGGGGGAATGCCCAGGGTCCCTGTATGAGACACGATGATCAAAGTTGTGGGAAACACTAAAAGCAAAAGAAGATTTTTAGGAGCTGAAAAAGCAGGCCTCAAACAGAAAAAGCTGAGATCTCAGAATTTGCAGCAACTGAGAAAGTCAGCTGCAGGTTGCAGATCCTCAGCATCCCCAGAAATGGAGTGTTAAAGCTAAATGTTCAGCTGGCTTTGCCAAGCAAACACAACTCTTGGGTGCACATCCTCTTTTCTGCTATTTCATTAAGAGAATTAAGCTCGAGATGTGTCCTGAAAGCAGGAGGATTGAATGCCAAGAAATTTGGCTGGGTTTGACTTCTCCATTTACAGAAGCCAGAATGATCCTCCCACACTGTGGGTGATTATTTGCCCCAACCATGTACAGTGGCACTTTGACACAGTTGTGATGGGAGATTTGGAAGGTGAGGAGGATTTTTTGAACAATTTCCAGCCCCTTCTGTCTGACTCTGGGGTTACCTGGCAAGTTGCTCTTAGATTCAAAGAGGGCAAGCTTCCTGCTTACCTTCCGTGGAAGAAGGAGGAGCTACAACACCAATTTCCATTCCATGAATTCTTCCCTTCCCAACCTACATTACCTAATGCTGGGGAGGGAAAATGTTTCCCTGAGAAAATCTCCCAGCAGCTTCACAGCTCCACACCAAGCCCATCACTAGGTCAGGGAACTCTTTGCAGGTGTTTGGTCTCTGACCCCTCCTCTTGGAGTGGGAAGACTGCACCAAAGCAGACAGTCCTCACCTCTGTGTTGGCCCTGGGGAAAAAGGTCCAGTGCTGCCAACCTTTGATGTGATTATTTCATATCACAGGGTTGGTGGATGTTGCCAGAGCAAGGAAACCACCCAGCACAGCTCAGGCAGGTGGCTTTTGTTGGCCCTGCAGGATTACAGGGGAAGAAAACAGAGATGGGTTGCATTTGAAATAAAGCTCATGTGAAAATTTGCATAATAACATGTAAAAAAATGTGCCATGAAACTAAATATAGTGCAGTGCTATTTTACCAACCTCTGGTTAATCAAAGTTAACAGCATTATAATGTAACAGACGTTGTCTCACTGCATATCAAATTTCCATTCTTCCAAACCATTGGTGTGGTTCTACATAAAGAGTGCAGTGTAAAACAAAATCCCAGTGATACTACACTTCAAATAATGACTAAACTTGCTTTGCTTTTACACTGATTAAAAAAAAAAGTTCTAATTCTTTAAGTCTTGCCATGTGATCTGAAGCAAACCTGGGTGAAAGGATTGTGTGGAAGGGCTACTGCAAGGAAACACCTGTTTCCAATGCTCTGGAAAGAGCCAGGCTTGTCTGTCATGGCTGGAACGGATATATAAATATTTACTTGAATCAAACCCACAGTTTTCTGTAGAAAGAAATGATGTTTTCAGGTAAAGCCTTTCAGCTCGCTCTATTTAATCTGCAGTGTTTTGAGTCTCTCAGAGGAGCGTTATCACTTTGAGTGTTAGCCAAGGCTGGTCCTACAGGAAAGTCAGAGAAGAAAGCACCAGTCCTTTATTTGATTTTTTGTTTCTTGATTTAATTTTTTTTTAAGAAACTTGTCCTCTAAACCTCATACCTTTCCATTTTCTACTTCAGTTTCCATCCTGAAGTGTGACCTCTGTCCTACCAAGTGCTTGCTGTGGCTCCAAGGTGCACTGTCCATATTCCTGTGTAATCTTGATTAGACAAGCAGAGGTTGTGCTGTGGATCAGAGGCCGAGCAGTAACCCCGTGTCGCGGCACGACACAAAAGAAATGACACTCACACACTGAGATGTCCAAGGCAAAAAAAAAGGGGCAGTTTATTTACAGGTCTCGGCATTTATAGAATTCCAACAGTGACCATGGACTGGAGGAAGAAAATCTTCCTCTCCAACCACACTGGTCAACCCAACAGTCCATCAATTCTCTCCTCCCCCAGAAAGGAATGCAAAACAATCATTGCTTACATGAAAAGTGTGTGAGAAAACTCCATCTCAAAAGGTAAACACAGAAGGCTGAAGGAACTTTAGGAAAACAAAGAACAGGGCAACAACTCCATGCAATCCTTTCTGGCCTGGGCAACCCCAACCTCTTGCTGCTATTCCTGCAGGAGCTAACAGCAGCACTGGAGCTCTGATGGGCTGTGTGGTGTTGGACCCCACACAAACCCCTCTGGAAGCCGTGCTGAGGGGAGCTCTGCCGTTGCTGAGGGGATGGTTGGGTGCCCTCAGCTGGGTTTGAGGCTGAGGAGGCCGGCGTTGGGCGCGTTCCTGGAAAACCCCACTCCAAGGCCCCGTGGGCTGCGCTCCTCCAGGGCTGCTGTTAATAGGTTAATGAGCCCCTCGTCTGGCGGAGCTAGAGTGCCTGGCTTTCCAAGATAAAACTATCCAGCCACATTAGGAGGATGGGCCTCTTTATGACTGAACGCCATTCATCCTGAGTACACAAGAGCTCGCAAATTTAATAAGCAGAATCCATTTCAGCCCCGTGGCCTACCATGGCAACAGGAGAGAGGGGCTCCAGCCTCCGCTGCTCAGGCATCATTATCTCCAGGGCCATCTGCTCCAGAGAAGCACAATCCCAAACTCATTTAAATAGAGCCAGCCTGAAATGTGTGACGATTTTTTCCCAGTCTCCCCCTCCCTCCCTCCCTCCCCGACGGCTTCCCCCCCTCCCCGCACACGGCTACACCTCCGCACACAAGCGGGAGGAGATGTAATATTCAAAGGGTGAGGAGAGGGTATGGGAGATAAGATCATAGCGATAATGAACTGAGGGAAGGGGAACGGGGGAGGGAGGAACTTTCTGCCTTTGGCTGCTGTTCCCTGACAAAGCAAGAGGTTGCGATAAATTATAAATGTTGTTTTTTTTTTTTTTTCAGATTGTCTTCTTGGAAGAAATATTTCCTAAACAATGATTCATCATCATCCCCAGAACTCTGCCTCTCTGGAACAATTAAGCAGTGAAGAAAACTGGCTCGGTTAATTCATCTCTTTCCGTGTTTTCTGACTGATGGTTCACTGTCTTTGTCATAAGTGGATAAAATAAATTACTTAAATGTATTCACCCCTCGTAACTGGTGACACTTTAGAAAGCAAATGGGAGGGGTTAGGGGGGAAAAGGATTCAGTTCTTTCCCTGTGGCAAGGATCTGAACCCATGCAGTGCTGCCTCATGCTAAGGGCTCCCAAGCCAAACTTTGGGACAGGGACATGTAACAACTCAGTGAGGTAAGTGGCCTCAAGGGGCTTGGACAGAGGGAGATGAAGAAGAATGTGCAAAGTTTCACCATGTCTCTGCTTCTAGACAAAGTTTTTTTTCAATGAATCTTGTTTATTTTAGACATAGGCATGGAGGGAGAGGAGCTGTAAGGAGCCAAAGCAGGAGTAATGGGGGATGCTGGCAGGTGATTCTACAAATCATTGCCCCAAAAGTGCAACGAGGAGCACTTCAGGGTGTAGCAGGGAGGATATGACAAAGGGCAGGCACTGAAAAGCCCTGAGGAGACATCCTGCTTGGCAGACCCCCTGGAAAGGGTCTCTCTGCCTTGCCTGTTCCCCGTGTATGTGCATGGTGGGAGACATGCAGCAGCCAGAGGGGAAAGAAACTACTGCAGGAATTTCTGAAAGATGCCATTTCTCATTTGTTTGCTGTCAGGGCCTTCTGACCTCTGCTCGCTGGGTCACAGGAGTAAATCTGTCACGGGCTGAAAGAGGCATCTCCTCCGCCGAGGTGGAGGCAGCACCTGCCCAGTGGCACCCCTGTCCCTCCCCAGGGTCCCCCATGTGCCTGCAAACACTTGCCCTGCTCTCGTGTTCCCAGGTCTGCAGGACACATACACCACACAGCACGAGCTCACCTGCTCTGAGGTGCTCAGGTGGTGGATGGGATGGGATGCCATGGGATGGGATGGGATGGGATGGGATGGGATGGGATGGGATGGGATGGGATGGGATGGGATGGGATGGGATGGGACGGGAGGGGATGGAATGGGATGGCATGGCATGGCATGGGGGGGCATGGGATGGCATGGGATGGGACGGGACAGGATGGGATGGGATGGCATGGCATGGCATGGAAGCTGCATCCCCTGTAACTTTCGGGCCAGGCATTCAGTGGGGTATTTGACATTTCCAGCTCATACCCACACCCGTGTGGTGCCAAGATCTCTCTCAGCTGAAGCTCTGACCTCACAGATCTCCCAGCTCCGTGGCATGTGGAGCTTGTGTGGATTGCACCGAGTGAAGCCGCAGTACATCAACGAGGCCAAAGCACAGAAACGCATCTAGTGGAGGGGGGGAAATGAAATCATATATATTCATTACATTTATTTAGTGATGTGAAGCCTCCCAGAGCCCATAACACCCCGTATCTGCCGTCATCATTCACCCAGAGCGTGGCAGATGGCCAGGAAGCCAGCACAGCACCGGGGCGGGACGTGATGGATGCCTGCAAGGACAGGCATCTCCGCCCCGGCCCCAGGGAGAGGGGAAGGAGGCAGAATGGAATTATGGAGCCTGGAAATTGGAGGCTTTCCCCCATCAATTGGGTCCTGGAGTATTTCAGTGTCCCCTGGCATGGAGAGAGGGGCTTGCTCAGGTGAGGAAATCGTGGTGCACAGAGGACACCCAGGAGCATCAAGGTGCCCGGTGTCCCCTGCTGGAGGCTGAAGTGCTTTGGTCACATCACTTAGCACGGATATAACCTTTAAGTGTTCACTAACTAAAGGTGTCAAGTCATTGATTAGGAATGCAGACTCAGCAAACCCCGGGTGATAGATGGCCTGTGACATATTAACTTACACAGAAAGCCTCTACTGCTTGGAAATCTTTTTAGGTTGATAAATTGGAGGATCTACCACAAAATCCATAATAATGTGTTTTTCTCTGTAGCACAGTTAGAAATGATAAGGTACCAAATGTTATCAGAGATGAAAAAGCTTCAAAGTATTTGCAGAGGAATTTTAATTTATTAAATCTGCAGAACAGTTGAAAAATTAATAAAAATGGTTTTGCTGCAAATTTCTCAGCTTTTTCTTTTCCTGGACTGGCCAGTGCCTCATAAAGACCTGAACCTAATCAGGTCTTTGAGTTCTCATCCTGGACAAAGATTTGGAAAACAAACAAAATCCCTTATGAAGACACAACTTCAGCTCCTGTTTAGCTCTTATTTACAAGAAACATTATTTCCTTTAAAGGAATTTTGAACCTCTATATCTCCTCATGTAAATCCTTGTCAGAAATGTTCCAGGAACTGATGTTCACAGCAACAGGCAGTGTCTACTCCAGATAAAAGGAAATTCAAATATTTTCACAGAGACACTGGTGCTGCCAACTTCAGCTGGTCTTCTGTGAGAGCTCAGCCTGGAGTCACCAGCCAGCCTAGACCTTTGCCTTAAGTGCATGCATTCAATTATTTAACAAGGAAAATGTGCTCCTGTAACTAATAAAATATCTGATTTAGCCCCTTAATCCCACACTGACATCTTTAAACCACTGCCAAGACAGGTAAGGCCTCTGGGAGAGGAAAGTTAAATATTGCTCCCCACCTCGTGGCTTGCTTTCAAACCTACATTTCATTCCATCTCTGCTGTTCAGAATTAATGTTGCAGGGAGTGGCAGAGAGCTTTTCTAGGAAAGCATGGCAAGAACCCAGCTCCAGCAGGAACCAGCCTCCCACTGTGCAGATCTGTTGGAACACAGGGAATTCATCCTGGATGGCAAAGGCTGGGCTGGGGTTTTTTTGTGGATTTTTTTTTGTTTGTTTGGTTTTTTTGTTTGTTTTTTTTTGTTTTTTTGTTTGGTTTGGTTTGGTTTGGTTTGGGTTTTTCTTTGAATGCTTAGCTTTTAGAATTATGAGAAAACCATCTCATGGGTCAAAGCCCTCAGAGCCAAATCTTTCTGCCTTATTTTTCAGGTTTTAAGAGGTGAAGCCCAGCAGGTGTGAAGGAAGAGATGGAACAGGGCAGTTTCTCATTCTTCCGTGAGTAAATCCTTGGTTGCAACCTCTCCAGCTCCCGGAGCGGGGGCCTGACGTAAGGAGACAGCAGAGCCCAAACCTTCCCTGCAGAGCTGTGTGCTTGGCTGGGCTGACACCAGGAATGGGTTTGGCTCTCCCAAGGCTCAGCTGGAGGTGGGGTGGCTTTCAAAGGGCTCTGTCCCAGCATATCACCCCTCACTGACTGATCATTTCACTGCAGACAAGAGGTAGGAGATGATCATTAAAGATGCCCCTCAGAAAGGCTCTGAGCCATTTTCTGTCAGATTTGTGCTGGGAGGAGTAAGGCAATGAGTTTCTCCTCTCACACCCTGTCCTCATGCAGTCCATGGAGCTGTCTGGGGTTAAAGGGATGACACAGAGGAAAAACTATGCTGTGAACCAGGTCTGGAGAAGCCTTGGAGCTCAGCAGATACCAGTGTTCTGCTTTTAGCCTGATACAGGTCAGCTCTTAAATTTGATCACATTAGCAAGAGTTTAAAAAAAAAAAAAAAAAAAAGGCAGAAAGCATGATATTTTCTGATTAAAAAAAAACAAAAACCAAAAAACATTTGGGTTGCTCGTAGTGAAGAAGCATGGGGTTAAAAGCCCAGGAGGATTTGGGGCAGGCTATAGCTATAAATGTACCGAGCATCCTTCCCGGTATCTGCTTCTCACGCAGCCTGGGTTTCTTGCGTATTTTCTATTTTTGTTTTCTTTAATGGGTTTCAGCCGTGATATTTTTAAGAGCTCTGCTCTGTGCGTAGCAGCTGCCATTGCCACTCTCCCAGCCCGGTTGCCATGGCTGAGACACGGGGCTTGTGCCAGGATTTTGTTGGTCAACAAGTCACTGTCAGCACTGTTGGGCAGCAGGTTTCCAGAGCTCTCCGTGGAGAGGGGCAGCCTCAGGTGATGGGATGCTCAGGCTCCTCTTTAAAAAGGACTCAGCCCAAGTGCACCGCAGGTCTGTAGTGTTTAATGTGACTATTTAGCACCCTAACAGCTGAACTCTTTCCAAATTAGCCGGAAAAGCAAGTGTGACAATTTTTAACACAGCGCTGGTGGAGCAGCTCGTTTGTGCTAATCAAAAGAGAGTGATCAGCTTGAAAATCTCCCCTCTTAATTTAATTCATGGACTTCAAAAATAAGTTGCTTCAGATGCAGGTGCCTTGAGAACATCCGTTTTCAACTCATTTGAAGTAGTGAATTCCTCTCACTGGACTTAATTAGGGACAGGTATTAAAACAAATTGGGCAAGAGGACCTCAGAAGAAAAGTGACTTTATTAGGAAAGAACTGTAGGGCGCTTTAATTAATGCCAGAACAGCTGTCCTTAAATTGTTTCTCTCTTATGAGCAGATTATCCCAGCAAAGACTGAGAGGCTGTGGAAAACAAGGAGCAAGTTCTCTTTGGAGATTCTGCTCCCTGCCTGTGCCACAGTTACCAGAAACCACAGAGCATTTGTCTGGTCCTCCCTTGGATTGCAGCATTCCTCTGTTTTTCTTACAGTATCGACTCATCCCAGTTTGTTTCTGAGCAAATTGCTTTTTTGTTCATGTTGCATATTCCCCAAACAGTCGTATTAGTGGTGGCAGCATGTCATTTTGATGGTGTTGTGACAGAGTGACGCCAAACTCGTATTAGCATCACATTTCTTTTTAAATCTTGTCTGGAAACATATTGTTCTCCCTTGCCAGCGCTTCTCTGTTTCCCTCACCCCTTGCCATGGTTCTGGGTTGCCTTTTTGGTTTAGCTCAGTTGTTGCAAGAGGGCCAAAAATACTGTGTGTGCAGAGGAATTTTGCTGATCATTCAGTGATGGGACTGAGGGAAAGAAAGAAAAGACCTGTTTGCCCAAAGTTGTCCAGAAGCTGCTCCTGCAAGAGATCTCCAAGCTCACATTTCTCTGGCTGGCATCCTCCTTTCTCTTATGCTTCCTTTTGCTCAGATTTATTGGGTTTGGATTTATGAAGTTTAAGTTTCAAGATTTCCCATTGCTCCCATGGAGTTATTTATATTTCTTTGGTATTTCCTTCTACAACCTCAATTAAAAGGTGCACTCTGACATCCCCAAATGGTGAAGTCAGTCTTAAATTCAGAGAGCTGCACCAGGAGCTGGCAGGGAGCCCCAGGACTCGAGGCTCAGCCTCCCTGTGGGACTGAACCAGCAAAACCTGGGGGAATCTTCCCCCAAGCCTCCTCAGCTCCTCAGAGGTATGCTCTGTTCCAGGATGGCTTAGAGCACTGCTGGCTCCAGGATTTCCCTGGCTCTCAGCCCATTAATGATGAAGGGAGGATTGGAGGGGGTTCTGTGACATGGGAAAGCTCCCTGGCAGTCACTGATGGGGTGAAACACCTACTTTGCTCTCCAGGCACCATCCCCATCACCCTGGAGCTCTGCACCCCACAGCTCCTCCTGCTCCTTGTCCCCAGCCCCTTCCTCATGGCAAACCTTTGCTCAGGTTTGATTTTTGCCTGTTTGTTCTCCCACCCTCCCTCTGGTCCCTGACCTGACAAGTGCTCTTTTTAGCAGGGTATTAATTATCATCACAGTGCTGGGACTGGTAATTATCCCTCCCTTGTGCTTCCTGGGCCTCCCAGCACGGGTTGTGATGAGGACAGGGTGAAACAGCTCAGCTGGCAAGGGGTTCATGGTATGTGTCTCGGAGCTGTGGTAATTTTCCTGTGCCTGAGAGCAGAAAATGAGACCATGAAGAAGAGGAAAAGGAGAAAATTTGGTCTTTGTAGTCAATGGAGAATGCAAGAACTCAGCCTGCAGCCTTTAAGAGCAGTACTTTCTTCCCAGTGGCTCCCAGAGTTTATCATGGAGAAGAAAAATAGGAGTAACTGTAGCCTGTCCACCAGGAGAGGGAGAAGCCCTGGAAGGCCTTGTGACAAGAAGCATGAAAAAAAAAATCAGAATAAAGCTCTTGAGAGGGGTCATAAGGAGAAGGTTTCAAGGATGTGGGTACACCTCTTCCTCTGTGGGTGTTTACACAGGGCAACTGCAGCAAGTTTTGTTTTTGGGGGGATTATTCATGTGTGCAGAGCAGGCACTGGTTCTCTCTCTGGTATTAATTACCATGCTTGTGCCTGGTTTACTCATTTAGGACCTTGCATTTCACCGAACATTTTAAATTAAAAACTCTGTGTTTAACTCTGCCCCCTGACACCAGCACAGTAATTCTGTAATACTTGGCTGTATTTTGGTGCTAGAATCACCCAGCTAGGGCTGATGCTCTGAGATGTTCATCACTCCAGTGCTGCCCTGGCCAAAGGAGCCTGCCCTGGGAGGTGAAGGCCGTGCTGAGCCCAGCGAGGAGGCACCATGTGGGATGGCAGAGCCAGAGAGCATCCAAGTAAGAGCCAGGCTGCCTTCCAAGGCACAGAGCTACTGCCACTGCCAGAAATGCAACAGCTCTCTGACATCAACATGAGTGAAAAAATGTAAAAAAAAAAAACTCCTCTCTGGCCAAAACTGTGATTTTTTTTTTTTTTTTTTTCGGCAGAATGACAACACTGTGCTAGTGAAAATTGCCTTTCCTTCCAGCAGGGAGGGGAAAGGGAAATAAAAATGAAATAAGCTGTGCTTTCCTCTCCTTTATGTCTTTTTTTGTAAACCTATAAGGATTCTTTCTGTCTTTCTCCCCCACCACAGTTTCCTGCAACAGTGACAAGTTTTATTACAATTTATTGGGCACTTGTCTAGGAATTTAGGGGTCTCAAGCAAATCACAGCCCCGGCCTGGTGAGCACAGCTAATAGTTGTAGTAAGAGGCAGGAAGTGCTCTGAGCACCTTTTATTTGAAATAGAGAAGCCAGGTGTCAGAGGGCAAATGGATGAAGACCTTTTCCCACAGCCACCCGTGCAAAAATCAGTGCCAGGAGCAGAAATGAAATTCACATCTCCCTCTGTGTGAAAACCTGTCTGGTGGGGGGACTTTCTCCCCAATATCAAGGATTAATTGTAGCAATGGAGCTGGGATACTGAAGTCCTAAGCAAGAAACCAGCAACCTGCCCTGGCTATTCCTCTGTGCCATGCTTGACTTTGGGATAAATGTCACATGGGAGACTTGAGGCCATGCACTGACCCTCTTGTTTGCTGTCAACAGACATTCCCACATGCAGCATCTTGGAGGTTGTGGGATCAAACTCTGCAGCTTTTCCCTGTGATGGCCCAGAGCACAGAAGGTTCTTAACTGGGGCAGGTAAACCCTGGAGGACATTTATCCCACAGAGATGCCCTGAACAGGTTAAATCCCCACCCCATCCAGGATGAACACCTTGTCCCTGGGGAATTAGGCAGAGTCCTTTTCCCATCATTAATGGGAGCTGACAATGGTGATCAGCCCTTGTCAGACAGAGTTAATTACCCTGGGAAATTTAACCCTCAAACACATCAACCTTTGCAGCAAGGGAACTCTCAGCCTCATCTCTTACACCGTGGAGCCAGCCTGGCTTTTGGCCTGGGGGCTAAGGAAGAGGATTCTTGGCGCTTAGCTCTCCCTGAGACTCTCCATGTAACTTTGGCCAAATCATCTTGAAGAGGACGGAGGAAGATTCAGTGCAGCAGCTCCTGAGGGTGGACAGCCCCAGCTTTCCATGTGCTTGAAGGAATGGAGCAGGTGGGCACCAAACTGGAGCTGCTGAGAGTTCCAATACGGCTTCATCCTCCTCCTCCTCCTCCTTCACGGCAGGCTTGGGGCAGCCATGGATAGCAGGCAGTCTGCATTGGCTTGCCTCCTTTTTGGCTGCTCTGTCTCCAGCTCAGCTAAGACAGTCCAAATACGATCCAGAATCACCACGTGCCTCAATTTCCCCATCTGTTAAACGGGGATAGACCTTGATTCCAGCATTGGGCTGTCAGCGTTGCACTGCCTTGCAGAACCTGGGGGGAAAGGGCTTTCTCAGGGAGGGGGATCAGCACCCTGGAACTGAGCAGCTCCCCTGGTTGGGCATCCCCCATCCGTGGTGCCTCTGCTGATTTTGGGCATGTGCTCGTCCTTCCTTCATGCCAGATAAGAAACTGGCTCAGGAAACTGCATCCATCCTGCATCTCGTGTGGAGGCAGATTGTTCACGGGCGGAGGAAATCTCCTGGAGAGTGAACCTTGTCAGCAAAAATGCAAATATTTAGAGACAAAGTGTTCATTACAGCAGAACTTGATTTCAGGGTCAACCCTTTTTGCAGCAAATTGTTAGCCAGCTAAAATGTTTATTGTCACCACACTCTGGCAGTTTTGACAGTACCTATCAAGTTGAGCTTGACAATATCTGCATACGGCTTCTCCAGCTTTCCCTCACGCAGCCATGAAAGGGATTTAAGACAGAATAAACCACTCAACAGATAATTGGAGCTATCCCCCTCTTTGTGAAAAAGCTGGGGCTGCCATTGGCCAGGGGAGATATTTAGGCTGTTGGTGAGATGGTGCTGGGGTACATAGAGAAATATCTTGGAGATTTTATTTATTTCAGATGCAAAACTGCACACATGGAACAATAAACACCCCCCCAGTCTGGCAGTGCATCAACAGAAATCAGACTACAAAGGGACGGTATTTCCTTTGGTCTTTTCCTGTGTGAGCCACATGGCTTCCCAGGCCCCTCAGCAGGGAACCACCCAGATATTAGTGGAGTTTCTGTGATTCTTCTCCATTCCCATTTGTGTTCTCTTCTGCTCCCCTTAGTGCCTGCACAGGACTAAGACCAGTGGCACCTGGGAAGAGGATCACACTGCTGGCAAGCTCAGAGCTCTCAGGGATGAGCTCCCATCTCTGCTCTGTGCTCCAAGACTGGGGATTGAATGGGGCCAACTCTGCCTCACTGCTGGGAAAACAGGAGGCAGCAGCAGGAATTTTGGGAAAAAAAGAACCAAGGTGAAATGCTGATGAAAACACCTAGGAGTGGACAAGGCAGCTGCAGCCACAGGGCCTCGAATAAAATTTTGGGGATTGCTCTGCTAGACAAAAGACAGCAGCTTTGCAGCTCAAGGAGGAACTCTTTTTATCCTGCTTTTTGCTCCTCTATGGCTTTACCTTTCCCCCCAGCTAATGCTCAGGGAAGGTGAGCCAGTCTGGAGCCACTGTGAAGGGGTTTTGTTTCCTTGCTTGCTGGAGCTGAGTGAAGGCTGTTTCATCTCAACAGGCTGCTCCCAACACCCCTTAATTTGAGAACTCCTGCATGCAGGAAGCAATGGAGTTGAGTGACCTTGCTGAATCCCGGCCGCTGCAGCTGCCGGAGAGCAGGGGAGGAAAAGAAAAGAGGGGAGGAGGAAGAGGCACTTTGCTGTCTCCCATTAAAGCCCCAAGAGGCTGAAGATGAGAGAGCGGAAGTTTCAAATTGCCAGAATGTAATTCTGAAAGTCATTTTTCAAGCGCAGAGCTCTCCGCAATGTCACCTCTCATCTTCCAAGGTGGGGATTGAAGGGACAATAAAGCAGAGAATATTCTGCAAAGGCAGAGCTGCTAATTCAGAGGGAAGAGGTGCCAGGCCCCAAAAGGGCTGTGTCACACCCCTTTCTGCTGGGGAGCTGTGCAGTCAGAGGTAGCTGTACAAGGGGCACAGCTCCAGCTCCTTTCCCAAACCATACCCAGCCTGGATGCAGGACCCAGCTGGCTTATCCAGGCCCTTCTAAGAGTAAGGATCTCAAAAGAAGTCCCCCTATTGAACAGCTGGATTTTTAATTTGTCTCAAACTCCTGACTTTCAATCCAGTGGCAATGATAATGATTACTGTGATGGTTATTTTCTCAGACCCCCCTGAGACCAGCAGAAGACCATGAGGGAGGTGTAGAAGAAAAGGTGCACTTTGATATTCACACCCCACTGCCCCAACCCAGCAAAGCTGGCCCTCCCTGCTCTCTCTTCCAGCCCTCTGCCTGCAAAGAAATCTCAATAAAGGAGTTAGCTGTATCCAACAAAGAGTTTGGTCCAGTGTCTTGCCTCAAAGATGAATTGCCCTCTTTTTCTGTACACTTTGTCAGCCTTTCTTCCAGCTGCAACCCCCACTATGTTGATAAAGTAAAAGATATCCAAATATGTAGGCATGTCCTGCTGAGATGAATTGCTTTTAATTCTCTTTCAGTTAACATCAGCTTTGTCCCATCTTCCTTATTACCCTCCAAGCTCAGGTTTCCCCCCTTTCCCTTTCCCAAATTACTGGAGATGAGACTGGGCCAAGTTTGCTCTCTTTTTGTAAAAGCACTTATTTGCCCATTCAGGTGAAGGTGCTGAGTTTTTACTCTGACAGATAGTTTTTGCCAGGAAATCCCTTCTCTCTCATTTTCAGAAATTACGCTTTTCTCTTCAGGCCAGGAAAGAGCTGGCCTTGTTTTAACCTCAGGTGATGAGCTGGGAGCAGGGGGTGCACAACCCAGAGACAGCACTTTGCCCTCTCAGCCAATGGAATATCAAAGCTCAGTGCTATCCCTGGCTAGTTGTATTATTATTATTATTATTATTATTATTATTATTATTATTATTTCCTGGTAACTATTTCCCTGCTTTTCCATCTGGGAGGCCAATGAGAGTATTGCTTGCTGGCCTGTATCCAGTTTTCTCCAGCTGGGATCAGTTCAGTCCAATGTTGCCATCTGTCCTTTGAGGCAGGGGGACATCCTCTTCCATTTTGGATCCCTCCCAGAACCAATTCCCCCCTTCCTTTCCCCAGTACAGCCTGGACTTGACCAAAGCATCCAACAAGCTGGATGTGGCCATCATTAGACTGTTGCTGTTGGACATGAAAGAAGGACATGGACTCGTGATTTCAGAAGGCTGATGCTCTGAAAAAGAGGCTGGTTTATTCTCAGAACCTATTTTTATACCTTTTTACAATGTGCCCACCTACGAGGTGGGATCTTTTGAACCATTGGTCACACCAAGGGTCAACAAGCAAAGTGCCTCCTTAGGAGAGAAATGTGAAAAACAAGAGAGTTTAAAAAGTGTGACCTTGTTTACCAGTTTAGGTCCCTGGGAAAGAACTTCAGAAAACCCAAACATGACAGGCAGTGACTACATTAGACTTTCTAAATTGCATTTCTAAATTGAGCTGGGCATGTGAGAAGCCAGTGACTGGGCTGTCCAGAGTCCTGCCAGTCTGGGGATTGCCCTCAGGGCAGTGGCTTTGGCCCCTGTCCTCAGCATCAGCTCAGGGCTCAGGTGAGCAGAGTTTGTCCAGAGAAGCTGTGACTGCTCCATCCCTGGAAGAGTTCAGGTTGGACAGGGCTTGGAGCAACCTGGCTTAGTGGAAGCAGACCCTGCCTGTGGCAGGGGCTCGGAATGAGATGATCCTTAACGTCCCTTCCAACCCCAACCATTCCATGACTGGGTTCTCTGGGGATGCTTTCCCCGGGGTTGTGCGTCTGCCCCACCACCCCCTGCGCTGGGATGTGCCCGCTGTC
This sequence comes from Phylloscopus collybita, assembly GCA_027886175.1. Lineage (NCBI taxonomy): Eukaryota > Metazoa > Chordata > Aves > Passeriformes > Phylloscopidae > Phylloscopus > Phylloscopus collybita. The sequence continues at coordinate 6,549,656 of JAJNNQ010000027.1, read as the reverse complement.
ACTTCTCTGCCCTCATTGCCGGCAGGAGGGATGCGCGGAGCCCCCGCCCGCCGGGGAGGACGGGTCCCCTTCCCCGGCTCCCCCCGCTGCCGGCCCGGAGGGGGGGCCGGGAGGGGGGTGCGCATCCCCGGGGCGGGGGGGACCGGATTGGCCGCCGAGTGCGCTGCGAGGATTTTGCGGCGCGGCCCCATTGGCCGCCGCCGCCCATAAGTTTTTGCTCCGGACGGGAACTTTTCCCAGGGATGATGGAGTAACCCCGGGCGGCTCCGCGCCCGCTCCCCCCGCCACCCCGGGCCAGGCAGCCACCGCCACCCGGCAAGGATGAAGCTCTGCGGGACTTTCCTCGGTTCGTAGCCGTTCGCCGGCGGATGAGGGGGTTGCGGTGGGAGTGTAGGGAGGATATTCCTTCGTGTGTCTCCCTCGTTTCTCCTCTAAAACACTTGAGTTCCTCAATTCTGCCTAAGTCACGCCTTAGCAGAGGGGCTCGGTGGCCGGGGGCGGGGGAATACGGACCCGCAAAGTATCTTTTATGGTATTTCCCCCCAGTTAGGCGGTAGAAGGAGGTTCCCGAGTGTATTTCGGTGCGCAGGTCTCCCCGTTTGCGTTTCGCCAGCGAGGTGCCGGTGTCACCCCCGCCCGTCCTCGCTGCGCTCCGGGCTCAGCTGCCGGGGCCATCCAGGTGCGGGGGGTGCGCGGCCCCCGGTGCTGCTGCTCCGAGGCACCGGCGGGGCTTTGTCCCCGCTGCCGCGGGCTTCACCTGATTACAAAGGACGAGGAGCGAAGGGGCGGAGGGCGAGGAGAAAATCCTGTTTTCTGCAGCTTCTGGTCGCAGTTCTGCTGGGCGAGAGGGTGGTGGTGGTTGGTTTGGTTTGGCTTTACGGGCTCTTCTTCCACCCCTCTGGCACATTGCTGGATAATAAAGGGGTGCGGGCGATGTTCTGAAATAAAAAGTTAGTTCGTGCCCGTTCAGCTGGGTGTGTGTTTCAGCGCCTGCATTAACCGAGGCACAAAGGAGGAAGTTTTGGGATAATGCGAGGTGCCTTTTGCAAAGGATGGTGATTGCTCCAATTGTTGTTCTTCGGGGAGAAAAGAGCTCTAGATTTTGGCTTAGACAAAGGCATTGCCTCTTCGGGAAGGACCCGCCCAAATCGGAGCGAAGGGGCGCGCTGGAGAGCGAGCAAAGGGTTATTAAAAGTTTTTTTTTTTTTGTGTGCCTGTGCATGTTGTTCCATCTGCCAGGGGCCTGTAGTGGGCAGGTTTCTTCGCAACCCTTCAGCTGTTCCATATACAATATTAATGCTGGCCATTTCTATTCGGCATACAACAGCACTAATTGTAGTCTGAGGCATTAAGGCAGCCAGCCCATCTGCATAGAAGCTTTCAGAAAGAAACAAGGAGGAAAAAAAAAAAAAAAATCTTTCACCCCCAGCTGGTAACCGGAGAAGTTGGTGCCAATTACAAATGCGTAAAGTTTGAGATCAAATTTTCTTTGAAACAAACTCAGAGAAGCCAATGGAACACAGTTCGGTGGGTTTGTGGCTGTGTTTACACAAGCAAATGGAGTTTTATTTTCAATAATTTCAAAGCTGAAGAGCTTGATCTGAAAACACGAAGGGGAAAAAAAATGGCATGGAGAGTAGGAGAGGGGTGTAAAGGGAATCTGCTTTCAAAAACCCTCTCTGGGTTCAGCTCTGCGGGCGCCATGCAGGCAGGGACTCTCGGAGCCCCCGTCTTACACCCCCTGAAGATGAAAATACGCGAACATTTATTTTAGACCTCTCAGCTGCACGGCTCCCTTCAGGGAAGAGACGGCTCTTTGAGACCTGGAAAGGCACGACAATTATCTCCTCCCTGAAAACAGCTGTGGAGTGACTCTGGAGAGGTTCAGGGGGTGTGTGTGGGAGAAACATTTCTGAAAAATCGGCTGGAGAGCCCTCGCAAAGGTCGGGCCGGCGCCGGAGGGAGCCGGCGGAGCTGTCCGTGGTGCTGACCCGCCGCCGCCCGGAGCCCACGCGTGCCCTCGCGTTCCCCCGCGGGCTCCTCCAGCCTGGGCTGCGGGGCTTTGGGCCTGAGACGGAGATTTTCTGGGGTAGGAAGGGATCTGGGGGCTGCGAGGTGGGAATTCCTGCCGCCGCCGAAGTTGGTGGCAGCGAGAAACTCCCGGGGAGGCGCCGCTTCTTTGCAGCGTTTGGGGAGGAGAGCAGAGGGGAGTCTGGCGAGTTTGGGAACAAAGAAAAGCCAAACACCCTCTCGGCAGCCCAGAGCTCAGCCGGATGGTATCAGAGCTGTCAGCTGCCTTAGGGCTCGTAGGTGCGTGGCGTGTTAATAAATGCAACAGCAGCAGTAATAAAACCCCTCTCTTAACGCTCGGAGAGGCACATGTGTGTGCTCATATCCATGCAGGCTGCGTGTGCTCCAATTTATGGGGGAGCACACGCAAGTAAACACACTTCCCTCCTGCCTCCCAGCCGCATCCATTGTGCTTTTGTTTCTCGAGTTTTAGCATTAGGGCTCTAAATGAAGCAGCGGTGGAGAGGAGCAGGCAGCATTGTGAGCGGAGGGGAGCCGAGTCCACCCAGCCCTCCCTTTGATTCTATCGCGGGTGCAGAACAATGGAGATGCAGTGTAGCACCAGGCCTGCTGCCTGCAGATAAGAGTTTAATAGAATTTCTGAATGCCAAAGGTTTAGGATGTAAAATATCCCTGTCTTTCGTGGTGTGTCCAAAGGAGATAGAAAACAGCTTTTCAGGAGTGCTCTCTGCTGAATATCTCTTTTATGTTAATGGTTTAGGAGCACACCAGGCTGGCAAGCCATGGAAATGGGCATCCTAACAACCTCCAAAGCGGCCTCAACAGTTTAAAATCAGTATTTCTGCCACCCTCTCCTCAATAAAATTCCTGGGATGGGAAATCGAATCCCTCCTTCCTGCCATGTGCCCTGCAATGGTCTGTGAGTACATGGAGCTGCCGGCAGCACCCACCCAGCCTGATTTGCCAGGTTTTTGGGCAGTCTGAGGGGCTTTTCCCACTCCTGCCTGCACCTGACCCACCCAGGATGGGGGTGAGCTGGAGAGGAGCCTGGGGCCCCAGCAGCTCTGGAGCTGGGGTTTCCCACAGGAGAGTGCATCCTCAGCAGGATTCAGCTTTCCCTGCCAGATTCTGCCTCAGCTCTCTGAGGACTCCTGGGGTTTCTGTCCATTTGTGAGCTCCCGCATCTTTTTGGAAATCTTCATTAAGATGACAGGAAAGTCTTAATCGTCCCGGTGATGCTGGGGATGGCACGAGGGTGCAGGGAAAAGCGCTGGGCAGGGAAGTGTCGCTCCCCCCTCTGCTCTCCCCGACCCGTGGGGCTGCAGCCTGGCTGTGTTTTCCTTTCCCTCGCTGTTTCCGAAAAGTTGCAATCCAAGTGCTAATGCTCCCGTCTGGCAGGGGGCAGGGGTGGGATGTGCTAGTGCCCTTCCTGCCGCACCGAGCCGGGGTCTCTCCCCAGAGCCTCCCTCCCTCCCTCCCTCCCGCTCGGTGAGGGCTCTCTCCTCCCGGGCTGGCCGGGTCTCCACGGAACAAGCTATTTTCAAGGAAAGGCAACGCTAACTCCTGGAAAGTGTGCCTCTTTCTGGGAAGAAAAGATGCATAACGCAAGAAGGTGCACTTTTTCTCACTTAGAAACAATCCCTAAGCGGTTTTAGTTACCGTTTCCTTTTAAGACTTTTCCTTACGTTGTTCTTCCCATCCCAACATCCATCACGTAAAATGTAAACCACCTTCCCCAGGAGATGTTATCTGCTGGGAATACATCGTGTCTTATTTATTTATTTATTTATTTGTTTGTTTGTTTTCTTTGAAGGGGAGGGGAAAAAAATTTAAAACATTTATACACCTTTTAACCGCCGGCTTTTTGAATATGTATATCAGCTAATATGCAATACTTCCCAGGTTCGCAGGGGCGATAAATTTCCCCGGTCTGTTCTTTATGGTGATAGGTCATCTTCCTAACCACCAATAAATATTGTAAAGTACTTTCGCTGGAGCTGTGCTAACCCAGGGCATCTGTCACTCGCTGCTTGCTGCTATTAGGAATTATTGGGCCGTACCACGCGCCGGGATGCGCGGGGGGGACGCGGGACGGCGCTCGCCGCGCTCGCCGTCCTTTTGTGCTGCCGCTGTCAGAGGAGCCCCGAGCCTCGTGCATATTAATTATGAATCAGCTCGGGTAAAAAATCATTCACCTTCTGCCGGGTCTTGGGGAGGGGGTGGGGGGGAAGCGCCAGGAGAGAGGGGCCGGCGGGGCTGGGAGAGCCCCAACTCTCGGTGCACTCGAGGCAGCCGCTCCATCTCTCTCGCTCGCTCTCTTTGATGCTGTACTGTAAATTTATTTCACCTCAGAGAGTAAACAGATATATTGCAACCCCAAGGGTTCATGGGTAGTGTATTTACAAAGGGAAGGCGCAGCAAGCCCCCTCTGTGCCATTTCCATTAATGAGAGCGGTCATTAAGTAAATGAGACATTGCCTTTAGCAGGCTTAAGAGTTCACACACTAAGGAGTATCAGATATTTAATTGAAACCAACAACCCGTCTTACACGCGTGTTACTGGTGTAGGGAAGTGGGCTGCCCTCCAAGAACTCTCCCCCCACAACCTCCCCCATGCAAATTTCATGATTGGTTTCCGTGATGTCATTTTGTAAAGGGGCAGACAATAGCTGTGGGGAAAGGTAAGTCAATATTATGTTCTTTCGCTGACAAAGGCAGATAATGCTGGCTTTTTTTTTTTTCTTTTTCTTTTTTTTCCCTCTTTTTTTTTTTTTTTTTTTTTTTTTTTTTTTTTTTTTTTTTTCCCTCCCCTCCCCTCCCTTGGATTGAGACAGAGGGGAAAGGCTTTCGGAGCACACAGTTGATGTAAACAGACGCAGGCGTTTCGCCTTTACAGCACGAAGGCTGGGTTGTTGTTTTGAAAATTGCACTGGAGAACCGAGGGGATTTTTATGATGATCATCATGCTCCTAGGTCCATCTTTGCTCGCTCGCTCTCTCGCCGGCTGCGAGACGCTAGTGGACATGTTATGCTTCTGACTGAAAAGAGGTTGAGTAAGATGAGAAAGGAGGAGATTTATTAAAAAAAAACCAAACCAAACAACAACAAAAAAAATCCAAAAAACCAATACCACAACGTCGCATTCAAGCGGGAAACTTTCTGAATATTTCTGGAAGAGGATGCTTGCCGGGTTTGTGAACCGCGAGATCGGTGGATGTTTATCCGGAGGGAGGTGTTAGCAGAAGACGCTCCCGGGCGCCGGGAGGAGTTTGCGCCGGCGGCGGCGGCCCCGCGGCCGCGGAGCTCTCGGAGGTGCTGACGGCCGGGCGGGACCGGGGCTCCACGGGTCCCTCACCGCGCTCCCCTCACCCCCAGGCCCCTTCCTGCCACAACTCCGGCCCAAGTCCGCAGCTCCGCACTCCCGGGGCGCCGGGGAGCTCCGCGGCCCCCCTGGCCCGGGGACGCGGGTGCGGAGGGCTGGCGGCTGCTCCCTCCTGCCTCTGCCAGACTTTTCTTTTTTTCTTTTTTTTCCCCCCCCTTTTTTTTTCCCTTCCTCCCCCCCGTCTTCTTTCCGATTATTGCCTACTTTAGAGTTCTCTATTTATAGCAGCGGAGCACAAGGGAAGTGTGCCATGTTTGTGGATTTCTCTCTCTGTACGTTGACCACGACAGAAATCTGCGCGTTCTTATTTTTAGCTTGCTCGGAAGAGGCTTTGCTTGGCTAATCTCTTTATCAATTTTAGCAAAGTTTGTTGTGGTGGTTGTTCCGTGGGTTATTTGGAGAGGGAGCGAGGGGGCAGGGGGCTGGTGCCTGAGGATGTGCTTGCGCTGCCATCGGCCCGGCCGGCTGGGCTGAGTTTGGGGTGCAGTTTGCCGGCGGGTAGGACCGACCCTCCTCGGGGAGGCGGCCCCAAAGGGGGGTCGGCACCCTCGGAGGCTCTCCCACACAAAGGGGGAGGTGGTGGGGATCAGCGCTCTCGGAGCAGGAGCTTTGGGGCACGCCAAGCTCCCCTGAGCTGGGCAGGGGAAGCGGGCAGGTTTGCCCCCCTTGATCCGGCCGGGCGGCAGTGCGGGGGCAGCCGCTCTCCTCCCGCTATTGTTGAGCCCCCTCGCTTCGAGCAGCCGCTGAAAACAAGTGCGAAAAGCCCCGGCTAAATCCTCGCCGTCGCCCTGCCGCTACTTTTAGTTATTCTTTTATTTTTTTTTTTCTTTCTTTCTTTCCCTTTCCCTCTCTCTCGTTGGCTCATCTGCTGTTATTATCAGCCTTTTCCATATGGCCACTTTAATTAATGGCAGACAAAAGGGAGTTTGGGAGGGGGGGGGAGGAGGAATCTAGGAATTAGAGTTTATAGTTGGTTTGTCTCTCTCTGATGCTGTCATAGAAACCAGAAGCAAAGATGCCGCCTTTCCACTTCTTTGTATGATCCTGTTTATTGTTCCCGAGCGGCGCAGATTGGAGCAGGCGCGTGTTGCAAAGCACAGACCAGCGCCGGCTGCTACCGCCGGGAAACCCGGGCACAACTTGTCCCCTTCGGCTCTTTCCAACCTGCCTGCCCTCCCCCGCTTCTCTCCCCTCCTTCACCTGCCTCGGGAAGGAGAACTTGGTTTTCCAATTGTTTTCTTTTCCTTTTTTTTTTTTTTTTTTTTTTTTTCCCTCCAAGTGATATTGTGGGTCTGTAGGATCCCAGCCGCACAAAGAGTAGGAAAACTCTGGGAAGTCGGGGTTTTCCCATCCCAGAAAGCAGGCGGGAGCTGTCCCCGGTGTCCCGCTGGAGCTGGGGCCCGGAGCGGCGGGTCCGGCTCTGTCCCGGGTGCTGCCACCGAGCAGTCCCGGCCCCCCAGGCTCGGTGCCCGCGGTCGGGGTTGGAGATTTCCCGGGGGTCCCGTCGGGGAGGGGCCTGGGCTGGCAGCGCCGCTTGTCCCTTGTTCGGTCCCAAATGAGGAGCGAGCATCCCTTTCCACGCAGTGTCACGGCTGTCCCGGGGCAGCTCTCCGGGAGTGAGGGGGCAGCGGGGACACCTCGTGCTGTCGAAAAGACAGAAATTCGGGCCCCTCTCCTCCTCCTGGGAGTCCTGGGGCTTGGCCCGGCGGGAGGGGTGTCCCGCTGCGGGATGGAGCTTAAGGTCACTGCCAAGGGTGGCGTCGGTCACTTTGGGACCGGGTGCTCCCTCTCCTTTTGGCAAATCCTGGGCTGGAAGTGGGCGAGAATCCCCTTCCATGAAGACCCCAAACCTCCCTTATTCTTCCCCCACCTCCACTCCGTGTTTGTCCCCTTGCCCCCAGAATCCTGCTCGTCCCCGAGGCAGGGGGAGCACGAAGCAGGATGGCAGCAGTCCGGGGGTTGGGAGGGAAATGCCACCCCTGCAGTTCGCGGTTCTTGTTTTGGGGAGCCGGACTACGCCCGTGAAGGGCCCGGGCTGGGCTGGGAGAGCAGGGGGGCACAGGGGCCTTCAGGCCGGGACTGTCCCCAACAACCCGGAGTCACAGCCTGGGGGCGGGGGGTGGGCAGGGGCAGGCGAAGCCCCCGTTCTGCGCCTCCCCCGTCCCGCAGAGCCCCGGCAGCCGGAGCAGTTCCCGGCAGTCAGATGATGATGATGATGATGATGATGATGAGGGCAGGGCTGACTTCGCAAGACGTAGCTCGGCGTCAGAGCAGCTGCCATTTTAGCAGACGGTACTGAGCCCCCCCTCCACCCCCCGCAAGGCTCGGTTTTGGGGTGCTGCCTCCAAACTCGGCTTCTGGATGGGACACGCTGCTCCTCTTGGGCTTTGGGGAGAGCAGTGCTCCCCAGGTCAGCAATGCTCTCAGAACAGGCTGAACGACGCAGCTTTAGAGCTCGGGAATAGAAACTCCTTTTCCCTTCCTGAAATCCCATCGCAGTTTTGCATCAGGGTTTGAGGGAGGCAGGTGAGGTTACACCCCTGAACCCCCGGATCAGTCTGTGTGATGCCAAAAGGTCTCTCCTTCCCTGTCCGGCCAGGGGCAGAGCCCTCCTTTGGCAGCCTCGGGGGGTTTGCTGTGCAAGGGGTGCTGGGGGGACCGGGACCCTCTGCCCCCGAGAGCAGGGCGAGGAAGGGGAAGAGGAGGGTTTACAGTAAAGGCTGGAGCCAGGGCTGGGCTGGGCTTCCCAGAAGACACGAAATGAGGCGTGTGCAGGGGAGGGAGAGGCGGGGAAGCATCGCCTTACCACGGGGAAGTCAGTTGTGGAACTTTAATGGCAAAGTGGGGCACGGGACCCACCCTTTCCTCTTCTTTGTGAGTTTCTAAACGGAAGGGATTCCTTTTCCAGCTGTAAACTCTGTGGCTGGGTTGTTAGAGCCTTTTGTGACAAAGTGCATCTCCTGTTGTCACTTTGTAGCTGTTCCTCTTTCTCATCCACGGGAGCTGAGCATGAAGGGTCCGTGCTTCAGACTTCCAGAGCTGGGAATGCTCCACTGTGTGTTACTCTTCTTCCCCCAGCAAATCCCCTTTTTGGGTTATTTATTGTGCAGATGCTGTTTGCTCCCTGGCTGTGCAAACAAGGAGGGAGGCTGAGGTGGCCCACACTTCAGGTTTGTTTGGCTTTGCTGTCCTGCAGCAGCTGTGAGAGGATCATCAGCCTGGGGTTAACTGCCACCCAGCCTCTCAGCTCCCAGCTGTTTCTGCAGTTTTGACAGGGCAGAATTTGCCACCAAGAAACTCTTCTCGTATTTTTCTCTGCCTTTTCCTTCTTTCTCCTTTGTTTCACTGGTTTCTACAAAGAATAACTCCACTCGTGCTCCCATGCTGGTTTTCCTGGGTGTGTGGCACAGAGTCCATTGGTGTCTCTGACGCCCTTAAGGTGGGATTGTATGAAACTTCCCATCTTAAAATATATTTATCGCTTATGAGGCTGTTTACCTTTGCAAAGTAGAAGTTTGATCCATAGCCAAGGCCTTAGAGAGGAGAATCGTGGTGTGAATAGAGAAGTGGAGTGATAAGCACAGGCTGTGAAAAGTTTCTGGAGTGGAGAAAGGCCCCAAAATACCTTGTTCCTAGAAAGAAATGAATTTACGTGAAAGCTTCTTCTCTGGGATCTGGGAGCCAGGCCTTGAGAGCAGAGCTGGCACATCCCCTCTGCTCCCTTCAGAGATGGGAGGGGAATCTGTCCCCTCCCACTCCCCACAAATATTTTCACCAAGGAGAAAAGGGCTTTGTGGGTTTATATTTGGAGTTTCTCCTCTTGGCAGGTTAATCTGTCAAAGGGGATTTCTGGAAGTGCAGAGTTTGCCCTTGCAGAGCCCGGGAGCAGCTGTGTGGTGGCTTTGCCCTTTGGGACAGGGCTGGCACACAGAAGGTGAAGAGCACTTTCCAAGCATCTCCTCCCCGTGCAGCTTCCCTGGGAGCAGCAGCACAGGGAGGCACCCCTTGGCTCCCCTGAGCTGCTTTCCCACAGTAGCTTGCCTGGAAGGGAGGTGGTTTCTGCCTTGGGAGCAGCTGAAGTTGGGCACTGAGGTGAGGATATTTCAGGGGCATGAGCAGGTATTGAACAATTATGTTTAAAGACTGTAAACATTAAAAATCACCAGAGTGGAGCAGATCCTCAAAAACTGTGGATTTTCTAAGGGCTGTTTCACAGAAGGCACAAGTTGGAGTTTTAAGGAAAAATGGCAAATGTACATCCCCAAATGAGTGGTTTTCTATTGTTGAGGTTACTCATCCCTGCAGTGCTCCTGTGAGGTCTGGCTGTGGGTTTGCAGGACCAGCTGGGGAGGCACAGATGATTTCTGGGCTGGAGAGGTCCAGACAAGCAGGCTGACCACTTTCTGTGGGAAGCTGGTGTCTTGAAGCAGGAGTTTGTCCTTTGAGAGGCTGTGTTTTGAACAGCTCTGGCTGCTTTTTAAAACCATGCACCCCTCCATGCCCCAGCAGGCTTTGGGGAGGCAATGCCTGAAGGAAACTGGTCCAGCAGTGCCCTGGATGGACCCAGCACTGGGAGCTGTGACTGGTTTTGGGCAGACCCAAGAGGGAAAAGGCAGCTGGTTTGTTTGTGGATGAGTGTAGGGAGAGGATGTGGGCTGGGAGTGTGTCTGGGGCTTCATCCCACTGCCCTGCTACCCCCATCAGAGCATCCTGGAGTGCCCAGAGCCACACACACATTCACGTGTGACTCGGATGCCAGGTGTGTTTTGTAGCAGCAAGGAAATGAATTAACTGGGAAAGTTTGCCCAGGGAAGGTTGGTCTGGTGTGGAAGGGTGTCAGGCAAGGGAAATAGGGAATTCCCAGGCACAGTTTGGTTGAGGAAAAAGTGGCTGGGATCATCTTGTTCTGCCAGCTGGGCTGTTCCCAGCAAATGTCAGTCTTTGAGCAGAATACTGAAGTGCCACGCTCTGCAGTCCTCTGATTTTCAATTTGGTTTGGTTTAGGGGGAAAAAAAAGGGGAAAAAATCACCTAAATTAAAATACTTTTGATCTTTGTCTTTCATTGAACTTTTTGCTTCAGAGAGAATAGATTAATAAACACTTTCAAATGGAAAAACATAGTTTGGAAAGGTTCCCCTTTCATCTTTAACACAGAGCTTTAATGCTAACCTGAGTATGAGTTGGCTGTTCCTCCATTCCTTTTCCCTTTTCTTTTTTTTATTTTTTTTTTTTTTTAATCTTAACAACAATAACTTTGCTTTTATTGTGATCACGCTGGCCTTTACTGGTCACTTTTTATTCTTTCCTTTTTTATTTTGAAGTCAGCACATTAAAAAGGAAAAAAAAATCGCAATGTTATTTTAATCAGACCAAATGAAAGAGCAAATCAGAGCGAGAATTTTAATCTGCCCCAAGCAAAACTGCCTTGTACATCTGTCATGTTGGGATTAGTGGAACTCTTTAAAGAAGCTGCAGACTTTTTAAACAAAGTATTAAACATTTGTGACCTGATTTCCATTCTTACAATATTCTCATTAATAAGAGTGCAGGCTGAAAAGACATCTGTTAGGTCCTATTTGTTTTAAGAATATTAAAGACTAATAAGAATATTGGAGGGTGGGGGTGTGGTGGGGGGAGTTTAAGTGTAATATTTAGAGCCAAATCTCTAAGTGTAATATTTAGGGCTGCAGTTTTCCAAAATGATTTTGGGTCCAACTTGGTGCAGGGTAGAGGGAAACACAAATCTTGGACCTCGAGTTGGATGCTCCGTGTTGTTGTTCGTGGTCGGTTTAGGCTGCTGGTGCTTGTGTGAGGCTTCCCTTTGGGCTGGGAGCTTTGCCTGGGGCTCCATCCCTGTTCAGGGAGTGGAGAAGGGGAAAGTCTGCCTTTCCAAGATCAAATTTAGGCTAAAATGGTGCATTTGCAGAGATACAGTGTTAAGCTGTACACAAACACAGCTAGCACGCATGCGTCACCTGCACTCATCCAGTGCTGCTTTGGACCAGCCAGGAAGCAGAGCAGAGAGGGAGTGAAAATGTCCTTCATGGGCTTGCTGCTTGTTTTTTGCTTGATGGGAAGGCAGTTAAAGTAAATGGCCCAGCTTGGACCCCCAAGGAAAAAAATAAAGCCAGGCATGTGCTGGGTAAAGCACTCGCTGAAAGAAGCCTTCAGTGTTAACGTGCGTCTATGGTTGAAGAGAAGGTTGCTGTCGACTGCAATCTTTGCATCTTGTTTATGCTTGCTGGGTAAAATATTAACTAAAGCATCTGAACATAAAGTTCTGGTGTGAAAGAATATCAGCAGGGGAGAGCCATATGGTGCCAGGCTGCTAACAAAATACCAAACGCTGGAGATTCCTTTTTGCAGAAGCCTGAAAACTCTCGTTCCCATCCATAATACATGAGTTCACGCCTTTGATTACTCCAAACATTAGTCCAAGTGGTGCAGGAGTCTCTTTGGAGCTTACACAACTTAGGGCACGCCGTGCTCTTCCCCCCTCTTCCTTTACATAAAAGAAATCGATGTCGGGCTGTTAAGATACAAATATCCAATATGCTGTAAGACAATATGTTTCCGAAACTGCTGCGTGAGCTGCCTTCCCTCTAATTAAACATAAACTGCAGCAGAGGCTCGCCTTTCTTCGTTCCTCTGCTTGAAATTGTTTGGCAAGCATGTGGCTCTCCCTAGGACAGCATCTGCAAGCGAGGTTGGTGCCAGGTTTGGGGAAGCCTCCAGCTCCTTGTGGGTGCAATCAGGACCTCTCTGATCGATGCTGAGGGCTGTAATTCCCTCTCTGAGCAGCAGCTCCCAGGCACGTTCCTCTGAGCCCTCTCTGCAAGTCCAGGGTTGGGTGTACTCAGCAGCAAAGGATTCAAACCCAGCATTAAGGGGATCCCCTGGTGAATATTATTATAAGGTACAAGAGACGGCTCAGGGGAGCTTTCGTGCATGCAGTATTTAAAAACCAAGTTATTGCTGGCAAAATCTGTAGGTGACAGTCTGAGGACTTTTGAAAATCTTTTCTTTTTTTTTTTTTTTTTTAAACAACCCTCTGGAAACCAACAATTTGGCACTGAACAACTTGCGCTTGTCACTGGGCTCCCTGAGTGTGGCTGGTTAAGGTTTGTGGTGAGCACCCCATTACCTGAACACCCACAGAGTGCAGAGAAACCTCCCCAGCAGCTGCCTTTGGTTAACCCACATTTCAGAGCTGGAGCCTTTCCCTGCTCCTAGTGTTTCTCCAGCCTGGGAGATGCAGGGCTGGGGGGTGGAAGGCTGTAGCTCTCTGGCAGCCATGAGTTTGGGGCCAAGGCTTGCATTTGGGGCCTGTTTCAGCTCTTGGACACTCAAACTCTCTGGAAGCACATCAGGTTTAGCACCCAAATGCAGAATTAGGCTTTCCTTTTATCACTGGCCCTTCCCATTGTGGCTGTGTGGGCAATGCAGGGTGATGGGATGGGAGTTAAGGCAATGCCAAAACTCTGCTGGCTGAATGTTTGGCAGAAGTTTTACATCAGGGAAAGGTCAAATTTGCAATACTGTGCCCCAAAGAAAGGTTGCTCTGGTGAGCTGCTGGGATAAGTGAAGGTGTCAGGTGGGCTTTGAGAGAAGTTGCCTGATTTCAGCCAAAAACTGCCTTCTAGTGGGGCTTGAAGCCTAAATTGAGCCTTTCTGGGGGACATGGGTGCTCTGCACACAAAGCCCAAGTGCCTGTGCGGGAATGAGAGGAAAATAAATTAATTCCCTCCCATGGCAAAGGAAGAAAAGCAAAATCTTCATCTGTAGGAAATAAAAATCTTCGGGTGGGTGAGATTTTGGGTGAAGTTATGTTGGGTGAAGTTAGCCCAACCTGAGTGGCTCTGCAGAGAGGAAAGGGTTCATCCCTCTAAAAGCTGATGTGGCCGTGAGCATGTCTGGAGTCCCAGCTTCTCCTGCTTTTGCATACGTTTCTCTTCCATAATTCTGAAGCTTTGCATCTAGCAAGCTTCTGGCAAGTGGAGTTAAAGGTTTGTTTGTTGCCCTCAATATTTTGATGTAATTAGTCAGCGAGCAACTGACTACTTTTGCCCAGAGAAACACGCTCTCCAAGAACACAAGTGACAGGAGAGGATTAATAGCCTTCTGGAGAGAGCTGCTGTATTTTTTATTTAATAAAAAAATGAAAAAAAAAAAAAAAAAGAGAAAAAATAGCGCCTGGGAGCAATGTTGTTGCTTTAAAAAAAAAAAATGACATTTGAAATGGTTAACTCTGCCTGCGGTATCTCAGTGGAGCACAGAGTTGTCAGCTCCTGTCCCACATTCCCTAGAAACTTTCAACTCCCTCTCATCATGGAGCAGCTTTCCTGGCTCCCAGGGAGGCAGGTGGCTCTGGCAGGTTGGCTGGTCCCAAGTGCACTCACCCACCGAGCAAGGACACCCTGCAGAAAGGGGAGGATTGGGAGAAAATGGCGTGGAGAGGAGAGAAACTTCCAGCTTGTGGGATATGAGCTGTGGGGCCTGGGGGTGACTGCACTGCTGGGGGCTCTGGGCTTCCCCTGCTCCTGGCTCAGTTTTGGGACAAAACTGATGCAGCACAGAGGGCTCAGCCCCTGAAAGAGGCTGGAAGGGGGAATGAAAGCTGCTCCAAGAGCAGTGCCCATGGGCATCCAGCTGCTGCCTCACCCTCCTCCTTGTTGTCCCTGCATCTTTTTCCCAAGCTACTGAAGGCTGCAGGAAGGACAGAAAGGTATCACTCGCTTCTATTTAATTTCAATTACACAGAGCCTGCAGGAGCGCTCAGAACGGTGCCAGCAGGGCTATAAACTCAACATATTTGATGATTCTTCTTTTTTTTTTTTTCAGGCAAATGGTGCACAGCAGCCACCCCATTCAGCAGCAATAATCCTGGGGGGCTGTGACACTCGTGCTGCAGTGCTGACTCCTGTTTAATGAGCTGACCCTTCAGAAGGCATTAATTGCCTCATTTCATGGTGGGCAGCGTGGCACCCTGTGCCTGCCCCTGATGTGGGGGTTCTGGCAAGGGGAATGGTTTGGTTTGAGTGTGCCAAGCCCGGGAGGGGGGTGCTGGTGGGGGCTGAGAGCCAGCAGGCACTGAGCAGAGCTGCCTCGTACCCCTGGGGAGTTGCTGCTGCACAATGATCTCACCTCCTTTTATGCCTTATTGCTTCTGTCTCCCTGACTCCATATGACACACGCTTACGTGTCAACTTTTCACTTCTTATATGGCAGCAGAGAGAAAAGGTTTAATATCGTAAAGACAAGCTGGCAGCTGGGAAGTAGCCCATTTAGTCATCTAACTTTGCGTCAGAGGCACTGCCAGCCCCTTCTCTGGCTCTTCCAGGCAGCTTCTCCCTCCTCTGCCCGACCTGGTGTCACATGTGGTAGAAATCCCTGTCAGGAAAACACCTCCCTAAGCAAACCCTGTTGGTGGACCCCAGCCCGGTGCTGGGGGCAAGGCAGTTTGTGTTCCACAAGCACGTCTGTGTGCCCAGATTTGGGCAGAAACAATGTGGGGTTTTGTTTTGGGGGGTTTTGCTGTTGTTTTTACCCAGAACTTATAGGGCTGAGGGAGAAATGTCACAGCAGGTTCAAAATAACTTGGGCTGTGACAGTCAGCACTGGGGCATCTCAGGAGGTGTGGAGCTCAGAAGGAACCCAAGAATCATTGACAGCTAAATCTATGGATGCCTAAAACAGTAAAGGAAAGACCAGTTCATATTTCCCCTGTTTCTTCTACTCTTTCCCTACACACAGGGGAAATCTGTATTTGCTGCTGAGAAGCAGGTACTGAATGAACCCTGTGCTGCCTCGTCCCAGGAAGGCTGGCTGTAGCTGCCTTTTTACATTTGGCTTCCCCTCAGTGCTCAGCCTTGTGTCCCCCTGTGCAAACACCGTACTCGGGCTCTCTCTTCTCTTATCCCTTGGTTTCCAAACTGATGATGGAATGGTTTGGATGCAGTGTGTGTCAGATCCTCCAACCAGAGCAACGCCTCCAACTCTGTTTGACATCTGTCCGTGCTGGGAGCACCTCCCTGTGCAGGCTTAGAGCAGCTGTGGGGAAGAGGGGCTTTGTTTTCAGCAGTTGCTGTCGCCTTCTTTCACCCCTCAGCTTGTTGGGGTGGGCTTGTGTTACCAGTTTGGGGACAGCCCTGTCCCCATGCCCACAGGTGAGGAGATGCACAGAGGGCTGATGCTGTGACTGCTGTCATGGTGGAGGTGGAAGCTGCTTTCCACCAGAGGTGTCCCAACAGTTGGGAGAAGGACAGGTGATTTAGGGGAGTCTTGGAGCTCAAATCCCCACTCGTGTGCTCCTCTGAATCACCGTGGCTCCTTCCTCACCAGCCCCTTCTTCACCCACCCTTCTCCCTGCTCATCCTCAGGCCCAGAGCCCTAACGTTGCCCTGGAGCCCCTTTGTGCAGCACAAAGAGCACACACGAGCTCTTCCCAGACCTCCTCAGGTGGGGAAGGACGTGCTTGCCCAGCACTGGCACTGCCAGTGTGCACACTCACACCGGTGTGCCGCTCTCACCCCGGCTCACACAGGTTGTTTTCCCACTCCTGAGGGCTCCCGTGCGTCAGCAGCACCACGGGAAGGGTTTTACAAGGCTCTTGTTACCTCAGCCATCAGGTGGTGTCCTTCAGCAGCAATTGTCTCGGGGCTGCCTCCTTCTCACTGGTCCCAGACATGCTTGTCCAAAAGCATCTCCAAGAATTTATCTGCACCGAATTCTCCCGCGGGTGTTTCGACAAGTCGGCTCCACAGAGGCTTTCAATTTGGTATGGAAAGTAATTATTGCCAGGGTGCAGTTTAGCTATTGTGTTTTACAGTGCTGGTAAGGTTAAAAGAAATAATAATAATAATACAAGAAAGACTCAGCCAGAGTAACTGCCTGCAACATGCTATTTGCATTTTTAAGGAAATACTTCTTTGAGACAGCTTGGGTGAAAGGTCGGCATTTGCATATAAATGGAAAAGAAAGTGTGTGATGCTGGAAGTTACATCTATATTATTTTCTCAGCAGTGAGCTGCTGTTCTGGAGATTAAGGGACGCAGTTTGCATTTGGCTTTTGTTGAATAGGGAAGGTACCAGGAAAGGCAAATTAGAACAAAATAATGAGGGGAATGTGCAAGAAGAAAGAAGCAACGTCCTGTTTTCTGAGAGATGCTCTCCTGCATGCCTGCCACCTCACACGGCTGCTTGCACACGCTCTGGGCACGCGTGGAGGAGCGTGGCTGAGAAGGGCTCCCTGTGCCTGTACAAAAGGATGGATGCTGGGGATGACGCCAGTGGCAGGAGGGGTCCCTGCTGTGAATAAGCCTGGCAGAAAGGAGGATGATGGTGCTCATGATTTGGAAGTGATATGCTAGGTTTTGCTTGTGCTTTTGTTTTTGTTGTGTGGTGTTGTTTTTTGGTTGTTTGTTGTTTCTTTTTTTTTTTTAATATTGTTATTTTCTCTTTTCATTCAGGCTCAGGTACGTTTGGAGAGGAATTATCAGCCATCTCAATGAGGTGCCTTCAGTTGCAGTAGGAATATTCACACTTTGTGGCTGTCAGGGCAAAGGCAGGAGGCAGAGAAAATCCACAGCTCAGGTCTTGCTCTTGCCTCGAAGGGGCCCACGTTGGCTGAGAGATTTTCCAGGCCCTGCTGCTGCCCTGGGCCTTGGAAACACCAAAAGGATTCTCCGGTGGAGAACCCCAGTGCTTTGTTTCCCCTCTTGTTGGTGGCCTCGCTCGCCACATTCAGAGCAGCTTTGTGCTTTGACAGCTCCCCCATGGAGCTGGGGGAAAATCAGATGTTGAACAATGTTCACTCTTTAATCTTTTTGATCAATACTTAAGAGCACCGTGCAGACAGCAGCGGTGCTGTGGGCACACGGCTTTTGTTCCTCTCTCGAAGAGTACACAAGTGGTACAAGGATGGAAGGTGGAAAACACCTCCTTTCATACCTTCTGCTGTGCCCTGCTGCTCTGCACTGTGCTGCTGCCACCTGGTAGGAGAAGAAAAAAAAGGCTCTAATAAAAACTCTTATTAACTGGCCGTGAACACTGGAGCATGAATATTGCTCTTAATGAGGAGACACCGTCGCCTTATTTGCTTCCCTTGCATTGTGGGTGCAGAGGGCTTCAGCTCCTGCAGCCCTGGGTGATACAGAGAAACAGGAGGGAATGCTGGTCCTTCCCTAGAGCACAATTTGGTGTGCAGAGGTGCTGGGCAGGGGTGGAAAGAGGACTCCAGATGAAGGGTGGCAGCACAGCCGTTGCCAGGGTCTGGGGATGTCAGGTCCCATGGCAGGGTGATGTCTGTACCCTGCTCCTGGTGGATTTGGAGCTTGTTAATGAATCCCACCACTGAGGGGTTTGCTCCCCCCTCTCCAAGGAGCAGCTTTCCATGCTTCTTCCCATTGCAGCATGTTTTTGGAAGATTTGAGTCTTTTTGTGATTCAGCCAGTTGCTCACTGCCCTGTCCTAGAGCAGTGGGGAAGGGATGATGCCCTGTTCCCATCAAGGACCTGACAAAGAGTTCAGGAGCATGCAGAGGTGGCAGGTATGACAGGACAAAGCATGAGCTGGCAGGGCTGAGGTGACCACAAGGGCTGACACAGCTGCCTGGGCAGGGCTGGCAGCTGACAGCATCAGGAGCTGGATGAGCCAAGAGGTGAGGTGGCAGGGGCTGGGAAGGAGGACGTGAGTCACTTGTGCTTCAGGCAGTGCTGGAGGAGGGAGAAGAGGCAGGGGATGCTCCCTGGGCTGCAGGAATGGCTGGAAGGAGAGTGGCAGGTTCTTGTATCTGGAAATGGGGAATCAGCAGCATGGTGCTAGTGGTGACCTGTCCTCTTTCCCCTGGCACAGTCTGGTGCTCCCTCCTGTGCCCTGTGCCCCAGGACCCGCAGAGATGAGCAGGCTGTGCTTGGCCGTCAGCACCAAACACCTCGGAGCTGTGCTGGTGCTGAGCCAGTGGCTCAGTGTGTCAGCAAGGCATGCTGTGCTGCAGGGGGCTCTTTGGAAGGGAAAGCACTAGAAAGGCTTGTTCCTGCTGAAATCAAACCCTTCCTTTCCTTTGGGTAAGGGGAAAATAAAAGGTCAGAGTGTGCATCACAGATTTCATGACATCACAGCGTGTGGTTTGGTGGCAGGGGGGTTAAGCCAGCACTGTGAGTTTGTTGGGGCAGTGGAATCACAAATGCAGTTCACTGGTGCAACGAGTTGTTGGGTCTCTGGAGAGCCATGTAGTGCTGCAAGGAACCCTCTGGCTCTGTGCTGCCCTGAGAGGAGCCACGGCTGGGAATGATGTGGGGATGAGGAGCAGAGAGCTCTTGAGCAAACTCTGTGAGCTGTGCAAACACAGTCACGGGGTCAGGTCCCCACAGCTCAGCCCCAGCTTTTAGGAGGAAACTGCTTGTGACCCCTTAAATTTTCTTTTCACAGAGATTAAAAACTCATTGGCCTTCTTCCAGGGGAGAACATCAAAGCTCAACATCCCCATCCCTGGAAGTGTTCAGGTCTAACTAGGTTGGACGGGGCTTGGAGCAACCTGGGATAGTGGAAGGTGTCCCTGCCCACTGCAGGGATTGGAATGAGATGAGGTTTGTCCTTTCCAACCCAAACCATTTGAGGATCTCCCTGGTGATTGCACAGCTCCTCTCTAAATGTGATAAGGAAAACTATCTTTAGTTTAGCCAATGAGCAAAGTAAAGCCACAACCCAGCCAGCCATGCTACAACTCCCATCCATACATCCCATCTTAACTAATTATTAAATCATATTTGCTGATAAGTATGAGATGTAATATCTATTACACAGCTGTTAAACCTCAATTAATATGTTTTAATGATCAGTCGTTTACTGTGCAATATACAATTAACATCCAGTATTAGATCTTAAATTAAATGCGTGTTTGGGAAGCTAAATTTGCAGCACTGAACACAGCCCTGCTGCAGTAAACAGAGATAATTGCCTGGAACAGGCAGCATTCCTGTGCCCTGAGAGGGGGCTAAACCAACACTCCTTTATTGGAGCTAAATGGAGGAGAATTGCTGAAGAAGCTGGGTTCTACATTTACCAGGGTATTTTGATCCCTACAGAGGTTTTAATTCCTTTCCTTTGGGGAAAAAAAGCGCACCCTGATGCAGAGCTGCTGTGCTCCTGCAAGTGGGAAGGTTGAGGTGTGTGGGGTGCCAGCTCAGAGGGGTCTTTACTTGGCAAATGTTGGGCAGGAGTGTGGGGCAATTAATTGTGCTGGGTCCTGGGGCTGTGTGAGGGCGTTCAGTGCTGCAGTTTGGAGCTGAGGCTGAAGCCTTAAATCAAAGATAAGGCTCGTGTTACCTGCCAGCAGGAAAGCTCTCACTGCACCCAGGGCTTGAGGCCATGCAGGGAAGTAAATTCACTGATCAGTGTTCTCCAGGCAGTGGCCACAGCACTACGTGTGTGGGCAACACACTGCAAAATCACAGAAACACAGAACGGTTTGGGTTGTGACCTTAGAGATCATTTGTTTCAGTTCTCTCCAGTCAGGGACACCTTCCATGGTTGCAGGTTGCTCCAAGCCCTGTCCAACCTACTTCCAGGGATGGGGCAGCCACAGCTTCCCTGGGCAGCCTGTGCCAGGGCCTCCCCACCCTCTGAATAATGAACTTCATCCTAACAGCAAACCTAAATCTCTGGTTTAGTTTTAAGCTGTTCCTCCTTATCCTGTCACTATTTACCCATTTAAAATGTTGCTCTCCCTGTTTTCTATAAAATGCAGGGGTGTCAGGCAGCCAGCAGTGCAGAGGGGTGCAGCAGCCCAGGAGTGGCTCCTCCAGATTAGAGAAGTGTGAAATTCGGTTTTGAGATTTTATTTTTTTTTTTAATTCACATAAAATTTGGGGCCACAAAATGCTGCCTCTGGTCCCTTGTACTGCTGCAGTGTCTGCTCTGAGACGTGAGCCCACATTGTTTGGTGGGGTGCTGAAGGTCCCAGCTTGTTCCCAGCATGCTGCTGCCTCCTTAGCTCAGGATTCACCTTTTCTATGAAAAATGCACCTGAACAAAAATGAAGCAAAATTTTCCTCCCTTCCTTTTTCTTTTCTTAACACTTGGAGGAACAAATGAAGATTGATATGTTTTTCCTCTAGTCTTTCAGTGGAAATATGCAGTGATGCATCTTATGAGGAAAGGAGGCCTTCCCCTCACCCCATCACTTTGCTCTAGCAGGTGTAACCTCTGCAGAGATTTGGGGCACAGGGTGGGGCTGCAAGTGGGGCTCCCCTGGCACTGTGAGGACAGGTGTGAGAGCTGACAGCCACCAGGCACCCTCCTCCTCATTTTCTATTCATCCTCACCCCAAAGCTTCCTATGAGGTTGGTTGTGGTTATTTTTGGGGGACTTTTCTGTGATTCTTTGAAGGGGTAAATTTTGGGGGTTTTTTTTCTGGCAAATTAATGCTTTCTTGTCTCTTTGGAAATGTGAAGTAAAACACACACGAGTCTGATTAACACTCCAAATTTCTGTGGTGTCCCTCCCAAATTTCCACATCATCTTGTTTGGGATTGGATGAGGGTGACTCAAACATTTCAAGGAACTTGTTCCTTTGATTCCACACAACTTGCAATGCTTTGGTTCACAGCTGTAGATCTCCCAGAAGGGGACAGATAGTTTCAAGATTTGGCAGAGGATGGTGGTGCCTTGTCATGAATGTTGATGGGGAAAATCAGCCTAAAATTCCAGTGTGTGCTCCAGTCCTGCCTGGGTGGGTGCTGCTGAGGGGGAAGATGGTGGGGGAAAGCTGGTGGCTTCCCTTGGGATGTGATCCATCAGACCAGCTGAGCATCTAAGTAATTTTCCAAGGGGGTGTGGATGCAAGTGCTCCAGGCTCTGAGCTATCACTGTCCAACCTCAGTGCCAGGAGGGGACCCCAGATCTGCTTCCCATGGGCTAAAATACGTGTTTAAGGCAATATCCCAGACCTCCTCGTGGGTGGCCCAGGCAGGGGTTAACAGACATGTCCTTCACATAACCAGTGAGCTTCCTTTCTGCTGAAGCCAGGATCTGGAGGGAGGTGGAAAGGGCAGAGCCAGCAGTGCAAGCTGATCCTCCCTGGAGATCAGATGCATTCAAGCAGCATGGAATAGAGGAAATCTGATTCCAGTGTTGACAGAGCTGCCTTGGCCATTCCAGCTGGGCTGGGCAGAGGGACTGGAGCAGGCTGGAAGGCTCTGAGCTGGTGTGGCCAACACACCTTCAGCCAGTCCAAGGCTCCTTGCCCCAGTACTCAGTCCTTTCCCACCTCTTGCTTAAAGGGGTGAAGGCATGGGGTATCAGGATAAGGCAAGGATAAGATGGCACTTTGAGCCAGATTTAGCCACAGCAGCTTCCAGGATTCACCCTTTGCCTGTGACTTGGGCTCACACGAGAAAACAGGCCCAGAGAGGATGAGTCTGCCTGTGATGCTAATTTTTCCTCCTTGTGGTTAAATCTCATGACATCTCGTCCTTTCAAAAATCTTCTAAGCTATCTTTCAGGTTATCCAGGATCCATTGTTTGTGCAGTTTAACCCTCTCTCTGCTCCTGCCCCTGCTGCATCCCACAGAGGATGCTCCTGTTTTCAAACGTGCTGTTGGGAGAAGGATGCTGAGGGAAATGCTTTAGATAAGCAGGCAGGCAGTGCTGGCCTATGAATGTGCTATTGAAACATCTTTATTTTTTCTTAGTTGATATTTTCCCCCTCTGTTCTCCTTTCGTTTGTCCATTTCTAGCTTCTTTCCCCCATTTTCTTTGGTTTTCATCATCTGCTTGGCCATCTGTCCCTCCCCACTCCCTCCCTCAGAGCTTTTCCGAAGCAGAATAATATTTCAGCAACTCTTGGATTTTGTCTGCAAGCCCTGAGCCTTTTCTGAAGGTCCAGGCCAGAACACAGTGCTTCAAACAGGGTTTGGAGTCTCTAACACAAATTATTCTCCTGTGACACCCAGAAAAATCTCCCCAGCTGTCCTCTTGGCTTCAGAACAGCTGTTTAAGGGCAAATACGTAAAGGTGACTTTGACAGTCACCTATCTTCAGAACCATCTTGGATGTACATCACCCTAAGATTGAATTATCCCAGTCTTTCAATATTAATTTTCAACTGCTAGCAGTGTGTTTTCCACCAGAGGACCAAGCTGAGCAGAGATGCAGTGTTTGGGGTAGGCTGAGGGTGGAAATGCTTTGTGACTTGGGCTCTTGGCCTTGGCCCAGCACCCTGGGGTCCTGCTTGGGGCATGGAGACCCCCAGGATTTGTATGGCCATTAAAGGAAGCAGGCAGGGAATAAACACTGCATTTCTACCTCTGGCTGGTGCTGCTGACAGGTTGCTGGGCTGGCTCTGGGTCCTGACCCCGTGTTCCTCTTTGCCTCCCCAGAAAATGAGTTTCGGGGTGAGCTGCTGAATCAGAGGTGGACGTGTGGAGAGAGGATCAGCAGCTGCCAGGGAGCCGCCGGCCTGCACGGCACACGCATCAAGGTGAGTGCACAAGCAGGAGGCATTTGGGACACTGACCCCCCCAACCCCACGTGCTGGCCGTGGGATGAGGGCCACGTGTGCTCCAGCTCCTTCTGGACCAGCTGCTCCCGGGGGAAGGGAGCCTTTCCGGCACCCAGAAAGTGACGGGCAGGACTTGGAAACCTTTGTCTCCTTGCTGCAGCCAAACCCCCTGTACAGTGAATCCGGGCAGGGAGGGCTTCCAGCTGTCAAAGTTTGGCTTGGAGTCCAGATATTTAAATCCTTGCCTTCCTCTCCGGTGCCATCCTTCAAGGGTGGCTCAGATCTGGGTATTTAGGTCACTCCCAGGCCTGTTAAAATGGGCCCTTTCTCCAAGGCGCCGGCTGGTCGGAAGGAGCCCCTTGAACACCAGGTGAGGCCGGGGCGTCTTTGGAAGGGACAAGTGAGTCATTCATCCCCACCGGGACCCTGGACAGCTCCTTGAGGCTCAACACAGCCACTCATTTACTGCTGCAGCTGTGGCTGATGAAAGAGGTACAGCCAAGGCTGTCAAACCTCCTGGCAGATTCACTGCCAGCAGATTAGGAAGCTTTAATTAAGCAGAGAACTGGGCTGTTCATTGCACAAATGGTGCTTCCTGTCCTATTTTGGCCTCTCAGTAGTCAAGTACCCTCTCCAGTGAGTGGATGGACCCACCTGGGTGATGAGGAAGCTGCCTTAGGTGACTGATGTTACCAACTCTTCCTGTATCCCTAGATAAACCAAACCCTGGGAAAACCCCAAACCAGCAAAAATCCACACTTAAAAACATCCTTCTTCACTAACAAGCTGTCAGCTGCATGCAGGTGTCGCCAGGAAAGCTCACACCTTCTTAGAAAGCAGAGTAAGCAGTTGTTTCTATATTTAAAATGAGCTCAATTAAGGCTTTTCTATTGAACCTGCCAAATAAGCACTTAGGTTAGATTTAATAAGATTGTCGTATGTTAATAAAGTCATGATTACAAAAGGTAACATTCCCAGTACCTGGTGCTCATCTGGTGCTCTGTCTCTAACAAGCACATCACGAATATTAACCATTTCTGCAATCCTCAGCTCTGCTTATCTGTGTTTTATCTGAGTGCCTGGCTCAGGGGTGAGAGGAGGGGATGGGGAGGGGGAGTCAGGAGGGAGCCTGGATATTGTGTGAGTGTGTGCAGCCCTCTTACCTCACGGGGGGAGAGGTCCTGATCACTCTCTAACCTTAGATCTGCATTGTGTGCACATGCTTGCACTTCTCCCTGTGCTCATAAATATCTATTGTATTTAAATGTAGTTTTTCATGCCAGTCACAGCTCGTAATCCACAGGATGCGCAGCGGTGAAAGACAATGGGATGTGGGGCACGTTTACTTATTTATTTTTGCCTCTGAAGAAGTCCAGGCATGGGATAAAATTTCCCATGACAGGTTTGAAATGAGATCTCTGCAGTGCTGGGGAGAGCTGATCTCTGCATGGAGCCAGCTGAGCCTGGACGCTGCTGCCAGGGCTCGTCCTGACCACGGTGTCTGGTAGCAAAATGAACCCTTGTCTCCCAAATCTCTATTTTCCTGTGCCACTGGGATCTAGCTGGGAGGCAGCTGAATAGCAGGCAGGTTGTTGGTGAGGGCTGACTGCCGTCAAGACAGGTAGGGAGGATGGTGGTGGGGCCACCAGAGCCCATCCCTGCCATCCCCTTTGCAGAGATGCATCTCATCAATCCCCTCAGATTGTGCCACTCAAGGATAATCTCATGGAAAAGGCAGCTGGCTTATCACAGAGCCAGAAAACAATGAGATTAAAGAACTCATAAATACAATGAAAAAAATACAATTCTTTTCCCCCCTCTTCCCTCCCCCTCCTCTTCTGGCACAAGAGCCATCGGCACGTACGGAGCCACTTAGGTCTCCCTGGCGCTGGGATTGTGCACTGTAGCACTTCCCAAGAGTCGAGAGGAAGGTGTGTGTCAACTCCAACCACGGCCTCTGAAATCCCCCAGCCTAATGCTGGGCTGTCAGTGCCGCGGAGGCAACGCTGCAGCTGCGCCTGTGTCAGATGTGATGCTCAGGAGCAGCTTTTCTGCTCCGCTTCCCTCGAGTGTGGAGGATGCTGCTGCCGTCGCTGCGGAGCAGCAGCGCTGGGGAAGCGCTTCACTCACAACACTGGGTGCTTTTGGGGGGGGGTGGGGGGTGGGCCCTGGACCCTTTCTGCAAATGCAAAGTGACAGCACGGCTTCAGGAGGATGTTTGTGACACAGCTGGAGTGTCGGATTCGAGGTGGGTACAAGCTGGGAGTTTGCATCTCAACATGTCAAGGCAAAATCCTCCCCCCTCCCCGACTCCGAGCCCGGGAACGCCGTGCAGGGTGTCCTTTCCTGGGAGCAGTCAGAGCAAAAGGCAGACGGGAGCTTATTCAGCCGAGAACAGGGCTCACAATAGGTGGAACGTCAGGAGGATTTAAATCAAGCAGCTGGGAAGACCCTAAAGGAAGAAGAGGGGAAAAAAAAATCCTCCTAATCTCAGAGTGTGGTTATAAAATAGCAGCTGGGAGCTACTATTGAGCCTTTTTTTTTAAAAGTCGAGGCACACTGTTGATCAAGAGTATTTCTTCCTCCATCACCCCCTATTTATTAATTTCAAAAATTCACAGCCAGAGAAGGTCCAGCAGGACAAAGTCCTCCTCATTTTCTGCAATGAACAAAGATGCCATGGCACTTGACAGAGAGGGAAGGGGAGAAATTTGGACACCCAGGCCCAAGTCTCTCCAGCTGCGTTCAACCTGCAACAGCCAAGGAGGAATTCCTCACAAGAAACAAAAGGGAGGAGAAATCAGGATAGGTCATTCAAGCCCATCCTCACTGAGAGGCAGTTTTGCTGCCTCTTTCCTTGAGGAGCTAAAGAAGGGGCTCTTTGGATCTTCAAGAGGGGAAGGACCAAGTAGAAAACCCATTTTCAACAATTCTGTAGGAAAAAATGTCATTTCTTCTGGCATTTTCCTTCTGCTGCTAGGCAAATGTAAGTCGGGGGGGGCTTAAAAACTAAAAATAGGGGCGCAGTGTGTCTGTCTGTCCCTTTAAAGCTCAGATGCTGCTTCTTGCAATTGGCATTTTGCTACATCTACAAATAAGCACCGATGGAAGCTCTGCTGCTTTCAGTGTAAAATAAATATTCCTGCTGAATCCTCACCTCCCTTTGTCCAGCTGAAGGGTTTTTCAGCATGTTTATTTTCTCTGAGCTCCGTGGTGCTCTTGAATACATATAAAGTATTACTGCTGACCGGGGGGAATTTCAGCAGGGCCTTTAATGGCAGATTTGCATAGAGCTGTCGAAGCCCAGGCACACCTGGGCATCAGCACGTGCTGGGTTCCCAGTGGGTTTGTGTTCTGTTATGTTCCTCAGGCTTGCATTGGAAAGGAAATGTGTATTAAGACAAGAAGGAAGAAGAAAATGTCAGCCCTGTAGGTACTCCATAAAAATGAAACTTCAGATCCGTGCTGTATTGCTGTCTTGGCAGCAGAACAAGACCTTGACTAGAGAGTCTGGCTGTTAAAATTCACATTGTGCTCAGGACAAACTCTTTTTCAAGTTTATCTGTCTGAACATCGTTGATTTTAAGTCTGCAGCATTGACAAATTATCATTATGACTTGTATTCTGCTTGTGCCAGGGAGCTCCTTAATGCAGGGTAAACAGGGGACATTTCTTACTTTTAGAGAGAAAAGAGGGGGAAAAGGGGCACATAGAGATGATGTTCCCAAGGTTACCCTGACTACCACAGGCAGAGCACTGATCTGAATCCTGAAGGGACTACCCTGAGACCCAGCACAGGGTCCTTTCCTGTAGTGTTGGGTTAGGAAACTTGCTAGATGCTGATTTTGATTTATTCCTAAACGTAACTCATGTATAAGGTGAGGAGGTGTGGAATGAACCTCTGTATTTTCCAGCCAGACTAATGTGCTTGTGACTGGCATCTGGCAGCAATAATTTATTTGCAGGTTTCCTTTTGGACTGCTTTGTTTTCATTCAGAATTAAAGCAATAAGACTGAAATCCAGGCAGCTCCACAGCCTGGCTGTTATGTGAACAAGAGAGAGACCTAATGAAAACACGCTGTCGGTCTCCAGGACTGCAAACATGCACTGTGTGACCTGAAATTTCACATTAAAGCGATCTATCTAGAGGCCTTCTGGCTGAGAAGGCAACAATAAAGGACAATGGTTTCATGTAACCTTCCTGCATCTGAGCCCAATATCACGGAGGCTCCAGAAGCGCAGTCAGGGGTCTGCCAGTTGTTTAAGTTGCCTGGGAGGAGCAGGGGCTGAGCTCTGAAATAGATCTTATTCCTGGTGTTTCTGCACTTTGGAGGGAAATGAGGATTTCTGAGGATGTTGGTTTAAGCTGCAAAAGGAAATTGATGGTAGAAAACAGAATTTGGGAGTGCAGAGCCCACCCCATCCCAACAGTGATGAAAGTGAAATATCATAAATACACAGCAGTGAAGCTGTGTCAGGTTCTCTAAACAAGTAATGGGGTCTTTCCTATGGGGAAAACTCCCAAAAACTTAGAAGTTTGGGTTTTTGTTTTTTTTTTTTTTTTTGTGTGTTTTTTTTTTTTTTTTTTTTTTTTTTTTGTGATTTTTTTGTGATTTGTTTTGTTTTGTTTTGTTTTGTTTTGTATAATAGGCCAGGCAAGACAGCCTATTTGGCTTTTCCATTCTTTGGTCCTTAGCAAGGTTGGGTCACCAGGTGTCCCTTCCAACTCTGAGAATTCTCTGGTTCTGTGGGTCTGTCCCTGCTTTTGGTGGCTCCTGCCCCTTTACCCATGTGGTGACTGAATCTGCTCCTGGGTGTTTGATCCTGGCTTGAAAGAGGAATGGGAGGCAATGGGAGGAATTGCTCTGAGGTGCTGTGATGTAGTGAGGAGCCTGGATGCCAGCTCACATGATATTTAACTCCTGAAGACAAATGTGACCTGAAATGAGATCTCCCCTATTTATAGATAAGCAGCTTGAGGCCATCCCACCTACCTGGCTAAGAAAAATGAAATTTTATTTTGCTTTGCTTCTCCATGCTGTCCATGTGGGTCCCAGTCCCTCTTTTTTGGCCAGAGCTGGCCCCTCACAGGCGCTGCCCACAGCCTGACCTCCTCTCGCACT
Source organism: Phylloscopus collybita (assembly GCA_027886175.1). Taxonomy (NCBI): domain Eukaryota; kingdom Metazoa; phylum Chordata; class Aves; order Passeriformes; family Phylloscopidae; genus Phylloscopus; species Phylloscopus collybita. The sequence goes on along the minus strand of JAJNNQ010000027.1, from coordinate 6,521,618 downwards.
CGGATCTGCAGGAAGCCCGTATCACCAGGTCCCCACCCCAATACACGCCAATTCCTTGTGAGAATTGTCAAAAAAAAAAAAAAAAGGAAAGAGAGAGAGAGGAAAAAAAAAGGAAGAAAAAGCCCTCTCTGAAATTCCTGTTGGCTGGAGGCTCCCAGCAACCCGAGGTGCCGTTGTGTTGGCGGCGTGCGGCGGCATCAGGGAGCGAGCTCAGCGTTGGAGGGCTCATAAATGTAATGAAGTCCCTGTGACACCTGCTCCTCTCCACACTTGGAACGGGAGCCATTGGTCCGCAGGGAACTGGGGCTTTAAAAATACAAATTATAGTAATTGTCTGCTGTGTTATTGGGAAGATTGTAATAAACGTGGAGCACAACGCTGCCGTGCCACGAGCTGAATGCTGACAGGATGCATAAATTGCTCCAGGTTTTGATTCCCCTCACCCCCTCTTATTTTTTTTTTTTTTCTTCTTTCCTCTCCAACCTCCCCATCTGAGAAATCATTGCATGTTAACACTGAGTTTCTGGAAGGTGGCAGTGTGAAGGAGAGAGGTGCTTGGGGAAAACTTCATCCCTCCTCTGAGGGATTTTTAGCTGCGATGCCCCAAGGACTGGGGACCTTGGTCCCCTCTCCCTGCTTGCCCCAGCAGCATTCCTCCCTCTTTGCTGCTCCCAAACCTCAGGGAAAGCACCAAGCAGTGCCTTCTTTGAGGGTGAGGAGCCCTGGCCCTTCTGCTGGGAACTGGGAATAACGTTCATCAAGATGTTTTTAGGGTGTGTGTAGGGATTCAGCAGCACAGACCCTACCTGCACCATCCCTACTGCCAGTGGAGCAGCACATGCTCTGTGTGCAGGTCCTGTCCTGCCCCTGCACCAGAGAGAGCAGAGATGGTGTCCCTGCTCTGTCAGGGGTGCTAGAGCCATGGAGCCTCCTCACTTAGGAATGGTAGAGGAGCTGGTTTGTTCCTTATCTAACTGGGCCTGTAGAGGATATTCCAAAGAGAGTTAGCTTTTATTATGTCAAATCCCACTTGTAAATGGTTCTTTCACCTCCTTTTCTGTCTCCTTGTAATCTCTGGAGGAAATGTCCCACATGGTACCGCTGCAGTAAAACCCAAATTGTCTTTCCAACCTACCCGGCTCTGATCCCCTGCCCTGCTCTTGCCATTCCCCCTTGGCATTTACTGCCAAACACTGCTGCCTGCAGAGAGAGCATCTGTGTCGAGGGTGAGACGTAAAACAGTTCTTTGACCACTTCAGCAGCTCCTCTGACAACTTTAATGACATCCCATTTATATTATTCCAGCTGCATCTTTGTGCCATGCCATGGAGGTCCCTGCTTTCCTGCTCCCACCTCCAGGCACTGCCTGCTTTCAAAGGTGCTGTACCCCAGAGGTGGCTGCACTTCAGAACTTCTGCTACCTTGTGGCATGTGGTGATGTTTAATTAATATCCAGAACTTTGAAGTCCCCCATGTTACTTATTCATGCCCACGTTCCCTGCAGACCTCATGTTTGATGTCCACGTTGTGAGTTATTTAGATGCAGTCCTCTTTGTGGCAAATTTAAGCAGAGAGGAGAGGTTGTTCTTTAGGGCACTTGTGAAAAATTGCCCTTTTCAGGCGGGAGATCGGCTCAGACACATATTCAGAGATTTCTGATTCTGTGTTGGCATTCCACCCAGGTGCTCACAGCAGTTCTCTGCTCTAAGTCCAGAGAAATCAGTTCTGCCCTGAAAAAGGGCCATCTCAGGCACAGCCAACATGTCTGGGTGTTTGTGCCTCTGTGCTACTCAACAGACAAAGTCCTTCCTGTGGCCCAGGATATAGAAAATAATTTTAAATTGCTAAATCTCTGCACTATGGGCTGAACAGTAGCATTGAGGTAAGAAACCTCCATCTCAAAAACACAGGAAAGCTTTCCCAGCCACCCAAGTATTTACACAAAGCAGCTACCACAAACCAGCTTGTTCTTTAATGATGATTTTCTGATTATCTTTCAGTAATGATTCTTTTCCTTCTGTTGCAGATGAGTTTAGAAAATGATGATAAGAGAGCACGCACGCGATCCAAGTCTATCCGAGGTGAGTGGGAGCGCTGGGCTGTGCAGAGCTCAGCTCCCTGCACTTTCCTTGTTCCAAACAGGCTTTGGTTTTGCAAGTCCAGGCTCAACTCCTCAAGTCATGCCCACTACCCCTGCACCAACTCCACTGAAATTTGTCTAAAAAACCTGCAAAAGTCCCAACCACAAAACTTTATAGGTCCTTATGATATTTAACCCTCATCCTCTACACTCAGCTGAAGGAAAATGAGAGACAAATAAGGAAGAAAAGCCCCTGTGCCTGCTTTGCTGTAGGGGATGGCAATCACTGGAGCTTCAGATCAGCTCCTGGGGCTTTCATCAGGCTCACTCTGCCAGCAGCTTTGAAGTCTCACATCTGAGAGCTCCTGGCAGAAGTAGCTCATGCTGGAGCAGCAAATGGGCCATCCCCCGGCAGGCATGGGGGGACAAACAACTGGTTAATGCAAAGATTGATTGCAATTTATTTCCTGATTTAGAAAAAAAACCAAACCAAACAACCCAAAAAAACAAACGAAGAACTGAAATTCTTTGCACGCTTTCTCTCTGGGAGAAGAGGCTGTGATAGAGCCCAGGGTGTCACCTCAGGTAGTCCCATAGCCGTGTGTCATGGTTACAGACCAGCCTCTCTGCTTTTGGGTTCATTTTTGCGGCTGTAGATGTGGCGAGTGACAAAGGTGGCTGGAAGTGAGGAACCAACAAGGTTGGAAAGGTGCGATGGCTGCAGGGACTGCAGCTTCATCCTACAGCTGGGTTAGGTCCCCTTCCTTTTGTCCTCACCTTCCTTTCTCCTTGCTCTTCACAGCATCTCCACCTTTTAAAATCAAAACCAAACCCAGATGCTGCCAGCTGTGCTGAACTGAGCTTGACTATTTGGATTTCATTGCTTTGTTGCAAATACACAAGGGTGCTTGTTCAGGTTGCAAATGAGAACACCCTGATTCTATATATTTTCTCACACTCTGCCTTCCCCACACTTGAATCTGGGTTTCTGGAGGTGAAAAGGTAATTTATTGCCTGCACCCTGGGACTCGTCACTGCCTCCAGTTTGTTGAAGCTTGTGAGTCATCCCACCGGGAGCTGGATCCCAGGAAACCCAATTAGCTCAAACAAATTGAGCAAACGTGTTATGGTTTTTAGCCTGGGCAAATTTAGACTTGTGCTGAGGGATTTTTATTCCCCTCCCCCACCCCCTTCATTATTTGGATTCCTAGCTGGATGTAAGGTTTCAGCTGCAATGTGAAGTTGTTGTATGTTCTTCCTTGTGAGCAGTGAGAAGCCCTCTTATTCACAAGTGGGCAATAATCCCTAGAAATCCTACAAACTCTTGTTTACTCTATACCCCAAGTAACAAATCCCCACCATATGTCTGAGCATTGCCAGGGGCTCCTGCATCAGTCTGATGGGACAAGGGAGAGGAGAAAAATGCTGGTGTTGTAGAGGTGAATGTGGCCATTGCAGGAAAAGAGTTGTGAACTGGGAAAGAAGAAATTGATGAGCAGCTTTAAAGGGCAAAAAGAGAGATGAAGGCATGAGAAAACTCAGTCTTTATTTAGAAGTGTTTGAGTTGCATGCATGTCAGAATAGTTCCATTGACTTCAAAGTCATCAGGGATTCAAAGGAGAGAGGTGTTCCCTGATGCTGCCAGTGTGCACTCACCTGCTTGAAAATCAGCACAGGCAGGATTATCATTTACTACAGGCTGGCATGCAACGAAGGACAACAAGATACACTGGTGTTTTCTTTTCCAAATGGGAATGTCTGGGGAGGAAATAGAAACCCAGCTGCTGGCAGGAGAGTTTCATTCTTGGGAAGGGGCACCTCTGGATTGTTTCTGACCTTGTGTTTGTTTCCATTGCTGCATCCTGCCCTTCGCCCAGTGCCCACGGAGCTCATCGGCCAGGAGGTGAGGTAAGGACCCTGCTCCTCCTTGGCCATGGGAGGGATGGGGGGCACATGGTGGGACTGGCTTGAGAGAAACCCCTCAGCTGGGAAACCCGGGTGAGAGGAGCAAACCCACAGGACTAATGGGGTCTTGCTTGGGGGGCTTCTGTTGGGGGTTGTGTCCAAGTCCTCAGGGTACCACTAGAGAACACATCAGAGAAATCACAAGAGTTAAAGAAATGAAAACAGGAGCTCTGGATGAATCCCATTAGATTGGAGACCCTCCAGCCACCTGCTGTCCCACCCCAGATGTAAACCCCAGACAAACCTAATGCCCATGGTTTGTGTTTCAGGGTCACTGGGGACACTACCCTACTAACCAGAGATTTTTTCCACATATTTGTCACATCACTTCTGGTGCTGGATATTCCTTCAGCCCCCCTGTCCTCTGCTCAGTCACCGAGCTCCTGTTGTCACTAATTTAGCAGCAGCCAAAAGAGCAGGAGCAGAGCCTTTGCAGCCCTCCAGAGCTCCTCATTAGATGTAGCATCCTCCCTCACCTGTAAGCTCCCACTAAACCTTGCACAGGGGCTTCTGCCAGAGGTAGGAGCCTTTAACCTGGACAGGCGCTGAGAGCAGGGGCTGCCTCTCCTTGCAGCCTCCCGCTGTCAAAGAGTAATTGGACCTAAACCACCCCGATTTCAAAGCATTTTGCTCCTCCACCCTCCTATTACTCTGAAGAGCCGGGAGGAGCCAGCGCTGGGCATGCCCCTTCTCCAACTTTTATTGCTGAGCACTTGAGTGGAGGTGGTAATTGGAGCAGGTGATATATCTAAGGGGCAGGACAGAGTGCTCCACAAAGCCATCTCTGCAGCTGTCACCTAATTGCCTGAATAACTGGACGATTAATCGACTAATTGGAAGCAGGGCATCGTCTGCATAACAATAAGAAGCCCTTTTGTCAAGCAGATGAAGGCTGGGGAGAGGGGGAGAGCTGGTCGGTGTGGTGGCTCTTGCGGGTTGGAGAGCAGCTTTAATAGACCTCGAAGCCCGTTTCCCCTTTCGGGACTCCTGCCAAAATACACGAAAACTCCCCAACGGGGAGTGGGAGGGGAAAGCCTGGCCCAGAGCATGTAGAGCATCACCTTTGTGCTGGTGCTTTTTGAAGGCATTAAATCGACGAAGTGAAGCCAGAAACATCCTAAATCAACACCTGCTTCGGCACACCTCGATGCTGAACCACTTGTCTCTTTCCTACATACATTTTTATTTCAGGCTTCGTTTGGCTACATTAAAAATGGGGTGATGGGTAATTTGCATTAATTGATACAGGAAAACTTATAGAAGCCTGTAACTTCTTCATCAGAGCTGCTCTTGTTTGCCATTGAATAAGGCCTTTTTCAGGCATGTCACTGGTGACATAAACACTGCTCTGTCCTTTGGTGTGCAGTCGCTGAAAGTGTGGCTGGGGCTGCTTGGGACAGAGCAGCTTCAGTCAGGCCTGAGGGCAATTAAAGTTAAATAGACTTTTAGATCATAAGCAGCAAAGAGGGAAGCTTCCTCTTTCAACTGCACGTTAGTGGGATGAGACCTAGCTCTCTATGACCTCTAGTGTCCTGCTGGAGAAGGGACACGGTGCTGTCAGGGCAGACCCCGGGTGTGGTGGGGCTGGGGCTCTGTGTGGATGCCAGAAGAGCTGGGAGCCATCCCACGGGAGATGGCACTGGAGGATGTGCAGCATGGTGGGCTCAAGCCAGGACACAAGCAAAGGGGACAGCAGGAAGGGGAGACTTACTTGGAGGAGCCATGAGCTGCAGTTTCAACCTCCCCAGAGCACTGTGTCCCCTCAGGGGATGTGGTGCCACCATTTGCCCTCTCAGCATTTGCTTTGCCACCCTAAAGCCAGTCAGTCTCCTTGAAGGAAGGATTCCTACTCTCCTGACAGCTCAGCAGCACTGTGCTGCCCTGGTTTTGGGTTGAATTATAGTTTTTGAACACAAAGATCTTGTATTCTTGGGAGTTGAACCATTAATAACCCGCTGGTGCTCCCAGAGCTGCTGCACCCATTAGTGCAGCCAGACCCTTGTGTCCTCAGCCTTCTGCAAGGGCTGAGCTCTGCTGGGAGCAGAAATTCCGAGTCCCTAAAGCCTGACTTGGCACTTGGTACTATTTAATGTTGTCCCATGTCTTTTACTCTGAGAATAACAGGCTGGCCAGATCCCCTCCGGGCTGGCAATGCCTTCTCCCTTTGCACTGTCATCAGGAGATTTCATTAGCACTTCCAGCTTCCCAGGCTGAGGGTGATACAGTGCTAAATGAGGTTATTAATCCTACACGACTCCAGAATTCCTCAGACATCAGGCAAGTCACTTGGGCATCCTGTAATCAATGCCATAATCTGGTTTTGCCAGAAAATGTTTGCTTTAATGCTTCTTATCTGGAGCCCTTACAGCTCCTGAAGCTGGGACTAATTACCCCTGCAGGGGAGACTCCTGGTCCCCTGTGAGGGATGCTCAAGTGAAGGCAGCAGTGGCTGTGAGCAGGCTCAGAGCTCCCTGCAAGCCTTTAACTCGTCCTCTTCTGCAGAGCAGCAGGAAAAAGATTGCAGGGATTTGGGAGATCTAGTCACCTAAATCCCATCCGCTTTCCCAAAAGCGAGGTTTTGAGGATTTTAGTCCTGGGGATCTCTGTCCAACCTGTCTGGCTGAAACCTCCTTGAAAAAGTCCCAGCCTGCTCTTCCCCAAAACACACACATTTCTTACTGTAAGTGGCCCTCGTTCCCTGACAAGCCACCAGATGAGGGAAAATCCCATGTTTTCCTCCTGAGAAAAAGAAAACTGGAGAGTAGCAGCGGGGAGGCAGAGTGCAGTAGCTGTCTGCCTTTAAAAGCTTGCTCTCACACATGCAAATCTTTAATTAAACATACTCATAAAACTATAGCGAACCGTTCATCTAATTAAATGGGGTGAGTAATTTCATTAATTTTTAGCAAACTGCAAGGCTGCTCCCCTGCCCTCCTCCCTTGGAATTCAAAGGGACAAATGGAACCACTTGAAGGAAATTAACTTCCTGTTCGCAGCTAGCTTGTTCTGTGGGCACAGGACCTGTTTAAACTGAGGATAGTTTATACAATCCTAATTAGTTCTCTGAGTCCTCTTGCTGTTCCTGATGGTTGTTTGTTTCCCTCCCAAGCTGTCCAACCCCAGGCTGTAACGGCTCAGGACATATCCGTGGGAAGTATGCCAGACACAGAAGGTGAGGAGGAATTGGAGGTAGCTGGGGTGAAAAAATGTGAGCAACAGACCCAAAGACAGGCCTTCAGTGGAGGAAGTCTGGTTCAGAGCAGCAGCCCAACTTGTCTGCCCCAAATCTTCTTGCTTCTGGCTCTCCATCAGTCCCTAAGGGACCCTGGGGGGCATCTGCTTCTCCAGACTCGTATCAGCCTTCCTACAGACCCCAAACTTGGCCAGAAGTGCCTGACTCAGCTGTCTGGGGTTGGTGGGAGCTGCTGACAGGCAGAGATTTTGGTCTGCCTGCTGCCTCTATGGATGGGGAAGGCAAAGGAGAACACATTGGCTGCCTGGGAGGTCATGCAAGCCTTAACTGAGGGTTTTCATCACCCCATAAATCATGAAATTGGAGCAGTTGGTGTGTGTGTCCCAGGGGCTGGTTCTGCATCCCATGCCTGGTTTCATGGTGCCCATCACCAACATTAGTCCTGGAATGCCACATCCCAGCATTTGTGTGCTGATTTCCTGAAAAAAGTTGATGCAGTTGCACAAAATCAAGATCTAAGAGCACATCTGGCCACAGAGGGTTAAGCCAGCTAAAAATCTGGGGTGCTGGATGATTTTTTTGGTAGTATTTGTGTATTTGTCCCACTTACTTTTTGCCTAACCAGTCGGGACGAGGTAGCCAAGCCTTTCTCACTCAGCAACGCCTCTTCTCTACTCCTTGACCCCACCTGCAGTTTACAAAGCTGCCCTCTGGCCAAGAAGAGGAAACTTCAGGATGCTGAGGCCGAACATCTGGTGTCGAAGAGGAAATCCCATCCGCTCAAACTGGCCCTGGATGAAGGCTACAACGTTGACAGCGACGGCAGCGAGGAGGCGGAGGCCAAGGAGGAGTCCGGCTCCGATGATTCCGAGGGGATGCTGGAGGAGGACGAGGCAGAGGCCATGGAGCAGGAGGAGACCCACAGCCCTGAGGCAGCAGAAGGTGCTTTCTCATTATATTGGTTGCAGAGGTGTGCTCTGCAGATGAAGAAAGGGCAGGAAGTGTTAACAGCCAGGAGTTATAGCTCCTCTGAATTAGGTACAGGATGGGTCCCTCAGTTATTGGGGGGACCCATTGTTGGGGAGAAGCACAGTGGCAAAGCTCTGGTTAAGCTGAGAAGGCACAGTGCCTCCAGTGTCTTCAAAATGAGAGCTTTTCCATCAGGGATGTTCCTGAGGGAAAGATCCATGGGAAGCAGAGAGGAGCTTGCTGTGTGGTGGGGAAGGCAGCCAGGGTCCCACCCCACACAGGTGCCATTAGGGATTCATCAGGATCCTCCCCCCTGGACAGATCTGACCACTATCCAAGAGCAGAGGAGTGGCAGGGAAAGGACGTGGATAAGGACATGGACTTTCAGCTGGGGTCCTGACACTGCTGTGCTCACTGGGTTGGAGCCCTGGCCTGGGGAGCACTGGCAGCAGGGGTGGCAGTGGGAAGGTGGTGCATCTGAGTCCCATGTGGAAGTCCTCTTTTCTCCTGCCATCACCAAATTAGGTTGCTTCAGGGATGGAACTGCCAGGCTCTGGTTTCAATTAAGTTTAAGTACAGCAAAGTTGTATTTTATGAGTTTATGTAATTACTATCTTTGCCTCCTTTTTTATTCCCTCTTCTTTTCTCTTCCCCCTCCTTTTCTCTTTTACTCCTTCCTCCTTTTCCTCTTTTTCTCATTTCCTTACTTGTTTTTGTTATCTTCCATTTTTTCTTTCTTTTCCCCTTCTTCTTTCTAATCCTTCTTTCCCCCCTTCAGAGAGAAGCCCAGCAAAATCAACCCACTATGGACAAAACACAGCAACAAGTACGTCTGGGCCCAGCAAGGCCAACTATAGCAGCTATCAAGAAATAATCGCCAACTCTCTCCTGAACTTAGGCCAAATAGCAGAGGAAACCCTGGCCATCGAGGGACAGCTGCCTGAAGCCGAGCTGCAGGGCTCCAAGCCGGCATCCAACGTCGTGCATCTGGTCCATGAGGATGCAGGAGAGGAGCTGGTGGAGGAGGAGTGCGACAAGGAGATCATCATCCAGACGGAGGACGCGGAGGAGGTCATCGAGGTCACCAGTGAGCGCAGCAGCGAGTTGTGTCCGGAGCCCCGGGACGACGCCAACGGAGAGGAGTCCTGCAAACTGGGAAAGGCTGAAGCAGAAGAGGAGGATGAGGAGGATGATGATGAGGAGGATGACGAGGAGGAGGAAGAGGAGGAAGAGGATGAGGAGGAGGAGGAGGAAGAGGAAGAAGAGGAGGAAGAAGAGGAGGAGGAGATGGCTCCTGAAGTGATCTGCGAGGAAGCTCCTCACACTTCTCAGGACCCCCAGAAAAACCACTGTGAAGGGCAGTTCAGCCCCAAGCCCGAGTACTCGGTCATCGTGGAGGTCCGGTCGGATGACGACAAGGACGACGATGCCCGCTCCCAGAAATCAGCAGTGACCGACGAGTCGGAGATGTACGACATGATGACCAGGGGGAACCTGGGGCTGCTGGAACAAGCCATTGCCCTGAAAGCCGAGCAGGTGAAAATCGTGCGGGAGCCCAGCCGGCTGCCAGGAGAGCACGTGAAGCACTTCCAGGTGGAGGACAAACAGAACAAACCGCTGGACAGCATCCGGAAGAGCTACTATGGCAAAGGTACAAGACAAACCTTTGTGTATCTCCTTCTTTCCCACCCTGGTGGAAGGGCTGAACTTGCCTGCTCAGCACGGACTATTAGGCTGATGTAGGGGGAGTTCACAGCCCACAGGGGGAATTCAACCATAAATCCTCAATGGCCAGAGGGATGGGGACATCCTTGAGGTCAACAGTGCATGCATAAATTGATGGTGTCCTCTACACCATCACAAGGATTCCTCCCTCTGAGCAGGCTAAATTAGCTTAGCTAAATTGTCAGGTAACCTGAAAATCTCAGCCTGAGCAGAAGGACTGGCTTAAATTCCAAGTGGGTTTTGAAGCAGTGATAGGAGTCTGGCCACAGAAACATGAGGGCAGGAGCTTCAGCATCCCCTGGCTCTGAGCCAGGCTGCCTGCTCAGTCGATGTGAGTGGCTCCGTGCTCCAAGCTGTGTTAGTCCCTCAAATCACTTTGCCAATTTCAATTTTTACAACTTCCAGTGTTTTTCTTCCAACTCCAGGAAAAAAACCTCCAAACCCAAAGGTTTCCCTCTGCGCGACTGGAAAGGCAGAGAGAAGCATCCTCAGCACTGCTTTCCACTTCTTCCCCTCCAAATCCACTAACCTTCTTCCCTCTGCCCTTTCCCCACAATCCTTAGATCCTGCAAGACCCGAGAAAAGAGAAATCAAATGTCCAACCCCTGGCTGCGATGGGACTGGACACGTCACGGGACTTTACCCTCACCATCGCAGCCTCTCCGGCTGTCCGCACAAGGACAGGATCCCCCCCGAGAGTGAGTACATGCTGGGGTACCAAGGGCTGCTTCAGTTATTCTGGAGCCTAATTTTCCTGGGGGAAATTCTCAAATGATTTGAATTTTATGGCTGAGTCCCTAGAACAAGTCTGATGTTATTCCTTGGAGGATAACGAGAGCTTTTTGGGTGGGGTGGTGCTTTTCCAAGTTGGTCCTTGATGCTGTTATCCACCAAGGTGTTATTGCTAATCACAAGAAGCATGATGGGGATTTACTTGGAAGTTCTGTTCTTCTTAAAGGATTTTTAGCACCATCCTGTGGAGAAGGATATCCCTTCTCTGAAAATCAAAGAGGGGCTTTAAAAACACCTGCCACCTCCAGAGGTGTGTTAAGCAGTGCCCATCTTTACACTGGAAGTCACATATTTTTCCCTACTTGGGGCATCATGTTGGGGAAAAAGGGATTTTCTCTTCCTTGCTGTCCAAATATGCTGCCATGCAGGAAGGAAGAGGAGTGTTTCAGGATGTGCAGGATTGCTGAGTCTCCTGTGCCCGAAGCACTGCAAAATTCCCAAAGTGCTGTACCAAGATTCACCTATTCTACAGAAAATATTTATCATCCTCATAACAGATTTTCCTATATACATATGCACGGAGAGAGATTGTATTTCCACCTCTCTACCAGCATCCTAAATAGCTTTCCCTGTATAGATGAATAAAAATCAATGTTGTATGTTTATGATAATGGCATAATAGACCAAAAGAAAGAGAAGCCCTTCCTTATCAGTAATTTTAAAGGTTGCAGACCTGACATAAATATATAACTGGAAGGAACAGGGAGAAAGTACAGTTATCTTCACAGGCTGGAATGCAAGCAAAAATATTAATAAATAACACAAGCTGTGGGCTTTACGAAAGCTTGCAGATCAAATTATTTTCTTTACTTTTAAGGTCAGCACTGCAGGAAGCAATAATCCTGAAGATTAAGAGTGAAAAAAAAACAAACAAAACAAAAAACAAAGACTAGTCCTAAGGATAAAAGCAGAGCTGCAACTTCAATCACTTAAAACTACCTGAAACTGGAGACCTGGTTCCAAAACAGGGTGGGGAGGAGGGGCTGGATGGGGGAAACAGGATTACAATCAGAAAATGAGGAGAAAGTCCAAGCTGTGTGCAGAGATGCTAATTTAGTGCTGACCTGGGCACTGCTGCCTTGTAAACCTTTTATTTTTCCCCTCTGCAAACACTAATTACAACATTTCACATTCCCTGATTCCTAGGAAACCCGTGTACAAGGCTTGATGACTTTCTCTTTTTTTTTTTTCTTCTTTTTTTTCTTTTTCTCTCTGATTTTTATTAAGTTGTTTTTCTTTCCCTTCCCTTCTCCCCTTCCCCTTCTCGCTCCCAAGTCCTGGCGATGCACGAGAACGTGCTGAAGTGCCCCACGCCCGGGTGCACAGGACAGGGTCACGTCAACAGCAACCGCAACACGCACAGGAGGTACCGGCTTCGGCTTCTTCTTACCCAGGCACGGGGTGACAGGGTGGGGGAATGGCTTCAAAGTGACGGACGACAGGGTTAGATTGGGAGAAATCCTTCCCTGTGAGAGTGGTGAGGCCCTGGCACAGGTTGCTGTATCCCTGGAAGGGCTCAAGGCTATGTTGGATGGGGCTTGGAGGAACCCGGGATGGTGGGAGGTGTTCCTGGTCATGGCAGGGGTGTTGGAAGGGGTTGAGCTTTAAGGTTCTTTCCAAGCCAAACTGTTCTACAATCCATGATTCCGTGATTCTGTGTTGATGAGGTGCAAGGTGAATTTGTCTTATTACTTGTTCAGTGTGGAGGAAGCAAAAACTTTTCTCATAGGCTCAGTGCAGCTCTGGGTCCATAAAATGAAGATTTTTGAACCTTCATTTGAAGGCTCATTCCTCATGCTTGGTTTCCTTCTCTCTTTTTCTTCTCCTTCAAAAAAAAAAACAAAAACAACCACACCTAACCAACTCCCACAGTTTATCTGGGTGCCCCATTGCTGCTGCTGAAAAATTAGCCAAATCACATGAAAAGCAACAAACCCAGTCTGGTGATCCTGCGAAGACCAGCTCCAATTCTGACCGGATACTCAGGTAAGGGGGACAGGAAGGCTCAGCTCCATGTCCCCACACTGCCCCAGCCCTCTGCTCCCCGCCACGCTCCCAGGCACAGCCTCCACGGCTCCCTCCAGCTGTATCTTGATACTGCTGAGTCCTGTTATTATGATCATAGGTCTCGTCAAGGTGAGGAGATATTTAATTGATGATCCCAGGGAGAGCATTGAGGACAATGAATTGCTTCTGTAGCATCAATTAATGCTGAGGCTACAGGCCAAAGGGTTTTAGCAGTGCAGCAGAAGGCACTTGTGCCGATTGCTCCCCAGCACAAACTGCCAGCGAGGGCTGGTTATTATATCAGCATTATAAGTAGGGTGGGTTCGGGGAGGGGGAGGAGGAAGAGATTTAGGCTTCGCACAAATCACTCCATGGCACTTGTGCATTAAAGTCCACCTGCTTTTCTTCCTTAGCCCGCATGTTTCAGAGGAGAGGAACCTGCTGCTCGTTTCCAAACCAGTCCCATTTATTTTGATACTTTGCCCGTCTCTCTCTTCCCGGGAGAAAGGGCTGTCTCCCATTAAGGATGTCCCTGATAGATGCTGGCTTCCGCAGCTGATGTGATTCATGGGGCTACAGATGGATTGGAATATGGTTGGTTATTTCGCAACGAGAGCAGGATAAAAACCGCGGTGCGAGCCCCGAGCAGCCCTCCCACAAAGGCACCGAGCTCTGATTCATTTATTTATTTGCTCCCCAGGACTGCTGAGCACCCTGGTGCTCCAGCTCTCGCTACTTTGGAAAGGCCATTTAGGGCGATTACTTATTTATTTGCAGCAGAGCCCGCGCAGAGCGCTCTGAGCGCATCACGAGGACGGTCCATGCTCCAAGAAGCTCCCGCTCTGAAGACTCTCTGGTGGAAAGAGGTCACGGGAAGGAGAATAACAATAGGCCATTTATATACAATTTATATGCAAGACAAATTGATTCATGATAGGCAGCCCGCAGCAGCGGGTCTCCAGGAGGGGCTGGGGCAGGGGAGAGGCCCTGGTGCCTCTGGAATGAACCTGCAGCAGTGAGCCGAGATGAACTGGGGTCCTCCTTTGTGTGCCACCCTGTGTCATGGGTCCCACGGGAGAGTTATTGCCCAAGTTTGCTCTCTTCTGAAAAATGCTGCCACACCATAACAGCCTGCAAGAACATTGTGCTGGATGACACTTTGATGCCCTGCTTAAAAAGAGCCAAAAAAAAAAATGAACGTAAAAAAGGATAGAAAAAATGAAACTGGAGTCTGAGAGATATGAATCAGATGCAGACTTGCTGAGGGAGAGCAAGAAGGCTGTCACTGCCTCTTTGTCTCCAGTAAGCCTTTAGGAGCAAGGTGGAGCTGTGTGTCTGGTCTGGTCCAGACACACTGTGTCTGGTCCCCTCTCAACTGGCACCTCGTCAAGGAAAAGATAAATAACTGCTGTTCATTGTTTCATCCTCAGGCCTATGTGCTTTGTGAAGCAACTGGAGATCCCTCAGTATGGAAGCTACCGGCCCAACATGGTCCCAGCAACCCCCCGGGCCAACCTGGCCAAGGAGCTGGAGAAATACTCCAAGGTCACCTTCGATTATGCAAGTTTTGATGCTCAGGTTTTTGGCAAACGCATGCTTGCCCCAAAGATTCAGACTAGCGAAACCTCACCTAAAGCCTTTAAATGTAAGTTGGGAGCAGGGATGATGGACTTGGTTCTTGCATTTTTTGCCTTTCTCAGCATGCTGCAAGGCTCTTGGGATTGTGGCTTTGGGGTGATGGGAGACTCTTGGGGCTGAGCTGCTGGACCCCACTGGGGTGGGAAGGGTGAGGTGGGTCCCAAGGTGAGCACCTTTGATGGTGAGAGGAGTGCATGGCTGCTGGGAGAGCTTTGTTTGGAAGAGAGTCTCTTTGGCTTTGGCTTTGGGAAGAACTGTGGTGGGAACATTAACCTGAGTGATGTCTCGAGGTGGGATAAGTTACACAGTTGTCCTCAGTTGGTCCCCATCGCTTTGCAGCTCATATCTATTGATCTGGCTTTCCTCATCTAGCTAAATGGATTACAGTTTTCTTCTCTTCCATCTTATATATGACCCATTCCCCCCATTTGTCTTCCCTGCCGTGCTCTGCTCTCCAGCTCTACCTATCAATCACCCACCTCTATCTTCCTGCTCTTTCCCGTTGTAGCCGCCCACCTCAGCTCTGTTCCAAGGACCTTGCACTGGTTAAAACTGAGTGAAAATGAAATGGCTGAATAAACCCTCAGGGGCCGGGCTGCCTGACACTGCATGGGGGACACAGCCCTTGCAAATGTGTTATTTGATACCAACTGTGCACCTCAAGACACTTTTTTTTTTTGAGCAGCAGAAAAAAAAATATTTAGGAGGCCAGTTTGTAGAAGTCAGCAGCCTCAAAAGGGCTTTCTGTCTGGCTAATCCCACTTCCACAATCCTGTTTAATCCTGATGCAGCTGCTCTCTAAAAAAATGTTCGTACTTGAAAGCATCCTGGTTGTTGCACTACAATGGGAGCACCCTTTATTACAGTACTAAATCTGTACAGGATCAGACAATGAAATTGGATGGAGGCCAGAGAGCACAACTGCCACTGTCATCCTGGGTTAGGGCTGATGGAAAAGTAATTTGTTTCCCAGTACAAGTGATTCTCTCGCTGAATAGATTGTGTTATTTGCAATATTAGCAAAGAATTTTCAGGGTAATTGTACTGACAAAAATAATTCCAGCAGACCCACTAGGATAATCCTTTCCGTTTTTTCTCATCACTTATTTCACTAATTTGCTGATTGCGAGTCTATTAGTGGTAGGAATACTTATGAAATGGAAAGGCATCGCTGAGCCTACGGTGTGAAATTGAAATTGGCATCTCCCGATCCTGGATATTGTCAGGTTGGGTTGGCGGATCCTTGCGCCCCGCCTCGAAGACACGGATTAAACCGGACAGGAAAACAAGCAGGCAGACACAAGAATAACCGTGTGGGCAAGCCTCCAATGAGTTAATCAAAGCGACAGGATGAATATGATTGCCAATCATAGCAGGGAAATCTGCTGCTTTCACTGAGAACTTATTTTAGAGAGATCTTCATCCAGGGGGATTTATATTCCCCCGCATGTGTGTGTGCGTAGCTCCCATTAATGTCAATACGCATTATATACGCACGCAACGAGGAAGAAAGCGGTGCTGGGGAAGATTAGTATTTTACAGTGTCTTATATTACGAGTTTGTAATGGGAATAATGAAATCACTTTGCTCTGTGGCTGCATCAGCTGGGGTTGCTTGGTTTTGCCGTGATCAGGCCAAAGCTTGTGCGTCTTCCCTGGGTGAGCCTCCCACTAAAGGGGGGGATGGTTTCCCCCAGGAAGAGCATGGTGGAATGAATTGAGAATTTGAAAATGTTGATAGTTGATTTAGAATACAATTTTGTGACTGTTCTAAATCAGATGATCTCCTGTTTGCACCCACTGAAACTACTGTGGGCCCCTAAATGGGATCAGCTTCAAGTTTTATTAATAGGGAATTATTAATTATTATTAGGGAAAGTTTTATTGTGCATCCACCCTGAGAAATACTTTCACCCCACAGGGTATGAAGAAAAATTGCATCTCCAGGCTGGCTTTGCTGCTGCTGTGACATACAGGAGCAGAACAGCAGTGTGTCTATGTGCAGCTGTGCAATGAATCCTGTTACTCTGGCATATTTAAATGATATGTCAGCTGTCAGAAAAATCCATTTTTCACCAGTGTCATCCTTGGAAGCTCATATTTTATGAATGTATTTTTTCTATTAATGTAATTTTATAAATTTAAAGTTTTCAAATATGCTACTAGAAATCTCCCTGTAAGGCAGCCCTGCAGACAAGTTGTGGACAGAGAGAGAACAATAAAAAAAGAGCCAGGAAGCTTCTCTAAGCTTTCTCCTTTAACTGCTTCCACCGAGGAGCAGCTCTAATGAAGAAAAGCACTTGTGTTTCGGGTATTGATGGCAGAGTCAGTTAATGAATTAACCTTTCACACCAAGCACAAGCTGCAGCCAGCACTGCTCCTCTTGCACGTCCCAGGCAACAAACCAGCCCCTGGACTGGGAATAACCCCAGGAACTGCTCAGACATTAAGCGTGTCACACTGACTTAACCTTTCCCTGCTGCTCATGTCGCTTATACATTAGCCTTGTGTTGTTCCTTCTCTTTTTATTCCAGCCAAACCTTTTCCAAAGGCCTCTTCCCCCAGCCACAGCCCCTCCAGCAGTTACGTGAAGAGCACTTCATCTTCCTCCACAGGCTTTGACTACTCCCACGACGCCGAGGCTGCGCACATGGCAGCCACCGCCATCCTCAACCTCTCCACCCGCTGCTGGGAGATGCCCGAGAATCTCAGCACCAAGCCGCAAGAGGCCCCTGGCAAGGTGGGTGAACGGGGTCAGGAACCACTACCCAGGGGCCAAACTTGAAACTGGGGATGGGAGAAACACCTTGGTTTACTCTTCCTTTCATTTTTCTTTTTTTAATATAGAGGGAATGCAGGCATTCATCCAAAGTCACCCTTTTGGCTCCCGACTTTGGGTTTGGAGGAGGGAATCTTGGCTCTTAGAGTGATGTGGAAGTGCCTTGTGATTCAGGTTACCCATGTGAGATGAGCATCAATCCCAAGCCAAGTCTTGGGCTGAGACTGGATATCAGGAAAAATTTATGATTTGTGATGGTCAAGCCCTGGAACTGGCTGTCCAGGGCAGTGGTGGAGTCATCATCCCTGGAGGGATTTAAAGGACCTGTGGATGTGGCACCTGGGGACATGGTTTAGTGGTGGGTTTGGCAGTGCTGGGTGAATGTCTGGATTTGATGGTCTCAGAGGTCTTTTCCAACCCAAACAATTCTTTAATTCCATGTTTCTCAGAGCTGGTTTCAGTTGTTCCCTGATCTGTATCTGATGTCATTTGGAATTCCCCAATTGTGTCCAGTCTGATCTCCAGCTGTTTTTCAGAGGAACACAGGTTTTCCCAAAGTCCTGTGGAGTACTCCCAACCTTGGGCAAATGTTTTGGATGCCATGAGGCATCCTCAGTGGCACTAGATGCCTGTGTTCAATGAACTGAGTCAAAATGCCACCCTGCTGGTAGTAGAGGGGTGCCTTTGCATGACATGTTCCTGAAATATACAGGAAAGACCAACTGTTTTTATTCAGTTCCTCCTACCTGACTGTAGAGAGGATGGGACATGAATACCTGCCCACTGCACTGCAAAAGACAAAATCCCCATGGTGACTTTCTGACAGCTGCTAACACTGGTTGTTTCCAATATTTCAGTCCATGGACATTGAGGTGGATGAAAACGGGACTCTGGACTTGAGTATGAACAAACACCGCAAACGGGAGAGCACCTTCCCCAGCAGCAGCAGCTGCAGCAGTAGTCCCAGCATGAAGTCCCCAGATGTGTCCCAGCGCCAAAACAGCACCAGTGCCACGAGCAGCACCATGACCTCCCCCCAGTCCAGCCAGACCTCCCGCCAGGATGAGTGGGATGGGCCCATTGACTACACTAAACCAAACCGCCAGCGGGAAGAGGAGCCAGAGGAGGTGAGCAGCAGCTCTAGGTGCTTGAGTAACAACTCAGGAGACACTGAATGCCATGTTTGCCTGCATGGTTGTCCTGTTTTCCCCAGAATCCTCAGTTTGCCCTGTGAGCCAAGGAAAGAAATATTCCTGGCTTTGTCAGTGCTATCAGGTATCAGCCAGGGAAATCAGCTATCAGGCAGGAAGCGACCGCTCTTGGATCTGTTGGGATTCCCTTGTAAAGGAAGAAGCCACCACTTTGCTTGTCCTGGGTCTGCTGTGTTTTCTTCATTGTAAATCCTGTCAGCTCCCTTGCAGCAGTGCTGCTTCTGGTGATGTTTTTCAGGATGATTTATATCTGCCATTAGCAGCTACAGCCCTGCATGGCACCAACATTAATCCTGCAGGTGGGGAATCCAGCCATGACCCCCAGCTGGGGTGAGGGTTCTGGCTCTGAGAGCATCACCTGCTTCTCTGCCCATGGGGAGACTGCTGAGGAAGAATGTGAGGGGATTGCACTGATCTTCATCCCCTCAAGACCTTGGGAAAGCCACATGTAAATTCCTTTACAGATGTGGTTTACATATTTTGCCTAAAACCTCAGAAAATCACAGGCTGTTGGATCTCTGGGCTGGGTGCTATGAGGTGCTTGCAGGGGCTCAGCAGTGTTGGCAATGCTGCACTAACCCTTGCCTGTGATGAACTTGGGGTCCTTTCCCACCACAGCTCAGCAGCAATGACCACACCACAACTCTGCCCCTTTCCTTGCAGTCAGAGCCTGCTGCTCACTCTTTTGCCTCCTCGGAAGCTGATGAGCAAGAAGTGTCAGAGGAGAACTTTGAAGAGAGAAAATATCCAGGTGAAGTTACTTTAACCAACTTCAAGCTGAAATTCCTCTCCAAGGACATCAAGAAAGAGCTGCTCACGTAAGTCCTGCCTTCTTGTCTCTTCCTCCAAAATCTATTAATATGTACTTAGGCAGGATGGTTGGAAACAAAATTAGTAAATACATTTTAAAAATAGGAACTGTAGCTCCCTTTCTTACTGTGATTGATCTTACTCATCCTCCCACAACAGCTGATCAATGAGACAAAATACATCCCTACATCACTTTGCAGTGATGAGGGGAACCTGAGAGCTTCATGCTCTCGGGATTCATGGACAGAGTTGTGGGAAACTCCTTTCAGGGCCAGTGTTTCCTGGTATTGTCCTGCAAGAGTGTTCCTGGCACAGTGATGGCACCTACCCAGTGTCCTAATCCCCTGTTTTGGGACACTGGCTGATGTTGTGGAACCAAGAGCACCCAAGGGATCTCAGTACCTTCTTGAAGGGGGTGTTGAACACAGGATGTCTCACTGAGAAGACAGGATTTGTTGGCTTAGAGCAATGGGTCCTAGCACTGTGATACTGCAGGAAGACAAAATGTGACCTGAGGCTGCAGCAAGTTTGCTGCTGTGTTGCGTTTTGCATTTGGAGATGTGACCCAGCTCACATCTGTCTGTCCATCATGTGGGTGGAAGCACAGACCCAGAACTGCTCTATTGGATGGAGTGTGGCTCTGCATCCACACTGATTCCCACAGGAATGGTTGATGTTTAAGAGCTGGAGCCAAACATGGGAGCTTGGGCCTGGCTCTGGTCTAACAGCACACTGGGATCAGCCTGGAGGTTGTGATGGGGAGGTTTCCCCTTGCAGGCATCCCAGCTGTTCCTGGTGTCTTTCCTGTGCATCTGACCATCCCACACATCACACAGGGAATTGGTGGGCTCTGTTTTGCTGATCCCATCCAACTGACTTGTTATCTGCAGGCAGGAGGCTGAGGGAGCAGCCAGCCAAGGAGGAGATCTGTGGGGGCAGAGCAGCAGCAGCAGCATCTCCTCTAAATGAGCAAAGCTCAGACCAGCTGCCCTACACAAAGCTCTAAAGGGTTTTTTAAAGCCCACCAGTGATGTGAACAGCAATTTCTGAGGTAGAGCCCTGAAGTCCTCCTGTGCTTCAATTTTATTGTGATGGTAGAGAAATTTCCTAAATGGAAACAGCCTTGGAATAAATAAATGTGTCGTGGGCAGCCCTGAGACTTTCCTCTCCATTTAATATCCTTGTTCCCCTCTGGCCCAAGGGCTGTAATGAATTAGCTGTAGTTAACTCAGGAGCAGACTGCCTGCTGTGTCTGATGCTCTGTGTCTGGGTGCAGTTCTTGTGCCACTGCCAGGCAGGTGCCCCTCACCTGCACCTTCCCATCACCCCCAGGCACAGCTAGAGGTTACTGTCACTCCCTTTCGGCAGCAAACAGTGTTTGCAAGCTTTTTTTGCAGTTGTAAGGGCTGGGAGAGAGAAAAAAAAATAATTTCAGAAAGCTGATATCTGAAGCACCTTATTCAGATCTGAAACCTGAACATGATGATTCCTGCAGCCAGAGCTTCAGTGTGGCAGGAATCATCCAACCTGGCAGCAGCAGCAGCCAGTGGTGGCCACATCTGTCAGGCTGTGCCACCCAGCAAGCTGCTGTCAGTCCCCCACTGCCACCAAGCCCTCCCATCAAGTAAGGGTTTTAAACACTTTCTTTGCCTTTGCCACTATTTTTTCCTCAATTTTTCTTTTTCAAATTGTGTTTTTAGGATCCTTATGATCTTCTAGATGTAAAAAGGGAGGAAAGGGAGGTGAAAGGGAAACAGCTGGTTTATATCCATGCACACACAGAAACACACACCAGGATCTGATGGATGGGGCTGGTGTCAGGGGTCTGGCAGCAGGGCTGGGCTGAGATGCCCCAGACAGACCCTGAGGGAGCTCTGCTGGCTTTGCCCACCCGTGGCTCTTGGGGAATCCATTCCTTTCCCACACTTATGCTCTTTGTTGTTGTTGTTGCCCAGTTGCCCAACCCCAGGCTGTGATGGCAGTGGACACATAACGGGGAACTATGCCTCTCACCGCAGGTGGGTCAGCAGTTTTTCCATGGTTTGAACTTTAAAAACAACTTTTTTTTTCTTTTGGTATAGTTTGTGACCATGTGGATAGTTTGGTTCTGTTTCCTCCCCCCTTCTGTTGCCCCTTTCCCTCCCCATGCCCCAGACCTTTTTCTTTTTTCTTTTTCTTTTTTTTTTTTTTTTTTTTTTTTTTTGCTTATCCAGATATTCCATCTCTTCTCTTTCAGCCTTTCTGGTTGTCCTCTTGCTGACAAGAGCCTCAGAAACCTCATGGCTGCCCACTCTGCTGACCTCAAGTATGTTTGTGCTCAACTTGGAACTCCTTTATTTTCTTTATTTCCACACTTTTTTTTTCCTCTCTTCTCCCTTCCTGCCCCCACACCTCCTGCTCTGCTTTTGCTTTTCCATCCCCTCCCTTCTCCTTTCAAAGAGCTGATCAAAACCTGCCTGCGAGGAGCTCTGGTGGAGTCCAGCTTCCAGCTGCTGCATTGAAGAGGCAATGGCATGGAGGAAGGATCATTTTGGGGAGGGGGCTGATGGCAATGGTTGGAAATAACCTGGACACCCTGGCAGGTTTCCTCTGGGCACTGTAGACATGTTATTTTCTTTTTCACTTGGCATCTTTTCCCAAGCTCTTGTTGCCTAGTTTGGGCCATAACCCTTTTCATTTAACGTTTTTGTCCATCTCAAATAATCCAAAGCCTGGATTTATTTTTGGGAAGAGACACAGCTGGGAGCTCACCGCCAGCACACAGCCAAGCCAACTCTTTTGGAGAACCTGTGGTGCTATTTTTATGCTACTTTTTAGGGGCTGTTTGGGAAATAGTTAGAGAGGTTCTTCTTCATTTCCATGATTTGTGAGGGAATGAAAGAGGGAGTGAGCAAATGCTTGGTGAGGTCAGATCCTGAGCCAGCGGTTGGGGGCTCACAAAAATCCAAACTTCCCCATTCCCATTGCTGTTTCTGAAGGGAGGAACCTGGTTTGGGCATTTTCATTCGGGTATCACCCTCTGAATCCCATATTCAGTTTTGCTGCTGTCTTCTCCAAACTCCTCCTTTTCAGTAGGAGCTTTGTTTTCACAGGTGGGTTTCCCAAATGCTCTCTTAGGTTGCCTGCCCTAAGGAAAGGTGAATTTATATTTAGTTGGGAACACTGGGGAGACCCCAACCCTCCCCACCCAATCTGCATCTCTGGGGTAAAGCTCATTGTGAATTTTTCATCATCTCTTTCCTGGGCCCAGCCTATCCTTGCAGGCTGAGTCTCCTCTGCGTTCCAAGCTTTGCTGAATCCAGTTTTTGGATCATTTAGACACTGAGCTACTCATAACTACAACTGAGGAGCCTCCACTGAGAGTAAAGTCCTTATGAAGGGCTTCACACTGCACAGGGTCACCGTGAAAAAACCCAGAAGTGCTGTGGCCTGTGTGCAGTCAGGGGTTTCTGGAGCCATAGGTGAGTCAGTGGCAGCCCCAGTGCTCATTAGGGTCATTGGAAAAGTCCCAAATCCCTCTGTGGTGCCTCCTGGACTTCTCTGTGCCCCACCACCAGTGTGGTGGCTGGTGCCAGGAAAAATGTTAGCTAACCACCTGCTCCTTATCACAGAGGTGGACAAAGTGGCAGGATTAGTTGATATTAATAGAATTTGCTGGTGGATGGCAAGGACTGCTGTGATTAGTGCTAAGTACACTTAATCAAGCACTGTGGGCCATACACATTTCGAAAGGACCTCTTCAAAGAGCTTTGCTGAACTGGTGTTCCTCCAGCAGTTTGAAGGAACAGCCAAGTGATCAGACAATTAGTGTCAAAGATATTAAAAGCTCTCAGGAGCAGTGGCCATTCCCAGTAAGGGCCAGACAAAAATTAAACAGGCTCATCCCTGAGACCAAGCATCATGTCCAGCCTTGCTGTGCAGCATCCTGTGTTCCCTCTGGCATCCAATGTCAGTGCTTTTTATCAAAATACTGTGTAAAAAAGGAGACTTCTGACCCCCAAAAAAATCTTGTTAACATTATTTCCACAAATAAAACTTTTTTTTCTGTGTCCTGGTGAGGATGGGAGCAAAGGAGGGAGGAAGGGATTTTGAGATGTTGTAGATTGCACAGTCACAGCTTTTCAGAGCTCCAGATAAGACCGTGCCAGTGTTTCTATTATAAATTCTATTTCAGGGGTTAATATCCCTGATATAAAAAAAATAGCTCCAGGCTGGAACATGCAATAAAAGGTCTCTGTTGGTATGATTTGTCTCCAGATAATTAAAAATAAAAATCAAATTACTTCTCTCTCCTCTTTAAAAATCCTGAAAGGAAGAAAGAGCTTGGTGTTAGTGTTTTCATAATATCCTCCCACCCTGAAGCTAGAACAACAGAGAAATAGTTTTGCTTTTTACTGTCCCAGTGTAGAGCTGGGAAACATCACAGCCGTCTCCCAAACATGTAATTTCTAAATTAGTTGAAGAATTTGCAGACCCAGTGAGGTCCTGCTGGATGTGTCCTGCCCTTACTTCACCAGACCTATGTGCACTTCCGTTTTTCTGGCTCTGAGCCTCCCTCCTGCCCCTCTAGGACCAGGACATGCCCCTGCTCTCCTACCCGAGGTGAGGTGAGGTTTTTTTGCCAATGGAGATTATTCAGTGACCTGCAAATGCCAAAGTTTCCCTCAGAGCTGCTGCAAAGAGCAGAATTTTGATATTTTCTGAACAGAAAAAGAAGACTTTAAACAAAGCTGTTTTCCAAGCTGCCCAACTAAAGCCACCTGTGGAAACCATCGCTCCACTGACTCTCAGGGGGCAGAGCACCAGTGCAGAATCGCAGAATAGCTGGGGTTGGAAGGGACCTTAAAGGCCAAACCCCCTGCAGTGTGCAGGGACATCTTCAGCTCCATCAGGCTGCTCACAGCCCTGTCCAACTTCAGGGAAAGCACCTGGCCTTTCCCAAGGGCCCTGACCTCAGGGGCTGCCCGTGCGTGTCCCATCACTTCCCTGGCGTGTCCCGGGGACACCAACCCCTGCCCTGCTGCAGGTACCAGCCACTCACTCGAACCAGGCACCGGGGGCTTTAAAAACGGGGATGGGGGAAGTGTGGACACCGAAAACCCCTCCTCCTAGGAGAAGGGGCTCTCTGCAAGCTCGTGGATGTGCCCTGAGCTTTGCTCGCTCTGCTCAGGAGCAGCCGAGCATCTCCCCCTCGTCCTGCGGCAGCACCGTGGATTTCCTCCCCACACCCTCTCCCCTGGCCTTAATCACTTGACTCAAAAAGCCCCGGCTAATTGGCAGGCTGGCGTGCACATCCTCTGCACACACTCCTCTCCTCTCTTCCTTGTCCCCATGACAACTTTTATGTCCGCCGCGTCACCTACAGCATCGGGAACAGATCTTTGTGCTGCGGTACTTTACATCCCCTCACCCTTCTCGCTCTCAGCCCTTCATTATCCCGGGCCATTATCTTCGTGCCGCTGGGTGGGCTGGCAGCCCCCGCCAGCCTTTGTGCGGGTTTGGGTGATCACAGGAGCGATCCCGAGCCTTTGCTGGGGAGCGCTGGGTGCTCACCCGGAGCTCAGGATGCGCTGCCAAGGGCGCTCGGTCCCGCAGCCGCTGGGCACGGAGGGGCAGAGTCTGCCCCAAAAGCTGCTGAGGGGCACCCTGTGTGCTGAGCCGGTGATCCCCACCCGAGCCCCCTCACAGGCTGTCCCCCTGCTGACGCCCTGTCCCCTGCCCAGGGTGTTGGGGAAGGAGAGGAACCAGGGCTAACATAACATTTTCCTACTGTTTTCTCGTAATTTTCCATTGGAAGCACTGGCCAGTTCTGCACTCTGCAGACCCTCCTGCCATGGGCTGCCTGCTTGCCCTCATAAACAGGGAAGATTATGCTCCCCAAGTCACCCAGACCCAAGCCAAAACATTCTGCTGCTGGTGGCCGTGGTGGCCCTGCTGTCCAGAGCTGTCAGCTCTTTTTCTGGTTTCTTGTCTCTGCTTGGGTCCATCCTGCTGGCCTTGGATGGCCCCTGCTCTCTCCTTGTGCCTCCCTCAAGATGGCAAACATTGTCCTGGTGGGGTGTTTTAGTTCATTATCAGCTCCTGGGCTGTCCTCTTCACCAGGGTGGGGACACAGGCTGGGACCTCATGGGAGAGCAGCTCCCAGCCTGCTCCTCTCCAGTGCCACGTCATGCAGTGCTGCACTGACTGCAGTACCATGGATGTCACAGACCAAATCTTGTCCTTACAGAGGGGGAAGGGGCAGGAAGCAACACCTGCTCCTGTGTTGACAGGGCCCAGATTCCTCTTTGAGAAGAGCTGTCAGAGTGTGGATCCCCTGCTCACTGCCCCAGGCTAATCTGAGCCTCCCTTGCCTCCTCAGGTGCCCTACTCCTGGTTGTGATGGCTCTGGTCACATAACAGGAAATTATGCATCGCATAGAAGGTAAGATCTTCCTTAAATTATTTTCTTTCTAGCCTCTTTCTGCATTGCTTTTTTTTTTTTTTTTTTTTTTTTCCCTGCAGTGGGCAGAGTTGTAAAGTTCTGAATAAAACATTAATGTTACTGACAACTGAAGCCTATTTTCATCTCTTTAATCTGACTTCTTTTTTTTTTTTTTTTCTGATGTTTCCAGCATCTGATTAGAAGCTCCTTTCAACAGAATAAAGACAAAGGGTCAGATTTTAGCTGATGCAATGTTCCTGTTAATATTGCTACCTATTTATGACTTCTATTATCACTTTAGAACATTAATAGCTTAGATCTGAGCCTTCTGTTTCAACAATTCCATTAAACATTTCAGGGTGTTAGCAGATATCTTCTTATCTAGACACCATTAATTACTGTCCATCTCCCTCAATTTTTTTACTATTTTTTTTTTATCGTTCTGACTTCTCGTGATGTGAAGCTGCAAAACGAGAGAGATCAAAAACACTGTGCCAAATTCAAGGGAAAGATGAGTGAAGCGGGGGAATAGCAAATGCAGAGATTCTGCCAGTGAGACAGGCCTTTCTTCTCTTTTTAACCACAGTCTGTCAGGCTGCCCTCGTGCCAAGAAAAGTGGGATCAAGATCACCCCGACAAAGGATGATAAAGAAGACCCAGAGCTGATGAAGTAAGTCTGGAAATAACCCCTGAACAGAGCTTGTCACTCCATCCACTTTGCCTCACACAGATTCACATGGGTGATTGTCTTTGTTTAGAAAGACAGGGATCTGCCAGGCAAAGCTGGAGTTTCCCTTAGAATGGGGAATGTAAACCCCTCACCCCCCACCAAATTATAATTTTGCAATTAAGGGCTTTCAGGCAAAGATTTGGGAATAGGAATAACAGTTCTTTACTAGGAATATTAACAATACAAATGTAGTAGAAAACAAACCCCCCCAACCAAACCAGCAAACAAACAAACAATAATTTTGGAGAACCCTGACAGAGTCAGAGCTACAACCTGACACCCTGTTGGTCAGGGGGTTGGAAGCAGTCCAAAAGTGAGTCCTCCTGGAGTGGCAGATGTGGTTCTGGTGGAGTAGAGATGATCCTGTAGAACCAGGGTCCAGTGGTGGTGAGAAGGGTCCAGTCTTCCTCCAGGAATTGGGTGAAGCTGGATACTTTCTGTTCCTGTGTCTCAGTTTTATCCAGGTAGGAATGGTTGGCTCCCCCCACTGGGTGGAGCATCTCACAATGGAATGATGGAATGTGGATGTTCTGCTTTGGGGATGTGTGCTTTTAGGGGTGTCTTAATGGTCCATTAGCAGAAAATATCCCCCTGGAGGGAGGATGGGAGGTGAAAGAGATAAGAAACACTGCCCCACCTGGTTTGAACAGCTGCCCCATTATCAGAAGGCATCTGCCCCTCTCCCCCCAGCGTTACAAGAGATAAAGAAAAACCTCGCCCCAACTGCTTTTAACAAATGAAATAGAATACACACCCCTGGCTCCACAACCCAAGACAGTGATCAGCACCCAGCCAAATCTCCCCTCGCTTACACTGCTTGGAGCATCCTCTACCAAAGCTCTTTGCTGTGTTTTGGTGTTGCAATTTTGATATTTGCTGGAAAAATGGGGTGGTGGGGAGGCAATGGTGTACTTTTCTTGCAGATGTGAAAGATGGGTTGGAAGGGCACAAACAGTTTCTCTGCTACCTGTACTTTAGATAATTCCTGGAAAATGAAACCAGTGTTGTAAACGAGGGTAAAACCCCACAGTCAAGCCAAACATTGCAGGTTTTTGGGAAGCAATGGGCAGGCAAGGGCTGATGGACTAGCTTAAGTGCCAGAAGTAGAGCAGAAGTTGAAACTATCCAGCACTGAGTTGGGTCAGGATCTGGTAACCCTGAATAAACTATGCTTTGTGGAGTTTTGCCAGGGCAGAATATTCGAAGTGAACTGAAAAAAAACCTCAGGCTGAAGTTTTCAAAACATCCCAGGGGGTTTATTCCTGTGGGGAAGAGACTTGAAATTGCTTAGTCCACCTCAGGAGTTTTCATGAGCTGTGAAATCCATTTGTCCTGACTTTTAGCAAGTCTGAGCATCACAGGCTCAGCATGTGGGGTCTGGCATCTGTATCTCCTTACACAGCTACAGGACATGAAAGGCAGCACTGACACCAGGACACTATTTTTGTTGTTGTTACCTCAGAGCATCTCCAGTCTTTCTGAAGCCTGTACACTCACCCAGCAAGAGCAGGTGGAAGAGGGTAGAAAGGAACATGGGAAAAAAGGTATCAACCACATCCATGAGTTTCTGGTTGCCCATGAGCACTGGCATATCTGTCCAAACCCCTTTGGCTCAGCAGACTGTCTCCAAATTGATCTTTTTTAAAAAATATTTTACTCCCAGGGCAGGTCTTGCTCTCACAGAGGAGCAGAGGTGGATATCTCCATGTTTTGGCCTGGAGCAGGGGCTGAGCCAAAGCAGGACCCAGCAGGGATGGAAGAACCCTGTGGGGGCCGTGGGAAGCTGGGATGTGCCTGCTGGGGGGGAAGGACCTTTCAGAAAAAGATGATATTTGAGCCATCTGCTCTGTTCTTCCTCCTCAGTCTACAGGCAGGAAAGCCTCCCAGTTAAATGAGCCATGTGATAATTAGCAGGAGTTAGCAGAGTTTATTAAAAATTAAGCAACCTACTCGACAATCTGCAGGAAAAAAGCCTCTTTTGGCTGAAATACACTGAATTGCTGGTGGTGTTGCAATGCTGTGCCATTAACCAGTAGCACAGGGAAGGGAAGGGCAGGCAGCAAACTGGAGATGTACAACTGCTGGCTGTTGTACCTTTGCTCTGGAGCCCCCAGTTGGGAGGTCACCCCTCTCTGTGTGACACGTGCTCTGTGGGGCTGGGGAAGCCGTGGTTTTGTTCATTTGTGCTTTCCCCATTCAGGGGAGGACAGGGCAGGAATGTGCCAAGCAGTTTCCCCAGTGTGGTTTCTCTGCACAGAAATCGCTTCCCAGCGCAAGGAGAAAGGAGTTTTTATGTGGTTGGTTTGTCATGGGGAACATGGGGTGGGCTGGCAGGACACCCACAGCAGAGTGAGGGTCCCCAGCAGCATCCTCACCAGGGGCTGGGTTTCTCCTAGCCCACCTTAAAGATGTAAACACTGGGAGGAAAAAGTTGCAAGAAATCGTATCATTGTTTGGGTTGGAAGGGATCTTAAATCTTGAAAAAGATTTAATCTACCATTAGACCAGATTTCTCAAAGATCCACCCAGTCTGGCTTTGGACACATCCAGGGGTGGGGCATCCCTGGATTGTCTAAGATCCAGGCTCCAAATGGGGTTGGAGCATCACCAGAGCTGGATTTTCTGACTCCTAGAAAGCTGGTGCCATCCACCCCCAGACAGGTCTTGGTGGAACCATGGGCATGGGTGCAGGAAATGTGGGAGGGGCTGTGAGGGCCTCTGCAGCAGCAGGAGGTGAAGGCCTTCCCTGACATCCCATGGACAGCAACCCCCCCTCTTTCAGCACACCCGGGAGGAACAGAAGCTCCTCTGAGATGTGCAAAACAAGGGTGGCACAACAACCCATGGCTGGGGCCTCCCCCCCAGCCTGTGGAAGTGTTTGTCCCACCACCCACGGCAAGGTGTGCCTGGTGTGGGTTTATGTTAAGCAGCTTTGGCTCTAAATCCTTCCTCTGTCTGCACCGAGCTCCGCTTGGAACCCGGCCGAGCTTTACACATCGTCACCCAGGAGAAAGTCATTTAGTCCCTGTTGTTTGTGCTGTTCATCCTTCAAGTAATTTGCTGGAGACGTGATTGAACAGATCACCTCAACCTTCAGCCCAGCCCAGAGAGGGGAAGCATCCACAGGTGTCTAATTGATCAAACGCTACTGGGGCTCCCATTAAATAATAATAATGTAAAAAAAAAAAAAAAAAAAAAAAAAAAAAAAAAAAAAAAAAAGTCCAAGACAGCTGTTTTGCACAATAAGGATCTGGTTTATTTTTTAACAATGGAAATGTAATAAAAGTTAAATTAACGGTGTAAAATATGTAATGGTTGGGCTCTAACGACTGCACATGAAATGCTGGGGTTTGTCTCTTTCTCTCTGGCTCTTCCCCCCTCTCTCCCCCTTCTCCTTTTCCTCCTGAGGATTCAGTAATTTGCTCGTGATCATATAAAAGCAATGATGTTATGAATTTACTGAGGATCCTGCTGGCAGGGATATTATAAGTGAATTGTGCTGCATTTGCAGCTGATTAAAATCGAGATCAGCATTTTTCAAATTATCTTGGGAAAAGGCTGGGTGTAGGGCCCCCCCTTTTGCTGTCATCTCCCTTTTGTGTGGAATGTAAACAATCAGGGCAATAATTTCTGCGGTGAAACGCAGCTTGCGATTTTCAGGAGCAGCTCCACGAACGCTTTTACTGGAGAGCCTCAAAGTCCCTAATTGCTTCCAAACTGAGGACATGGGGATTATTTTTGTCATTTCTTACCTCCTTCCACTTCCCCTATTTTTGAGTAACCTCCCTTGAGTAATAAACTTTTAACTGTATTTATAATTGACAAGCATTTTTAAAACAAATGCAAACCACAGCAGAAACCCTGATAGATACACTGGGCTTGTAGGATGGCTGGGTTTAGGGAGAATGCCATTAGGTGAGGAGGGAGGAAAGAGTTGCCTTTTAGAGAGCCACTCGTGTGCTTGGCAGTAGCACAAGTTGTGTTGGTGCTTCCACAGGGCTCCTCACAGCTTCAGTGTGTTTCAACTGGCCATAAAGAGGTGGAGGTCTGGTAAGGGTAGGGCTCATGTCCTGCCTTGATGATAATTCCCACTTTATCCCCTGGAGAGCGTGGGTTGATCTCCCAGAGAGGCAGGATGTGAACCAGGAGGAGGAGGCAAGCAAGGCCAAGCCGTGGCTGCAGGGTGAGTGATGGCCCAGTGATTGGTCCTGTCTGATGGGGTGCAGGCTCAGAAACCCCTCGGATGCCCTCCTGGCAGGAACAGGGCTGCAGCTCTTTGTACACAGCCTGAGCAGCTCCTGGCTCAGGGACTGGCT
The DNA here is from genome assembly GCA_027886175.1 of Phylloscopus collybita. Classification (NCBI taxonomy): domain Eukaryota; kingdom Metazoa; phylum Chordata; class Aves; order Passeriformes; family Phylloscopidae; genus Phylloscopus; species Phylloscopus collybita. The sequence goes on along the minus strand of JAJNNQ010000027.1, from coordinate 6,490,980 downwards.
CCTGGGGAGGGCTGTGTCCCCAAGGGCACAGACAGTGCTCCTGTGCTGTGTTGACTGTGTTGGTGTAGGGTGATAAGAGATGAGCCTGGGTTCATCAGCAGTGACACAGGGCAGAGCCAGCAGTCTGTCTGTCATGGTTCAGTGTGAGTGTCAGGGATATATCAGGATCCAAAGTCAGGAAGCCCAGCCTGCCATTTCTGTCCCCAGTGAGCCGCCAAACACCTGGTTTCTGACACCACTGGGACCTACTTTTGCTGCCTGTGATGTGACTTCCACAGACTTCCCTCCTGCAGAATTCCCCTTGATTCTCTTCGGCTCTTTCAAAGGAGCAGTTGCAACTCTTAATTTCCCATCTGCTATTTCCAACAACCAAGTATCTCCCCTGTAAACCCCAGACGAGACCCAAATGCAGATGCTCTCTTCTCAGGCTTCCTCATCCCTGCTCACCAATAATTCCCTTACATCTTTATTCCTTCCTTCTGTTCCTTCTTCTGGGTTGCTGTGCTGTAACTTTGGGTGGTTCCTGTCACAGCACAACACAAAAGAATGAGACTCACACACTGAGATGTCCAAGGCAAAAAAAGTGGCAGTTTATTTACAGACCTTGAATTTATAGAATTCCAACAGTGACCATGGATTGGAGGAAGAAAATTGTCCTCTCCAACCACACTGGTCAACCCAACAGTCCATCACAGTCTCCTCCTTATGAGAAGAATGTAAACATGAAAGAACAGTTACAATAACAATAGATTGCTTATGCAAAAGTCTATAAGAAACTCTATTACAAAAAGTAAATCATCATAAGGCTGAAAAAACAGAGTGACAGGTTCCCCGTGCCCAGGTGTCTGGCTCCCTTCTCACCAATAATTCCCTTATGTCTTTATTCCTTGCTTCTCTTCCTTCCTCTGGACTGCCGTGCTGCAACTCTGGGTGCTTCCCCATGCCCAGGTGTCCAGTTCCCTGTTCACCAGCAATTCCCATACACCTTTATTCCTTGCTTCTGTTCCTTCCTCTGGATTGCCATGCTGTAACTCTGGGTGGTTCCCCATGCACAGGTGTCCGGTTCCTTGCTCACCAGTCATTCCCTTACACCTTTATTCCTTGCTTCTCTTCCTTCCTCTGGATTGCTGTGCTGTAACTCTGGGTGGTTCCCCATGTGCAGGTGTGCAGTTCCCTGCTCACCAGTCATTCCCTTACACCTTTATTCCTTCCTTCTGTTCCTCTGGGTTGCCATGCTGTAACTCTGGGTGGTTCCCCATGTGCAGGTGTCCAGTTCCCTGCTCACCAGTCATTCCCTTACACCTTTATTCCTTGCTTCTGTTCCTCTGGGTTGCCATGCTGTAACTCTGGGTGGTTCCCCGTGCACAGGTGTCCGGTTCCGGGCTGCGTTGGGCTGGGACACATCAGCGGCAAGTACGCGTCCCACCGGAGCGCCTCCGGCTGCCCCCTGGCAGCCCGCAGGCAGAAGGAAGGCTCGCTCAACGGCTCCTCGTTTTCTTGGAAGTCCTTGAAGAACGAAGGCCCCACCTGCCCCACCCCAGGCTGTGACGGTTCTGGCCACGCCAACGGGAGCTTCCTCACTCACAGAAGGTAAACCCCGGGGTTCAGGTCGGTGTGAGTGTGATGGTTTTGCTGTGGATGAACCTTCCCGCCCCAAGATGCTGCCTGAGCAGTGTGCAGCTCCTCGTGTGAGGCTCAAGAGCTGGTGCTTTTGATGCTGAGTCCAGTCAGGTTGAAGTTTACTGAACAGAGGAAATGTGTGGTTGTTTTAGTGTTCACAGAATCACACAAAGGTTTGGGTTGGAAGGGACCTTAAAGATCATCTCATTCCAGCCCCCTGCCAAGGGCAAGGACACCTTCCACTGTCCCAGGTTGCTGCAAGCCCTGTCCAACTTGGCATTGGACACTTCCAGCAACGCGGAAGCCACAGCTTCCCTGGGCAACTCTGGCCTCACCACCCTCACAGGGAAGAATCTCTTCCTACTTTCTAATCTAAATCTTGAGTTGCATGCTGGAACTGAATTTGAGCACCACAAATAGGAGTTTGGTGCCCAAGACAACCAGAGTCATCTCACCCTTCTCACCCGGCACACCTCCTCTTTTAGGAAGCAATGTGTTTTTAGTCTTTGCTTAAAGAAAATTGCTCTTGCTTTATAAGTGGGGCTTTTTGTGGCATTATTCATAAAGCAATTTCCTCTGTACCATAAAAAGCTTTTAGAGGAACTGTCTCACAGTTTGAATTCCACCAAATGGCACATGCTCTCACGTTGGGAACGTAAGCACCTAAAAATACTGAGAATTTATGAAACCCATTTTTACTTGTTTTTCAGTTTGTCAGGGTGTCCAAGAGCTACTTTTGCTGGGAAGAAAGGAAAACTCTCAGGGGATGAAATTCTCAACACAAAGTTCAAGACCAGTGATGGTAAGATTTTTTACTCCTCTGCCTTGCAGGTGTGTCAGGGTATTGAGCCCATATATCTTTTTCTTTTTAGACTGGAGAGTTTTCAGCTGAAATCTGGGCACAGATTTCAAGGGCATTGTGTGCTTTGAAGACCCATTCCTTGTGTTTTCTGGGTGTTTGTGGTGGCATGGTGCCAGTCTCACTTCTTGAGTCACACATTTTAAGGGAGCAACAATAAAGAAGGCAAAAGAAGTAATGCTGAAATTCAGATTTTTTTTTTTTTTAATATAAATTCACTGGCATTTTTACAAATCCCTTGCAGTCAATCAGCAATTTTCACCTATTCAGGGCTTTTAATACTGAGATATTTCTGGATCTGGAATTTTGTTAGCGATGGCACTTTGCATTTCCAGTGCTATTACTGAGCTTTCTGTGGTATTTGACAAGGTTCAAGCATTAAACTTGATAGTTTGGAACCTATAAATACCTGCACTCCTCTAGAAATATTGCTTTATTTTATGGGCCTCGTAATTTCTCATCAAGACATGCATTAGTTTTTTAAATGGCATCATTCCAAATTCAGGATCAGAGAGAGTGACCTGATTGTTCAGGACAATCAACCTTGCCAGGTGTGAGGATGTGTTGGGCTCCAACTGCTCTGCTGTCCTTTGCTTTTGCATTTACATAGTGACCTGTTCAAGCATCACTGAACTGTGATAATAAAAATATTAATTATTAAAAAAATAGAAAAAAAAGAAGGCAGGTGAGAGGTACGTCCTGTTTCGAGGCTGTAAAAGCCAAGGTGAGGACAATGCAGGCAGAACGGGCTCAGCAGAAAAGACCAACACTTTTGCTTTTCCCAAGAGCATTTGTTGACTGCCTGTGACCTTCCCTCCTGCAGTTCTGGAGAATGATGAGGAGATCAAGCAGCTGAACAAGGAGATCAGTGAGCTGAACGAGTCCAACTCAGAGATGGAAGCAGCCATGGTGAAACTCCAGTCCCAGGTTGGTGTCCTTGGCCATGCATTCAAGCCCAGGGGTGCAGGGTGTTGGTGGGGTGCCTCTGGTAAGGGTTGGTAACCCTGCTGTGCTCCTTCCTCCACAGATCTCCACCATGGAGAAAAACCTGAAGAACATTGAGGAGGAAAACAAAATCATAGAGGAGCAAAACGAAGCCCTGTTCCTGGAGCTCTCAGGGTTGAGCCAGGCTCTCATCCAAAGTCTTGCCAATATCCGCCTTCCACACATGGTAAGAAACTTTACAGTGATCAGCCCAAGCTGGCATCATTGAGGGAGCTGTGCCAAACCCAATTCATGATTTTTCACAATTAAAGAGTGGAAGAATTTCTTTCCATACACCTATGTGTCCTTTATAAGATCAGTACTTTTCCCTTATCTCTGAAGCTTGCATTATATCTCCCTTTTGTTGTCATTTTCTGCTGATCTCCCTTTGTACCCATTGTTCTGTCTCATTACATCTGGGAGCACTATCACAAAATAGGAAACTTTATCAAGGGCACCCAGCACCTTTTAGGCTAAGACAGCACAAGCAGAGATCAGGAGGGATTGGATTTCAACGTCAGAAAGATCTTAGAGCTCCTATTATAATGCAGGTAGTTTCAATTCGGTTTTGAATAGCTGGCAGCTAAAGAATAGCATTCTTAAAGAGAGTGTATTTTGTTTAATTTAACAAGGTCTAACAGCCCACAGCATGTTACCGTAGAGTTACTGAGAAATGAAAAGACTGCATTAAAATAGTAAAACCACAAAAGGCTATTAATTACCTTCTCTCTATTCCCAGGAATGTAATTACTGTTGTCAAAACCAGGTGTGTGGAGGTGGGGCTGGTGTTGTTGAGGAAGCTGTCCTCTTACAACTCATAAAGACCATTGCAATGATCAGAGGAATGAGCTTTTGATTTATTTTTTCTTCCATTCTTTTATTTTCCCTTTTTCTTTTTCTTTTTTTTTTTTTTCTTTTTTTTCTTTTTTTTTTTTTTTGGGAATCCTTTTCATTGGGGTTTGTATTTAAATTCAGGCTGGTTGGAGAGAAGCCATCCTCCAGCAGAGCAGTTTTGGATAGTATTCACCCAGCTGCCTAACTGGCAGAAAACCACTCGCTGAGAGCTTTTTTGTCAAGTGTTTGACACATAAAGGTCAAATAAACTGTTCAGCAAATATTTTTTCAAGGTTTTGGGCAACTCTAATTAAATGATGCCCATGAGACTTTTATGCTCATTTTATTCCTGTTCTTTTTCTTCCTTCTCCCTCTCTTTTTTCCCCAATTAAGCCCAAGTTAGATACTTTCAATGCCCCTCAAAAGCAGAAGCTGTACTGCAGCAGAGAGCTGGGCTGGGCAGCTGTGAGCCCAAGGTGACCCGACTTTGCCTTTGGCTCCCCTGCTGATGTTTCAGCAGTCCTGGTGTCCTCCAGCCCTTCATTTCCATGCCTTAATTCAGCCTCCAGCCTGTCAGGCAGCCTGCACACACTTAGCCTGATGCTGTTAATAGCTCCACAAGGCCAGTGCATAAAATTAAGGACCTGGTTGAGATCCGGAGGGATTAGGGCAATGATGAGATTCCTGTAGATGCAGCACTGCACACAAAAAGGCTTTGATGTGGAGACCTTTGGGTGTCTGTACATACAGAGAATCATGGAATGGCTTGGGTCAGAAGGGACCTCAAAACTAATGCTGTTCCAGCCCTATGCCATGGGTAAGGACACCTTCCACTAGACCAGGTTATCTCCAAGCCTGGCCTTGAGCACTTTCAGGAATCCACCGCTTCTCTGGGCACTAAAATACACAGATGATTTATTGCAAAGACTCTCATCCTCTTCCTGCTCATCTCCTAATGCTTTTTTTTTTTTTTTTTTTGGGCTGCAGGAGCCAATTAGTGAGCAGAACTTTGATGCCTATGTGAACACGCTGACAGACATGTACACCAACCAGGAGTGCTACCAGAACCCAGAGAACAAGGACCTGCTGGAGAGCATCAAGCAAGCTGTCAAGGGCATCCAGGTGTAGTGCCGTGGGACGGAGAGCAGCAAGCAGACTGTAAGATGGAACTCCTCCTCCAAGTATTCAGGTTTACAAGTTAGAAAACTTGTTTAATGAATGAAAAAAATGAAAAAAAAAAAAAAAAAAAAAGGAAAAAAAGGACCAAAATGTAACCAAGAGGCCATTTTTGAGACATGGAACTGATCAAACTCAATGTTCTCGTTTACTTAACTTTGGACCGTCTTGAGAAAAGTGGGATTTTTTTTCTACCTGGACCACGAGGTAGATCAGGATGGAAGGTTAAATTCTCCAGTAGTCTGTGGGGCTTGGTAGCAGGTGAAGAGCAGACATCTTCCATGAGTTGTTTGCTCTTGCAGAATTGATCCAAGGGTTAAAAGGTTACAAGAACAGGGTCTTGTCTGATCCAAGACTAGTGTATGACTGGCTTAAACCCTCATGTTGTCTATGGTCGTATGTCCAGATCACCTACTCACACATGAGTTATGTTCTATGTTGCTACAAGTGCTGGAGCTGCAAGCTACCTTTAAATCTGAGCCTGTGCTGGGCCTCCCAACCCCGAAGTGTTCAGATATCCACTGGGCATGGAAACTCTGAAGTATTATAAAGTAGCTTATTTTTATTTTCTGAAAGAAATCTGAAGAGCAGTTCTGGATCTCCAGTGGAAAGCGCAATGGAAAAAAGGTTCTCAGGGAAGCTTTTGGAGTTTGCAACTACAGTATTCCTTTGTCTGTCTTAAATATGAGAGTAGCTATTATGAATAGGCCAATTCCAGATATTTCAAACAGAAGAATTTCTTTAATGTGTCATGGTCCGGTGTATATGATTTTTTGGAAATCTGTTTGATGACAGTTCTGGTTCTTTTCATTATTGTGATCATCCCTACAGTGGCGCAGTACTGCCAGTCCAGAGATCATACATCAATGCCAGAGAACGGTTGAGATTGCAACGAACAAAACAAAACAAATCAAATCAAAAAGAAGCAAAAACCAACAAAAAGAGAGATGTTAATTGATGGCCAGCAAAGTGCTTACTGTGAACCAGGAGTTGATTTCTTACCCGTATCCACAGGGCAATGAGGATGGTTTGGTTTGGTGTTCTAGGATTTGCGTGAAATCACAGCGCGAGCGCCATTCTGCAACAAAAAAAAATTTTAAAAAAAGGGAAAAAAGGAAAATAAAGGAGACGATTCAGGTATTGGGAATTCTTCCAAAGAAGTAGTTGTAAGCATCTGGGTACACGCAGCCCTCTGTGCACTCAGAGAACAACTCTGTGAATGTCTTTGGGGCGCTGCTCTGCAGCACCGCTCCGTGGCCAGGGCCGGCTGTCATCCCACGGGGCTGCTCCCCACCCCGGCTCCCACCCGGAGCTCGCTCCCTTCTCCAAACACTTCAGTGGGGCAAAACCCCCCAAGGGACCCCAGCCTGGGGGCATGCCACGTCCCATATCCTGCATCACTCCCAGCCGTGGGGGAGGCAGAGCTGGGGAGGATCTCGTTGACCCCAACAAAAGGCAAAACAAGAGCGTGGCGTCACTTCGGGCTGAACCCTGCAGATATTTAGGGTGTAAATCCCGATTTGGAGAAGTCAGTGGGAAGTCCCAGTGATTACCATGGCCACTGGATCTGGCCTGGAAGCCCACGAGTGGCTTGATTGGAGTTGTTCCCTGTGTTTAGTTCCGTAGGGCAGTTGGCCTGGGTGGGCTTGCTCCCATGCTTTAGTGTTTGCAGGATCAGACTCCACGAGTTCACTTATTTTAGAACCCATTCCAAGTGCAAAAATACAAAAAAAAAAAAAAAAAAAAAAAAAAGGAAAAAAAGAGAAAAAAAAGGGAAAAAAGTATAAAATTTGAAGTGTTAAAAACACAATGTTCTTAACATGTAAATAGAGTCCAAATTGATTGTGACTGCAATTCAGTTAGTATTTAAAAGTAGAGAAATTGCACTTACTGGAAGAAAGAGAAGAAAAAAAAAGAAGTAGTTAGTTTAATTATCCTGTAAATTATTTAATTTTGGCAAGATGTATGTAATTTATATTTACAACACCTTATGTTAACTTTTTGCTATTTATTTAACTTTTTTATTTATTAATTTTATACTTATTTTAAACTGGACACTGCACCATAGAAATGAAGATAAAAGAAGCAAAAAAAAGTTAAAAATTAAAACTTTTGACCATAAAATATGATATTCCAAAAAAAGAAAAAAAAGAACCCCTATCTACAACTCCTACTTGTAATTTTGATGCAACCAAGTTATTTTTTATATATTTTGTTATTTATTCTTTTAATGATGGGAATTTTTTTAAAGATATTTTATAACTGAGACATTTTGATAATTTTTTGGTTTGTTTTTTTGTGGGGGCAGGGGCACTGGGGGGAAGAGAGATTTTTCAGTTTTTCTTTTCTTTTTCATTCATATTGTTTCAGGCACTGACAACAGGAAATGAAAATTCTGTATTTATTATTTATTTAATATTTAAGTCGGGAAAAAAATGAACTGTGCTCTTGTTGTATATTTATTTTGTCGTTTATGTGTTGGTTATGTGATGACTGAGTACTTGTTTATGTGAAGGAATACTGTTAATATTTAAATAATAAAGAGTCACATTGAAAGTTATAGCAGGCTACATGTTATTCTGTGAAAACGAATACTGTGATCTACTTTCCTCAGGAAATGTATTTTGCAGACAGAACTTCCTTATGTACTGGCAGGGTTATTTCATAATAAAACCCAGTTCTGTTTGTGACTTTAGTTCCTATGGTCTTTCTTCGAGCTGCTGCCAATGTGTCCCACTGGGCTTTGTCCTTGTCCTGCACTGTGGCTTGGGGGTGGTCAGTGTGTCCCTGCCAACCTGAAGCTCTAGCCAGGGACTGTGCACCTCCCACCTGGCTCTTCCCACCTCCTAAGCTGGGGGATTTTGGGGAAATTTAGGTTTGGTATCTGGGAAGGTTTTGGAGAAAAGGAGCTCCGACCATCCGGCCAAGCAGGGGGCCAAAATCCTGCTAGTGTTGTGATAAGAAAAATAAGTCCCAGGAAGGCTGGAGGCAGAATTCCTCTGCACCCCCAGTGCTCCACATCCCCAGGAGTGCAGGAGCACCTCTGCTATGGAGACAGGCTGAGAGAGCTGGGGGAGAGGAGAGGAGAGGAGAGGAGAGGAGAGGAGAGGAGAGGAGAGGAGAGGAGAGGAGAGGAGAGGAGAGGAGAGGAGAGGAGAGGAGAGGAGAGGAGAGGAGAGGAGAGGAGAAGAGAAGAGAAGAGAAGAGAAGAGAAGAGAAGAGAAGAGAAGAGAAGAGAAGAGAAGAGAAGAGAAGAGAAGAGAAGAGAAGAGAAGAGAAGAGAAGAGAAGAGAAGAGAAGAGAAGAGAAGAGAAGAGAAGAGAAGAGAAGAGAAGAGAAGAAGATGAGCCCATTCCAGTGTCTTAAGGAAATCTGAGAGAGAGGGACTTGGGGCAAGGGTGTGGAGGGACAGGACAGGAGGGATTTGATTTACACTGACAGAGGGCAGGGTTAGATGGGATATTGGGAAGAAATTCTTCCCTCTGAGGGTGGTGAGGCAATGGCACAGGGTTGCCCAGAGAAGCTGTGGCTGCCCCATGCCTGGAAGTGTCCAAGGCCAGATTGGACAGGGCTTGGAGCAACCTGGTTATGGAAGATGTCCCTGCCCATGGCAGGGGTTGGAATGAGATGATCCTTAGGGTCCATTCCAATCCAAACCATTCTAGGATTTCATGCTCTTGTGGTTTTGTGTTCCCACAGGTGGTGTGTGAGCAGAGGAGATGCCATCAGAAGCAGTACAGGAAATGCCAGCCTTGGGATGCAACACAGAGATGGACACTTCTCCTTCTTGGATTTCCAAAAAAACTTCAAAAACTCTTTTTTGTCAGCAAGATTTGCTCAGTTGCATCAACTGTGATGTTCACAGATTGCCCTCCTGGAGGAATGGAGCCTGTTTCTCTGGTAAGAGTTTATGTTTGAAGCTGTGGCAGTGAGGAGAATTTTTCACTGATCTCTGTGTTGGAGACATAATTTCTCAAGTTGCTAAAATTCAGTTTTGCTCTGCTGTAGCAGAGGTGAAATAAGGTAAATCATGTTAAGGCCATTTGGAGCTGTGTGAATTGGATCAAATGGGAATTTCAGGCAGGTTCATCATGAAGAAATTCAATTGTCTGATTAACTGAACTGAACTTCTCTGTCTGTCCCTGCATGGATGCACAAGCACTGCTGGGTTACAGAAGAAGGAGGTGGCCCTACCACAGGCATGAAAGTGAAGGGGCAGAGAAAAACGGCCAAAAAGGTAAGAACTGTAGTCAGAAAAATGTAGAGAAAAGTTTGGGCAGAAGGAAGATTTCCTAAAGCCTTTCCTTGAGCATGTGCATGGCCATGGGTGTTCACTGGAAGTTTTTTCTGCCTTCCTTTACTGTCTGCAAGGTATCCTGGTGCAGGACAACTGGCAGAAGCTTAGGACAGGCTTAGGATCCTTTAGCCAGTGGTCTCTGAGAATAAACACCCCCAGCAATGAGAACTGATGGAGATGGAGCCCAGCTTGCCCAGGAGCCCCAGGAACAAAGTCTCTTCGAAGCTTTGCTGGACTTAACTTGGAGCTGATGGGATTTTGTCCTTTTCTCAGAGGAGGAAAAGGAGTCGGACTCATGTTCACCTCACTGGCTGGCACGTTGTTTTCCTGAAGGGCACATAATTGTTTTATGGGGTTTTTGCTCGACTTTGCAGCACCGAGCAGCTCCTTGTGCCAATATTTGATTATGGTGATCGAGCTAATAGACGTGCTCGCCTGTCCTTCCTTAACGAATTGGCTGAGCTGGATAATAGAGCACTCAGGTTTGTGCTAAATTGCAGCTCAGGGAGCCATCACTGGGAGATGTTATCTTCTTGGAACTGGCGTCCTTTATCGCAGGGAAGGGAATTGAATTGGTTTGAGATGGTACACTGTCAGTTTATAGGTGTGCTTAGGAGAGCTCTTACACCTCTTCCAGCAGGGCATAGGGTGGAATGTCAGAGCGGGGTGGGCCTTTGGCTTCAAGGCTGCCAGGGAAAAGACACTCATCAGTATATGGCTGTCTCTAAACACATCGATAAACCATTGACCAACGAGAGTCATCAGCCTCGCTGATGCTGCTGTTAATTGTTAAAAGCTGCTAATGACCCAATCCTCCAGTGGTACCTTCCACTTGTCAGCATTGACCTAACCTCTCCCAGAGAGGCCTTCCAGCCATGGCTTTCAGCTGTAAGTAGGAAGGGGGGGGTGTATTTCCCAGCCTCATGCATTTTTCTAGTTTTTGTTCCCCTTACCCCACAGCTCCTCTGAGTGAAGGCTCGAATCACCTCACCCTGCTCCCACAACCAAGGAGTCCTGAAAAACACACAGCTGGGTGATCAGGAAGGGGTTGCCTTGCTCCCATCAGGCTGCAGGTTGACACAAGCACATCTTTATTGAAACCAGGATGTGCCAGAACTTTTCCTTGCCCCTTCCTTACTCACAAGTTCCAAAGTCCACCTACACTGAGATGAGACAATAGCTGAATGGTTTGGACTCAAACAAGGGCTAACCTGGCATTAGCACTGCAGGGAAGTTGTTTTTGATAAGCCAAGCCCAAGATCAAGTTCCTCAGGTTTTGCCATTTGTTAGAGGACTCCTTCTCAGGCTCCAACCTTTAATAATCCAGTCTAACCATGCTGAGGCTGTTTAGCAATTAAATAACATAAATCCAGAAGCTAGATTAATAAACAGTCTGGTCTGTCTAGAGCAGTCTACAGGGTAGAGAGATAAAACTATAAAATATTTATTACCAGCTTGGGGATGAAGTCATTAATTTAATAACTACCCATTGCTTTGCTTCTTATAGTTGTTAGGAGTCTGAAGGTTGCAGGAGATTAGGTGGGAAACTTACTGCTTCCCTGCTGAGTGGAGCCTTTCCCATGAAAGCCAGGGCCCAGCTCCCATCTGTCAGCCCATTACGTTCGGAGGTGGTGAATATATTACTGTGCCGCTTCCCGAAATAAAACAAAACAAAATTTCTGCTGGCCACATGGCAACCCTCCGCGGGATTTAATGAGGACACTGCCCTTTGTGCACAGGGCCACTTCCAACAGCTGTAGAGATGAAGGCAGGGGGATCTTTGACCACGCTCATGACGTGGCTCCCACGGCGAGCACGGCCCTGGCAGCACCGCCAGTGCAGGTGCCTTTGGGGACCAAAGCTTTGGCTGCCTCTTGTCCTGAGAGGTCAGGAGTGCTGTCTGAGCCTCCCTCATCAAGGATTTCTCAGCGAGTCTTCACATTTTCAGGAGAGGGAACAAGGGTATTAGTTGGGTCCCTGCTGTGATTTGATATTGGGGAGCATCCAGGACTTAGATCCACGCATCCGCTTTGCAGCGATTATGGCTGGAGTCCCCTGATGAGTGTGCTCCCCTGCTGACAGCTACAATTTGCAGTGATGCTGTGGCAAAAGTCATGGGGGGAGAGGGAAGGAGGGCAGCTGTGTGCCCTTGGCAGGTTTTGTCACATTGGTTTCATCCAGGGACAGCAAAGAGGTGCCAGCTGAGGGAGTGAGGTTCGAGCGGGAGCAGTGTGTGATGTGAGACATCGCTGCTGATGAGGGGCTGTAACACTGCACTGTCAGCAAAGGTAATCAAATTCCCTAAATAATTGAACCAAGTCGTTAGCCCGTTTTGGAAAATAAATAAACTAAAGATGGGCACAGCCTGTGAACACCAGCCACAGCATGGATGAACACGGGGGTGCAGCCACCCAGCCCTGCCTGGCCTGTGACTGCTGATCCCCTTGGGAGGGATCAGCTCCAGCAGCACTAAGTGTCCACCCCTGTTCCTGAGATGGGCAGGGGAAACAGCTCAGGGAGTACTGAAGGGTGCTGGGGGGCTCCTGCTGTGACAGAGCTCAGCCACCAGCCTCAGAAGAGCCCTATCGTCCGTGGGCATCCCTGATCCTCCTCTGTTGGTGCTGGCAGTCTGGTTAAGGAGAAAATTGTAGGCATCAGGCAGCTGCAGAGCCTGTGGGAATCCAAGTCAGAGAGACTTTCCCAGAGATTGCTTTGGAGGAGCTGGAAAAAGACATTCTAAACAATTCCTAATCTTGCACCTGCTGTTTTTTCCATCTTGTTTACTTGTAAAGATGTTTATGAATAAGTGTTGGTCTCTATAACCAATCATGTTCAGTGTATCAGAACAGTGTTTAAAAAGGATGTGCCTTTTAATAAACACCACTACATGCCCTCCAAGGAGATTGGAGTCTACATATCATTATTCCAGCCATCCCAAATACTGTAACAATTCTCCTCCAGTCTTGGCGAGCTGCAGAGCCACAGGACTGACCACAGGCAAAGCAGGAATGAGTGGGAATCCTAAATGGGTGCCTTGAGGAAGTAAGAAAGGTCAAGAGGAGAGATGGTGGCCAGGGATGGAGAAAGGCATCTGTGCTGTCCAGGCAAGAAAGGAAAACAACGACTGTAAAACAATTCTCTGGCTTCTGAGGCTCCCACAAAGGAGGTTCTTGAATGAGGTTTGTGGGCAGCTCAGAACAGACAAGTCCAACTCTGGGTGTCCAGGTACTGGAGATGAGAAGCTCTGGATGGATGAACTGCAATATCTTGGCCAAGACTTTGTACCACAAACAGAGTGAGATTTAGAGGTACTTTTAGCAGGGTAGGGAGGAGAAGGAGAGAGAGAGAGAAAATTCCTGCGAATCACAACAGACCTGCAAGATATTTCTATTGTCACCCAAAAAGTAACAGAAAGGTGTCTGCAGAGCATTCACCTCAATTTTTCTCTCACAGCAGACTAATTTGAAACTGTCAGCACAAGCATCTTTGTCCTGCCCATCCTGTACTGCAGCAGACATCCAGCACAGACAGGGCTAACTGCAGAGGCCCTGCTCCAGTATCATGTCATCGCATTACCCTTTCATTTCTCTTATCAATGCTGCCATTCAGTTCCACTCCTTATTCCCAGCCCTTATCACAACGAGCCAAAAAAGTGCAGAACATCAGTCAGGAGGGGGGGGGGGGGGGGGGGGGAAGAACAGGTGAAATTCTGATTTTGTCAGCTAAAATAGTTTCTAGATGAGCTCTGCCCACAAAGAAGCTGAATCTTGGTGATTTAGTTGCCAAATTTTGCATTTGCTCCCTCTCCCCCATCTCTCCTCTCAGCTCTGAGCTCAAAGTGGAGTCCTGACATTGCAAAGTGTTAATAGAATTAGTCTCCTGCTATAAACTGTTCACTGGGGCTTGTTAGCTCAATTGTTGATGCTAAATTCTTATCAGCAGAGCCACTTAAAAGAGCATTAATCAAGAAAGGCTGAACTCCCTGCCTGGGTCACAGAAATTTAATTAAATCCCCAGTAAAACTGGAAAATCATTTTGAAAAGAAAAGAGACGAATGCAAAATGTTTTTCATCATTTGACTCTGCATCTCTGCAGTTCAAACCCTCAGCTGTGATTTCAAAGGATGTTTTGCCACAGCAAAGGCTGAGGGAAACACAGAAGAGAATTTCCTCAGTGCCTCCTTTAATACAAGGTCCTGGTGCTCATCTGGGGTAAATGAAATATGGAAACCCACTGATTAAGGCCTGTTAAGGACCTGCACCCACAAATTCAAAGGAGCAGAATGCAAGTCCAAGTAACACAGTGATCTCCTTGAGTAAGGTTCTGTTATGTTTAAGGTTGTGTTATGGTCATTAATTTATGGATTTGCATTTGTTTTCCATTTGTTCTGCACCGAGTCTCATGCAACAAACCATTTATTTGGCAGATGCAGAGAAATATCAGTATTGGTATGACCTCGTGTGGGATGCTGTGTGTAGCTCTGGGATGTCTCTTTGGAAAAAGAAAAGATTAATTTATCCTTGAACAGGTGCGGGGAAGGACTGGCAGAGCGATTAGCAGAACCGAGATCCTATCTTAGGAGAGGAGATTAGAAGAGCTTGGCTTGTTTAGCCTAGAAAAACAAAGGTTAAGAGGGGATATGATTACTTTTCATAAATACATTCAGGGTGGGAGGAAGGGGAATGATTTATGTTAGAGGATACATGGGTGGGAGATCAAATAAGACACGTCTTGGCCAGGAATAAATTTCCACTGGAAATTTGAAGATGCTTTCCTGTTGCTGGAGGAGGGAGGTTTTGGAAAGGCCTTCTGAGCAGGATGGATGTGCCCCTGTGGTGTTTGAGGGGACAAATGTGTCTGGTTCAGCCCGACCAGTGAGTCTGCAGGTGGGACACGTAGGACTGCCAAAGGCAAAGGAGGGAAGCGTGATATGGCTGCCATCTGATGGGGTTTTTATTATTTATAAATCCATAAAACCCATCGATTTTATTTAATCCATGAATCACTTGAAAGATCCGGGAATGGTTTTCTTCCTCCATCAATATGAAAAGCTTGATTCCTGAGATTTTTATTTGGGGGCTGCCTCCTAAATCATGGCAGATGGGCCACAACAAGGCAGCAGAGGGACAGGACTGAGAGCTGGGCTTGCTGGTGCTGCTGGCAGTACCAAGAAGAGATGAAACACCTCTCTACTCCGTGTCCCCACTGCCAGGGATGTCTGGTGACACCTTCTCCCACTCTCAGCCAGGCTGCAGCATCTCCTGGCTGCCTTCCTTTGATGACACAATTAAGTGAGATGAATCCAGGGCTTTAGGAGTCCTTTTTCCATGTGGCACTGGTTATGTGTGGTGCAATCCAGTGGAAATCAAGACATATGCTCTTCCTCTTGCTTCAGCAATTACTCACAGAGCCCTGAGATGAAGTGAAGCAAGAGGACACACACACACACACACGCATATATATAAATATAGAAATCCTTTGCATGGGCAGGAGGATCTCAAGTGATTTGCTGCCAGTGTGTTAATATTAATTCTAGTGTAAATGCACATGTCTGCATGTATTTGCATATATGCACGAGTGCATATGCATATATAGAATATTTGCATATGAAAGTGGTATAGAGCCAAACTGACCACAGAACAGGCAACACAGCACATTTTACAAAATGAAAAAAAAAAAAATGGTGAAAATATACCCCTATGGTTTAACGCTCCCCCAGCTCTTAATTTATGTGAGTCCTCCTGTCACTCACTAATTACCCCGCTGACTTAACCAACCATCTGTATCGCCAGGCTGCAGGTCAGCTCAGTCTGCTGGGCCCTGGTTTGGGGGATAAAACGCATTTCTACTGTTTGATCTTCCAAATAAATGAAATCATCTCTTTTTTAACTCAGCATCACTAAGAGTTCAGAAGTTAATGCATGCTGACTGCTGTTTTGAAAATATTTATTAAAGAAATCGGTCTTAAAAAAACGAAGTGGGAAACCGTAAAACACAGGGAAATAAAGACAAGGAAAATCTTGCCTTTAGCTTGGCCTTGTAAAAATTGCTTGCTCTCAGCAATTATCTCAGCTAATGAAGGATGGAGACTGATTCTCCCTGGTAAGACTGTGGTTACTGAGGGTCGGGTCTTGTGCCTGTGAGGGACCCTGCCCTGCCCGGGAGAAGATGCTGAGGTGCCACCTCCGAACCCCGCGGCAATGCCTGTACTGCTGGGGACACCTTGTGGTGCACGGCTGGGACAGGAACGCTGCGATTTAAATGCCACCAGGCCCTGCTTTCCTTATCCTGCTCTGTTTTTCCCACTCCCAGGGCGTGCTGGGGCTCTCCAAGCCAGGGGCAGCTGCCCACAAGGCGTTTATGGACAGGAGAGTCACTGATCTATTGCTGACTGTAACTCCTGGCTCACAAAGCCCCAGGGAGCTGTAAGGGGGGAAGAAGAAGGGACTTTGTAAAGAGCAGGGAAAGAAGAAACACAGAGAATCAGCAGCTGGAGACCCATGGAATGATGAAGTTTAGCCTTTTTTTTTTTTTTTTTTTTTTTTTTTTGTTGGTTGGTTGGTTGGTTGGTTTCTTCTAAACATGGGGATTTTTGCTATATTGTCAGGCAATTTTTGGTATCCTCCCAGGGCTGGAGCCCCGTGCTCTGACACCCACGGAGGTGTTCTCAGCCACAGCTCCATTCTCGAGGGAAAGAGACGGGGGAAAGCTGCCAGGGGAGCAGAGCCAGTGGGAGGGTGGGGATGAGCCCCTGGAGCAGGGACAGCGTGGCTGTCTGGGGACAGCGTGGCACCAGGGATTTGGGACACGTGCAGCAGAGACCTGCAGGAGTTAGAGGTGCAGGGAACAACCTGTCCCTTGGGGATGACCATGTCCTGTCAGCTGCTCCCTCCCCATGGCCTGACGTGTTTGGGGTGCAGGCCATGAGGTGGGGACCTGCAGTGGCTAAATGCCCTCCCTGAGTGCTTCTCCTGGCTAACCCCTGTCGTCCTCTGGCTGGAAACCAGGAGCTGCAAGCCTCACTGATCTTGGAAGTTTAAGGCTGCTAGGAGTCATGAATACACTCAGGAGGGGGCAGCATATTTGGGAATCCCTAAAACACTCCTCAAGTTCTTACTGGGCTTCCTGAGGACTCGTTGCTGCCAGAAAGAGGCACAAGCAGCGCTCTCCTCTGCCCCTGCGAGCAGCACAGCACAGCACAGCTGCTTTAGCAACAACTGCAATTATTTTTTTTTTTAACCCAGCTTTTATTTTAACAATTTTGCGTGCAAAATACCTCCCCAGAAACCCCAAATCCAACTGCTATTTTTTTCAAGTGATTCCAGAAGCAGAGGGAGCAGATGCTGAATGGAATCACACGTGCGAGGGGTTTGTGTGTCCTGCGTTTGCAGTTTCCAGCGCTGCTGCCATTATCCCTGAGCATTCTCCCTGTGAAAGAAGAGGAGGGTGCAATCACCACGGCCTGTTTCGGTTGAATCAGCAAGGAGGAGTTTCAGAGCTGGCTCTCCACGAATAATCCCATTCTCCCAGGCAGCTGTCTTCTGCAAAATGAAAGTGCAGACATCTACAGTATTACCCTGCGCCTGTTTGCAGAGTCTGCTGTTATCACGTTAATGAAGGGAGCTGAGATAATCACCTTAAAGCATAAATAAATCTCAGATGCTGATTCACTTTCTCTTATTTGAGTCTCATTTACCAGGGTAATTCTTATTTTTTTTTTCTGCTGCAGGCTTGTTGTGTCTGCCAAGACAGCTTTTTTTTTTCCACAATTCATCTCCAGAGAACTTGAATTAAGAGGCCTCTTGTCTTGTTGCAGTTCTTCCTTCTCATTTTGCAGCCATATGAAGTCCTAGATCCAAGGCCAGTCCAGACAATTATTTCCAGCTTTTATTTCCTCTGCAGCATCAGCCAAGGCTGGGTGAGTTACTTCCACATGACAACAAACATGCACTTTTAGAGGATAATTTCTTTCAGTCTTAGACAAGTGACGGGAGACACCTTTGTCCCAGGTCACTGAAGGAGCTCACACAAACGTGTAAAATTTAAATTTGTGGACTGTTATGGGACAGGGATCCCTCATTAAATGAATGGCATGTGAGATATTGTGAAGTTTCACAATATTCCGTGTTTCCTTCAAGCCCCAGCCCCTGGAATCAGGTGAATCTGTGTCTTACTTATTTATCCCTCAGTAAATTCACAGCTGGCATTTATGCTTGCAGGGGAAAAAAAAATAATCTGAGCATGTGACTAAATCTGGATGTTCATTGGCTCAGAATGAAGAATATCAACCAGTTCCCACCACAATTGTTGGTGGTTTTGTGTTGTTTTTTTTTTTTTTTTCCCTACGTTCCCATGATTTTTTCCCAAGCCTGACTAATGATACCAGAACATCTGCTGCTGGCCAGGCCTCACACAGCAGGTTCGGCTGCTGTGTCTGTGCCAGCCAGCAGCTCACTGGCATCTCCCAGTGCCAGGCTCCCTGCATCCCTCCCGCATCCCGGGATGCCCCGACCCCACCAGGAGCTGGGACAAGGCACTGTCACAGCGCCATCGCAGGGCACCAGGACTGGGACAACTGGGACAACTGGGCGATGAGCTGGAGGAACAGGTGTGGAGATGAAGCCTCGTGCTGGGAACAAGAACTTTGGGAAAGGCAGAGTCCGGGAATGGGGGAAGGCATCCACGCTGCCATGGGGAGATGCTCCCAGGAGCTTTGCGATGGGAGAAAAGAGAGTCACAGCTTATGTCTGGTCCTGGTACGTTACACTGAGTGTGCTTGGCAAGCTTTTGGTAGCGGGTGGCTTCTGGGAGAAGCTGCTGGAAGTTTTCCCCGTATCTGATGGAGCCAATTCCAGGCGGCTCCATCCGGACTCCCCCCACGGAACCAGCCGTGGTACAGTCCTGCCCCCCGCGCCGGCTCTGCGTGGTACGGCCCAGACTGCGCCCCCCGCCGGGCAGCAGTGGTGTGCTCCCTCCTCCCCCCGCCCGCGGCGGTGGTGCGCTCCGCGCGTGCGCAGTGCCGCGGCCGGCGCTCAGCTGGGCAGTGTTTACAGCCCGAGCGCGCCGGCCTCGGCTGAGCCGAGCCGAGCGAAACCGAGCCGAGCCGAGCCGAAACGAACGGAGCCAAGGCGAACCGAAACGGGCCGAGCCGAACGGAGCCGAGCCGAGCCGAGCGGGGCCGAACGGAGCCGAGCCATCCGTTGAGGTACCGCTTTTGTCCTAAATCACTGAACAGCCTCCCCTTTACTGCTCGCAGGGCTGTGTCGGGGCAGGGGTTGCCCTGGAGATGTGCTGAGGGCGGTTCTGTGCCCTGTGCATTGTTCTGAGCCCTGCCCCGAGCGTCGGGCGGTGTCGGTGTGCCCGGGCAGGAGCCGCTCCAGCCCCAGCGTTTTGTTCCAGGCGTCGGGCTGGGCGCTCGGTTTGTGTTCTGCTTTGTTTTTCTCAAAAGGGGAAGATGGCAACGAGGAGGTGTTTCAACACGCAAAGCCACCTTTGATGTCTCTGGTTGTGGGCAGCGGTCCGGATTTCTGCCTGTGGACTTTGTCCCTGCTCAGAATTTGGGGAAATCTCTGTTTTGCCTGAGGGAGGGAAGCGAGGGAACTGCCCCCGTGGTTTGCTGCGGAGGGAGAGAGTTTTGTTTTGAAAGGTTTAATAAAAATAAACCCTGCTTGGTTCCCGTTTGCCACCGAGTTAAGCAAATGCGTGGAATCGCACGAAGAGAGGAGTTTGAATGCCAGAGTTTTTAGTTCTGCCTACAAAACATGCATTTTCCTTCCATGCAGAACATGCATGGAGGTGAGTTAATGTCCAGTGAAAGTGGTGATTTCAGAAGTGACTGACACCTGTCACAGCTCGGGTATTCCTCGATCCCACTATGAAAATGTCTCAGCCAGCTGTGTTTGTTGTTGTTTTCCATGGTGTGGAACATGGAAGAGCCCTTGTTGTCCATGGAGCTGAGCTAAAACCAGGTCAGACCAGTTGTCCCAGTGGGGCTTGCGTACATCAGCAGGAATTTGCTGGGGATCCAAAGTGGAGCACTGTTAAAGGCACAATTTCCTATTCGTGCTTCAAATCTATAAATGTAGATTTTAATTTTTTTTTTGTTTTTAATAGCAAAAAGAGTGAAAGAAGGAAGCCTAAGAGAGAAAATATATAAAAGAAAGCCAAGGAAATCAAAGATCCTTGGTGAAAAGAGTATTTTAATGTGGATTGTTAAATAAAAGACCAGAGATACAGGCAGTGCTATGTTGCAAATGCAATGAGGTTTTTTGTGTGCAAGAGGAGGGGAGGAAAAATAATTGGTAGATTAACCCACCTGATCTTTCAACCTGACGTGTTCCCACTGTGAAGTAATAAAACACAATCATTTTTTGTAGAGAAAATGAAGGAGTAACTGTAGAAAGTGGAGTGGTGGTGTTTTATTTCCAGTGTTATTAATGGCCTTGAACTGGATTGATGTGTTTGAGACATGAATGGATTAAGAACTGGCTCGAGTTCCCTGCCAAAGTATATCGTGTTTTGTGTGCCTCTACAGGTAATCAGAACGGTGTGTTATTTGAACAACTGTGAAATCTCCTTGGGGTCCTGTAGCTTTGCTTTGTTTCCTGAGAAAATGAAAGCGTATGATTTGCTCTGGCTGAATGTAACAAATAAACCCCAACAATTTCGCTGTAGGCAGATCTTCTGATCCCAGGAATGAACTCCAAAGCTGCTGCTTCCTGGTTATTACTGTGAGCAGGGAAAGGCATTGTAAATAAACACATCTTAAAAATCATGCTGTGCTTTCTAGATGGGATTTTTTTTTCCTGTAAGATACAAGAAAGGGAGAAGAAGCCAGGTTAATTTTGAGTGGATTTGTTCCCCTCTACGTTTTCCTTTAAAACCTGTAGGCTGCAGTGGGAATTCTCTCTGGAGCTGCTGTCTGTGTCATTAAGTGCTTTACTAATGGTGGTGGCTCAGGCTCTGGAGATGAGCTGTGTGAAAGTGCATTTGCTAAAGTGCATTTGCCAAAGTAAGCAAGGTTGACAGGTCAGAGTTTTGTTGGGTGTTTTGAACCTCTGTGCAATCAACATCCTGATGCACGTTCAAAGGAAATACAGTTTGAGATTTTTCTGGATTTTCTGCCTGTGTCTTAGTCTCTTCAGTTGCCACTGGTGCTGTTAGGGGTGCTAAGTCTGTGTGAGACAGGAGCTCTGACAGACAGCCCAAACTTGCCGTGTTGTTTGGGCTTGCAGTCAAAAATGACCCCTAAGGGCAGGAGCTGGAATAATCCTTTATATAAAAGGGTTCAGCTGATGTGCTGGTAAAACGATGGGAGGGTTTGAAGACAGGCCTTGCACATTGAAATTGGCTATTGTGATTTTTTTTTTTCCCCCCCACTGGTGTCAGGTACTGGATGCTAGATCTGCTGCGTTTTGTTCTCCATTGTTGGGATGGTGGACAGGAGCGCTGGGGTGAGGTTTTTCTGGAGCTTGTGGCCCTTGGAGTCTCTCTCAAAGTACCCCATGTACAGCAGCATAATTTAGTGTTGGGGTGCATGTTCTGTACCTCACCTTGCTTTGTTGCTATTTCACTTTCAGTGTTTATAGGAGGCTGCTGAAGATGGGAGGCGCGGTGAGCGCGGGAGAAGATAACGATGAATTAATTGATAACCTGAAGGAGGCCCAGTACATCAGGACAGAGCTGGTGGAACAGGCATTCCGAGCCATTGATCGGGCAGATTACTACCTGGAAGAGTTCAAAGACAATGCCTACAAGGACTTGGCGTGGAAGCATGGGAATATTCATCTCTCAGCTCCGTGCATTTACTCAGAGGTGATGGAAGCTTTGGACCTGCAACCAGGCCTGTCGTTTCTGAACCTTGGCAGTGGCACTGGTTATCTGAGTTCCATGGTTGGACTCATCCTGGGTAAATACCTCTTTCAGTCATGTTAACTGTTTGTGTTAGAGCTTTGAAAACAGGTTTTGAAAACAGGGATGAGGCATTCCTCCACTAATGGAGCTAAAAAGGTAGCTGGGAAAGTAAAGAGTGCATTAATCCAGCTCAGCAATTTATCAGGATTCTCACAGCCTTCTCTCTGGAACTGGATGAGATCCAGATTTCTGTGGTAGATCAGAACAGGCAGCAATGTAGTTCCAGAGGTGGCTGTGGTGGACTCCTATGGGTCTGGACACAAATCTGCGTTTGTTTTCCCTTAAGCAAGACCCCAGGTCAGGATCAGGAGTACAGAGTTGAAACTGGGACTGAGCCAGTTCACAAAAACCTGTGACTATACCTGCTGCATGCCTGGTTTGTGTTCACAGTCCTGTCTGGACTGAGACATGTTTGAGATCCACTTTTGACTCTTAACTCCCCAACACACAGATGGGAATATTCTCTGGAAAATACTTCAGTGCAACAAAACTGATTTTGTGACCACATCTACAGTGGCACAAAGCAAATAATCCAAGTTTAATTGGACAATTTAAATTCCCCCTGCAGTGTTTCAGTAAGAGTTGTGCTGCCAGAATAGATAGCAAGTGGCTATAGGGTACTTACTTAAATTTTGGGGAAGTGTCCAGAACTTTAACTGCTGGGATGTTTATTCTCAGGGTAAAATCTCATTTCTCATTTGTGATTTTCTCCTAGGTTTGTTGACAGTACTTAGAATACCAATATGTAACTCCAGGGCTTTTATATTCTTTTTGCAAAAGTTACCCTGTCAGTTCTGGATAAAACTCATGAGTGCTGAACAACTTCAGAATTTTCCAGTTTGCTTTTGCTGTTAATTGAGGTACAGTGTGTGATGACTGTTCCTGATTATTGCAGAGATTTTTTAGCATATCAGCAAGGGGATATAAAAATAGCACGGATGTGCTAAAACAAGCAGGCCATTGGGATTTTTTTTCCAGGTGGTCACTTTCACAATGGCATTAGTGTTTCCCTCCTATAGAGAAGTTTCCTCCATAGTTAAGAGCAAATGATTCAGAATCAATTGTGCACGAAAGGCTCATTTGCTGCCAGAAATTGCAGGTATAGGGTTGGAAATCCCATTGTAGCAGTGAGAGAGCTGACCCTACACAAACACCGCCTCTGACACTCATGGAACAACCTGCTGGAGGAAGGAACCCAAAGTATATTGATCCTGCTGGATTTTCTGTTGTTGCTGTTGCCATTCCCTGGTGTTCTGCACTTGCAGGTCCTTTTGGGGTTAACCACGGTGTGGAGCTTCACTCTGACGTGATCGAGTACGCGAAGCAGAAATTGGACTTCTTCATTAAAACGAGCGACAGCTTCGACAAGTAAGAATGCAAAATGCCTGTTGGGATTAATTTTGTGCTTTTGGCTTTACTCAGGGCAGTTCTTGCTCCCATGTGGCCCCTCTGGATTCAGGGTAATCTGAGGATTCAGGCTCCTTAGGCTTGCTGAGCTGCAGTGTGTGACCTTCGAAGCCCGTGTGTGTCGTTGGGGGGTGGTTCAGAAATGTTTGCAGTGTTTTTAATAGCAGTGCTGATGTTGCAGGGCTTAGAGGGAGCTGAGGAAGGTTTGTTTATTTTTAAATGCACTTGCAGTAGCAGCTTAAAACTTGGGAGTAACAATACTTGGTTGTGCTTGTGATCTGGGAGCCTGCATGGTGATGAAATTATGAACTGGTTTTTTGTGATGGCCTAATACGTTTCATCTGAGAAGAAGGAAAAATGGCATTTTAAAATATGAAGGTAGTTTTATGATGATTAAGTTGGTACTAAAACTGCCTGGAATTTGATTTATGTTCTTCCTTAGACCCTCCATTCTGCTGCTGTCACAAGTAATAACTTCCCAGCTAGATAACCATTGCCAATTGTAACCTCAGCAATAAAAGTTGTGGCTGTCACATTTTTGGATCTGTTTCACAGTTTCTTCAAATAGGGAAGCAAAGCATCTGTGAATACCTGATATCCTCCTCTCGTGGGAGGAAGAAAATTAAAATCATGACATGCAAGATTTTAGGCTACTCAGCCTTTTGCTGTTCCTGCTGCCCTGGGAAGCTGCTGAGGAGGGGGTTGTATTTTCTGCATGTTGGCAGAAGACTGAAAGTTTCTGGCATGGATGGTGCTCAACAGGGCGTTTTTTCAGTCACATTGCTATTGTTTGAGGAGATGTTTTAAGGAAGACTTTCTTCTGTCTCCAGACAAATATAGCTATGGAGCAAAAACAAGCTGAATTCAGAAATCAATATGCCTGGGAAATTTGCTTTGCTGAGTGATGTCTGCTGGGGTGTGCTCCTGGAACAGCCTGTGCAGGAAGTGTTCTCTGGCTGCTCTCAATGTCCAGCACACTTTGCAAACCCAGAAAGCTCCAGGAGGCGTTTAGGAATAAATAGGTGCTATGTTGAGCTGCCACTCAAGATACCAGTAAAAGAATGGATGTGTTGAACAACTTCTACCAGAATCAGCCTTTAAACATAGGGCTTAAAACTTAGGGAGTTTTGGAGCTTGTAAGAAAACCAGAGGCATCAGAGAATCACTCGTTTTTCTTTTAAACTGAGTCAGAAATACTGTAGGCAAAAAGTCTTTTTTTATGCAAGGTGAAACCACAGTTCTTTTGAAGCTGATGGCAAAACTTCCATTGGTTTCAGCACACCTTACTTCTGTAGCATCAGGTGGTAATTCCCCACACCTGAAAACCAGTTAAAAGCTTTTGAAAATGCAAAAATAAACCCAGGTGCAGTCCTTAAAAGACTTTGACATTTGGGATCTCAGG
Organism: Phylloscopus collybita; assembly: GCA_027886175.1. NCBI lineage: Eukaryota > Metazoa > Chordata > Aves > Passeriformes > Phylloscopidae > Phylloscopus > Phylloscopus collybita. Next base: position 6,466,488 of record JAJNNQ010000027.1, on the reverse strand, counting down.
TCTAATATTTGTATTTGCATATTACAACTGAGTCAGCATCAGGTGACTAAAAATAGCTTGTTCTGAAGAGGTACCTGCTGCTCAAGTATGAAATTATGCATCCTTGTCCTTTGGAGATTTTAATCCATGACTTCTGACCTCATTGTGCTGTGGTTTTGAGATTTCTAGCTGCACTCTGTTACAATAATGTCTTGAATAGGTGGGCTTTGGAGGAGAAATCCTGTAAAACTGTGGGGTTTTTTCAAGGGTTTTTCATAGTTCAAATTTTGCAGAGTTGTGAAAATAATTTATTCTATAAATTGTTATATTCTTGTCTAATACAGGTCTTTTTCACTTTCAGGTTTGAATTTTGTGAGCCATCCTTTGTCATAGGCAATTGTTTAGAGATTTCTCCAGACTGCACTCAGTATGACCGTGTTTACTGTGGTGCTGGAGTCCAGAAGGAGCATGAGGACTACATGAAGAACCTGTTGAAAGTTGGGGGAATTCTTGTCATGCCTCTAGAAGAGAAGGTTGAGTGCCCTTTTACTTCTATTTCAGTTATTCTTAATTCTGATCTTGGTTTAGTCAGTAGCTGTTCCTTTATCTTGCCCTTGTAGCAGGCTGAAGAGAGGATTGAGTGCACTGGTTTTCACTATGACTGAAAACTGAACTCTGCACATTCCTAATATTTAAGAAATTTGTAGTTCTGCAGCCTTCCATATATTGCAGTCTGTTGTTAATTGCAATTTTACTTCCACACTGCAGAAAATGTGAGCAAAGTTTTGTTTAATTTTGTGATTTAGTGTTGTGCTTAATGGCAAAACACAACTTTTTGCACCCTGACTGGCCCTTGAGAGAGTGTGCAGGATGTCTCTATTTACAAGTGTCAGTGGATTCTTTTTAATAAAAAGTGGGTTAAATGCCTGACCTTTTACCTCTGTCAGGGAACGTGAGAGGAGCAGGGTGCAGGGTTTCTTCCCAGTACGAGCCTGTGCAGTGGGTTGGGGTAGGAGATTTGATCTGCAGACCTTCTCAGGAGCACGTGTTTGTGGTGACTCAGGAGTTTTCCCAGAGGTCAGACACAGCTGCTCTGGTTCCAGCCTGGAAGAAGATCTGGGCAAGCAGAGTGACCCAAATTACCAGTGCCCATGCTCTGTTGCAATTAATGAAGTCACTTGGGGCTAATCCTGCAAGGACTCCCAGTTTTTTTTCAAACAGCCAATGTTGTTTCTTCATATCTTGTTTTACTGCTGCAGCTTCCAGTACTTCAACTTGTCCAGGCAGAAAAGTCACTTGTTCATTTTTTTGTTCAAAAATCTCACTGTAGTTCCCACAATGGATAATAATCTCCTTGTTTTGCTTCAGTTGACTAAGATAACTCGGACTGGTCCTTCTGCCTGGGAGACAAAGAAGATTCTTGCTGTTTCCTTTGCTCCTTTGATTCAGCCAAACCACACAGATTCAGGAAAATCAAGGCTCGTTCACTTGCGTGAGTACAGACATTCCTGAGCACTGGGGAGTTCCTCCTGCTGCTTGGCTGTGAGCTGCAACATCCCTGGGAATCCTTTCAAGGAAAATGACACAAGTCCTTCCTTTTTTTTGAACAGTTTTCTGTCTTCTGCAAGCATTGGAGTTGAATGAAATAGATTCTAAATCACAGACTCACAGAATGGCCTGGGTTGGAAGGGATCTTAAAGATTATCTGATTCCAGTATCCCTGCTCTGGACAGGGACACCTTCCACTGGGCCTCGTTCTAAACACAAATGATTTCTTGTGAGGTGGTACCTGAACTTTGCAGGCTGTTCTGTCCTCGTTTTTGCACATTCTGTTCCAGTCCTGAATAATTGAATCCTGTCAGGGTTCTCAGGCACTGTGCCACAAGGAAAGGAAAATACACAAGCAGTACCTGTGAACAAATGTTGTGTCTACCCAAAGATTCTCACCCCCAGCAATCCAGAATTATCCTGAACCTGGAATGCTTGAGGGATAAGTTATGCAGTTCTTGGTTAGCTGTTTGAAATGCAGCTCGTATCAGTGGCCCCAATCTTTAGATTAAGATTTCAGTGTCAAGAGGCCTCTTTAAGAACACATGAAGACAGAGGTACTTTCATAAAGAGATTAGTCAGGCTTTGGTCTTAACCTGGAAAGGTGTCTGCATGACAGAGAAGAGCTCAGCAAACAGTCCACAGCATGCTAGAAAATCCAGCAAGTGCATGTTTCAGCATGTTCTCACTTTGTAGTGAGACCTGCACATAAATTACATGTAGTTATTTTCTGCTTCTTTCATTCAGGTCCCAGGAAAGCTCACTTGTTGACAAAGGACAGGGACTGTTTGTGTCAGTTTTAATTCATTTTAGTTCTTGGGTCTGTGTGCATCTGTACATTTTTTTTAAATTTTTGCTGCATTTCTAGGCTGGTAGCAAGTAAGTGCAGAAGACAGAATAGTCTTCCAGGCCATTAATGTGGGAGGCATTTTAATGCAGCAACTTACTGTAATGTTTCTATAATTACTTCTACAAAATGGTTCCCAGCCTGTCTTCACCCACTAAGTCTGAAGCAGTTTTTGAAGAGCAGAAATAGTGCTTGTGTTTTATAAGGCAGAACTTGGTAAAGCTGAAGGAACCTTATAACAGAAAAATCATTTTATGGAAGAGTTAAACAGACTTCAGGTCTAGTTATGTACCACAGGAAAATACCTTACTCTAAGCCATTAAACAGTCACAGCTCCCATCACTACGTCTGCATTCATACAATCTTTAAGATGTGCGTCGTAGAATAATTGAGAACTTGAAATCAAGGCAGGGAATTTTTTTAATGAGAGAAACGCACAATTAAATTCTGTTTGGGAAGTTGCAACACGGTTTATCCGTCTTGACAGGAGCTGAATAGAGCTGTTTGTGTAAACCCAGCAGGGAATTCAAATGGCCTGATTTAATCTGAGCAAACAGAACTTTTCCTTGGGAGGACTGGTGGGGGAATTTCTCCGTCTCTGCTCACGGCTTTCGTTTGGTTGCAGCCCCCGTGGCCGTTCGCAGCCTGCAGGACCTGGCTCGCATCGCCATCCGAGGCACCATCAAGAAGATCATCCATCAGGAGGCTCTGAGCAGAGCTGGGAACGGGCTGAAGAACCCGCCCAGGTTCAAGCGGAGGCGGGTGCGGCGCCGGCGCATGGAAACCATCGTGTTCCTGGACAAGGAGGTGTTCGCCAGCCGCATCTCCAGCCCCTCGGACGACAACAACAACAGCGAGGACATGGAGGACGAGCGGCCGGAGGAGGAGGAAACCAAACCCTCTGAACTAAAGCCAGACCCTCCCGTGAACTTTTTGAGAGAAAAGGTCCTGAGCCTGCCTTTGCCCGACCCCTTGAAGTATTACTTGCTTTATTACAGGGAAAAGTAGTTTTCCTTCTCCTAGGAAGTGGGAAGTAGGCAGAGAATAAAGTATTCCTTAGGGCTTGACAAACGTGTCCCACTTGCTTGCCTGCGAATGTGACACCCGAGGCAGTAGGCTGGCTGGGGAATGTGGCTGCTGTAAACTTTGACATTATAGCTTTTTTGAGTTCCTTCTTTCTTCTCACTTGTGTGCTATAGTTTTTATCCTACAGCAGGGATTCCTTAGGAAGCAAGTTGGTGAAGTGCTCAGCTGCTTATGGAAAGGAGGATTTAATTCCCTCAAAAACTAACTGCAGGAGATACTCCTAAAAATCTCATGGCTGCTCTAGTTAATATCAGTTGGGAAAAACTCCTAAGCAGTTCCCCAAAGACCTTTCCTGTCCATGCTTTCTCCGCTAAACCTGCCATGTATTTGCCATGGTGTGTGTTTAATGGAGGATGAAGATTATTAGTTAAAACCTGACCTGGCAAATCGTGTTTCTTCCAGTAATCTGAAAAGCACAACTTCTACAGAAAGGAAAGAATTTTTGGCATTACCCTTGTGGCATCCAGGTTTTGAATGAGAAGGAAAGCATCAGCTCCCCTTTGGTTGGTCTGTTTTTCTTGTAAATTATATATAAGTTTTCAGTAAAAAGTGTTCTATAAAATATTGATGGGAAACACCTTCTTCTAGAGAACAAGTTGCTGGGTTTTTGTGTTTCTTTTTAAAGCGATGGAGGCAAGGGAGGAATTGCAAAGCTGTTTGACAGGATGCAAGGGTAGTCAGGGATGGGACTGTTACCTCTGGAAATGTTTACAGAGTAATTCTCAGTTGGGAAGAGGGTGGAGAAGAGCTTCAGAGCAGTGAGTTTGTGCAAGCTGAAAGCAGTGTCTGTGGGTTTTGCTGTTGTGTGAGATCAGTCAGGTTGTCTGGGCTGAGCAGAGTGAGGTACAGAGCACCAGCCTGAGCAGTAAACCAGCCAGACAGAGTTTTGTGGAGGGTCTGCAGAACCTGAGAGCAGTCTAGAGAGCCAAACTGCTGCAGTTTTCAGGTGTTCCTGTGTGTGTGCTCCTGCTCTGGCAAGGTGGCCAGAATACAACTTTTTCACAAGTGTTCCACAGTGGAGTGAAGCTGCTCAGCTGGGTAGGTGATTGTATTCCTGCAGCAATGAGGTAGGAATTTTAACATGACCATACGGAAGGACTTGCCAGTCTGCAGTTCTGTGGATGTGAGCTGTAATTTTTATTTCCAAATCTCTCTGTCATGGTGATGGAAGGAGATGCCATTTGATCATAAGATCTCAGAATGGTTTGGGTTGGAAGGGACCTTAAAGACCATCTTGTTCCAGCCCCCTACCATGGGCAGGGACACCTTCCACTAGGCCAGGTTGCTCCCAACCCCATCCAGCCCGGCCTTGAGCAGTTCCAGGAATGGGGAGTCCACAGTGTCTGTGGATGATAAAATACTGTGTTTAGAAGAGGTTTACTTGGTTCAGCCTGTTTGGAAAATGTGCCTAAACTGGTAAAGGCTGGAAAAAAATCCTGGAGTTTGTGTTGATGTGAAACAGTCCTGAAGCTGGGGGGCATGGAAAGCTCTCTCTCAGCAGGTAATGAAGCTGTGTTAAGGCATTGCCCCATCAGAAGCACTTAAATTGGTATCACTTTGATATCTTTTTTTTTTTTTTTTTTTTTTTAATGTGTGCTGTCTCCTCATTTTCTGAGGAGGAATGAGTGAAGACTGTATTGCCAAATGGTCCTGAGTTGCACGACTTGCTTCATGAAGAATAGTTTCAAAGTTCTGTGTGGCTTTGAAAATAAATGAGTAACTTGTATGTCTAAGCCTGAAGTGGAGAACTGTTCCTTGCTTAACAGGATTTTTGTGTCTCTGTGGGAATATTGTCTGATAATCCTGTATCATGTGTCTGCTGGCACATAGCACAGTCATAGGCTGGGTTTTGCCTCTGGTTTCCTGTCTCCACTTCTGGTCTCAGTGGTGCCCCAAGTTATCTTGTTCCCCTGGGTTTTGATTTCTTTGCAGTGGGGCAGTTCTGTGGGCACTGAGCTGATGGTTTCCTGTAAAGGTGCACATCCCCACCGTTGGATTCTGGCAACTCCCATGTATTTCGTTCTACAAATGCAGTTCCTGAATGTGGTGGTAAATAGAGGGTTAATAGAATCTATGTGTAATTATTCTCAGTGCTTCCCTACAGGCTGTGGCCTCTTATTTGCTGGAAAATTCTGCTTAATGGGTGTCATGCCAGGTATGTGCCTTTCTGGATTGTGGCACAATTTCAACGCCCCTCCATAGTCTAGGGTGCCTCCTGCTTTTGGCTACCAGGTCATCCTTCAGTTTAATCACAACACTTTTAAAGAAATTCCTTTAAAAATGACATTAAACTTTGGGTTCCTGTTAGTAAGCCTTGCAGAGATTCTGTTAAAGCTGACCATTTGAGGGAGGATTATCTTTCATTTATCCCTTGTTTGGTTTTTATCCCCATCCCAGCCCCAGCTGTAAAAGGTATTTTATCAGATTTTTCACCAGATTTGCCTTTTTATTACATTTGCTAGATTTTTGTAGCTTTCTATAAGATGCATAAATACTGCTATTTTTTCCTGGATAAGGTTGAATAAATAAATATATATATATATACAGGAAATTTATGTTCTAAGTTGTCAAAATGTCCCCTTGTCCAAAAAAACTCCACAGATCTAAACAGATAGAAATTCTATGTATAATATAACTGTGAAATAGTATTGCTTATAGCCTGTAAATAAAGGGGAATTGTAAATACATTTTCCCTGTGCACAAGCACTTGCACTGTAGTTTTGTAGGCATTTCTAACAGAAGGATTGAGGCAGAGCTGGATTTGTATGGATCTGTGAGCTGTCCAGGAATTGTACCTGCTTTGTTTCCTTTTGTGCTCTCAGTAGTTGTTCACTTTTTTTCCTTTGTGACTCCTTTTAGGTTTCAACCCTGCAGCAAATTGGCAAAAAGAACTGAACTTCGAGCTGCTTTAGTCATGAGTGTGCAAGCTGAAAAATCTCTGTATATAAACTAGAGTTCAGTTGGCCTGAGGCATGCAGAAGTGTTATGCAATTTAAACTTTATTAATAAGTGTTTCTGTATCAATAAATTCAGTAAAGACTTTTTAGCCTTCTTAACATGGCTTTGCAACATGTTGTGATTAGAATACTTTGTAGGTGAATGCTTATTTCCATAATTGGAGGTAAAGACACAAAAACAGCAGAAAAAAAAGCTTAACAAGATGGTGCAGGTGCATAGTTTCAGATGAACTCCTCAGAATGTGATCTCTTAGATCTGCCCAGATGATGAGTTCCAAACCTTGAGGTAATGCAGTTTTGCAGGATGAATTTTGGGACCAGCACACACAGGACTGATCTAGATTTAATGTGTCAGAGTGGTTAAAGAGTGAACGTAGTTCCCTGGCTGTTTGACCTGTAAACAACTGATGTCAGAAGGTGATTTCATCCATTTCTGTACTTCAAGGAGTTGCTTAAACCAAAGGTGTCAGGAGTTTGTTCTGTGCATTCTGAACTGCAGCTCCCCTCGTGTCCCCCGGGCTCTGTCTGAGTGTTTAATTAACGCGGAGTTTTAAGAGCGGGTGTTCGAGGCTTTCATTTCTCCAGTATTGAGAACAATATTTTGGTTTCAGCTGTGGTAGGAATCCGATCATAATAGCAAATACAGCTGCTGCTAATTAAATGAGTCTGTTAACCTTTATTCCATAGGATAATTGCCTGTCTGTGTGTTTCTTCCTGTCATCTGTGTGTATGATAAATGTCCTTTTCCCAGCTGTAACAGGCGATTAGTTCAATGTTAATGTTTGCCTTCACGTGAGGCGTGCTGAAAGAAAATCCTTTTCTGCTCTGGAAAGCCCTGGATGTGTCATGCAAATGGTATCGAGGAAATTAAATTTGTCAGATGATGTTTATGTTCACTTCACTGTAAAACATGGAACATCACAGTTCCCTGGGGTGTAGAGAGGGGGCAGGTTCCCTGAGAGAAATCTTTCTGCTGAAGAAAAAGAGACAGAAGGGAGAGTTAAAAATTAAAAAATAAAAGGTGAAGGGAAAAAAACCCAAACACCTGAGGGAACCCCCTCAACTTTCTTGCTTTCTTTATGTGTGAAAAGCCTGTGTAGCAGAGGCTGGAAATGCTGGAGCATGGGACACAAGGGTTGAGATCATTCCTGGTGTTCAGGAGATAAGTTTTTTGTTCTTGCTTAGAGATGCACACTCCTTTTTAAAGAATTTGTCATTCTGTGGAATTTGTGAAAAATGACACAAATTAATGTGAGAGTAAGGGGCCTGGGACTGCTGATGTTCCTTAGCCCCCAGCTACAGCCCGTTTATCATGAGGAGAGATGAGCAAGGCAGGAGAGATGTGAAGATCTGCTTTCTCAGAAAACGTGTGAGTTGCAGAATTTGCCACCTTGGACTGAAATGATCCCCCGTGCTCTGTTAAATCTGACTTGGCTCCAGATCCCATTCCAACAAATCAGTGGGCAAATACCCCTCAATCCACCCTGAAGCTGCTCCCCCACAGCACAAGTCGGACTCTCAAAGGCAATTCCCCAGACAGGACTCATCCCAGAGAAATGGGACTGAGCCCTGGCCCAGCTCTTTTTGCAATACAAATAAAAAGGGATTTTTTTGTTGTTGTTGCAGAGGCTTGGTTTAGAGCTCAGAATTGGTGCAGAAAGCAAAAGCCTCACATTTGCAACGTTGCCAGATGTGTCAGGGGAAAGAAACGGTGTCTCCGAAATAACTGATGCATGGTTTGGAGACAGCATTTTTGCTTATTTTCCCAGCTGAACAGCTCCTACCAGCTGTGCTGCCCTGTCCTAGCAGAGTCCAGCGTGCTTTGGAAGGAGCTGATGTGGGGAGGGAGCAGTGAGGCTGAAGGACACAGAACTTGAGTCAGGAAGATTTTCACGTACCGCGCGTTGCCTTCTGCACACGGAGGGCGTGCTTCTAATGCACTTAATGCCTCAGTGCAAATGAAACCTGTCCTGTTCACCAGAGCAGTCTGATTTCAGCTGCCAGCTGTTGTATGAAGGCTGAGGATGATAATTTGGCTTTTTACAACCTGTTTGTGTGAGGAGGGTTGGCCTGGGTTGGGTTGGGTGGCCGCTAGAGGACACTCTGCCCAAAACCATGAGTTCAGTGAACTTGTATTTCCAAGTGATGGCAGGGCAAACAAACAGCTGATTGCCTCAGGGCTAAGTGCAGAAAGCTTGCACTACAAATCTCTTTTATAGCTGGACGAAAGAATATATGTTTTACCTTCCATGGCATGAAATTTTAGGTGAAACCCCAAACCCAGTGTTCTCCCCAAACACTCAAGTGGCAGAGAATCTGAACCAGGAAGGTTTAAATGTCACTCTTGTCTTCTTTGCCACATTAATTATTTCGTAGTGTCCAGTAAAAAGCATATGTACAGGCTGATGGGAAGCTTTCATTTTATCTGCCAGGTTATGTGGGATGGTGCTGTGCTGGAAATTCCTCAAGTACCTTTATAGCCTCATGTGTGTTAATGCCCAACTCGTGCCCAACTCATACACTTAGGATCGTGTCTAGTAATAGCTTGAAACCTAAAGATAAGCTGGTTTCACTGTTGCTTCTTTATAAAGGTGATTAATTCAACTGGAAACAAATCCTGCCTTCTGCTTCTCAATTTTATCATCCAGTGGGGAGAATCAAATGCATTTCCTACAGTTCAAACTCGGTTGATTTAATGTTTTTTTTTCCCTCTTCACCCCTCAGTTGCCTTGAATTTCTCAAAAACCCTGGCATTTTTCCAAATGACATCCTTGTTGAAAAAAATCCTACTTGGTCAAAGACCTTTGAAATTAATCAGCTTTTACTCTGCCTGAGAATCTTTACAGATTCCAGGGTGGGGTTTTGTCTTTATTTGCAGGTTATTTATCTCTGCTAGTGATCTTCTTTTAAACTCCCTCATCTCTTACATCCCATGCCCACTCAGTGGTTGGAGGCATATTTTTGCTTGATGTTGTAACTACTTTCAGCCCCTTTCCTGAAAGTCTTACAGCTCAATACATTTGGCTGTTAGATAAGGCTCTCACTTTAGTTTGCAAAATGTGCTAGGGCAAAAATAATTGACATAAAAACCTTGGCCCTGGATCTTTTGCATCCCAGCTCAGCCCTGGAAGCACGGGGTCATTTTTTGGTTGCTGTCCATGGAGGTGCATTGTGCTTTCAGACAGATGCCTGAGGAGAAGGTGAGGAGTTAACTTGGTGCTTAAAAGGAACAGCAAGGCGAAAATGGATCAAAACGAGTTTGTATTTCAGCGCCACAACTCGAGAGGGGTGGGGACAGTGTGATCTCCAGTGATGTGCAGAATGGCAGAGAGGGTGGGCGGTTGGACTGTCAAACTGCCTTAATTTAATTGCAAACACATGCTGATGAGTCCCCTCCTCCTGGACCTCGGGGCTGGGAAACTTTTTTTTTGTCAGCTCCCTGCAGCTCAGATTTGAGGCAAATACGCTCCAGCAAACACCATGCTGATCAAACCTTCAGCTCTCGGAGGCTTTTTTTATTTTCTCCTCCTGCCTGGTTTCTCCTGCTCCTGCCCCAGCCGCTGCCTGTGCTTCAGGACGACAGTGAGATGCATGCATCTGATGTTGGAAACCATCCCCGAGATCCCGCCCCAGACAAACATTCTGTGAGTAACCACTTCGTTTTCCTGCCTTTCTTACCTGCGTGGTCTTTAGAAAGAAGGGAGAAAAAAAAAAAAAAAAAAAAAAAAAAAAAAAAAAAAAAAAAAAAAAAAAAAAAAAAAAAAAGTCAGGGCCAAAGGCATATTTTATCCCCTTTTTTCCCCCCCGCAGAGTTATCTGCCTCAAGAACTGTTTTGTGCTTTTAAAACACGAAACAGAAACTGCTTCTTTTGGCATCAGTTCATTGCTAATGGGACAATCAAGGGAATAGAAAAATTTAATGAGAGTAATTCCAGGGCAAGCACTTAGAAGACAGTTTTGGGGAATCAAAGGTCAAAAATGTTAAACTGATCTTATGGAAAGGAGCACAGTTTGCATTTTAGAAGGGTTTGTATATGGGTGTAGGGGAGAGAGGAAATAGAGCAGCTCAGGCTTTTGTCTCCAGTGACAAGAACACTTTCCTTATATATACAACACCATTTCAGTACTGAATTGTTAAGTACTGGTTTTCCACTTTCTACTTGAACTGTTCCAACCAAAGTTAAGGCTTATTTGGAAAGTAACAACTGTGGTAACTCACAGATTCCTTGAGAAATAAGATGAGGGAGCTGATGGCTGAGTCCATTCAAACAGGAAACGTGGAAGAAAAGGACATGCAGTGCTTGGAGACTCCTAAAGAGCTCTTACTGATAGGTGCAGAAGAGCACTTCCCTGTGATTCTAAACTGATCCTGAATTTAAAGGTGGCTTTAAGATGCAGTGACATATGACAAAGTATTTCCCTTCATGCTACTCCTATTTGATCCCTTGTCTTGGATGACCCTTTTTTTGTAAGTAGTTGTCAAAAATGAATCTTCATACTCATCCTCCTTAAACTGCTGCCAGTTGCAAAACTTTTCCAACATGAGTTTGAGCAGCTTTTCCCTTTGCTTGCCACAAACTCAATTTTATCTCAGCTGGCACTTCCAAACCAGCATTTCTCCCATGAGCACCTCACTAATTCTGCTAATGCACTTTCTCTGCTGGCAGCCAGAGGAACATGCTGTGGGCAGGATGCTGGCATTGGACTGCTGCCATCCAGGTCTGCTTTGGTGGGGTTCTTGCATTGGTGACCCAAAGGATAAGATCTACATTTGCTGCAGCTGCCAAAGCTTTCCCACAGCTGGGCTGGTGCTGGAATGATTATTTCAGTGTGACCCTGCTCAGTACTTGCTCCCTGGGCACTGCTTATGTGCTCTTGCAGCATCTGACTTCTCACACTCTCACCAACCTTTTTCTCCCCCTTATGCCCCTACATCTTGAAATATGAAAATATTTTAAATACCCTGACATTGATTTTAGCAAAGTAACTTGCTCCTCCTTGTTTAAACCTAGATTTTATTGAGGGAAAGGTTTGCTCCATTGGCTGAACTGAGGTATTTCTGACATCATTGAAGCTTAATTACTGTTCTCTGTTTGAGATGAGGCAATGTTTGCTGTCACAGTGGAGCCTGAGTGTGTTTCTGCTAGAGATCCTTCGAGTGCAGAGGGAGGGAAGTTTACTGTGTCACCAACTCTGTCTCAGTTCTGGAATGGTGTGGTTCCAGATTCTCTCTGGCAGTAGCACACTTTATTCTCTGCACCACCTTGAATGGGAAGCTGGCTTTTAAAACTTTAGAGAAATAGTATAGGCGTGAGATATAAAAATTGCAGTTTTGCAAAGGAAGATGACTCTTCATGAACCAGCATTTTTTAAGGTGATATATGCCTTTTATCCTCTTTTACTACTGCATAATTATAAGCAAGCATATTGGTGTTCAGAGATCCTCATAGACATAAAGACAGATGAGCCTGGCCAGTGCTCTTTGTTGGCAGATCATGGGCCTTTGTGTGGCAAGGAAAAATCCTGACTGTCTGGCTATCTTGAAGATCTAATGTGTGCAAATGCATTTCCCAGCCAGCATCCCATTTATATCTGTTATAAATAGCATTTGAATAATTAAACTTTTTTTTTTTTTTTTGAATTGTGGAAGATCAAGGAATGCTTCTTAACCAAGCCCTGACTCCTCCAGCTTTTTTGGTATGTTAGTGTTTCTCCTGGGAGAACCCTTGTGTCAGACTGAACGTTTGGAATTATAGCGAGAATAGTCTTGATCACGGAGTTATTCTGAGCAGAAAATGTGGGATTGGGATATTTTCCACAGTTAATCTTTGGTGTGAACAGGACTGAGTCTGTGACTGCAGCTCCAAACAGCAATCCCAGGCTCCAGCTCGGTTCCCTCGAAGAACAGCTGCAGTTTCCAGATGGAGTTTGCTTTGAAGTTGGGAGTTTGGGACTTTCTGACCTCCGTGACTCCGTGCCACCCTCTCTAAGCATCCTGGAAGAGTGGGGAAGTCTTCTAACTGGCACAGGCTGTGCTTCACCATTGGCAGCTGGCCCCTGGGGCTGCAGCCAGCTTGCAGCACTCGGAGCCGCCCATCGCCTTCTCTGAGCGATGCTGGGGCTGGCATGAAACCAGCCCCAGGATTGATGAGCTGTTACTGGCTCCTCTTGGGTCGCCATTTCCCTCCTCCCATCCCAGTCCCAGCTGGGTACAGCTGAGGATCTGGCCCAAAGTCTGGTTTTAGCAGTGGACTATTTATCTTTGGTAATGGGGTCTGCTCGCTTTATCCCGAGCAGGGAATGGGATGGCAGGAACGACTACACGTGTACAGATAAGCCATAAAAATTCATGGGGTAGAACTGCAAACGTATCTTGGCTGGTGTCTGTTCAATTGGAACACGATTATCCAGATGTGATCTGCTGGTTACTGCTGGGATTCAGGCAGTTCTTCCAGCCAGCAGCCCAAGGAAGGGAACAGCTGTGGAACATACACTCCGAAATTTTCAATAGGTCTTTAACCTCCGCAGCCCTTTGTTCTGCAGTGTGACATTTAAAACAATAAACTTCCAAACGTGTGGGCATGAGGAGAAGAAATCCACGGAAAGAAGTTCCCCTCTGGCTGGCAGCTAATGGATTGCAATCCAATTATCCATGGGTTATTCTTCTTTCTGCATTATGCAGGGCACATAATGAATGAGTGCTGCTGGAGAAACATAGCTGAGGGCACAGGGCAGGATCCGGGATCTGAGCACATCGCTGGCATGAACTGAAGGTGACCCAGTTGTTCACAGACCTGGTTGCTAATTGGGCAGTGTAAGCATGGCCAGCTCGACAAGTTTTTGTTTCCTTTCCTCCTTGTGCTGCTTTTGGTGCCTGCTCAGTTCCTCTCTTCCTCCTGCAGGAGGAAGGCTGGAGTAGGACAGGGTGTAGCTCTCTCTGAGTGAGCACATTTTGAGAAGGGATTTTATACATTTGTTGGGGAGAGGTTTACTGAGCAAATGAGTTCTTGGAAACGCTGCTCCGTTTGTGGTCTCTGTCGTGTGTTTTGGGTTGAAGAAGGGATTACTCATTTCCTCTCTGTGTGATAATCTTATATGCAGCCATTAAATGCACACCCACACATCCTGCATGTGCCAGGTAGAATCTCTGACTTCTTTCACTGTAGTATTTAATCCTTATTAAACCTTCTAGAGGTGACCAAGAACTTTATGTTCTATTTTTAGTAGTCTCTTCATCAGCAGGAAAATGGGAAGGGAAGGTATTTCAAATATATTTTCCTTTTAGAAATATTCCAGCATCTTTTGATGGAAGCATCCTAAGTCTTGTGATTGTAGCTACCTTAGGTGTTTAAAATCCTGCTTTCTCTGAACTTCCCAGTGCTTCAGGGTCTGGTTCCCACTTGAGTATTTGTATTTTTGTTGCCCTCACCACATCCCTCTCCCTGTAGGGATACCAGGACTCTTTCCTGTGCTCTTTAAGGAGAAGTCAGTATTTTTTTGATGAAAGAATGTGTGTGTATTCTGGGTAAAAACTTTAATGATCCTGCTCTTAAAAAAGTGGAAAACTGACACTTAAGCTGAACAAGACCCAATATTAAAGTGTTTATTTTACTTTCTCTGAATCAAGGTCAGAACATACTTCAGGAGGAGGGAAGCTTTTCTTCCTTTGATGTAGGCAGTATCTTGGGTAGATGGTGCAAAGGAATTACGCATTAGCTTAAGAGAGTTATGCTGCCATGAATGCCCAAGAATAGATTCAGCTGCTTTGGGTAGGATCAGACCCTCATCTTCATCCCACTCCTAATAAGTAACAGCTCAAATTATCTAACATTGATGAATTCAGCATCTTTTTATGTAATCTTCCTACTTGAGCGGATGTTCAGGACCAAAACAATGTTTTGGAGGTATTCCTTGTTCCTACCCTTCCTGGAAAGAGCTAAAGAGATGCCAGGTGGTATTTGAAATGATTCCACCAGGAATGAGGCAGCAGCAGATCCCTCCTGCCCTGGCACTGCCTTTCAGGCATAGCATTCCCACCAGCTGACATGGACAGAAAAAGTGAGATCAAACCAGCTTGGTACACTGGCTGCTGGATTGTCATCAAGTTCCTGCCCCAGCTGACGGAGAGGGAGCCCTTTTGAGACTCTGACTCCTGTTTGTGGGAGCTGAAATCTTAAAAAGGAATGCCTGTGGTAATTTCTTAATTAAAATCTAGTGTTCCTGGATCTTCAAAATAAGTGGTGTGGCAGTGCAGCAGGGAGCCCCAGCCTGTTCTGCAGAGTGAGGCTCCCTGCAGCTCCTCGCTCTCCGCTGTTTCAGCCACGATCCCATCGTTCCAGTTCCTTGTATCTCCATGCTCAACATGTTTTCCTTCCTCTTCACTCTTTGAACAATCAAATCTTGATGTCTTAAGCTGGTAAGGCCCAAAATAGCCAGGACTTGGAAAACCCCCAGCCCTGAGCCTCCCCATTGTCTCCTCATCTGCCTGGCAGGGCTGGCAGGGCTCAGCTGTCCATGTAAGGACTTCTGGGATGAAGGCTGTCATTTATTAAAGCCATTCGGGGACTCGTGTGGGACAGGGACATTCCTGAGTTGGGGAGCTGATGACAGTGAGTCTGGAATGCTGCATTTTTTCCATCTCAGCAAGGCGGCTTTTCCTTTCTGCCAGGACTGGGGTGGTTTGGCAGGACTGGAGAACCTGCAGAGCTGGCTCTGATGTTGTGCAGATAAACGTGAGGAACGAGCATCTTTCTGATAAATGTCCTGGCTCTTCTCATACACTGGAAACTTGACTTACAGGATATTTTTAGGATGCGTTTAGGATGTCTTTCACACCCTCCCTTCCTCAGGAAACGGTGGGAGGAACTTCAACATCTTATCTCTGTAGAAGCACCTTTACTCTTGGTGTCATTGTTGGTAGTGATTGTGTGGCTGTCACTTTCTGGGCAGAACCGTCAGCATCCCTGCTGTGCACAGCGTTGGGAACACAAAGGATTCTTCAATGAAACAAACCCAGTAATTTCCATGGAACTGCAGTAAAACGCCTCTTGTAGCTAATTATCTGCTTAGTTAACATAGTAATACACGAGTCTGTGAAAGCCTAAATAGATTAAACAGAAGTGGAAGTTTCTTGTAAAAGCCATTGATTGCTTTATATCCTAATCACTGATAATTATTTAACACAAGGCTTGCAGTTCTGATTGTTCTGACAGCAGCTGAGAGGCTCAGACAGCTTCGAGTGCCATTCTCTAAAGACCCATTTCCCCATCCATGTGCAAATTCTGGCATTCTTTGTAACCTCTGTAAATAATTCCCAAATTCAGAAAAAGTGACTTATTTCCACAGCAATTCCTGGATTATCTACGTATTTCAGGTCACTTTCCTGTCAGAGCATGAGGGTTTGGTGAGATTTTAAACTGAGCCAGTCAAACTGGTGTTGTCCAGAGGCATCTGTGTTGGGTGATGCTGCTCTCCTTGGGAAGGTAGAAGAGGATCCAGAATCCTTTAGCAGCAGCTGTTCCTGGTGGGAAGGTCATTTGTAAACGTGGACTGCCATCCTTAAAATCACGGGGGGGAGTTAAATCACAAGGGATTACTTTTTTCTCCCCATTTTCCAGCTTCCCAGGTGGAAAGAAGCAGGCAGGAGGGAGGGAGGGAGCCCAGCTGCTGGGGCTTGGGGCAGCTGGAAGCGGCTGCCCTGGGAGAGGCTCCGTGGTGGGTCCCCGTAAAAACCACATTTGTTCCTGAAAAGAAGCATAAAATTCCAGAGTGAGTGTCCTGGGAATAGAGAGGAACAAGCATCGTCTCCGTGTGAGAGGAGACAAACTCTGTAGGGAACGTTCTCAATCAAACACATGCAAGCCAGGGAATTCCCAGGGCAGCCCTTCCCTGCCGGCGGTGCCTTAGGCTCAGGCGAGGTCTGGAGTAAAAACGCTAAGGATGAGCCAAACTGTTGGGGTTTTTCTATGGTAAAGAGGGATATGTAGGTTCCTCTGCATGCCCAGGGACATCAACACTGGTACCTTTTAAAGCTGTCTGGGGTAGAGGCAGCAGAATAACCTGGTCCATCCTCCAGGGCAGGATCCACCTACCTAAAACATGTGTGGCTAATGCCTGTCTCACCTGAAAACCACTGGGTGTTTTATGAGCCTTGCTAATTGAGATTTCTTTTTAAAACCCAGAATCTGCAGTTTCAGTCAGTGACTATTTGCCCTTTCTATTTGTAGCAATTTCCTGCCACAGTTACTGTATTTATGGTTAAATAAGCAATTTCAGTTCTTTTCATTGTCATGTTTTCTAGACTTCACATCATTCCCATTGCTTTCTTTTGGATTCTCTCCAGTTATTTCACATCATTTCTAGAAATGAAGTGCTCAGAGAAGAGATGCAGTGTTTCTGTTCCATTTCTGTCTGTGGGGAAAGCTGTTGCCCTTGTGATGGAGAGCAAACCAAAAAGAACATTCCAAAGGACTGAAAGATAGCTGGGGTCCAGAGAATCATCTAAAGGCCTTACCTGGAACAGAAAACAGAAGAAAAATTAAAATATTTAATTAAAATAATGAGTTAAGCTTTATTACATGATCCTTGAGGGTGGTGTAGTTTTAGAAGAGCTGTAGGTCTGTGTTGTTTAAAGGACTGCAGTCGTCTTAGTTCATTAAAATACTCAGAGGCTTTTTGTCCCCACCTGAAGCTGGATTTTACACTTGCTCCCTGCTGCCTTCCCTGAGCATCACCAGCTCCAGCCCTGACCCCTGTGTGTTCCTCCCCTGTATTTTTAATGTTCCGTGGTACCTGGAGCCAGCTGCCTGGACTAATTACAGCCCCCAGGGCAGCGGGGTTGTTGTTTGTGCACTGCAGGGCATAAATCAAGGTTACATTTCTTCACCCTTTTTTCCTGGTCTAGTCTTTCCTCATTTCCTTTTAACGAGGCCATGGAGAAGGGGCAGCAGGCTGTGCTGTCACTGCTGCCAATGTTTAATTGTGTTTGGCTTTGTGGTGGAAAATCCATGAAGGTACCCTCAAATTCACACTGTCAGGGAAGGAGGATATGGAACTCCCTCTGAGAAGAAGGGCAAGAAATGCACATTTGGAGCAATGCAGGCTAAGCCAAACACATCTGAAAATGTCAGAGGTGATCCTTGGGGACTGCAGCTTGCAGTGGACAAACAGAGAAGGTGAATTACAATTAGAAATATTGGGTTTTTTTTAAATATTGTGAAGCTGTGTTTCTTTCTGCCCTCTGATTCTTCTCTGTGCAGTATTTACCACTAAGAGAGGTGAAAGATTTCTTTCTGTATTAGACTTTTGAATCCTTTGGTCGAAGTGGAAAAGTTAAAGGAAAAAAAACACAACAGAAAAAACAACTTCCACTGGCCCACGTGCTGTTGCATCCAGTGATAACAAAGGGGTAACAAGGCAGAGATTTGATATTTCAGTATAATTTAAGTAAAACTGACTTGCATTTTCTGCCTGAAAAGTAAGAAAATTTATTATGAAATTTTTAGCACAGAATGACTACATTTTGCAAGCTTTGTTAAGGTAAAGAAATGTTCCGTCTTGGGGCAACAGTTTTGAACCAAAGTCAGGTGTACATTAGATATTAACAACAAATTTTTTACTCAGGGTGTGGTGAGGTCCTGGCACAGGGTGCCCAGAGAAGCTGTGGCTGCCCCTGGATCCCTGGAAGTGTCCAAGGCCAGGCTGGACAGGGCTTGGAGCAACCTGGGGCAGTGGAAAATATCTCTGCCCATGGCAGGGGGATGGAATGAAATGAACTTTAAAGCCCCTTCCATCTCAAACCAATCTGTGATTTTATGAGTCCATGATCTTAAAGTAAAATCAGCCTCACTCATTGTACAGCCTCCTCCTGTGTACTTGCTCCAAGCTGTTCCAACCCCCTTGGATCCTCACTTTGGGGATCCAAGGGGGTTGGGGTTACCTGCAATGACTGCACCTCTTTCTAATTTGAATTTTATAAATCCCACAGTTCTTGTTGCTGCCTGTCTCAAAACAATTGTTGAATTCGCAGCTATTTGCAGAATCCTTGTTTTAAACTCTGTCTCCAGGAGTGACTTTACCAGCAGAATGGGCGACTCGTGCTTTTTTCCTCTTAAAGCAAACGCCCTCGAAAGGCTGCCTTAAACTGAAAAAATAGCTGTGTATTCCCCAAATGTGATAGATCAAGTGGTGCAGGAGAAAAAAAAAATCCACTTCATTGTGTGCTTTGGACAGAAACTTGCTGCAGTCCCCGTTTGTCAGCCTTTTGTGATCCTTTATAATGCACTGGGCCACGCAAGGTGCCAAATCAATGCACGTCCCCTATAGAAGTGTTTCTCTCCTTGGTTAAGCAGGTTAAACCACTTAGCTCTTATTTCATTATCCCATTAGCAATCCAAACCCCATGTTTTCGGGTTCCAAGCTGATGTAGTTCCATGGGCAGCCCTTGAAATTTGCCAGAATCCCCTGGGCTCCAGTAATTCTAATTGAAGCTGGCACAGATTTGAAATGCAGGCAGCGATAAGCTGTTGTAAGCCTTGGAGCATTGCAGAGCAAAATGGGAAATTCTTATTATGTGAGGTTATTTGAGCAGATTTAACCATTTTAGGGCAAAGATAGTTTTAGTAGGGAGCTAAATTATGGGTCCATACAATGATGTGTGTTCCTCTACAAATCAGGATGAGATGCAAGAGTAATTGCACGTGAACTTGGGGTGTTTTGCTGCAGACTTTTTGCTGGTGCTCATGGGAATGATCCCTTTAGTCCTTTTAGCTGGTTTTCCCTGGAGTTAGAATAAAGAATTTTCTGGCTGTAGGCTTGTCCCAGCTACTGGCTGACCTTGCAGACAAGAGCAGACCCCAACCATTCTCCCCACTCCTTCTCCACTCCCTTCCCTGAGCTAATGACTTGTTTATATCCTCTGCTTTTAGAGATTTACGCTTCAACCACATCAAGGAGATACAACCTGGAGCCTTCAGAAGACTGAAGAACCTCAACACACTGTAAGTTGCACTCTGAGTGTATCCATTTATTACTTGTCTTTGTACTGTCCCCTAAAATGGCTTAAAGGTGGCCTTGGGCTTTTATTTATTTCAGTCATATCCAGCCAAAGCTTTAAAACTCCCCCTGTGCCACCCTGTGTCATGTTTCTTACCTTTTTAAAATTTAAATGTGGTTAATAACTTTCATTTTTCACCGTTAAACACTCTGTTTAAAAATAAAATATGGGGAGCTCCAGCACTGACTGAGGATGTTTGAGCAGGTATGGCCTTAGAGTAGCTCATGAAAGAGGTTCTCACCAGGGATCAAGACAGTGGAGGGATGGATTAAAATCTTCTTCCTTTCCATGGTCTCCTTTAATGCATGAGGATAACCACGGTATGGTTATCATTGCTCTGTGTGAGTTTGACTGAGCATCCTTCAAATGCCATCTTTCCCCATGCCTTGCCCTAAAAGAGGTGCCTACTCCAGGTAGGAATGGGGGTAGAAAGCTGCCCCCTCCAGCCTTGTATCCCACTCTCACATCACTGTGCACACTGCTCCACTAACCAGCTTCTCGTTCTTCCCAAAGGAAATCCTGGGAGCCTCTGCTCCTTCTGGCTGCTGCAGGGCTGAGGGTTTGGAGGCAGATCTGAGTGCATCTGCACCCCGTAGCCAAGGAGCTGCAAACACACCAGCTCCCAAATCAGAACCAGAAGCTGTGTCAGCACAGCACTGTGCTGGATGCAGTTGGGCTGTTGAGACTCAGTTCTAATTATCTGAGCTGTGACATGGTGCTAACAGCCACAGGATTCCCAGGTCCAAGCTGGAATTCCTCAGTGAGGCAAAGCAGCTCCTTTGGGAACCTGACAGATGTTCATACATTCATGATCCCAAATGGTAACAAAAAGTTCAGGGTGGTTTTTTTTCTGTCTGGCCTTGAGTGATCTGAAGTCCCTGGTCCTGTGAAGGTGGCAGAGCTGAAGGAGGGCAAAGCTGGGCAATAAGGCATTCAGTCAACTCTTAAGTAGTTGTTGGGAAAGTAGAATTACAGCAGGACTTTATTATTGAGACCTGCTGCAGTGTTGTCTTTGAAAAAACAGCATTTGCCAAAGACGGTTCCACTCTGTGTGGGACTGAGTGGCCAAGCCATGACTGCAGGATGCTCCAGAGTACCCTGGCTGTGGCCCAGGACAGGTGGTCATCAAGTGGCCTGGTCAAAAACTTTATTGCCACTGATACTGTTCATCCAGAACAGCCCAGGTTAGTCTCTCAAACAGCACTGTGTGGTACTCAATTGCCAAAAATAACAGAGAAGAAAGGATGCTTTGGGTGGATTTCTGTCATTTGAGATAGGGTCAGATACAGCGAGAAATGAGAAAAAAGTATCTAAAAAGATAAGAGTCCAAGTCTGTTGGGTTTTGTCTTATCACAAAGCTCTGCTGAGGCCTCTTGATCTCCAGCCCTGCTCTTCCACCCCTGGAGCTCTCCTGAGTCCAGGAAACAAAGGGTTCCAGATGATGTCATCTCAGTGTGATGCAGATGTTTGGCAGCAGCTGCCAGGACCACCAGGCGAGTTTCAGCAGAGCCCTGGGGAAAACGAGGATGCTGGCAGGGCTCCACTGGGAGAGATGCTCCACCCAACCTGCCCAGCTTTGTAAGGGGTCCCAATTCCTGCCCTGCCAGCACCTTGGACTGGGCAGGTCTCTGACCTGTGCAGGACTTCTGCTTCTGTCTTCTGACTCCTCCACTCTGCATAGAGGTAGATACAGGTAGAGCCTGACTGAGGGGGAAGAACCTGTTTGTGCTCCATGAATTTCTCCCATTCTTTTTCCTTTCTGTTTCCACACTCTCCTGGACAGAGACCTCAAGGACAGCAAGTCCATGAGCAGACACTAGAGGGAATATGCAGGAATGCCCCCTGGCATTCCTGATCTCATGATTTGGGGTGCCAGGGAAGTAACAACAATGTGTTTTCACAGGTGGTGAGCAGACACTCCTGCTTTCCCTAAACAGTGTCCTGTGGCCAATGTCAGAGCTGGGATAGTGGAATACTGGACACTGCTCTAACAAAATGCTGCATTTTCATATTTGGATTCTGAAAATCAACCCGATTTGCCAAGGAAACCTTTCCATTTAGATAGTACTTCTCATGCTTAGTTGTATTTCCTGCTCTGGCCAGCAGACTGGAATGCTCAGTTATCCTCACACTTGTAGTAGTTAACTCCCATGGCTGAGGAGCCTGATAACTGACTGAGAGAACATTGGACCTTGCACTCCTGGAGCAAATTTCCCTCCAGGAACTTTGGTTTGTCCAATTCCCACATCAAAACTGACAAGAGCTGAAGAATTTGATGATGTTTCTTAGATGGTAAACTTTGCCTGAGGACTTAGCTTTTCAAATGATAAAGGGAATAAATCCTTTAAAATCCCTGAGAGACTTCCTGGGAAAATTTGTCCAGAAAAGTTGGAGTGAGAGGTTTGGAGGATAGAATAACTCAGGTTCCGTGTGCAGAGCTCTGAGCTTGCAGCTTTCTGCCATTGAATTTAAATAAATCTTCCATAAAAAAATAAATGTTTTTTAAAAGGGCTTTTTCCACTAATGGCAGAGGAAGAGCAACAGATTCTGGTGAAGCTTCTGTTCTCCATCTCCTTTAGGGCAGGGTGGCTGTTCTGTGTCCAAGTTTGACAGTTTATAAACCACCCTGAAGAGGAAACCTTTGTAGCCTGTGCTGGATGCAGGGAAATGGGTTGAGAGCCTGACAAGAGAGGAGCCTGTGGGGATGTCCAGTGGGGCTGCTCAACAGTTCAAACCCTCCCCTGGCTCCTCTCTGCTTTCCTCTGGTGTGGGAGATTTGATAAATCACAGAGCGCTACCTTAGCATTAAAAACAGGAGCCCTGTTTGTGGAAGAGACACAGCCACTGTTTGCCTCCAGCTGGGGACAGCACCACAGGTAATGAGCAGTGATCCTAAATCCTGCACCACTGAGAGCTTCCTTCTTGGCCATGTGCAGGTGGAGAAGTTCTCTTGGGCTGAACATCTCACAGAGGTGTAAGATTTCCTATTAGCTCTGCTCTGTTCCCATCTGTGCAGATGGTGCTGTGCATTTTTAAACTCTTAATACCTCCCCTTGGTATGAAAACAAACAAACAAACAAACAAACCCACCCCCCAGAAAACAAAACAAAACAAAAACCAAAAAACCCTAAAACAAGCCAACAACAACAAAACAAACAAACACACACACACACACACAAAAAACCCCCAAAAAACAACAACCCAACCAACCAACCAAAACAACAACAAAAAAACCCAAACCCTAAAAAAACCCAAAAAACCAAAACCAAACCCAAAAAACTAAACCAAACAAAAGGGTAACAGGGAGAATGAGGCAACCCCCCCGCCCTTGTGTGCCCCCCACAACCCCCCAGGCCCAGGAGAGCTGTTTTGCTGCAGTTTGCCATCACTTGCTGCAGGGCTGAAGCCAAGGTTAGCTCAGAGCAGGTGCTGGGCTGTGGGAGAGAGAGCAAACACTGCGAGCCCATGGTGAGGCACAGCCTCTCACTGCTTCCCAGTTTTTGCTCCTTGAGGTCATTTTTGGGTGGGGATGGATGATGACACCCCCATGAGGCTTCTCCTTGGGTGTTCCCACGGGAGTCAGTGCTGCCCTGTTAACTCATTTGAGTCACTGCTGCATTTTCAAACCACAGCCAAAGGCTTTGCTGCTCCTTGGGTCTCTCCAGCACCATCCATAGGAATGTCCAACCCAGGGACCAAAGTTTCTTAACGTCCCCAGTGTGTGTTTTGTTCCTCCTGAGGCAAGAGCACCTTAGAGAAACAGGGGCTCTGTGGAGACCACCTTGCTTGTGCCCCAGCCTGGCCCTTTGTCCTGTCACTGCTCACGTCATGTTTCTCTTTCTGCTCAGGTGAGAGCAAAACACTTCTGGTGTTTTAGGTGCTTTAGGTGCTGCTGGTGAAGAGTCTCAGGGTGGACAGAGCAGTAACATGGAGTTTCTGTCTTTTACCCTCTAGTAACTCCTGAGAGAATGTGTTCCTGCCAGCAAGGAGGGGATGTCACGGCCTGCTTGGATCTCAGAATAAACGTTTCTCCCTTAAATATGGGAAATGGCTATTCCAGATCATTCTGTCAACACGGGGGAATGTGTGGTTGAACATAAAACTCACTTCTTCTCCCCCTCTAAACACACTGCATGATGATTTCTATTACTGGTGTGAGGAAAAAAAAAAAAATAGCTGTTTTGTCACAATGACTGTAGCATGTGGTTTGTCAAATGAAAAGAGGAAAGAGAACATGGTTTGAGTCTGAATCCTGTCCCGTCACATCATTTAATACATTCTTCAAACCAGAAAACCACTCATTTAATGCAACTTAAGCCTGCCCCTGGCAACCTGGAGAGAGGGTGGGGAAGGAGAAAGGAGAGGCAGTCAGGACATAAAACCCAGAGGAAACTGAATGTAAAATGTTCTCTTGGTGAATCTGAGCCAGATCTCATGGCACTTGTACATCTCAAACGTCCCAGAGGAGTTTTGCAGGAATAAAACCTGTGTGACTGAGTTCTGCTACTCATGTGGAGTCCATTTCATGGGGCATGAAGGGGAATGCCCCATCCTATTGCTGGGAAAAGTGCTTCTGATACTTTGAATTTACTGTTTTGCTGCGGATAATGTGCTTAAGATAATGATGGTGATAATTATCTTCCCAGCCTCTGTCTTCCAGAGCATTTATTCCCAGCAAATCTGGGATCTCAGCTTTCAGCCCTCCAAGGGCAGCAGGAATTTGGGCATTTTTGCTATGGATGGCAGCTGGGGCTGACAGCCAGGCCATGCCAGGATTTTGCACACTTCTCTCCCCGGGTGAATTGCACAGGAGTCAAGGAGCAGACAGCTGTGCAGGAGCCATCCAAAGTCTTTCTAGGAGCCAGATGTGCTGCCTTGTCCATGGATTTCTCTGAAAGCAGCATTTTAGGATAAGTGTGCTATTATGGACTTCATCATTATCTCACTTTCGAATGTTTTCCAGGACTGATCCTTCCATTACAATGGGGAATCCTGAGACAGGAAGCAGAGATGGCTTCTTCCCTGCACTTTTTATCCTTAAATCAGGCCATGAACAAATTTTTAAGTATCAGACGATGAGATAAGAGCCCTGTGTGCTGCTTGCCATCTGAGCTTCCAGGATTCATCTTATTTGGCTGGGTCAGTGATTGCACTGCCTTGAACTGTGCAAAACAGCCAAGACAACAAAACAGACCAGGATAATGCTTTTAAATAGCCCCAAAACACAGCCAGACAACATAATGCAATTTGAAATCCCAGTGGAGATCAGTCCTGGTCTGAACTCTGAGCATTAAAGATAACAATCAGGGAAGGGCTCCGGGCTGTGCTGCTGCATGGGGCTGCTCAGGCTGTTGGTGTGACCCTGCTCACCTGGTCACTGCCACCTGTCCCCTGGGAGGCCAGTGCCAGTTGTGTGACAGGTGCTCACATCCATGGGAATGACATCAGTGCTGGCAGCAGTCTGGCAGCCCATTGTGTGCTCAGAAGTGGGGCCAAGGATCAGATAGCAGAGAAGGAGCTGCCTTGGCCCTGCTCTGGCCGGAGATGAAAGCTGATAGGGGCAGGGAGCAAAGCACTGCCTGTGTTGTCTTTGTCCTGTGGGCAATTAGACAAAAGCCCTCTCCCACACTGCTCTCAGGCAGTTATTTCCAGCCCTTGGGTGTTCAGTCATCAAATAAACTTTTGGGTTGGTGCTCAGGGGCTGCATTTCCACTCAGCATAGCTGGCTGTCAGAGCGGGATCGTGTGTTCCAAGGAGTTGACATCATTTTTGCATCCTTATGAGTGAGCCCGGGCTGTTTGACCTCAGCCCTGTGCATGGAGCTCCCAGCTGTGCAGGAGCTCTCCAGCTTCTCTCCCTTAACCCTGTGCCCAGCCCTGGCATGTGCAGTCTGCCAGTGGCACCCACACCCATGGTATCAGGGCAGCTAAAGCAGGGAGGATAGTCAGATCCAGGATAAGGAGGTTTTGCTCAACCTGTCATTACCTGACTTCCAAAGTTGTTTGCTCTTGAGTTTCTCACATGCTTTTTTGTTTTTGACTCAGTGTAATTCTCCACCTGAGAAAAAAGCTGGTGGAAAGCTGGTGTGGCTCAGGTGCCTGGAGAGAACTTGTGAAGCTGCCATCACATGCGTGTGCTTCTGACATCTTTTATCTCTTCTGTCATCCCTGAGGTGTTTGGTTTTACCTTCATCTTCTTTTCCCACAAGTTTTTTTTACTGCTTCTCCCAATCTTTTCCCCATTTTCCCAGTCTTTTCTCTCCATCCTTTACCTGCACAAACTGTTTTTGGCCAGGAAAAGTCCTTGGCTTGTAATGACAGGGGCTGGCTGCTCTTTTTTTTCTCCAGAAAAGCAGAGCAGAAGATTGGGTTTTACTGCTGGGAAAGTGCTGAACTGTCTTCTCACCTGCTGCCTGTTGGCAGATCGTTCCTCAGGAGCAGAGCTATGGCAAAAATCAACTTATAAAATGCACATGCAGTGCATGTCTTGAATGTGACCCAGCCTAGTAAGGTCTGGCTGCTTGCACAGGGAATTGTTTTCCCTGCAACACCTGAGAAATAAATCTTTGCAGTTCACAGTCACAGATTCCCTCTCTGCCAGCAACTCCATTTAGGAATTTTAAAAATTAGAGGTGGCTGGTGAAATCCTTGCCCTGAGCTCTAAGAGCCCCAGCAGCTCTGAGCTTTTCCAGACCTGAACACCAGTGGGGCACCACAGCCAGAGACCCACGGGAGCATGGCCAGGCAGCCACGGTGCATTGCTAAACTTTGTGTGTTGGGGAGCTATTTATAAGTGATTCATTGTGTTTTCTCAGCGTTGGGCTTGGCAGGGGCTGCAGGAGGGCTCTGCAGGGCTGGGCTGTGTGGCTGTGCTGCTGCACAGCGTGGCTCTTACAGAGCTGGGCTGTTCCTGGTCGCTGGCACTGGCCATCGACTGCATGCACAGCCATGGCAACTGCTCACACAAGTCACACAGGGCTCTGCAGTGCCAGCTGGCCCAGGGGTTTTGTGTTAAAATCTGGCACAAGGCTCCCGAGATCGACAGGGGTTGTCTCTGAGCAGCCTCAGGAGTCAAAGTTGAATTTATTTCTTTCTCGTTTGCGGGTATCCATTTCAAAGTGATTAGAGCAAAGCTATCACCATTTTATGGCTCCTAGAACTCCTCTGGGAACTGGTGCTTTAAACTGCATCTTTACTTCTAAAAACTCTGTTCTCCCCTGCTCACTTGTTGAACACAACCAGGCACCTCTAAAACCCATTGTGGTTGTACAAGAGTGGCAGCAATGATTTAATATCTCACTCCCCTCTGCTTCTATTTGCCTGTCTCCCATCCACTCATCTCTTTCCTGGACAAAATTGTCTCTTTGGGGTGAAAACAGTGGCAAAAGGTAAGGAAAATACTTTGAACACTGCAATATTGGAAGTACTTGGCCCCTCTGGGTGAGAAACCTCCTCACTGCCTTGGCTGGTGTGAGTACCCAAACTTTGATTTGCTAACTCCATTAAATCTTAAATTCTGTGACACCTGGGCTCAAAATTTTTCAGTGGGCATCCAAGAACAGAAATGCCACAAATCTCACACATGCTGACTTCACCAGCAGTGTTTTTTTTTCTTGATTTGAACAGGCTGCTGAACAATAACCAGATAAAACAAATCGTGAGAAGATCCTTTGAAGATCTGGAGAACCTGAAATACCTGTGAGTTGGTAGATCAGTAATTTCTTAACCTCTTTAAAATCTAACCACCCACTTTTAATATTTGCTGTTCAAGGACACATTTATGTGTGTGTTTGGAGTCCAGTGTCAGAGGTATAAAACATTGCCCTTTGTCTTTGTTTGGAAAGACAGGGATCTGCCAGGCAAAGCTGGGGTTTCCCTTAGAATGGAGAATGTAAACCCCTCACCCCTGCCAAATTATAATTTTGCAATTAAGGGTTTTCAGGCAAAGATTTGGGAATAGGAATAACAGTTCTTTACTAGGAATACTAACAATACAAATGTAGCAGAAAAACAAAACCACCCAACCAAACCAGCAAACAAACAAACAACAATTTTGGAGAACCCTGACAGAGTCAGAGCTACAACCTGACACCCTGTTGGTCAGGGTGTTGGAAGTAGTGCAAAAGTGAGTCCTCCTGGAGTGGCAGAGGTGGTTCTGGTGGAGTAGAGATGATCCTGTAGAACCAGGGTCCAGTGGTGGTGAGAAGGGGTCCAGTCTTCCTCCAGGAATCGGGTGAAGCTGGATCCTTTCTGTGTTCCTGTGTCTCAGTTTTTATCCAGGTAGGAATGGTTGGCTCCCCCCACTGGGTGGAGCATCTCACAATGGGATGATGGAATGTGGATGTACTGCTTTGGGGAGGAGAACAGCTTGGGGAGTCTTAATGGCCCTTTGTGAAAAGAGATAAGGAACACTGCCCCACCTGGTTTTAACAGTTGGCCCATTATCAAAAGGCACCCACCCCACCCCCACCCCCCCCCCTCCCCCGCCTTCCCAGAGCCACAAGAGACAAAGACAAACATCCCCCCAACTGCTTTCAGCAAATGAAATAGAATACACATTTTTGGTTCCACAACCCAAGACACCCTTGAATCCAGGCAGCAAGTTCTGCCGTGGGTTGGGGGTCATTGCTGTTTCCTGAGGCTTTTTAGAACACAACTGCTGATCAGTTGGCCTAATGCTGTTTCCTTTCTCTCTCCTTTTGAAAGCTACCTTTATAAAAATGAAATCCAGAGCATCCAGCAGCACGCCTTCCACGGGCTCCGTTCCCTGGAGCAGCTGTAAGTAGAAATGAGCCTTGTTTTCATGCTGTGTTCCCAGGCTTGGAGAGCAGCAGGCACTTAGCGAGGGGTAGGGTGAAGCTTCTGCTCTTTCATCATCCAGATTTGCCAGACTACACTGGGTTCATTTTGGAAACAGCTGTTCTGAGTATTGGTTTTGGTTAGTTAGTGCTGAGGTCCCTTCCTACTGGTGTTCCGTATGTTTTCTGCCCAAAAACCTCTGGGGCATAGGAAGAACCCAGCTGTGCTTCTGATGGCCTTTATTGCCAAGGATCTTATGGTGGGAGGAGAGAGGGGTCTGGAAGAAGAGGGCAGCTGCTCTGCAGGGTTTGTGTCTGGGGATTCCTCAAGAAGAGAGTCAGATCTGGTCCTTTACTTCAACTGAGGGTGCTGGTTGAGTTTCTCTCTCATCCAAAGCTCTGCTGGCAGTGGATGGATGAAATGCAAGCTGAGAGCTGGGGCAGCTGAGTATTCCTGGGAGCTACCAGGATGATGGTGCTCCCATGCTGCAAAGCATCTGGAAGTTCCAGTGGGGGAAGATGATGGATCCAAACAAGCACAGTAATGACCTTCCCTCAAGCTGCGTGGCACTCCGTGCTGACTCTGGGATGGAGGGAGCCTCGTGTGTTTTCCTGGCAGCTGGAGTCCATCACAGTGACACTCCAACAGTCCCCATTTGCTCCCCTTCCGTGTATGGCAAAACTCTGCTGTTTATTCAAAGAAGTTTTGTGTTTTGACTCTTAGTGCACCCACCACTCTCGAGGTGAGATGGGCAGGCTGAGGTCTGACCCTTCTGAAGTGCCTTCCTAGACTGGGACTGGATTTTTCTTATTTGGGACTGGTGGAGAGAGTGAGAGCTTGGATGTTTGAATCATAGATACATGGAATGGTCTGGCTTGGAAGGGATCTCAGAGCTCATCTCATTCCAACCTCCTGCCATGGGCAGGGATACTTTCCACTGTCCCAGGTTGCCCCCAGCTCCATCCAACCCGGCCTTGGACATTTCCAGGGATGGGGCAGCCACAGCTTCTCTGGGCACCCTGTGCCAGGGCCTCACCACCCTCACGGGGAAGAATTTCTTCTTAATGATTTATTCTTCCTAAATAATTGAAATACAGAATTACTTGTATCATTGGACAACAGGGACCAAAGGTGAAACTGGTCTAATTCCTGAATTGTTCCCAGCCACAGCATTTATAGGGCTGGAATGCAACCAAGGATTTTGCTGTAAAAGAAATAGGATCCAGCTTGCTCTCCAGGTTGACAGCACAAGAGAACAGAACACAACTTGAAGTTTCAGGCAATCCTAACAATAGGTGTGCCACCAAGCTTGTGTACAATGTGTTTTTTCATCAGCTAGCTCAGCAAGGATGCCTGGGAGAAAATTTAGGAAGCTGAAACTGGCTCCAAGCTGGGCTTAGACAGTTGATGCTGCCCACAGGGATATTTCAGCAGTGAGTGTTCCAGACTTGATGTCATGAATAAAAGAAAAAAAAACAAAACCAACAAACCCACAAAACCAACAAACAACCTGCTGAAAGTCCCATCTGTTTTCAATCCCAGGCAGGCTTAGCTCCAGAAGAAATAGCTTTGCTCAAATCCCACCCCATTTTCCTGTCCCCCACAAGCCAGCTTTTCAAGAAAAAGTAAAACCCGATTGATGGACAGGATCAGATGCTTTCCTCAAGGTCCAAAGCATTCTCAGCAGACATCTGAGACCGATTAGAGCACATCCCTGTCTTCCCCACTGTGACCCTCCAGTGCAGAACCTGAGTCACCCTCTCCCAGCTTGTGCTCTGGTGCTGGACCATTTATCATGAATGCTTCCATTACAAATCAAACAGCCATGTGGAGGCTTAGGCAATTATTTCTCAATGCAGTCAGCTACAATAGCAGAATGAGTATTTGTAGATCTGTGATTAATCTGTGTCTGCTGTGAAATGTATGCCTGTGTAAAATAAAGGGGAACAGTTTAGGCAATTTGGGGACTGTACAAAATCCATCTGCATGTCAGGAATGTGTCAGTTGTGCTGGGGAATGTCACAGCTCATGGCAGCAGGGAGGCTCAGGTGTTGTGGTGAGCTGCTCTGCAGGCACCACGTTTCTTCTCTTGATGGCAAGGGGTGACCTGGGGCAGGCAGGAGGTCCCCTAGGCCTCTGGAGTGGCAGGTCACACTTTGGATTTTGGTGGAACTAAAAATATTAGTCTGTATTAGCAGAAAAGCCATGTTTCCTACTGTGTTTGCATGGGGAAACTGGAGACACTAACATGGATTCTGGCTTCTCAACACCTGCCACTTACCTGAGATGAGTGGTGACCAGCTGGGGGGCACTGGTGGATTGATTTGGAAGGATCTCCTGTCTCTTAAATTGCAATCTGTGTGTGATTTCTGTGTGATTTCTCTGTCACAGGTACCTGCATTTCAACAACCTGGAAAGCCTGGAGCTGGAGACTTTTAGTGACCTGCCTAAACTTGAAAGGCTGTGAGTAAAAATGGGATATTTCTTGGGACTAGGAGGGTGAGGAGAAGGGGGAAAACCCCTTTATTTGGTGTAGCAGTTTTGGTAGCATGGAGTGCGATCTCCAAGACGCAAAAATAAACTTCTTTAAAGAAAGATATTTTTAACATGTTTGCCAAGTAGGAGGGTGACTGAGGGTGTGAAGGGAATTTCCCATTTTATGTTATGTTCAGGTTTCCATCTAAATAGGAGTAAATCTGCAGAAAGTGCCACAGCTGGTCAAGCCAAGTGAAATTTTACTCTGAGCATAAGGTCAGCCACATTAGTCACTGCTGGGCAGAGTGAGCAAAAAAAAAAAAAAAGGGGGTGGAAAAGGGATAAAGTCACAAGAAAGTCTAACAAGAAAAACATACATCCTTCTTGAAAAGAGTAAGGAAATGGAGTCTCCTGCTCCCTGGGTTTGCTTCTAGCAGCAATGGAGCCACCAGCACAACAGTCCATGTGTGGTTCCCACTCCATGGAGAAACCAGCAGACTTTTCTGGGCTGTGTGGAAATGTGCCTTATATCCATACATGCCAAAGAAATAAAATTGCGGGATCCCACACCCTTAGGAAAATTCAGACCTGGATCAGCACATGGCTGATCTCAGTCACTGTATTGGATCCAACAAAAATTCTGGATTTAAATTTTAAAGGAAGGTTTGTCAGCCTCCAAGCAGGGCAACACGGTGCACACGGGTGTGTGTGCAGACATTTGCACTCGAGCTTTTGTGCTCTCTCCTGTTCCACCCCCTACTAAAATGGCTTCATCACTTTTATCAATGGTCTCTTACGAGTTTTAGATGTAACCAGCACAAGTAAATTCTCCCACCATTGTGGGAATGGGGAGTAAATTATCCCCTCTTGGTCCCCACTAAGACTGTGTATTTTAGCGCAATCAGGGTTTCCCCCTAAGAGCTGGAGAGCTTTATGTGTGTGCTAAGATTCTGGAGGTGAGAATTTGCCTCAGTTTTGTTCAGAGATAAGCCCAGTTTAGGTGGCTGCCGTCTGAATTAGATTTGCTCGTGGATTTGGGTTAATAACTACACAGAGTGCAAGGCAGGCCAGTGGCTGCCCTTGTAAAATTGTCACGTCACCTGCACAGGGGAAGGAAAAGGTCCCTGCTAAACTGGAGCTGAGCCAGGCCCAGAAAACAGAGGGTGGGTCCAGTGAGGGGATTTTGTGCCCTTTCTCCTCCCTTTGCAGAGAAACTGGAAGGGTCCAGTTTAAACCTGTTCCATCACATCCTGAGTCACTGTTTCCAGCCCACACCCACTCTCTGCTTTGGCATATTACATCACACCCACCGAGGGATGAAATCCCTCCAGCTCGTGGAAACAAACACGGAATTTAAAAACCGAGCCCCATTTTGATGAGCAGCCTTTGCATTTAAACTGACCTGGGGTGTTATCATCCTCACAGTGCAAATACTGAATAATGTTTTGGCATGGCTTCTCCCACTGCAGATTCCTGCACAACAACAAGATCTCCAGGATTCATCCAGGGACATTCTCTCAACTGGAATCCCTCAAACGGCTGTAAGTGAAAAACATTGCCTGCAAAGAGGAACTTGTTTATCTTCAATCAGATGGGCAGGACATGAGGAAGAATGTGCCTGGCTGGCAAAGCTTTCAGCTGTTGCACTTCTAAGGCCACTGCTAAGTTTATAAAACAGTTTTGATTGGACCTGAAAGCTTATTTAAGCAGTTAGAAGTTTCTTTATGCTAGTGTCTAATTATAATCAGCTTACAGCTTAACAATGCCACAGGAATGAACATTCCTGGAAACTCTTCACAACAGTTTGAACCCATAAAACATCCTTGAAAAATGTAGAAAGTCCAGGTCACAGATATGACCTTGAACATATCTGTAGATCAGTATCTAACATGGAAAGAAAAATCACAGTCATAAAAGAAAAGGCTTGTTTTCTAGATTGAAATTAGTCACAGGGGTGCTAAGGGGCATGATTCTCTTTCCATGCAGGAATCCCCCAGGGTGCCATTCCCACATAACCTGTCTGTGTCTTAAGCTTACTTCTTTCTTGCTTTGGTTTTATGACCTCTGGAAATAAGTTCTATTATGTGTTTGGGAGGAAAAAAAATGCAAAAGGTAAAGAATTTTGGTGTTCTGCCATGATTTTCAAGTACAATAAAAGAATGTATTTCTCTACTGTAGCCCTCAGTGATTTCTGCAAGCAGGTAAAATGCTTCACTTCTCTTTAACAGGGAATATCTTGTGAAACGGTCTCTGTAGGTGCCAGAGAAAAAGCTGGGGTGTCTGTAAAATACTCGGTCATGGCCCTGTGTGAATCTCACATTCTCAAACATGTGACCCTGAAAGTGTTAGGTTTTTCTTCCATGTTTTTGGGATTTTTTTTGTTTGTTTTTGGGATGGCTGTGCAGGTTTTGAAAACCATCACAATGGCCCAGCCCCATGGACTGTAAAACTGTCAGTGGGGAAGGAGGCACAAGCTAATCCCCCTGTAGTCCGTATTTATCCTCATGGATAGCACTGCTCCTAGGAATGAGGTCAGTGCAGGGAAGAGGCTGGGGGCACTGGGAGGTCACTGGAGCTCCGTTTGCTGTGGTTCAGGCTTGTGTTGCAGCAATAAAAGTTCTTCCAGTTGTGCAGAAATGCTGCAACCCCTCACAGCTGGTTACAGAAAGGGTCTGATCCCATCCACAAATAAATAAAGGGGGAGGTTTTGTTGGAGCTAAAAGAGAAAAGCTGTTACAGTGGGAGCTCTTACAGAATTCAGTAAAGACTGAACTTTCCATCCCAGGGTAAAGCCCAATATTTCAGTGTCTCAAGCAGTCCAAAACGACACAATCCAGTTTAACCAAATCATTTCTATCTGAAACTGGAACGGCTGATGGCAGTTTTTGAATTAAATCTTTCTAATTGGTTAAGCATCCTAGTTAACCATCGTGGCAATGAGACATCTCAGATTTTCACTTGGGAAACAATCAAATGCAGGGAGAACCACCCGAGTGACCCTTCCCTCTGGAGGGCTGCTCCCCCTTGCTCCCTGGAGAAGGGGGCAGCCCAGCAGCTGGAGGCTCTCAGCTGCCTTCCCCTGGCTGTTGCAGGCGGCTGGACTCCAACTCGCTGTTCTGTGACTGTGACCTGCTGTGGCTGGCCGAGCTGCTGAGGGGACACACCCAGCAGGGCAGCATCCAGAGCGCTGCCACCTGCGAGGCCCCGCGGGACCTGCACGGCCGCTCCATCGTCACCCTGACCGCCCAGGAGTTCAACTGTGGTGAGCCAGGCAAAGCAGGGCATCGGTCTGGGAATTGCTTCCTCCAGCTCTTTTCCTCCCTCTTCCCTCTGCTGGCATCCTGAGTTCTCCCTCCTTCACTTCTCCTCTCCCAGCACTGACATCCCCAGAGGTGTTGGAGGCAGCTCTGTTTTGGCTGGTGGGTGTTGTTGGCTTTTAGCGTAGAGTAGGGCTGGTGAAGGATCTGCTGCACCCGTGGCTAAAGCAGGAAGCAGAGGAAATACCCCACATTAGGCTGAACAGAAGGGGAGCAGCGGGAGAGCTGCAGTGGCTGGAAACACAACTGGAAACCTGAGGGAGGGCATAGCAGATACGGAGCTGAGTGCTGTCTTTGGCTGTGGTGTACTGAAGTACTCCCCCCCTTTCCTGCCCCCCTTGCTGCTGTGCTAGTTCAGATTTCGGGGAGCTTTGGGGGAGTAAACTCCATAGATAGGGAAAAGATCCAATAGAGGCTCCTTACCTCAAGGGAATGTTCCAAGGCTTCATTCTCGAAGGAGTCCTGGGCGAAGAGGGAGAACATGGAGGAGCAGGGGTTTTTATCCAGTATCTGTCTCAGGAGGGGATACCTGGTGCAGAGCCATAGGCTAGAGATAAGGGAAAGGTAGGGTTAAACTACATGGTTACAGGCTCTGGGGAGCTCTGGGGAGAAACCACTTCCCCGAGGAATACAACAGTGT
Organism: Phylloscopus collybita; assembly: GCA_027886175.1. Taxonomy (NCBI): domain Eukaryota; kingdom Metazoa; phylum Chordata; class Aves; order Passeriformes; family Phylloscopidae; genus Phylloscopus; species Phylloscopus collybita. The sequence goes on along the minus strand of JAJNNQ010000027.1, from coordinate 6,431,787 downwards.
AACCAATGGCTTTTGTTGTTCTTCACATTTAGAAATTTAAATTAGGTTTTGTTCTGCAAAATCCCAAAGTTAGTTATCTCATACAGAAACAGACAAATCTCTGATTTTTAAGTGGAGGTAAGACAAAACTGATTTTTAAGTGGAGATTGGCACAAACATTGGCTGCAGTTCCATGGTGCTTTGCTGCTGGCAGAGTCAGTTTGAGAAATTCCCACCCACATGGGCTGGCTGTTAGCATCCCTCCTGGATATGCCAGTCCAGCTGTGCATCGCCCTGCTGTGAGCCAAATGTGTGAGCTCAGCTCAAATGTGGTTTTTGAAGAGCTCTCCATTGAATTCAGCTTTGATTTAATTTTTTTTTTTTTAACGATTCTGTCCATTTCACAGCTTAATTTAGGGCACAGCCATGCAAAGAGTTGAGTTGGCACAAACGGGTCTGTGACCTCAGGGGAGGGGGGATGCCTAGGGAAAGCAGCTGGGGACACATGGAGTGGCTGTGCCATACAACAAGCTGTCCCCAACACGCTCCCAGTGCCACAGTACAGCTGTTAGTGCAAATTTGTTCTGGTTTAGGCATGGAAACACAGTGGGGTGTCTGTCAAATTAGCCAGAGAACCTGGTGGGAAGATTTTGCTGGCATTTGGTGGTCTGCTGTCTGGGATGACAAATGACAGAGAGTTCAGCACGGAGCTCTACCCATGCAGGTGGCTGATATTTGAGTCAGGCTGAAAGCTGCTGGTACCATTAACCCACAGCTTAGAGCAGCTGTGAGGCACAGGGGTAAATCTGCCCTGGGTCAGCATTCAGTACTGTGGGGCTGTGCAGGGTTGGGGCTGTGCTGGGCTTGCCTTTGGGGATTTTTTCTGAGCCATTAGCTTGTGGTCTGAGGAGTGAGGACACTGACCTTCCACTGGAGGAGGTGACAGGTTTTCAATTTTAGAAATAATCCAGCTGGTTTTACTGGATTACTGGTGAGCATGCAGATTGTGAAATGGATAAACTTTTTGCTGAATCAAGATCAAGCACTCCAGGGCTTGTCCATAAATTCCTCCCTGTTTTAGCACATCCTTTCAATGTTTAACTTGCTTGGTGCTTGAGTACATCTCAAAGTGAGGCACACAGTGAAAGGCTTGGCTGGATAGGGACAGGATGATGAATTAGGGCCATAATGAATGAAATCCTGTTGGGAGGGAAGTGGTTGGTTTGCAGGGAGCTGGCTCTGTGTGCAGGTGGAGCAGGAAGCTGCAGGCTGCCAAGGGCAGAAAAACAACCCAAGTGAGGATGCTACTGACTTCATTGCTTCTTTGGGGGGAGGCAGGGAGAGCTCTGTAATGAACCACTGTACAGTCAGCTCTGCAGGAGTGATCCACTGCTCAACATACTGGGACTGGGAACAGCAGCAATTCCCCAGGGCCTTTACAGGTGAATGATGCTGTTCCTTCATGATATTTGCAGGTGTTAGTGAGTTTTGGGGTGCCTCTGAGCAGATGCTGCTGTGCCTGGGGCTGTGCCTGTTTCTTGGGGCATTGCAGGATGGGTGTTGTGTGCCCCACCTGGGCTGGGCTGCAGGTAGTTCTGTGCTGCTTTGGACTGGGTTTTGTTCAAATGGTGTTTTGCAGAGAGGCCTCGAATAACCTCAGAGCCCCAGGACGTCGATGTGCTCCTGGGAAACACAGTTTATTTCACCTGCAGGGCAGAAGGCAACCCAAAGCCTGCCATTATTTGGCTGCACAACAAGTAAGTCACATGCAAGGAGCGCTGGGGTGGCAAAGGTTTTCAAGCACTGAGCTCTTCAGTGCCTGACTGTAATTACAAAAGTTGTTTCACACAACATTAAAAAAAAAAAAAAACAGAAGAAGAAAAAAGAAATGGTTATTTCATGGGCTATATTTACCTTCCTTTTAACAGCATTCTCTGGTGACCACGTAATCCAAGTGATGTTTTCATCTGCATTTGAAATATTTCATCTGTGTTTGTGGTGGATTCCAAGAGCTTATAACTTTCCTCTAAACACACTCTGCAGGCTGAAACCAATTGTCTTTTGATCAGGAAAAAAAAAGAAAATTAGTGTTTCATGTTGCTCTCAGCCACTGTGCTTGCCATTTGTTAACTGCTGAAATGCTTCTTACTAAAGGCTGATTGTGCTAGGTATGAGGTTTCTTTCCAAAGGGAAAAATTGCCATGCTCCACTGAAGGACAGAATTTGCAAATTGGTGTATAGGTTATGTGCTAGATGCCAGAGTGTTCTGGGAAATGCTGTACAATAAAATATTCTGTGCCCACTGTGGAAGTGAAGCTGCTTTGCTGCTTTATGAGCTTCTTGTCTGGTGAAGCCTGAGCATGGTTCAGTTATAAATAAAAAATGATCAATGTGTGCTTCTTCAGCAAACCCCCCACCAGGCAGAGTTTCAGCCCAGAGCAAAAGTTTATGGCTGAGTTAAGTCCCTTTGGAAGGAAGGTTTTGTTAGGGAAATGCTGGCAGGCTCCCAAAGACAGCATTGTAAGAAGGGTAATGATAATAAATGTTCAACAAACGAGATATGGCTGGAGTGAGGAGACACCAGGGGAATTAAATAAATGCCCAGCAAGCAGATTAGGTTGCATAGTGGGTTCAGCCTTTGTCCTAGGGGGAGAGAGGTCCCTTCTTCCCTTTCCATCATTTGCAGCCATCCAAGATTCCTTCGTGCTGGGACAAATGGGATGCAGCAGGGGGACCTTCTGCCATGGGCTGGGATCCAGGAGTCTCAGGTCATTGCAGAAAGAAGGAAGATGTTTCACAGCACTCGGCCTGGGTTGGAGTCCAAGCTGTGTTGGGGTCCCATGGTGACTTCTCAGAGCTTTTTGCTCCTCTGAGGCCTTTGAGCATCGAGTTTGAATAGCAATGGCTGCACACAAGAACAATATTAATTCACTGTTAAATTTGCACTTAGTGAGTAAGGAGAACAGGCTTTCCAGCCAGGGCACCCTGACAATGGCATTGATGCTGTGACATGGGAACAGAGTGCTCTCCTGATGGGCTGTAAATGTCCTCTGTAATCAGTGGGGAGAGAAAAAGCAGCTCACCCAGGGAGCAAATCAGAGCTGGAGCTGCAGTTCAGTGCTGTGAATCAGAACTCTTGCTGCAAATTTCATGAAGCCTCAGAATAGCTCCAAGAAAACACCAACTTACTGCAGTGCAAAGCCCCCAGATCCCCCCAGGGGGAAACACCACTTTTATTCCCTTCAGATTTTGCCTGTTTTTGGCTGTTTTTTCAGTAACAAGATAGACATGAGAGATGACAACCGCCTGAACCTGTTGCAAGATGGTACCCTGATGATCCAGAACACCAAGGAGTCAGACAAGGGAGTCTACCAGTGCATGGCCAAGAACATTGCTGGGGAGGTCAAGACACAGGAGGTCGTGCTGCGCTACTCTGGCACCCCATGTAACTGAGCTTTGTGCACCCCTTTATGGCTCAGCTGGGGTTGGGGATGGGAGTGGAGCTAAATCAGAGTCATTCCCAGCTTTGTGTGGGCCAAGATGTTCTTGGTGTGCTGGGGGAGAGACTGGTGACAGCTGAGCTTAAGGGGTTCCCTTAAGGGGTTCCCACTGGAGTGGGTAAAGGGATACTCAGGGATTGAGGGTGATTTGGGATTGGGGAGGGAATTCGAAGTCTGGGATGAATTCTGCAGCACAAGGGTGAAGGGGAACATGGGTGTGGGGAAGCTCCAGGGCTGAGTGAGTGGGTGTGAGCAGGTGGTAGGAAGATGCTGGGGGCATTGCTCACAACGAGGATTTGGGTGTTGGGGAAGAACCAGGGTGAGTTGCTGGGTTGCAGGGGAATGCAAGCAGCTTCTGCCCATCAGTGAGCAGGCAGCAGAGCTGGTTCCTAAAGCTCTCCTTTCCTTCCAGCCAAGCCCACTTTTGTGATCCAGCCACAGAACACTGAAGTACTGATTGGGGAAAGTGTCACCCTGGAGTGTGGGGTCTCTGGGCACCCCCACCCTGGCATCAGCTGGACCCTTGGCACGGGCTCTGCTTTGCCCCAGGATTCCCGTTTCACCATCACCAGCTCCGGGGGACTCTTCATTCAGAACGTCACCTTCTCAGACCAGGGGCAGTACAACTGCAATGCCAGCAACTCTGAGGGGTCCATCCAGGCCACAGCAAGGATCATAGTGCAAGGTGAGGGCTCGCAGGCTGATCCTGTGGAGATTCTGTGGCATTTCTGGAACACGGTGTTTGGTCAGTGGGGTGTATTTGGGTCTTGTGACTGGCTCTGCTCCCATGAACCCCCTGAGTTTGCTGCCTGAGTGTTTCCTGCTGCTCAGTCATCGCTTTCCCTTCCAGATTCTCCCAGATTTCTCGTCATTCCCACGGATCAGACAGTAACTGAGGGACAAAGCGTGGATTTCCCCTGCTCTGCTGAGGGTCACCCTCCCCCAGTGATTACCTGGACAAGGGCAGGTACTGCCTCACTTGACTCGTGGCTTCTCTCTCCCATGCCATCATCCACAGGGTGTGGGTGGGAACAGCTGAGATGCTGGTCCAGGGTGGTGGCTTGCAGTGGTGGCACAAGACAAATTGTGACCAGCACAGACCCAGTCCCACTAGGAGGTGTGCTGTAGATCACCAAGGAGGTGTTAAGCACTGAAGAAGGAGCATCTTGGGTCTCTGTCACAAGGAAGGAGTGTGATGGTTTTCATCAGCATGAAACCCACAGAAAGCCTCACACTTCTTCCTGCAGTGGCTTCCCACCTCCTCTGAAAAGGCAAGGTCTGGACACTCCAGGTCAGTGGATATCAATCACAGAATTGTTTGAGTGGGAAAAGACCTCTAAGATCATGCATTGCAACCTTTAACCCAACACTGCCATGTTCACCAGTAAACTGTGTCCCTAAATGCCAAATCTACACTTTTTTTTTTAAACACTTTTGGGGATGATGATTCCACCACCTCCTTTTGCAGTACCACCATGTGCTAGCTGTGTGTCATTGTCTGAGATTTGCTGCATTGTGGGAGCATGCTGCAGAAGGGCACCATTCACTGGCACACCTCAGAGTTTTCTCTTAGCTTAGGAAGAAAGATTTTGGGACAACAGGTGGTGGTGAGCTTTTAAAGTCTCAAATAGTTGTTAATGCTGGCTCCACTGAACTGATCTCATCCAACACTTTCTGGGACAGAAGCCAGTAATGCTTGGCCCAGAGGTCCTCCAGCTTTTCCTTATGCTTCACAAGCCATAATTAATGGTTTAGGGCTGTGGAGAGTTTGTGGGTATTGTGTTCCAGCTTCCACAGCAATGGCCCTGACGTGGAGTTAAGAAGGACCAGCTGAAATTCTGCTCTGCCAGCATGTTCTCCATCTCCTTTAACCTGTTTGCCTCGAATTCCCAGAAAATATATCTTAAGCACGTGGAAAGGAGCACAGTGACAAGAAGTAAGGTTCATAACTGCTTTGTAACCAGGTTTGCACTCAGCACACCATAAATTAAAAAAAAAAAATCAACCATGCTTACAGTGCTTTCACATGCTAAAAGCAAGACAAGAGGAGGGGAAGTGGTGCAGCACTGCTCATCTCAAGGCCACTTTTGAGAGCGTGGGGGGATTTGGTATTTGGGATGAATAAGCAAAGGATGAATAAATGGAGGAAAATGGAGTATATAAAAAAAAAAAAGTTGCTAACCTGACAGTGTTTGATAATTTTATTTGTGTTTGTTAAAGCAGTTTAGTTCTCAGCTTTTCTGCTGAAATAGAGAAAATATTGAAACAGCTGTTTCCAAACCAAAAAATCAGACCAACAAATTTAGAAAGGCAATGCCACATCTTCCCATTTATTTGATAAAACAGAGGGTTTGGATAATTGAAGGGTGATTTGCTATCCATCAAATATCAAAAAATCTGCAGGTTGCACTAAGAAAATACTTAGGAGGAAAGAAAAAGGGTTCCACCTCTTCCCAGCTGATCAGCCAAGACAGTTCATTGTGTAAAGGTGGTATTTCAGGGCAATTGATGCTGGGAAGGAAATGAAATGTATGACTGTCACATAGACCCCTCTACTGATGGTGTTGCCTTCAAAATCTAGGAACAACACAAAACACTTTTGAGACATTATTAATATAGGAAGTAATATACAAGCAGGTCTTTAATTGGAGGCGTCCAGGTGCAGATCTGGCAAATTGCAACCTGAAAATGTGCCGGAAATGCACACGTGTCGAAGCACATATGACACAGGGCAAGTACAGTTTTATAGGTTCAGCAAATTAGCATGATTGACAAGAATCCCCAGTTAGAAACACGGATGTCGCAATAGGACACGAAAGAAGGACACAGACTCGTGATCAGAAGGCTTAAAATTACTCCAATCAGTCTTTATTGCCCAAGAATTTCTTCCCTTTATACTATTTCACAATGAACCCACCCAAGGGGTGGAAGAAAGACAAACTTCTGGGACCACATTGGTCAAGTCAGAGGGACATCAAGAGAAGGTCCCTCCTAGGTAAAGGAATGCAAAAAAACAGGATACTGTTAGAAAAACATATCCCTTGTTAACAGAACAGTGCCTGGGAAAGGTTTCAGGGAAATCAAAACATCACAGGCACGAACCGTGACTACACATGGGTAATGAAGTAATTCCCTCCCTTGGTTCAACCCCTTCTGAAGCCTCCCTCCTTGCAATGTGTTTATGTCCAACACGTGAGAAAGCATCTTGGGGAGGTGTCTTCTCCTCGATTCCCGTAAGAAGCAAGTTCAGAACCGGCCCTGAGGAATCTGCCTAACAGGAAAAGCGCTGGAGTTAGGAAACCATGTAACAATGCAGCAACAGCCTCCCCAGCCGCCAAGAGATAGGCAGGAGATACAAAAGCAAAAAAAAAAAAAAAAAAAAAAAAATCATCTTGGCGCCGACGGGAGGAGGGCCGTGGCGGGGAATTAACCATCTGCTGGTTTGCCCAGGTGGGCCCTTGCCCAGCGACCGGCGGCACAGCGTCCTGTCCACGGGCACCCTGCGGGTGGGGCGGGTGGCTCTGCACGACCACGGGCAGTACGAGTGCCACGCCATCAGCGCCATCGGCGTCAGGACCCTCCCGGTGCAGCTCTCCGTGACCCCGCGAGGTGAGCTGGGCACGAGGCCCTGCCAGAGGGGTGATGTTAATTTGGGGTTTTTGTGGTAAACCACCATCTGAGCAGGCAGGGAGCTGCCCCCTCTGCTGTGGGGTGGGGTGTTGCTCTCCCCTGGGAGCAGGCATCCGGCTCTGAGGGCTCCGTCGGCTGGTGGGAAATGCAGGAGAGGCTTCCTGAGTGACGAGACTTGTGAATTGGAATGAGCTGCTGCAGTCTGGGAGTTGTCATCAAAAAAAAATGGCTTTGGTAAAGGAAAAATAGGGTAATTTGCCAAAAAAAAAGTGCATTAATTAAATTCTTGCCAGTGTTGCAAGACAACGTGAAAAGAGCGACACTCACGCACTGAGATGTGTCCAAGGCAAAAAAGGGGCAGTTTATTTACAGACCTCGATATTTATAGAATTCCAGCAGTGACCATGGATTGGAGGAAGAAAATTGTTCTCTCCAACCACACTGGTCAACCCAACAGTCCATCAGTTCTCTCCTCCTGCAGAAAGGAATGCAAAACAATCATTATTTACATGAAAAGTGCCTGAGAAACTCCATTACAAAAGTTAAACATCAGAAGGCTGAAATGAACTTTAGAAAAACAGAGAAGAACAGGGCAACAGCCAATATATATATATTTTTTTCCATTTTAAAATTTTGTGTTTCTGATAGAAATAATTACAAAGTTCTTTTTCAAACAAAAAATTCTGTAAAACATAGTGTTTCCTTCTAGCAAACATTTAACTCCGGCTCTTGATACATTTGTCTAAAACATTCCCTACCAACTCATAGGTTCAATCTAAATTTAGGTTTTCTAAAATCAAGACTCTGTAAAACACAAGTCAGACAGGGATGCATTTACTTAATTAAAGCTTAATTTCTTTTTTTATTCCTTAATTTTTTAAATCTTTTGCCTAATTTTCTTTTTTTTTTCCCTTATAAATTATTCTTCTAAATAAGCAAACTTCCCTTCTTGTTCACAAACAGAGCAGGGTTTTACTAATGGCACACTGGAGGGAAGGAAACTCTATAGAAGCATGAAATTAGTGAAGTTTCAAGCACAGAATTCACAGAATGTTTTAAGACCAGCAAGATCAATATAATTACTTAATCTGGCCTGACTAACACGTCGAGAGAGCCTCATCCGGTAATTCCTGAAGCAAGTCATGATCCCTGCTCCAGCTGGAGCATCTTTTTTGGAGAGCCCTTGAATTAAGGATTTTAAATGATGCAGCACATTCCTGTGTAATTGCCCCAAGCAGAGATGCAGAGGAGCAGAAAATAATGAACATAAATTACATAAATTTATGAACAGAGAGCTTGGTAGCAAGGCAGAGAGCACAGGGCAAGCTGCTGCCCCTCTGCAGAGCCCTTGCAGGAGCAGCAGCTCAGCAGCTCTGCTTTTCCCACGCTGAGATGCTTTATTGCACACAGATTTCTCTGTTTTCCTCAGTGCATTTTTCACCCCAGTGCCTTTTTTTCCCCTGTGTTGCACAGTGATCCCAGTGTTCCTTCATCCCCCTCAAGACTTGGTGGCAGAGACAGGCCAGGACGTTTCCATTTCCTGTGCTGCCCAGGGAGACCCTCGGCCCACCATAACCTGGGTCAAGGTAGGTGGTGATTTCACATCACTGGGGAGAGGGACGGCTCCTCCGGGGGAGAATTAAACAACTCTCTCCTTCAACGCCTCTCCCAGCTTCAGCAGTTTTGCATTACACATGGATAAAGACCAACATTTCCACTGATTTGGGGTTTTTAAGAGAACCTTGCAGTTTCTCAGGATCAAAGCCTTGCAGCAAATATTCTCCTGTTCTTCCTCCCAAAAGAGTCACTTGAAGCCAGTGACATTCCAGGTCGTTATAAATATTTGATTGACCATCCCTGGAAAAAAAAAAAAAAACCCAAAACCCTGAAAAATCTTTTTTTTTTTTTTTAAGTAATTATAGAATAATAGAATTAAGAATAATAATCCTTATATTCAGGATTCCTGCTGATGCTGCTTTGATGGGGCAAAGCCACAATCCCTCAAACTCACATGGCAATCTGTCTGATCTTTCCAAGAATTCATTAGATGAAGTTCTTCTGACTTTTTTTCCTGCTCTTCCATAGTATAACACTTGGGACCTTCCTTGTTACCTGCCCTGCCTTTGAGCAGAGAAAGTCACAGAAAATGCTTGAGCCACACTTACCCAAAAAAAATCTGGTGGGAGGTGAACCAGCTTTCTTTCTTTCTTTGCAGCTTTCTGTGGGCTCAGCAGTGGGAGCAGAAGGAAAGGGCCTGAGAGGGCAGCAGAGCAAGCTTTAGGTTGTGGCAGGGCAGCAGAAAGATGTTAAGAAGCAGTAGCACAAAAAAAGTAAAACCTAAAGTCACTTCTGCCACCAGCCAGGCTGAGGGGTTGGGTTTGAGTGATGCTGTCAGAGCCAGCAAAAGCTGGGGTCTGCAGATCAAGGCCACCGAAATCTATCAGTTTCAGGTTGTCCTAAAACTGAAAACATTTCAGCTTAATTCTGTGCCATGAAAATTCTGTGAAGGTATCAGGGCCTGGGACTTGCTCCAGCCAGCCTGTCTGTGTGGGGTGTCCTGTGGGGATGACCTGGGCTGGGCCATGGGAAGGAGCTGAGCAAGGACCTCCTCACTGTGGTCCCATCAGGAACAGATGTCCTTGGACTTCTCTCTGGTTTCTCTGGAAGAGCAATGCTAACATCTGGTGGCCACATTTGTTCATCACATCCATCCCTGGGTTTGCTGAGCAGGCTGAAGGCTGGGCTGGTGGGAAGCTTTCCATGCTCTGACACAGCTTCTGTCTTTTGATGGTGCAACAGGAGGGCATCCAGATCACAGAGAGTGGCAAGTTCCACATCAGCCAGGATGGGACCCTCTCCATTCAGGACCTGGGTGTGGCTGACCAGGGCAGATACGAGTGCATAGCAAGGAACCCCTTTGGCTTCACCTCGAGTGCCATGCAGCTCACCATCACTGGTACTGTATCTTCCCCCCAAGCCTCCTCTGGCTCCCCCTGTAAGGAGGTGCTGTGCTCTCTTGACAGCCACACTTTGAGCAGATAATTATGTAAGAAATAATTTCTTCAGCTTCTCTGCAGACAGGTCCCTTGGGTCGGAGTTACCTCGGGAAAGCCCACGCACCTCCCAGCTGCCCCTCACTGTTTGCTCAGCTGAGCTGCAGTTGCTCCCTGCAAAGCCAAAGGTGTTGACTTAAACCTCCTCCTGCAAGCCCAGCTGTCAGTGTCTATGTAGTTATTGCCTCTGCTGGGAGGGAGAAACTTATTAAAATGTGCCAGCATGCTCACAAATCATCGAAACCTAGCATGCCGGGGAAGGGAGGAGCAGAACAACATTGTCACTGCAAATACAGGGTTTAAATGTCTGCTCGGTCATAGAATCATAGAATCACAGAATTAGTAAGGCTGGAAAAGGCCTTCAAGATCATCAAGTCCAACCTTAGACCGTGTACCACTCTTGGGAATGGGAACTACATCTGTCTTTCAATCTCTGGCGCTGTGCGTTAGGGAAGCTATAAGGAACAAGGAGTAGCAGCTCTCCTCTGCTGGTCAAACCAGAGGTCAGGAGTGGAAATTGTACCTCCTAGAGGGCAAGAAAACTGGCAAAGGAAAAAAGAAATCAAAGGCAAGCAAAAAAGTTTAAAATGTAAGAGCTGTTCCAGCAATAGCCAGAGTGGATAGTGAGTTGCTTATTAGATGAATTTAATAACATTTTCCATACAGGGATCTTAAGCAAGGGGCTGTAAATGGTCAGAAATGTCTTTGTTGTTTGAAATAATTCCTGAGATAACTTCTGTGGTTTATTCTTGATTGGTGCCTCATTCACCAGCTGGCTGGGAACTGGTTTGTTCAGCTCCCACAAAGGCCCTGGCTTAAGAAATGAATCCTGTAGTAACTTTAAAGAAATGGTGTCATTACTTCTGAAGGTATTCCAACAACAGCTTTTTTATTTAAAATGATGTAGCAGATGTGTTAACACTAAGTTTGAACTATTATTATTATAAATATCTATTAATTACTACCAATAATTAATAAGTAAAGTGTTCCACAAACAGAAAATTAATGTATGAGCAATATATTTAAATTAATTTAACAAATTTGAGAAGTACCTTTGTGGGAAGCAAATATGTTAGTTTGGATTAACTCACTGTGATTTTTACATTTTCTTTTTGCATTTTAACCACTAACCAATACAGACATTATTTTTTGCGAAGCTCTACAGGAGAAAACCCTGAATGTGCGTCCACAGACATCTCCTGAAAAAGCCACCTGCTTTTTCAGCCAGTTCACATTCTTCAGAGCATCTGTCTTTAAAAAAAAAAATCACGGTGTTTTATATTACAAACGGAAACGCGGTTTGTCCCGCAGTGAGGTCACCCTGGAGCTGGAGCACAGATTTTGATGGGCTGGGAGGGCCAATTAATATTGAAGCTAATTGAGAGTGTTTTGTTGTTTCTTTGTGCTTTCTGGGCAGCCACGGACGTGGGGCGGAGCGGGGACACGTTTGTGGCCACCTCGCTGCGCGAGGCCATCAGCAGCGTGGACCACGCCATCAACTCCACACGCACCGAGCTCTTCAGCAAGTAAGTGTGAGATGGGCAGTGCCTCAGGCTGGGGCCTGCCTGAAGCAGAAAAGTGATTAAAAAAACCCCCACATGAAGTGAAGCTTCCTCAAAGCTCTTTTTATCACCGGCAAACCCGCCAAGGAAAGCTACGGGGTTGTTTCGAGTGCTGGAGGTTGGAGCTGCACCATGTAGGATGTGACAGAGCTTCCCAACAGATCTGGGTTTCTGGAAAAACACGAGCATCATCTCTTATGTCACTTCCATCTGCGTTTTGTCAGCTGGAGTTGGTTCTGGAGATAGTGAATAAAAAGGAAAATAATCAGAGTAGTCGTTTTATGAATGCAATTGACTTTGTGGAGGGTGAACAGGAATAATAATATAAAAATTCCAACTATTTCCTCAATAAAAAATAAATTCTCGAGTGAATATGATTCCCTTCTTTTCTACCCCAATATATGTTTTTATTGGAAGCATGGTTAGTTTGCATTAAGCCAGAAACCCTCTGGGTTTCAGCTGTTGAAAAGTGAAAAAATAAATTGCTATCACAGAAAAAAACCCAGAGAAGCTGAGGGAATTAAATATGTGCATTTTCCTGGGGAAAAATATCCTTTCTTTAATCATCTGCAATGTGCAGGCAAGCCACGATGGTCTTGTGCACTAATTTGGGGGCCAAGCACTAGACCATCTTAGAGCCTGACTTGCTGCTTGTAGGGTCTCACTGCCCTGAGCAGAGTTGATTAATTTCAATGATCCTGCATCACTTTTAATTCCTGGAAACAGGCGCCCCAAGACTCCCAATGACCTCCTGGCCCTGTTCCGCTACCCGAGGGACCCCTACACCATCGAGACAGCCAGGGCAGGGGAGATCTTTGAAAGGACCCTGCAGCTGATTCAGGAACACGTGCAGCAAGGGCTGATTGTGGACATGAATGTCACAGGTAGGAGAGATTTCATTTCCCTTCTTAATTTTCTGCGCAGGATGAAATGAAGACAATGATGTGTAGGCATCCAAGGAGTTTAAAATGTGCCATGGTGTACCAAAAAAATCCAGATAGATGTTGGGTATATCAAGAAATGTGTTGTCTGGGTGGCAACTCTATCTATATCTCTTTCTATATCTCATGGGTTTTTTTAACAGCTGAAGGGCTGGTCTTGTGTTCACTGAACCAAATTGATACCCAGGAAAATGTTTTAATTCCCTGTTTTGGTAAAGGTTTCTTAGATGGCTATAAAAGCCCTATGCCTTAAAAAATATCAAGCATCTAACTGAAAAAGGAGTATCCTTGTGGGTCTGAAGTTCAGACCCTCAGCAGTATGGTCTGAGAGGTTTCCTGCCCTCCAAATGGCAAAGAGAACAGTGCTGTGAACTCTGAGGTATTTGGGTGCTGCTACAGAGGAAATGGGACATCCCTTTTCTGTCTCTACTTCTTTGACCTCTTGGCTACAAACTCAGGTAAGTCCCAGCAACTCTGGTTCCTTCTATTGAGGTAAGATAGCAAACAACAAAGCAACGTAAAACAAAAATATCTAAGGAGGTCCAATCATGCAGCAGCTGGACCCCAAAACTTCCTACCTGGCACTTCCTTGATACAGAGTTTACATTCCCATACAGTGTGTGCTTCTACCTATACGTGTGATTCATCATGTAGCAGGCATGTGTGTTTGGGGCCTGTAAATATTTTTTCCTGCCTGGATGTATTCCAGGGTGTGAGGAGTCTCTCTCCAGGCAGCAGGTCTGGTCTGGGCTGGTTGGACTGCCAGCCTCTCCTCCTCATTGCCCTGTCAGCATCCACACAATGCAGCATCATTCAGCGCTTTCACACGGCGCAGCAGCGCCCTGGCAGTCACTCACGGCTTCCTGCTGCTGGTCACGTAGAGCTTGGGTGGGTGATGGAGCTTGTGGTGGCAGCAATAACCCAGGGAGCCATAAAATAAACCTAGAATAGGGACCAAGACCACCCCCACAGTTTGCTCTGCCAGTCACAACATTTCTGGTTCCCAGCTCTGTGCAGTTCAACTCTTTTCCCTTTTTATTTTTTTTTTTTTTTTGCTTTGTGTGCCTGATGTGATCCTGTGCTTCCTTTGCTTCCCATAAATTCCACAGCAACACCACGCTCAGAGACCCCACTGTCCCGTGCCCATCCCGACAGGGGTTTTCCCACAGAGCCATTCCATGGGACAGTGGGAATCAGGAGGCTGCAGCTGATGCCTGACCTGGTGCTCTGCCCTTCCCTCTGCAGGCTATCGCTACAATGACCTGGTGTCCCCTCACTACCTGACCATGATCGCCAACCTGTCGGGCTGCTCCGCCCACCGCCGCACGCCCAACTGCTCCGACATCTGCTTCCACAAGAAGTACAGGACCCACGATGGCTCTTGTAACAACCTCCAGCACCCCATGTGGGGTGCATCCCTCACAGCCTTCCAGAGGCTCCTCAAACCCGCCTACCAGAATGGATTTAACCTCCCCCGAGGGTTTTCCTTGGCAGAAGACGCCAGGGATCTGCCCCTTCCTCTACCTCGCCTTGTCTCCACTGCCATGATCGGGACCGAGACCATCACCCCCGATGACCAGTTCACACACATGCTCATGCAGTGGGGCCAGTTCCTGGACCACGACATGGACCAGACAGTGGCAGCCATCAGCATGTCCCGTTTCTCAGACGGAGCCCCTTGCAGCGAGGTGTGCAGCAACGACCCTCCCTGCTTCTCCATCGCTGTCCCTGCCAACGACCCCCGCGTGCGGAACGGGCGCTGCATGTTCTTCGTGCGCTCCAGCCCCGTGTGTGGCAGCGGGATGACCTCCCTGCTGATGAACTCTGTCTATGCCAGGGAGCAGATCAACCACCTGACATCCTACATCGACGCCTCCAACGTTTACGGCAGCACGGAGCAGGAGTCGCGGGAGCTGCGGGATCTGAGAGGCCAGAAAGGGCTGCTGAAGCGAGGGCAAGTTGTCCCCAGCTCAGGGAAGCACCTCCTTCCCTTTGCTGTGGGGCCACCCACGGAGTGCATGAGGGATGAGAACGAGAGCCCCGTGCCGTGCTTCCTGGCAGGAGACCACCGTGCCAACGAGCAGCTGGGGCTGACAGCCATGCACACGCTGTGGTTCAGGGAGCACAACCGCCTTGCCACCGAGCTGGCTGCCCTCAACCCGCACTGGGACGGCGACCTCCTGTACCACGAGGCGCGGAAGATTGTGGGCGCCCAGATGCAGCACATCACCTACACCCAGTGGCTGCCCAAGGTCCTCGGGGAGGCCGGGATGAAGATGCTGGGTGAGTACAAAGGCTACAACCCCAACGTCAACGCCGGGATTCTCAACGCCTTTGCCACGGCCGCTTTCCGCTTCGGGCACACCTTGATCAACCCATTCCTGTACCGGCTGAACGAGACCTTCCAGCCCATCCAACAAGGCCACATCCCCCTGCACAAGGCCTTCTTCTCCCCTTTCAGGATCATGCAGGAAGGGGGGATCGACCCCCTCCTCCGTGGGCTGTTTGGGGTTCCTGGGAAAATGCGGGTGCCCTCTGAACTCCTCAACATGGAGCTGACGGAGAAACTCTTCTCCATGGCACACTCTGTGTCACTGGACTTGGCTGCTATCAACATCCAGAGAGGGAGAGACCATGGCATCCCACCCTACAATGACTTCAGGGTCTTCTGCAACCTCTCTTCTGCACAGGAGTTTGAGGACCTCCGAAATGAGATAAAGAACTTGGAGATCAGAGAAAAGCTCAGGAGGTACTGTAGCCTGGATGTGGAAGGATCAAAATTACTGGAGACAAGTCAGTGAAATGTTCCTGCTTCTTCCAGTACACCCATGGAATAACCTTCCCAGATATTTCCCCCTACAGATGTTAAGATAGGGTAATAACTGTGGTTTAACAATGGGGTAAGACATGAAGTTTCTCCAAGTGATCAGTCTGGTTCTGGGTGGAATGTTGTCAGGCACTGCTGTGGTGTAGTTTAGGAGCAGATTGAGCCTTGGAGCTATTTTCCAGTCAGACTAAACTGCGTCCTATCTGCCCTGGCTGTCTCTCCCAAAGCAGGTCTTTATCCTATTGTCTTTCAGATAAAACCATTAGAAATATTGTCCAGATGAGTTCAAATGACATACAAATTTCTATGTTGCTATCAGATTTATATTATCACCACTCTTTGAAAGCCTCTAAACTTTTTTTTCCTTTTTTTTTTTTTTAATATCTGTTATCCTGCAGTTTATATGGAACTACCAAAAATATTGACCTGTTTCCAGCTCTCATGGTGGAGGATCTTGTCCCTGGGACTAGAGTGGGACCAACACTGATGTGCCTGTTAACGACTCAGTTCAGAAGGCTGAGGGATGGAGACAGGTATTGCCATTGGAATCATACCAAATCCTTTGGTATTCTCTTTGGGAGGTTTTTTGCCTTACAGGAAGAAGCAGAATCTGTAATTTTTTATTATTCATTGTCTTATGATATGAAGAACAGTGTTCTTTGTCCAGTGTATTTGCAAAAATATTTGTCACCGTTACTGTCAAAGTGTCCTTTCTTGATTTAATGATTCTCATTTCACTGAACACTGGAATCATTGAGGAGGCTCCAAATATCTCATGAAAGTCCTAGAAAATTCCCACAGGAGCTGCTTTTCAATCCCTGTTTGCTACTTGTGTGAAGGGGATGCCTTTGCCTGGTGATGCACTTAGGGCAGGAGCACAGGGGTTTGTGGGTTCAGAAAAAGCCATTGGTGTTTGCAGCAACCCGACACCAGAGCAGACGCTCATTTTGAGGGGTGTGGGTGCTGCCACACAGATGTCAGGGAGCTCTTCTTCCTCTCCCAGCCTCACTCACTCAGTCACTCACTCACTCACTCCTCTCCCACTCCTGAGTCATGCTGTGATTACACCCCACTGCAGATTTTGGTATGAGAACCCCGGAGTCTTCACGCCGGCGCAGCTGACTCAGATCAGGCAGGCGTCCCTGGCTCGTGTCATCTGTGACAACAGTGACCACATCCAGCAGCTGCAGAGAGATGTGTTCCAGGTGGCATCATACCTGCAGGGCATGGTCAGCTGTGAGGAGATTCCTGCCGTGGACCTGCGCCTGTGGCAGGACTGCTGTGAGGGTAAGGAGAGGGGTGCTCTGCCACTGGCTGATGTGGGCATCACTCTGGGTGGCATTTGTCACATGCCACAGCAGCTTTTATGAAAGTGTAGCTGATTTCTGGCTGCACCATGAGACCCTTGTGTCAGCAAATGGGTGGAAAGAGAACTGAATACAGAATAGAATAGGAACAGAATGGGATGGGATGGGATGGGATGGGATGGGATGGGATGGGATGGGATGGGATGGGATGGGATGGGATAGGATAGGATAGGATAGGATAGGATAGGATAGGATAGGATAGGATAGGATGGAATGGAATGGAATGGAATGGAATGGAATGGAATGGAATGGAATGGAATAGAATAGAATAGAATAGAATAGAATAGAATAGAATAGAATAGAATAGAATAGAATATTTCTGTTGTAAAGGACCTGCAGCAATCATCCTGTCCAACCTCCTGACCAACTCAGGGCTGATCAAAAGTTAAAGCAAATTATTAATAATGTCTTAATAATTAAGATATCCAAATGCTTCTTAAACCCCCAGAGGTTTGGGACATTGGCCATGTCTCTAGGAAGCCTGTGAGCTTCATTTAATCTGTCTGAAAGTCAACCTCACTGAGGGCTTTGGTCTCTGCCTGAGGGAGACTGAAACAGGACATGATCCCTACCACATGCCACTTCACCAATTCGTTTGAGAGCCTAAATCTCTGCCAATAAACCTCAGATCCTGCCATGGTCCCTTTGGGCTGCGTTCTGGTTCAGAGGTCCATTTGAGGCATAGTAATCCATGAGTGATGCACATCCTTTTCCACACCTTTGTTGCCTCCTTCCCTCTGGCCCAAGAGACATGTCCAGGGTGGATGGTGCAGGAGGGCAGTGCTGCCTTGTGCTGCTGCAGGAGGGCAGTGCTGCCTTGTGCTGCTGCAATTCACAGAGTCCTGCTTTAAACACCAGTGCTCACTGCAGACTTTCCCTTCCTTCCCAAGACTGTCGGACACGAGGACAATTCAGGGCTCTCTCGCAGCGGTTCCGGAGCAAGAGGTCTCCTGGCTTCAGCTACCCAGAGGAAAACCCTGCAAAGCACAAGCCTGCCTTGCCCAGGTGTAGTATCACCCCTTCTACCTCCATTTTATCAAACAGAAGTTTTAATAACTCAGTCCACTCAGGCCTCTGAATGTGACATTTTGCAGAGGTCTGGGGTTAAGGGTGGATCAGTAGAGAGATGCTGAGCTCAGCCAGTCCTCCACACTCCAGAGCCCAACTCTGATGTGTAAATACCTGGGCTAAGGGGCTCTTTGGCTGGCATCTCTTGGCAGGTGAATCTGGCAGTTGGGCCCTTCCCTTTGATGCTCACTTGGAGGCTGATGCTGGAGAAGGCAGAATGATTCCCTCACCCAGGAAGCTGCTGTTTGCATAACCCCTTTCACTTTTTATCCCTGACCCCAGACACGAGGCACCTTCTCTAAGTTCCTCCTCCAGAGAGAATCTTGAGTCCCTTGTGGCTGAACTGGAGAAGACAGTCTCTTCCCTACGGAAACAGGTAAAACTTGGTGCCCCAACGTTTGTCTTCCATGCAGTCACGAACCTCAGCCAAGAAAACTTGAGCCAGCATTTTCTTCTTGTGTTTGGGACAGGTTAAAGATTTCCTGTGTAGTGGTGCAGACTCCTTGTGTTTGGGACAGGTTAAAGATTCTCTTTGCAGTGGTGCAGACCTCTTTGTGTTTGGGACAGGTTAAAGATTACCTGTGCAGTGGTGCAGATTCCTTGTGTTTGGGACAGGTTAAAGATTACCTGTGCAGTGGTGCAGAGTCCTCTCAGAGCTACTGCTTTCTCACCCCCAGATGAACACACTAGAGAGCCAGCTGAGGAGGCACCACAGGAACACCAGCACACTTGGACAGGGCAAGAAGACCGGGGACAAATGGAGGAAAAGATGACCACGTTACCTCCTTGTAAAAGGTCAGTGTGTTTATTCTGGGCTGGGGCCCTACAGGGTCAGTGTGGGGGGACACCTCAGCAGTGTTCCCACGCAGGAAGGAATGGAGCAATGAGGTGATGAATGGGACATGAGGTAAGAGACTTAAAGGGAGCAGGTGAGACACTCGTTTCTGCTGGCGATGATTAGTGACTCACTGGAACGGGCTGTCTGGGGACGTGGTGGCATATCCATTCCTGGAGGTCCTGTAAGAACTGGTTTGGCAAAGATGGGGAAAGACATAAGTATAGGATGGGCCAGGTGGATTGGGTGAGGTCTCTTGGGCCTATTCTCCTGGGACTCTGGGTAGGTTTATTCTAACAACGTTTAATGTCATAACCCCAAATCCAACAGCCTCGGAAGGACCTTTGAGAGGAGAGATATCACAGAGCTCAGTGCTGGAGTGGATGGACTGGTTCCTCCCCAGGGGAACAAGGACATCTGGGCAGATGGAGCAATCCATCATTTGCTTACAAACTGGCAGAGGTTTCCCCCTGCCCATCTGAGTCACTGCTCCTCACTCCTGAAGGCACCAGTGCTCTGTTTGTTGAGCCCAAGCCAGGGCAGCATGTCTCCCTGTTCTTCTAAAGTTTTTCTAACGTTCTTTTCAGCCTTCCAATGTTTACTTTTGTAGTGGAGTTTCTCATGCACTTTTCATGTAAATAATGATTGTTTTGCATTCCTTTCTGGAGGAGGAGAGAAGTGATGAACTGTTGGTTTGACCAGTGTGATTGGAGAGAACAATTTTCTTCCTCCAATCCATGGTCACTGTTGGAATTCTATAAATGTCGAGGTCTGTAAATAAACTGCCCCTTTTTTTTTTGCCTTGGACATCTCAGCATGAGAGTGTCGCTCATTCATGTTCAATTGTGGCAGCAGCACAGCTGTGAGGTGCTTGTGTGAAGTCCCTGCCAGCCCCTGCCAGCCTGGGGAGTCCCACTGCTTCTCAGCAGTGACACAGTCCTGGCCAAAACTCCAGTCCAGGTGTTCAGAGCACAGGGAACACAGCCTGAGGTCCCTTCTGCAGCTTCCCATAGAGATCCCTGCAGCCTTGAGAGAGAGGCTGAACAGCCCCCTGGCACCTGCCAGCCTGGAGAAGGTGGTGAATGGGTTTTATGTGTTACAAATCATTACTTCAGGGACAGGAGCAGAGGAGTTTTGAGGAGTGCAGTTCTGCCAGTCCGTCAGTACCAGGAGGAGCATTCGTTCTCTGGAAGTTAGATTAAAGGATGGGGTGAGTGAAGGCTGGCCTGTGCTGATAAACACAACAAAATGCAGAAAGGAAAAGCCTGGAGGCTGGCCAGGCTGTTTATCAGCATGATTTGGTGTTTTGCTCTCTACAAATTTTCTACTCAAACAGTGACTCTGCTTCAGAAATGTGACAGAGTGCAGTGTGATTTATGAATTGTCTTTTCCTTGCCATGGTTTCAGATCCTTGATAAGGCCTGGGTTTACAGGGTCCCTGAAGAGTGGGTTAAAAGTTTTCCTGCCCTCGACCTGCCAGGCACTGTACAAACAACTCACTCTGCCTCCAGCTGCTCCTACAGAGCTTTTCTGCTTTCTTGTGCATTTCAGGTGCCCTGTGACCTGCACTCCTGCTCTCCACCAGCCAGTCCAACCCACCCCTACAGGGCTCAGAGAGCCACCATGAGACCCCCGATGCTGTGCCTGCTCTCACACCTCCTGTACCACCTCCTGTCCCAGGACCACTGTACTTTTGCCTGCATTGAAGCCTCTGCACTGACTGTCTATGAGCCCCTCAGCCCCTGGACCCTTCCTGCCCTTGTCAGCCTCCCAGGGATGGGCTCTGCCCTCGATGGTGACAGGGCAGAGTCTGCCAAGGGGCCTCTTTCTTCCACAGCCCCCAGGAAACAGAGACAAATTGAAGCTGCTTTAATGCCACTCTTCTGCTCTGCTCCATTTCCCATGCCCTGCTGTCGTCACCCACCCACCCTTGTCTGAACTGTCCCATGAACACCCACCCAAAACAGTTCATTAAGAGACAAAACCTTTCTCAAATGCACCGTGGTGCCAGGAAACATCTGGAGAAATCACAAAAAAAAAAAAAAAAAAAAAAAAAAAAGAAACATGAAGCCCAGAAGAAACCCCAGCTATCTCTGATGCCATCAAAAAGACCAAGAGGAGCATCAAGGTTGGGGGTTTCAGGATGGGGTGCCAGGCACGGTGTGGCCACCCTCCATCTCCAGCTGTGCTTTGCCAGTGACAAGTGGCACGTCCCATAACCCCAGAGTCACCTACCATTCCTCAAAGCCATTTTCCTCAGCATGACCTGCATTCTCCAGCTTTCTTCCCCTTTAGGGGTTTAATTGGAATTACGCTCCTCTTCCTTTTTTTTTTTTCCCCTCCAAAAAGGCTCTTTGCTGGAAGATGTATTTCCAGTGTAAGCCTAACAGGACCTGGAACAGAACCTCAGCTAATTAGGTGTAATGGGTGCTCTCATTAGTGGAGGGGAGCTGCTGGTTTCTGTCAATTAGGCTGGGAGGCCACGCTGTGGTGTTTGACAGGCGGGTGGATGCAAAGTGCTGTTTGTGTTTATGGCTCCCTGGTGCTCTGCAGCCAAACCAGGGCTGTGCAGGCAGCTCTGCTGGGTTTGGTGCTCTCTGGAGGTGCTCTTTAGTGGTGCTAGAACTGAAGTCCCTGTGTACCCACCACAACCCCAAATCTGTGGACAGATTGGTTTTTAATCCATCCTTGTAAGCTGGTCACAGGGACTGAAGAGATAATACTTGATCCATCAGATATCTGTGCCTTCCTTATCTTTATCACTTTTCCTGCATCCTCCCACTTTCTTTCCCACAGCACAAGGACAAGAAACTTCCATGAACATGCTTTTTCTTCTTTTTTTTTTTTTTTTTAGGTGTTTTATAGTACCAAAAGGGATTCAAAGCAGCAGGGATGCTCCTGGAACTGAATAGGAAAATAATAATAAAAAAAAGATACTAGGAAAAGGTTGTGATTTATTATCTCTTTCCTGGCATGGGGCTGAGCTGTGCATGTGTGTCCTGTGCAGACAGAGGTTTGCAGGGATGAGTCTGTGCTCTGCATGTCTGGTAGGCTCAGCTCAGAGGCAGTATTTAGTCCTCAGGGGTGTTTGTCATTTGGAAGTACTCTTTCATTTAGGTGCAAATCAAGACCCAAAGCCTTGCGTGTCAGAAATCAGCTGCAGTCATCTATCGCTGGGACCTCTGGAGAATCTAATCTGGCAAAGGTCAGTGAAGGTAAATCAGTTCACAGCCTCCTTCTGCAGACCAGAATTTCAGTGAGACCTCATTCAAAACAGTGGGGCACAAACGTTCAGTGCTGGATCTGATCAGATCTTTTTTCAGGGCAGCCCCTTTTGCTCCTGATGGAGCACACTTGTCACAAGGGCTGCAGAAGGACAGCAGAGGGAGTGTCCCTTCCCTTTGGTTTGCAAACCCTTCCATGCTCCATCCTCAGTTCCCCTCCTTGTGCTGAGGCTAGAAAAATGCACAGAGACATTACAGAGTGGGGAAAAGGCACAGAGACATTACAGAGTGGGGAAAAGGCACAGAGACTTTGCACATCCCTGGGGCGAGGCTGTGAGCTGGGCAGGGGATAGACAGACCTTGGGGAACTTGCCCATATATTCAGGTGCTACTTGAGTAAGGAGGGAGCAGAATATTTTGTTAAGGACTCCCCTTCTCCCCAGTTCTCATCAGTTCAGGAATGCACAGGCCACACTGAGGAGAGCTCTGTGCTCCTGCCCTCTGCCCTGGGCATCTCTGCCTGGGAGAGGCTGAGGAAATTGCTGAGTCCAAAACCCAGACAAGGAAATCCTTTTACAATTTTTTGGCCATCATGGGACACCCAGGTTGCAGGACACAGCATGTCTAGAGCTGTTGACCCAAGGGTGGGTCCAGCTAGTTCCTCATACCCCACATGGTTGCAGTTGGCAGCCCAGACTCCTACAATTAATTTTTTCATACTTCTTTTTAAGCAGCCTCTTTCAAATCCCAACTACAGACCCAAAATGAACTACACAGACCAACTGCAAGCAGAGGAGGATCAAAATAATGGGCTCAAGGCCAGGAGTGGAGTTGCCAGGCACAAAACTCCCACTAATTAAATTGAACAGTTAAATGACAAAGTCCAGGAGGGGGCTGGGGGGTTGGAGTTGGGATTTGTCACCAGAGCAGTGGTCTTCAGGTGGCTTAAAGTGCACATGGAAGATGTGAGGGGCTAATCTCTGTCTGATGGCTGTGGGTGGTGGGGTTTGGGAGGGGGCGTTGGAGCATGTCAGTGTCTGAGTGTGACCAGGGCTGGGGACGTGTGGCTGTGCTGACACAGTGAGAGATGGAGGTTGCATTCCAGGGCTTGGCTGTGGATGCCATGCAAGCACCTGAGGCTGATTCAGGCCCTGCATCAGGCAAAGATCTCCTGATTCTGAGGGGGACCCATCTCTGCTGAAAGCAGAGTGAGCACCAGATCCTGGTGGATCTGGGATGTGAATTCCCTAGCAATCCTGTGCAACACGGAATTAGTGTGAAGAGGCAAATGTTTTAGTGGGCTAACTCTGGGAGGTCATTATAGACTGAAGGAAGAAAGGATCTTGTGTTGTAAACCCCACAAAATCCACCCAGGAAATATCCAAACAATTCAGATCTCGTCTAAGGTTATTTCCTTAATTCTGTTTTAACTCTCCCACATTTGTGGATGCAATTATTGTCCTATGGAAAAAAAAAATATCCTCCCACACGAGTGAGATGAAGACTATTAAGTGGAGTCAGCCACTTGTGACAAGAGCTGCTTGAAGAACAGAGAGCTGCGCTTATGGTGCTCTGGTAAGAAGCAAAGAGCACACTTTAAAATAATGATTAAATAAAACAACAGCCGTTCTCCTTCTTCTTCGAGAGCAGCAAGCCCGGCTCCAGCTGTACCTGTCTCCCAGATGTGCCCGTGGGTCTGAGCGTGGGACTCCCGCCTGCAGACTCGTCCCGCCTGCAGACTCGTCTCACCAGACGAACCAGTTTCACTTTCAGAAATAGGAAGTTCTCCGGGAAGGGCCGGCGAGCGCCCAGACGCGTGCGGGTAACGCGGGCCGGCAGGATGCGCTCCCCGGCCGGCGGCAGGAGCCCCGCATCCCCCCTTCCCCCGGCCTCCCGGAGCGCGGTGGCATAGCCCACCGCACCCGCCGCATCCCCGGGCATGGAGCAGTTCGTCAGGAAGCGCTTGACCTTCCTGACATCCTTCTGGAACAAGCTCCGTCCGCGCTCCGTGACGGAGAGCTGCTCGCTGGGGTATCTTGGCTCTGATTCCGTTTCGCTGAACTCGGAGGCGACTTCCATTTCCTTCATCCCCAAGTCCTCTCTCTGTATCGCTTTGTACGCTTTCACAGCCCGCAGCGCCGAGGAGCTGAGCATAAGCGCAGGGGACAAACTGCGCGTCCTCAGAGAAGAGGGCGAGTATGTCCTGGCCCGGCGGCTGCTGGGGGAGCCGGCCATGGGCTACGTCCCTGCTGCCTACGTGGCCAACCTCAGCCAGGGCACCTCCGCTCACCGCCCGTAAGTATCCCCCGCTCCGGATCGGCAGCGGGATGGAGGCTGGGCTGGGGCAGCACATCCTCAGCCTCCCCAGCGGCGGGGAGCGCGACAGCCTCGCCCTCCGCTTTGGCCATCAGCGGCGCTGGGGCTGAGCGGGGATCTGCCTCCCCTGGGCATCCCTGCCCTGCAGCCCCTGCAGCCCCTGCAGCCCCTGCAGCCCCCGCAGCCCCCGCAGCCCCCGCAGCCCCTGCAGCCCCTGCAGCCCCTGCAGCTCGTGGCAGCGGGGTGGAGGTGCTCGGCAGAGGAAGCGAGATTTGGGGGATGCACCAACGGCGAGAGATGCCGGCGCCCCTTCCTGAGTGCATCAGCCTCGCACGGGACGGGATGGCTCTGGGCTGGGGTGCGGTGCGATGGTGGGCAGGGTTGTAAAGGCTCCCGCTTGCTCCGGCTGCTCTCCCTCTTGTTGAAGAGGAGCCAGCAGGAAGGCAGGGAGCTGGGGAACTTGTACCTTGAGCCCTGCCGGCTCCAAGGGGCTTGGGAGCAGGGGAAGAAGCATTTTGGGTTGGTGCCAGGAAGCCCAGAGCTCTGTAGGGCCAGCTGTTGCTGCCATCCTGCTTATCCAGGGCTGGGGGCTTCCTGCCGGTGGGTGCCACTCCCAGCCCACAGGGAGCTCGGGGCATGTCTCAGCCCTCTGGCAGCCGGGGAAAGCCCGGGCTCCTCGTTGCATAAGGCGGCCGGGAAGCTCATCCTGCCTGGTCCCGACACGTCGGGCAAAGCGCCCCGAGACATTGCTGCTCCCTCTGTGCCCGGCCCTGAGTCACCCTGAGTGCGGGCAGCGCGGGGCTGCGGCGGGCGTGGCACCCTGGAGACCCCTGCGCCCTCGCCCTGTGCTGAGCGGGGTAAACGAGAGGAAGCCCGGGAAGGGTCCCCGATGTGCAGGTGCGATGGGAGAGACCGTCCCTGCGTGTGCTTTGAGGAAGGCAAATGCAGCATGGTTGGGCTGTGCTGGGACCACAGCGGTGCGGACCGTGGGGTCGGCTCCCTGCCGTATTCCCGTGGCTTGGGAGAGTCGGACAGGCTACAGTGGAACGTGTGGCACACACACACGTGTGTATCTGTGTGCGTGCATGTGTGTTTACGTGTGTGTGTGTGTGTGTGTGTGTGTGTGCATGTGTGTGTGTACATGTGTGTGTACGTGTGTGTGTACAGGTGTGTGTGTATATGTGTGTGTGTGTGTGTGTACCTGTGTGTACATGTATGTGTGTGTACGTGTGTGTGTACATGTGTGTGTACAGGTGTGTGTGTACATGTGTGTGTGTACACGTGTGTGTATGTGTATGTATATGTGTGTATGTGTGTACATGTGTGTGTACCTGTATGTGTGTGTGTGTATGTGGGTACACGTGTGTGTATGTGTGTGTACATATGTGTGTGTACCTGTGTGTGTACCTGTGTGTGTACCTGTGTGTGTACATGTGTGTGTGCATGTGTGTACATGTGTGTGTGTATGTGTGTGTACGTGTGTGTGTATTTGTGTCTGCGTGTGTGTGTACATATATGTGTGTACATGTGTGTGTGTACAGGTGTGTGTGCATGTGTGTGTGCATGTATCTGTACATGTATGTGTACATGTGTGTGTGTGTACATGTGTGTGTGTACATGTGTGTCTGTGTACAGGTGTGTGTGTACATGTGTGTGTGTACATGTGTGTGTGTGCATGTATGCGTACATGTGTGTATGTGTGCATACATATGTGTATGTGTGTACCTGTGTGTGTACCTGTGTGTATGTGTGTGTGTACCTGTGTGAGCCGCAGCACGAGCAGCTGGTGCCCAGCCACACCCCGCGGACAGGGACAAGGGCGGTGCCAGGACGTGGGAGGGCAGACGGCCGGAGCGTGCCCGGCTTCCCAGCGGGAGCGAGCAGCCAGCACGCAGACTCCGCGGAGCCGCGGCTCGGAGCTGGGTGCTAATTTGTTCGCCCCATCACATATAATTTCCTGCGCGGCTTCTCAGACGCTGGCGATCCCAGCTGATGACGAAACTTTTGGCTTCTCACGTCCTGGCTGCCTTAGGCTGGATGGAGCTGCGTCTTCCTGTGCATCCCGCTGTGTCGGGACCCACAGCCAGCCAACCTGCCTCTCCTTACGGGAATGAGGTGATGAATCTCAGCGACGTGACACAGAAAAGGGGTTTGGCTGGGTCCTCCTCCCCACTTGGTGCTGTGAAGTCCCCAGCCAGCACTGCCACGGCTGGAGCAGCAAAAAGCAATTTCCAGAGATGTTTTCATTGATGCCATTTGCTCATGGGCTCAGAGCTGCAGGTCAAGAAGTGCAAAGGGATCCTGCGCCTCTGCAGGTGTTGCTCTCATGGCAGGACACAGGGACAACCTCACCAGAGCACCTTCCACACAGCACCAGGTGGTTGGTGCTTTATTAACCACAGGCTGTCAGCCCAAGAGTATAAACCTCAGGGGTTTGGGATGGAGCTGGGACCTGGACAGCTTGATACAGCAGTGTCCAGGCACGGGTGGAGGAAATGCCCCATCCCTGGCAGTGCTCAGTACCAGGCTGGATGGGGCTTTGGGCAGCCTGGGCTAGTGGAAGGTGTCCCTGCCCACGGCAGGAGGGGTTGAATGAGATGAGTTTTAGGGTCCCTCCCAACCCAAACCATTCTGGGATTCTGTGATTCTGAGAAATGGTCCACAGGCAGCGAGCTGCAATAAACTGCAGCAAGTGCCCGTAAAGCCCACCCAAAGGAGCAGCCCTGGTACAGGCAGCCACATCTACAGGTTTTGAGACGTGTTTAGCCACCTTGCCACGTGGTTGCTGTAGGAATGAGCAGAGTGGGATCCCAGCAGCTGTCCCCCCCCTCTGGTTCAGGAGGTGCAGGATCCCCTGAAATGGATGCAGACCCATCTGTGCAGCACCCCCTTGCCCTGCTCTGACCCCTCTGCTCTGCTCCCCAGCTGGTACTTCAGCAAGATCAGCCGAAATGAAGCTGAGCAGCTCCTCCTCTCACCTCCCAACCAGCACGGCTCCTTCCTCGTCCGGGACAGTGAGAGCAGCAAGGGCGAGTACTCTCTCTCAGGTGACCTTGTGGCAATTATCCAGATAAAATTAGCACAGGAAAGGAAGCAGGCTGTTCCTTGGGGGCAGCTCCTGGCTTGCTTAGCATGGGGTGAAAAACGGGAATAAGTGTAAAGCACTTTTCAGCACCTTGTTGAGGGAAGGGGCTGGTTTCTGAGGGCAAGGGGAAAGTTTACAGGGCAGGGATGGATTGTTGAATCACTGTGGCAAAGGAAAGTGCGTGGCTCCTGTCTGGGGTATGAAAGCCATAAACATTTCACTGCAGCTTAATGATGGCTTCGTGGCACTAACTCCCAGGATTTCATTCCAGCAGCTTTTGTCATCTGAGGCTTGTTTAAAAATATGCTGCCACTCCAGATTACCAGGGCCTGGGCTGCTCCCACATACTGAAATCTGAATTTTGGGGGTTTTGGACCAGGCAGTGTCATTATGATCTGGTTCTATCCTCATAAAAGTAATCCTAGGAAAATTCACGGCAAACTTTGCATCCCACCATCAGTCTCTGGGCTGTGGGAGTCACAGCTGCCCCTGGTTTATCCACTTTGAGCAGCTCCACTGCTCTCTGAGCAGTCCATGGTGGAATTATGCCTGACAATAAAGCTTATCACTTATTGCTGATAATAAAGCATCACCTCTGTTGTCCAAAGGAGCCTGGCTCACAATGGCCAGGAGTGCTCTGGGCCAGGAGGTGGGAGCAGAGGGGAGTGGGATGAAGCAGTCCAGGGGAGAGTTGTGTCACTTCAGCTCTCTTAAAAGACTCAGAATCTTTAACAGAGAGAGGGTGGAGTCAGAAGGGAGGTGGGGAGGGACTAATCTTTGCATGAGTTGAGTTTTCCCCAACCTGAGCTTCCCCACAGTGCGCAACCACGCCAAGGTCAGCCACTTCCGAATCTGCAAGAGCCCCAGGGGCAGCCTCTACATCCAGAGGGGACACCCCTTTCCCAACATGGAGGAGCTCCTGGCCTTCTACACGGAGCACTGGAAGGTCATCCAGAGCCCCCTGCTGCAGCCCTGCAGCCCTGCGGTGCGTACACCGGGCACAGCTCAGCCCCGCTCCCCGCCAGCCCCGGGACGGGAAAAAGGGAAACGAGGGAAACTAGAAATAGTTACTCTGTCCGTTTGGGTTCTGAGCTTTATTAAACTCAGTTGAAAGCCCACCATTAGTATAGCTGCCAGCATCACTTTTGATCAGCCACGTTAAGGCTGGGCATGGCATTTGTATGTGGTTTTGACCAGCCAAAGTGCACAGAATTTTCTGAAATGTGTTGTCCATCCCAAAGACTGGAAATCAAGTTGTTACAATCCTCTTCAATATGGATTCTGGAAATACCTGCTCTTGCAGTTTTTTTTCCTGAGAATATAAGACAAAA
Source organism: Phylloscopus collybita (assembly GCA_027886175.1). Lineage (NCBI taxonomy): Eukaryota > Metazoa > Chordata > Aves > Passeriformes > Phylloscopidae > Phylloscopus > Phylloscopus collybita. The sequence goes on along the minus strand of JAJNNQ010000027.1, from coordinate 6,403,069 downwards.
TACATGGCTTTTATAAAGTTTTCATACCAATTAGTGCAGCACTCATAAGTCTAATTACAGTATTAATCCCAAATTGCCAACTCATTTCCTGATTAGAGTTCCATCCACTGATTATGACTTGGAAACAGCAATTAACCATGTGAATAATCCAAGAGTGAAATTGAAAGGTGTGGGATAAAGAAATGCTTAATGAGCTGAAGTCTAAATCAGCCGTAACACGCAGTAATATTAATCCACTCATTTTTATTTATTGGTGGAGAATGGAGAAAGCCACTTTCGAGGTCTGATGAGGAGCGAACTATGACTTGAACTGCTGGTATTTAATGTCCAAACTCTACAAACTCTCCCCCTTACACACCTGGGGGCCCAGCAGGTCTCGTGGCATAGGATGCCCCGTGTGTTCTGTGCCCACAGTGAGCACTGAGGGAAGGGCAATGCTCGGGTGCAGCCCCTGGCTGGTGGAGCACCGTGTCCTGCTCCTCTGTGGGCACCGAGGGCCGGTGCAGGCTCCACCAGCAGGTCCTGGCTGGCCGGCTGGTCCGAGTGTGCCATTCCATGTCCATCTGGCAGACTCCCCCCGAGAGGGACGGCTGGGAGCGCCCACGCTGGGAGTTCACCCTGCGGAGGAAGCTGGGAGAGGGCTACTTTGGAGAGGTGTGGGAAGGGCTGTGGAGGAACACGGTGCCCGTGGCCATCAAGATCATTAAAGGTACGTGGAGAATCAGATGAATCAGCAGCCAACCGAGTCTCTCGTTCACTGCCATTATCATTGATCACCCCTTTATTTCCTCATCCTCTCAGCCACTGTTTTATCAGGCAAACTGCAGTAGGGACCTGGTGAGGAGCCACTGGAATATTTCTGTGCACAAACCTAAGCTTGGGCTGCATCCCTATAAAATGGCTCCAGCCAGTGGGTGTGTGACAAATGACATCACATCAAATCAAATGTGTTTGTGATACATCAAGTTCTGATGGGACTATGATTCTGAAAATTAGATCCACACATCTCTTTGGCTCTGAGACACAGTTTGTGCAGGCCTGAGCTTTGAGAGGGAATGGGCTGTGAGGAGGTAAAAAAGGTCCCCATCCCAGTTGGAGGTGTTGAGGTCCCAACGTCTGCATGAGGAAGTGGCTCACAAGGGCTGTGTTGGCTTTCTCCCACAGCTGACATGAAAGCAGAAGACTTCACCAAGGAGATTCAGAACCTGAAGCGCCTGAGGCATGAGAAGCTGATCCAGCTGCATGCTGTGTGCTCCCTGGAGGAGCCCGTGTACATCATCACCGAGCTCATGCGCAAGGGCAACCTCCACAGCTACCTCAACAGTGAGTGCTGCGCTGGCCCCACGGGATGGGGGAACCTGGGTCACGGCTTCCTGTGCCTCAGAGTGGCCCTATGGATCTGAAGGGGAACCCTAAGAGAGTGCCAGCCTGGTTCCTGCCCTGTTTGATCAGTGGTAATGCAGAGCTGTCCATGGGCAGTTGGTGGAGATGGTCTTCGGATCATAAAGTCTGGCATGATCCTTTGGGTGTGCATGTGGGCTGGGTCTGTATTAACCCCTGTGAGCCCAAGCCTGTTGGTAGGGACCTTCATCCCTCCTCCACCTACCCATGATCCACAGCTCCCAGCAGTGCACAGAATCTCACAGAATTGCCATGTTTGGGCAACTCCACCTTCTTTAGGAATGGAACAGCCAAACCTCCCCATGGGTTTGTTTGTGTGCAGAGCTCATAACGTGCCGTGGACCACTCATCACTCAGTTTAATTTTCTTGGCCTTTCTTTTCCTGACCCAGCACAATTGGTCTTGAAAGGAAACAAAACAAACCGCTCCCACCAAGACCTGTTTTTCTGCAGGCTACTTCCCCTCCCACCCACACTGACCTTGTTTCTGATTGGGGCTCCAGCAGCATTCAGTGCCTGAGGAGCTGGAGCTTACAGGTACAACAGGCTGAGTGGCCTGCAGGGAGATTTGCATGGCAGAAGGTCACCTTTGGCTTTGAACAAGCCATGGGTATCTGTGACCTTGGTGCTCTTCAGAGCCCACCCCTGTCCCATGCCTGGGGAGCACATGGCTGTGCTGAACTTTCCACACAGCAGATAGGCAGGACCTATCTGGCAGGACAAATTTGAGGTTTTACATGTTCCTCATGTCCCACACTGTCAGCACAGGGTCTCCTTCCAAACCAGAACACCTGAAATAGATGTCAGTAGCTTGCCCCCAGTGCTTGGATTGTCTGGATTAACAGGTCCTGAAGGGAAGTCCCTGGGCACCTCCCACCTGCTCAACATCGCCTGCCAAGTGGCGGATGGGATGAGGTACCTGGAGGAGAAGCACATTGTCCACCGGGATCTGGCAGCCAGAAACATCCTGGTTGGAGAGGAACTCACCTGCAAAATCGCTGATTTCGGACTTGCCCGGCTCCTCAAGGTCAGCTCAGGGGATGCTGTGGTCCCTCCCTCCCACCAGCTGAGCTCATACAGCTGTCCCATGCTGGAGCCATTCCCTGCTGTCCACTTTCCCCAGAAGCCGTGTCTGTGTTGATCACCCCATCCCTCACGTCCTGTCTCCCATTGCCTTTCAGGATGACATTTATTCCACCAGCAGCAGCACTAAAATCCCAGTGAAGTGGACGGCCCCGGAGGCAGCCAACTACCGCACCTACTCCCTCAAGTCCGACGTCTGGTCCTATGGGATTCTGCTCTACGAAGTCTTCACGTATGGACAGATCCCATATGAAGGTAGGGCTGCTGCCCCACTCCTGTGCCCTCCAGCCACCTGCTGGGCAGCTTGCCCATGGTCCCCAAAAGCCAGAGGGTCATGAATTGTTGTATTGTCCCTTCCCCAAGGGATATGGAAGCAGCTCCCAGAGCATGAGAAGGTTATTGTCCACTTAGGGGATGGCTTAGAGGGGTATTCAGTGGTTGCAGAGTGGGTGCAGGAGCTGGGGGCAGGAAGTTGGTCTGGATCTCCCAGATCCTCTTTTCTACCACCCCTCTGGCAGAGACACACCATTTCACAGCACCACCAGTGACATCTTGGCCACTGCAGGTGTACCTCCCGGGCATTCTTTGGGGACATCAGACTCAGGGGCATCTTCTCCTTCCTTGCAGGAATGACAAACCAGGAAACCGTACGGCAAATCACCAGGGGCTACCGCCTCCCCCGGCCCAGCCCCTGCCCTCCCGAGATCTACAGCATCATGCTGGAGTGCTGGAGTGGCAACACAGAGGAGCGTCCCACCTTCCTGGCCCTGCGGGAGAAGCTGGGCTTCATCTACAGGCGGCTGCTCAGCTCCCTCTCCTGAGGGACCCCTTCCCACCATCCTTCCCAAACAAGCCCCTCCAGGCCAGCTCTTGCCAAGAACTTCCTTCCTTCTGGTTTGCCCTCTGACAGGGCTACGAGGAAAGCACATCCCCCCCCAGAAAACAGCCTGTGGTCCCTCACAGTCAGGGTGCAGGGAGGTGGCCAAGGGAGAAAGCGACAAGTTGTGGAGAACTGGTTGCCAGAGCTTGGCTGTGTAAGAGTTTGGAGAAGCCCCAAGGAGGCATCACTCAAAGTTTACACCTTCGTTCACTCAGTAGGGTGGGAGGTCCCTGCTGCTCCCCACACAAACGTGAAGGTTGGCAGTTCATGTTCAGTTGTGGCTCTGCCTGTTTTATCTTGTAGTGTGTGTTCGGTGTATTTATCAATAAATCTGTGTACATCCACTTGCAGGAGTCCTTGCAGGGTGTTGCTGGATGCTCCTCCCTCAGCATGCTGCTCCACAGCCTCCCAGGAACTGTGGAATGGCTTGGGTTGGAAGGGCCTGAAAGCTCATCTAGTTCCAACCCCACTGGCACGGACAGGGACACCTTCCACTAGAGCAGGTTGCTCCAAGCAAGCCCTGTCCAGCCTGGATGTGAACACTTCCAGGGATGGGTTCAAGGAACCCACCAAGGATAGGTTCAGGGAAGCACTGATGTGCAACCAGTCCCACTCTTGCAACCACAGATAAAACTTCATTGTGTCTCTTTGGACTCTATTCACCCAAGCACCCCTGTGTGCCTCTGCCACCCCTTTCCCAGGCAGCAGCCCCACATGCCCTGAGGACTCTGCACAGGCAGCTCCTGACTGGGCTGCTCCCCTCAGGATCCTTGTCTCACTCACCATCGTGTGGTTGTTCCAAGAAAAATGAATGTCTGTGTTCTAATGCCTGTGTTCTGAATGCCTTTTTTTCCCAGGTGCAGGCAGCAAAACCCTGCATCACCCTGCCTTGCTCTTTATCCCACCCATGGGGCAAGCCAAGAGATATTCCCACCACCCCCAGCTTGTCCCTGATCCCAGAATATGGCATTGCAGGGGGACCTTGAGCCTCTGGTCCCTCCCAAGCCAGGGCAGAGTTTGCTCCAGCCAAGTCCCTGTTGCCCCCTGCCCATAAACACTCCCAGAGGCTGGACTGTCCTTGGCAGCAGTGGAAGGACACATGGAAAAGAAGGAATTGGAGCAATGCCGAGGCTTCAGGCTGGTGCAAGCAGGGCTGGGCCGAGCGGGGCTGTTGGAGCCCTAACACAACTGTGGCACTGGTGGCAGGAGCAAACAGGCTGTGGGTGAAAGGCAACTGGCAGAGGTTTAGAATTCCTCCCCAAGAGTCCATTTTGCTCCTTTGCAGGTGACCAGTGGGACTGAGCCAACAGCAACGTTGGAATTTATAAAGTTAATAAAGTTTATACAACACTCCCCACGCCTGGGCAGTGTCCGTGCTGTGCAGAGCAGCAGAAACAAGTCTGGCTGTTGGCTCAGCAAGTCTCCAAGCACGAGGGGCCTGGAAAGGGGAGGCAGGAATGTGGTTTAGGGGTGGGATGAAGCCTGCTCTGTTTACGTCCACGGAGCTGCAGCCCTGTCCTGGGAAGGCAGCAGCTGCTGGCTAGAGTGTTCCCAGATGGAAAAAGCAACAGGTTGGGTTTGGACATGGCTGCAAGAGGAAATCCCCTCCTTGCACAAACATTTTGCAGCCTGATCAAACACCTGAGCAGAGAGCACACCTATGTACAGCCCAGGTCCTCTCCTGCAGGAAAGAAAGACTGAAGCCACGTGCAGCAGGTGAAGGGTTATGGCACACTGAGGAAGGGCAGGGACACAGGGGATTCTGTGACCACAGAACCACAGAACGGTCTGGCTTGGAAGGGACCTTCAAGATCACCTTGTTCCAGCCCCTTGCCACAGGCAGGGACACTTTCCACTAGACCAGGCTGCTGAAATAACAATAACGACAGTAAATTTGCAGGTCTGGCTGCCACCAGATGGAGCTCAAAAATAAGCAGGAGGAGAAGGGTGTGCTGGGGCGATGGGGCTGCTGTGGGGCACGGCCACCCATGGTGGGGTACCTGGAGACGCCAGGAGGGCACGTGGCCCCAAACCAGCTCACTCAGCAACCACAGTGACCTCCGGGGATGTGCAGGGGGAATGTGGGGACGTGATGACACGGTCCTGCCCGCAGCAGTTTTCCTTCCTCCTCCTCTGCTGCTTGAAAAGCCAAACCACAGCCTGGGCTTGCCCTCCAGCACGGTCTGCTGGGTTTTGGCACTTCTCAGAGTGATTACTTGTTGTCTAAAAGTAGATAAACTTGGGGTGGGGGGGAGGGGCACCCTGAAGTTTTAACCCCCCTTTCTGCCTCCCTTGGCCACAATGCTAGCTCAGATTTGGGGGGGCTTTGGGGGGCTTGGCTTCAGAATAGGGAAAAGATCCAAAAGAGGCTCCTTACCTCAGGGTGTGTTCCAAGGCTTTATTCCTAAAGGGCATCCCAGGGGTAAAGTGGAAGAACATGGAAGAATGGGGGTTTTTTATCTGGTCTCTGTCTCGGGAGGGGATAACTGGCCGAGAGCCATAGGTCAGAGATAAGGGACAGGTAGGGTCGGACCAAGGGTTACAGGCTCTGGGGGGTTTTGAGGGAAAGACCATTCCCAAAAGGAATGCAGCAGCACCCCAAGTTTTCCTATCTGCTCCCAGGATCTCAGCCTGAGCTGGGCACTGCAGCCCTCCCCCCAAAACGGGAGCAGGCTTTTCCTTAAATCCACTCCACAAAGGCAGGAATGCTGGGGTCCCCGTCCCTCCGGAACCGCTCCGGAGTGCGCAATGCAAATCCTCTTTTCAGAGGGCGTTGCAAATCCTGTTGTTCCAGGTATCCCCTGCTCCATTTGCAGCCTGGCATGTGCCCCCTTTGCGGATTCAAGGATGGGAGCCCTGACCCAGTGGCATTTGGGAGCAGCCTCAGGCTAACGCGATGTATTTCAGCCGCACAGCTCATTTCTATTTTTAAGGTCCCACATCAGCGTTTGAAGGGTGAGGGGGAAGCAAAGCTGCTGGAGGGAAATAAACCGAACCAAAACAACCCCCAGCAGCAGGAGGCAGGGAATGTAAAGGAATACTTCTCACCGGAGGCGGCGGGGTGGCACCAGGGCTGCTGCAAGGGACGAGTGGGCAGGAAACGCCAGCGAGTTTTTATCAAATATGTGAATTAATCAACAATTAAAACACCATCGAGGGAGCAGAGGAGGGGGACATCAGTCTCTGTGGAGTTGATGCCATGGGAGGTGGGTGCTTGCCCCTCCACCATCAAGAAGGGGATTGATTAGGGAGGTGTGCAGTTTATGGGGAACCCCTTTCACTTTCTGGCTTCTACTGCACAGTGTTTCCCCTGCTATCCCACCCCAGCAGCAACATGAAGACACAGGACACAGGAAATCAGATGCAATCATAAAATCACTTAGGTTGGAAAAGCTCTCTAGGATCATGGAGCCCAACCATTCCCCCAGCACTAACCCATGTCACACCCACAGATCTGTTAAACCCCTCCAGGTGCCTCCCCTGTCCTGGACAGCCTGTTCCCATGCTTGGTAACTCTTTCAGTGTGGAAATTTGTCCTGATATGCAACTTAAACCTACCCTGGCACAATTTGAGGCTGTTCCATACAATTATGAAATGAGAGTTTTCTCTCGTCGCTTGTTCCTTGAGAGGAGAGACGCCCACAGCAGTGGAGATGGAAACAGAACAAAAATAAATTTGCTTGGCTGTGAGATGCTTTTCCAAAATATGTCTGAAGGCTGTGAAAAGGCAAGAAAGGCCCTGAAAGCCTTTCAATCCCCAACAAAAAAGGCAATGCCGAGGGCTTTGCTCTCAGAAATGCCATGAAGCTGCCCAGGAGCACATCTGGGGGAATATGGACCCTCCTGGAACCTTCACTCCCAGCAGAGAGGGAGTCTGAGTCTGTGACACTTCACAGACATTCAGAAAAACAGACTTTGATTCAGCAGGGTTTTTCCAGGCAGTTTTGCTTCACTGGACAGGGAACCATGGGCATAAGGGCAGCCACTGCCAGTGTTGCAGTCCCTGCTGTAAATCCAACCCTGGGGCAATGTGGGAATGAACTTAACCTCCATCCAGCATCCAAAAGCTGGGCTGGGGAGCATCCATGTGCTCCTGCCATCCCAGAGCAGCTCACTTAGAGCTGGATCAGGCTGGGGAATGTGCCCAGATGTAAGCCAGGGATGTAGGATTGGTGCCTTTGCTCTGTCATTGCCTCCCCTGGGTGCCTGGGGACAGTTTCTGGGTTTGTCCCTTCATGATCACAAGACAAACAAGCAAATACAGTAATATTGACTTTACCTTTGTGTGTCCACACTGATTCCCAGGCTCAGAAAAAAAACAAACCACCCCACATTTGTCTCTCCAAATATGAGGTTTTTGCTGGCAACCAGCAGCAGAGGAGATCCCTGAGGCATCCTGGGGTTGAGCAGCACCCAAAGGGCTTTGCTGGGGCCTGGGAAGACCCTGGAGCAGTGCCACAACCACATGTCCCAGCCAGCCAGCCCACCTTGCCTTGCCTTACTCAGAAAGAGTTTGTTTTATCTTGATTTTCCTGTGTTTCAGGAAGTTTGAAGGCTGCCATTTGCTTTCTGGGATGTGCAGCCCCACAACAGCAGCAGTTTTCTGCCCAGCTGGAAGTCACATCAGATCACTTGCTGCCATGGACATGGGGGTCACCTTCAGGGTGCTGGCAGCCCCTGGGGTCCAAGCTGTGTGCCCAGGTGCTGGAACACCCCTGGAGCCGTTCCCTTTGGATGCACACACTGACAGAGGGGGAGCAGAGCTGCCCCTGCTGCCCTGGCCCCTCGGAGGGGCAGGGACACAGACTCTCTGCCCCAAAGACAAGGGCCAGTGCCTGGGGAAGCAGAGCTCAGTGAAAAGCTTACTCAACACTTTCCACTGTAGGAACAACAGAGCTGGAAGTGACCCTGGATGGCCCTGCAGAGCAGACAGAAAGCAGAGCAGCCACTTGCCCCCAGCTGCTCCCTGCCCTTTGCCCTGCCAGCACGGGACAGCAGGAGGCAAAGTCACAGCTCAGGGGTCCCATGGCCTCAGCTGCCATCGGGGCTGCAGGCCCTGGTGCACACAGGGACAGCCCTGCACCTCATGCTGTGGCTGGAAGCAAAACCAGGAACATTTGGCACCTTTAAATCAACCTCTACAAGTTTTTTTTTAGCCTCCAGCAGGAACAAAGGCGCTCCCTTCATGCAGGCACCTGTAGGCTCATGTTTTCCCTGCTATTGGGCTGGTCACAGAAGGATCAAACAGCCAAAGTGACTCATTGACGGCAGAAATCTGGCAAAACAGCACTTGGGGCAGTGCAGCACATGGGCCAGCTGGGATCCAGGGCTGCCAACCCAGTGCAGCCTCTGAGCTGCCATCCACACCATGAGCTCCAGCCTGATATCCCAACCCACAAAATGCACGACTTGAGCAAGCCTTATCTCTCTCCTCATTATGGATGGGTCACTGTGCACCCCAATCCTTCCCCCAGCCCCAGCCACACCTGCTCAGGCCCTGGCACTCGGTCCTACCCCTCGAGCTGCCAGAGCAGTGCAGGGCAGCTGTGTGTTTGGGGAACAAAACAAGTTCAGTGCCAGCAGGGACCGGCTGTGTAGCCAAGTAAGGAGAGGAGAGGTTGAGGGAAGGCATTTGCAACAGCACCACAGCCCAGCCAGATCCTGCTCACGTGCAAAACACACATGGCCCAGTGAGTCAGGCTGGCACGTGGTGTCTGGCACCGACACATCCTGCTGCTGCGGTCAGGAGCTGTGCTGTGTCCTGGTCCAGCCCCACCAGCACCGCCCTGCTCCCCCCTCCACGGACAGAGAACAACCCACAGCGTCTCAAAAGGCTGCTCCAGTTTATTCGTTGCCATTGTACGAGTTCAAGGTAATAAAAACGTGTTACCAAGTCTGCTTCGAGAGGGCTTAGTTACACTGGGAGGGAGTTAAAAAAAAAAAAAAAAAAAAGAAGGCTGGAGTGGAATCGTCGGGGTGGCTGCACTTCTCCATCAGAAAGCAGCACCTTTTGCTCGGAGCAGCCAGCTACTCTACAGGGGAGGGGCTGTGCCCGCCGGGGTGGGAGGGGGCAGCCGCCGGCCGCTCACACCGAGGGCCCCGCGCTGGACTCGCTGGCGTGGCGCCTCCGCCCTGCGCCCGGGGCTGCCACCAGCCCGCAGGCTATGGGTCCTGTGGCCACCCGCAGAGCTCCCAAGCTGCAACACACAGCAGACAGAGAGAGAGAGAGAGAGTCAGCAGTCGTGCCAGCCCCCCAAATGCGGCACTACCGCTCTGCATTTATCGCTGCAGCCAAGGAGTGGGAGCCCCTGGGCACAGGGTCCGTCGGGGCACAGAGCATCCCGGGAGATGCAGCAGGGATGTCCCCAAGTGCTGCACTGGTGCTCCCCCCGTGTCACCTCACCTCTCCTGGGACTCTGTGACCGTTGTCATGGCTGGGTGAGTCGCCTTCCCAAAGAAGAAGCTGGCCCACCACTGGCCGGGGTCAGACTTGGGCAGATCTGAGGAACGGTGAATGACACGGAGAGTTCAGGTCACTGCAACCTGGGCAGCCCCATGGGCACCCCCCCCTCACCCCACAGGAGAGGCTGGGTCACCTCCAGTAAGGAGGGACTGGGAGCAGAGTCTCCATGAACCAGGACAGGTGAACTTACCTGGGCCGTGGGGGATGACCTCCCCAGAGTACTCAGAGCTGCAGGAGCTGGTGCTGGAGGTGGAGCTCAGGCGCCCTGTGGAAAAATCATGGCCATCAGAACCACTGCTGACCCACGGTAGTGCCAGGAGAAGGAAAACACAGCCTTGGTGAGGCTGTGCCTGGGTGATTCGGCTCAGCCTCATCACTAACTCACTCCAGTACTTGCCCAGTTTAATGCCAGCCCAGTAAAGACCACTAGGAAGGGAATACTGGGGAGATTCCAACTGCAGGGAGCAGAAAAACACCTGAACGCACCTCTAGGGAAAAAGCCTGCAACCCCAAGGACAAAATTTAGTGGCTTTGAGAGACCTCTGCAGATGACTTGAGGCCAAGAGAACGCAAATTCCTGTGTATAATCCATGTGTTTTTAGGACAACAGCTACAAGCCTGCTGCTTGTTTCATCTCAGGAGAATCCTTTAATTCCCTGTGGTTTAAGCAATACATTAAACCAGAAACTCTCTCCCGGGTGAGGTACCAGGAGCAACCATTGCCCAAACTGGTTCTGCAGTTCATTTCTGAAGCAACAGTGCAAGGTGAAACCATCCACTCCGTCCCCTACAACCTTAGTAACAAGTAAAGGAGATTTGAGCCCCCTCAGTAGCTGGTACAGCTGGGCTGGAGGGCCCAAAGGAGGGTCTGGGCAGCAGCAGAGACACTGCTCACTGCTGGCTGTCCCCTTTTCTCACCAAACTCTCACATGGGGCTGCAGCTGAAAGCACCGACCTGAGCTCAGCTCCATCTCTGCTCCAGCCACATCCCCCCACCCCTGGCAGAGACCCCCGTGTGCTCACCCACCACCCCAGCCCCCAGCCTGCCCTTACTTCTGCGATAGTTGTGCGTGGCCATGAGCGAGCCGCTGGATGGGATGGATGCCATGGTTCCTGATCTTGGTTCTTGTGCAGATCTAAACCTGGGAGCACAGAGGCAGCCATCAGCACCCACCCTGACCCACCCCTGCACCCCCAAAAGCTGCAGGGGTGTAAACGGAACCAGTGTGACTTCTGGAGGAAAGGGAGGTGCAACCCTGCACTGGGAACGGCGGCTGGTGCTCACTGCACACGGATTAAACCCACAGAGCTCCAAGAGCTACGTGCAAAGCTAAAATAATTCCATCATACACAGCCGCCTGCCCAGAGCACAGCCCCTTCCCGACCCCTCCTCCCCGGCTGTTTTTCTTGCAGGACTCCAGCTCCCCTCCTTGGGTCAACATCTGGAGTTACAAAATCCCAGGCGGATGTTGCATAAGGAGCAAAGAAATGTTGAGCTGGGGCACACACCGAGGGTGTTCGTGCAAGAAGTTCCAGCCCCAGCCTGTTCTCAGCAGCCTCCCCACCACCCACAGCCGGGACAAACCTGCCCGCCCTTCCCCTTTGAGGCGGTTCAGCTCCAGTTCTGAACTGGAGTTTTCTCCCTCTTCCGGCTACAAAACACCCTCCTGCCAGCAGCTGACTCTTCCCCACAGTCTGACCCCTTATTCTCCAACAAAGCTCTAAGAAAAAAGGCTCGGGGCGCCAAAATCTGCCAGCTGCCAACATCTGGCGGACCCCCAGCGCCAACCCGCGAGGATCAAAACTTCCCTTAGCGGGGAAACCGAGGCACGGGGGAAAGAAGATCCTCCCGACAGCGACCCAGCGCATCCCCCCCACCCCGGCAAAACGCTCCCGCTCCCCCCCGGCAGCGCACCTGGGCCGTGTGCGGGGTCCGGCGGGTCCGGCGGGCAGGGCAGGGCAGGGGGGTCCGGCACGGGGGCCGCCGATCGCTCGCACCGCACGGCCTGAGCCGCGGCGCTGCCCGGCCGCCCCCGCAGCGCGGTTTTATCGGCCCCGGGCACGCCCTGCAGCGCCACCGCCAATGGCAGCGGGGGCGTGCCCCGACACGCCCCTGGCATCCATCGCGATTGTCGCGGCGGGGAGAGGGGACACCCCCACCCCACCCCCCCCGAGGCCAAGCGGGATGGGCCAACAGCGCCCAGAAGCCGGAGAGAAAGGGCTTGAAAAATCCTGCCCGCCCCTCTGAGGTGGTTCAGCTCCAGCTCTGAACTGGTGAAGTTTCTTTCTCCTTTCGAGCAGTGCTGCGTCTAAACACGAAAAACAAATAAATATGGATTCGAGGGATTCTGAGCTGGAGAAATTTCTTTCTCCTTTCGAGCAGTGCTGCGTCTAAGCACGAAAAACAAATAAATATGGATTCGAGGGATTCTGAGCTGGAGAAATTTCTTTCTCCTTTCGAGCAGTGCTGCGTCTAAGCACGAAAAACAAATAAATATGGATTCGAAGGATTCTGAGCTGGAGAAATTTCTTTCTCCTTTCGAGCAGTGCTGCGTCTAAGCACGAAAAACAAATAAATATGGATTCGAGGGATTCTGAGCTGGCTGGGTTTTATCACTTTTGGGAGGGAACACTTTATTTCGGAGGAAGAGCTTGCAGCAAGGCCAAAGTACAATCCACACCGCAGAGCAGCTCGTCCGTGTTTGGGTACCAGGGTAGCATCCTGTCCAGGTGCTGCCCCATAAAGCACTGGCTTTGGGGATGTGAGTCTGGGAGAGCCGAGGCAGTGCATGTGTGTGCGAGGAAGCAGATCTGTTCAAGAGGAACAGAAACTTCACAGAAAATTTCTTTCTGCTTGGAATGGAAATTGGGGGGTTGAGAACAAAACACTTGAAGAGATGCCAGAGCCTTAAGGTGTCTCCACAAAGGCAGTTTGGTACTTGGTACACCTAAAATGTTGCTTATTTTTTCTCCCCTAAAATTCAGCAATGCTCCAGAGCAGAGCTTTGCAGGCCAGCATGCTGAGGGCTGCTGTAAAACCTTGCAATTCGGGTCCAGCTGTGGGAAAGAATATTTTGGGGGGATGATGCTTTAACCATTTTAGGGATTGAAGGCAGAAGGGAGCCCACATCCCAGCCTGGAGTGGTTCTGTCACAAACTCCCCATGCAACGAGGTTCATTCCTCCCCAGTATTTTTTTTTTTCCTTTTTAATCTGGAGTTATTCTTTAATCCCCAGGATGAGGAACCAGTGCCAGGGGAGGCTGCCCTGGGTTGCTCCAGGACATCGATCTCCCTGCACAGCTCATGGGGCAGCTAAAGGGCTGAGCTGCCCTCAGGGGTGTGTTTCTCAGTGGGGTATGACCACCCCAGCATGGGGACACTCCATGTGAGCCATGTCCCCAGGTGACCCAAGCAGATGACCATGCTGACCACTGCCATGGCCACTGGCATGGACACTGTATGCACCCTCCCAGGAAAGCAGCCAGGACAGCTTTCAGGGAAAGCTTTGGCACCACAAGTCTGTAAATAAATAGATTATCTCCAAAATTTACCCCAGAGGTTTAAGGACCGTCACAAGCACATGTGTGGTCCAGCTGGTGACTGAGTTCCTCCAGCCGTGCCTCAGTTTCCCCACTGATAATACTGACTCAGCGCTTTCCAGGGAAGGATTTGGCTAGAGGTTGTGATGGACTTTGAATGCACAAATTCCAACAGGCAGTTTAAACAGCCACGTGGTTGTTTTCATGCCCAGCACAAGGTTTTGTTTTTGTGCTGCGTGACTGGGTTTGGTCATTGGTTTGATTTCAGGGTCCTGACACTCCCAGCCCATTTGCTCCCAGCCCTGCCTGGCTACACAGCATGGAGAGTCCCAGGAACTCAGGCTTGGGAGATTTTTCTGGCCTGGAAGGGAACGATAGAAGGCTGAAAATTCAGTGCTTCAGACATGAAAAGTCACTTTTGTTTTAGTGTAGCCTGTGTCATCTCTCAGGTTCCTCCTCAATTCCCCAGAGATGTATTCCTGCATCCTCCACCCCCCATGTAATGTACAGAGCAATTAGAGTGTATTGATATAATGATTATATTCCATAATGGATTATGTTCTCCCCATCAGGTACAGGATGGCTGTGCACCCCACCAAGCCTGAGCAGGCTAATTGCTTTAATTAATGATAGAGCAGAAATGAACAAACCTGCCCCAGTCCCTTTGTGCAATGACACCACTTACAAGCACATTTGGGGCTGCTCTTAAAGGATCACCTCATTAAGCAGGTAACACTGGGGGTGTGATGCTGCCCAGAGGGGTGAAATGGAGCTTTGCTACTTCAGGGGGATTAATCTCCAGCAAATCGCCCCTTGTTCTGCTTTTCCTCTCAAAATCAATTCCATTTTGCCTTAAGGATGCAGCAGGAGCAGCATGGGTAGGACAGAGCAGCCAGGGGAGATTGATGGAGCAGCCAGTCTGGTTTCCCAGGACAGAGCCTGTTCATATCAGGTGTGTTGAAAAGAGGAAGATACATTTCATTTATATTGATCAAGAAATGGTAGTTTCAAAGTGAGCAGATGACAAGATTTGGATAGATTTTTCTCTTTGATTTTCCTCTCATTAGAGCCTCTAGGTTAGAGCCTAGGACTGCAACTCTGTCCAGTTTGCTTTTCAGCAAGGTTTCTGTGTTTTCCTTTTTTTAATTTTTTTTTTTTTTAATCTGGCTTTTAGCTTCTGGCAACTGGCTTTTGTTATCTGCCATTTGTGTGGGCGGTTGAGGAAGAGCTTTTTGTGTCATTTTGAACTTGGCAGAAATTTCTGGAGGCTGGCAAAAGCTGTGGAGCTGAAGGAGCTGCTGCCTCTGGACTCCACCAGCACTCGTGGGCCAGCATCAGTGGGTGTTTGGGGCACCCCAATGGCTTCATGCTGCTACCAGACTCCTTCTGGGGATGTGACAGTCCTTAGTGCTTAAGGAATTTGGTCAAGAAAAGGTTGCCCAGCAGCCCCTTCCCCACCAAGCAGCAATTTTCTTTCTGGGTAAGAAAGCAGCACTAAGTCATGGCACAGCAGGAAAATCACAGAGTGCTTTGGCTTGGAAGGGACTTTAAAGCTCAGCTCATTCCAACTCCCTGCCATGGGCAGGGGCACCTTCCACTAATCCAGAGGGCTCCAAGTCCTGTCCAACTTGGCCTTGAACACTTCCAGAGATGGGGCAGCCACAGGTGCTCTGGGCAGCCTGTTCAGTAACACGGACTTGAGCTCTCTGCGGGGCTACAAAGCCTGATCTGATCCTGCCCCACGGAGGCGTTTCCCTAAATTCTCCCTCTGTTGAGGAGCTTTTGCTGCCGAGGAGGGAGCAGGCAGGACCTGTGTTCGGGCTTGTCCTCCTCCCTCCTCCCTCCTTCCCTCGCTCCTCCGCCTGTTCCCGGCTCTGTTACTCATTGCCAGGTTCGGGACAGCGCCCGCCCGGCACAGGCAGCTGCTGCCACCTATGGATAAGA
Organism: Phylloscopus collybita; assembly: GCA_027886175.1. Taxonomy (NCBI): domain Eukaryota; kingdom Metazoa; phylum Chordata; class Aves; order Passeriformes; family Phylloscopidae; genus Phylloscopus; species Phylloscopus collybita. The sequence goes on along the minus strand of JAJNNQ010000027.1, from coordinate 6,387,759 downwards.
AACACCCAAAATATTCATCCCACATGCCACATTAGGGCCACCTCTGGTCAGAGCAGAGCGGCTGTGACACCAAGCCCGTGCTCAGGTTGTGGCCTGACAGAATCGCCCGGAGGTCTTCCCCTGCCTCTGCAGGTTTAAATCGGAAAAGGGAACGTGCTGGAAATGCAGGGAAAGAGTTTCCTTAAGCACAGTGCTTGAGCAGCATGTTTTACCTGGAAAATGGTGCTCTGCCTTTCTGGGACGTGTGCAGCAGTGACCCAAGCGCCACCTTGGCAGGAGGATAAACCAAAGTCAGATCAGGGCATGGATCACTGTCCCCATGGTGATGGGAGCAGCTCTGCTGTCCTCACCTGCAGTCTGATTTCCCAAAGGGCACAGGGAACTGGCATCAGGACCCCCAGAATTCTGAGTCTGATCTGAAAATACTCACATTGTGGAGAGAGTTGGACAGCGAGTCACAAACTGTCTGATTTGCCTGTGCAAAAGGGATGTCTCCAATTTAGAAAAGCCAGTGAAGAGAGATGACAGCTGCTTGCTGTAATCCATAGCTTTGTGCTGAACTTGGTTCCACAAGTTCCTGACTTCTGGTTCATCTGTTCCTCTCTAAAACCTGGAAAATCATCTTGCAGAAACCAGCAGCAACACTGAGCAGGATCCATGTCTGTAGAAAACTCCTAGACCAGAAACTCCTTTGTGGGATCAGGGGAGATGCCACTACCAGTCACTACCACCACTTGACAACAAATCATCCACCAATATAAACCCTAGGGCTTTGATGGGGGTTGGTTCAGCAAAAAAAATTTCTCATTAATTTCCCTGATCCTCTTTTCACTCTGGATGCATCCAAAGCCTATGCTGTTATCCAGGTATCTCCTTTAACATTTCCACTAAAGCCAGCAGAAGATGAGGGCAGCCAGGGCTCTTTTCACTCAGTGGCTGTGGTTTGATAGGAAAAGCCATCTTGGGATTAATCAGGCTTTTCCTAACTGGGAGATGTGCACAGCTGCCAAAGCAAACACTTCAATCTGGCGTAGCTTGACACAGCACCAGACATCTTTGCTGAAAGCACGGTCCAGGGGCAAGGCAGCATCCAGCAAACAGCACTAAACCACAGGGCAGAGGTGCCTTATCTCATCTGGGCTGACCCAGATTGGGCTCTGCCCCGTCCTCAGCTCAGGGGAGATTTAAGGGATCAGCGTCTCACAGCCCCCACAGATGCTGCATCCAGGCACCAGAAATGTCACAGTGTCCCTGATGAGATGTGGATGAAGTGGTGTTTGTCTCCTTCCCTGGTGCTAAAAGGGCATGGAAATGTTCATCTGCCTGCTTCCCAGATGGACAGCAGCTCAGGCTGAGCAGTTTTATCCTCCACAGCCTCAACCCCATAACTCAGATATTTGGTGGAAAAGGGGTTCCTGGAAGAGAATCCCCTGGGGCTGTGTGCTACCACTTGCACCCAGGATGAATGGGGACACTTTCCAAGGCCTTTAGGCATTGTGTCTCCAGCACTGCTACCTCAGATCACCTTGGACCCCCAGTGGCTGTGACTGAACCCCACTGGGCAGGTCCCAGTGGTGTGAGCACCATGGAGGGTCCTAAGGAGCAGCCCACCCTGCAGTAGGTACTCTGCTGTCCCACCAGCAGTGACACCAGACTCCATCCCCAGCTGGCCAAGTGGCTGGAGGGCTTGGATGTCTTGTTATCACTTCCAAAGTTTATTTTTAAATCTCTGGCTCCAATTTAAAGGTATCAGCAGCATGTGCTGAGTGCAGGACCTCAAAATACTCCCTTTCTCCTCCTTCCCCTGCCTTTCTGTCCCATAAATCCTGTCTTTATCTCTCCTGTCCTGGTCTGCAACATGAGCATGAGCTGGAAAACCTGCTCATGTTGAAAGTCCATTAAATCTGCCTCATCCCTGGAAGTGTTCCAGGACAGTTTGATGTGGCTTTGAAGAAACTGGTCTAGTGGAAAATGTCCCTGCCTATGGTAGTGGGGTTGGAATGAGATGTTGTTTAGGATCCCCTCCAACCCAAACCAGTCTGGGATTCTATAATCCCAGATCTCTTCCTATTTGGTGCCTTGGGCCAGGAGCATTGCCAGGCAAACACACTGGGAGGGTCATGGTGTGGAAACACAGGGGAAGTTGGACCTCAAACCCAGCCCCAGGTGATCATGGAACCCCTGAGATGTACAGCAGGGAATCCCATCCTGTTTGAACACCAGTTAATCTGGGGTGTAGCTGCAATGGGAATGCCTGTTTTGTGTGCACCAGCAGTCAGGATTGCCAAGGGGTGCACAATGTGTGCATGGGCAGAGGATGGTCAGTGCCTTGGTGTTTCGAGCTTGACCACTCCCAGCAGATGGTAAATGCTGAACTATCAACAAAGCCTCCAAAGCTGGTGTGGAATAAGCTGAAAGCCTGAACATGGGAAGTAGGAAACCCAACAGCCTTCACTCTGTCCACAAACTGCCTTTGAGAGGACAACCACTGCCCTACCCACGTCTGATCTGCTTTTCTGATGGCTCTTGCACAAGGCCAGGGTGCATTTCTTCCTTTCAAGGACTCTATTTCTTTGCACAGAAAGAAAAAATAAGAATTTACAGCCATCCCTCTGTCCAGCCCCAGCTTCTCCCTTGTGAGGCCAGAGCTTCTGGAGCGACATCCAGGCTGGCATTCCTCGTGGCTGCCACCTGCCCTGCCCAAACCCCTTCCTTCAGAGGAGACCTGCTGCATTTTAGACCCACAAACACACAATTGCTCAGTGAGCTGAACACTCACAGGCAGAAACAGCCCCAGAGCCAGGCAAATCCAGGCAGGCAGCCTGGGGTGTTCACATCCCAGATCCATACAAATTACCAGCACTGTGGATTATTCCCTCTCACAGTCACATTGTGCAGGCTTCTTGGGGAAAAAAAAATAAATTGTTATGTCTGGGCAAATGGCAATTTTAGCTTAGTTTAAAGGACCAAATCTCAGCCCAGGGGCTGTGGGGCTGGATGGGGTGGAGGTGATGATGGTGAAAGGAGTAAGAGGTCCCTGCCATGTTTGTGTGCAGCCTGCCCATCCCTTCTGGGGAAGGGGGGCAGTTCTGTTTTCTTGAGTCCCCCTAAATCATTTGGTGGTGGTTCACAGGGAGGGTGAATCAAGCCTCAATATGATGTAGGGGAATTGTTTCAGCAGGGATGTGGATCTGAGGCCAGATGGGGGGAGACGAGGCTCTAAACTTCGGCCGCCCTCGGATTTCGCTTGCTTGGGTCTCTGTTTCTTTACACTGAACATTTAAGGGCAAATTTACACCATTTTTCATGAGGGAAAATTATTCCACTCAGGCATGGCAGCTGAGCTTGATGGTCCCCTGGACCACATGTGTTCAGTGAAGTCCCTTGCCCCGGGTGCCAGCCAAACCTGGGCACACAGCTGTGGCTTTAAGCCTCTCGAGGCTGGGGCAAAGTGGCTTAAGGGAGCTGGGATTAGCCAGGTCTGAGAGCCCTCTCTCCTGCTCAGGTCCTGGACTATTTATAGACTGATGGGCTGTCAGGCTCTATTCCAGTGCAGAACAGGGCACTGCCCACTTCCCCTCTTCCTGCCTGGGAAAAGGGGTGGAAACTAAAATTCTTTTTACTGGAAAAGGAAAGGAGGCAGGAGAGGCCCATCCCATGCTCACCTGGCAGAGGTGACCAGGATTTACTCCATCCCCATCTTCATTGCTAAACTCAGCCATTGCCCTGCTGAGGGTAGTTTCCAGGCTGTCTCAGCCCTTGTGTTAAAAAAAAAAAAAAAAAAAAAAAAAAAAAAAAAAAAAAAAAAAAGAGCAAAGCACTAAAATATGGATAGGAAGAATAAGAGATTTATAAACTTCTCCCTCCTCCATGTTATCACACTTGCTGTCCATCTCCAGCCCATCCAGACTTGTGGTAAAGCTTCTACCCCAGTCCCAAAACAAGGCTGGGATAAATCTCTTCAAATCCTCTTAGAGCCTTCTCCTTGGAAATTTCTTGTTATTTTTCCTGGCACTCAGTGCATTTTATTTTGTGCAAGGAATGCTTCATAAAAACAAAAAATAGCTTGACTATCATATTTCTAAGAAAATGCCAGTGAGCTATAACATCATGTAAAAAGGCCTCCCTTTGGGCACTAATGAGAAATTAGGAACATTTGAATCCACATGATGAGTAAGTTTTTAACCATTAGTCTAGGAAGGTAAGATTATCTTCATAAGGGTATCTAATTTGGCTGTTAACTTCATGGGAAGGATGGTCTGGGCCATAAAATTGTTCTGTGTTATTTCATAGCTTTATTCAAAATTAGCTTTCTTTTGACCTATATTTGGCTTTGGAACACAGCAAATTTTGCATTGGCCTTGGAAATGCACAGTTGACACAGACATAAGTATTCTGACCACTAGGTATTATATGTTTTTATGCAAAGAAAATGTCATTATATTACTGAAGAAGATTACTTATGGTTTCCTTATGCTCCTAGGACTTAAACCTCACTTCCCATTAAAAATGAGATGATGTTGTTAAATCACAAATTCTTGAGCAGCCCTCATACTTGTTGCAGGTGCAGAAATCTGTTTTGCTCTCTTTGTCCCTTGCTTTGTCACTTGCTCCTGGACTGAAGCATTCCCAGCGAGGCAGAGATATGGGGCAGTGCCCTCAGGGTCTGCCCAGGGTTGTGTCTGTGCCCTGCAGGGACCCCTCTCCTCCCAGCCTGGGCAGGCACAGCCCTTGGAGGGATGTGGGACTTGGTGGTCTCCTCCAAACCCAGCCCTGTCCCTTCACTCCCAGGCTGCCACAGGGAGTCCAAGCCCCCTGGGCCAGCACTTCCACCAATTCCCCTGTCTTCCAAAAAACCCTTCTTGCCATCTACCTGTCTTCCTCCCATCCCTCTGTCTCTAGTCTCCTCCATCTCCTCCATCTCTTCATCTCCATCTCATGGCCTCATCTCCCATCTCTCCTGTTTCTCCAACTTTTATCCTCCCATCTTTCCCCCTTTCCCATTCCTCTATCTTGCATCCTGCTGTTTCCCTCTGAGCTCAGTCTTCCCTCTCTCCGTCTTCCCATCCCTTCATTTTCCACCCCTCCGCCTCTCCATCTCTCCTCCATTTTCCCCATCCTTCCATCCTTCTGCCTCCAACCTCTCCACCTCCCTCTCATGCCTTCATCTTCCATGCCTCCTGTCTCTCCACCTTTCATCCTTCCACCTTCCTCCCATCTCTCCATCTTCCATCTTGCTGTCTCCCTCTGACTCCAGCCTTCCAGCCTTTCACCTTCCCATCCCTCTACCTCCCACCCCTCCATCCCTCCCCACCTCTCCATTTTCCCCATCCCTCCATCTTCCTCCCATCCCTTTATCTCCCATCCTTCCACCTCCTTCCCATCCTTACACATTCCCTCCCAGTCCCCCGTCTCTCCCGCCTCTCCCTCCTTCTCCTCCTCCTCCTCGTCCTCCTCCTCCCCCCGTCCCCCCCGCGCCTCCTCCTCCTCCTCCTCCTCCTCCTCCCCCGCCCGGTACCGCATTGCCGTAGTGCGGGGGGGCCGCTGCATTGCGCTGCCGCCGTCGATAGGTGGGCCCCTCCCGCGGAGATAAAGCCGGCGGAGCCCAAGCCGGCAGCCTCTGGCCGCCCCGACCGCCGCCCCGGTAAGAGCTGCGGGACCCCGGCGGGATGGGGGGGACAACCGGGATGCGGGGAGGGGTGGGGGGTGTCCTGCCCCAGGGGCTGCGGGGCAGCAGTGCCCCCTCCCCTCCCCCGTGTGTGGGTGCTGTCAGCCCCTGGGGTGGGGGGTACCCCGAGGAGGGAAAGGATGGGGCTGGACCATTCCTTCATCCCGCAGGTGCGTCTTCCCGCAGGTGGGAAATAACGCGCAAGCCGTGGTGCTTGAGGACGTGAAAATCCTTCTAAATGTTGCGTGAGGAGGAAAACCTGATAATCCCCCCAGCTCCCCCCTCCCCTCCCCCCCCGCCTTTAGAATCATAGAATCCTCGAATGGTTTGGGTTGGAAGGACCTTAAAGATCACCTCGTTCCAACCCCCCCTGCCATGGGCAGGGATGCCTTTAGCTGCTTGGGGAAGGAATAAAAATAAATAAGTAAAAATTCCCCCAATTCCCAAAGAAATCCTGCATCTCCCCCCGTGTGCCGGGGGTCTGCAGGGCAGAGAGGGACCCGAACCCAGGATTTGGGAGCTCCGGGACCGAGCATCTCAGCGGAGCCGCAAAATGGCCAGATCCGGGCTGGCTGGGTTCAAGGGCAGGAGGGACGGGACAGCCGCCGCTCCTGCTGCCCAGGGAAGCTTCTCGCTGGGAATGTTATCACCCGCATGACTGAATCGCTATTAGAGCAGCAAACTCCTCCTGACCTCCTTTACTTCTATGGGCAGATTCGTGAAATTGGATTTTATTAGACGTCAGATTAAAGCTCCTAATTGTGCCCGGTTTGTGTGCAGCTGCAGAGCCATGGCAACGCCGGGAGATGCCAGGACAGCTCCCCGGATATATCCGTTCGCGTTTTTAGCCTCCTCCCTCTGCTCCATCCAGTTTCACGGCAGCAAAATATAATATAAACCTCCCCAAGTGCAGGCTCAGAGGAGCCCTGGGCAGCCCCGCTGTTCGCAGCCCTGCTTGGGGGAGCAGGCGAGGGCTATTTTTGTCCACCCCATTTTGCAGACGCTCTCTTGTCACCTGAACTGTGCCCAGCTGGGGAGTGGTGAGGGCAGCCCGGGAGGACGGGCACCCTCGGCTCCTCCCAGGGCAACCCACGCCAGGGAGGAGATGCCCTCGGGTTTGGAAAGAGCGAGAAGGCAGCGGGAGCAGCCCTGAGTCGCGGGAAGGTTTCCCGGGGAGGAAGGGCACCTTCGAAGCATCGATGACGTAGCCCTGGGAACCGGGGGTCTCCGCGAGGGCGGTGGAGGGCAAGGTGCCGAAAAACACGGCATCTTGCCGAGACTTGGAGGCTTGGACGTGGCAGCTCGAAATAGCCTGGCTGGCCTCCTCCGGGGGCAGGCTGGCTCTGACCCAGCGCGGGCAGAGCTGCCAGACGAGGCCGGGCACCCCCGGGCGCATGGTCCAGCGGGAAGGTGGGGCGAGGGGAGGACAAGCTTTTCTCGAAGGGCTGGGAGGGGGCTGGCACAAGGGGGAGGAGGGGGGGGGGGGGGGGGCTCTTTTTGACGCGCCCGACTCTTCCCCCGCAGCCTCCCCCAAAAAGGCAGCTGCGTTCCCACCGCCCTCCCCAGCGCCGCCCGCCCCGGCCAGCCCCGCGTAGCCCAGCAGCATGGGGAAGGAGAAGACGCACATCAACATCGTCGTCATCGGGCATGTGGACTCTGGGAAATCCACCACCACCGGGCACCTCATCTACAAATGCGGGGGCATCGACAAACGGACCATTGAGAAATTCGAGAAGGAGGCTGCCGAGGTGAGGAGCCCGCCCCTCAGCCTGCCCCCCACCCCGCACTCCCACCCGCGGGGATGCTCCGCACGCACCCCCCCGACCATCCCGCAGGCAATATTCCCCTTCTGCTGGTGCTGCCCTTCTCTTAGCTTCTATTTCTCCCTTTGTCCCCATCTATTTTTCTCCCTCTGCACCCCTGGGTTTTCCCGACTCCTCTGGCCTTGGGAAAATAGGCCATTTGGGCACTTGCCACCCTCTTTTCCGGAGCTGGGGGACTCCGTGCTGCCGGCTGTTAATGAGGGCAGGGGCACGGCGAGGTCTGCAAGATGGGCTAGGGAACCAGGAGTAATCGCTAGGATTCTGGAAAAGCCACAAGCCACTGTGCTTCAAGGCATGAAATTCCTTCTAAATATGGTGCGTGAGGGGGAAAACCTGATAATCCCTCCCTGCATAGGTCAGGGCTGCCTGAATTTCACTCTGAAGCATCAGTTTCCAGTGCCTGCTGGGGACAAGGTGCAGCATGGGCTGGGCCACTCATTTGATCCAGTTGAGGAACCTCATTCCCATTTTCCTCAGGCAGGTGCTCTGGTGTGAAGCGTGATTGGCAGCCTATGATACAGAAAACTGGCTGAAAATCTGAGCATTTAAGTTAAATTCTTTTGTTTGACCCTTGCAATGGTGGCATTTATAACAATTTTATCGTGCATGCATTTAGAAGCTGGCACACAGCAAAGCACCGCCCGATACCTGAAATGTGGCAAACCCCAAGATTAAAGAGGAAGAAACAGTCTTGGGAAGAAAAATGTCAGTGGGGAGTCCTGAGAAATTAATGATGGTAAATTCTAGAGAAGTGGGTGAGCCAGGAACAGCCTGGCTGTGTTATCCATAGGGCAGCTCCTGTCACTCAGAAGATGTCTTGTCGTCATCGCTCTGGGAATGCAGATATCCCTCCTTTTTTTTTTTTTTTTTTCCTTTTCTTTCTTTCCTTTTTTTTTTTTTTTTTTTTTTTTTTTCTGGTCAAGATCTCACATTTCAATGACAAAAAAAAATATTTACAGAGCTGCCACTTTTGATTTCACATTTTGCTGTCTGTCTGTCTTAACCTTTTTCATTTGCCGATAGCATCTGAGCTAAATCCCTTATTTTCCTGCCTCACTTTCAGCCTTTTTTTTCGCATCCTTAAGCCGAAGAGCCTCTTCCTTCATACAAAACGATCCCTCTCCCCTGGTTGAAAATGATTGCTGCTATCCTTCCATAATTTTCCCCCGCCCCTTTACCTCTAAGATCAGATAAGGCATGATAAGGTTATCATCGATGTGATTGCAGTGATTTTAATTGAACAGACACTTTCACTGACTTGCCAGGATCTGCGGGCACCGGAGGCTGCTATTAATAGCCTATTGACTGAGCTTACAGACTCCATTTTCTGAGGCAGGGCTGGGGAAGGGTTTGCTTCCATTAGGTGGCATTCACAGGAAATGGAGGCCTGCGTGCACCCAAAAGGCCAACAAAAAAAAAAAAACAACAAAACAACCCAGGGTCTGTTATTTTATTTAAGAGAAAAGAGTGAGGATTTCTCCTTTTTTTCCTTGTGATTCAAGGGCAGAGGTAACAGTATCTCTGAAAGAAGAGTTGTTCTGTTAAAAAAAAAAAAAATGAAATAATCAGTATTTGTGGCCTGCAAATAGAAAGCCATCCCTCTGCTGGGGTTTGATCAGGGAAATTCAGGCTATTTCTGGCACTGAACAGGGAAGGTATTGTGCAGAGCTAGATAATACCCTGGGTTTTTCAACACCAGCTCTGGGTAACTGAATACACCCCGTGAAAGGAGGGAAACTGCTAAATAAAGGATCTCGTTTGTCTTCACGTTACGTGTGATGCCGAGCTCTGGGGGGTCTCACACGTGATGAGCAGCTGGTTGTGTGTGTGGACATGGCTGATGGCAAAAAGGTGCTGATTCCCACTCAGCTGCCGTGGGAGAGCCAGGGGTCTACTCTGTGCCTCAGTTTCCCCATCTGGAAGGGAGGGAGTAGGCTACTGATGGGGGAGAGGCTGTGGGATGTGCTGGTTGACCTCCTGCCCGAGAAGAGCCCATTATTAATGCAATGCAAAAATGCACCATTCCCTGCTGGATCTCCATTTGCAGCAGTAAAGGAGCACACTGTGATGATCCTCCCTGTTCCCTGGGAAGGGGGAGTTTGATGTGCGTGCTGGAAAGGGTTAACCTGGCCCCATACCTGGGCATGTTCAAGGCCAAGTTGGATGGAATTTGGAACAACCTGGTCTAGTAGAAGGTGCCCCTGTCCGTGGCAGAGGGGTTGGAATGAGATGATCTTGGAGGTCTTTTCCAACCCAAACCATTTTGTGATTCTGAAAACCTCCAAGCTCCTGCTCCATCCCCTTTGCTAAATCCAGTGCCAGGAAAATGCTCATGAGCAGAGACTTGATTCTGGATTTTTCCATCCCAGTGAGAGCTCTCAGCTTCCCAGTGGAGATGGGGCATCACCTCCTCGACCTGGCATCCCCTCTGAGGAGGGGAAATCTTGCTCCTGGCTTTAGGATTTTGCCCGTAATCCTCCGGAGCAAGCTGCAAAGTCATCGCAGCACTCAGCTGTTATGAAACAGGCTGTCACCATTAATTCCTTGTGCTGGCTGGGAACAGGGCTGGAGTGTGGGAGATGGAGCAGACCAGCCCCCAGGCATGGTGTGGGCAGGGCAGGTTTGGATGTGGTGCTGTGTTCTCTTTCCTGGGGAGGCTCATCAGTGGAGCATTCGGTCCCTGCCATGGGGAAGTGCTTCCCTCTGACCAGTGATTGATAATGGGCCAGCAGAAACTGTGATTGCAGGGATGGATGGATGGATGGATGGATGGATGGGAGCAGAATGTCACAGCTCTGACCTTGCATAGCAGTAGGAGACCATTAAATCATCTGCAAATGACCTAAATTCCTTTCCCTACCTTAAACCCCCCTTGTATCTGAGGCCAAGAGCTGATGGCTGCAGCCCATTTTAACCCCTTGCTTTGGCCAGGCTCCCCTGACTGCCCCAGCACATAGCATGGTCAGCAAGGGTGGCTTCTCCTGCCCCATCTCCACCCTGGCAGGATCCCAGCTCAGGTTGGGAGCATGACCTCCACGCTGGAGGGAAATCCAGCTCTCCCTGGTGTGGTGACGTCAAAGGGCTCCAGCCCAAAGGAGAAGGCCCTTTGGAAGTGCCACTGTGGTTTTACCAGGGAATGTGCTTTATCACAGGGCAGGAAGATTTACTGGAGCTAATCTCCCCCAGCGTGATTTCCTGCATTACAATGTTGGCTGAGATTTTGGCCATTTGGCAACGACAGTTGGTCTGGCTGCAGCTCACAGTAGCTTTTCCTGTGAATTTGCACACTCTGTGGCAAAAATCAATCACGTTTCTATTCTGCTCGTAGCAACCATCTCTCATTTCATTTTCTTTTAACCCATTCCACCCCTGACAGTTTTTGGGCTCACTCATGTAGCAATGCCCTTTCCCACTAACCAACTGCCTCACAGGTCTGAGTTATGGATTAAAATCTCAGAATCAGAGAATCATTTAGGTTGGAGAAGCCCTCTAAGATCATTGAGTCCAACCAGCACTGCCAAGCCCACCATTAGGCCACATCCCTTTGTGTGCATCTCTGTGAAACCATGGGAAATAAACCAAAGTAAATCTCATAAACAGACATTTTTCAATAACTCCATTAGTGTTAGGAAATGGGATAAGTATATAAATATCCTCTCGGAGACATTTGGTGTGACAAGAAGCAGCTTTCCATGTTTTCTGTACAGGATTTCCCAGCAGCAGTGCAGGACCATGGTGTTTAACCTCATGGGTTGCTGCCTCCAGGTCCTTCCCACCCAGCCCCACTCACAGATTCACTTCATGGCTCTTCTTCCAGGCTCTCCTGTTGAGGAACATGTTGAGAACAGTATCTCCTTTCACCCATGTTTTTTAGTAAACAGACCACAGCTCTCACTGAGTTTAGGGAATTTCACCTTCAAATATTTGCAGTGGGAGCCCTATGTGAGCTTGGGAAGTGCCCTGGAGGGTGGGAAGCCATCACCAGTGCTGTGGGCTTGGGTTTCTCATTGCTCCTTGCCTCTCTGTTGGCCAGATGGGGAAGGGGTCCTTCAAATACGCCTGGGTGCTGGACAAGCTGAAGGCCGAGCGCGAGCGTGGCATCACCATTGACATCTCGCTGTGGAAGTTTGAGACCACCAAGTACTACATCACCATCATTGACGCCCCTGGCCACAGGGACTTCATCAAGAACATGATCACTGGGACCTCCCAGGTGAGAGATGGGGCCCGGGGGCGGAGGCTGAGGCTTGTGCCCAAGTTCAGGGACGTGCAGGTGTCGTTAGAATCCTTTTGGAGGTGGGGAGTTGAGAGAGCAGACACTGAGGAGTGTTCAGCAGGGTCCACCCAAGAGACTGGGTGGCACCAGGGGTCCTGCACCTCCCTGGGTGTCTGGGAGAAAGGGTGGTGCAAAGAGGTGATTTCTCTACCCCATTTCCACCCACATGAAAAGGTGGGATGAATGTGGCCTGCCTGGGAGCTGGGATAATGCGAGCCTTTGCAGGCCTACACACGGGCCTTTGTGTGAGGGCATCTCCAAACTATTTTAGCCTCAGCCAAATGAGATAGACAAGAAACTTCCAACAATCTGCTAGGTTTTATTGGATAAAGGAGGCTCCACAGATCTTTTCTCCTTCTTTTTCCTCAGAACAGCTGTCTTTGTCCCACATTTTATTGCCAAACCCAATGGCCAACCCTTCCTGAGTAGGGTGTTTTCCCCTCATTGCATTGTGGGACATTCCTGCATCTCCCTGTGCTGATGACCACCACATGCCCAGTGAGATTTCCACTGGGGTACCAGCTGGGCTGGGCATGGCTTTCTGCCAAACCCAGGCAGCTTCTGCTGTGTGTTTTGGTAGGAAAGTAGTCTGAGCATGGCTGGAGTCACACCTATCACTCAGGGAGGTTTTTTACAAGAATTCAGTAGGGTTTTAAATAAAACCTTGTCTGTAGATGATCAAGATGAGGTCCTGGTCAGAGTCCTGCATCCAGGAGGGATCCACACTGGTTTCCCACCCACAGTGCAGAACCGTGTGGGGTTGGCAAGTCTGAAATAGCACAGCTGGGTCAGTTTTGAGAAAGATCAGCAGGGTGATGGGTAGCAGCTGGCAGGGAGTGACTCCCTCAAAGCCCTCAGGGGTGTCACCAGGGCCATGCAGCAATTCCTGTGCTCTCTCCCCTCAGGCTGACTGTGCTGTCCTGATCGTGGCTGCCGGCGTCGGCGAGTTTGAAGCCGGCATCTCCAAGAACGGGCAGACCCGCGAGCACGCCCTGCTGGCTTACACCCTGGGGGTGAAGCAGCTGATCGTGGGCATCAACAAGATGGATTCCACGGAGCCCCCCTACAGCGAGAAACGCTACGACGAGATCGTCAAGGAGGTCAGCGCCTACATCAAGAAGATCGGCTACAACCCAGCCACCGTTCCCTTCGTGCCCATCTCGGGCTGGCACGGAGACAACATGCTGGAGCCCTCTCCCAATGTAAGTGTGCCCTGTGTTACACTCCTCCCCCCCCAGTCTGAGGATCCTGACTCAGGGTGAAGATGAGCTCCCTGCTCTGCAAGCATTTCATGCACCCGTTGTGCAAGAAGGCCCATGCTGGCAGCACAGATGATGTGTCATGGAGCTCTGCTTGGCCCCAGGCAGGATGAATGGGCTCACTCTTCATGGGTGCTGTGCCCTGGCCAGGCACCCCAGCAGCTAAACATGAGCATCTTCAAGAAATGATCTGTCTGGCTTTGCTTCTGGGCCAGGAATTGAGGTTCTCGCCTTGTCAGAACTCATGGTGACATTAGAGCAGCGATTGTCACTCTCAGCAGGAGCAGGGGGTGTGTTTTTAGGGCATTGTTTTCTGAGGGGAATGACACAATCTGGGCCTGGGCTTGGAGCAGTTCCCACAGTGCAGCTGGGCTCCCTCGTGCTGGGTCTCAGGTCCCCTTTCCCATCACAGCTCTGTGTCACTGTGGTGGCCAGACCTCCACTTCCAGCGCTGGGATCTCACTCCTAAAAGTGACATTTTCTTCAGGAAGTACCAGGTTTCCCATGCCAAAACCACAGTTCCCTAGAGCATCCATTTGAGGCTGCTCCTTTTCCAGTTGGTTTGTACTCCCTCTGTGATGGGGTGGTGGGGAGACAAAGGCAGGGTGCTCTGGGTGGGCCCGTGCCATCATTTCATGTAACAGAAGGAAGAGCTTAAGAGGGGTGGAGGTTTTTGGCAGACAGGCTGCCCATAACACTTGTTATTCTGACACTGGTTTTATTGGAGAAAAAGCTACCTCAGGGTTAGTCTTTTAAAGAAATGATGGGCTGTAAAGTTCTGGCCAGAGGAAGGTCCCTGCTCTCCTGGTGACTTCTGAGTGACCTTGAGCAAATTTCTCATATCAGACACCCCAGGAATCTCTTGTGAAACCAATTGGAAATTTGATGCTTGAGGGGACTTCAGGACATCACCTGTGGATTAGGGCAGGGCTCTGTGACAAGGGAGGCAATCCATGAGTCCTGCAGCAACTGAGGGAGCTCAGGGATCACAGGCCTGGGAAAGAGAAGTGCTGCAATGCAAACTCACACAGTCATGAACCACAGCTCCTGCCCTGCACAGGAAAAGCAGCTCATTGGGGTGGCTTGGAAGGAAGGAATTATTGGGGTGCTTGGGAGATTCCTGTTCCCTGAGGAGCAGAGCTGGGATAAAGGTCAGCCACGGCCATGCCAAACCCTGCCCCGTGGTTCCTGGGTGCCTCAAATCAGGCAGGCTCCAAATGTCAGCAGCTGCTGGGCTGGGAAGATGATCCTGAATAATTCTCCTATAAATAGGCAGCAGAGGGGAGGCACGGAGCAGGAGGGGCTCTGTGGCCCCCTTCCTCCAGAGGGGTCTCAGGGCAGGTTCCCAGTGTGATGTGCTGCCTGAGAGAAGGCAGGGCATGAAACAACTCTCTCCTTTGTCCTAAGGAGGCAGCTGGCTCCAGGGTTCTGTCTGAGCTAGGGAATTGGGCAGAAAACCTGGCCTGGTCTGGAACAGCATGAGCTCTGCTGGAAAGGGTTGAGGGACAGACTCCTCCTCCTCATATTGCACCACCTCTGGGAAAGCTTGAGCAGGAACCTGGTGTAGATGTCTCTTCTCTCTTTCCTCGCCTGCAAAAGCTCTGATTATTTTCACTTGCAATTTCTGGACAGGTTTCACTGAAGCACAAGGCAGTCAAGTGACTTGTTTGTCTGTCAGGGGACTTATCAGAAAGTGGGGATTAGAGCCATGATGTCCCTGCAGCTCCTGTTGCCTCTGAGCAAGGGGGGTGTGGTGGCACGTCAGGCTGGAACCAGCTCTGTGTGGGAGACTCCAGCCCACATCCCTGTTGCACAGAATCCCAAGGCCAACTGCAAAAAATGACAGCTGGGCTGTGCTCCCATCAAAGTTTGGCATTTGAGAGCTTTTTGGGAAGTAGGGTGTTCTGTGAAGCAGCTTTGTGATGCTCCAGCTGGCAGAACAGGGCCATTCCGTGTGGTTTGGGAGACTTTCACCCCATGGATGCTGCAACCCAAAAACACCCAGTGTCTGGTGCCAGGAGGTGTGGTTGCCTGGGTCTGCAGCCTCAACCCTGGGGTGTATGTGTGGGGCTATTGAGGTGCTCATGGGCTGGGCAAAATCAGGGAAAGGCAACTGCTCTGTAAAATAAACTCTGAGTGTAAAAGAGCTGGAGCTCAGCTGTTATTCTGGGGAGCTGGAGCCTGTCTGCCTGCAGGATTTGTTCAGATCCTGCTTTTGCCATAAAAGTGATGGACTAGGAATTGCTCCTCGGGGAGCAGATTTGGGGAATACATGACAGAGGTTTTATTTGGGTGGCCATAGGAGGCAGCGCAAACCAGGTTCTGCAGACACTTTTCACCCTGAGGCCATGCTGAGGTTTTGCAGAGATTTGTTCCCAAAAGGTGCCTGAGTTCACCTTTACCTGATTCTTGGCATGTCAGAAGTCCCATGGGGAGAGGGATGGCTCTGACAGCCAGGTGTCATGGGCAGAGGTTGTCATTCTGCTGTGTGCCAGAGCTGTGTGGGGCAGAGCGATGGGAGCTGTGGGCATTGGGTGGCTGTCATCCTCGAGAGCAGAGCCTGTGGGCAGGTGGCCACCAGGCAGCTGCTGGCACAGGTCCCTGCCCGGTGTTTGGGCCATGCAACAGCAGAATGGGGGAAGGTCTGAGTCATCCTGCACATCACAGGAGGCTCACTGCCTGGATGGAGTTTTCATTTTGCCAAGCTGTTGCCTGGCTCTGGGTCTGGCTGCACTGCGAGAGCTGCAGTGCCCTGGGAAGAACCCACAACAGTGTCCCCAGGCTCCTCCTGCCACTGCCACCAGGAAAGACAAGTGCTGTCAGACCTGACCCTCTGAAGGGGGCTGACCTGCATGCTTTGGGTGCAAGCTGAGTTCCCTGGCTGCATCCTGTCTTTCCCTCTCTCCTTCCCAAAGCTGGTGCAGATTGCAGGAAAGGAAACAGGACTTGGCATAGCCACATCCTGCAGGGATGGCTGTGGAGCTGGGGGCACTTTGGGGGTCTTGTTCACCCCAGCCCCCATGCCCACTGCACTGTGCCACTGGTGTTGGTGCTAAGAGAAAAAAGCCACATCCACAAAGTGTGTGGCTTTGGGGATGGATTTCGGGCACACAGGAAGCATTTGACATTAGAGTGGGAAAACACTATCTAACCCTCCCTGTGCAAAGGCAGGCCTTGCAGACTCTGATCTCTGCTTGTTGTATCAGGGTTGTCTCAGACCCAGGACTAAATTTTTCTTACCAGCAAGCTCCAGGTGTTGCTACAACAACCAGATGTGCAGCATCACCCCAGTAAAGCACTGCAGTTCCCTGTATTTAGCCGTGGTACTTGAGCACATTTCCACCCCTCTCTGCCTCATTTCTGGGCAAGTTTTAGTTTAAAAACCCACTTTAGGGCAGGAGAAGGGAACATCTGTGAAAAGCTATCCTGTCTCTTGGCAGCTGGGTTTCCAGCATCCTCCCAAGCCAGGGTTTAGAATCCAGACCCTGGAGCAGGAGTGAGTGGGGAGAAGCATCTCTCTGGAGTCGCCTTGAAGAATCTTGGACCCCAGGACTGAAGGTTGAGCACTTTGTAGCTGGTACTTGGCTGCAGACCCTGTGGTCCCTGTGCTGGCATTCCTGGAGGGCAGGATTCAGGCAGCTGGTGCAGTGCCCATGGGTTGGTGTTGGAAGTGGGGGCTGTGACTTTGCTGGCTTTAACACTTCCATCCTTTTTCTGCTGTTAGTCGATGTCTTGCTCATTTCTAGAAGAGAGAGAGGGAGATTGAGCAAAGGGGAGGAGATAAGCCTGCAGGGGTGGGGGAGTGGAAGGAGCTCCCCAGCCCCTGGTAAAGCCAGGATGTGGCAGGACTGACTTTATGAAGGTGTCCTGGTGGGACATCTCTCTGGGTTTACCTCTGGGTGCTGAGGACAAGTGCACTCACTGCCTTGGAAATGTCCAAGGCCAGGTTGGATGGGCCTTGGAGCAATCTGGTCTCATGGAAGATGTTCCTGCCCATGGCAGAGGGGTGGAACAAGGTAGTCTTAAGGTCCCATCCAGCCCCAACCATCCTGTGATTCTATGGCTCCCTGTTGCTGCTCTCTTCCCAGATGCCTTGGTTCAAAGGCTGGAAGGTGGAGCGCAAAGAAGGCAACGCCAGCGGGGTGTCCCTGTTGGAGGCCCTGGACACCATCCTGCCCCCGACCCGCCCCACAGACAAGCCCCTGCGCCTGCCCCTCCAGGATGTCTACAAGATTGGAGGTGAGCTTTGCCACTCCTCTGCCTTAACTGGAGCCTTCATTCCATAGAAAATTGGGAATGACATTTCCAGGTGCTGGGAAACCGGAGGGAGTTGACTCTTCAAGCCAAAGGTAATGTTGGAGAAAAGGGTGGTAGCTCCTGGCCAAAGACCCCAATTGAGGCTGGGCGTTCTGGGGTGGAGGTGAACATGCCCAAAGGTGCCCGGGGACCAGAGAAGAGCAGCAGGTTTGTGAGCTGTCCCCAAGGAACACATGATGCCAAAATGGCTGCAAATCTGTGTGTCCAGAGGTCATGGCTGGCCAGGCAAGCTGGAGGCAGCAAAAAAACATTCTGTGACCCAGATGAGAGACAAGACCAGCAGGGAGGGCTGCTGAAGGTGGTGCATGGCAGCTTGGCTGTGACCTGCCCAAGCTTCCCAAATGCTGGTGTCCATCATCAGCACCTCCTCCTGCCGAGCTGTGCCAGCCATGTGGGGAGCGCTGTGGCTGACGCGTGTCCCCTTCCCTCTGGAGAGGTGATGGGGACACTTTGCTCAGCTATAAATACCCCATGAGCTCTCTGACCTGCTGGCATAAGTGGACAGCACTGCTGACTCCCTGGCTGCTGGATCAGGCAGGCATAGCCTTTTCTAGCTCTTTCCCACCCTTTTCCAAGGACATGTGCACTTCAGGGGTTGAAAATGGGATTTTAGCTGAGTTTTTAATGCAGGCTGCTGTTGTTTGCAGTGGGCATAAAAGGTGGTGAGCAGGTCTGTGTCCTCTCCTAGCTCAACTGGGGCAAAGAGATCTGGTTTTACTTTGAGGCAGGTCCTTGGGGAGCAGAGACACCGTGGGAAGAGGGGAGGTGGAGGCAGCAGGGTGGATGTGGAGGAGCAGAGGGCAGCAGCCAACCTCTTCAATCTCTTTTCAATGTTGTTTCTCTCAATCATTCTTCACCTGCCTCCAAAGGGGAATTTTCCCAAAGTCTCCTGGTGACACACAGGGTGTAAAAGATCCCAGTCATTTACTGAGCCACCCTCATTCTCTGTCACAGCTGGTGGTGTGGCCAGCAGGGATGTGGACAGTGTTGTTGCACACATGCTGGGATGTCCCAGTCCTCCATGCAGGAGATGCCACAGCTGCTCTAGAAGAACTTTTGGGGTATGCAGATTGCTCAGGACTTTCTGACTATGGGTTACTTACTTTTTACAAAACTTTGAGTAGGAAGGATGAACTCATAGTGATTTTCAAGATCCTGGTGTTGATCTGCTGAAAACGTGGAGGTTTTGGGCAAGGAGCAAACATGTTCTTTGGCGACAACCACTGGGGAAATCTTGCTTTTGCTGAATCCATGTTCTGGCCCAGGGATATACGGAGCAGACTGAATTTTGCTGCACTCTGTCCTTGTCTCCTCAGGGATTGGCACAGTCCCCGTGGGCCGAGTGGAGACCGGAATCCTGCGGCCTGGCATGGTGGTCACCTTTGCCCCTGTGAACATCACCACTGAGGTGAAATCCGTGGAGATGCACCACGAGGCCCTGAGCGAGGCTCTGCCCGGGGACAACGTCGGCTTCAACGTGAAGAACGTCTCAGTGAAGGACATCCGCCGCGGGAACGTCTGCGGGGACAGCAAGTCGGACCCGCCGCAGGAGGCCGCGCAGTTCACCTCCCAGGTGAGCAGGGCTCCTCGATGCCACCACGCCCGGTTGGCCACCATCCCCCAGCTCCCAGCCTTGCCGTGACACCGCTCTGTCCCCCAGGTGATCATCCTGAACCACCCTGGCCAGATCAGTGCTGGCTACTCGCCCGTCATCGACTGCCACACCGCACATATCGCCTGCAAGTTCGCCGAGCTGAAGGAGAAGATTGACCGGCGCTCCGGCAAGAAGCTGGAGGACAACCCCAAATCCCTGAAGTCGGGTGACGCAGCCATCGTGGAGATGATCCCTGGCAAGCCCATGTGTGTGGAGAGCTTCTCCCAGTACCCACCCCTTGGTAAGGGAACGGCTCTTTGGAGGTCTCCTAAGGAGGAGCACGAGTGCTCTGTGGGTGCAGAGCTCACAGCAGACATGCTGAGCTTCTCCCAGCTAGATGGGGAGGGAGCTGGGGATGTTTCTTTGCTCCCCCATGTGCTGCCAAGCTGGATTTCCAAAGGCTGGGTTTTCCCTCTGGGAGCAACAAGACCTTTCCTTTATGGTGACTAAACCCTGATAGTTTCTGAACATGAAAACATTTTCCAGTTTCCTCCTCTCTGCCCTAAAACAACTGGTCAGGAGAAGGAAGAGGGAAGTTTGCTCAGTGGAGGCCACCTTTTAATGCAGGGAAGTGCCATGCTTGAGTGGTTTGGATTGGAAGGGACATTAAAGGCCACTTTGTTCCACCCCTCTGCCACGGGCAGACACACCTTCCACTAGACCGAGTTGATGTTGCACATCTGGGAGCTTGCAGAGAAGAGCTGGGGTTTAAATTTAAAAACCAGTCACTTAAATAGAGGGGAGCATCAGGACTAGCAAGGGTTGATAGCTCAGGGCTTGTCCCTGCAGGAACCTGCCCCAAGGGCAGGGATAACACCATGAGTGGGGCGTGTAGACCCCACCACCACCCTCCCAGCAGAGCCCAGCCTCGGTGTCTCACTCGCATTCCTCCTCTCTCTGCCCCTCAGGCCGCTTCGCTGTCCGTGACATGCGGCAGACCGTGGCCGTGGGCGTCATCAAGAACGTGGAGAAGAAGAGCGGTGGGGCGGGGAAGGTCACCAAGTCTGCCCAGAAGGCCCAGAAGGCTGGCAAATGAATCGTGGGCTCCCCGTGCATCGCGCAGAAACCATCCCTGACACCAGGACGCTGCCACCGTCTCCCCCGGGCACACGTGTGCACATCAGCTTGTAAGAGTTTATATGTCAACGACTGGATGCTCACCATTAAGGTCCAGTGGAAATTCTTTAAAAGGAAAAGCATGTTCCAGCGTTTGTGAGGCTTCATGTTAATTTTACCAATAAAACTGGTACAACATCCACAGTGGGAAAAAAAAAAAAAAGAAAAAAAAAGAAAAAGAAAAACAAACCAAAACCAGACAACCCTCCCCACCATCCCCCCTCAAAAAAAAAAAAAAACAACCAAAAAAACAAACCAACCCAAAAGGTGTGGAGCTCTGTGTGTGTGTGTGCATCTGTTACTGAGAGGGGCTGGGTTGCCTGGGGGTTGTGTAGTCTCACTTAGAGTAAGTGGTGGGGATGGGCACAGGAGGGCCTGGGATGGAAATGAGGAAGAAGGAGGACATATTCAGGGTGTCAGCCAGCACTCAGCCCTTCCCCAGCTTGCACCCCTTGACCCAGGTGATTCCCTCAGCCTGAAGCAGAGATACCTCTCACAGCAGTTTTGGGGCTCTCCTTAATCAGCTCAAGCCTCTAAAATAATTTTCCAGGGTCTTTATTATATTTTTTTTTCCACGCAAAATAGGCTTAAATTGAGCTCCTAGCATTATGCCACTGAAAGAAAGGAAAATAGAGCATCCCATGTCTCCAGCATCACTTTGGGTCTTTGTCATTCCCCATTATTTTTGGGAGCAGTGATTGAGGCTCTCCCTTCTCTCCCCACATGCTGCTCTGCCTCACACACGGTGGATCCCCCAGCCCTTTCCAAACGACACAACAGGAACGTTTCTTCCTGACTGAAGCCCAGACCTGACTCAGGTCTCACAAGAAGACACGAAACTCATGGTCTTCACCCAGGGGTGGTGTCTTGATCCCCATCAGAAAGGAGTTGGGAGAGTTCCACCAAGTGCAGCTGTCCCAGTCCAAAGGGTTGTGGTTGCTGAGTGGGTGGGATTGACCCAAGAGCAACAGGCAGGAGCAGTGAGGGGGACTGAGTGGGAGCATGGAGTGTGAGGGGGAGCAGTCGGTGGTACAGTGGGGCAGGGAGAAGGAGGGAGGCGGTGTGAGAGTTGTGCTTCCACTACATCATTCCAGGGATGTTTCCAAGGGACATTTCCTCCCTGAAGGAGGCGTTAGCAGCGTGCTGGGGCATCCTGAGCCCATGACTCGGCTTTCAGGAGGAGACAGTGCTGGGAACAGATGGCCCTACACAGTCTCTGTGAAGGGCAGCATCGTTCGAGGCCCTTCCCAGGAGAGCTCCAGAGGCACAAGAATCATCATTACTGTTTGTGTCACAAAGCCCTTAATGATCCTAATTAGCATCTGATGCTCTGCAGTGCTGAGTGTCCCCAGGCAGAGCCTCAAGGAGCTGACACGCAGCTGAATTACAGAGAGCTCTGCATGATCTCACCCTGCTTGCTGCCCCAAAACCCTCCCCATCGCATATCTGCATCTGGCAGCCCACAGACACGGACTGGCTCCCTGGGCCAAGATCCCCAAAAGGATCTTGCTCAGGCCACGAAGGCTCCTCACCCCTCTCCACACACCCCACATCCACCAGCTTCATCCATAGAAATCCATTTAATTCCCCAGGTCTTTGCAGTGTCTGGGCTCTCTGAAGTGCCGTGTCCTTGGCAGGCCACAAATTGGAAGGGGATCTGGGGATCCCTGCAGGCACAGCACAGCCACAGGAGAAGGCTGTTTTCCCACTGATAGTTTAATCTCATCTTCCAGCTCCTCCTGCATTTCCCAGCTCCCGAGGCATGTTCTCCCTGAGACAGCTTGTGCCTCTTCCTGGGTATTTCCAAGCAGGAGAACATCCTCATGTGCATGATCTCCCTGCATCCTTTAAAGCAGCAGCAACAGGAACTCCTGTAGGAATTTCCCTCCCACGCTGCTCAGGAACCTCCAGCTCCCTGGTGCCCCATGGAAGGCAGCCCCTAGCACACCAGGAGTGGGGACAACTGTGGGGTCAGGTGGGGGACAGAGAAGAGCAGGCACAAAGTCTGCACCTCTCTCGCTGTTTTAAAAGCAAAAACAGGCTTGACAAAACCACAGCTTCGTTTCCATAGAAATCTGCCAGAGGAGCTGTGAAAGATACTCTGGTAGCACTGCACAAGTGGTGAGGTAATTAATGATGGAACTGCAGAGTAGCAAAAATACAAACCCCAGAGGATTTAACTCAGACTTGCTCATGGCTCAGAGCAGGGCCAAGTTTTCAGCCTCGTTTCAATGTGGGTTGGCACCCCAGGTGATCTGCAGGAGCCAAAAGAAGAGATGCTGCCTGAAAGGAGATCTCAGCAGCAGCAGCAGCATCCCCCACTTCGGGAGGTTTGGGTCAGGATCTTTAGTGAGACAGAATGAACAGAAATACAGTTATTTAAACCCACTTCAAAGCATGAGGCTCCCAGAAGAAACATATGCTGCATTTCTGGGTATCTCAACACAGTATCAAGGAAGCCACAACCTGCCTCCAGCCAAACCTTGGGTTTGAATCCATTGTGTTTTGGGATTGGATCAACAACCCACGTGCAAGTCACTGCCTGGCCCCATAGGGCTTGCAGGCACACAAGCAATGATGCCCTTAGTTTGACACAATCCATTTTGGGGTCCCACCAAAATGATAAATAACCCAATAGTCCGCCGAACTGGACCCCGGGTGGATTGTGGCAAACCCTGCAGTGAGCTCAAGCTAATTTTGGAACCATCAGCACCGTGTGGGAGCAGGTGGGTGTGTGTGACCCACGGCAGGTGATACAGCTGTGGTGGTGAGATGGATTTTAAAATACCAAATTCTCCTCCAGTTCCTCCCTGCCACGGCCAGGTGTGCTGGGACGCCACAACCCAGAGCTCAGAGGCATTTTTTTTTCGTAGCAACTTCTATTGTTTTGGAGTCATTTTCCGTCCCAGCCCTCCCTGAAGGCGTCGCGGTGGCTGCTTCCCCTGGCAGCCTCATCGGTGCCATCTCGTGGAAAGAGGGACAAAGTCCTCCTGGAACAGCTGCCGAGCAGAGGAAATCCAGACCCACGTCCCTGATCCTGGCAGGCAGGCAGCAAAAGGAAAAGCCTCGGGAGGTGCAAAGTGCTTGTTGCCGTTTCTTTGAGGACCGGAGTTTGCAAACGTGACTGTATTTCCTGAAATTTAAAGCTGGTGGAGGGAAAACTACTTGAGGTTGTAGGAAAGTCAAAAGACATCAGGGCTGCTGTACAGCTGGGGATCAGCTCTTCAGGAGGAGAGAAGCCAATGGGCCTGGGAGAGGAGGGAAGAAGAGGGAGGTGTGTGTGTGTGTGCGTGTGTGTGTGAACCAGCACCCAGTTTCCAAAAGGGACATCACCTCCACGATGCAGCACACCCTTTTCACAGCACGGCACCGATGCCTTGGTGGGGGTTCCTGATGGAGAAGGGAAGATCCCACTAATGGGACCATCCTTCAGGTGTGAGTGCACACCTCTGCCGAACCCCAGCCTGGTGCTGGCTGCTCTTGTGGCATCCACTGGAATGAGGGGTGAGTACTTCTCCTTTCCCACCTCTACCCTCGTGTCTGGCTGTGTGCTGTTAATAATTTAAAGTAAGTTTTCTTAATCCACTGGAGCTGATTGGCCAACTCAGCAGGCGTTTGGGGCTGCTCTAAAAAATTTATAAGGCTTTTGCAAGATTGCAAGTGAAATCCAGGCTGCAGATGCTGAGCTGGGGAAATCTGAACCGCTTGCTGCCCTTCTGCACTTGGAGGGGAGTTAAAGCATCAACCACAACCCCTTGTCAGCCTGGGCAGGTCCCTGCAGAGACCCAGCACAGGCCACAAATCACTGGCACACAGGAAACCTCTCCAGTCAGGGCAGTTCCTCTCCCGTGGCTCCATCATCTGTCACCAGATTTTGCTGAACCTTAACCCCACGCAGGCAGTGAGGTCCTGCCTGTGTCACGCTGACTCAAAAGTCTTGGTGACATCTGAAGCATTTACACAGCCTTTGAAAACACACCCCACTAGGGGGAAGAAAAACAAACAAAGACCTCCTGACCTCCCATTCCATTTGTGCTGCCCTGGGAGCCAATGCCACTGACTGCCAAGGAGGCCAAGGTGCTGTTCAGCCCAGAATTCCCAGAGGACATCACCCAAGGGGGTCCTTCCATTGCCTGCTGGTGATGGAGATGCTGAATCATCTGTGGTAGTGGTGGGAATGATGCACATGCAGCACAAAGTGACCACATGACCTCAGAAAATGACTCCATCCCTGGCCAATGTCTTTCCTTCTGTCCCAGCAGATGCTTCTTTTCCCCTTGGGCAGTTGCACAGCACCTTTCCCCTTGCAAAGCTGCACTGCCAGTGGGGAGCTCTCCATCCAGTGCTGTTGTAAATCACCTCTGCTCTGCTCCCCAGCCCAAGTGTCTGGGCTTGGCCTCTTTCCTGAGCAGATCTGCACGATGCTGGGCACCCAGGTCAGAGCAGATGGGGCTGGGGCCATCCCCACAGCCTGGGCAGTGCCTGGCCCAGTGGAGATGAGGAGTTCCCCCTGAATTTTGTGTCCTTGGCACTGCACACAAACTCCTCGGACTAAACCTTCTTGGGAAACAGAGGATGGGCCAGACCAGAAGCTGTGGGAAAAGGCTGATCAGGGCAGAGAACATTCCATCATGCCTGGGTGGGTCTTATCTCTCCATCCTGCTTCTATCACACCCCTTCACAAAATCCATCAGCCATCCTTGGCCCCAGAGGTACAAATTCAGAGAGGAGGGTGGGAAGCCAGGCTCTCCCCCAACATTTTGCAGCATGCCAAGGGCCAAACCTGGGAGGTTTTGACTGATTCCCTTTGACTGCCTCCCTCTGCATTCCGCATTTTGGGATCCACATTTTCAGGTGCTTCTGCAGCTGGAGGAACACAAAGCAGCAGCTCTGGCCAGGGCATTGCACCACGTCCCATCCTCCTCTTGGCCTGTGCTTTACCCTGTGCAGAGATATTGCTGAGCTGTAGAGAAACTGGAGCTGTAGCACAGGGTGCAGCTCTGGGCCAGACCCTCCCTTCTGCCTCGGGTACCATTTGTCCACAGCTCTGATGATTTATGGAGAGGTACTGCAGCATCTTCAAATAACTCATTTCAGCTCTGCTCACTAACACTTCTCTGCTGCCTACAAATTTAGGATGGCCTGGTTTTGCTTAGTCTAAATGATCTGTAATCACCCCGTGTCTGGCACTGCTCTCGTGCCTTGTATCTGCTGAATGCTCTCTGCAGCCACAGCCGAGCACTCAGAGCGATGAGCCTGGAAGCAGCCGGGCTTTGGGATGGGGATACAAGCAGAGGGAAGAGAAGAGGTCGATCCCCAGCTCTCAGCTGTGTGGGGATGTGGCGGGTGTGACAGTGGTTACCTCGCACAGGCTGCGGCTTTCCGAGCTGGGTTTTGGCGAGGGGCAGGAGTGCAGGGGACACGGGGGCGTCTGCGCCAGCCCTGCCACCTCTCACGCTGTGTCAGTGCGGTGAGAAGATCCTCTCCAAGGACACAGCGTGGAATCCTCCCCCAGCAGCGCCCCGAGGGACTGCGGTGACAGGCGAGGGCGGCCGGTGGCAGGCGGGAGGTGGCGGTGATGGATGCGGCCGCACCGGCCCCGCGGATGCTCCGTTCCCATCGTCTCGGTTCCCACCCGAGCCGCGGCCGGCAGCGAAGCGCTGCCGCAGGTCAATAGCTCTGGTGTCCTCCCCGCCCGTAAATCTCCACGGGCAGCACGGGGAATGTGCCGAGAGTGGGGACAGGGCGGGGTGGCCGAGGCTGACCACATCTCCAGGTGTGCTGGACAAGCTCTTTTTGACTCAGAGACGAGGCTCCTCAGAGGGGTTTTAAAACCACATCTTTCTTAGTTCTGTTTCTCCAAAATATCAAGTCTATTTGCAAGGTCATGGTTTGAAACTTGTTTCTAGTTCCATTCCTCTCTCAACAATGTCTGTCCTATTCCGTGGCCTTTCTAAGCCAGCACACTTTATCTCAGAGTTTGCATACAGATGCACAAGACTATGTCAGCCTTCTGTCAGGCTTTGAGAATTCCCTACGAATCTGTTTCCCACACAGGTGGAGCTGAAGTCTCTTTCCGGGCAGCTGAAGTGTGCCCAGCTGACAGCTCCTGTCAGGCTGCAGACAGGACTCAGATTTGCCCCTGCCTCCCCTGCCTCCCCTGCCTCCCCTGCCCTGCCCTGCCCTGCCCCGCCCTGCCCCGCCCTGCCCTGCCCTGCCCTGCCCTGCCCTGCCCTGCCCCGCCCTGCCCTGCCCCGCCCTGCCCTGCCCTGCCCTGCCCTGCCCCGCCCTGCCCCGCCCTGCCCTGCCCTGCCCCGCCCTGCCCTGCCCTGCCCTGCCCCGCCCTGCCCCGCCCCGCCCTGCCCTGCCCCGCCCTGCCCTGCCCTGCCCCGCCCTGCCCTGCCCCGCCCCGCCCTGCCGGCACACGCAGGCGAGCACACAGAGATGCTGAGTGAGAGGTTTTGAGGGCACAGCCGGAGCGTCCGGATGCCCGGAGGACAGGAACAGCGAGAGCAAGGCAAAGTTGTGAGAACAAAGGAGGATGAAAATCAGGCTGGAAGGGAGGAAATGTCACCCTGCAGGCACAGCACCCGCGTTTTTGCCTGGGGGAACGTGCCCAAAGTGCTTAATCCTGCCTTGTCCAACACCCGAGATGTTTAGCAGGTGTTTCCCATGCAGGATCCAAAGTAAGCCCACTTTGAGGGGACTTTCATGGGCTTTGAGGGAATTTCATGATCAGTAGAACCAGGAGTGTCCATTTCCCCATGGATTTATGTTTGGAATAATGTCCTGTGGGTTCTCCGATGTCCATTGTTATCGTGTCCATGCATCGCCATTTTCTGCAACAAGGAGATTTCTGTCCTCTCTCTCTCATCAGAGCATCATTCTCACTCAGAGCAATCTGAAATATCCCCCCTATCTTTAATAAAGAAGATAAAAATTGCCCAAAAGCTCTGCAGTTATTAAAGGAGAGAAAAGAGATGCAGATGCACGTACACCAGCTTTCCTGGAGACCTCAGGTTAAAGATAAATAAATCATAAACCCTTGCCCTTTCACGTCCTTTTGATTTCCCAGGTGTCCAGGCTGAAAGGCTGAAGAAAGCCTGCAGCAAAAGCCCATGGTGCAGAGAAACTATGAATTTAGTTACTTCAAGAGTTTTTCTTTGCAGATGACACATGGTACGCTGTGACAGAGGCAGGAGCATGGAGACAGCCACATTTACCTGGCAGCTTCCCAACAGAATACTTCCATTTTTTAACCTGAAACGTGGATCAAAAGCAACCCTCCTAATGTAAATCAAAATCTAATATTCTTTCTTTAACATTTTTGAAGTGGAAAAAAAAAAAACATGGAAAAAATGGAAAGCAGATTTTTTTTTTAATTTGGAAGGATTTTTTTTAATCTCTCTCAAAAATGAAGAGGTAAAATAATTAGTCTTAAAGCTTTTCAGTATTTTAGTAACTGGGTTTGGTTTTCTTACTTGCTAAATCTGTAGATTTTGACATTTCAGAAAGAAAGAAAAAAAACTGGAAAAAAAGCTTTTGCATCAAAAAAGAAAATACTTTTTTTTTCTCCATGCAGGTTTAGAGCTTTTGCACCTCCTCATGCTGCTCCCCTCCTGCTGGCAGGGACCCTCCCAGCCAGTGCCTTGCACCCCCTTTCCCTGCTCTTCCCTAAGGAACACCCCATCCCTGGGATGAGATCAGATGGGATTTTCTCTTTCACAGACCCCTCAGCACAACTCCCCACGTCCTGCAACCCCAACAGAGCTGCAATCCCCCAGAACATCCTGCCCCAGCACCTCCTGCCCTACACACCAGCACCCCTTTCATGCCCCCAGCACCTACCAAGCTTGGGCTCTAGGAGGTCCCTCCCAAGCCAGGACTGCTGGGGCCATTTGCAGCCTATTTATTTGAGCTGCTTTCCCTGCCACGTCGGGATAAAGCACAGAGCAATCTGACGTGCCTCTCCTTGCAGAGATGATGTGTCAGAATCAGCTATTTCAATATGGGCTTGTTTCTTTCGGATGACAACCTCCAGTCCCTAAATATTCATGCAGGTTTTGATTCAGCTTTGAAGTCAGTGGGAGGCAGGTGCTTGAATGGGAACAAAGCACCTAATGGGCTTTGTGGGACTGGGTCGCAGCCAGGATGCAGTTATGGTTCTGGGAGGTGCTTTACTGGGAGCAGAGCCAGTCCTGAGCTGGATTCCAAGCTCTTGAAACCAGGCAAGGCTGGAAGAGCTCCCAGGTGAGAGCAAGCTCAGTTTTGTTGCTGTAAGCTGTGCATTGTGGAGAGCACAGCGCTGGTTTGGAGACACCTGCAAGGGGGCTCTTAGTGGGAAAGCTCCTCCATCTCTGAGTCCATCTCCAAGGAGCTTGTGGTGGCCATCAGGGTGTGGGAGGAGCCCCTGGAGCAGCCTTGTCCTGGGGGATGAGGTCAGAGAGTGCTGAGGTGACAGCAGTTTGATGGTGTGGCTTTGGTCCTTGTGGGTGCAGGAGGAGGCGGAAACCCAAGGAGGTCAGGAGGAACAATGTCAGCACTGGGAGACGTGAGAGATGACTAAGAGAGCTAAATTTACAGAGTCTGGGAAAAGCAAGGCTCAGGGGCAACTGTGGTCACGGGCTAAAAATACCTTCAAGGTAACAGTATAAATGAAGAAAGGGAATTACACGTGGTCCCAAAGGAGGCGAGGGCAGGAGAAGGAGCTGGAGGGGAATGATGGAAGCATGGAGAGTGGAGATGGGGGAGCAGACCTGGCCAGTGGGGAATTTGCCAGGAGAAGAGTCTGTGTGGACTGAGCAGGGCAGAACCAGAACAGTCTAAAGGTGACAGGGAAATGGGCTGGGTGTTGGTGCCTCCATTACTTACTTTCAGCTTTGTGGGTGCTCTGAGAGTGACGCAATTTAATTCAAGAGAATTCACCTTAATTTTGCTTTTTTTTCCCCCACTTGTTTCTCCTTCCACATGCCCAGTCAAGCAGCTGTTCTTTCCAGAAACCAGTTTTCCTTAGAGTCAGGCCTCCACAGCACAAGTTAATATTTAGACCTCAGCAACTTTAATCACCCTTAGAAAGGAGGAGCATAAATTTCCAGTTAAGAATGGAGCATGTGTGTCTCCCAAGCCAATTCAGTGTAACTTGGGGAGATTTCTGTTCATACAGTCAGACACTTCCAGCGGCAGCTTAAGCTGATCTCATACAGCAGGATTTGTCCCGAGTTTTTCTGGAGCAGCCTCCAATGAGGTCAGTGCTGTCTAAGAACAGGGCAGGAAGATGGATGGTGGCACAGAAATTTTGCATCCAATAAATATGTAATATAAAATAAGCAGCTCTGTCAGCAGCAGGATGAAGGCAGCCTGGATTCTTCTTATCAGCATGGTGCTTGCAAATTCTGACTGAAGATTTTTAGTGGCTGGGAGGTGTGGCCTCCTCATGGGCACCTTTTCCTCTGTCTGGTAAAGTAAAGAATACACTTTAAAATACACTTTGAAGGGGGAAGAAGGAACCATTGGGGAGCCTCTGTCTAGCAAGGCTTCTGCTTTTGATTAAAATTGATAGAAACTTAATTAGCATTGAAACTGATGACTGTCAGATTTGATCAGAACTGGAAAACCATCTGGTGCATCTTCATTTCAGGTGATGAAAAAAAAACAACCCTAAAAGATCAGTGCTGATACTGTGGTAGTGACTGGTTGCCAAAAGCAGCCTTTGCTCTCTGCCCTGTTTGAACCCTCTTGCTCTCGAGGTGGTCCTTCTGCACCAGTGTCCTCACCACACTGCAAATATTCTGTAGCTGTGCCCACATCTCTTCATCTCAAATGTGTAAGCTTTGGCTGAGCATTGCCTTCCATTCTAGCCAGAAATGTCACACTCACCTTTCTCCTTTGGAAATATGTAGATTTCTCCATTTATGCACATGAATTATCTTTCCTACATATTTTTTTCTTTTTTTTTTTCTTTCCCCTGAGGCCTCCTCCTTATGCTGGGGAAGCATCTCCCTCCAGGTCAAGTTCCTTGTATGAACCAACCTCTCCTGGGTCAGGGCCGCTGGTTTCAATGCCAAACTGATTTGGCACATGTTGGGAAAAGTCAAGCAGGAAAGAGACATGAACAATCAATAGATAGGGGCTCTTGAGGGCTGTTTTCTGCTCAGAGAAGAGGATGGGGGTGGTGGGCGGTGAGGGGGAGCTGAAGCAGAGCGAGATGAGTGGACACTGGGTGCAGAGAGACCAAACTGGTAATGTCTTTTCCCTTGGCAGGTTAGTGTTGCTGGGATGTTGCAGCATCCTGTACATGGGGAGGTAAAGCCATCTGCTTTAGGGTTTGAAAATAGCTCTGGGAGAGAGCTGTGAGTGACAAAACCCAGGCTACGGGTAGCACAGTTCACACAAGCCACCAGCTGGGTGGGGATGGAGAAAGGGCTCTCGTTCAGTGTTTCAAGCAGAAATTTATCCCTGGAGTCATTCTACATATTTCACACCAGTCATTTCTTACTACATCTCAAAATTCGCCAGGGGACAGAGCATGGACTTTCTGTATCTTAACATGGATTGATGGATTTCATCCTACCTTCAGGGTCTAAGCTATCTGCCATGGTGTTTGTGTTTTAAAGCCATCACCAGTGTTGAAAGCAAAGGACTGACTCAGTAATTCTGTTTGTTTGTGGAGACATAATGTCCTTGGATCAGATAAAAGCACCTTCCCACTGCTGCTTTTATATACCTCATTAATTCCCTGTGTTAATGGCTGTGTCTTGTCTTCTGCCACCCAGCAGAAGTGGCACACAAGTGACTTCATCTCCAAAATTACCTGCTGCAGGCTCCGTGCAGAACATCACAGCTCAGTGAGTGTTTGTGTCCCAATTGTTTCCCAAGGCTGCTGCTCCTCCCAGGGCTGCAACTGGAGGCTGGATCAAGGGGCAGCTCCTGTGAGTTCCATGTGGGGGTGGAAAGGGGAAAGCCACGTGCTTCTGAACACTCAACTGCAACTGGCGGTGCCAACCCATGGGATATTATTAAAAAGGAGTTAGAGATGCCCCAAGAGCCCCTAAAAGTCCAAAAAGAAAGAAAAGGTGAGGTTAGAAGAGGCTTTCATCCACAATTTCAGGCCTTTTCCACCTTCCAAAGACCACTCTGTTCACAAAAGGAGGCGATCCTTGATGCCACTTGCTCTCAAGACTTTGCCTGTCTTTGAGGTTTTGCCTCCCTCCCGAGGGAAGCAGCAATCCCTGGCAGTCCCTACAACCACACCGTGCATTTCCTCAGCCCACCCAGGACTTGGGAAGGGTGAGATCCCACCCCTTGCCTTTCCCACTCCTGATTTCTGGTGGTCTCAGAGGTGCAGGATGCCCAAAGCTGTGCTGCAGTGTGACATTGCCAATGACCGACTAATTAGGCAAAGAGGAGTGCGTTGAATTTAAAGATTCTTCTTTAGGGCTCACAGACTATTTGTAATCTTGAATTTGCTAATTGAAAATTGCTTCCTTTGTTTGTTGTTGGCCTTTTTGTGGAGGGGGATATTTCCTGCTTTCGGACTGCGTCACTGGATCTATAATAATGCACTTTGTACATTAGTGCCAGGCACATTTGTAATTGGCCACCCTATTAAAGAACACTAATGATCTTACAAGTGTTCACAAATAATGAATAGAATGGCCCCTCATTGGATTGAGCAATTTATTCGCTGACATTCTTGCAGATCTGTTTTTCCAGTGTTTAACCCAGCTTTAGTTTTCTGCCTGCTTTGCAGAGATGGCTTCTCTTTCAGCCATGTGTTGGAGAGAATATGGGTCACAGGAAACGTTCTGTTCATAAAAAATGTAGGGCTGCTCCACGCTTGCTCTTCTCTCAACGTGCATGACAGGATTTGGGGAGTGAGAGGCAGCAGCTTTAATCTCAGTGCTCCTCTTTATCCATGCGTTCTCACTGAGAAATGAGGAGAGGACCAGAAAGCCAGGACTTGAGAAGTGCACTCTGAAAGGTTATGTTGACTTTCTCATTTAAATATGAATTTCAGGAAAAGCTGGTTTTCCAACGAAACCCAGCCCTGGGTGGCTCCTGCAGCTATAAAACTCGGGGCCACCATTTTGCTGCTTCCCTACTAACATTGTGTCAAGGTACTTATGATGAAAGGAGCAGCTTACCCGAGCTTGCAATTTAATTTACATACAAAAAGTTTTGTTCTAAAGCCTTGTTTTGCTTACAAGGAACACGCAGAGGTTTGCAATTCACAGATCACCTGTGACTTTTTGGTTTGTAAGGGATAGAAATGTCACTGGGAAGGAGCTGATGATCTTGGGCTGGATTTTATTTGATTGCAGGTCTTCCCATTGCACTGCAAAGAACCTTTTCCATGGAGGATAATTATGAGGGGCAGCACTTCTGTGCTATCTTCTGCAGCCTGCCTGTCTTCTCCTGAGTCCAGTCAAGGTGTGTCAGGAGGAAATATTCCTTGGGGCAGAATCCAGCCATGGTGTTAGAGGGGAAAATGCTGCTGCTGGACTATAAATAGTGGGGTGTTAAAGAACTGATTTGGGCCAGCACGTCTGGAGATGGACTTTCTGTGCTGGGAGCTTGGCTTCTGAATAGCTTGGTGTCCATGCCACGGTGCAGTTTCAGCACAAAAGCTGAATTTGGGCTTCCAAGATGACAGGTTGGGCCTTTGGGAAGCATGGAGAAGGGGAATTGTTGTATTCCTCGGGGAAGTGGTTTGGAACCCCCCAGAGCCTGTAACCATGCAGTTTAACCCTACCTTCCCCTTATCTCTGACCTATAGCCCTGCACCAGTATCCCATCCCAGACAGAGACTAGATAAAAACCCCCGCTTCTCCATGTTCTCCCTTTTTTTGCCTCTGGACCCCTTCAAGAATAAAGCCTTAGAATAATCCTGAGGTAAGGAGCCTCTTTTGAATCTCTTTCCCTTTTCTTGAAGCCTACTCCCACAGAGCTCCCCAAAATCTGAGCTAGCATTGTGGCCAGGGGTCAGGAAGGGAGGTAATACTTCAGGGAATGACTTTGCACACTGGGATGTGGGGAGGGGTTGAGCAGGTCTGCTGCTGAGTGGGCTCAGGGAGATGGGGCGTGGATTGGGTCCCTCCTGTGGCAATGTCTGCACCCGCTGCCAGTGGGGCCGCGGGGATGGGCATCCCATGGCAAGGATGGGTATCCCATGGTGGGGATGGGCATCCCATGGTGGGGATGGGCATCCCATGGTGGGGATGGGCATCCCATGGTGGGATAGGCATCCCATGACTGGGATGGGCATCCCATGGCAGGGATGGGCATCCCATGGTGGGGATGGGCATCCCATGGCAGGGCTGCCCAGCCCTTCCCGGGGGGTGCAGAAAGAGCCCCCTCCGTGGGGGTTTCAGGGGGGGCCCAGAGCGTGGTTTGGGGTTGGGGCTGGGTTGAGGGCAGAAGGAAGATGTTGTATCTCGATCCGAGAGTGGGATGTCAGCCCCTGCTTTAGGGGGGACCATCATTCGGGGGAACAACGCCAGACACTGCTTTTCTTGAGGGGGCGCGGCCGGAGCCGCTTTTTAAAAAAAAAAAAAAAAAAAAAAAAAAAAAAAAAAAAAAAAATTCGAGGAGTGGGGGAGGATGAGGAATGGCAACCCCGGATTTTTTGGGAGCGGGGGGAGTGCGAGAGGCTGCTGCCGGCGGGGGATGCCAAGGGTTAAGGGGGCGGGCGGCGGCGGGGCGGCGCTGGCGGAGCCGATTGCAGCGGCTCCTGCGGCTTCGGCTGCGCCGGGCGCGGAGCAGCGGCGGGGAGCGCGGGCGGAGCCCCCGCCGGAGCCCCCCGCCGCCCCGGCCCCGCCGCCCCCCGCCGCCACCATGGTGCAGAAATCCCGCAACGGAGGCGTCTACCCGGGGCCCGCCGCGGAGAAAAAGCTCAAGGTGGGCTTCGTGGGGCTGGACCCGGGCGCCCCGGACTCCAGCCGGGACGGAGCGCTCCTGATCGCCGGTTCCGAGAGCTCCAAGCGGGGCAGCATCCTCAGCAAGCCCCGCTCCGGGGTCTCGGGCAGCGGGAAGCCCCCCAAAAGGAATGCTTTTTACCGCAAGCTGCAGAATTTCCTCTACAATGTGCTGGAGAGACCGCGGGGATGGGCTTTCATTTACCACGCATACGTGTGAGTAAAAGGGGTGGGGGGCAAACCCGATGGCAGAGACCCCCCCTTCCCCCCCGGTTCGGGGTGCCCTCCTCCACCCCCTGAGCCCCCGAATGCGCCGGAGAGGAAGGATGCTCCAGCTGCAGAGCGGGTGCGGGGAAGGGATGCCGGGTGCCAGGGCTGGCTGGGGAGCACCGGGGGATGCTGCGGGCGGCGGAGGCTGAGCCGCTCCCCCTCCATCCTCTCCCAGAGCAGTCGGGCCGCCCGGCCGGGCCGCCGCTGCATCCCGCATCCCGCATCCCTCGCCCCAGCCCAGGCGGTGCCCGGGGACGGGGCGGTGATGGCCATCCGGGGAAGGGGGCGGGGGGGAAAGAAGCTGCCCCTGCAGAGCTGCGGGGTGGCTCCCAGGAGAGGTGCGATGCGCCGAGCCCCTGTCTCTCCCTGCCCGCTCCTGCTTGCGGGGGAAGGGGCTGCTCATGCGGTCGGTGCAGGGGGCTGGAGCAGCGGGAGTGATGGGTAGCGACTGTTCCTCCGTCTTGCTTGAAATCACCATAGCAATGCTGAGAGCAGAGGAACAAAAAGCTCTGCTCAGGCACCGTCTCTCCTCCTCCCACCCCCCACCCCCCCAGCATCCTTCCCTCCCCGGCCCCATCTTTGCCTGCTGGGTGGCTGCAGTCGGTTTGGGGCCGGGGTTGGTTCTGGGGCTCTGCTCAGGGTTCTGGAGGTATTTCTGTTCCCCGTGGGAAGCGTCTGAATGGGAGATGTGTCTAGAAAGAAATGCTAATCAGTGTCTGGGGCTCCCTGCCTGTACAGCCGGGCGGTAAACAAAGGAGCATCCCTGGGTGCTCATCTCCCCCCGGGACCCGGGTTTTGGGCAGAAATGGCCCAGCTGACCCGCGTTTGGCAGAAGGATTCCCTGAATCTCTGAAGCATTGCTGCATAGGAGCGCAGATGACTTCCCGTTGTTCCCAGGATTGCAAAGGGAGGGTCAAGATAAATCTCGGTGTTACTGCAACTCCCTTCCCTCTGGGACTTTCCACAGTCCCACCGGGCTCTTCCGCAGGCCTGGGCTGAAGCTGAGGTGTTCCTACCCGTGGTGCCAATGTTTTTTTGTTGTTATTGTTGTTTTCTGTGTGTTTTTACTCATGGCCAGGGCCTCTGTCAGCCACGGCAAAAGGATTTTTGGGGCCTTTTTGGGTTCCCCCCCCCCCCCCCCCCCCTTTTGCTGTTATGCTGCTGCAAGATAAGGAGTTGGGATGTGCTTTCTGCTCCTCAGCCATTTTGTACATTGAGGCCTTCCTTGGAGGTGTTGGTGGGACCAGGTGGAGAGGGGAGATCCAGGCTGGGTGGAAGGGGGGTGATCTGCCGAGCACTGCAGCGAGTTGGGGCCCTTGGGGAAGCTCATCTCCCCAGGGAAATGGGAGAGGAGAAGAGAGAGCATCTGTGGAGCTCAGCTGCAGCTACGATGAGTGTGAGGTCCAGCACTGGGCATCCTGAGCACCTTTCACGCTCCCGTCCATCCTCTGGAGCTGTGGGTGGTTTGTGTTGCAAAATCCCCCAGCAGGGTGTGGAGGGGCCAGGCGTTCCTGGTGTGAGCTGGGTCCTTGCCTGTGTGTGCACTGGGGCTGGGGCTGTTGTGTGCAATGTGCACTGTGTGCTGGTAAATACAGCTGAGAGCCCAGCTGGGGACACTGGGGTGACAGGGACAGAGGTGGAAGGGGCTGAAAGCCAAATGAAAAACAGCAGGGGTAGCTCTGACTGTGAGGGCTTTACAAACGTCTTTGGCTTCTTCAGCTGCTCTGTCTTAACTTCTGACCTGTTTGGCTCTCTGTGGTGGTATTTGCTTGGGCAGCCAGGAGTGCTCCCAGGGCAGGGTCACCCCAAACTGCCCCGTTCCCAGTGCCAGGCTGTTCCCAGTGCCCCTTGGCTCTCACCACGGAGCTGCCTCGCCCCCAGCCCCAGCAGCCGCGTTTGTTCTGGGCTTGTGACTCCGCTTGTATCTGCTGTGGCACCACGGGGAGCCCTGCAAAACCAGCCTCTGCCCCCACCTTTTGTGCACCTGCTGGGAAATGGAGGCTGAGTCCAGGGCTGAAGTGGTAATTGCACCAATGTCTGTGGAGAGTTGGTGATACTGTTATTTTTTTGCAGTGTATTGGGAAGTTCTACAGACTGTAGTTTTCTCTCCGATGGGTTTTTAGCCTTGGCAGTTTGCTGTTACAATGTTTGAAGATCTGAAGGAGATGGGAACCTTCACACAAAGTTACCAGGATAAGCTCATGCATCAGTTATCCCTCCTTGCTGCCAGCGTGAGCCTGGCATGGCCTGTGCCAGGTCTGTCAGTGTTGGAATGGGTTTTGTAACTGGAAGTCAGTAATGCAGACAGACAGGGCAGATAAAAATCTTACTCAAAGGTGTGGGAGGATGACAAGACTGCCTCAAGGTCACAAAGTTTGTATGGAAGAGCTGGAGCCATTCCCATGTCCCAAAGGCCAGTGCCCTACCTGTGCTGTTGGGGTCCCTCTGTCTCCTTGTGCCCCAAACCTCATTTTGTGCCAAAGCCTGGAGCACAAAAGCACCTTCAGCCCTCATCCTGCAGGAATGGGAATCCTGAAGAAGACTGTGGATGGGGGTGCCCTGTCCTGCCACTGTCCTGGGTTCAGTCAGCCCTCTCTGCTGCCAGCACCCCTACTTCCCTGCTCTTGCTGCTCACCTTCTTGCAAGAACATTAATTTCCAGTGTGAGTGACTCTGTGATGCTGCTAAGCTGGGTTTTATCTCATAGAGATGCTCACAGACCCAGCTGCCTTTCCAGGCATGGAGAGCTGCTCTGGGGCTGCTCAGGGAGCTCCCTGCACCCAAAGCCAAGACAAAAACATCTCCCAGCATGGAGATGTATTAATAAATGTGAGAGGTGCCTCTGGGTAAGTACCTCTGCTAAATTCCTGCCTGCAGAGGCCCAGGCTGATTCTGCACGGGGCCATTGGTGCTCTGCCTGTGCAGGTTGCATTTATTTCCAGTGCTGCATCCCAGATCCAATCCATCTGATTTCATTCCCCACCTCTTCCTGCTGTCGATCACTCCCTTTCGCACCATTTCATGCATAAGAAATCAGGGAAATTCAAACCAGGGAATCTCTCACTCCCCCAGCCCTGGTCTCATCTCAGATGTTGCCTCTCTAAAAGCGCCGGTACCTCTGTGAGCAAAAGCTCGGTTTTATATTTCTGTGTTATGATTCATTTTTGTGCTTAATAGCTCTTCCTACACTGACACAACTGGGTGACCTGCTCTTGGGAGCTGTGTGTGTGATGTAGATAATATATAAAACATATTCTGCACAACCCCATGGACAGCTGAGCCTGGTGGGCCCCATTTCTGAGTGTAGCTAGAGGTGGTCTCTGGCTCCCAGAAGTCTGAGCCTCCTTTATCTCTTACCTTCTCCCAATATTTCTCTCAACATCTTTCTTTTCTATTCCCCCACACCATTTTTTTTTTTTTTTTTTTTTTTTTTTTTTTTTTTTTTTTTTTTTTTTTTTTGGCAGATCCTTACCAATGCAGCACCATGGCTTCGTTCTGTTCAAGGCTGAGCTGAAACTTGAAAAGTTCAGCTGTGTCCAAATGGCAGGTCAGGCTTTTTTAGGGGTGCAGCAGCACTTAGATCTCAGTTCAGTTCTCTGTACAGGTGGGCATTTGGCTTCCAAATTTTTTCAATTTTATTACTCTGAATTATTTTTTTCCTTCTAGTCCTTTTGGTTTGGTTTCTGTAACCTGTCCTGCACTCAGAAAGGGCTGGAAAACTTGAAAATGATTTTTTGTCCCTACCTGCCATCTGATTTCAGGAGGGATGACTGTGTTCTGTGCCAGCCTAAGCAAGGTGCTGGCACTGGGCACCCCCATGGTCTGAGGTGTCTGGAGACACAAATGCTGATCCCTGGGGGAGCTGCTCAGGTTTGGTCCCTGAGCTGAAGGAAGGGGCTTCATTTGGAACAGTGGCAAGAAAACAGCCTGGATTCAGGCACTTTTAAGGCTGTGTGCTCAGGAACCAACATAATTCTTGCATTTCCTGCTTAGAATTTACAACCCTAATGCATCTCTTTAACCGTGTTAAAAATAGTTTGGGTGCATTTTTCATCTGCATACTGTGCACCATACATTTAGTTAATTAAGCAAGTGCATGGACTTAAATTATAATAAGGAGGAATAATTTCCTCCCTGTCTAATTCTATTAAAATTTCCTGGTACCATCCCTTATCCCATTTGTTCTTCCCTTTTCACCCAGACAAGCCACCTCTCTCTCCAGTGTCCTGCCTGCACTGCCTGCATCCTGGCATGGCCAGGGCTGGCATGGGGGGAGCACAGAGAGTGGATGAGGGGCTTCCCTGGAGTTCCAGGGTTTCTCTTTGCAGAAGTGGCCTCTTTTGTGACTCCTTTCACTCCTCAGAACTGATAAAAAAAAAATAAATGTGGGGGGGGATAATAGAAAAGAAAGATGTTGAGAGAAATATTGGGAGAAGGTGAGAGATAAAGGAGGCTCAGACTTCTGGGAGCCAGAGACCACCTCTAGCTACACTCAAAAATGGGGCCCACCAGGCTCAGCTGTCCATTCCCAGGTGATCTCTTAGGCCAGAATTCGGGGTAAATGTAGTCTGACAGTCTCGATTGTCCATCCCCAGCCCCTGAGGAGTGGTGGTTCACGGCAAGCCCTCACCCTCAGACAGGGTTGCTGTGGGCAGGTACGATGCCACCAAACTCAGCTCATCCATTAGTGGCACACAGGGACCTCTCCTGGATTCCCCTTCCCACCTCCAGCATGAGTGGGGTGAAGGGGTCAGTGCCATCTCCCACAGGTGCTGAGCTTAATGGACCTCCTGGGCTCTGCCCTCCAGGGCTTCTGCCCTGAGCTGTGGGGTCGTGCCCACCCCAGGGACCAGGGGACCTTCCTGGTGGGATGCCTCACGAGTTCCTCTCCAGCTGCTTACTCAGAGCTTGGTGGGAGCAACCTGATGGCAGTTGCTTTAATGTGTCACGTTCCAGCCGTCACATTCACCCCACACTGACATTAAGGAAATGAAAAACAAGCTGATCCCCTGGGTGACCTCCTTTTTGTGCTGCAACACACCTCAGCCAGATCAGTCTTGCTATGGTTCGATGGATTAAAAAAGGAACAACCCAAAATGCAAGCCCCAAATCCTTGTACTAAAGGGAAGATGGGCATAGCTCACAGAGATATAGTTACAAAAATCAGGTTTCTTTTTTTTTTTTTTTGGGGGGGGGGGTTGGTTTTTTTTGGTTGGGTTTTTTTGGGGGCTTTTTGGGTTTTTTGGGGTTTTTTTTGGTTTATTTTAGTTTTTTTGGCATTGCATTGCATTGCATTGCATTGCATTGCATTGCAGCAGAAGGAAGGGATGAAGGGTGAGGCACTGTGTCCAGGGTCAGCAGGGCACAGGGTTTGCCTGCCAGTCATCAGTGGTGCTCAGAAGAATAAAAAAGCATGTAAATTTAGTGTTCAGCTTCTGGGAGTTAAGTGGCAAACACTCAGCTCTGCATAACCCTTTTTAAGGTAGCCCAAATGCTCGCTGGTTTTTTCCTGAGGAACAGATTGTTCTTTAAATTGTGGTGACAGGGAGATGTGCCAGTCCCTTTTCCTGCCATGCAATCTCCTGTGGAACAGATATGGTAGAGCTGAGTAAGGTGGGGAGTGGTTCCAGCAAAGGATTAATGGCCTGTCCCTGTTGATGTGATGTCCCTGTACATCAAGGAGAGGAGTCTCCAGCACTGAGACACACATTTCTTTAGAACAATGCAACGATTTTTAGCCCCTGATGGTCCAAAAGGAACCACATTGCAAAACCAGATTGTTGTGGTGGTCTGGACTGGGTTTCATGAATGTATTTGGAAAGCATTTAGAGTGTATTTAGATGTACTTGACTAGTGAACACATGATGGCAAAACCAGATAATGCAGAAGGACAGCGGGTGCAGGGTCCTCCACCACCATCTATGTAAATGGCTCCTCATCAGCTTGCAAGACAAAAGGATGTGGGCTCTTCTGACAGCCACCTGTGACAAGAGATGATGCCACCAGGACTGCAGCAGTAGGTATTTCAATGTAAATAATGTTTTCCAGTGAGAGCAATCTGTGTCAGGAGCAGGCTGTGTGAACTTTGCTCAGCCCCCTAAAGCTGTGGTGACCTGGGCTCCCCACGTGGCTCTCGTGGCCTTGTCCTGGGTGAGCTGCAAGTGCAGCCTCCTGTGACACTGACAGCAGAGGTGTGCATTTCTGGTCAGGCACTGAAATAATTACTGGCAGTGCTTGTTGGGGAGTATCTCGCACAAGGCACTGGCTGGGATGGCAGGAGCTGCTTCGCTGCAGCCTCGGGGCTTCTGGGCTGTGCCACTGCCAATAAATGAGGGAAAGCAGAGAGTCCCTGCAGAACTCTCTGGTCTCTCTTTGGCATCACTCCAAGCCTTTTAATGTGCTTTTTAGATGTGTGGAAAAGTTTTGGTGTTGGTAAGCATACATCCAGTGATTTTTTTTTTTTTTTGAGTGGATTGGATGTCAAAGAGCTGCCTTTTCCAAGAGAGGAAGCAGGAAGACCTCTGGAATCTTCTCACCTCTCACTGTTGCTGGTGAAGGGAGGTGATTTAAAGCTGCATCAGTCACTGGGGTTGCTGGGCAGTCCCTTGATTTGTCCTGGGACCTGTAATGTCCAGATGTTCAAGGTGCAGTGAGCTCTCATTGTGAATTTGGTGATGCTCAGATACATGTAGGATTCCTCTTGGAAATCCCACAGGAGCCTCAGTGCAGGCTTAGCTGGGCAGGTTTGCCTTCTAGGGGTGTCTATTTCTGTTGATGGCAGAGGGAGCCTAACTTCCCTTGCCCACCTTAGTGAGAGCTGGGTGGGACCAGTCCTGGCAAGGAGAAGACAGAGCCTGGCATGATTTCAAGTGGAGAAACAGGAGTGAGTGGGGGCAGCTCCCATCTCCTGCCACAGCCTGTGGGAATTGGGGTGTTCAAAGCCAGAGCTGCACTGTGGACACCCCAGCAGTAAGGTGAAGGGGAGGGATGAGGCTGATCCACACTGAAATGGGATGATCTGATCTGATGATCTGAGATCCACCTTTGAGAAGTGCTTTTGAGAAAGGAATCTTTGCAGCAAACCCAGATCAGCTCTTGTGATCTACTAGGCACGACTGGAAAAAATCAGAAGCAATCAAGGCTCGTTGATGCTGCCTGCAGTTCCTAAGCAGCTCCAGTTTTGTTTCAGAGTGAAGTGCCCAGTTACCGTCTTCATTCAGAGATCCTCCTTTTCTTACTGCCTCCCCCAGAGGGTGGGACAAGGAAAAGAAACAAGAGGCCAGGCAAAGGCAGAGGGAGTGAATGGGTTAGGAGGCAACTGCTCTCCATCTGAACGTCCTGGCAGCCCATCGTGGCTGGTGCTTGGTCTCTTCAGGACAGATTTTGCCTTCCGGAGGGTCTTTCCCAGGCATTCACAAATTCCTCATTTGTAAACAAACCCTGATCTGCCTGGCAGTCCTGCTCTCTCGTTTAGAGCTCTGCCAGCCCCGGGGAGGTGACAGTGTGGGAGCAAATTAGGGCTGGGGTGGCAGCAGAGCTGCTGTCACGCACTGTAAGGGATGAGCACAGCAGGGCAGGCACTCCTAATGCAGCTTCCACAGCCAGCCTGTCACTCTCCATGAAGTTATCATGATGCCCAGGAAAAAAAAACCAAGCTATCAGAAATCCTGACTCAAGGGTGACCTGTGTACACCTCGTGTGTCTCCTGTGTGAGGGCAGTAGGTTATGTCTGGGCACCTGCTGTGTCTGTTCCTTGCAGATTTGGTTTGGTGTGGTTGGATAAAAACTAATATGGGATGCAAAGGAAAAAGGAAAAAAAGTCAGTCAAATAAAAGTTAAAATGAATAGAAAGGGGAAGATATTATTCTGTTAATATTACAGCAGTGTGCAAGCACCCCAAATGGGAGTAGAAGCCTACAAGGTTCTGTTCTGCCCATCAAGTCAAAAGGAGCCAGTCCCTGCTGGAAGACTTGGTGTAGTGAGCATTCAAGACACTGAGAAGGCATAAAATAGTTGTTGGGGCAGTGCTGGTAAATGTTCTCTTTGCTCCACTTTTCTTTTTGACAGCATTTCCTGTTTTGGATTGGTGGTTTGGTTTCTGTCTGTGCTCCTTGGGTTTGCAAAGGAAGGTGGAGTTGTCTTTGGCCAACCTGTGGTCTGAGAACCTCGCAGGGCAAGTGCTGGGCTGGGAGGATGAAGGTGCCTTCTCCATGAGATGGATCACCCAGAGAGGGACAGTTTGCTGTGATCTCTCTGTTCATTACAGATGCAGCACGTGGAGGGCTGTGAATGGGTCTTATTGACTTTCTCCTCCTGTTGGCGTGTTGCATGTGGCAGCGA
Organism: Phylloscopus collybita; assembly: GCA_027886175.1. Lineage (NCBI taxonomy): Eukaryota > Metazoa > Chordata > Aves > Passeriformes > Phylloscopidae > Phylloscopus > Phylloscopus collybita. Next base: position 6,345,124 of record JAJNNQ010000027.1, on the reverse strand, counting down.
AATGACAGCTCTGGGAGACGTTCTCCTGCATGTTTATGGGTTTGTGCTCAGCTCAGAGTCTCAAAGTGGCCATTAATTGAGCTTATGCTTGCTGGGAGGTTTGTTACCTCATCTGAAGAACGTAATAAGGGATGTAAGAGCACTCCATCTTTCACTCAAGAGGAGAGAAAAATAAATAAATATAAATATCTGTATGTTATTGCTGGACAAACAGGGAGTGAGGCTCGGTTTCCTCCTGCCACTTCAAGCCATGTGCTGGTTAAGCCTGAGTCCTTCCAGGAGGGGCAGGGAAAAACAACACCTCTCCCCCTAACAAGGACTACTCAATGCTCTTGAGGCAGGTAGACTACAGGATGGTGTGACCATTGCCTCAGTGTTGGACATTGTCATTTTTCAGTGGTTACTCATCCTTCCTCTTCCTTTATGCCTGGCAAGTCTTGCCCAGTTGACCTCTTGCTAGGCCTTCCTCCAAGCTCTCTGGGGTTCATTAGCAATGATTTGTGCCTTAAGGACTAGTGAGATTCCTGAGTCATCCCCTTAGGCAGGGAGCTATTTATTTCAGTGTGTGTGTTACACTCCCTGGGAGTGGGTGTCTCTCTTCCGCTTTTGGATCCTGCCCTGACACTATATAAAGACTCCAGGCTTGAATGAGCAACAAAACCAACCCTCAAACTGGCTCCATCCTTTGGAAGATCCGTGCTGCTGATCCCATCTCTGCTGGCTGCAGGAGCTTGGCTGTTTGGAGCATGGGTAGGAGCTTGCATGGGGTGTTTGTCCATCTCGGGGCGTGGAGCTGCTGGCACAGCTCAGGGGAACCTGAGCGTGCTGTGCATCCTTGAGGAGCAGCTCTTGCTCTTCAGTGGCTCATGGCTGAGGGGGAGGTGGGATTTGTACCCTCTTTTATTCCCCAGAGGTTGCTCTGCTGATCCTGTTGGATTTTTGATTAATGAGGTTTTCATTATTTAGAAGAGATGAGGTATGGAGTGGCTCTAAGTCTCCACCTGGTGTCAGGGCAGGGGCTGGAGGTGCCATGGGCAAGTGTGGGTGGGCTCCCCTGAGGCACTGCTGGAATTTTGTTGTGTCCTTTTCCCCAGGATAGGCCTTTCCAGACACACCCCATCCCTGCAGAAAGCTGCCCTGCAATGATTTTGGGGGGCAAGGAGTAGCCCCTCTCTGGGAGCTGCACAGAAGCCAGTAGTGCTAGTGGCAGTGTTCATCCAAAAGCTGACTTCACACCCAATTAAGCATCACCCTGAGCCAGAGGGACAAGTCCTCATGTCATTATGTCTTGAACTCAATTGCTGGCACTTCATGAGGGCTGTGTCTCCATAGCCTGAGGGAACGGAGCATTTAATCGGTATCAGCACTAAAGAAACTTGGTTAATGTGATCTCTGGTTTGGTTCTTGGGGGTAGGGGATGCACATCTCTGTTATGGTATTTTTCTTGGTTGTGGCTATTCCTGTAAGGAAGGTAAAAGACTTAAGAGTGAAGGAGAATTTCCTGAGCTCTTTGTAATTTACCAGAATTTTGCACTGACTCTTTCTCCTTCTCCACATTTTTGTCTTATAACATCTAGATGTTTTTAATGCTATTCTTAATTAGCAGCTTCTCGCTTACCGTGCCAGCTAATGAGGGATAGGAAGAACTTCTGCACTGACCTTTTGTAGCTGATGGTGTTTTGCTTTTCTGCAACAGAAAACAGATGTAATTTAAAACCTCCTCTGAGGTGCCCCTCCAGAGCAGAGCCTGCACCCTCCCCCTCCCAATGCAGTTGTGGGTGGTGGGAGCACCACAAATCACATTAAATGACACAGAGGGAGCTGCTGAGGCTTGGTATGAGGATCAGTAGATTAATGGCATAAACAGAATAATAGAATTGCATTAGAGGAGATCTTAAAAGTTCATCTCTTTCCACCCCCCTGCCATGGGCAGGGACACCTTCCACTATCCCAGGTTGCTCCAAGCCCTGTTCAGCCTGGCCTTGGACACCTCCAGGGATGGGGCAGCCACAGCTTCTCTGGGCAAACTGTGCCAGGGCCTCAGCACCCTCACAGGGAAGGATTTCTTCCTAATATCTAACCTAATCATGTCCTCTGTCAGTTTAGATAACACTGTCTAGGTATGAAACTTGGTTTTAAATTGGTAATGATTTTAAACAATCTTAGTATGGGGAGAGTGATTTGGGGTTGTAAGTATAGGAGAAGGTAGTTGCAGTGTCTGAATAAGACAAATGAATAGGACTCTGAAGTTGTTTCTATCATACTGCTTTTTTTTTTTTTTTTTTTTTTTTTTTTTTTTTTTTTTTTTTTTTTTTTAACCAGGAAGTGGGGGTGTAAACATCTATAAGTAGGTGGGGCATATCCCAAACTCAGGTCTCCACCCAAGATTTGGAATAGCCAAACTTAGGAGACCTAGGCCTTGATCCTGCCTGGGCTTGGCCTATCCATATGCAAGAACTTGGGCACCTGGGGAGCACCTCCATCAAACCTGCCATTTTTGCTTCCCCTCTTTGCAGACAGCCTTCTGTGGGTGTGTGTTTGGCAGAGAGCACCTGCCCAAACCCCAGCCTGCTGCAGATAAACAGGCTGAACCTCCAAGACGGGTTCAGTCCTCTCTGGCCTTGCTCTTCCCCCCTTGGGAGCTGATGGCTACTGAAAATCACAGAGAAATTAATGAATGTAATGAATTGCCTCCCCATATGTTTCTGGGGAAGCCCATCTGTCCTGCAGCCAGCACCCCTGTGGGATGTGTTGGGAAGAGTCAAGCCTGACCTGTGATGGCATTCCCTGCTGGCTGCAGTGGCCAGGTGGGATGTACATCCCATCTGAGAAGCACAAGGGCTGGCAGAGCCCAGAGCAGCAGCACAGGCCTGATGGGCTTGCTCACTTATTTTCCATTTGCTTAAAGCAGAAATGAAACGAAGATTAATTAAACTTTTTTTTTTTTTTTTCTTTCTTCCCTCCTTCCTGCTTCCTCTTGCTGCTGTTTCTGGGGAAGACTGGAAACGTGCTTGAGAGGAAGCTCAGCTCTGAGCATCCTTTCACAAATGCAGCACATGGCCCCCGTGGGACTGCAGGGAAAGGCCCTCTAATTATGGGGAAAGTCCTGCGAGGCCGGGTTACACAACCAGGATGGAGCTGCTCCTGCTTTGCTTCAGCAGCAGGCTGAGGGTGCTGTGACTCCAGACCCTACCTGGCTGTTCTCCATTCATGGCTCTGTGTCCCCGCCGGTGTCCCGAGCACGCAGGCGGCTCCGAGCCGGGCGGGCGGTGCCGGGGATGTGCGGGATCGTGAGAGGGCCACGGGGATATTTACGGTGCCCGCTGACATAATTCCCAGACAGCCCGAGCGTATCTGGGAGCCGGCTGACGAGCCGCCGGGGTGATGTGGCTCCGGTGGCAGCGAGTGAAGGTGACTCCTGCCCGGCTCCTGCCCTGGCGGGGGATTCGTGCTGCGGCGCCTGCCCGCCGGCTCCGGAGCCAAGCCAGCGCCCAGGAGAGGGATTGAAGGCTGGTGCAAACGCCTTGAGCTGTTACCTAGGGGTGGAGCGAGCCCTTGGCTGTGGTGCTGGGCATGGCCTGGGGTTGTGTGCTGGAGGACGGTGCTCCTGTGAGCTCCCGGGTGGCTTTGTGCTGCCGGTTGAGATGCTGTCTTGGCTCCGGTCCACGTGAGCCCTGGATGCTGGTGTGCTTTGCAGTGGTTTTGTGCCAGGCTTTGTGCTACTCCAGAAGGATTTATTGCTTGCTGAGGGCCATGGGTATGTCTTGAGCTAGACCTGGGCTTAACCTCAGCTGTGCTCCTGTGTGCAGGGGGGAATCATCACCATGTTTTCCAGTTGGGAGCTGAGGTACAGAGGAATTCAGTGACACAGGATGCCTGCAGCATAAAAATCCAGTTTCCCTACTCCCCAGGCTGTAACTCTAGCTTCTCCCTCCTCCAGCTGCAAGAAACCATTTCCCATACAGAGTAGGAGCCTTCAGGATGTATCCTTGTCCCATCACGCCTTCCTAGGTTTTGAATTATTAAATATTGTCTCTGATCTCCATTATAAATGTTTTTAAGGCATAGTTACTTATCAGAATAGAAAATGCTCTGGTTTTGGCATTATCTGCTTATGGGATTTACAATAAATGAGAACAGTTTTAAAAGAAGGAACTGGAAGAGTTCATGGCCAGGTTGGATGGGGCATGGAGCAATGAGGTCTAGTGGAAGATGTTCCTGCCCATGGCAGGAGGGTTGGAACAAGATGATCTTTAAGGTCCCCTCCAACCCAAACCCATTCTGTGATTCTATTAAAAAAAAAAATAAAAAAATCATGAGAGGCTTTGGTGGCAGGCAAACACAAAATCTTTACCAGAGGATGTCCAGTTTTGTTCCAATGGGCACTGGTTTGTGTCTTCTGTTTGAAACAAAATCCCATGCAAATTCATTAGTGTTAATAGGCTGAAGAGAGTTTGTTGCTGTGACTTCCAAGGTGTCAGGCTATAAATTGTGCTCTGGAAGTGCTCCTTCCCACATCCCCACCACCTCCTCCTGCAGCTGACAACCAGCCTGGCCATGTTAGACCCAGGGCTGTACCTCTGGCTTAGAGGGAGCAAGGAGAAGGTGCAGATGCAGAGCAGGAGACCCAGAGCCAGCTGCTGAGCTCAGTGCTGGTTTGCTGTGGCTCCTGGAGCCCTGCTGCAGATTGCTGAAATTCCCAAGGTCAGATTCGTGCTGGCTGCCTGTAAGGAATGGGTGGCACCTGCAGCTCTGCAGGAGATGCTTTGAGCAGCACAAAGCCAGCCGTGGTCCTGCTGCTGGTCCTTCCTTGCTGCAGCAGGGTCTTGCCCCGCACAGCTGGGCACATCTGTGTGTGTCTGTACCAGGCACCTGCAGCATCCCTGAGTGGAGCTGCTGGATGTGACCCAGGCAGGGGATTCCCTGTTTTTCCAGAGGAATGAACTGTGGAAGCTGCCTTGGTAGTAAGCTGGGAATTTGATGTGGGATCTCACTGCTGCTAGGCTGGCTCTGATTTCCTCTGGAGCCCAGGGGAGAAGCACCAGCTCCTTCTCCTGTTCCCAGGCTAGGCTGCAGCAGCTCTCCCAGGCAGCAGTACAGCGATGCTGCAGGGCTGGGGGAGCTGCTGGGGGACTTGGATCACGCCTGAGAAAAGGGGGTTAAAAGCAGGTTTTTGCAAGCCTTTGCCTGCCATTTTAAACGGGAAGGATGTTTCCCTGGCAACGAGATGGATGCTTCCCAGCAGAGCATATGGCTTCCATCGACTTTGATTTACCAGCGTGTTGAAATGGCAGCTAGATAATCTCTCTTCAGCTTTTCTGTGTCCATGCCCTGTGTCCCTGTTCTTAGGAGTTTTTAAAGGGTCCAGCCTCTGCAGTGCTGCTCCTGCTCCTGTCCCAGGGCTGGGGCTGCTGGGGTCCCATGCCAGGGCTGGGTCTGGGGACCTTTGCAAAGAGAGACCTGCACAGGAGACCTGAGCATCACCTGGAGCAAGGAGCTGGAGGGTGGGAAGGAAAACTTTCCCTGCTTGTGCTGCCTTTCCCCAGCTAGGCAGCTCCTCCTCCTCAGAGATTATAATCCACAGCCCTCTCTTCCTATTCTCCTCCCTGCTTTAAATCATTTTTAGATGTTTTCCACCTTTCACCACACAATCATCTGCCTCCTGCAGCTTGCTATTTATTGTTGTGTTTACTGGCACAGGGAAATAAGTAGAGGGAACAAACCTGTCATTTGCTGTGCGGGGGAACGTGGGGGAGCTGCTTTCTGGGAGCTCGTGGCTTTCCCAGGCTGGCTGGAGTGTGCCAGCCCCATGGAGCTCACGTGGCAGCCTCCTCTGGGGGCAAAAACGGGGGAAGAGGTTCTTATCCTCACTGCTGCCCATCACTCTGGCAAGCATGAAAATCAGCCAAGAGGTCCAAATTTTAGGTAGAGACAGGGAGGCAGCTGGACAGGGCAATTGTATGAGGCTCATCCATTTCCTTAGGAGATCCACAGAGGTTTGGTCACCTCCTGGTTGGTGCTGTCTGAGCCTAATTCCCATCTGCCCGTGTCTGGGTGGTCCATAGCAGAGAGCAGCAGTGAGGGACAGGTGTGGGGTTTGGGAACTAGCTGGGTAATGTGGCCCTAACAGGTTGTGCTGACCTGTGAACTGCTGCATTGCAGGGACAGCTGGGGGGGACATGCATCATTCCTCCCCTCTTCCACTGATGGAGGTTTTGGGGGAGCTTTGGGTGAGGTAATGTCAGCTTTTTTGTAAGTATCCAGTTGAGCACAAAAGCCCTGACCTGAGCGTGCTGGCTCTCAGCCCCAGCCCTGCTTGCAGCAGGCCCCCAAAGCTGCCCAGTTCAAACCAGGCTCTCTCATTGATTTCCTGTGGCAGGGCCATGGCTTTCCTCCATTTTCTGGAGGGTTCAGCTCTCTGGGCAGCCTGTCCCTCTGCAAAAGGTTCTCGATGTGTGAGGCATGCTCACCTGCTGCCATCCACACCTGGCCGTCCACCTGCAGAATTTGGGTTATGCCAGGGAAGAAGTGAGAGGTGACAGCAGTGGTTAATTGTCCTGTGGTGCTGGGGATTAATGTATCAGGTGCAAAGAGAGGCTGTGCCCTGGCAGACCTGGCACTGTCTGTGCAGAGCTGGCTGTTCTCTGCCGTGAGCCAAGGAGGTGACCATGTGGGTGGTGGCAGGATGATGTCCCCATCGCTCCTGGGGAGCACAGATCTGGCTGCTGCTCAGGGAAACTGCTGATGGAGAGGAGAAGGTGGAAAAGGACTTTTGAATTCAGAGTTGCAGCTCCTGGGAGACTCAAAATAGTTCTGTTAGTGGTGAAGTTAAGCAGGGATTGACTGGCAGCTGGTGTGATGTTCTCCCCTCCCTGCGGCATAACTGGGCTGGTTCAGCAATTTTTTAGGGCTGAAGAGCAGTGTCTCTAAATGCTGAGCTCTCCAGAGAGCCAAGTTTGTTTTGCATCCCTTCACCCTAGGCAGCTCCTCTGGGCTGCCTGTCTGCATGGCCCAGATGCTGCTCCTGGAAAAATTGTTCCCATCCTGACAGGAGCAGCTTCACAGGCATGGAAAGCACTGGGCTGTGCTCTGCCACCTCTGCTGTGGAGGATCAAGATATCCCACCAACATGGGGAGGGGATGCAGAGCTCCAAAGCTGACCACTGGCCTTTTATGTCTGGTGCTGCACCTAATCCTGCATTTTCTCTTGTGCCAAACTCAGGTGTCTCTCAGGCATCACAGGGTTTGGACCCAGCTGAGCTGGAGCCTCTTCTGTGCAGTGCAGCCCCGTTGGCTTTTCAGGGGCTTATTCCTGATTTGTGCTGGAATGGGTGAGAGGGAACATCAACCCTGATTATTGTGGCATTCCTCTTATTCCTCGGGTTACATGTTTTTTTTAACCCAGTATGGGATCATAATCTTTTGGGGACTGAAATCAAACGGCAGTAAACCAATTCTTTTGCACCTTGGCTGTGAGATCCTGCTCACTACCTGGGAATAAGGGAGATAAAATTAAACAGATGTTGAAATTACCAACTCTCAGACATGTTATATGGGCAGTTTGTAAATGCTTCCTTATTTTCCCCAAGACTCTGTTTATTAAACAAATGAACGAACAAATGAAATTAGCAGGGCTTTGGTAAATCCTTGCATTTTTCACTTTGGTGTTCTCCATTAGCCTCTGGTTCTCAGAAACCACATCCTTGTCTTCTAATTGTCAAGGAATGAAGCTGGGTATGGATCCTGGGAAGTGACTGGGGCATCTGAGTGCCTTCAGAACTGCCAGTATCTCAGCTGTTCTCCTCCACTCTTAGCTGGGAGGGAGCCCAAGAGCAACAGTTCTGGGGTCCTGCTTTTACAGGAGTGCAAGCCAAGGGCCTCACTCGTGGGGCAACTGAGGTTTTTCAAGGCAGCACAAGCATTTTGAGCCATTTAGTTGCCTTCTGTGGGTCTGGGACAGTTCAGGTGGCTGCTGAGAGCTGCCGAGCCCCTGTGGAGGCAGCTCCCTAAGGATGCTCTCAGCAAGGATTTTTGTTTCTGAGCTGCTGAAATCCGTGGTGCTGTAGAACCAGCGCAAAGTCAGAGGTGGGGAAGTGAAGCTGAAGGAGCTCAGGGGGGATGGAGCTCGTCCTTCGTGGGCAGGAAACCTCAGGCTCCAGCTGAATCGCTGCTTCTGGGACAGACCTTTGAAAAGCCGGCTACTATTCCTGTCTGCCGCGGGAACCAGCCCGATTGGAGACAATCTTCCTATCTGCAATTAGACCAGAGCCTATTTTTGTATATCACATTCCCTCGAGGAATGTTTAGATGAGATGCAGCATTACATTTTTATAGGGACAGCTTTCTTTTAACCCAGTTTTAGAGCTCACTTAAGTCAGATCGAGTGCCTTGGCCAGGTCAGTCAGAGGAGTTTGACCTCAGCAAGAGGAATTTTAATTCCTGCATGCTCCAGCCAGGCAGCATTTCCTTGGCTTGTGAAGTTTTTCTTGAGGTGTTGCGGAAAAGCAAGGCTTAAGAAACAGAAATAGCTTGATCTTCAAATAGGGATAAAGGTTGGATCAGGAAGGTTTGTATTCCTGTGCTCACTAGCAATGGTTTCTCCAGGGTGGGGAGGAAGCAGAGGCTCTTTTGAGGGAATACCCTGTGGGATGAAAGGGAGGCAGTGCTCAGATTTCAATCTGAATAATACGGGTATTGCATGAGACAGCAACTTTCCCTCACATTAAAATCAATGAACATGATCTGAATAAATGCCTGCACAGACATTTTAAGAATTACTTAAATGTCCAATATTTTATACTCTTAATTTACCTCCCAATGCACTGTAATTGCACCGTGGGCTTTAGGATTCTCTCCCATGAACCATTTCTGCAGCTGCGTGAATATATTTCTCCCCACCAAATTTTTTGAAAGAAAGCCTCAGCCCAGCAGAGCTGGATCCCAGCAGGAACAGACTCTTCTGGCAGGTGCACGGGCTTGATTAATACTTTGGGTTTTCCTCCAGACATCTGGCTCCTCTGAGGCTGCGTGTGCAGGGCGAGGAGAATACGCAGACAAGCGTTTCCAAGTGATTCATTCTGGGTGAGGACAAAGCAGAACATTGGAGCTAGAACTTTGCATGCAGTCATTATTATTAATAAGGCTTTTATTCAGCCTAAGTTAAATGATTAGAGCCAGCCTGTAAAAAAAGAATACCCAAGCAATTCCTTACATTTAACTCCTTTTCCCACTGTGAGTGTTCAGATCTTGATCTCCATTCCCTGGCATTTCCAGACTGCTTTTGTTCTTTGGGGCTTCAATCCAGAAAAGCTCTTAAGATCATTCTTGCTCCTAAGTGTGAAGATACACAATCCTTTGCTGGACTAGGGACAGGTTATTTCATGGAAGCCCAATTTCAGCTCAAATTCCTGCAGTCCATGGGTTTGGTTCAGGACTCTGATACTCCTGTTACAAGCAAGGGCAAAAGGCTGAAGGAGCTTTTGGAGTGGAAACTGATTTCAGAAGTGGTGGACATTGAAGGAAAAATTTCCCAAATCCTTCTTTTATTTCTGAGAAATGTACTTCCTAAATAAAAGGAAGGCAGGGCAAGAAGTTTTGTGACTTGGTTTTGCCACTTTGCCATTCTCTTACAGGGGTATTTCACAGATGTGTAGGTGTGGCACTTGGGGACATGGTTTAGTGGTGGCCTTGGCAGTGCTGGGGAAGGGTTGGACTCAAAGATCCTGGAGGGTTTTTTCAACCTAGATCATTCTATGATTTTTCTTTCCCATCCCAGGGCCAGCCCTTTAGCATGGATCTTTAAGAGCTATTTCTCTGTAGCCTGATGAATTCTCACCTCCCAGCACACCATCTAAAGCCTCACTGTGCACACCAAACGCTGCTTTGGTCTTCTGGAGATGCTCCAGTGCTCCTTTTACACCACCTGCTCCAGTGGAAGGTGTCAGCCCCAAGGCAGGGGTTTGCAATTAGGTGATCTTTAAGGTCCTTTTCAACCCAAACCATTCCACAGTTCACAGTCCTTATTGCTGTTTATGGCTTTGTACAAGCAAGGAGGTTCTTATCAAGGCTGCTCAGGCATCACCCGAGTGCACTGAGAATGCACAGGAGCTGTAAATGTTGTCGCAGACAGGCCTTTGATAATGATTTATTAAAAAGTTTATAAACCATGACAATCCCTGCCTTGGAGCCAGCCAGTGTGTTCGCCACAGACAATGTTTCCAACCCTCATGGACATTCAGGGATCCTCCAGGCTCATCCAAGGAGCGAAATCTCAGGATGGAGGATGGGGCTGGGCATGGCCAAACCTCAGGGGATTGAGATATTATCAGGAGTTCTTTTTGGGAAGGAGAGCATTCATTAAGGCACAGCACCAAAAGGCAGGACTCTCTACTTCTATTTCCAGCTCTTCTAGTGACAGAATTTGCCTTGGGAGACGATTTTGACTGAGACCAAGGGATGTGGGAACCCGGAGCGAGGTATTTAGGCTTCTATTCAGCCTTGGAAATGAGCAGCCAGGTTGCAAGTCACAGCAGGATTGCTTACATGAATAAAGATGATGGATGCTCCTGGCTAAGGGTAGGAGCCATACCACAAAGTCTTTATCCCTGGAGAAGTCACGGCTTTCTCAGCGTTTTGCTTCTGACTCAATGGAGGTTTAAACTGAGCTGCAAATACTCCCATCCTGATTTCGAGGCTCTCTGAGCACTAAAAGGCATTTGCCAGTCTCTGTTTCTCTTTGCTGTGGATGCTCTTTCACCTTCACTTATTGTCATTTCTGTGTTTCCCTGGCCTTTGATTTACATCAAAGGTTTAGGTGCTTGAACTGCAGCGTTTCACAGAGCCCAGAGCAAATGGATTTACTGGGGTTGCAGCTGGGTTGCACATAAAATAAAATCAGTTTTATTTTAGCACGATTATCAATGCCTTGTTTACATCCCCAAAGTAATTTCCAAGTGTATTAAATGTTTTAAGTTGCTTTTCATTGTGCAGCTCTTGGATGCCTGTAGTGAAATACTCCTTCCTTTCCAGCTTTGCCCCTTCTAATTAAACAAATAATTAATGGCCTTGCCCAATTCCAGGGAAAGCCATCAAAGTGGGCAACAAGCACAGTGGCTTCTTACAAGTTTCTGTCACCTCCTTGTGTTGTATCCATCTCCTTTACACCCAGGAATCCAGTTGCTAATTAGTGATGCCCCATCAGAGGAACCCCAACATTTCTGAATGTCAGTGAGTGTTATTTGAATATGAGTATTTCAGGAATAAATTCAGAGGCCTTTTAAAATCGTTATGTAAATGGGCATGTAGATTCCAAGGGGGTTTCTTTTGGAAGGCAAATTAGATGATTAACCTGAGAAGCTTTATGATGATTCCATCATGTGCTTTCACTGAGGAAGGAAAAAAAAAAAAAAAAAAAAAAAGAGAGAAGGACAATCTTTCATGTTCCAAGCCATTTTAAGTATTTTTATTTCCAAGGGGGAGTTCAGTCATTCCTTTTTCTGTTGCTAACCTGAAGCACAGTGGATATGAAATCTGGATATGCTGATTTTGTGCCGGGATTTAAAAATTGTAATAAGAAGCTTGCATGGGTGTTTTAAGTCAACATAACCTTTGGATGTAAAGTCAGACTTTGGAGGTCTTTGGATTTCCTGGTATTAGCAGCAGTCAGATTTGCACAGCTGAGTCTTGGCTGAGCTTAAAGGTCTCAGCAACAGGTGTGGGGGATGTCAGAGCAGCAGAAGGTGCTGGGTGCCTGCAGGAATGAGTGGTGGGTGGGAAAATGCAATAAGGTGTCCTTCTACAACAGGCTGGAGACAGATTTCTCCTTCCTGTCACTCTGGAGAGGAGACAGTGGTCCCAAACCACCCTGAATCCTGCCTGGAGTTTTGGGGATGCTGGGTGCTGACTCCAGCCACGCGTCGGGCAGGACCTGTCTGCCCAGGAGGAGGATATTGTCTTCTCCAATGTTCTAAGCAGAATTGGCATCTTTAATGTAAAAATCATTAGATGGGACCTAATTAGTGCTCCTTATTGCACATGAACATTTCCCAGAGTCAGGCTGCAGACGTAATTTGCTTTCATTAGATATGTAGCTTTAAAAATTAGATTCATCCCAACTGCTGCACTATTTATTGGCTTGTTTCCCTTTCCTTAGCTATCCATTATTATCTGAAGCCCTTTCCTGATCTGTCTGGGTAGATTAGGTAGAATTAAAGCAGAGTCCAGCTTCCTGTTCCCCACTGCCCTCCCTCTGTGACAGCTCAGAGGATACATGCCCTGATTTGCACGTACCTCTCCGTTTCCCTCTTCCACTCCTCTGTCCAGAGGGGATCTGCAGATCCCTCAAAGCCTCCCAGGAGCCAGACAGACCTGAACCCCCCAAATGCAGTTTTCCTTGCATTCCCTGAGTCTCCTGTTCCAGCCCCCCAGAGGTTGGTGGGCCACACGGTCAGGCAGAGAAGCTGTGCATCACCGCGGAGCAATTCTGGGATGTGTGTGCAGCTCATCCTGTGCTGATCCACAGCCTGCCTCCCTTGCTGGCAGCACTGCTCCTTACCTGCTGGCTGGGACAGGGAGATTCCTTACCTGTTGGGACTGAGCCAGGGGGAGGTTTTTGTCCCTGTGGGATTTGGCCATGGATCGATCTCCCATGCTCCGCTGGAGGAGCTGGTGCATTCCCTGCCGCCTCCCGTGCTCGGCAGAGCTGTAATTAATGCTGGCCCTGCCAGCCTGATCTGCATCGGGTCTCCCTGGCAATGGAAGCCCTGGGGAGCCCAGAGTGGAAATTGCAGCAGCTCTGAGCTGGCCCTGGGGAGCTGAGGAGCACGGAGAGGCTGCAGGGGATGAGGCTGCAGGGATGTGCTGGAAGGGGGAGAAGCAGCACCCAGGTGTCCGACTGCTGCAGTAGCACCTGGAGCTGCCCCAGCTCTCCCCATAACCACACCTTGCACAATCCATCCTTGGGATTTGAAGTGATAAAGCAACTTCTATTAATATTTTCCCCCTGTCCCATCAGTATCTGTCTAGTGACAAGTTAACATACAGGAATCCTCTTTGTTTTGTTTTGGTTTTTTTTGTAATGTGTGTGTCCCTGCCAGGACTCATGAATTGATAGTGGCTTTATTCTAGATCCATCCAAGGTGATCAACTGAGCAAACACAGTGTGCAAGGCTGCTCTGATGTACTTTGCTTTCAGCCCTCCCTCAGGCACTTTACAGTGGTGTTTGGTCACAAAAATAAACACAACTCCCATTCTACTTCTTTAATCAGAAAATGTAGAATTCTCTTTTCCCTTGATCCCTTTCCATTATCTTTTTTTTTTGTATGTGTGTGTGTGTCTGTTTTGTTGGATTTTTTTCCCCTCTTTCTTCTCTCATTGATTATTCATTTGTTTCTCACTTCAACACAGAAGTTTGCAGCAAAATCTGGGCCATTCCAGGAGTGCAGCAACCTAATTGCAGCTCCTTCTCTCCTGGAGTGTAGGATTCTGCTCCCCCTGCCACGGTGTGGGCAGCAGTGGGGCCCCTTCTCCAGCTCCCAGGGCATGGCCCCAGCAATCTGGAGGATATTGGGATGGATGGAGTCCATCTGACTGCAGGGCAGGTTGTGGTGGGGTTATTTATGGCAAGGGATTTAAAAGACCAGCTTTAGGGGAAAAGAAATATTGAAGTGGGACCTAGACAAGAGATGGAGTGACATCACGAGTGGGATTGCAAGTGAGGTTTTTTTACTCTCCTGAGGTTGTTTCAAGTGTCTGCACACCAAATCTGGTGTGAGAAGGAGAAATTTGCAGTGAGAGATCAGATAATTATCTGCTCAGTGCTGGATTCGTCTTGTGGCTGATAAAGCTGAGCCTTGGCTGAGATGGCTCTGAAGGTCCCTTACCTTCAGCACCGTGTTTCAGCCTGTGGTTCAAATAAATACTGCAAATCTCCCTATTTTTACTCGTTACTGTGACATTAATGGTCACTGCAAAGCCACAAGCACGACCTGGTGGTGTGAAACTCCTTTTCTTTATTCACCAAAAAGCAGCAGCCCCCACCAGCAGAACCAAACCTTATAAATATTCCAGATACAGTTTGTAGGAATGTGAAACAAAGTCAGACAGATGAATTATTTAATGCTCTTAAAGAATGCAGCTTTTAGTTTCTCCTTGCGCTGCCCTACTTTATTGTATTAGTAAATCGATCCCCCAGTAAATTAATTTCCCTGCTTTTGTTGGAGCAAGCAGTGGGCAGGGGTGGAAGCCTCCCTCCTTGAGCAGCTGCCAGGACACCTCGGCAGTTGCGGATCCAGGCGCTGAGTGTCAGAAGAGAGTCGAGTTCCTGTCACTCACCCGGTGCCCTTTGATTTGCATCAGAACAGCCAGCACTGGGCAGCCTTGATGGGGGCAGGCAGTGAGTGACAGGCTGGGGTGGCACTGCCCAGGCTGCCTTTGGGAGCCTGCCCGTGGATGTAGATGTCACTGGGTTCTGGATGCGTGCTGGGGTTTGAGCATCTCCCCAGCTTTGTGATGAATTAGAGGCTGAGAGGGCTGTCATCATTATGGCAGGATGAGGCTTCTTTTTGTCCCTGAAGAGCTGGGACAGGGACCAGCCCAGCTCCCTCCCCAGTGCCAACAGCACCAAAGTCACATTCCCTTGGGCTGTGACCCCTCTCCTGTCCTGGGTCTGGCCACAGAAGAACAGAGTCACAGCCACCCACCTCCCAGTGATGCTCCTACAAACCCAAAAAGTCTTTCCAGGCAGCGGGGAGTTAATGTGGTGTACCTGCCTGAGAAAGGAACATTAAACCCACCCAAAAATGTCCGACTCTGGCAAGAATTGCAGCACCACTTCTGTGTGAGCTTTTGTGGATGTAAATGCATAAGTAGAGCATGAGTGGAGCTCATGTTCAGCCCATGCTCCTGCTCCTCAGCCTGTCTGCTCCCCTCTTATCCCTGTTAGAAATGTCCCTGCTCATTTGGATGCTTTTGGAGGCGTGTTGCTGAAAGAGCTGACACTTCCTTGGAGACAAAATGTCAGAAGGGATCAGAGCTGCCAGCTGGAAGGGGAACTGGATTGGCAGCGGCCAAACTGGGGGTAGTCCAGTGGGTCCATCCACACATAACCCTTCCAGTTTGCAAAACTGGGCACTTGACTTTCCTTTTTACATGGTGGTGTAGCAGCTGTGCAGTAAATACTCAGAGAGAAATATATCCAAAATTGCCCTCTGAGCTTGTTGGATGAGTATAAAAATTTACTGCCATTAAGGCTGACCTTCTCTCTCTCTCCCTTTCTGTGTTCTTTAGTTTTCTACTAGTGTTCTCCTGCCTGGTACTGTCTGTTTTTTCGACCATTGATGAGTACCAGAACAGCTCAGAAGGGGCCCTTTACATCCTGGTAAGTGGGGGCTGACAGTGAGGTGTTAAAATAAAATCAAAACCACAAAGATCCCTGAAATTGAGGGTGTTTGAGGCAAGAATTTAAGCTGTCCCTTGCGAGAAAGCAACCACTCTTGCCTGTGGGTCAGAAATAGGAAAAATTAAAAAGAAAAAAGCCCTGGGGCTGCTGGATTCACCTGTCTCCTCTCCTTTGTCTGTTTTCCTCCTCTGCCTTCCTGCCCTACATCAAATGAAAAGGTGCTGCAGACTAATTAGGGCTTCACTGGGTTTGACACATGAGAAAGGTGAGACAAGATCTCAGAGGGAAGGGAGTATGCACAGGGTACTCAGGTGGAGATGGAAAAAGATGGAAAGAGCTCGTGTGGCATCAAGGGATGGAGGATCTACACCATGCCTGCACCAGATCTCGCAGCACACACAGGCAACCAGGCCAGTTTTCTAGGGGAAAAGCTGCAATCCCCTTTTGTCATCCTCCAGGATTATTCCCCTTCAGTGATTCCCATCTCTGCTCTTCCCTCAGCATGAACTGAGTTGGGTCCTGGAGACTGGTGGCAGGGAGACAACGAGGTGTTAATCAGGCCTGTGGTGGGGGAACAAGCACAGTATGAGGAGGTGTAAAACTCCAGTTCATGACTACAACGTGCAGCACCTCTCACCACGCCGGGGAGGGAAGACACAGCGGCAGAGATCTGATGATCTCTCAAGCCTGGGCTCTCTGCTGAGCGGCACAGACAGCTCAGCGATGTCTTTTCTGAGGTCGTGGGTTTGTCCTGGATTCGGGAGCGTGCTCTCCATCATCCTTCTCCCCCCACTGATGGCACTGTCCTCCTCGCAGGAAATCGTCACCATCGTGGTGTTTGGGGTGGAGTACTTCGTGCGGATCTGGGCCGCCGGCTGCTGCTGCCGCTACCGGGGCTGGAGGGGGCGCTTGAAATTCGCCCGCAAGCCTTTCTGTGTCATCGGTAAGAGCTGAGCCCCTGCGGGGGATTTCCCGACCCGGGACGGCCATTCCAAGCACTTGCCTGCATGGGGCTCCAGTGTCTCGCGTGTGTTTTGGGGGTTAAACTTTAGCTGCTTCATGGTCACCTGAAATATCCCCCCTGCACCCCCTGGGCTCCTGTGGCTAGCTCAGTTTCCTTGAGATCTCTGGAGGAATATCTCAGGAAACAGGGCAAAAGATTCCAAAAGAGGCTCTCACCCCCTGGGATTGGTCCAAGGCTTTATTCTTGAATGGTTCCAGGGGAGAAAGAGAACAAGGAAGAACAAGACTTTATCTAGCCTCCTGCTCAGGAAAAGATAGCTGGACCTGAGCCAATAGGGTCAAGATAGGAAGGAAGGGTCAAACTGCATGGTTACAGGCTTCAGGGGGTTCTGGGGAAAAACCATTCCCCAGAGGAATACAACAGTCACCTTGAGAAAGGAAAAAAAGCCAAAGGCAGAAGTCCTAATCCATGGGTTTTGTTATTCATCACGGGGCTGTCTCTGTTTTCTGCTGGCCTGGGAGCCATCCCAATGCCCTGCATACCTCCAGGGTCACTGACAGGTGCCCACAGCCACAGAAACAGGGTTTAGCCGGGAGAAGCTGAGCACAGGAACTGGAATCCTGCAATCCTGCATCCTACCTCCACACCAGATTGTTCCCAAGTCATTGATACTCCGTGTCTCACTTTGCCTTCCCTGGTGCTGCTGAGCTGCCTCACAAGGGAGTTGTGAGACTTAATTAATTATTGTTTGTAAAGCACTCAGCGGCTCTCCTGTGAGAGGGGCCATCTGGGCACAGCAGTCATGTTTTCTGGGATTAGAAATGGGCAGAGTGGCCCTGCCTTCTTTGACTGTCTGGGAGCTGGCAGTGGTCATATGCAGGAGTTCAGTTTATTCTGCTGAAAAACACTCCTATGAAATTTGTGTAGCAAATCAGGGAAGGAGGTTTATGGGATCTTTGGTATGTATTGAGCAAAATTTTTTTTCGAGGCCTATGTTTGGGGCTTTCTGTGTCCTTGAACACCATAGGATTACTATGGAGGATGTAGAGATTTTATTCCCAGTTGAGATGGGGGAATTCCTTGCTCTGTGTAACAGGCAGCCATGGCTGATAAAAGAAGGAGAGGGATTTAATCCAGTGTTAACACTGAATCAGATCAAAATTCAGGCATTGCAGCATTTGACCCATTTCCTATGGGAACGATGAGCGTGGAGAAGGAACCCAGGATGTTTCCACAAGGCGTGCAGCGGCTCCTTTCATCCCGTTTCAGATTAGTGCTTTCTCCTTCCAGCACGGGACACGAGTGCAGGGGAGCCCTGTCCCGCACAGCCCGAGGCAGTGGCAGTGCCATTCCCATTCCCCTGACCTGTCCCTGCCCTGTGTTCCCGCAGACATCATGGTGCTGATCGCATCCATCGCCGTGCTGGCGGCGGGGTCCCAAGGGAACGTCTTTGCCACCTCGGCACTCAGGAGTTTGAGGTTCCTGCAGATCCTGCGCATGATCCGCATGGACCGGCGCGGCGGCACCTGGAAGCTCCTGGGCTCCGTGGTCTACGCACACAGCAAGGTGAGCACGGCCCAGGCGAGGACCTGGAGTTGGCTCTTTGTGCTCTCCCCACCAGAGACACTGCTCTGGTTCAGCTCTCCGTCCCAAAGTTCTTCCAGGCCTGGGGAGGTTGGAAGGACACCGTGGGTCACACAGGGGGAGCAGCACAGTCAGAGGCACAAGCTCTGATGGAGTGCTCTGTAGTCACTGCTTGTCATGTCTGGGGTTTTCTCAAGTTCTTTCCCAGGGATCTAAAATGGTAAACAAGGTCACACTCTGTAAACTCTCTTGTTTTTCACATTTCTCTCCTAAGGAGGGACTTTGCTTGTTGACCCTTGGTATGACCAATGGTTCAAAGGATCCCACCTCTTAGGTGGGCACATTGTAAAAAGGTATAAAAATAGGTTCTGAGAATAAACCAGCCCCTTTTTCGAGCATCAGCCTTCTGAAATCACGAGTCCGCGTCTCATTCATTGTGTCCCACAGTGACAGTGCTCCACCAGTCAGCAAGGGAGGGAGAGATTCCAGTCGTGGAACCAATCTCTGGTATAAGGGGATCAACTGGGGAAGAGGTTGTTGTTAGTTTTTTTGTTTCCTGATGCTGTATTTATGATTTTAACATTTCTTCTGCTTCCTTCACTTTCTTTTCCCCGGAGAAGCTTAGCCAGCTTCTCCAGCACTGTGTAAAACTCATAGGAAGTGTGTGGGTCTCCTTTTCCCACCCTTGCACTAACCTAATCCAAAAATAATCACTCCTGTGAATTCCAAATTAAAACTTCCCTGCAATTGGGGGATGGTCCATCCAGACCCCAACTCACAGTTCCTCCTCTTTTAGTGGATTGGAGCTCCCCGAAGCAAAATCTCCAGAGTTCTGAGGGTTCCTATTTCAGTTTCAACTCCACTTCCTGTGTGAACTGGGGAAATATCAGAGCTTTTAAAGTTTCAATTCCAGTTCTTGCAATAATGGAGCTCTTAACACTCCCTTCTCCATTTGCTGTGTTTGTTTGGATGATTTGATCTTCAGGCCTGGCAGAGCCATGGTCCCATCTCAGAAGGTGCCATCACTGATCTCCAGCCAAAGCCCCAAAACCTAAACAAGTGCAGGGAAAGTTCAGATCCAGCAGCAAGCGAGAAACTCAGCGTTTGGAGATGCACACCAGGACTGCAATTATTCTCTTCTTTCTTTTAATGATCTCGCAGGAGCTGATTACTGCCTGGTATATTGGCTTCCTGTGCCTCATCCTGGCCTCTTTCCTGGTGTACTTGGCCGAGAAGGGAGAAAATGAGCACTTTGATACATACGCAGATGCACTCTGGTGGGGTCTGGTAAGTAATTTCCATAGAGCAGCTGCTGGTTATTAAAATAAAATGCCCATTAACCCTCCATCTTCTATCACTTACGTGAGGTATCGACTTAGAGAGTGCTTAGTTAACATTTTGATTAAATGGCTTCAGGCTGTTCCATTTAGCTCTTTTTTCTTACATAAACCTCATAGAAATTGTTGGGGGATCACATTTCTGAATTAGCTGGAGCTGCAGGGGAACCGAGAACTCGTCTGTGCCCAGTCGTGGGATTGAGCTCTGTCGTGACAGAGGTGGGTCAGAGAGAGATCCCACACCACGGGGTGCTTTGATCCTTGTTTTGACAAGTATTGCTGTCCTTTAATTATTTAAATTGCACTTGGGCAAGGCGCTGTTGGAACGTGCTGGGATAAATTTCATAAAATTAATAGGGCCTAAGCAGCAGAGAGACTCCAGCAGGGCGAGCACTGCCCGTCACATCTCTGCTGAAAGGGCAATACTTGTGGTTTGCTGTGCCTGTGCATGTGAATTATTGGATTACCCGATTAACAAAGAGAGAATTAATGACGTTCTAATCTTCTTGCGTTATTGTTCCTCTGCTCCATCACTAGTTTGGCCTTGATTACAAAGCATGTAATGAAAATCCCCGATCTGATCAAATCCCAATAGCAGGCTTGGGGAGGAATCGGCTGATCAAGCAGCTCCTCCATCCCAACAAAGGGAGAGAGGCAGTAAATTGCTTTTCAAGCCCCTTAGTTAGGACAGAAAAATAAAAACAAAGCCCAATTTGACATAACGAGAAAATAAACAATGAGAGAAAAGTGACAGCCCAGATTAGAGCTCAGTCTGGGGAGAACCATGGGCAGATTTATCCCTTCTGCTTCTGAGACTGTTTTGCCACTGAGAAGTTCAGAAAAAAATTTGAGCTTCATTAAAATAAACAGTTTTTGTCAGAGCCTAGCTCATGGGTCCGATATGGGCAGATGTTGAGAGATGGGATAAATCAAATTTGAGATTCAGGAACTCATCCCTTGGTTGATCTTACTGCATCCAACACTTGTTGTCTATAGAAATTACAAAAATATTGTAAAGCAGCTTTGCAGTGATTATGGAGAGAGCCTTGCTCCGACTCTGTTTCAGCAAGGATTAGCCACATTGATGCATTTTTTAACCACTTGGTCAAAATAGCATCTAGTTGATAAGGCTTTTAGTGGGCCCAATTAAAAGGCGCTTTGGGATCCTACTTCCATTTGTGTAAAAGTGATTTTTTATTCTAAATGGAATGCATGTTTCCAATGCCACATCAGCATGGTGCCAGCTGCCATCCCTGGGGCCAGCTCTGTCCATGGAGGATGTATGACAGGGGAAGCCTTTGGGACCAGAAGTCTCAAAGATGTTTCTAATCAGACCATCCCTCTCTGCCTTGCCCTGCCAGTCCCAGGCTCTCCAAATCCTCTTGGAAGCCTTGGGGGAATAGCCAGCATTTCCCACTAGTGATGTCCATGGACTGAAGGGGGAAAAAGTGTCTTCCCCTGCAGCTGGAAATTCAGAGGACTCTGTTTCCAGCAAAACTCTCCGGTCCTTCCCCAAAATACCAACAGCAGCTTGCCAGCTCTCTTGGTGCATTGCAATAGCACAAAACCCATCCCTAAATGAGTTGGTGTGAAGGAGCCATAATTCATCCTCTCAGCCTAACAGGCTGTTTTTAAATAGGAGAGTGGAGACCAGCTGATGGGCACTGCTGGGAGGATTGGGAATAAACAGCAGCAGATCTTTGTGCAATGCAAATAGCTTTCCTGAGCTGCTGAAAGGGAGTTTGGGGAAACAGTGCCGGTTCGCTTCCCCTGCCGAAGGCACAACCCCTCCTGGGGGAGGTTCCGAGCTGCCGCCAGCCTCTGCACCAGATGGCAGCTCTCTCTGTGACAGCAAAAGGCACCAAAACGCTCCCAACTGGTGTGAAACCCTGCAGGTGAGCGGGGTGGGTGTTGGGGTGTTGCTGCAGCCCGTGGAGCTGCCCATCCCTGCTGGTCCCCCAGGTCCCCGGGCTGCACCGTGCCCTGGGCGGCTCAGGGCACGCGGTGACCCGGCTCCTCCATGTGCCACTCGGCTGTTGTGTGAGTTCTGGCCGCCTTGTTTGGGTTTTAAGGCTGCCTGACCAAGGGCTGGGCACTGATCTCCTCCCTGCAGATCACTCTCACCACCATCGGCTACGGGGACAAGTATCCACAGACCTGGAACGGGCGGCTGCTGGCGGCGACCTTCACGCTCATCGGCGTCTCCTTCTTCGCCCTTCCTGCCGTAAGTGTGGGGTGTTGAGCTCACCTCAGCCTTGTCCCCAGCCCCTGGAGCTGGTGGCACTCTTAACAGCCACAGTGTGATGCACTCAGACACCTCCTGACTGTGATGCTCTGTGGCTTGTGAATCAAAAAAGATGAGGGAGGAAAAGGGAAAGCCCATTTGAGTATCCACAACTTGGGCATCGTGTGTGTGTGCAAATGGGATGGGAACTTTCAGTTTGGCCCTGCACAAATGTTTATGGAAGCAATAAAAAGCATTTTCTCCCCCAGAAGGCTGTTCCTTGGGGTAATTTAAGATGAAAGAGAGTAGATTTGAAGAGGATATTAAGAAATCCTTCCCTGTGAGAATGACGAGGCCTTGGTATGGTTGCCCAGAGAAGTTGTGGCTGCCCCATCCCTGAAAGTGTCCAAGGCCAGGTTGGACAGCTTGGAGCAACCTGGGATAGTGGAAGGTGCCCCTTTCCCATGGCAGGGGGGTTGGAATGAGATGAGATTTAAGATCCCTTACAACCCAATGCAATCTGTCATTCTGCAATTACACCATTTCAGCAAATTCCCCCTATCCCTTTGGCAGTGCATTTCAATGTGTTGCAGGATCTGGATTCCTGTGGGGATAATCTGCTGAATGCCAGCATGCTGGGATTCTTTTGTATTTTATCAGTTGGCTAGGTAGGTAGTTTGGGAAAATTTGCAATTCCAGTGAGTGCCAGCAAAGTCTGCTGTCCCTTGGAGAGTGTTTGCCATGGCTGCTGGGATGGAGGCTCCTTCCTTGCTCTATGTTTGAATCAAAAAATGATCCAGAAAAAAACCTTTGGAGAGAAAGCTGGCCACATTTTTAAGTGGAAGCTTAACTAAACCCCCTGCTAGTTGCAAATTGTTGTTCTCTTCCCCAGGGCATCTTGGGTTCAGGATTTGCTCTGAAGGTGCAAGAGCAGCATCGACAGAAACACTTTGAGAAGAGGCGAAACCCAGCAGCGGGCCTGATCCAGGTGAGGGTCACGTCCAAGGAGCCTTGTGGTTACATCATCCTGGTTTGGGGGAGCTTTTTGGGACTTTTAGAAGATGGGGAGGAGACAAATGGAGCCGTGTGTGTAAGGTGTGAGACAGCAGCTGGTGACTGGTTTTGTCTGGGAATAAATGCCAGGAAATCAACCATGGGAAAACAGCATATGTGGTAGGGTATGTAGAGAGAAAAGGGATGGAATTCAGCAAACAGCCAGCTCAGCAAGACAAATGCATTAGGACAGTCTGTTTTCACCCTTTTTTTCTCCCCAAAGAGAATATTTATCCTGATATAGAGGTACAGTTGGGAGCATTTTCTTCACGAGAACAGATGTCCGTGCAGAAGGCCGGCCTTGGTGTACATCTTGTAGAATTGAAATTAGTCATTTTACATTCCCCTGCTCCTCTCTCTCCACACTTTTTCACTTCTTAATGAGCAACAACACCCGTCCTGACCTCAGCCTGGCAGTGATTGCCTGGGACCTGCAGAATTTTTAACTGGGCTGACATGGTCAGGAGTATCACGGCACCACCCCAAGCCTGTCACTTACCAAATCAAGGCAAAGGCAGAATGCTGGATCCATCCCAGAGGACTTGGTGTTGGTTGAGGTTTATAAACCCAGGGGTGGTTCTGGCCATGCCTGGGGGACACAATCTCACTGGGTTTTCTCCTGCACAGGCGGCTTGGAGATTTTATGCCACCAACCTGTCCCGGACAGACCTGCACTCCACCTGGCAGTACTACGAGCGCACCGTCACCGTCCCCATGTACAGGTACCTCCTCCTCCAGCTTCCTCCTCCACTGCCTTCCTCGTGATGCCACTGTCTCCATAGTTATTTTTGTTATCTGAATATATAATTTTGCTTTTTTATTTAATTTTTTTTTTGGTTGAAAAAGTTGATTTTCAGCTCCTAAGGGCTGATACATGCTTTTAGTTTTGGAGTTTGTTTTTTTTTTTTTTTTTTTGTATATTTTCATTGTTTTTCTTTTTGACTTGATTTTAATTTCCATGTTGCTTTGTGTTTTTGTTTTGTTGGTTTTTTTTTGTTTTTCTTTCCATGTCTTTGTGTGTGTACATGCTCTTCTTTTCACCTTTATTTCTCCACGCCTGCTGGTAGTTGCATTGTGTTGTGACAGTTGCCGTGCCCAGGTGTGAAGACCTCCCTCCAAGCTGCCCTGGATCATAGGTAAACACCACCCTCACCCTACCTGCAGCTCCTTGTGCCCTCTCAGGTTCTCCTTGCTGGTCCAACTGGTCTCTAATGGTCCTTCTGCCTTTCAGCAAACTTCTCTCCCACCCTTGACCAGCCTGGCACTCTCCCAGGTGCACTTTTCCCTGGGTCCTCCTTTCCTTTCTTTTCCTTTTTTATCCCTAAGAGGAGGAGAACTAACTCGGGATTCAGGGAGCGTTTTCCCATTTCTTGTATCTCATTTATCCATCCCAGGGTGTTGACACAAGCAGGGAATGACGTTGGGACCATGATGGATGAGGCTGCTGAACACCAGAGTGTTTCAGCAGCACCCACCTGCCTTGCTCTACCTGCAGTAAAACCAGACAGGGTTTTAAGGTGAAACCACACAGGTTAGAGCAGTGCTGTGGAAATTCACAGTGTCCTGGGGTTTGGAGCTTCATGGAGCTGGGGGCAGAGTCCCCTGCCGTGCCTCCCAGCCCTCCAGGACAGGGGGAAGCACTGTGTTCTTCATGTCCTCTTTGGGCCTGGTGGCTTCCTCAGAAGCTAAAATGCACAGTGTTCTCTTCATTTCCACCCCACACCTCCCTGTATCCTGGGCAGGGCCATGTGCCCCTTCCTGGTGTACTTTTAGAGGTTATCCATGACTCTCTGAGTTTGTAGAATGGTTGGATGTGTTTGTTAGATATTCCTGTAGCTCTGTGGGGCTTTGTTGGGTGTGATGGGGCTCCCTGTGCCCCATCTCCCCACTCCCACACAGGGCTGTGGCCCAGCATTGGGCTGTGCCCCTGCAGGAATAATCCCTTCCTGTTTTGTGTATTACTGGTGCCTTCTAGCCCTCAGGCAGGCAGCCTGGATGTATTTCCTGGGGTAAGCTTTAGCCTGTATTTCAAACACAGCAGCCAGCCTCTTAAGCCATCATAAAAACCTGTGGGAAGTCCCATTGTTGTGGTCAGTAAGTTCTCATTGGATTCATTCCCAGTGTGTGTCTGATTGGTTGCTTTTTCCCTAAAAATTTATGAACCTATTTGAAGATTTTGTCTAAAAAACCCAAAAAACAACAACAACAACCCAACAGAACAGAACAAAGCTGTTTTCCAATAGCATTAAACCATTAAAGCATTGAAACTCCCTCCCAGTACCTGACCTCTGGCTGTACCTTTGCAGCACTGCCTGGGGTCAGCTACTGGAGAGGATGAGGATGGAGCTTGGCCCAAAATCCACTGCAAAATGCAGGCACTCAGGGCTTGTTTTCAGTGGACTTTGCCAGATTTTTACTGCTCTTTGAAATACTGAACTTACCATGCAGCCAGACGTGCAGTGACACCCTTTTGATTACCTGCTACACAACCCCCTTGTTAAAACCTGGATTTCCACGGAGCTAATATGCAGGAAGAAATCTGAGCTAAAGATCTCCAGAAAAAGGCTAAATAGTAACTCTGGGGAGGAGAAAGAGGAAAAACAAAAAAGTGGTTTGGAGAGCCTGCTTATCTTGAGTCAAAAGCCAGGAGAGATTTGTAGCAGTGTTGTAGCAGTTTTGCTGGCTGCTGCTGCTGTGGGTGCTGCTCAGCCCCACACAAGCAGTGTCACCCTGGGCTTCCTAAGGAATGGATTTCTCTGGACTCTCAGCTTCTGCCTTAAATCCCAGCTCCTGTTTGTTCACAGATCAAGTGAACATCACCTGGGCTAGTGAGCCATGGGTGCACCAATGGACTCAGCCCTCAATGAAATGGCTTTTTTTTTTTTGTTTTACCAAAAAAGCAGTGAACCCCTCCTGACTATATTTTGAATGCTGTCAAATGAATTAAGTGGATTAAGAAATAAAAAAAAAAAGAAAAAAAAAAAGGGAGTAACTGTATGTTCTGGCTGCAGCTTGCATCACTCACACTGACCATCTCTCCTTGCCTCCCCACTTCCCCAAGCCAGCTGGCAGGCACTGGCAGCCCTGTGCTGCTGCTGGTGCTGCTGCAGCCACAGCAGCACATCCAGCCCAGCAGCCCCTTAGGGCCATGGCTGCTGCCCTGTGGCTGCAGTGCACAGTGTGGTTTGGAACTGGGCTAGAGGAACACAGAATCCCTCTCTCTGGTGCCCGGGGATGATCTGCAATCACCACTACCTCGGCATCTTTTCTGCTCAACTCTGAGCTGCTTATTCCTCATAGCAGGAGCCTGTGCCTTTAGCTCATCTCTCTTCCCAAGGCATCTCTGGAAAGGCTTGGCTGCTTGATGTGAGAAAACTGTTACACATGCCTTGGAGGAGCTCACATGGCTCCAGAGCATCACTCCAGTCACTGCAGTAGAGCTACTCTGATTTGTTTGGGGGAAAATATGGTGGCCTCTGAGAGAATCCCAGATTTTATCTTTAAATCCAAAATGTGGCAGAACCAAATTCTGAAATATGCACAAGCCTTCTGTGTGTGCAGGTGTGGTTTGGGTTGTGATGCATGAATTGGCTTGGTGCACCCAGACATCATAAATAATCTGTTCTGCATCAGCCACTGGATTTATTGGGGGGAAAAAAAATCTGCTCTGATTGTCACTCATGAGAGCAGGGCCTTGATCTGAACTACTATTGTGTATTGGTCTTCACTAAAGAAAAAACCAAACCCTTGGGGACATCCTGCCCTTTCAGCAGCCCAGCCCGGGGAGTCCCTGACTGAGGGGCTGAGGGCTGTGGATGTCCCATGGAAGGTCTCTGGGAGGCCCCCACACTTTCCCTGCCCCGTGGTGCCCATTTGCTCTCGGAGCAAGGTGCCAGCTGCCTGTCCCCGAGGGTGACACGGGCGTGCCGTGGCTCCTGAGCCAGCCACAGCGGGAGCCAGCTCAGCCCACGGGAGCCAGCTCAGCCCACGCTCCTGTGCTCACCTCTGAGCCTGGCCACACTATCTGCTCCCGGGGACACACTTCGTTCATATGCTAATTTTCTTTATTCTGTTTCTTTCCCCCCCCCCCCCTCCTCCACCCCAACCTCCCCCCCTGTTTTTCTTTCTCTTGCCCCTTTGGTTTTCTTTGGTGAAAACACTTGAAAAAGCACGCAAACGCAAACGTATGGTGCCTCCAGGTATGAAGTGCATGTGGCTCTGAAAGTGTGTGTCATGTCACTCCTTGTTCTTCATTTGGGACTGTAACATGCAAAGCCTTGAATTAAAAACAAAACAAACCAAAAAATAAAAAAGACAGAAACCTTTGAAGATGAGCTTTTTTTCCAAGGAATGAGTGAAAGCCCAAAGCAGACCTGCCCTGCTGCTGCTACAGACTAACCCCCTGCACCTCCATGTACCTTGTAGCTATTGGTACACACAAGTGTTGGGAAACTGCCAAAATGATGATGGAAGGAGGGAGAATGGGAGCGTGCTTGATAAGCTTGCTTTGTTAAGGATGATTTCTTGATGGTCTTTCCAGCCTCCCCCGATCCATGCAATGCTTAACAAGAAAACATCCCCACGCATCTTCCACTTCCCTCTGCCCTCACTCCCGTGTGTTCCCTCTCTCCAGCCCTCTTCTCCCATCCTTCATTGTGTCATTTAGCTGGCTCTGAGCTGCAGGGGTTGTGCCCACCTGGTAATGCTGGCTTTGAGTTTGCTGGTGTGGTGGCACCACAGGGCACCTCAGTGGTAGCACGGAATGAAACCTCCGGAGCAGCTGTGCCTGCTTTTGAGGGTAAAACCTGGAGAAGAGAAAGATCTGGAATGCTAAACTGATATGATCGTTAATTTCTTAGAGGAATCCAATCTGATTTTTTGGTGAAAGAATGCTTCATCTCAGCAGGGCTTTCCAATTTCAGTTTTTAGTTCCAAGACCCACCTAGGGCTAAGCAGTTATTAGCCCCAGTTATTCAATCTGGGACTTAACCTTTTGGGATCAATCCAAATGCAAAGTCCTGGATATGGCTGTGTAAGATTTATGATAAATAATATTATCTCAGGTTCTGCGGAAGGGAGTAGATTTGCAAATCACAGGCGTATTTTATATGAGATGGGTATCTGAAGGTGTAGTCAAGTTAATATTTTAAGATGAGGAATAAATGACTTGCATTTCAAGACTGCAGGCCAAGCTCTGTTCCTAGAGCAGTTTAAATCCTCACTAGATGCAGTAATGCCACTAGAGCTGATGTGATTTAGTGTCTGATTTCGAAACCCGGTTCCAGTTTTCACAGATGCAAGTTTTACAGCCTTAGTAAATCACACTTACTGCTCTGTGTGCTTAATTTATAGCAAATTGCATCAATGAACTGCAAGTATAATATTAAGAGTATATTTTCCTGTTGTGCTGAACAACAGCCTGTTTTGAGAATCAGACATTTTTCTACTACTGGGAGAGGAATAAGAATGTGCCACTTCCATTCCATTTGTGGTAATGAAGTATTTTATAAACGCCATAAATGTTCTCAGTCATGAAAAATAGCTTCAGTTGGAGACATAAAGTCATGGTTAGGGCACAAATTGGCTGCTCATAGGAACTCCAGCACTGCCTGGAGGCTCATTTAGGTTCCCATCCCATTCCAGCACCCATCTCCTTGTCACTGTCTCCTTAACTGTTCACCCTGGGACTGTTCAAAAAAATCATCGTGGCGTCCGTGTGCGTGTCGTGGTGTGTCTGCACAGCTCCCACCGTGTCGTGTGCTGCTGCCCTCCTCGTGTTGTGGGGTCCTGGTGGTGTCCTGGCCCGAGGCATGACCTCCCTCCTGTCCCCTAATGCTTGAAGAGTTGTCTGTGCTCCCAGGAGCAGCGGATCCGCCTTCCCCTGTGGATACGGGAGTCAGCACCCGGAGTTAGCCTGGCCTTTCTCTGTGCTGTACTGGGAGGGGTGGTGGAGCAGCTGGGGGGGGGACCTGCAGCAGCTCAGAAGTGTTGCTGTGGTGGGTGGCATGAGCTGTGTGTGTCCCGTGGTGTGCAGATCCCTCAGCCAGCTCCCCCTTAACCGGAACGCGCTTCCCTCGCTAACCAGTGACACACGGACCAGGAGGAGAGAGAGAAAACATGAGGAGCCCCAGCCAGAGGTTCCTTCTGCACCTGGCATGGTGGCACCCGTGTCCCCTGTGCCCTGGGCACACACCAGGGCAGGGTGCCGTGCATCCAGCATTCTGCAGCAAAGCTCAGTTCAAGAGCTGTGCAGAGTTCTGCCTATTTTTGTTTGTTTGTTTGTTTGTTTGTTTTTTTAAGGTTCTGGAGAAGTGGTGTGGTGCAGTAGCTGTTCCCCAAGCTGCTCTTGCAGTGAGAGGTTAGGCTCAGCACTTAGTTGAGATTAAATTTCAGGTCAGGTATATGTGTAAGCTTTCTCCTATTTTTAATAATCATTATTTCAGTAAAATGTTGGTTATTTCCACCTCATGTGTACCAGGCCCATGAACCAACCACAGAAATGGTCAATCTCTGTGTTTGTTGTGTGTCTGTACTTCCTCATGGAAGCATCTGTGGTGGCCCAAGAGGTGGCCACCCTCAGCACACTGCAGATCATGGGCTGATGCAAAAGAAATAGTTCCTTTTGGAATCCTGAATCCTCCAGTCTTTTGAGCTGATGAGCTCCTCAGTGAGACTAGCACCAATTAGAGCCCAGGACTTGCAATCCCAGCTGGAGAAAGTGGGGCAATTTTCCTGTATTCTGCTGGGTATGGACCTCCCTGAGGAGTTAATTCACCAAGGAAGAGCTGTGCACCCTTCATTACCTGCTGAGTACACCCTGTGCTGGATTTTATGCACCACCTCTCCCATCCTGGAGTGCATCTCCAAACCCTACGGTGTGTTTGAAGGGAGGTGACAGCCCAGCACTCATGCACAGCTCCACTGCATCAAGGTCAGCTTCTTCCTGATGTCTGGAATGAAGAGGATCATTAATTCAGCAGATCAGGATGTGCTTTTCTCTGGATGGAAGCAACTGGGGAGCCGAGCCAAAATTTTTCAGGCCTATTTTTATTCTTTTTCTCCATACTTAGAATTGGAAAATTTTCTGATTGCCTCAATCTTATGAACACAAAATCTCTGCTGAACCACTGTGGTTTTGAGGATAAGTTTTATGTCTGCAGAGAAGAGGCTTTTCTGGTTGAGTTGGTGTTTTTTGGTTTTTTTTTTAGTTAGAGTGTGAAACTATTGGTCTCATCATGGCTGAAAAAAATGTGGGCATGAATATTTCTCTCTTTATTTTATTAGAAGCCTCATTTCTTACAGTCTCCCCCTGACACCTCCAGCCTATGTTCCTCTTGGTTGAAAACCTGGCTGGGAATATCAATATTAAATATTTTAATGGGTCCCTCCCAGGGTCTCAGGGAAGAACCCAAAAAATGGATGTGGAGCTAATTCCTTGGCTTTTAAGCATAAAAGCAGGATAGGCCACAGGATGTTTGTTCACTGGATTTTTAATTCTTACCAGGATTCCCATTGTCAAATTTTTTTTTATTATTTTTTTTTAACTGGGAAGGGAAGGAAGCCCTGTGGTTTCTAGAAGGCAGTTAACACAAGATTTTGTCTCATTTTGGGGCAAAACTTGACATGGAGAGTAGGGAACTGGTTAAATTTGACCCTGGAGCCCACTGCAGTTTCTTCTGGGATGCTCCCTACCCCAGGTCCTTGTTTTTTCTGCTCCACAAGCTGTTCCTTCCCATGCCTTCCTACATTCCCAAGAGCAGCAGGGTTGAATTCTCCTTTTTTCCCCCAAAGCTGGAGTGTCTCTCCATTTAGCAATGCCAACCTGCCAGGATACAGCTCTGCCAAAACACCACCGGGCTGCCCAGGAACCCTGGCAGCTGCTTGGTTTTGGGGAGGTTGAAAATCCAGTGGTGCAGACAAGTTTCTCTCTCTCTCTTGCTGTCACTTTCTCTCTCTTACCCCACTGCTCTGCCTTAGGACACTGTTGGAAGTAGCAGCCATACCCCTCTCCGTCCTTCCTGAGCTGTCCCCCAGCTGCAGTTGGTGGCACAAAGCTGGTTCTGGTTGAAAGGATGGGGCAGCAGGGGAAGTTGCCGAGACAGGAGGCTCTGGGATCAGCTCTGTCTGGATGTTAATGCTCTTTGTTTTCTCCCTCTAGACTCATCCCTCCTCTGAACCAGCTGGAGCTCCTGAGGAACCTGAAGAGCAAGTCGGGACTGACATTCAGGTTAGCAGCAGAGTTAAGAGAGTTTGGAACGCACACACTTTGCAGTATTTTTCCTTTTTTTCCTTTGTTTCTTTTTTCCTTCCTGCCTCTTGCATATGGACATCCTTGAAGATGAAAGAGGCTTGACAGCTGGTCCCACATGGGCCACTCAGTGACCTCCTCCCTGCCCCTCTCCTGTGCTCTACATGAATTCCTTCAGCCTAACTTGGCTCTGGAGCAATGTCACGGTGCTTGACTGACAACTTGAAATCATAGTCTCAAAGGGGCTGATAGAGGTAGTGATCCCAGCTTTCCTCTGACCTTTCTGCTCCTCACCACACTCAGAGGACACTCAGGCCCATGATGTGTGAATTCATTCTCTGTTCCCTCCAGTGACAGCAGGCAAGGTTGCAGCAGTGAGACATTTTTGCTAAATTGGCTGTGGCAAGGTTTACATGGATCCCCCTGAAGGGAGGGAGTCGTGCACCTTCCCCCTCTGCTTGGGAGGGGTAATTCTTGGGGTTTTTGAGCAGTCAGGGCTGCCCTGTTGGTGAATGGGGAGTGTGGAGACCCTGGGAGGGATGGAGAGGTGCCAGTGGGCATGGGGGCCAGCTGGGAGGTGTGGGATGGGGCCTGCCCTGGGCTGTGGGCCTCCATAGAGAATACACCCCTGGGTCAGCCTGAAAATTTTAAAATGTGAGTATTTGAACTAGTGACTGAGGCTGGGCTTCCCAGCTTTTCTGAGCAAGAAACAGAAGGGGAAAAGAGATTTTCTTAGTCTCTCCAGGCTGCTGCTTTTTAGCTGAGGGAGAGGGGTCAGGCTCTGTGCAGTGGTCACTGCTGAGCGGTGGCAGGGCCAGGGCTGGTGCAGCATCACACTCAGAGGGCACCTGTGTTAGGGCAGGCAGAGCTGTATCTGCTGAGAAACACGGTCTGCTCCCTCTCTGGGGGGCTGCAGGGGCAGGGCTGGTCCCAACCCACACTGAACACCATTCCCCAGTGTAGGAGTTGTGAATTGGAGCAGCTGAAGGCAGAGCAGGTTCTCCTCATTGCTGGAGGGAAATACCACCACAATGCCTGCTCAGTGATGGTGAGGGGTATTTTTCAGTGTGGCCTAAGCATGGCTTGCAGTGTCCTGGCTGCCCTTTTGTAGGCATTCAGCTCACTTTGTCCTCAATGGTTTTTTCAGGGCAATCCAGTTTTGGATGGCAATATGAAACTGCGAACACAGATTGTGGTGTCCCACTCCCTCCATGTCGCCTTTGTCAACTACTTTGGTAAAGTAGCTGCCAAAGGCTCTGGAGGCATAAACCCTCCTGAGGTGTCAGGATGCCAGGGGAAGGGTCCATGCTCCTTCCCATGTCCAACCCCAGCACCTGGCGTGAATCCATGCATTCAGGGATCTGACATGAGCTCTGTCCCAATGGCCAGGGAGGAAAAGCAGATGCACCGAGGTCATGGGAGCCATTCAAACCCTTCCCCATGTGCAGAAGCATGAGGGCAGTGCATTTCCAAAGGAAGGGGGCCGCTCTCTGAACCCACAGAAGTCCTCCTGTGCTCACACAAATCACACGACCCTCAGGTGTCTCAGTGGTGCGTAGCCACAAGGATGGGTCGGGGTGAAATCTACAACCCTGTGCGTTGTATGTGTCTTCTCTGAGGTTGTGTGAGTCTCCAGTGATCTCCTGTCCGGGCCAGAAACTCCAGGAATTAAGTGCTCCTTTCCCTTTCTTCTGTCCACAACTTCCACTTAGTTTGTATTGTTTGGTATTGTCGTTTCGTTATGTTTTAACAGTGAAGCAGCAACATCTTTTGCCACCTGACACCATGCTAATGTACTATTGCTTCTGTTTAAAGGAAAGAGCAGCAGCCCGAACCATCGCCAAGGTCTGTATCACTGCCAACACGCCATGCCCATGCATTCCCTGTAGATTTCTGTGTGTGTGCGTGTGTGTACCATGTCCTGGCACCATCGAGGGAAGCATCCCTAGGTATTACCGTGCTTTTCCTGTGCTGTGCAGTCCGATGTATCTACGTGTATGCTGGACCTTAAATCATACCTTCCCTCCGGCCTGCCTGGGGCTGGAGCTGCAGGGTAGCGAGGCTGGGGAGGGGTAGGGAGAGCGGTGGCAGCAGAGGCAGAGCTGGCAGACACTCACGGGGGTGACAGCAGGGCTTTGGTTTAACGCTTCTTTGTTTGGTTTCGCTGCCGGGAGGTCGTAGCGGAGTAACTCGGTGTAAGGCAGGCTCAAGGCGTGCCCAGGGGCAGGCGGTGCCCTGCCTGTGTCTCTGTCACAGGGCACAGGTGACACGTGGGGAGCACGATGAAGCCATCGCCACGTCCAGCTGCTTCTCCTGAGCTCCTCTCGCCGCAGGGCACGGCGCGGAGCGGCCGCTCCGTGGGACGCGGGAGGGCTCTCTGGCACGGCACGAAGGTGGCATGGCAGAGACACCCTCTGTCCACCCCGTTCCCTGGGGAGGAGGAGGCACATCCCCTGCTCCATCTTCCCGCCACGCCTCCAGCCCACGGTGCAGAGCGCGCTCTGGATCGTGGCGAGCACCTTCCAAGGGCAGCCGTAAATCTCATTTTTGGGGTAGAGCTTTTCTCCGTTCACAACTCCCAGGGAAGGCAGCAGGGCTGGTGTTTGGGGTGCTCCTGGGACACTCTTCGTCCACTTAGAAGTATTTAATCCTAGGAATTTTTTTTTTTTTTTGGTCCTATGTTTTCCAGTTCTTTTAAAAAAACAATTCTGGAAGTGAATCACTTTTTTTTTTTTTTTTTTTTTTTTCTTTTTTTTCGCCGATGAGATGCAAACTCACTGGTGATCAGTGGAGATCATCTGCTTGGCTTTCAGATCTTCCACCTCATTCCTCAAAACAGAACTCACAGCCTGAATTTTGTAAACAATGAATACATTTTTCAGAAGTACAGCCAGAGCCTGGCATTCTGCAGATTTACCTCTCTGCCATGCCTCTTAGCTTATAAGAGGCCAGAAACGAATTTTTCCTTGGCATAAAAGCCAACCAAAGATATCTGGGTAGATATACTGCTGACTAAAGGGTGGAAAATTTCATCTTTCCTTCCTTTCTTCTCCCTCTCCCCCCTTTTTTTTTTTCCTGTCATTCATTTGAGCTTTACTTTGCAAGCAGAACCTTTGTAGCACTCCATCTACTTTCCTGCCAAATAACCCAAATCTCCAAGATCATGTTTCAACTATCCAGATTTTTTTTTTTTTTTTTTTTTTTGCTTGAGGTCTTAAGTGTAGCTTGAATGAAGGCAGTCTCCATCCAGCATTATTAAAGCAGGGAGTGATACTTGGGAACAACTCTCTGGGAGCACACCAAGGCTGAAATATTGGCTGAAATTTGCCTATGACATGAGGAGGGTCAGAATTTCATCCCAGAGTCTGGCAGCTCCACAGCCTTGCCTCAGCCAGCAGGAAACTTTGGATGCATCAGAGGGTAAATCCACGCTTCTTACAGTGCAATGAGAAAAAAATCCCTGTTCAACCCCATCAGCTCCATAGCCAAGGAAATTTGATGTCTGACAGCCCCTTACAGGGTTACACCAGCCATCATCCCTGCAATCTAATAAGGCTAGATAGTCTTATTTCTGAGTCACTAGCCTTATTTCTAGTCTTTGAATCTCAGTCCTGTTTGCAGGGTTCATATTTATTTGCTTGAAACCTGACATTGTGTACAGTATTTCTTCGTAGCAGTTGCAGGCTTTTCCCTGATCATTTTCTTCTTTCTCAACCTTATGTCACAGAAAGAAGTAAAAATAGCCCTTCCCTCTCCTTTTTCAGAGTATTTTTTACTATTTATAGGTCCTTCATCAGAGTCATTTCCAGGTGCTCTTTCCTGCTCCTGTGGTGCATCTGTCTCTTGTGACACTGATGGGTTTTGTTGAAAAACCCCAGCCCAAGGAGGGTTTAAGCAGAGGGTCTGCAGCTGCTGTGCAGAGCTTTAGAGTTTATTCCATTTTGTGCAGTTCTGCTGCCATGGCAGCACCAAAGCTCCTTCTTTCTGTTCTCTTAGGACAATAGCAATTCTACCTGTTCCCTCGTCCTTTTCCTTCCATCTGCTAATGCCTCAGACCTCAGGAAGGAATTATGCATTCAGGGGGGGCCCAAATTGCCTATTTTCCCCAATAAAACTTTCTGGGTGTTTCACATTCACATCTCAAACCTTCCACCCACTCGAATTTCCAGCAGCCTCCCGGTGATGCTCAGTGTGTCATCCTGCCCTTAGCAAAGAGAACTCATCCTGTTTCTCTGCCCACCTGACAGTTAATCACCCACTTGCTGGTGATGTTTCACTCAGGAAGCTCCTGGGGATGAATTGTCTCTCTTGGCAGACCCCAGCTCCACACTTCCACTGCTTCAGCTGGGAAAGGATTTTCCTCTTTGCATTTCCATCACTGTAAGGAAATAGTCTTACACCTGCTGGATCTTCCTCCTGTTTCAGTGATGTGTAGGGAGTGGCTGATTTCCCGTATCTTTCTTTCCATAATTGGCACACCACGAACCCCCTGCAGCAAATGGAACAGAAAGAGCTTTTTCACTATTTTTCACTTTATTATACTTCAGTCTAGAGAAGGGGTGCTGGCATGGCACATGGGATTATGCTATTCAGGATATCATTGTCTTGTGAGGTCAGGGAGCATCCCAAGCCTTCTGCCAGCGCACAGGGTGGCTGTTGGGATCCTGCCCTCTGACCCCAGTGCTGCTGTGGCCGTGCTGATTTCTGCCCACACAGCACTGGGCGAGCTGCTGCCCAGGCTGGGAGGAAGTGAGGAGGTGATGGGGTCAGTGTTGGCAGAGTCTCGGGGTCACCTGGAATTTCTCTTGGGTGGCTTTTGATTTAGTCTTGGCATAAAATGCGACATCTGATCTGAGAGACAGGTTACATCCTTTCTCTATGGTTTCTGCTTTGTTTTCCCACCACGAGCTTGTCTGCATCCACATCTGAGTGCTGGGAATGCTCTGGGCTGACTTGCTTGGGGGCCAAGAGCTCACCTCCCCCAGAGGTGGAGCCTAGGCTGTGATGAGCAGAAGAGATGCTGGCCTTTTTCTATGTGCTACCCTTTCCCCCTTTTTATTTCCCTCCCTTTAAAAAACAAACACTTTCAGAGCCCCCTGTTGCCCAGCACTTTGGGTGTTGTGTCCACCCTGCCCCAGGCAAGCACTGCCCCCTGCCCCTCCCCAGGCTGCCTGTGCTACCAGGGCCCTGGGACCCATCCCAGTTTCTGAGACCACACTGCTGCCAAGCAGGGTCCAAATACAAGTCCACTCTCCCTCTTATCCCCAGGGAAGGGGGCCTGCTCTGTGCTAGGGCTTTTCTCACCCCTCCTGCTGCAGAAAGGCTGCAGATCAGAGTGGTAATGGGGGGTGGTGACTCTTCTGTTAATCAGGCTGGTAATTAGCTGTGGCATCTCGTTTCTGTTTGTTTTGCTTTGATTGTAATGTCAAAAAGGCAGACACATGGTTCGCTGAGGCTATAGAGACTCCTGTATGAAATGTGGGCTTCAGATGCTCTTGAACAGATGGTTTGAGAAACATCTGAAGGCATCCACGACCACGTTTCTTCCTCTTGCATTTTCCAAAGCACAATTGGGTGAAAAGCTAAAAATTGGCGAACCAAATGATCACAATAACACATGAATATCAGAGAAAAACAAGCAGAAGGATTCCAGGGAAGTGGGAAGCTAAAACTCAGATTACTTTGTCCAGCATGAGTTCAGTGCTGTAGGTAATGAGAGGAACCTCTTTGGAAGGTTGTTCTCAGCTGTGGTTTGTCCTCGACCCCAGTGAGCTCAGCAGGACCTTGGCCATGTACTGGGTGGATGCTGGGCTGGGTCCCTTGTACTGTGTGTGTATATCTGTGTGTATTCTCTCTCTCAGTGTGTGTATATGTCTGTCTGAGATACACACAACCCCAAGATCTCTGTTCAGGGGTGTGATTAAGGCTTCTGTACGCACTGGAGGATGCCTTTGGTTGACTCAGTGGGCCCCTGCTCATCCAGCCAAGGATGTCCGAGGTGTCCCGAACCTCTACTGCCCATGGAAACCAGGGTCAATCATGGGAACCCCATGGGCCAGCTGAGCCTGGGCTGGTGTTTGGCCTTCTAACCAATTTAATTGGTGTCAGAGACTCATGCTGGGACTGACAGTAATCTGGAAATAATCAGTTGCCTTTAGGGGAGCGGATTATTTGCACGGAAGGAACTGCATCTTTCTGGGGGGACTGCAGAGGAGACTGAGAGGAGAGAAACCCACGCGTCTCCCCGAGGCTCTGCATGCTCAATATCCTCAATATCCCACTCCCATGCCAGCTCCAGGACAGCCCTGGTAGCCCCACCAGCCCCTGGGGCTACCTGGGGATGCAGGGTCCCATTGTGGACACCTGAGGAGTCCCCAGGATGCCGAGGGTGGTGTCAGCTGAGCTTGCATGGGATGCTGTGCCCGTGAGCTCCTCTGATTACACAACTCAAGTGTAAAATAAGATTGGGATTTGATGCCCTTCAGCCTTTCCAGTCTGCCCATGAATTCAGCCAGAGCTGGGGTGATGGGGGCCACGTCATTCCCCTTCCACAGGTAGAGGGCTGCTCCATGGCGTGGAGGACCCTGGTGCTGGTGGGGATCTCCTGGCAGGGCAGTGCCTGAGCAGCTGTTTGGGATGGAGCTGTGGTGGTGCCTCCTCAAAGTCAGCCACTCCCCTGAAGTGGTAGGGCCTGTCTGAAAATCACTACGAGAACCAGATGTGTGAACACAGATGTTCAACTCCCTTCCCATAAGGGACTCCACCACACCCTGTTTTTGTCTATTTTTGGGTTTGTTTTTTTTTCAATGCCTTAATGCCTTTTCAATGGCTTAATATAATGTTATTTCCCATACAAAAAGTGCAAATAATTTGCAGATCAACTAGCTCTCTCTGTGAGTGAGTGTTTTTTTGGGGGAAAAAAAAGAAGACATTTGAGTTTTTTGGATATTATTTGGCAAAACAAGTTTAAGTTTTGGCTTTCCATGGTTTACACAATTTGAAAAAACTCTAGATTTTGTTAAATATTTAGAGGAAGAACAGAGTATATTTTTTTTGTTTCCAAGATGAAAAATCTTCCTGCAGTTAATTGTAGATAAACTGACACCACCAACTCAATGAGCAGAATGCCTCATGCCTATTAATTAAATTTACTGACCACAGTGAAACAAATTTCAGAATCCTCCTTGACTTTTGATTTACTTTTTGTTTGTGGTTTTTTGTTGTTTTTTTCTTCACTGAACACTCAAAGCAGAGCAATCCTGCCATGAACCCGGCCCTCAAAACGCCTGTCTTTTAAACCTAGAGTCAGTAATCAAAAAGTTTCCTGTCTGGCATTTGCTTCCAGGTCTAATTTTTACTCTCCCCTCATTTCCAGTAAGAGCAAACCGTGCAGAGAGTCACTATGCGGATGCTGCTCAGGAAACTCTAGGTACCACGGGAAATGCGTCGCACGAAACTAATCAAAAGCTGCACGGCTCATTCTCCCTCTACCCTGCTACCTACCACCCGTTCTGATCACTTCTCTGCTTAATAGAGGTACTAGATGAGTAAAAAAAACAAACAACAACAACAACAACAACAACAAAAGGTGGAAGAGCCTCCCCACTGCCCGCCCCGAAATTAGAGCCTTCCCTGGCTGCCAGTTGTGCGGAGCACACGAAGCGAAGGGATGAGGATGGGGAATTTGGGCTGGGCTAGCCAAGCCAGTGTCTGCTCAGCAAGGGAGGAGGAGGCCAGGAAATGAAGTTTAACAAATAATGGAAAATCTTAAAAAAAAAAAAATAAAAAAAAAGGCAAAATGGAAAATTTAAATTTTTTTTTTTTTTTTTTTTTAAAAAGACCCCTTCCTCCCTATGGCTCCATCCCTCCTCAAGGTCCAGGGAATCCTTCCAAATTGACACTGTGCAGCAATGTCCAGTTAGTAGCATGAGAAATACCAGCTTCCTGCCTCTGCTCAGCCTCCATTCCTTTGGCTCTCTGACCGTGGCAAATTGATCTTTCCTAGCCTGGTGGCCTTTGGAAGCCACAGCTTGCCTATCTAGCACCTCTACTACGCAGCTAGAGAAGGACTAATCTCAGCCTGTCCCGCCAGACCTAGGGGACACAGGCTCTCCTGAGCGTTGACATTGGCCTTGTGAATGGTTCTGCTCCTAGACCCCCAGGGGGACAGACAGCTTTAGCTCAGGGCTTCGTACCTGCAGGGTTTGCATCTTTTTCATCCAGCTGACAACTGCTAGGCGTTTTCAGGGACTTCCCAGCGAGCATCCCTTTAGTGCACCCACGGCCATGTACACAGACACGTAGATCTGATCTTACTCGTGCATAGATACTTCCACACCCGCACTGGAAGAGTCTCTGCCCCCCACCCCTGCTCCTCAGCAGCAAACATGCACCTTCTTGATCTCCCACTGCCCAGAGTTTGCATGCTGTGAATGCTGGCAGGGGACCCCCGAGCTCCTCGCCCCGCAGCCAGGCAGGTTGGACAGCCCAGGAGTGGCAGGGCACTGAGTGATGCCGCATGTTTGTGAACTCGGATTTTTGCATGCTCTTTTTTTGGAGTCCGTTTTAATTCTCAAAATCACCAGTCTCTGTATCCCTCAGAAAGCCAACAAAACTACAGCTCTGAAAGTATAAAACTGCAGCTCTAACAGTATATGTATCTCTGATTTTCTTCATTAATTGTTTCAACCTGTATCTTTTCTTTTCTTGCTATTTTTTGACCTGCTGGCTCTTTTTTATTCTCTGTCAGTCTAGAGGGTAGGGCTCATGGCTGAGGTTTGCGTGTACCAGGTGCTCAGAAGTAGAGTGGTAAATCCCATCTCTGAATGGGTAACAAAGAGGAATGGGGCTTGATCTAGGGTTCATAAAAAAACCAGTTTCTCTATGGTAGGAAATTCTTTACATCTGGATAAATAGCCTGAACCTCTGAGTCAGCCTCCTGCTACATATTTGGTGGTGCTATGGCCTTCCTTGAAGGTTAGCCTTGAAAAACGTGGGTAAATATTGGGTGATCATCAGTTCCACAGGCAGCATTTCAAGACAAATGGCAAAGATTTGGTCAATAGTCAAGCTGAAAAGAAAGATCCTGACTTCTGTGGTGTTTCCATTTGCCAGGTGAGGTTGTTTTATGTGTGGAGGTGTAGTGTGAGCTGGGACTCCTCCCCAGAGAAAGCCTCCTCTCAGTTGCTTAACACTGAGGTTGTTTTTGGCAGAGATGAAAACGAGCAGTGCTATTTGTAATCTGTTCTCTCATCTGTTCATGTCTAGTTCTGTTTTCTGGAAAATCAGCCACTCTGATCTCAGTGTCTTCCTTGCATGTCTTCCTAGGCATGGATTTTAATTGCTAAAGCCAGTGTAATTTTTTTTGTTTTCTACTGAATTCCTTCCCACTGTGGTCCTCATTTCATCTTCCCCGTCTTGAGTTCTGCAAGGGAAAGGGAGGAAGAAACAAAATGTTACCTCAGTACCTTCCTAATCTATTGGAGAGTCTGAAAAGGAGGATGACAGACTGTGGTTCTTCCAGTCAAAAAGGAGCCTTGAACTTTGGAGTAGCTACAAGAGCATCTTTGTTACCTGCATCCATCCTGAATGTAGTGTTATACACCCCCTGCTTTGTAAAACTGTGGGTTAACTGCAAAGGGATGTAAAAATAATTCAGATGTCTTGTTTCTCTGGACCCTTGGGTGTCTGCCAGCAATCCCCACTGCACAAACTCTTGGGGCAGATGCCAGCACTTCGATGCAGCTCAGGCTGAGTGCTAAAAGCCTTCATTTAGGATGCACATAACGAAATAACAGCACACGGTGAGGCAATCATGGAAAACTCAATGTAGGTAAATTAATAGGAAACTCCTTAGAAGCTGTGGTTTCTTAATGTACTAAACCAGTGATCTTTAGTCAATAAATGCAATAACACATTCATTTTTAGACAGTAATGTAACTACACCAAGACAGATTATCAGCTCTGTTGTATTCTGCTTTGTAAGAGACTTTCCCGGCACAGTCAGAGATGAGGGCACCTCACAGTGGGAAGAGGTGGCACCCAGAGCAGTGAAGGAAAGTTGTTTTCAGAGCCCTTGACTGGCCTGTGGCTCTGGGTGGAGCAGGTTCCTTAAAGGCTGGTTTGGGAATGATCAGCCAGCTTGGAGGTGCAGCCTGGCTGCTTTGCTTTGCTCCGAAAACGCAGAACAGCCGAGCTGGCAAAGAGCAGACAGCTGGGAGAAGGGCAGGATGTGGCTGGTGTGGTGGCTGACAGCACTCAGCATCAGTTTGGGAGAGGAGGGCTGGCAGTTAGGAGGAGATGGGTGATTATAACAGAGTGCTGCAGGACAGCAAAAGTTACAGGCATGAGTCTGGCTCCAGTGTCCCTTCACTCATCCGAGGCCCTGTGCTTTTCTGTGCGTGTGTGGTGGCTGCAGGGATGGTGCAACTCCAGCCTTTGCCATCACAGCATCCGTGGCTCCCATCCAAGTCTAGCACCGTGGTTGTGGATGAGGAAAAGGAGAGGGATTACTCACCATGACAGGATCACTGGCTGATGGTTCATTTCTCTTACACCCAGGTTTCTCTGCTTCTAGAAACTGCGTTCTCTAGGCTGAATTCACCTTTTAGCAATGTTTTTTTCTGGGATGGCTGGAGGCAAACCGGGCCCTCTCTTGATTTCTGTTTTAGTCATGGCAAATTTTGCACACACAGTTTTATTTTCCTTTCCTTCATGTCTCCAGTAATTGGTTTCTGCCTCTTACTCACACCAGCAAGCAGACTGGAGCCCAGTGATAGTCACAAAGGCCATCATTCACTCCTGGCACTCCTGCCTGGTTTTAATGAGTTGTTCTCATTTGCCACCAGCTCAGCACAAACTCTTGATTTTAAAAAAAAGCCCCTCATTTGCCAACAGGAGACAACCTTTTTCTCCTGGCCACAGCTTCTTGGAAGAATGGGCACTGATACTGGTTGAGTTTGGATGCAGAGATGGATCTGAGTGAGTCTGTGCTAGTCCGACTCATTCTGGCTAGGTGGGAAGAAAATGAAGTAATGGCTCAAGCAGAGTTTAAAATCAATGACAAGACCTTACAACTGATACTTTTTATTGATCTAAAATTACTGCTAATGTAATGAGTCCACTTTTTTTTTTTAAGTGCTGATTTAGTACTATAAAGAATTGGAATGAACCCCAAACCAGAGCATTTCAAACAGGAGCTTAAACCCCTGGCATCCTAAGGAGGCTGATGGCAGCTCATTTTGAAGGTCAATACTTGTGCATTTCTCTGCTGAGTGCTGGGAAGCTGGACTTAACCAAAATACAAAGCCCACTAAAGCAGTGAGCATCATCCAGTTTCTCCAGCATGGACTCTCATTTTTTTTAACTGGCAACAGAGAAAAACCAGCTCAGTTTCTATCCTGTTAAAATTCAAGTCAAAACCTGAATATTTATAAACCTTCCCCACAGTCAGCCTGAAAAGGTAATTTTTTTGCCGTCAAATCTGTTCATAGATGCCACTCGGAGTGGTTATGAG
Organism: Phylloscopus collybita; assembly: GCA_027886175.1. NCBI lineage: Eukaryota > Metazoa > Chordata > Aves > Passeriformes > Phylloscopidae > Phylloscopus > Phylloscopus collybita. The sequence goes on along the minus strand of JAJNNQ010000027.1, from coordinate 6,302,801 downwards.
GACGTAGAATTAAATCACACCCTGTGAGGCTGTTGTGGCTCCCCCTAACCTGTGCCTCTGGTTGCAGAGCCACAGTTCCCTTTCCCTTCCTTCCCCTGGCACGAGCAGAGCTCCTGCCCCGTGCTCGCGCCGCTGTCACGACTGTGAGCGTCCATCTGTCCCTGCTGTCCTCACCTTCATCTCACCAACACCCCCCACTCAGCTGAGGCTCATTCACCACCCTGGAGTGACATCCACACACCACCTCTCTGAGACACTCTGCGTCCCTCTGCATGACTTTCTGGTTGAGTGAGAACATGATCTTGGATTAGCTGACAACATATATCCCTATGTATGTCTGTATTTCTTTGGGATTTTTTTCCTACCAGCTCCTGCAGACCCCAGCAGCATCCTCCTCTGCAGGGATTGTGCTTGCATGTGATTCCAGGTGTCGTTTCCAATGAGGGAATTGCATGGAAGAAGGAAAAATTCAGTTAATTGTTCATGGTGTCTCGTGTCGTCTATGTTCAAACAAAGAAGTTACATCAAGTGTTGGGTTTTTTTTCTTAGCAAGTACTTGGGAAGAAAACCCACCCAGATCTTAATTGTTCATCAGATTTCTGTGAGATATTTTAATGTATTGCTCCTCATGCTCTCAGGCTTGACACTCCTTGCTCGTATCCCTCACCAAGTTCAACCCTTTCTTTTTTTGTTTTTTGTGATTCCTGCAAACATTTGTAGCACATTTGTTGTGGGAATGGAAAAGGGGCTCCAAGGCAAAGGCCCTGCCATACTCAGTATGCTCAGTGAGCATACTCACCATGCTGGGTTTGGTGATGGGAGAAACTCAGCAGAGGATAAGGCACAAAGAGATCGCTTTGAATCCTGAAAATTGCTGTGCTGCTAAAGTATTTTTATAAAACTTACTTTTTAAAAAAAGGTAATTCAAAGTAATAGTACTACTGAAACACAGTGGATTCAAGAAATATTATTCTGTAAAATCAACAAAAATAAAGAAAAAAGATCCAGTTGGCCTATTTAGAATCAAATGATGAAATTTCAATCTGGTTTCTAAACCAAGAAATTCAGAGTGAGAATTTCTTTTAAACCTTTGGCTCATTATGTAGAATGGTTTTGGTAGCATTAGTAACGAAGGCTTACATGCAGAAAGGTGTTTGGGCACGTGCTTGTTCCCAGATTCCTGTGTGGATTTGTACCTCTGACCTGGATTTCAGCTCTGCTGATCCCATGGCTTTCAGACAAACCCTGCAGATGGTCAACACTCTGGAAATTCAATCCCCAGCACTTACCTGAATTAAAATTCATCTCTAATTGGAAAAATTCTGCCTTTTTTAATTTGGCCATGAGCAAATTTTATTTTCTCTCTGATCCATCCTTCAGTGTGAAATTGCTGCTGAGCTTGTGACCACAGCCAACCCTTCCCTGCAGCCCAGGGGATGCCCTCCCCACACAACTCCGCAAGATGCTGCCTAAGCACCTTTCTCTCCCTGTAAATGTTTGTTGTCTCGCAATGTAAAGTGACTTTGTAAAAATAGCACCTTCTTACTCGACAAATCTGCTCCCTGAGTGTCCTCAAGTCACATCTTCTTCTTTCACTGGCCAGAGCTGGTGTCTGCTCCTGTCAGCAGGGAACAGCCGGCGGCTGGGCAAAGGGAGCAGCGTTTTGCTTTGCTTCAAAACCAGCAGCCAAGTTCTGACTGAAGAACCTCGTGCCAGTTTTGAAGGCAAAGAGGGGCTGTGTGGCTCTGACTTTTAAGTTGGTGTTGCTGAAAGTCACAGAAAAAAAAAAAAAAAAAAAAAAAAGCAGGTCTTTGGTTGGTGATGTGGAAATTAAAATTTCTGAAATGTTCTTCCCGCAAATTGCGGCAGAGAGTTGGCAGCAGAATGATAAGTGGCTGCTGCAGTGGTACAGAGTGTTGGGAATTAAATCCCTGTCTTCACTCAGTTTTGATACACCTATATATAAAATATTGGCTGTTTGTGCAAGTATCTTGCACTGATTGTCCAACCAATCTAATCAGTGGAGTTTAATCATCGATTGCCATTAAGAAAATATGAAATGATCCAAAACTATTTGCAGTCTGCTTTCCCCAATGCTGTCTCTATGAAGTTTGTAGTTTCATAAAGATTCACAAAATCTGTTTGTTCTTAAATTTTCACATGAAAATTAAACGTCTTCATTTGGGTGAAAGGCTCTAAATGCAAATTTCAGAATTTGGAAACTAATTAGAGCTGGGTGGTCACTATTTCCCAGTGAGATCAGCTCTGTTTCTGGGGAGACCTTCTTTTCCTGTCATAATTGCAAGGATTCTAGTAGGAAAAAAGGCATTGAAGTGCCATATTCTGGAGCTTTAATATTTTGCTTTCCAAGTTTATGACACCCATAGCAGACCTCCAGGGAGATGGCAGATAGCTTTTAGATGGGATTTTTATAGGATACAAAGGAGTTGCACAGTGTTTGCATTTATGTGTCTCAATATGTAACTGGATAAAGAGGAACTCCTTGGAAGAGGGCAGATCATGTTTTAAGAAGGAGATACAGGAGCTGAAGAAAGGGAAAGGACATATCTGAGCACCAGAAGTGAAGTGTTTGCACAAAAGTTTTAAGATAATGGTTTGGGTTTGTTGTTTTTTTTTAATCGATATTTTCTTGTTAGACATAGTTTTTTGGAAGGCAGTTGTGAAAGAAAAGCTTCCTAACTCGTGATCGGAGTCGATCAGTGATTTAAGGAATCATAACCTCATTGTTAATGTCATTCTGTCCCGCCAGCCCTGGCATCCCATGAGGGGCTTCTGTTTAAGTCCTCATTATTTTCTCTCTCTTACGAACCATTCCCATTTCACTCATGATGACGGAAACATTTCTACAATGCTTTCTTTGAAACAAACAAAAAAAAAATATATATTGGAAAAAAAGAAAAAAAAAAAAAAAAAAAAAAAAGACAAGCCAACAGCAAAGCTACATGTCACTGCTGCTTGGAAGTGCTCTTGGTTTCTAATGGCTGGTGGGGAAGGACTGCGTGGTTTCCAGAATGACTCCTCCTGCTGTCTCCTTTTTGTCTTTGTTTCAACGTGTTTCTCTGAACAGTCAGAAGGTCAGTTTGAAAGATCGTGTCTTCTCCAGTCCCCGCGGTGCTGGCACCAAAGGGAAAGGCTCTCCACAGGCTCAGGGCATCAGGAGGTCCCCCAGCGCTGACCAGAGCATCGAGGACAGCCCGAGCAAAGTGCCCAAGAGCTGGAGCTTCGGAGACCGCAGCCGAGCCCGGCAAGCGTTCCGCATCAAGGGAGCGGCGTCGCGGCAGAACTCGGAAGGTGAGGGCTTGGGGTGCTGGACCCCAAATTCCCAGCTGGCCTCAACATCCTCCCCCTCCACACCTAAGATGGGCAGAGCTGCCAGGCAAGGTGTTGGGACGCCTTCCCCTCCCAGTCTTTTAGCTTGGCATAGCCTGAGCAACCTGATCAAGTTGAAGATGTCCCTGCCCATTGCAGGGGGTTGGGCTAGAGGGCCTTCTAAAGGTCCCTTCCAACCCAAACTTGTCAATAATGATTGAAAGAAGCAAGAAAACCCCTTCTGATACCCATGATAATGTTCATATTTCTGTATATAAGGATGAGGAAAGGAGGAAGAGTCAGGCATTGGGACAAGAGGAAATGACCTCAAGGTTTGCTGGGGAGGGTTAGGTTGGATATTAGGAAAAATTTCTTCACTGAAAGGGTGGTCAAGCCCTGAAACAGGCTGCACAGGGCAGTGGTGGAATTGCCTTCTTGAAGGGATTTAAAACACATCTAGATGTGGCACTTGGGGACGTGGTTTAGTGGCTGGGCTTGGCTGTGCCGGGGGAATGGTTGGACTCAATGATCTTAGGAGGCTTTTCCAACCCAAATGATACTGGGATTCACTGATACAGGGATGGGTGAGAGCTGCAGTTGGCACTGCTCAATGTCACCTAAGCCCATCCTGGGAAACGCTCTAATCTGCATGCTCAGCAAAGGTTTCTCTGCTGCTTCCCCTGGGGATGCTGTTTGTGATCTGCCTCATCTTTCCTTGTGCGGCACTGGCACAGGAAACAATAACGTGTGGTGTTTCTCCTTCCCTGTCCCAAACCCAGAAGCAAGCCTCCCTGGAGAAGACATTCCTGATGAGAACAAAAGCTGCAACTGCGAGTTTGTGACAGAAGATTTGACACCAGGGCTCAAAGTCAGCATCAGGGCAGTGTGGTAAGAGAGGGAGAGGGGGGGAAGCAGTCTAGAAAAATAAATTAGAGAGAAAAATGAGAAGTGTAAAGCCCAAGAAGTGCTGGCAAATGCTGACATGTGTGCGCTGCAGGCTGTTTTTCCCCTGGGTGGCCTGCCCTGCTTTGCAGACAATTTTGCCAGGAAGGGCAATTTTTGCTTAGGGAAGGAATAAACGGAGAAACAGGAAAATCCCCTGCAGGGATGCATCCAAATGACGGTTCTCACCAGCTCTGAGATTTAATGCTGACATTTCTAAAAGTGGTGCAGAGAGCACATGCACAGATGACAGTCCAAGGGGCATCAGGGACCCCCTGGTGCAGACAGGGCTTCAGCCACCAGCCCCCGCAATCCCCTTCCTCTCTCCTATTGCTGCATCCTCTCCCAAACCCACAGGGTTGGGATTTATTCCATTTTCCTTCCAAAGCAGCTCCCTGCAGTGTTTTTTATCCGCCATTAAGCAGGTCAGGCTGCACCCAGGGACTGTGTTGTGATTTTGCTCTCTCTCTCCTGCAGCATTATGAGGTTTCTCGTCTCCAAGCGCAAGTTTAAGGAGAGCCTCCGGCCCTATGATGTGATGGATGTCATCGAGCAGTACTCCGCTGGGCACCTGGACATGCTCTCCCGGATTAAAAACCTTCAGGCCAGGCAAGAGACCCCTCTCTTTGCTTCATTTTCCACTGCTTTTTGTTCACTTTTTGTGGAGGTATTGCCAGGAGAGAGACACTTCCCTTTGCAGCTACAGCTTATTCTTTTCAAGACAAATCCCCAAGGAAGACTTCAGTGCTTATGGCTGGAACCCATAGGGATAAGCAGGACAGGGACTGCCCTACAACTCCCTTACTGCCCATCTCAGGACACGCAAAAGTCATGGCTCATCCTCCTGCTTTATTTTGGGAGCTTTTGGCATTATGGTATGTCCCCTAGGAAAGGTGGGTGGGTATCTCCATGGTCCTCCTGGCAGGGTGTTAAGGTTTGGTGCCCCAGTGTTAAGGCTCATGTGGTGATTTGGTACCTTTCTGGGTGTGAAATAAGACAAAATGTGGTGTCCTGGCCGTGGCCCTGCTGCCACAGACAGAGAGCAGTGAGGAGGCAGCAGCTCCCAAGCCACTGCAGGAGGAATCCCTGCTCAGATGGCACAGGCTGCTGAAAATCCATGCAGATGGGAATTTCTCATCCAACCCATCCAACGTAGGTGGGGTTCGGCCGAGCTGCATTTCAGCTTCTGTGCTCAGGTTTTAGGGTGAGATGTGTTCATTTTAATTGGAGAAGGAATGTGGAAGGGGGACAAATGGGACTGAGAACGTTCCATGTTTTGCATGTTTCTCCTGGAAGAAAAAAAAAAAACAAAAGCAAAACAAAAAACAAACCACGTAAGTTTGATTCCCTGAACGGATGATCGGAGTTTAATCTGTTACTCTGACCACTCCTCCCTTGGCCCTGACGGGAAAAGTTGACCCCAAGCCTCCAACACCCCTGGTTGTGTTGGCTCAGCAGAAGTAGCTCCAGTTCTGCAGAGCTTGAAGGACACCCAGAACTGTGGCAGGGCTTGGCCATGGGCAATCTCTAGTCAAAAAAATACACCATTTGCTTTTACACTTAGAGAATGAAATTGCTTCCCTTGATGGCTGTGGCAGCCCAGTTTCCCCTAGAAGCCATTGAGGAAGTTTTCCATTAATTTCAGACCCATCTAAGTCCCTGGTAGAATCAGCAAATGTGAGGAAAGGAGAAGTGTTTGTGTATGCAAACAGCTGACATGAACCTCAGGAATGAAGTAGGAAAATTGTCTTGGGAAAAAGAGGAATCTCTGTTCTGCCATGAATCTCTCAGAGACCATTTTAACTCTGCTATTTTTGATGTTCAAGACGCAGAGGTAACTTTCTCAGCCCTGCTGCACACTGTGCTTCTCCCAGAAGGAACATTCTCCCTTGCAATGGAGACCAAAATATCCTGGAGAATTTCCTCTGTGTGAGCCTCTCATTTCTGTTCAGTACAGATTCAGTGATCATAGATCCAAGATGTGTAGCTGAATATAGAGGGGGAAGAGGAGGGGGAGTGGATTGAGGTTTCCTAACTTTAGTAACCTGAAACAAGAGGCCTCAAGGCCGCCTCCGCAGTGGGTGCTGCGCATTGGGGTTGTCATCTCTGCTGGCTCCAGGTGGGATGCCTGAGTCTCCAGCACTCTGAGGGCTGTGGCAGATTGCCTCACCACCCATCCAGATCTCCCAGTCCTTCAGGGGCATGTGCTGCAAAGACAAAGCAGTTTGGTTGCCTGTTTTTTTGGGGAGGTTGGGGTAAGGAATTGCAGCTTTCAAAGACCAAACTGGATCCTCCTCTTAGCTGTAGCTCTGGGACTGTGAGGATGAGGTTCTGGGGCTGGACAAGGCCACCACCCATCCTCTCACAGGGGAGCCAGGAGGACCAGGAAGGAGCTGCTTCAAAAGCAATGAAGCACCTGGATTTGGGATCCAAGACTACCAGGCAGCTTCACTGGTTTCACTGTCCCCACTGAGCAGGACATCAGTGATGGTGATGGGAGCAGACCCCTTTGGGGCCACCCTTTGGGCACCAACAGGTCCCATGGCTGGGCACCTGCCCAGTACAACTGGAGGGGCCCCCTGTAGACAAGGCCATGGCCAGTGTTGGACCCTGCACCCATACAGTGGATCCCAGGGAGGAAGTCACGGGGACCTTGGAGAACAGATATTTTAATGTCCCTTCCCTTTGTCAATCAGAGCCCTGTGTTCTGCCTGCCAGCTCAGCTCAGCAGGGTGGGCTCTGACCTCCCCTGGCCAGGGCTTTGGTGGATTAAAGCTGTATCCAAGCACATTTCTGGGGTGTTTACATGCACTTTCCTCTTTAATCAGTAAAGCCTCTGTCACTGTGTCTGCAATGTGCTCTTTTCAGTGTTGTGTTCACATTGTCTCGTGTTCCATCCTGACACCTTGCCAACCATGGATATCTCCCATTCATTGAGTTATCCAGTCCTGCAGCGTTCCTCGCCGACTCCCAGCAGCTCATGCTTCCCTGAACTAGCTGAGGATGTGTTCTCTAGCACTGGAACTGAAAGGAGGATGAATATATGTTGTTTCATATCCAGCCACCTCAATGGGATATTGCCACACATATGCAAATATATTCCAGAGGGTAAAGCATGGTGCCTGTTGTATCTGGGGCGGGGGGATCTCCTAATGATGTTGCAGTGCCTAAATCTCCAAATCTTACCCTGAGGTGGGTAAGACTCTGGTTTTTCACCAACAACCAGGTGGTAGGAGAGAGCCTTCCGTTTCCAGCGGAATATATTTTCAAATTCTCTCTCTTTCTCTCCCTTGTCATTCTGTTTGTCAGTTGTTTCTTTCTGCGACTTCTCTCTGACCAACTTTTCTCTACGTGTTGCTTCATTATGCATTTTGCTGGTGTTCTTTTTTTTCTTATTTACTTTGCCAGGATAGATATGATTGTGGGTCCCCCACCCCCTTCAACTCCCCGGCATAAGAAGTATCCAACCAAAGGACCCATGTATTCTTCCAAAGAGTCTCCCCAATACTCGCCTAGGTTAGGATTCACCAAAATGCCGCTTTCTCTGGAGTTTTTGGTTGTTTTTTTTTTTTCATTTGCTTAATGTCAAACCCCTTTCATGCCAGTTATATGACGGCATCTCTCACTTAGCAGTGCAGCCTGCCTAAATCGTGACTCACAAGGGTTTGCTGCTCTGGGTGTGCTCTGATTTGCCTTCAAGCCAGAGGGGAACAAAAAAAAAAAGGGATGTTCATTCAGTCATCAATAACCATCAGTTCCTTCAGATCCAGCCTATTTCCTATTTTCAGTCTTCTTCGTGGTGTTAGAAAGCTAAATTATATCTTTTAAAAAGATCTCGTATTTTATCAGGCTGTCTTCAAATGTGAAAGGTGGAATATTTACCCACAAAGCCAATATAAAGTGAACAATCCACTTCCTAAAGGATGACACCGTCCACACACAAGCAAAGGAGCCTCTGCAGCTCTTTGGACAATTAAATGAGTTTATTTCAGTGGGCAAAGTAAGAATGAAGTGTTTTGTAGCTGATGAACACAGTGGTCTGTATTTCTTCCTGGTGCCACTCCAGTGATCGTGCAGGAAAAAAATGGTGTTAAAATACTGCAACCGTGGGACTCATATTCCAAAAAATAACAAATAATCCTGATTTTCCAAGCAAAAGGAGCAGGAGTCAAACCCAGCCCTCAGTCACACAGCGAGATAGTTCGCACTGAGTTCTCTCCCTATCTGAATATCTGAAGCTCATGCAATAACGAACATTTTCTCACAAAATTTCCCACTTTAGGGCTCTGGGCAGCAGGATCATGAGCTGGGCTGTATTTTCTCCTGGCACTGAGACCACTAGAGCCCAAGGAAGGTATAAATATTTGCCAGAAAGTCATTTTCCGTGCAGAAATAGTAGGTGATTTTTAAATGCAGTAAGCTTAACCTCAAATACTTTTTTTTCCCTAAATATATTTGCCTCCCTAAGAGCTAATATGTGACAAATCTCTTGATTTTTATTTAAGCTGCTCTGAGTAATCTTCACTAGAGAAATGTAAGTAAAAAGAATATTGAAAGCTTACCTTTTCCCACTCAGCTAGCTTGAATATTAAAAAATAGAATTTTCTAGAAGCCCAAAGCTTTATGCTTGAAAAACCATGCTTTTAGAAAAGTATTTTTCCCATTCCTCCTCCCCCCTGCCAAAAGAAATCTTTGAAAATGAAATAACCTTGTTATCTGCAGAAGCATTTATATTTAAAAATAAAAATACATATTCAGAGGGATTTTGTTGTATTTAACCTTTAAGATGATATGTCTAACAAGCCTTCACTAAAAGCAAGATTTTCATGTGAAAACTTGTGCCTCACACACAGCAAAGGTGATTGATGGATTTGAGGGGAGGAGGCCTCAAACTGGGATTTTTTTTTTATTCAGTCCAAAACTGTTGCTGTATCAGCTTCATGCTAATGATTTCCCCTCACCATTTATACAATTTCTAATACTGATTAAAAAAAAAATCTTTGCCCATGCCCACAGGGCTCCTGGGATGCTTAGACTTCTTTTCATAATTTCTCCCTTTTCCAATGATTGTTTTCATTTCCCCCTTTCCTCAAGCTTTGGATGCAGAAAGCAGCAGGGTAAAGGATGCTGCTGAAATCTCTGTTCCCACCCAGGCAAAGGCTTATGCTGCACTTAATTTTTGGCAGTTTTATCCTCCCACAGACACCAGTGGCACTTGAGAGGTGTTCAAGGGGCTGATGGGTGGGAAGCAGAGCTGTGAGAGCCCCAAGGCCACATCCAAAAACCCTGGGTCAGGCTCTGCTGCTGCCAGGATCTTTGTCACCCCAGCACCACGTCGGTCTGTGCCATGGGAATGTGTCCTGTGAGGTCCCCATGGGTGGCTCCAGACTCTCCTTTTCAGTCTGCACCCCCTGTTTTAGCCAAGTTCTGCCCAGAGAAGCATCATGGGAGGCATGTTCCATGAGCTCTCTTGACCCTATGGATTGCTCAGTTCAGCCCAAATCCTTCTGCAAGCAGCTCCCAGCAAAGTCAGGGGGATCCTGGTAGATGCCCACAGCTGTGGTTTGGCTGATGGTGTTTGCTCCATGCTCTACACACAGAAAATATGGCTAAAATTGATCAGCTGATTTAGCCTGATTAGAAATAGGTGCAATTTCAGCTGTAATTTTTAGACAACAGTTGTTGATCAAAATTTGTCCAGAGCAAGTTTTATTGCCAAGGAAAGGGGTAAGTAGCCAGTCCTGTGACGTGGATGAAGGGGGTTTGGCTTCAATGCCTGGATTGTTTACAAAAATTTATAAGATATAAAGAAATTTAAAGAAAAGAAAAGAAAATACTTGACTATCTATTCCCAAACACTTCATTTTTATCTCATTTGAGCCGTTTGACCTTTTGATGTCTGCTTCTGGCCCGAGGGTGACATATTACACCTCTTTGCATGCACTGTTAGCATGAAGCATAATGAAGCATGAGAAAAACCTGCACTGTGGCTGATGCAAGAATTTACATTTTTTTTGTGTCATTAGAAGGAAGGAAAGACAGTAAAGTCCACTTTAAAGAACAGTCCCTTCTTCTCTCTCCCTCCCAAACTGAGGCCCAGCAGAGCCGACCAAGGACAGCAGATGGCACAGTTTGTCCTGCATTCTTAGAAATCCCTGAGTCCTCTTCTGCCAGGAAAGGAAGAACATGGGGCTGGCTCTTCCACAGCTTCAGCTGAATTCTTCCCTCTGCACGTGTGCATTTGGCACAGCAAAAATAAGTATTGAGGAGACACAAGTCTCCCCATGGACTTGTAGTGTAGAAGTGGGGTGGGCACCTCAGAAGATTCTTGGTCCTTTGTCATGGAGTAAGAACATAAATTATCCCCTTCTGCTTGCTAAAGTGGAATATGTTCTTTCTTCTTCATCTTTTGAGCTTTGTTGCCCAGTTTGGACAAAATCTCAAAGTCTTGTAATGGCTAAAAGGACCTCCTGCTCTTGGTGGTCCTCAGCTAGGTGCAGGTGGGCTGGGGGCTCACAAGGAATTTCCTCTTTCCTCTTGTATCAGATAAGACACAAATGAAATCTCTGTGCTTTGCTGAGGGTAGGAGCACTCTCCTGTGGTCCAGCTTGTGCCATGGGAAGCAAAGGGGTGGAAGACCTTGAGGCTTGTTTTTCCCATAAAGAGAGAAGGACTTGGTTCACCTTCTTCTCCCCACTCTGCACTGAAGCCAGAGGCCCAGAGCTGTCCCCCTGCACCATCCTTGGTGCTGCCCTGCTTCCAAGGAGAGATCTGGTTCTCTTCTTCACAGCTGTGGAAGACAGCCAGCCCAGGGGTCAGGATTATGGTCAGGTATAGGCACAAAGGGAACCAATCAAGCAGGAATTGTGGGCTCTGGTGTCAATTAGATAATGAGAAAAGGCTTCTGAATGCTTTAGGGGTGAGCTCTGTGAAGGGCTTCAGCCCTGCTCCTAAATCCCAGCAGGTCTAAAGGCAAGTTGTGTCCTTGAAGGTGTGCAACAGCTTAGAGCTCTTCTTAGTGATCACTCCATCTGTGAAGTGCCAGCTGCCCCTGAAATGGGCCATGTGAGGTTCACCCAGTAGACAGCTCTTCTCTTCAGATATCAAAGGCAGCAGAAGTCCTGCCTCGATTTCTGCAAGGTTAGAATTAGGGTACACATGACTCTCTCTGTTATTCCAGTGCAATGTTGGGTTCTCCTCTCTGTGTCAGTCTGTCCTGCCTCCCTGCTCTACTCCACGGCTGCTGAGGGACATCTCATTTCCATTAGTGGCCACATTTCAGTGTCAGTGTGGTGCTGGATGGGACAGGAGGACGGAGCACCCTGATTGTTCTTGGCCTTCTGCAATATTCAATAACATTTAGACTTTGGGCCTCCGTAAACTCGTGTTCATTGTTTTACCAGTCTACTTGCTTGTGCATACAGGAGAGGAGTTCATACAGTGGCTGTACCACGCCTTGACTTGTGATTCCCCACCAAGGTAGCCCGAGGTATCCAATTTAACAGCTCTTTGCTTACATGGTAACGACATTGTCCTAGGATTTCTTGTGCTGTATGTCCTGTCAGTAATTGCATCCCTCGTGGGGAGTTCCTGTAAATGTCAGTGATTTCCTTCTCCCATTACAAGAGAGAAATAAGGCATGCATATTCCTCACGCTTGTAATTCCAGCACTTGGTGCTCCTTGTACTCCTGTGCTTATATTGCTAAGCAAAGGATCAAACATGGCTTTTTAAGCAGAACAGAATTCTGTCACA